>JAJQWJ010000001.1:105498360-106915235 GCA_023637945.1 Phaethornis superciliosus | reverse complement strand
CACAGCTTTTCTAGGCAAACTGTACCAATGTCCCACTACTCACACACTGAAGAATTTCTTCTGAATATCTAGCTTAAATCTACCCTCTTCCAGTTTAAAACCATTACTTCTTCTCCTATCACTCCAGGTCCTTCTAAGAAGTCCCTCCCCAGATTTTCTGTAGCCCCTTCAGGAACTGGAAGAACACTATAAGGTCTCTCTAGAGACTTCTTTCCTCCAGGATGAACAACCCCAACTCTCTCTACCTGTTCTCGTAGGAGAGGTGCTCCAGCACTCTGATCATTTTTGTGGCCCTTCTGTGGGCTCATTCCAAGAGCTCCATGTGTCCTTTTTGTGTTGCAGGCTCCAGAACTAGATGCAGTACTCCAGCTGGAGTCTCACAAGAGTGAAATAAAGAGAAACACCTATGTTGAGCTTCTGGCCATACTTTTTTTGATACAGAGCAGGATATGGGCTGAAAATGCACAGTACTGGCATGTGTTGAGCTTTTAATCAATCAACACCCCCTGATCAAAGTCCTTTTTCTGAGAGCATTGTGAATGATGCTCTTCATAGCCATACTTTAATGATATATTAGACTGTTTCCTCTTTGGTTTGCATGAATCTTTAAATGAGCCGCACAGTGTAAGGACACAGGTAAACCAATCCTGATTGTTAAAAGACAAGTGAAGGTCAGAGGCATCCATGATCAAGGGAAGTTCCTGAAACATTTTAAATTTTTTCATTTCTCTTACTGTTTCTCCCCCAGTTGATCCTTTTGTTATGAGAATGTTAGCTTCCACCACTGTTAGAAATCGTTTCCAGAGATGGCAGCTTAAAAAATATGTGTTATATTAATTGTACAAAATGTAATACAGTCCTGGTCCAGGGAAAATAACTAAGCTTTGAATCATCAGGGCTTGTGTGAGACAATGGGGTTTATGTACTTTCCTAAACCATGATCCTTTTTTTCGTTTCTGAGCTATGTGATGGTCTCTTGCAGGTGCTTCATAGATATCATGCATGTTGCAGAACATTTTTTCTTTTGTTGTCAAGTAAATTGTACTTTGCAAACACTTGAAACAGCATATCATATCATAATGGAGAAACCCATCAATACATATGCACTATGGGTAAAACTAAAAAAAAATAGTGACACGTTCCGTGCCCACTGTCTTCTGTCTCAATTTAACTATTACAAGATTTTGAGAAAAATACTTAAAAAAACCCCCTAGTTTGGACTGTGATAGTGTCATGGGCAGTAAAAGACCCCAGGGCTTAAGTAAATTATTAATTGTAAGTACAGTAACAGGGAACAGAAGCCTTATGTGACCTCTCTTTCCTACACACTTCTGGGAAATGTATTGCTCTTCTATTACTCTTTCTTTCTCAAGTTGATCCACAGCAAGACAATTGTAATGGCTACAAAACCCCCCCACCAAACAGCTGCCCAAACAAACAAAGGCATAAACAATATAAATTGACTTCATACACCCATGTTCACATACAGAAGAGCATCAACACTTATGAAATTGTGATGTTTAATTCAGAATCATCTCACATAAAGAGAAAAAAAAGTAAAAATTCAGTGTTATGAAAAGTTTAAGATTTCAGAAAGATTTTTCTTCTGCACTGGAATGAAAAAAACCTTTAGGACATATTTCTTACTTGGAATTGTGTCAAAAATTACTATTTTCAGATTGAAAAGCTCCAGGTTTCAGTGCAGGCCTCCCTGTTTCTAGTCATAAACCCCGGGCTTCAGAAATCTTTGTGAAAACCAATATGTCTCCATGGAACATTTCAGCTTTGATAAACAAAATATTTTAATGAAACGACATTTTGTTGAAAATATTCCAGGCAGAACTCTGTGTGGCCTTTGTGAGATTGGGCAACTGAGCATTAGTAATATTGCTAAAGCTTTCTTTTCAAAGGCTACCATGTCTCTTGATGATCACTGGACATAGGGATTTAATCACGAGGGGCAGGGAGAGGATGAGAGAGTTAGTAACGTGGTTTATTTGGCCCAGTCATGGGATGGTATTAAAGCTACCTACATTCAGGTCACAAATCACACTTTTTGCTATTTATGTATTTACTTAAAAAAAGAGAAGCACCTCCACCTCAGATGACTGCAAGTTCCCATCCCAGGTAAAAACTAGGGATCCTGGGAAAGGCACCTGGGCCCCAGGGCTGGGGCAGCTGGCCACTGGCCACAGGCCTGATTCTGCCACTGCTCTGGCCATGGTTAACCAAACAGCAGCTGAAGATGCTTCATAGGCAACATCTGTGAAATCAATGCACATTTGAAGCCTGCTCTCTGTGCTTTCTGGAGCTCCTCAGGATGGGATGAGATGGAGTGGGACGGAATGAGATGGGATGGGGTCAGATGGTGGGAGAAGACATCATCTCACCTCTGAGCTGACAGATGTGTCGCTAACCCTCCTCTGTTCTTGCCTCCCTGCACTGACAGCAATTTGTCAGTGGAGAGATGCTCTGCTGGATGGAGGGAGGATGTCTGCTTGGAAAAACATCATACATAGAGAATGGGGCTCTCAGGTTCCTGCTCTGTTGGAAGCACCCTTAGAGATTCCTGCAGCCCTTACAGGGTGTAAGCATATGTGCAAAGCTAGACTTTGTCACATATATTGGATCAGGGGCCCAGAATGAAACCAAAATCTATCTGGGTTTCCATTTGATGTTTAATCTCCTGTGACTTCAGCCTGATGGGGTTAGGATATAAGAAGTATGCCATCTTATATCTCATCTCCAGTTAGGTGCTCCAACGAGTAGGGAGTGCTCTAATAAACTTGCTCAATAACTGAGTATGAAAGCCAAAGCTGCTGAATGTGAACACAGAGGCATGAGGAGAGAAAAAATGAAGTAGATGCTCCTGCATCCCCTTTTCCCATCCCCTGTAAAGGGACTGCATGTGCTCTCAGGGGAGCATGTGGGTACAGCAGGAGAGGCTCAGTCTCTTGGAAATACTGGAGCTTTTGGTAACGCTGTGCAATGGACTTCTTCCAACTTGCTGTTGGGCATAGAAGTTGGATTGCACATATTATTCCCTCACTTTAAGTTTTGGTCCACTACATAAGGCAAATAAGAGGAAAACAAGAGTTATCTGTGGCTTTCCTCTCCTTTCTGGTGTAGAGATGTCAACTTTACTGCCCCTGCAGAGCAATCACTACTGGAAAGAATACTCTTTGCTCCTCTCACAGATGGTCACACACTGGCCCTGGTTACATCTCCTGTGACAACAAATTCTCAGGTAAAGCAGTTTAGGTGTAGAATAGAACTGATGTACACAGTTTTTATCACCATGAATTTACATACCAATTTCATCACCAGATATTCTTATTAGGTTGCTGTGAAAAGCTATCATGCTACAAGAAGAGAAGGATATTTCCCTTTTCATCCTTGCTATAAGTTAATTCGTCGGCAATCACTGCCTCTTGAAATACTTTCATTTATACTGCAGGAAGCAGAAGGCTGTTTAAGATTTTTAAAAAATTAATTATTGATGATTCAGATCAGGAGCCGTTTATCACCTTATTTTACAAAAATAAGTGACCAGTTTTCAGTATAAGGCTGTGTGTGGTGATTATGAGTATGCATCCACATGGGTAGACCATTTACTTGGTTAAAAAATCAGTATGAAGGAACCAGCTGTGCCAATTAGACATTTGTTTTTCAAGAGCAGGGAAGATAGGCCCTTGTCAGGCCTCATCTGGCTCCAAATCATTTTATTGTAGTTCTCCTCTTGTCAGATGGAACACATTAATTTCCTGTTGATATAGCTGATGGCAGATGATTGTACTTATAGATTTAGAGAGATCAGGCAGAGTTAAGAGCCAGAGTGCTATGAAGGAAAAAGAAGGAGGAGGAGGCTGTGGTTTCACTGACAAGCAGAAGCCACAGGGAGACAGTCTTTCACTGGTCCCAAGCAGCTAAGATCCATTTACACCTTTGGAAAGCTCTTCCATGATTTGTGTTAGTTCACACTTCGACCACAGTGCTCAGTGAAGGTCACAGTACCCACCTTCCCTGAACAAGCTATTCTGGCAATCAGTTGTGTAAGACCAAACGATCTTCCCATGGCAAAAGATGACCAACAAGGAAAATCAGAGCTGTGCCAACCCTTTTTGCTGTTGACCTCTAGACCTGAGTACACAGGAGAACTGGGGGCAAGGCTGACATGACACAGCTGCATCTATGACATTTGTCTCATGAGATGAGACTGGCTGAACTCATTTTTATTTACCCTTTTCAGGTGAAAATGGCTTTTAGCATACATTTTATCTATTGTCAATATAAATGGTTTGGCTAAAAATAAGCCCAGGAAAACATAGATAGAAAGATGAGGCAAAGAAGTTTTTGGCTATGGAGGCAAGTTCTGTGATGGAGTTAAGATAGGAATTGTCCATGATGAGCTTCAGCTGGCAACACTGTGGGTTTACTTGGCTTATTGATAAATTTGCAGATTTTGATTTTCATCTGAAACTGTTCCCGGCTTCAGTTTTGTTATTGTGCATGTATGCACTGGTAAAAGGGTGTAATGAGCTGTTTCTATACACACATGAACTATGGAAAAAATCTGACCAGTTATTGAGGTAGAAAACTGGATTTATAAAGTGGAGTAATAGGCATTTGCTTATGAGTTATTTGTATGCTAGGCATTTGAAGAAGCAAATTGGTCTAAGGTTGACTCCCTTTGAAGGATACTTGGCTCTCTAGTCATATCTGATTTAGTATCATGGAAATAAATCATGGGGTGGTGAGTTTCTACCTGAAATGCTGCAGGTTTTCAGTTGCTGTAAGAAGAAAACAGATGAAATTAATATTCTGTTTGATTAAAAACTTTATTTTCTAGATAAGGTGACAAGAAGACAATGCCTTCAGTCATTCCAGTCTGCTAAGTTCCTTCCATCAATAAGTTTATAGTCTCTCAGCTCTTCTGTTCTTAACATAACTTAAAAGCGTCGGAGTGAAAAAATAGTCTAACAAGTGCTCCTGCTATAACAAGACTATTAGTTTCATTGATTTTCTAAGAGGAAAAGCCCCAGGTAAAATTCAAGAAAGAGATTAATACAACTACCGTTTAATAATATTAACTTTCCTGAAATCAATATTTATTCTCATATTACACTATACTTTGCTACCTGCCAGCCACAGTACACATAATGATAATCGATACAGAGCCTGTGTATTTGCAAGGACCTTTTCAAAGACTGGTGTAATGGACAAGGATTAGCCAAATCTGGTCTGAAAAGTCAGAGTGTTAGTTTGATCTGAAACTGCAGCAAACTGCTGCTGGTGGCTCCAGATCCAGAGGGATATTGGGATAGCAATGGTGAGGCTAGACATGGTCCTGATGATGGTTAATGTGTGATGAGGGAAGTGACACTTCTGGCTGTGAGGGAGTCAATTGTTTCCATAACAGCCCTGTGCTGAAGAGACCAGGTTGTAGACCTTTGTTGAGATCCTGCAATTGAACTGGCAGAAAGTTTGGGGTGATTTCTAGCCTTGAGTAGAGTTCACTGGTTTTTGGAAACAGAATCAAAGAAAGATCAAGGTTGGAAGGCACCTTGATCAAAGAAAGATCAAGGGCATCAAGTAAGGGACATATAAATATAGTTTCCCCAGACCATGTCCAGATGGCTTTTGAATGTCTCTAGGGATGAAGACTCCACAACCTTCCTGGTCACCTTGTACTAGCCCTCGGTCACCTTCACAGTGAAAAAGTGTTTCCTGATGTTCAGACCGACCCTCCTATGCTTCAGTTTGGCAAGGACCCAGTTTCATACACTGCTTAGTTACATCTGTTAAATCTCTCAGTATTTAACTTACCAGCCAGAGGACATTAATTACCACTGTTGACTTGCAGGAAGCCTCCAATAGGAATCTCTTTGTAAATTGCAATATATTACCACCCTACATGGAGGCTAGAGAATCAGGACATTCCATGGACCCTGCCATGAAGTAACTTGAGGGTCTCACATTGCTATCACAGAGCCTATGACTCTGTGTGTTGCATGAATCAAGGGGAGTCCCACACTGGAGTTTCATGTTTTAGTATGTCTCACTATAAAATTTGTGGCATCATCATAGGGCTTTCAGTGTTTTATCTATCTATAATATTTGGAATATGTGAGGAGTATGAGGGGTCTATTCATTGGGATGTTTTCTGAAGGTGATCCACTTATGACATCTAGTTGAAAAATTAAAAGATTTGGGTAATCTTCCTAGGTAAGTTTTCAGAAACCATGTTGGGGTATTTGTGGAATATATTTTTTTCTAGATAGACATGCTAGCATTTGTGGTCAAATCCAGATCCAGAATTAAGCAAGGGGGAATGCCTGCACATACCAGTCCAGGCAGCTCAGTGACCAAGGCTCCATGATGGAAATCTCAGAGCCTGTGAGGCACCCATAAAAAGCCTGGGACAGCACGGGGCCTGGATGAAATCCTTCTCTACCAAGTCTAAATTGCCAGCAAAAAGTGCAACTCTCACTTCAGTGCTGAACCAGGGTGGAGATGAGGTGTCCCTGGAGGCAGGGCCACAGTCCACTTCCCCACAGTAATCATCTGAATTTGGTGTCCACCTCCAGGGTTGATCTGGTTTTGCTGGAAACTGAGCTTTGGAAAAACAGCTTGAAAAATCCAGGTCCAGTACCCTACCTTTTCTGCCAACTTAGTCCCTTAATGGACAAAACCCACCTTATAATGCCCATTACAAGTTACCATGAGGGCTCCATATACCCTTGCAGTAGACATTACTTACACCAGAATTTAATATAGGTGTACACGATATAAATAAAAGTTGCAGACTGTCCCTGAATCTCATGGTAAGTGTTTCTACCTCCTGTCCCTCTTAGTTTGAATTAAGGCCAAGTTACCTGGCCAAGGTAAAATATTCCTATACTAAAATTTAGACTAGTCCCAGAAATGTAGTGAGAACTTAGTGTTGGAGTAATAATGAGGAAAATCCTTGTTCTTGGCACTGTCTTCCTTTCCAGTTGCTAATGTGTGCAAAATATTGATGTAAAAGTTTTGTCAAAACATATTTTATTCAGAGAATGGTGCTTTACAGAAGGTATAGTTTTCATACTTATAAAAACAATTATGTCAAGATGGTGAGGAATTACCTTGTGTAGCCTTTAAAACTACTGCACTGTAAAGCTTCTGTTTTGGGTAAAAGTCTTCCTGCAAACAAAATTTCTGACTTTCAAAATAAAACTTTGTTAGCTATAGCAGCTAGGGTAGAGGCCTAAATGTCAAATTGTAGAGAATCTGAAATGAAAAACATTTCCTTCTCATTTGCATGCATGTATTGTATGCCTGAAGATGACCAGTTACTTTGGATACCACTAAGATACGTCAGAGGTTCCCTCACTTTCTACATAAAATTTGCTACTTTTTATTCTACCTGTTGGCAGAATGACCTTAATCACATTATACGGTAAATTTCTGTGCATAGCAGAGTATCTCTCATGTGAAGATCATGGCCTGCATCATCATGATCTGTCATCCAAACAGCTGGAGATGAACTTTAAAAGGATGAATTTTGTGGTTTTGAGATGCTCCTCACATTTTGATGTATCACTGAGTGAATCTTAAGAAGGGGGACATAAAGAGTAGAACCACACACAGAACTGAAAGTAGGGAGGTTGATGCTACAGATCCTTCTGTAATACCTAACAGATAATGCTGTTTTCTTGCATGAGTGAAGACCAGAACACCAGAGAGGGTATTCATGGCACAGTTAGGGAAAATTTCTCCTGATCTTTGTGCATAGTCACTTCCACTTTCCTCTTTCTTTCCCCCAGTCTATGAACACTTCTTCCTTCCTTCGTGTGGCATTGCCATTGCAAACATTTTTGAGGGGGCAGTTTGCATATGTGAGGAAATTAGTTTGAAAGAAGAAAATAATTTTGATTCCCAAGCGATTCTGATATACACAGCATGAAGAAGAGCCTTCTAGTGTTTTCTGTTGGAACCTGTTGCACTGCTTTCACATCTTGTCAAGAAAAATAATCTAGAGAGAAAGGAGACAAAGCTAAGTAGACTGTATAAACAGTAGTCTGAGAGACAGAGTCAGCACTGATAAATCCCAAAGGCTTTTTTCTTCTTGTTTGCATTAGAATTTTTTTTTTTTTCATTTTTCCCAGTTTAATCATCAGTATTCCCGTGTCTGTCCCTGCACTGTTTCTCTGCAGCAGAACAGACCACATCCTGGACTGTGAAACCATAAGGACAAGCCAGTGATTTTAGGCTTCCTTGTTTATTAACCACTTCTAAGCATACTAAATTATTTTTTATTTACTACTCCCCGTTGTACAGGAGGCCTGTGCTAAAAGACCCCACCAGCCTAGAGGGGCTGATGCTGGAGGCACTGGGCAAGCCTGGCTGGGGGTGAATGGTGCTGTGCCATGATGTGCCATGGATATCTCCAGTGCCAGTGGGGAAGGATTGGGTCTCACCCAAGTAGTCAAAACAGCTGCCCCTCCTGTGCTTGCTATGGAGAACAAGGTAAAGCTCAGCTGGGCCTCCTTTATAGCCCAAACTCCTGACTCTGCTGCAGCAAAGTGTGGCTGTGGATGGCAGGAGTTATAGTGACACACTGGGTTTGTTGGGGCTGGTGGCTGTGGTGAAATGATTTGCAGTACCTATAAGCATTGCTCCCCTGCTCCCTGAAAGTGAAGCTCTTTCTCTGCCCAGCTTAGAAAGACACTGTTCCCCAAATGAACGATTAATTCTTGAAAAAAGTCTGAAAAATGGATATCCCTTTGACCTTTCTAAGGTTTGTCATTTAGTTGACATACCCATTACCTCAAAAATCAAATGTGTTTGTCTAAACATTATTCTGATGTTTGGTTTGGGCACCAAAGGTCAGACAGCTGACCACTAACTCGCTGACAGTGATCAATTCAGTCTGAGATCTTGTCACTTTCCCTGTTTATTCTGCTATCCATCTCTGCTTTGCCAGCCACCACCGCCACTTTCTGCTGTTGAGGCGCTTTTAAACCTAACAATAATCCAATTTAGAATTGATCAATGGGAACGTGTGGTCAGTAAGCAAAATGACAAAGTCTGCATACAACCGCTGACCACAATCTGGTGGTATTTTACATGGGGCTGATTGCAAACTTAATATATGTAAACGTCTCCCAACCACAACCATTTCAGCAAAGAGAAGATGGTAGGGACTGAGGCTTTGCATGCTCAGGGCTGGCATTTGTCTTGTGGAACAAATCTGTACACCCCTCTGGTTCCTCCTGTGGCTGCCAATGCTGTGTGACATGAAAGCATTCCCCACAGGCAATGACAATGTCCCAGGTTTTGCTCTTGGGATTTTCCAAACAAATTCTTCTCCGAAATCTGGCCCTGCTAGTGGGGGAAGCTTGAAGCAATTAACATAAATATCTCAGAAGAAAACAAAGCCCACCACCCCACAATGACCTGTAAAAACTAAGTAACTAGGAGAGAGGAGGAGGGCTTTTAAGTCTCAATGCTTATATGCTTCTTATTTAAAGGGAAGGAGGATGAAGACCCTGGGGGTTGTTCCTTTAATTTTAGTCCGATAATAGGGTCATAGAAAAGCAGTAAGAACCAACAATTTAAAAACTACTTTTTGGGTTTGTAAGAACAACATAATGCCTAAACAAATGCTTCCCAGATAGATAAAAATCATATTTAGATAAACAACTGGAAAACCTTCCCAGCTTTGTAGACATTTGTTAAACAGAATGGTACATGGCAAATGGTAAAAAAGTGAAATACTATTGTATATTGTGTGACAACATTTTCATTATCTCCTAAACCTATCCCTCGTTCCACTTGGCTGGCTGTGTGACTATATGTGGGACAGAAGATTCTGGTCTTGGAAACACTACATGTAAGCCTAAGGGGAGGAGACTGATTCACAAAATGTCCTCATAGAGGCTGTTCAAATTGTGTTTTGAGGTTCTGCTGGGAAGGAGGAAAGAACTGTACCCCAGGTATTTTTTTGGTCACATGCTCAAACTGTGAGCACACCCACGACAAGGTGCTCAATACTGGAGAACTGTTTTGTCTTCTCATTGAATTCAAAATTTATGGCAATGTTTTGTACATCCTGTGTTACAGGGAGGAGTACAGGCCCTGTATGTCCATTTCTTCTGCCAAGATTCACCTTTTTTCACTGCTCATAGAATGACTTTTTCTGCCTCCTAAATGCCAGTTCCCATATTTCTTCTCTGATCTGCTCTCTGACACTGCTAGATAGGCCTTACTTTTGAAAGAACTCAACTTGATTTTTTAAATAATTCAACTATGTGTCAAGAATTCCACTTGTGCTGTGGTTTTCAAGTGCTACCTTATTTGTAGGGCTGTCTATTGTTAGTACCATAAATGTTATTGAAATCACTACTTAGTGTAGTTTTAGCATCTTTCATAGACCAGGACAACTGTCTATTTATGAAACTGGCTAGATCTCAGCACTGGTAAATAGCCAGTAAAGGACGTCTCCTGGGACAGTAGTGGAAAAACTACTAAATTTCCAAATTTGCAGAGGGATATTAAAAAATAGAAGGAAAAAACCAAACCAAACAAAACATTGGATATGGTTAACAGTTCTTATACAGAAATAATTTACTATATGTTGTTTCATGCAGCCTCTTGATGTGCAAGAGCTACTGATAGCATAAATTTTTGTAGGCTCATGGAACACAGAGGTGTTCTGTTTACAGACATTAAAGCTGTGGCCCCAGTCTCGTGTATTTTAACTGGCCACCAGATTATTTGTCCTGCACCCTCTTTTCTGTTTTCAAAAAGATATTTTAAAATGTAAAGTTTATTAATTAGGAAAGAACTCATGATCAATTGACAGCATTGCTATTCCTATTCTAAAGCTGCCAGAGATCCAGAGATAGACTATGTGGAAACAATGGCTTTCCAAAGGCCTGATTTATTAGTTTTTCTAGTTTTCTAGAAACTAGTTTATAGCTTTTGAGCACATTTCTCTGATTGGAAACTTCACATAATGCTGCAGTACAGCAGATTTAGATTCATATTAGCTGTGCTCATTTAAAATTATGCTCCCATGGTATTTTCATGCATTGCTCCTACTCAACAGACATTGGTTTGTTGTTAAAATAATAACACATCTCAGCAATATAATCTTCCTGTGATAGCCTGTTCAATATATTTTTAGAATGTAATCAAATCTTATCAGTAGAGAGACAGCAAATTGATGACCTTTTAATTATTTCAGGATAACTAAGTGCATAATCATTTCTCCTATACCTTGAGAAAACAGAAAATGCTTTGTGAATGATTTATAAATTTAAATATGGTGAGCTCTTTTTGTTTGTAACTTTTAAACATATTATCTAGTTCCTTCTGTGTACCAGGAAGATGTGAATAGATGTATACTCTGTACCAACATTTGCTTTACTGGGAAGTTTGTGAAGCTGAATGCTCCAGATCCTGGAAGCACTGTGAGCAGTATCAGGTGATAAAGATGTATGTGACCAATGTGAACATATCTTTTTGACCAGTTCTGGGTTTGTACTTAGGGCTGTGAACCTTTGGAGTTTGTGGTCCTGTATGAGTGACCTACATGAGGCATCACTAATGAGGTTGTCACTTCCATCACAGCTGTTGCACAGCATGTCCAGGGACAAAGCAAGATGCTCACCCACTGTGCTCTGCAAGGACATATTGCTCAGGGAAGGACTCTGGCCATCATATGTGCCCTTTGAATCCAAGGTGTCTGGTCAATACAGACAGCAGCTGTGCCTTCTGAGAAGATTTTAGATTTTACTTTTATTTTGGAGGAAACAGATAACAGTGGATGCCTGGGAAGCTCAGTTTAAATAAAAGACCAAAACCAAAGACACAGAGGCCTGGTGGTTTGGTCTTTGCATGGATAAGGACATGGGGATGATGCCCATAAATCTGTCTTTTAGACTGTGGCCATTGATGCTTTTCTGCACAGATGAGTCCCTCTTAGGAAGTTAGTGGGCTCTGTATTGATGTGGAAATTACTACAGCAAGAGTAATAGTCCAAATATTTTAAACACTTTAGGGAATAGCATTCCCTGATACAGAAGTACTTTTGAGGACTTTGCCTTATGTCTTTGAGCCTTTAATCCAATAACCAAGTACAGAGTGGGGGTTGTACAAAGCTGCAAAAAGACTGGATGTGGGACATGATGCCTTTTTACCCTTAATTAAATTAAAGTCAGCAATTTAATCTTTAGCAGGATTTTTAAAGTCATTAATTCAAGAAAGAAGTAGGACTGATTTATAACAAAGCACCTGAAGTAAGTGATAGTGATTTATTATTGTGTATGGGGAACATACACTGTTTCTCAAGTAGCTGTTTGCTGGATACACTTTGTAACTCTATAAAGCTTGTTATTCGTACAGAACACTCAGGTTTTGTTCTTGTTCATTTTTTTTGTTTCTCTCTCTCTCCTGGCCGTTTCCAGCAGTTTGAGTATTTCCACTTCATTGTTTGTGTCAAAGATTTCCACTAAGGGCATGCCTTTGTGATGGGACAGACTTTTAGCTTTCTTTTAAGTGGTGAGAAAGGGGAAATAGGGCTTACATAAAGAATGATACCCATACACTTTGCACATCCAAAAACTATCCATAAAGCAGACCCAGAGAAGAACAAGGTCAGAGTCTTCCCATATGACTGGAGAGACCCCTACAAGTAAAAGTTGGGCATCTTGCTCTACTTATCCTTAAGGTAAACACATGAATTAAAACTTTCTCAACTGCAAAACCAAGCATTTTTAAGACAACCAACCTATCTGGTGCCATGTCAGACTGGTTATCTAATTCATAGTGTCTGCTGTGAGTTAGACCATGCAACATGCTTTTGGACAGTGCAAAGCTATTAGCTGGAATGGCTGTAGAAGGAAAAACATTCTCTCCTTTGTTTCAGCAAGATAGCATTTCTTTTCCACCAAAGGCCGCAAGATGTTCACCACAGCTCCTTGCCCAAACCAAAGGATCTCCACTTCAAACATTATCAGCTGTGTCCTACAGAGTTGCCACAATTCCTAACAGATGGTGGAATGTCTATACACTGTCTTGTTCAGTCTAAACTGTATGAGGACTGTACATGAGTAATATTCCACTATGACTTGAAACCAGCCAGTCTGGGAAAATTCAGTGACAGCACTGAAATCCGCAGTTCACACTACGTGTTACAGCCCATATAGTGTGGGACACAATGCAATACACTCCTGTGAACACACTTGAAATGGAGAAAATGACATTAAAATATCATAACATTTTTTCCAAACTTCTGAATTTCCTTGTTTTTATTAATGATTTTTGACCTGAGCTTCTGTGGTTTAATTTCCTGTAGGTATCAAATAACAGTGAATCAAGCAAAGACCTTAACCTTTAGTCCCTTTTTGCATTTAAAGCTGCCTCATCTTTGACAGTGTTTAAACTCCTGTTAATTCCTCTCCCTTTCTTCTCCTTCCTCACTTCAAGCTTGCTCTGTCGTATTGTAGAATATCACCCTTCTCCCTATAGTGGTATGGGATAACTTTATTAATTAGGTAGCTTTTGAAAGTAGGCAAAGTGGGCAGCTTTCTAGCTGCAGTTAAGTAAGATTTGTTTTGCTTAAGTGCTCTGGGATTGCTGGGGGCAACAGCTGGCACAGCACTGAGCAGTGACTGCATTTTCCGAGGCAGAGAAGTCGTGGCACTGCTCTTCTGAGATGCCTCACAGGGCTGCTACGAGAGAAACTGGGCACAACATCAGAGCCCTCCATTTGCAGAAGGTTTGCTCTGCTCTGATCTGGCTGTGCTCCAGCTGAGATACCTCAAGCTTACAGCAGCATCCCAGGGTGATCAAAGGTTTCACTTCTAAGCGGTGAGGAACTGAGAAACTAACAACTTCAGAAATCACTAGGAGATAAAGGATTTAACTTATGCTGCAGAAATAAAAGAATAAATAGTGTAGCTGCATCTTGCTTAATTTTCCACTGTTTTCCACACTTTGTCTTTTCTTACTTTTCTTTTAAAAATCTCTCTGTGTAGCTGACTGCCGAACTTGTCATCTGTTCTATATTCTAATGACTTTTTATGCTCTTTTCCTCCTGAGCAGAACCTCTAAATATCATAACCTATTTTTTGTCCACTTGTTTTCATCTAAGGCAATACCTCAGGAAAATAGATACCTGCTAAAGGCAGGGCTTAGGTAAGAAAGCATCCCTTTAATGTTACTGAGCTGCCACATGCTGACACCTGTGCTAAAAGTCAGCACTTACTCCCTTTCACATTCTTTGATTTAAAGGCTTCATCTGCCTCAGAAAAAAATTAATGTGAGTGGTTAGAGACAAGATTCTGATGAGAATTTGTGCCCTGAAACAGGAAATAGTATGTCAGTGTTAAGTCTAACTTGTTTTTTAACTTGTAGCTGAAAAGGTCTTGGTGAAACCTCTAGGTTCTAGGTTAAAAACAGGATGCATAAATAAGATGCTAGAAACTGTGGGGGGGGATTATATACCTTTATCCCATGCGAAGTAATTTTTAGACATGCAGGAAGCCTACTTATGAATCTTTCTCAGTGTGTTAGGTCTATGTTAGCATTTTGTTAGATCTGTTGGACTTGTCCTCTGGGGCTGGTTAGCTTGGGGTCTGGGATGTCCTCCTAGGGGGTGAGAGGAGTGGTTGGAGGGGACTCTGTGGGTGTCTGTGCCTTCTTTGCTCACCCCTGATGCTGTGCTGCACTTTAATCCTCTGGCAGGAAAACACCTCCAGATTAGATTAGATCAGTCTGGACACAGACATGTTCCCTTTATGGTTCCTTTCTTCAGATCTGTGGAGACTGAAAGGGAGCCAAAACCTAGCCTCAGGGCAGTAGCTGCCAGAATCAGTTTCCTGGGATGAGCAGATTTTGAGGAATCGGAGGAGTTTTCAGGTTACAGTGTATGAAATAGCTTGGCATCTTCAGGATATTGGCTTTTGTTTGTGTGCAATCTCTTTTGATGGTCAGTTTCTGCCAACCATGTGTATTTTTACTTTTTTTTTTTTTTCTATAAATGTGTGGAGGGTTTGTTTGTGTCTGTGTGTGGGGTTTTTTGTTTTGTTTTTTTAACAGTATGTTGAAAAAGGTAGTTGAGGCATTCTGATTTTATGAAGGGGATTTTATATCTTACTCAGTATTTTATCTCTTTCAAAAGAGATGTCACATCCATTTCCACTTTTCCCTTTGTTGCACCAGCCCCGTTTCGAAGCTGTTCTACTGGATTATAAATCTGAAAATGCAAACCTAGAAATTCTCTGAAACTTGGAGTGCTTTGCCCCAAATTTCCAGGAGTGGCTGAAGAAGGCTCCCCCATCCCTATCCCTGCACCAGATCCTGTGACCTCTCCTATGCCTCTGTTGCCCTCTGTTTCTAGGGGCAGAGCCGTGGGGGCGATGGGCGCTGAGGCAGCAGAGCCAAACCCAAGCAGATCCCATCTTGCTGGGTGCTGCCTTTCCGAAGGAGCCTGGCACACATTTCCTTGCCTGCATTTCTTCCCTTGGCCTTTTGGTGTCATTCTGTGATTAACAAGGAGAGCAAAGAGCCTCGTAATTGCTTCTCCTCCCTTCCTGCAAGGCAGAGTTGGTAGCGAGTGATGATAGCTGCTGAAAAGGCCTCGAGCATGACTAATCTCATACAACTTAAGGACAGAGTCAAACCTATATATTGAGCCCAGTTCCCGCTAATATCACTGACACAGGTGTGCCCATCACTCTCAGTCAGTCATCTGGCTGCATCTTTAGGTCAGTGATGCCCATTTGTAAACAAAATGCTCAGGAGATTCTTTATCTGACTCTGCCTGGGCACAGCCCATGCCCCAGAGATCATCTCTGAGGGTTGTGTTGTCCAGACGTGGTGTTTGGCTCAGCCTGTGTGAGGGGAGGAGGGCACAAGTGTTGCTGGGAAGAGCAGAGCTGGGCTGCAGTAATATTGTAATAACTACAGCAGGAAAAATACAGTACAAGGGGGCCCATTCAACATACTGTTGTTAAAAGGGAGAATTAAAGCTGAAGCCTAAGAGATGAGACATGCATGGGAAGGTACTGTGTGATCAGCTGCTGTGGGGCTGTATCATAATGCAAAACTGCAAGCAGAAAAGTTATCATTCTCTGTGTCCCTGGGACCCCAGAAAGTCTGCACCCTGGTCCACACTGCCGCATCTTGTAGAGAAAAGGTGCACCAGACAGGACTGAGAACACAGGGAAATGAAGTATGGAGGAGAGATGTAGCAATGGCAGATTTTTAAAATTTGCTGGTTTGTCTGGGAGGGAAAAAAGTGAGGTTTTAGTAAGTTTTCTACCTAGTGGAAAAAAAAAAAATATTCTAATGTACCATTTCCTTTGATCTAAAAGAAAATATTCCAGAAATTAGAGGGGGGTGTCTGTGTTTTTGAGGGGGTAGTTCAGGTTTAAAGGAGAGCTTAATCTCATCTATCACAGAAAAAAATCTATGTTAATTTAGTAGATACTTCAGGATTTTTGCTAGTACGGATGGAAACATTCCCATAGCTCCTATCTCTTTAAATAGTAGATGTTGAAAGCCCTGGGTACTCTCTGTAAAATGCTTCCTGTCTGATCAGAAAACTGAGCCCTGTCTCCATTCAGGCAGGATAGCTACTCATGCTGTTTTACAGGAGGAACTTCATCGTCTCTCTGCTTGCCCAGGGAGGCAACAGAGAGCTGCTGGCACTCAAAAGTGGTTAAAGAAATGTGTCTGCTGTGGTGCATCCTGCTGTGTCTTAGGGAAATTGTGGCTTGACCATGCAATGTTTCCTTTTTTTTTTTAATGGCAGTAATGACAGGCTGCGATGTCATCCCTGCTTCAAGCTAAGGTTTTGCAGGATTTTAGCTCCTTGTTTGAAGGAGCTGTTTTATTTTTTTTTTAGATTCATTTAAGTGGTGTAAATGAATAAAGTGCACACAGTGAGTGCACTGGAGCAGGTGTGTTGTGGTCAAGTGGATAGACACAACTGGACATGCTCTGCAAACACGATCTGAAGTCCACTTTGTGCCTTGCAAAGAAATTACACAACGCTTTGAGTCTGATCTCCTGAAACATCTAATAGCTGTTTCAGGATCTACAAAATTGGGAAGTACTTGAGAAATGATAATGCAATCTTCCAACCACTTTGAAAGGAATAATTTCTTTTCTATGGAGCTATCCTGCAGAAGACAATTTAGTTTGCTATTGCATTTGTGGTAGAGCATAAAAAAGTGGTCTTTCTTTTTCTAATGAGCTCTCTTCAAAAAAGTAGTTTTACTTTCTTTAAGTACATACATTTATACCCGTTGGTAAGGGCTCTGCTTGATTATGTGTATTGAATAACAATAGAAAGAACTTTGGTTTCCTTCAGACTTTCATTAAATGTTTATAGAAATTTTAGAAATTTACAAAAATTATTCCTTTCCATCTTGCTTCTTTTTCCTTTCCCCCATTTGTGAATAAGGCTGTCTCCAGAAATAATAAGTAAACTGATACAGTTGGATATCAGGCACTACATTCTGCAGCATATCAGAATAAAAATACAGAAAAAAATAAGATTAAAAAAAAAAAATCCAATGCTTTAAAGAACTTGGACAAATTTTCATTTTTGCTGCCTTTATTTCACAACCCTGCTGGATAATATTCTCCTTGTCTTAAAACTCTTGGAAAATACTTAATCATGAAAATCTTTTTAGAGGAAAGGATTTAGCTGTCATTGAATCATCTAGGGAGAATTTTCCAGTGCATTGGAAAGATTTGATACTGGCACTTCTGCAATAACCAAGATGCTGAAGAACAAGAATGTTGATTCTGATTGCAAAGCATTTTATGATCCAAATGCAGAGCCTGAGCAGAGGGACCACCAGTACAAGAAGATCTCAATCTGCTCCAAAACATACTTGAAGCTATTTCCAGACAAGAGAGTCAGCCAGTCTTTCCTTATTTCATAGTAATGGCAGTGAGGTTTGAAAACCACCAGGTTTTAGCACATATGTGAAACTGAGGAAGCCTGATCTCCCCAGCCCATTTAATGCAATAACAAGGCTCTCAGCGACTCCCACAGGTTCTGAATAGGCTTCAACCATCTTGGCTTGTAGCTATACCTTGAAACTGGGTTGCCAGGGGGTGGTGCTGTAAACTCTTCTCCATGCCAATGTCAGTTCTGCAGAGATTTGGCTTTTGCTGAGACCCTACCAGAAGCTGCAGTGGGTATCCTTGCTGCTGTTACCTAGAAAAGCTGATTAATGTTTGGTAAGGAGAGCTTGTGTGGCATGACCTGGTTCTGCCCAAGACCTATTCCTCTCCAGCTCTAGTAGATGCAGGTGATTCAGGATAGAGGGATTGACAGCTATCATTAGATAAATGTATATATCTTTTAACATTGAGGTCTTTTCTCCAGCCCTTCAGATTCCTCCATGCTGATAACATGTTGACAGCTGGTGTATTCTGGAAGAGTGGTTTTGTTGTTTCTTTTTCAGTCTGCTTTTGAGTCATGTTCTGTCAGACTGCAGGAAGATTAAAAAACTGCAGGTTTTTGGTTTTGGTTTTTGTTGGTTTTGTTTGTTTGTTTGTTTGTTTTTTGTTTGTTTTTTTTTTTTTGTTGTTGTCATTGTTTTGCGTTTTTGTTTGGTTTTTTTGATCCTGTACCAAGGTGCTGGCCTCCCTTTGTAAATTCTGTTCTCTACAGAGATAGAAGACAGAAGTACTTTTCTGAACCCATTCTAATCTTAAAACATAGAGTTTGGTTTGAGGTTTCATGCTGAGGTTTGGAGCAACTCATGTTTTGCAAACAGTTCTACACAGTCTCTCAGTTACACCACCTATTTAAGGTAGAAATATGCAAGCTAGTACATAATGCATACTGTCTGCATGCTCCAAACCACAAGTTGCTCAAAAAAGCCAGAGTGGTGAATCCTGCTGGGAAAGTTCAAAATAATGAAAGAACAGCCACTTCTTGCTCTGTTGCTGTCTATGACAGCTATATTTGTGATGCCAATTCACGCGGGGAATATAAAACTAAAACATAGTTAATAGGTGCCTTCAGTCAGTGCTGATTACTCAAATGTTTGGTCAGCACCTTCTACTGTGATTTCAGTGCTGTTGATCTTATAGAAAATGTAGCCTGTTTAGCAAAAGAGTAGATAACTTCTATTCTTTTGATGAGAATATTGCTTTATGTCTTACAATTCAAGACATTCTTGCTTTGTTCAAATGTGAATGAATACTTCTCTATCTTTTGAAACAGGTAACATGTGAAAGGTTATATTACCTTTAAAGGGAATTCTTGCAGCATAGCTATAGATTTTGCAGAATGACAGCAATAAAGCATGAGAAAAAAATGACAGAGGAAAGTAGTGCTAATGGAAACAGACATATTTGTCCACGCTTCTTAAGAAAAACAAAAGCAGCTGCCACTTTTTGTTAAATGGTATCTTTGATTGGACTGAATCTGTTCTGTGCTATTCTTTTGCTCTAATGGGGGTAAATAAAATATTCTTCTGTATAACCCAGGGGAGTAGTTAGCCATCTCCTCTTAATTTGAGTGATCTTTAGATTTCTTATATGAGGTTCTGAATCAGACAAAGTGCTCAGAGTCAGCTCTTATCTCTACATAGTAAATAAGGCTGAAATTTAAAAAAGGCCATTAGCAATCAATACGGCTGGGAGATTTAATTTCCAGCACATGCTTGTTTTGTTTTATTGTTATATACCCTAGGAGTTCCAAGGGATTATCTCCTTATTGTTACATTTGCAACATTTTTCTCTGTAACCTGCCCTTCTCTGCTCACACTGCTTGCTATTTGTCTGACCTGCTCTTGTGGTGTTGCTACCTTGTTGAAGGGTGAGAGGACAGTGGTCTCAGTGGAGCAGTGAAAGGCTGTGATCTCTTGTGGCTGGGATGCAAAGGCAATAAATGGTAAAGAAGAATGGGCAGACCCCTCCCTTGGGACAGAAAGTTCTCCTCTTCTGCCAGCTGCAGAGTTAGAGCCAATTCACAGCTCTGAGCTTTCCACCCATAGCAGAAAAGCAGAATCTGTTCCAAATGCACCTCCTTCAAAACTGTCCTTTAGGATAAAATGCAGCTGTTCAATATAACGGTTTAATAATATACTGCTTTTCTGTAACTTAATAGACCAAACACTGTTGGGGCAGACATTGGAGTTGCTCATTTCTGCCATTCTCTTTAGAGATAAGAACATCTTGGCTCAAAAACAGAGGAAATAAATAAGAATTTAAAAAAAAAAAAAAAAAAAAAAAAAGGAGGAGGATACAACTTCAAAATTTGTGGTGAATTTGTATTGTGAAGTTAGAGATGCAGCTTGCTTGATTGATGTAACTAATCTGCATCAGTTGTAATGAGAAAGTGGTTTTACCACCTCAAGAGTAAAAAGCAGAGTTAAATTTAGTGAACCAAGGAGTGACATCTGTATTTTCCCCCAGAAGTACTCAAAATTGATTATGATATGTCTTGTAGCATCCCCTGTTAGGCAAGATATGTATTTCACCCAGAAAAATCTGAAAGGGATCACTTGTACAGTCATTTTGGCTTTGTGCTGGTGGTCTCAGTGAGATTTAAAACCAAGATTTGTCTTTAGTGTCAGCTAGCCCATATTAAAACTTTGATTTTAGGATTGAGTATAAAAATAGTGAGAAAAAAGTAGTGTTTACTCATCTGCATTCTGCAAGACAGTATTGTGAAAGCCAAACAAAATGACCCAAAGTAAGATTTAGTTTATATGAAGTCCCTCTGTAAATATGTATGTGGGATATTTCATACACTCAAAATAACAATTATTGCTGTACATTTCTGTACACAGCAGAATTTTGATGCCATGCATCATTTTAAAAGTAGTCATTTTTTAATCAACAAAATTTTGAAAACATATCATGTTGTACAGTCCACAGAAACAGATCTAGCTTTGTGTGTTCCTAACACAAGAATCACAGAACCACCGAGTGGTTTGGGTTGGACCTTCAAGATCATCTAGTTCCAACCCCCCTGCATGGGCAGGGCCACCTCCCACTAGACCAGGTTGCCCAAAGCCCAATTCAACCTGGCCCTGAACACTGCCAGGGAGGGGACAGCCACAGCTTCCCTGGGCAACCCATTCAAACATTTTTTATTTAGACTATACACCACCTTCATGTGTATATGTATTAATATGCCTCTTGTCTGGTCTATTTCATTGGACCTATTAGATCTATGTAGGAAGAGTTTAAATTTACTTTTAAAAAGAGAAAAAGAAAAGAGTAAATAAACTAATTCATAATCACTTTCATTTTTTATACTGTGTTGTAGACATGGTAGTTTCAACAGCCTACTACAATTGTGGCCATGCTCTGGTAAAAGCTGGATCTAGATGCTTGGTATCAGTTATCAACTAATGCAGTCATATATATTCTGCCATACATTTAGCTGGAAAGTAGGCAGCATGTCCTCTCAGGAATGATCCTTTAATTTGTAAATCCAAAAATTCAAACCACAATAATACCTGCCCTGAATTTTTTTTTTTTTTTTTATTTCGTATCTTCCAGCCCCCAGATGGTGGGGTTTGTTTATTTGTAAGCAGCACAGAGCCCAGGAGGAGTCCCAGGATTTGGCTTAAAGACCTAAGCCTACTATAGGAGAGACCAGGATGCAAGGCCAGTTTTTCTGGATGCTGCCTCTTGAAGTGATGATTGTGTTGTACACATCAAACATTTAAAGAACAATGAATGTTTTAGTTGTGGGTTAAAGTGAGTAGTAATAGCTTATCAATATGGTCAGGATTTTTTTCTAAAAGCCTTCTCAGCTTGGAATACTATGGATGGCATTTCTTCATTATGAAGGAGAATTTATTTTTAAGCTCTCCTCCTCTCTTTTTTTGTATTTAGGCAGTTGAGTAAAGTTATTTATTTATATATTATTATATGTTTGAAAATCACTTTAAATACCCCTATGGATTCTGAAATAAACTCCAGTATATCTTGTTTTGGTCTTTAAATCTGATCCAAGTAAGATTTAACAGTGAAAAAACCTAACCCTGAATAAAAGGGTTCTTAATGTAATTAAAATTAATATGCATGAGTATGTAATAATCAATAAAAGGGGTTAAATTTGCAACTGATAAGCTGGGAAAGGATGCAAGCACACTTAGAAATCCAGATTAAAATTTAACATGATCTTGATAAATAATCTGAAAAAAAATTATGCAGGATGTTATTTGTTAAGGACAGAGGCAACAACAATAAAATAAGGTCAATCATTTGCACAAGCACAAGAGGGGAAGGGAAGGATGCTGGGCAGTAATAATGCTCAGCAGACCCAGGCAGCTGTTGGCAATTGAGAAATTAACAGAGGAGCAACTCAGCTCCACCCTTGCCTTAAGCCCCAAGGGAAGGTGCTGAGGTTGGGTCCCACAGGTCCATCATGGGAACTGTCAAACTCCCACCAAACCTCCCTGGATTCTGTCTGTTTGCCCAAGGATGCATGGGAAACCTGTGGCAGTGCATGGGCTGCAAGCTGCTGGTGGGGTCTGAGACACCTCAGCTAAAAGCTGCCTTCAGGGAGCAGGAAAATCACTGCTCTGGCATTTTGGGATAGAGATGCTGATATTTAATAGTTATGAAATACAGCTGTTTTGTTCTTTTACATGAAGCATGCTGCTACTGAGCTGGAAGGCAGCATTAGCTTAAGCTGGACCCTTTTCTAAATACAAATGGGGTACAACTTCTGGGTTAAAACACACACTTATATTCTCATTAATTCTCAGGCTCTCCCATGTTAAAGTTAACCTTCCTGTCCAACACTACCTCCTCAGACTTCTGGGTACAATGAAGACCATCTGGCAGCAAAATCTCAGCTAGTGATCACCTTGTTGCAAGTTTGGTGGTTGAAACATAGAAGGCAAAAGGATCTACCGATATAATTAAATTCACAATTCTGTATTCACAGATTTGTGAATACAAATCTGTATCATGCAGTCTCATTAAAGAATCATTAAAAATATTTTTATTCTACTGTAATTACTTGCAAAACCAAGTATTATTTTCAAAATCAGTAAATGTTTGTCTTGAAAGTTTGACAAAAATAAATAATTGGGTCAGATATTTCACAGCCTTCTTAATTTCACTTTATTAGCAAGATATCTTTAGCATAGACACCAGTACTATCTGACTTCAGAAAAGTGTTCTAGTATTTTTGAAAGGAATAATGTGATAATAACAATGACAATCTGAGAAATTTCTATTCTAAGGCAAAATACCTTTTAGTCAGAATTTTCATTGACAGAAGAACCTGCAGGGTGGGACCCCAGTGTAGAATAAATGGTTAGAACACAGCTTTCAAAAGTGGTTGCAATAACAATACCTTTCAGTTTAATGCTACTATTCAGTGGTTTGGAGGGTGTCGAAAGAGGTGTACAACTTTTTAGAAGGATAAAGATGCAGCTTCATCCTGGTAACTTAGAGATACTCCCCCAAAGCCTTTGTTTGCCCTAATATTCCATAATGTTAGGCTTTTAGAGTCAATAACCCATTAGTAATCAAGAGATGTATCATTTATTAATTATGCACCATATTAATATTTAATCTTTTGGGTTGCCAAGCATATTTCTAAATCTACTTTTTAATTACATTAAAAAAAAATAAATCTTCAAGGCAACCATTAGAAAAGTAATTTTTCTGCGCATTATGACTTCAATTACTTTGAAACAGCTGTCTGTGAACTCTGTGATGGTACAGTACTTGGTAAAATGGCCATCTCAGCTCATCCAGGCTCTTCACTCATTTGAAAGCTAATTGAATATTAGAGCAAAGGGAATGTTATGAAGAATTTCCTATGAGCACTAAAGTACTCTGGAATTAGATCTGGAAACATGGTGCCAACCGCCTGCCACAGCCCACTTGGCAGGAAGATGCTGGTCAGTGATAAACAACCTTCTGCCTTTAGCCCCAGCCGAGGTTTCTGGCTCAGCACACATGGAGAAGTGGGGTGTTAAGAAACCTTTCTGCCCCTGGGCTCGGGAAGCACATGGCCCAGCCCTGGGTTCCTTGGGTTCCAGCAGTGGGGTCAGCTCCTGGGAGGCCCCTGGGTGCAGGTCCTGCCTCAGACCCATCACATGAGAGGTGGGTTGGTTCAGGGGGATCCCACTGCAGGGAACTTTCTGTCCCTTGTAGCTCTCCCAGGTGGGTGCAGAGGGTGAGGTAAAATCCAACGTCCTGAGTCCTGTGCAAGGTGCCCGGGAAGGCAGAGCTTTCCTACACCTCTTTGCACAGATGTATTATTAATATTGGTGACACCATTACAGTAGACCCGTGCCCCATCAAGCTAAGCATGTGCAGAAAAAAACCACAAAGTACTTTGTTTCCCAAAAATGAAGTCTGATAAGCTGCTCCACTTAAGTGCCATTTTACCTCAGCACTCCTTGAACCTGTCAGTGAAAGTGTGAATTGCAAGCTGCTCAACAAAGGTCTCTTATGGTTTCTTTTGTCAAAATATTAGTTTTAAAAAGTAATAGAGGAAATATTCTACCCCACCCTTCTTCTTTTACCTCATGTCCTCTAGTTGCAGAGCATTTGCCTATGTATGATAACCAGACTCCAACTATTTAGGTACCAATAAAAGAAAGAATTCATTTGAAAGATGTGCATTTTGGAAGTAAATCTTCTATACTCATGCAATAATTTCTGAAACAGCCTCTAGAAATAAAGCCCTTCAGTCACAGAAGTATAAGTTCTCTATAAAGAAAATGGTGTAATTAATCTGAACACTGCATTTATGGGAGTATCCTGCTGAATTAGGAAGGACAAGCAGGGAAGTTAAGATGAATTACCTGCAGGGTTGAAGTCAGTTTACATGAAGAACACACATTAAATCCCAAAGGGTATATTCTTACTGGTAGCATAATGAATCACAGACTTCATCATAGAGTGGTTTGGGTTGGAAGGGACCTTAAGGATCACCCAGTTCCAACCCCCTGCATGGGCAGGGACACCTCCCAGTAGGTCAGGCAGCTCAAGGCCCCATCCAGCCTGGCCTTGAACGCTGCCAGGGAGTGGGCAGACACAACTTCCCTGGACAAATGGCCTTATTTTGGTGAAACTTTCTCTGCTTTATAGTCCAAACCAAGAAAGAGAAGTTCTGAATGTGTTTAAATTGGGTGAACAGGCTCCAGAAATAAGAAAGTATCTGAAGCCTGACTCTGTCTGAAGTATCATATATTGCATTTGAACCTGGCAGCATTTAATAATGAACTCAGAACCAAGCAGAAGTTACAACAAAAAAGTCTAGAACCTAATTCTCTGAAAATTTTAAAATTCAAATTCAGAGCTGACATTGAGCTAATTTAAACCTAGGTTCTATCTTCAAATGAGGAACTGTTAGTACAAAAATGGTTTTATAAATATATTTGGAGTGGACGTCATCTATGTCACTAAAAGAAAAATATTCTCCTTTCAGAAACATAGTCTCGTGTCTGTGTACATAACAAAACAGAAATGAGGAGGAATCATTGGGTTGCCTTTTATTATTTTAACACCTGCTTTTAAAACTATGTGGGTGTGTATACATTTGGCTTAAAGTAGATTGAACCTCTTGGAAGGTAGAACCTGAGAAAGCTCTATCATGCTGCAGCCCCTGTGAAGGGACAATATTTGTGGATGCCAGGCCTCCTGGGTTCAATTCTCTTTTCCCAACCATTGAATCTCTTTATTGCTCTCAACAACTTCTCTTTCCCTCCATTTTCCCATGTGGGCCTATTAATTTATGAAGTGATGGTGAGTCACTTAATGATGCTGATGACGGGAAGAGTGCCATGCAAGTAGCCAACCATGATTTCCCCAGGGAGAAGGTCAGAATGGGACACAGGGGATGCTTCTGTGGACTGGGGACACCTTGTCCCAGTGAGAGATCCTGGCAAGGATCTTCTCAATCTTCCCAGATGCCAGCAGGGAAAGCTGTTCCTTAGGACTGTTAACTTGTCTCCCGACTGGTCCTCTTTTGTCTCCATGTTAATGCTGTGCATACCTGAGAGAAGAAAAAATGATTGATACTTATCCTCCATTACATACCTGATAAAAATGGAAGCTGATTTTTCCATTAAGCTACGCAAAAGCCAGATCCTTGAGTTTTCACAAGACATTAAAGGAATGAAGCATCATAAAAAAGGCATTCTGTTACAAAAAGAACACTAATCAATAATGAGAACACTGGTTATAAATTATTCAGGTTTTGTTATAAACTACTCAGATCTTAAAAAGACCCAAACTCCAAGACCTGGCAGACTTCAGTTCTGGCAGCTGGATACGACAATGAGACAACCTCACCTGGGAAGTTCCTGCACAATGCACTGCAACTTGCAGCAACCGAATAGATGCAGCACAGAAATGCCTGTTTCAGTAGACTTTAAGTCATAAATCACTAAGTTGTCTTGCCCCCCAATAGAACCTGATCACTGTAACTTGCTGTGCATTCTTCCTTCACCACACATTAATTTTTAATGGAACCATTTCAAAATAAAGTCATAATGTGAATCATAAATCACAAAATGGTGGTAATAAACCACTTTGGTTTATATTAGCTCTGTGCAGATGATACTTAAGCATTTCCACCATTAGCAGGGAATATGTGAGCACTGTCCGCACAACATTTCCTCTATTACTTCCATCTTAAATTGTGGAAACATGGGAAGAAAAGTCAGTTCCAATCAACCTCTGGGTCACTATTTATTCTCTTAATTGAATGATTGCATGCTAATAAGCGAAGATTTTTAGCACTTTGCTGACAGCTGTAAAGTTTTTCAGTGACTTGGAGTTATAAAAACAAAGCTGCCAGGTACAGCTGAATTGGAAAATGGAAAAAAAAAAGGGGGGGTGGGAGGCATGGTTAACTGACATGAGGGCCACAAGAGGGTGAATATTACTGTTTCATTACTGTGTAATGCACAGGCAGATCAACTGACCCTAAAGGGCCACCTCTTATTAAAAGGAGAAGCTACCTTGTGGATCTCTAATACAGAATATGAACTTTGTTTGTTTGTTTGTTTGTTTGTTTTATTCCTGTAATTTTGCTGAATACACTGAGGTCTTCTTGCTGGTCTCTTCCCTGTACTGTGGGAACCTCTTAAGAGAGGTACCTTACCTACAATAAAGAGCACTCATGGTTAATTCAAAAGAAGAACCTGACTCTACGAGCCAATGCCTCGCAAATACAAGTATTTGGAGTACCATCTGTCTGGAGACCTCCACAGAACAGCCTTGCATTGCTGGACCAGCTTTCTGGACACAGAGCTGTTTGCAGGACATGCAACAGTATGGTTGTGTCCAATGATGTATGGCTGTCCTGACCAGAGCAGAGAATTATAAAAGACTAATTATGGATAATTTCCACTTACTGGTAACCTCCTCTGTCTTAAACTTGGTAAGGTACCAAAGCTAAGAGAATTAACTTTATGCTTTTGTTCAGTAGCAATGAATGGTCAGCAATGGATTAAATAACGTAACTTGTAACCATCACCTAGCACTTTATTAATTCTTAGGTTTCAAGAATTGGCATAATTCCCTTGGCAACTTTCACAAATGTTTTGTTCTCTACTTCCAAGCATGTAAGAATCTTGGGGCCCATAATACGTGATGATCTCTTAATTGGACAAAATGTAATTTCCAGTTAGAGTTATCCTTGTGCACTTCATGACCCTGAGTAATACAAAGTTTGTATTCACACCTGCATTTACAAGTTTCTGAGGGACTTTGGGTATGAATGAATTGAGCTGAAGTATGGATTAACATTCACAATAAGAAAATATATAATTTTTGGTCTTGGAGGGAGAGTCACATTCAGGTCTTTCCTCAGTGTCACTGAATCAGGTCGCTCTGCACAGTGGCAGCTCCAGCTCCAGGCTGGCCCCATGGAGCTGCTCTTTCTGCCAGGCACATACCCAACCACCTGGATTTTCTCTGCATTGTGCAACAGGGGTAAATCTATTTTACAGGGTTCCTGTGGTAATAAATGGGAATGAAACAGATTCAACAGTGACGAGGACAGAGCAGGAGCTCAAAATGGTTTATTTTTACATTCAGACAGCAAAGTGGAAGGATGAGACTGTTGAAGTTCTTGATTAAAAGAGAACTCAGTGCCCCTCTGCTCTTCCCAGCACTGGGCTAGAAAAGGAAAAGCCACACCTGAATTTCCTATTTTTCCTTGTTCACCATCCTTGAGAAGAGGGGCTGAAGATAAATCCATACTGTGTATTGGCAGAAGGAAATG
The DNA here is from genome assembly GCA_023637945.1 of Phaethornis superciliosus. NCBI lineage: Eukaryota > Metazoa > Chordata > Aves > Apodiformes > Trochilidae > Phaethornis > Phaethornis superciliosus. Next base: position 106,886,995 of record JAJQWJ010000001.1, on the reverse strand, counting down.
TAGGATTCCTCTTTGCCCTCTTGACTTGGATTTCTTGCTGCAACAGAAACTTAGCCTGGAGACCACTGTGGAGCAAACCTGTAACCTGTGTTTGGCTTTGAATCAGGCATGCAAAGTGGTATTTTAAGTGTGCATTACAAAGTTAGCAATCAATTAAAAACCCCTTATTTTTTTAGTCAGGGGTCTGGAACCATTAACAAAGTTGTAATTTTTTTCAGTGTAAACATTAAATTACTGACTTAAATGTGAAAGAGTGACTATGTATATAGTTTACAAAGCTGCAAAGTTTCTTTTAATCTAGATTAACACAGGTTTCTTTCAATGTGTTTTAGCCACCTCTTCTGTTTTAAAGAGTACATAATACGTTGTAGGAAAAAATTGCAGTGAATTCGTCCTAACACTGCTGCAATTTGAAGGAGGTTCTTTAAAAATATTTTTTTCTCAAGATAACAATTTTAAAAATGATTGCAGGAAGGAAATATATTAGCAATTAAATTAGCGTGTTTTAGCACAACAAGCAATAAACTGCTTAACACTGAGCTCCCGTGAATTAAAAGCCGGAACAGTATTGGACAAAAGTCAAGGTTATGCTGACACATTTATTTCTCAGTAAATGAAGACTGTTTAGTTTTAATGCATTTGTGGTTAGCAATAGTTTCAAAAGATCAATGTAAATTCATTTTGAACTAGTAAATAATGTCTTAATGAGACTTCTGACAGCATGCTTTCACACCTTATAGTTCCTTACCTTTAAAAATGCCCAAAGGTGAACCTATTTTTCCTGGCATTTTACAATAAACAAATAACATCATGCAGTATTTTATGACTTCTGTCTGAAGTGCGTTCAGGGGAACTGCAGTTTGGTTTTAACAGCTATAGAACTGTGGTCGTTCAGCCCACAGCATGTTACTGTTCTTCTCCTACAAGGGCTTAACCCTGACTAGGGGTAAAAAAGAGGTAGCTTATATGAAACAAAGTGCAGGATTTTACCATAAACCTGTGACGGTATCATGATTTAAACCATCTGCCATACAGAACCTTGATGGTGTTTATGAAAGCACCCCTTATTTTCTGACTAGAAATCCAACTTAGTTGCCATGTAGGTCTGTAAGAGTCCTTCTACTAGAATTTAGTAAGTGTTGAATCAGATACATGGTGAATCCATCATGGTAAACAGAAGAAATTTACTAAATGAGGCTGAGAAGGCATCTTTGTTCACAGGGGTGAGGCCAAAAGGACATGGGGAAGGCTGTTCTGAAAGAGTTGTCAGACTGGTCTTTCCAACACAGAATTTCTTGATACACAGAAGCTGAGTCTTGCAGCAGGGCACGTTTTTCACCAGTGCAGCTTCAGGTCAATCTGTTTGCAAAGCCAGATGACTTAGGCTGAAACCCAGTGCCATTCCCACTGGCACCAGTGTCTTCTACAGGGCAGTTCATGTGACTGATAGCATGCATCAGCTTTCTGACTCCAGTTTGAGCCAACACTACAGGTCTGAAGAAAAAATAGGTAACATAAATATTGCATAAGTTTTAAGAAATTTCTAAAAATAACTACCAAATTTGCATATAATAGATTTTCGAAGTCTAACACCTCAGTCAGGGAGTACTCTGGCAGTCATATATGTATAAATATTCCCCTTACCAATGATATACACCTCCCTTGCTCTGCTCCTCATAAAATGGCAAGAATAATAAACTGGATCTTAAAACTGTCATGTCCTTTTGACTGTTACCCATTCCTGACCTCAAAATAACATAATTCAGAGGAAGTAATTACAAAATCTGTCAGGAAGTATTTCATTTTCATTCGTCTTCTGGTGAAGCAAGCCATTCCCTAGGGAAAGAAAACATCCTCAAACCTGCTTCATTTTTGGTTCCTCTACTAGTTCCTCCTCCTGGGGAGGCAGAATGGTAGGCTGAAGTTGAGGTTTTCCCAAAGTACCTGCCCCCACTGGCTATAGATGTGCTTTGAGAGTTTTATAAAAACCTTGTTCTTTCCTGAACAAGGATGTCAGGGTGTTAGTACAGATATTTTGATAATTATTATTCTTTATTGCCTTTAGCAGGTTTGTGATTGGATGCTTGTCTCTTTGAGTAACCCATCCCACTGAAGACTGATGCTTACTGGAGGAGGGAGCCAGAGGTAAGTTAGTGTAGGATCCAGACTCTGCATCTTAAACTGGGAATCTCCTGTGATTGCTCACATCTGATATTCCATTTGCATCCATGTTTTCTATGTGTAGCCATTTAGAATGCCTTCCAGTGTAGTCATTGAAATCAGCTGCATTTTAGAGGGCACATTAAACAACCTTAGCAAAGGTTTCAAAACTGTCTGAAGATCATCAGTGTAAAATAGATGAGTCTCAATGGAACTCCCTTGACTCCAAAGGTCTTCTAGCTTTACACATTTTTTTGGGACTACATCTTGAGGCATGAGCTAGACCTTTTTAGAAAAGAATGCACTGGGCATAATACATATGTAATTTTAGTTGAGTGGAAAAGAAAGTAGAAAGACTGTACAGGTGAAAAAAAAAAAAAAAAGCAAAAGAAAAAGCAGCCTTCCAAGACTGGAAAGAAATTAATCAACCTAATCAACCTAGTAGGGACAATGAAAATAGAGACCATAAAACTTTACAAGGAAATTCTCCAAAAGTGTAAAGTTAAGAAAGTCTTGAAAAGTGACCAAATATAACCTGTGCCAGTAATTATACTTAAAGAAAACAATTATCCTTCTCAAAGTGAAAAAGTCAAACTACCACCAGGGTGTTACAACAATAATAATGCACAGTAATTTCAGCAGCCTAGCAGGAGATGAAAAGTTAAAGAGAGGAAGTGATGTGGAAATGCTGGGTTTTTACCTAGATTCATTTTGTTTGAGGGATTTTCTTCATTTGACCCATAGCAACCTTTGCAGGAAGAGAAGAACTAAGCTGTATTTAAATTCCTTTTCACAAACACTTTTTTTTTTCCAGTGAAAAAATTCACAGCTTCCTCATAAAACCATTCTTGAGAAAGTATGCAAATAAACCTCTTGTGGTGTCAGCAAATTTTTTGTTTACTAACCTAATTTTGTATCTTAAATGAGACTGTCCAGATATGTAACAAAACCTACATAATGACCTAAGTGGCATAACAACAGCATAAAACACTAAAAGAGATATCAAGCTACCACCTGGTTTAAATAACTACATAAAGCAGTCCAAGGAAGGACCCAAGTAATGTGCCAAAAAGATCTGGCAGTATTCAAGGGCAAACTGTTTGGTTCAACAGGAACATGAGCTGTTCCAAGTCCCTTACCAGCTTCATTATTTCCTTTCTGTTGTTTTTAGTGTGATTGACTGCATTCAGTTTGATGTCATGATGATAAGATCTGTCTCTTTGACCAACCTGAAACACTACTGAAGCCCTTGGGTAGACTGTTTTCTATTGGCAGGGATGTAGGCAGGTCCTTGGATGCTCAGCTCAACGGGCAGGTGTGCAGACAGGCACACTGAGAAGAAAATGTTTGTGCAGCAGCAAAATGTCAGAGGTCTTTTTGGGTGCTCTTTGGGAGTTCTGCTGTGTTGCTTGCCTCACCTGCAGGCAGAAGAAAGCACCTGAATGAGACAGTGGTCCAAAGGTTATGGAGAGAAGTCATACTTTCTGTGGACTCTGGTAGGCTTTTGACCAGGGTCTTTGTTCCTCTTAGTTCTCCAGACTAGCTTTTAGCATGAGTTGGTTTAGTGTGTTTTACCTGCACCTCTGGAGACATGCACTTGAACCAAGAGGTCATTTGTTTTTAACAGCTTTATGACATTCCACCTCTAACCTTGACTTGTAGGGATGTTAGATTGTGAACCTGCCCCTCACCGTATAAATGGACTGTAGATTTAACAAGACACCAGTGAATTTGCTAATGAACTTCCCCAGAAGGTACAGGAAAGAGTCAGTTCTGCACTTTCCCCAAGACAAATTGAACCATAAATTTTACAAGTTTTTGTTGACATTAATTGGGTTACACTTGTGTAAGAAATTCTTCTTTCTTGCTCATTTGTCTTGTGAGTTGTTTGAAGTGCCAAATATTTCTGCCATGCCAGTCACTCAGCCATGTGATTTCCAGGCTTAACAATTTCTCTGAGACACCACAGACTTGAAACTCACTGTAGTTTATTGCTCAGTAAAAAAAAAAAAAAAAAAAAAAGCAAAAAAAAAAGCAAAACCTTCAGATATTCCACCAGACTGCTGTTCTCGGAGGGTCAAAGCAAAACTACCATTTAAAGAAAATTTTCTCCCAGCCTCCTCCTTTTTTATTATTCTTTTATTCACATCTCAGAACCACTGGACCTTGAACAAAAGGCTCTTTTCAGAACAGTCACTTCTGTTCAAGATTAAGTGAAGTGATTTATTACATTTATGTAGTGTTAGGCAGTGATCATTCAGATGTTAAATTAATGGACATTTCCTTACCAGTTCCTTGCCAATTCCTGTGGTACTGTTAATGTACCATTTGATCCAGAATACATGAAATAATCCTCTTGCTGACTCCGGAGAAAGAGCTGGCCTTTACCACTGTTGCTAATCCCTGATAGGGTGAGTTGCCATGCCCAGACATAGAGAGACCTGAGGGAGTTCTGCATTCAAAGTCTGTCAAAGGCAGAGGTGTTTGAGCTGTGCTATACACTCCTGGGAGCCACTCCAGCTCAGAGGTACACAAATTGGTGAGAACGCTTAGGAAATAGATGATAGAAAGGCTGAAGGTACAGACTTTGGGCTTGAGTACCCCATCATTGTTCCAGCAAATGCTCCTTGGGATTTGCAGACTCATTCTATAGGGTCTTGGAAAGATGCTTTCTACAGGAAAGGGGATGCTGGCAGAAATTGGCTGCCTCACTCACAGGAAAGGTTGAGATGTTTTCATGAATGAATGTCTGCTGGGAATAACAGCAAATGTAATTTTAGCTGCAGTTCTTGTGAGTGGTATCTGGCATTAAGTAGAGCCACAAAGAGGAGGTTTCCTCAGCTTATGTAAGGACAGCACAGTGTGACTTCTCCAACGTACCAAAAGCAAGAGTGTACTTCAAGTAGCTACCTACTACTACCTATATCATTACTTACAGGAGAAAAGTAGCACATAGAGGGTTTACCTTTTGCTATGTTGTTTTATTTGTCCTGGTATAAGCTGCTTTGTTAAGGCCAAATTCTCCAGTCTAATGTGCCAGGCTCGTAAATGTGTTTGCTCTTAACTGGAAAAGCATTGATATTCTGCCATCCTTAAATAATGTGGGTTTCCAAATCTCTGTGATCTCTGTGCTTGTCAGGGCAGAGATCCAAGAAGAATGGTTTGGTCTCAGAAAAGATGACTGGGAAGTTTACCATCATGTAAGATCTCTCTGTATAAGATTTCAGCTCAAAAGGGTATCTTTAAAAGTAAATTGCCATGACACAACTTTGTGCTTTGGCCAGATGTCCAGGGTAGTTCTAAATGAGCTGGCAATGGTCCTGGAGGCTGTATATTCAGGCTAGTGCAGATGTCCCAGGGAACACTGATGCTGTTTCTGCTGCCTGAGCCAGCAGCTGTGGCACATCTGTGTGGCACTGGTCAGAACTCTGATCCTGTTGACCACCACAGGGCCTTGCAGGCTTTTTGACCCCTTCATTCATCAAAGCCATTAAATTAAAATTGACTTTTAGGCATTACCTCAGTCTCTTCTTATTGAGCAAATTCACTCCTGTTGCATTGAACACATGTGTATGCAAGGCAGCTAAAGCACAGGAGCTGTTATCCAGTGATAAGTCAAATGGATAGAAGTACATGCTTAAGTACTCTGAGTTGGGCTGATCTCCTGACTAATGAGGCAGGTGCAGTCAGGTGTGCATTGAAATTTAAATATGTCTCTAAGTTCTATCCATGCCAATGAAACCTGAGTGTGAGCTCAAAGTTGAGTAGTTCATTGGATTGTGTCAAAAATGAGCAGCCTTTGCAGAACTAATTATTCTATCTGAGTTACTTTTTAGGTATGTCACCCGAAGAGAACTCTATGGCTTCTGTGTGTTCTTTAAACATATCTTTCAGTTAAATCAAGGATCCAGACACAAATGGTAGAACACATTATATGGATTTATGGCATTCCCTGGAGGATCCTGTGTCAATAAAGCAGTGAATGGATTACAAAGAGGCCTCTACAGTGTTTGTGGGAATTTGCAAGGAATGAATGAATTACTGTTTGTTTTATGGCTGGAAAACATCTTTCTATGGATGCTGCAGATCAGGCTGACTAACAGACTTATCATGCTTTTGCTGTGTTTTGAACAACAGTGTTTATTGTATTCAGGCCAGATGACAAAAAAATAAAAGGGAAGCAGCGTATCATAGTAGTACAGTGTTAAAATAGATTGAGAAATGATAAAGGTTCAATACAAATTATTATTTATTACTCAGTGTGGTTGTTTTTCCTGCAGTAACTCAGAGTCTTCCACCAGAAGTAGTTCTCCATTGTTACACAGGCATGCATATGATGCAAGAAGCTTGTGCCACATGTAAACCTTATCTAAATACCTTGCTTACATAGATTTAATTTTAAAGCAAGCTTGAGTTGTCTAAACAACGAGAAGAACTATTGCTGAGCCTTATGCAAAGCAGGATGGTTCACCTGCAGCTGGCATAGAAATGTTGTGTTTAGATACAACCAAAGGCAAGACATAACAAGCAAAATTGAAAGTATGAAAAAGGAAGTTGTCATGAATGATGAGAGTCCAAAGGAAGAAACATCAGATCTGCACTTTCAGTGATGATGAAGGCCAGATTCATTGCTGCACACATGGGCTTCAGAGTGCATGCAGTCAGCTGCCCTCTTGGTCCTTGCCATGATGGTCAGGTGGGCAGGAGGCATCTGGCATTGCTTGCCTAAAAAGCCAGTAAGGCTTTTTTGGCTACTGTGATTTCAGAATGGGGCAGCTCAAGAAGCAGGAGGGCCTATTTGCCCTCTTACTCCTTATCCAAGTGTGGTGAGGAGACTGCTGTCAATCTATGTCCTCTTGTCCCTTCTCTTGCCACATGCTATGGAAATGCTCTTTTGCTGCTGCCTTGCTTGGCCATCAAGAGTCACCCAAGGGTGAAGAGTGGTCAGTGAAAAAAAGGTTAGTCCTCTGAAGAGATTTTTGCTTTTATGACTCATGCCACCAACAAAGAAAGAGTTTGACTCTTTCATCTAGACTTTGATTTCTGCCTTGTATTCAGTTTCCCAAGCTGAAAACAGTCTGCTTAGTGTGATTTGACTGCTTGGCTTTTACTCCATTTTAAATTCTAAGTTCCATACAGAATTTATGTGGGAAATATTTCAGTGGTATATGGTGCTTGCTAAACAGAGACATCAGGTTCAGTTACCTTGCAGCTGTCAGAAAGCAGCAGTCTGCTGAGCAGTGAGAAGATTCAGCAACCACAAGATGCATTCAGGGAATTGATACTGTCAGCGCTTGATATTAGCACTCAGTGGCATTACTATAATAATTAATACATAATGATAATGCAAGGGCTAATGAAATTAGAAATGCAATGACTATTAATACTTTACAGTCCTATCTAATCACTTGCAGAGCACCCACTGGGTTGTGTTGGGGGGTTTCAAAGCACATACCTCCCTGTTCTGCAAGAAGACAAAACTGCTGTCGACTTTGAAGAATTAAGCATAGGATTATCAGAGGAGGGAAAAACGTAAATGAGAATAACAACCAATAAAAGAAAAGAACCGAAGGATCTGTGTTTCTGATTTCATCCACTTCTTATTACCAGTTCTACCACCAAGTACATGTTCTAGGTCACTTTACTGAATGGAAAGCATCCAACAAGATGGATGCATTGAATGAAAATAGAGGCTCTCTACCCTGAGTTCAAATAAAGCACAGACAGTAGGCAGCAATGGAAAGTCCATTAAATTTTAATTTACTAATCATTAAAGCATGACATTCATTTATAATATTGCATGCCAGGGAAGCCCTAGTACAGAAGTATATGGCTTACTGTTCTTAATGGTCTTCTTATAAATATCTGTCTGTGATCATGATCAGTTCTTTCTTATTGCCTATGAAATTTATGAACCAAAGTATTACATCAGCTGAGTGGAAATATAATGCAATTCAATAAGAGGTAGATACTGATTTTAAGAAATCAGTGTGTTCTCCATGGCCTCCTGTGAGAAGAGCTAGAAGAGAGCACCTAATTACTTCAGCAACATTAAAAACAACTGCAACATAACGGCGTATGGAACCATTTAATCAAAATGGACACACGACACTCCTGTAATTATGTGAAAAGGTCATGGAAATCATCAATTTAGACGACTCTGATGTGAAGAATATGACTTAAAACTTCCAGTAAAGCTATCTCCTGGAGATTATTTGAACCACAAAAAAGTGGTTTGTATTTCCACTTTAATAGCTGAGGGCACAATGCCATACTGTGTGTTTTGGCTTGCGAGATCTCAAAGCAGAACTTTCTTAATTGGAACTGCTCAGATACACAGCATGGAGGTTCATTTCAAGTAACATACCTGCTGCTGGAAAATATAACTGCCTACAATTTAATTATATAGAAGCTATACTCTGGCTTTTGGATTGGTCCTGTGAATTTCTCCACAGAGCTGAAATGCCAATTCATCTGTTTTAGCAGAAGCAAAGGAAAAGTGAACTGCTTTCAATTTCCTTTTTAGTATGCAGTAATGGATAATTTCCAGCTCTGGTGAAAAAAATTACCCCGGCCCATACCTGGGGGTAACCTAGTTCTACCAGGTAATAAAATCTGTTTTCCTTGCTGTAGCTGTACAATGATTGACCTCGACATCTCGATTTTGGGCAAGACAATGAAACAGGAAGAAAATCTCCTTCCGGAAAGTGGTAAATGCTTTGAAGTGAAAGGGAAATACACATTTATGTGACTATCAGGGTAGTGCCAATTAAAGTGTAGACACAAAGCGTACTTTTGCATGGCACAAAAAGTACTGTAGTCATACCAAAGTCTGACATTGCCTGAGAAATGGAGAAAGAAAATAACAGTATTATAATTTCTCTGTGCTATTGCTGTGTTTCTCTGCTGAGTAGAAGATCCTATGAGGCTGGTCTCATTAATGCAGCTGTTCTGTCTCTGGTGGCTGTTTGGGACTGGTGCTAGCATCTTTGAACGGGCTTTTCTTGTGCTCCACTTGGGCATGTGTATACTTTATTGAAACATCCCTAGGAGCTGAGGAAGATGTGGTTACTTTACTACCTGACCTTTTCAAGCAGAGTCTCCAGCCCACTGGGACTACCAAGGATCATTTACAAACCTGGGGGAGAATGAGCAGCCCCTGCTCTGCTTCTCACATGTGTGCATCAGCTCCTGCCTGTGTCACAGGAGTTGCTGAGCAAGTACAGAGGGATATCCCTGATTCTAACCCTGCACTTAGGGTGTGGAGAAAAGGGGCTCTGGTGCCATTTATGGAGAGCTGTGGTATTGTCCTGCAGTTCCTGGGTTGGGAAAGCAAGCTCCTGGCCACTCTTGTGCTGAGCCTGGAGGCAGGTCCTGAGGCTCAGGTTTGGTGTCTCTCTGTGCTGTGTCAGGGAGCTGGGCTGGCAGTCTGCAGTCCCCACAGCTGAGCATCTGAGGTTACTTAATTCACAACCAAAATGAAGTGACACAAGTGGGAGAGAACAGCTCTTTCATTTACCTGTGTAGAGAGGATATTTTATCTGTGTTTATCTGTAGAAGAGTTGCTTTAAAGCCTGGTTATTGCCATGAGTCATGCCACTGAAGCCAAAACAGCTGAAGGATCTTAGTGCACCTCTGGGTCCAGAACTGGAGAGTGTGGTAGACAGATCAGCTCTTCTTTGGGGAGACAGAAATGAGATTTGGAACATACTGAGCAGACACATTTGGCTGGAAGAAATCACTTTAATAAGCTATAATTTTAATTAGGTAGTGAAAGGGGGGAAGTTAAATTCAGATATGAAAAGGAGATGAAAAACTCTAGAGATGCAGTTTCATTTTATAGATTAATAACAAAACCATTTTTTGCTCTTTTAAGAAATTGTCTTGAAAATGGTATATGGGGTACACAGTCAAATCTAACAGTATTTTCTATGAGCGTGTGAGAACTCTGAGCTAGTTATACTTTTTGAAAGGAAAAATTTTAAAAATATGAAATAAATAGGAAGGTATTTGCCAATGTATCAAATTTCACTTATATTTTATTATTAGACATTTGTTTTTCCAAAGCACATGCTGCAAGCAAATGAACCTATTTGGCCAGACATGTAAGATATAAGATAATCAAGCTTACATTTCTCATTTTAAGAGGCAATTGTCAGTGGATTTATGAAAACTGAAATAAATAAAGCAAATTCACTGCGGTACAAAGCAAACTTGACCGGGTCATATGAAACAACAATACAAAGCAACAATTTGCTACAGAGTAGGTGATGAGGTCATTGTAGAAAACGAGAAAATAACTATCCAGCCATCACGTGGCTAAGCCTAACATGAAATAACATTCACCCTCATTCTTATTAACAGATCAAAACTAAAGGCTCCCAAATCTATAATAAGGCAACTAAATAAACTGTCCTAGCCACCCAGCAGCTTCTCCCCGACTACATTTTAGATCGGACAAATCATTATGGGACTCAAGGACCTCAGAGCACTTTCTGTCTGACAGCCACGTGTGCTCACACTTCGCTCTGTGCCTATGCCCCTATATCCAGCAGCAACAGGGAGAAATCCATGTCCCAGGGGGCTGCTTCCAGAATTTGGCTCATGTGCAACCTGTGACTTTTTTGCAGCCAGACGCCTCTGACCCTTACAGCCTGCTGGGGCACCAGCTTGGGACCCTCAGGATTGGACCAGGCAAGATCATGCTGGAAGACTGAAAAATCATCAACTGCAATTTTTGCACCACTGTGTGATGCTGAACTTGAATCCTGTGGCTTTTGCCCAGCATGGAGGTCAGCTAGCCAGCCTCATCTCCACAAGGGTAAGAGCCTGCAGAAAAGAAGGGCATGGCCAGCTGTTCTGAAATAGAAGTGTGAAACAGAGCATGGAGGGGGTGCCTGCCCTGCTGTCCTGGCCCAGGGTGGACAGGGACCCCAGACAGGCTGATGTGTCCAGGCACACTTGCTACCATCACTACTGGGTTCCATGTCTGTGGATGGTGCCCCTGTACTGAGGGACAGGAGGGACAGAAGTGTTACCAAGGCAGTGCTACCAGGCATACCATCCTTGGCTGTGTGGTGTGAGGTTGCTGAGCTGTTGCAGCTGTATCTGGGCTCCCTGACCATGGAGCCAGGTCATGGCTGGATCCATGAACCACCTGAGGCCAGCATAGAATCACAGAATCATAGAATTGGCTGAGTTGGAAGGGACCTCTGAGATCATCAAGTCCAACCCTTGATCCACTACCGCTGTGGTTACCAGACCATGGCACTGAGTGCCACATCCAGTCTCTTTTTAAATATCTCCAGGGATGGAGAATCCACTACTTCCCTGGGCAGCCCATTACAACATCTGATCACCCTCTCCGTAAAGAAATTCTTTCTAATATCTAACCTAAACCTCCCCTGGCACAACTTGAGACCATGCCCTCTTTTCCTACTGACATGGTGGGACAGTGGTGAGAATTCATCTATGCCTCGGTGGCAGAAGATGACAGCATCATGGACAGCATCTACTACATTGCAGAATCAGCTCTTCCAAGGTCTCTAGTCTTATTGCAATAGCTGTAACAAATTTTGGGGTTACTTCTTTCTGCACATACATAGCCTTTGCTTTTACTCTTTTGCTCAGCCCTTCGTCTCTCCTTCTCTCCTTCCTGTAAGCAGACAATTTCTGCTTATATTCACATATCCAGTCATGCAAAATTCATTTAATGTCTTTCACCAGTTGTGTGTGTCTAGTCACTCCTTGGGACAACTCAGCCCCCATTGCTGTCTCATTTACAGGATCTCCTGTAGGTCTCTCACTTAGAGCTCTCAAGGATTACCTGCCCTTCAAGACCAACATCTGCTGCCATGTTCTGAGGGGCCTCAATCCCAGGAGCACCCTTTGGAGAAGAGGTCCAGTCAGTTCTGTGACTTTGCACAAGGTAAATAAACACAGTCATGTTGGCTGGGCTTGCCCACCCCTGGTGTGCCTGAGAAGGGCGAGGCTTTCTCATCTGGCTGGGGTGGGAAGGGGCATTTCTGGATATAGTGGAGCATCCTTATCCCCAGCCCAGAGGTATGCCAGGAGGAGGAGTGTGTGTGCCCACCTGCCTGTGTACCTGATGGTTCATGCTCTGTGTGCTGAGGTATGTCCAGTACCACAGCATTCTACACTGCCAGTGGACAGGGACAGGAGCAGAGGTGCTGATATGGCTGATAAGGAAATAATCTCTTGCTGCTGTGTCTTTATCTGCTGTGTTTATCACACGAGGCTTCCATCTTGAGAGGCTCCTGCTGACAGTTCCCTGTGGCTGTAGGAGTTGTTGAGCACCACAGGTCAGCTATCTTGCAGATTTGTTTGCTCAGCATCATTAAGGAGATGTGATGGAGCAGTGCACCTCTGCTGTTGCTGTGTTTCTGCTCCATTGTCCCTATCCCTGCTTGTCAACTCAAGCACAGAGAAGCCAGGTGACTAGAGGGAAAGCCCTCTTCCTATCTCCTCCCCACACGTCCCAGCCACTGGTGTTCCCCTGGGAGTGCTGGGTCCTGGGATACTTCTGCCTGCTGGGTAGCTCATAGAACTGGTGTTTGAGGTTGTGGGTTGCCAAAGAACAGCTTCTTCACTGGGGACAAATATCTGGTGCAGCTTGTTCCCGTACCCTACAGTGTCAAGCTGCACTGTGTGTCTTGGCATCCCATGCCTCTATATAATAAGATTTCAGAAACTGAAATCCTTGCACATGCCTTGGCACCACTGCTCACTGAAGGTATGTTCTTAGTGGCAGGCCTCCAGGCCATCTCGGGATAAGCTCCCACCTGTGACCTCTCCTTGTCTTCTTCTTGGTTCCCCAGACTCCTCCTAAATGGCCATAAGGGATTTTTCTGCATGCCCTTGCAACCCTCCAGTGTTCTTCAGCCATCTGCCTTCATGTTTTTCTGCCTTCCACAGTGGGGAGGGTGAATTTGACACACACACACACAGACAAAAGGGCTTTGGGAGCAACCTCTGGGAGGAGTGCTTAGGTGACAAAGCTGTGAGGCTGCATGCTGTTCCCTGATGTGTGGGATAAGGGTGTGTGATGCAGGGATACAGATCCTTCAGGGACAGTGTCAGAGTCATGCCTGGTGTGGAGCAATCCAGTCCTGTTGATCTGGTCCTTACCACCTATGCAAAATAGCTTCTGTAACCATGCTCAGCTTTTATTTCTAGGAGCTAGAGGGGTAGCTCCAGCATAGAGCCCAGGAGTATAATACTTGTGCAGTGCAGAAAGTCAGAAGGCTCCTGCTTTGGCTGGGGATGTGGTCCTAACTTTATTTAGCAGGATAAATATATGTTCCAGCTATACATATACTAGCAAACAAGACAGACCCAAGGATACAGGTTTAAATGCTAGCCAGTGATTTGTTTCTATATATTAACTAATATCAAACTCCCTGCTCAGGTTTGGGCCTGTACCTACTAGTAGTTTCCCAGAACAAGGTCTGGAAATGGTACATACTGTAGTCTCTTTCTAGGCCATATGTAACCACTCTCATTGGGTGGAGAGAGCATGGGGTAGAGAGAGATTTAACTGTATGGTTCCTCCTAGCCTTTGGGTCAGAGAGCATCCCTTGTCTTTATTTAATTTATTAGTACTAACCTATCCAGACAGGATCTGCCTCTTTCTTTAAATGTACTCATCAGAGAATTAGTTGGTAATCTGCTTGCATGACTGGAGGCAATCATCCTCCTGAAACAAATAAACAAAAAACTTCTAAGTTAAAAGAACATTATTAAGGTTGCAAAGTCACGCACTCAGAATTTATCTGTTGCCTGAGATGAGGATGCTTGTGCAACCTTTATTTCTAGCCTTTATGAGCTTGCCTTATGACAGACTTCAGTCACCATCTGTATGCCATTTTTCCACAGAGCTTTTGTTTCCTTCAGTGCTCAGGATGGGCTACACACAAATAATTACAAGTCATCTGCCTAATGTGTGATTCAAGGCTCTGCTTGTTGCTCAATCTTCAAAGCCTGCTCTGAAGATATGGCTATCAGTTTCCTCATTGCCCTTCCTGTGGTAGACACCAGTAGCCTGTGTGTGGACTTCACAAACAAAATGATTTTTAACTCCTAGAGACCTGCTGAGAGGAGAGATAAACTAACCTTGTTTGGAAGTAGTAGAACATGTAATAGTTTGGATGTTTCCCTTCTAAAAGCCTGAGAATTTTATTTTTCATTCCACTTAGCACTAACACCAACATCCAAGGACAAATTTGAATTTGATTGAAGTTATGAGTTTCAACACTTTGGCAAATCAGACCATCAGACAATAGGTTTGGCATGCAGAAAATGAAGAATGTGTGACTTTTTGTGATAAATCCTCAGACCTGACATCATGCAGGCACACTGTGCTAGAGACAAGAGCAGATCTCAGCTCCCACAAGACAGCAGTCAGGCTTTGCTATTCCTCCAATCTCCTGACTCGCTGGCTTCATACTTTCCAGCCTCTTCATCAAATTGAGCAGATGTAGTTCAGACTTTGTGCTACTTTACCAGGCTGTCATAATTCATATCCAGAGCAGGCCATTCAGCAAAGCACAGTTGTTGTGAGAAAGATCACATGCCAAATCTGTCTGGTCCATAACTTAAACCCAAACTTAGGTCTTCCGTTTTAGACCTGTAGCTAGGTAGGGACACATCCTCCCCACCTATTGTCATTGAGCAACCTGGACTACCAATCCAATTTCAAAACCAGACTGTCTCAGATCTAGACATCTCTAACATGATCAAAGATAAGAAGTTTTGATCCCAGCAGTCCCTCATTTCAGAATGTTTGGATTTGCAATATAAATGTTATTCCTGGAAGGAAAGAGAATAAAAATGGGTAACTGCTAGACTTTGGGAATGGAGAGAGGGATGAAGAAAGATGTCTGTGGACTGGAGTCTTACTGCTGCCTCCTTGGTTTGAGAATAGAACTGAAATGTGTGAAGTTGATGCAGAGCTTCTCCACTGAGGCTAATGCAGTGGCTGCTAACAATACCAGGTAACAAAACTGGCAGCAGGGAAGGACAAGAGGAAACATGAATCACTGAGGCATTAATATATGTTTATGATAAGCATGGAAGTGTCTTGTCTTTTTCAGGTCTTTGAGGCAAGTGGGGTCTAGTGAGCCCTCAACATGCTCTCCCTCCTCTCCTGCCCTGTCCCCTCCACCCTGGGATTTTCAGATCTGCTGCTTATCTGACTTAGATAATTTCAAAGCTAGAACAGCTACTCATGGGAAAACAACTGGACAAACCTGGAGCCTTTTGAAAATACTGTTTTCTGAATATGAAGAAAAAGCATGGGGAGGTCCAGGGAGTTACTTTTCCCTCCAATCCTTGGTAAACTTTTTTCATTAGTTCTAAAAATAAAAATGCTTTAAACAGCTACCTAAGCAATCCAAACTCAACAAATATATTTATTACATGAAAATAAAGAAAGCTTCCTGCATGTGGCTTGCTTTCAGTTACCATTATCTGTTTACTAGACACTGAGCTAAGCAAGAAAAGCATAATAAAAAAAGCAGATTTATGCTAGACTTCTTGCATAACACAGGACAGGCATTTTCTTTTCTCCCCTGACCTTAGAAGTCCCTATGCTCTGCTAATTGCTGCTTTGTTGTGTACATTCACTGAGGGACAAGCACATGGTAAAAAATAAGTTTTGTACATTATACATTTGCCAGATAAGAAAGAAAAAAAGAGTGTTTCAGATGTAAACCAGGTAGGTGGTAGAGGCTGACTGATAAGACTAGCAGTCCCACAATTAAGTATTAGAAGATCTGCCTGATATCTCATTTGCAGGTCAAATCAGACTTCACAAGGTCAGCTGCCACAAGGTCCTGAACGCTGCCTACCCCACACCAAGAGCAAGAGCTCACCCCTGGAATTTGTGCCTGAGCATTAGAGAGCTCTTGGACCGCCTGCCCTAAAGCAACTGTGGCCAGACAAAGGCAATTTCTTTTCACATAGAGCAGAATCCCAAGCCCTGTGAACTTAGCTCCCTCTGTTTGGCGTTACTGATCCGTTAGTCTAAATATGGTACATGGCAGTTTGATGGAAATCATTTCCAGTAAGAGAGGATGTTTCCTCAGCAGTTTTCAAGCTGGCTCTGACTCAGTCATTCTCATGGGAGCCCATTTAACTGGTCATTAGGGAGACAGCAAAAAGGCATTGAGGAATTTCGTAACAAAGAGGTGCATCCTGTATGAAAGACCTCCTGAGAATCCTCCTGGCCATTGGCTCTGTGCATGCTTGAGAGATTTTATTAATGCTGCTGAAAAAGTATTGCTGAAACTAATCTATTATTTGTGCATAATTTTAAAGATGCTGTATTGTACTTGTTCCAGCAATGTGATGAACCACTGTGCTTGTAAAATGCTGTGCTCAAACAAACCATAATTAAATGTTTAAAGTCGATTAACACCCTATATTGCAACACAGTAATCGATGGTGGAAGGGTTGCAGTTACTAAACGAATAATGGGCAGAAACATCCAGAATTCGCTAAGCAAAGTTACCTCACAAGACAGGACCAGAGTAAATATGTCAAGCAGTCTATGTAAGAAACTAAGCCTTGTGAATAACCATCACAAAAGCCTCACAAAAGTAAGAGACAAAAGAATTATCCCTTCATAACACACACTCTCTGGTTTATGCCTTTTTGGTGCACATGTGTTTTAAGACAAGCGTTTTCCATTTTAGCAGGGGTAGAGTGTTATCAATGCTTTAATCCTTTAATGTTCTGAAATCCACAAATTTCTTTACTAAGATTGCTGACATATTTAAAACCATATCCCAGCTTAAGAATTTCATTGGACTGACTCTAGTAGCTGGCAGAAAAATGGGTGTCATAGCAGGCTGGAGTTTTGGTTTCCTTTTTAAGGCCTCCAATTGTGGCTGCTCCAGACCACAAAATGCCCTAGAAAGAAGGTGGCAGTCCAAGTGACAGAACCCCCACTGAGGCACTTCTGTGGGGTTGGGGTGTCCCAAAGCCAGTCCTCCTCTCTAGAAGTCTCAGACAATTCAGAGAGTTGAGGACCTTTTGGATGAGCAACTCAAAGGGGGGGTTCTTCTCATCCAGACCCTGACACTCATGCAGAGAAAATGTAAAAGGCCTCCTTCACTGACCCCTCTTTGTCAGGCTCATGCTGAAGGCAAGAGTTTTCTTCCCTGTTCTTTGGAGACACACTGATTCTTATCATTAATAGTAAGACTATTTGTTGAATGTTTACTGCCAAGCCAGACTGAATCACAACCATTTTTCTGCTTGCCTGGATAAACAAGAGCTATCATGAGTGAAATCATGTTGCCTAAGTGTTGGATCAAATGTCTCTGGGATTGCAAGTTTGGTTCCTGGGCATGTTGGTGCTACATGCAGGGATATTGACCCTAGGGGAAAAAGGCCTAGACTAGGAGTAGAAAGGCACAGGCAGAAAACTCACATGGGACAGAGGGAGAAGGAAGTTTGGGTAGAAGTGCAATAAATTTTGTCACAAGTGTTGTAGACTTCATGTGTTCTGCACTGAAAAGTGAGAAATACCACATCTGCTCAGCTTCTTGGTCTTGCTAGTCAAGGGTTTCTGAGAAAGGGAGACATTGATCTTCGAGGTGAAATTTCAGAAAATTTTACATCAGGCAAATATGACTTTTTACTTTTTCCCCTCAAAATTTACTTTCCTTTGATACCTGGATATTTCCTATGGCTCTCTACTCCAATACCTCATTTATGTGATGATGCTCCCTGTAGTTACTGTTATTACCATAGAATTGTAACTCCACATTATTATAAATACACATGCACTTGTTATTCATCTGAACCTGCTTTATGTCTTTCTCCTTTGTGCTAAGCTCTTGTCCTCAATAACTTCTCCTGTCCAGGAGATCCTTCCCCTAACAACATGTATGAGTAAAAGGTGGGGTTTTTTTGAGGTGATCTAGCTGGCTAAGCCTCTGTTTTAAGCTACTAAGCCTAGTCTAGCCTTACCAACGTGTAGCTTTTTAGGCAATCTTATTCAGTGTACTTTAGCCAAGGTATCCCTGTAGCTGAAAGTAGTATGTAAAGATTTAGCAAAACAAACTTGCTGGTACTTGCTTTGAAAAAAATTCCTGCAACGGGAGGCATGAATTACACATAATTATTGACCCTGCAGTGTAAATACTGATGATAGGAAGCTTTTAAAATGTACATTATTAAACCAGTAGAGTGTTTATAGCTATAGAGACATCAGTGGTTTAGCAATTAAATGCATATTTATGAACTCGCCTAAATAGGTATTCTCAATCCAAAAATTTCAGTTTTGAGGTGATTTTAAGAAGCCCAATTTTCAGATCCAGGACATTAAACTGCCTGTGAGCTGTTATAATCTTTAATTTAAAACTATATAAATATCCCCCACATAACAGCTCCTTTCATGGCCTGTTCCAAGGATCTTAAGTGAAAGTAAAGTCTTTCCACTAACTTCAATCAGCTTTGAAAAGACACTTAAACTCCTGCAGGCATTACCTGCTTGCCATTAACTGCTCTGGCATGTCCGTGCTACTGTTCTGGCCCTTGCAGAGAAAGGAAGGGGATGAGGAATGTGATGCCAAGAAGGACTATATACTTTATTTAACAGCTTTATTCCAATGGCACTCAGCTCTTTTCTTATCCACTTTTTGCTGTTGGTACTGATGAGTTGTGTGTGATGATGAGAAGCCAGTTGTTTGCAAGGATTCAATTGGAGCTGGCTCTAGGAAGGAACTGGACCTGGTTCTTACAATGCATTCTCTAGGTTCCAGAGTGGGAGAGGTCATGGATGCAGCAGGAGCAAGTCTAGGGAAGGGCTACAGAGCACCAGGCTTTATGAGATACAGGTCCATGGGTTGGGCTGGACCATAGGGAAATGGTCTCGCAGGGGAGAGAGACCAGGTTATGTTGACAGGTAGGAAGAGTATGTGGGACTGAGGTGAAAGAAAAGGCATCAATCCCCTCCTGGTACTGTGCAATGTTAATACCTCAAATATTTGCCTTAAATCCAATGATCTGTCAAAAATACAAACCAAGCACATCTGTGGTGTCTTCAGTATGCATTTCACATGCAGCCACAGGGAGTAATGATTCCCCAAATCATCCTTGCAGAAGGGGCTATACACTGCTACAGTAACTGGTCATAAAGGGCAGAGTTATGAAACTGGTTTGAATTTCAGAGATGGATTTAGACTGAGGCAGAAAGTGACAGGCTGTAATTCAGATTAATTAATTAAAAAAAAGAATCACCACTTGAAATTCCCCTTCCTTACCCCCAGTTCTCATGCTTGTAGCTGCTCCTACGGTTTTTCAGGTATGCCAGGAAGGTCAGGAGAGGATGGAGATGAATGTGCACACAGAGAATGGAGATGCTGATCACCTGAAGCACGATATTCACTGGTTTGAACTAAGATAAGGCCCGTTGTTCTGTTAGGGTTCATGATTCCAGTAATCTTTTTGAAATCATGGTGTTTAAGAAACCTCTCTCTGTTCTCTTTCCCCCTCATTCCCTCATCTTCTGCTTCTGAGTTTCCACATGGTGGTGCAGGCTGATGAACATTATCAGGTCTGATTTTCAGCCAGGTAAGTTAAGCTGAAAGTTGGAAGGGTACTGCTTACCACAGGTGCCATACCTTCATGAGACTTGCCCATGCACCTACAATTCATTGGCTGCTCTTTTGCTGAGATGCAAGAAGACAGGCTGAGCAAAAATTCCAACTATTTATTTACCTCTGAGCAGAGCGTAGGATCTGACTTGTTATGAGCCTCTGTCACCTGCAGTAGTGCCTGATCTGCTCCAGTTGTTGAGCCTCAGCTCAATTGTCTCCAGCACAAGAGAAGCATGTTTAGCATCCAAGGAAGAAAGGGGGAGAAAAAACTTGAAATAGCTGTGACCTTTAGCTCCAAGCCACGGAAGTTTAGCCATCTCAAGAAGAGGGGATGTTTGGCTAAATCAACCAAGCTATTGTAGAGATTATTGCCCCGTCTAGGTCTTCTCTTGGGAAGATGATGATGGGAGAACACAGGAAAGGAAGATTCTTAACTCTGATAGAACTGAGGCTTGTGGTCACAGTTGTGCCAACCAGACAAAACTATCCCCTGAGAAGTATGTGCACTGGAGGCACCCACTAGTAGTGGTGGGTTTTTTTGTTGACTCTGTATTTGTGGTCTTTAAATATGGCAAGAGATAGTACCAGGGTACAGAATAAGGTAGCTGAAGTTTCCTGTGGCTTTCTGATGTTTTTTTAAACTATTGCCAATGGGGATCTTTCTGGTGACAGTGTCAGAGCAGCTCTAGGGCATCAGAGAAAGGGGACAGAACTCAAGGTCTAACTGTAACCTCTCTGAAAGCATTACAAACATAGAATCATAGAATCAAAGAATCATAGAATTGTCTGGGTTGGAAGGGACCTCAGAGATCATCAAGTCCAACCCTTGACCCACTGCTGCAGTTACCAGACCATGGCACTGAGTGCCACATCCAGTCTCTTTTTAAATATCTCCAGGGACGGAGAATCCACCACTTCACTGGAAAGTCCATTCCAATGCCTGACCACCCTCTCTGTGAAGAAATTCTTTCTAATATTCAACCTAAACTTCCCCTGGCACAACTTAAAACCATGTCCTCTTGTCTTGTTGAAAGTTGCTTGGGAAAAGAAGCCAACCCCCACCTGGCTACAACCTCCCTTCAGGGAGTTGTACAGAGCGATGAGGTCTCCCCCGAGCCTCCTCTTCTCCATAGAAACATACATCCCCGCATAATGTTGCCCAAAACTTTCGCAGAGAGACTGCAAAAGCAGTTCCATGACACGTAAGCTGCCCCTGTCGTCTTACTGAGGCCCTGATATGCTGTGAGGCTGGCTTTTTGAACACCCCAAATCCCAACTCTTCTGTCGCTCGCCTGATTCAAAAGAGCGGTGAGAGGCTGCCGAGTGGGCTCTCTGAATTTCCCCTCGGTTCCGGGAGGGGGAGGCATGGGAGACGGGATGCCGGATGCCTGTTCCCCATCCCTGGGAGAAGGGACCGGCCGGGAAAGCCGTGGGGCTGGGGAAGAGGCTGCCCTCGGCCAGAGGTGTGCTCAGAGTGCTGCCTACAGCATCTCCCCCGGGGGGCTCGGAGGAGCAGGGCTTGCTGTGTGGGCATAGCTTTGGTGCTGGATCATTGCTCCCCCAGCTCTCTCCTTGGGCGGGTTCTGCACGGAGAGCCCAGACGGAGGAATTTCTTTCTTGACGCTGTGGGTGTTAATCAACATTTTGGGAAATGCAATTACAGGTTCACAAGCTGTGGAAACCTCTGGGTTTCCCACACTTGGTCAGTATGGTCATCGGCCGTGGCTCAGCTCTTTCATTAGCTGCCAGGGACACTTAACCTCTCACAGTGCCTGCATGAGATGGGGAATGTTTTCTAAATGACTATGGTGCCAGTCCTGGAGGCATACGTTTTGCAACAGCTACTGCTAGGATTTTCCTAAGAGAATTAGGAACGTGGTTTTTCTGGGAGCCAAACTCTATTAGGTTTTTTTGTTGTTGTTTTCTTTTGTTTTGGTTTGGTTTTTTGGTCTTTGTTTTGTTTGTTTTGGTTTTTTGGGTTTGTTTGTTTGGGTTTTTTTGTTTTGTTTTGCTTCTTGTTTTTTTGTTTGTTTGGTTTTTTTTGTTGTTCTTGGTTTTTACTTTTTCTTTTTCCTTTTTTTTTTTTTTTTTTTTATTCCTGTTTTTTTGTTACTAGCTTTCCAGCTGAGCATGTTAGACTCCTAGCACTGCTGCTGTGCTCTGCTGCATTACTCAGCTTTTGTGCTGCCAGCTTGAAATGTCAGTGCAAATAACCCTCAGCCTCCTAGGAGTCGAAATGCAGAGCACCATTCTCCCTTCCCTAGGTAAGCAGTTTCAAGATACAGCTCGGTCAGTTACGAGAAAGGTTATAGGATATGTTGTATGAGGTAGTGAGGGGATGAACTTGCCAGTAACAATGCCCTTCCCAGACCTCGGCTCCCAAGAACACCCTGAATGATGTGGAAAAATAAGGTTTTCCCATTATATGTACTTTTCTGAGTCATTCTGCTAAATTATATTCCCTGTTCCTGTTGCCACTTTTCTTCATTCCTACATGGCTATGCCCTGACTACTGCGTCCAGTGAAAACCCTAATTATCAGAAACCATAATTCATCTACCAGCTCTTAGAGGTCACCACTTATTGGGCATTTATATACTGACCTTAAGGCCTCACCTACAGAGAAATGTTGTACTTCTCTAGCCTTACAGGTCTAATTAGGGTAAAACAAGCTCTACCTTTCCCCCAGTCCTCCTTGGTGGAGGTGCACTCACAGCTATAAAGATGTTTATATAAATCTGGGTTATTCTTACAGAGAAAGCAGAGTGTGTTTTACCACAACAAGGCATTTTTATTTCGGTATAACTGCATCCCCACCAAGCCTTATGCTGATTTCATTAGGGCTAATTTTGTACAGGAGTGGATGCCAGAAGGAGCACACTGAAATGCTGATATGTGGGGGCAGATGTGTGCAGTGGGCTACTGTCTGTGTCTGACACACGTTGTGCTGTGTCACCCCCACTTGTGGTGGCACAGACCTGGCCCTGTGGGAGAAGGAGGTCATATTGCTGACTGAAGTAATTGTATGCATGCAGAAACTGTGTTCAGACAAAGCATACAGAGAAAGACAATTTATTTTCTATCCTTTCCTACTCTTTATAGGCTGGACTGCCCTGCTTAAAGGCAATCCTGACAACAGCCAGAAGCTTATGGTCCAAGAGATGACATGTAATGTTTGGTCTAGAAGATGAAATGCCAAAATTATTCATGGTTTTAGAGAACAAGTTCCTATGAATTAGTGCTTTATGGTCTGAAGTGTTCTTAGTGTTTCAATTCATTTTAAAGGATTTGGGAGAAAATGGTTCCTGTGTCTTGAAAGACATCTCACACTGACTTCACCCAAAAAATCTGTATTCCTTCTTCCTCTTTTAAAGGAGCAAATAAGGATGAATCTAAATGTAGGGGTGAGCAAAACTTCAAGCCAAGTCAGTTACAACTTATCTTCAACCACAAGCCAATTAGGCCTGCCCTGGGGGTTTAATACAGTGTGCTAGACAATGCCAGTATCTGAAAGCCTGTAGTGCTTTCTTGTTCATGGAAAAAAAAGAACACAACAAAAAAACAAGCAAAAACCAACCACACAAACCTAATAAACTGAAAACAAGGTAAATAATAAACATGTTATGCAATATATTTTTGAACATGTAATATTCATGCCATTTCTCAAGGGCACCTCATTTCCAGGATGAGATGAGACTTTATTCAAACCTCACTGACAGTAAAGCACTTTTTAAAGGAATAAGGATGTTTGGCAGAGCTTCAGCAGTGAAAAACTTGGCAATGCTCAGCTATACCCTGCCCTACTGACTCAGATGCTACTCCTGAGGTCTGAACCAGCTGCCCCTACAAGTTCCAGCAGCCATAGGCATGCTCTTCCAGTTTATTTATCAGCTGGGAAAGTCCCATATGGTCCATTGCATATAAGCTGGAAAGGCCTGGTGTCATCAGGGTTCACTTTAATTTGTCTTCACTTTCTTGGTTGTGATGGGCTTCTACATGGGGAAGATGGGCTGAGTAAATCTGGCTTTAGCCAAGCATTACAGCTGGCTGCTAAGGAGCTTCAGTTGTACTCTGGTGGTGCAAAGGGATTTCAGTGGTTTGATCTGTCCAATAGCAGTAACTTTTAGAAAATAGCAGGATCAAAACCCACACTGTGGTTATAATAATAATTTCTTTCCTATTGTTCTTAAATGTGTTGTGAACATGCAGCCTGGAAGAACAGCCTGTCTTGTGTCACACATCCTCAGCTACTCCCACTCTGCAGTGAAGTTGATCAACGCAATTTTTAGACAAGAAAAACTGAAGTTACCATTCATTTTCTTTCTACAACCTACAGTCAGGGATAAGAATTTGCTTTCTTTTCCTACACATCTTCCCAGCCTGTTGTGACACTCTACTTCCAGTACAATCAATAGACTTATGTCATTGTCCTCAGTAGAACACAGGATTCACTAACATATTTGGAAGTTCTCATATTTTACAGGCAATACACCAGTCCTGAGATAAAAAAAGCAGTTGGCATTTGAAATACTATAGTTTCAGGCATGTAATGCTCACATTGTAAAAACACTGCAAAAAAGAACAGTGTGAGAGCCTGCACAGGACCACAAGTGGGACACTAATGGGAGCAGTCAGTAATGCCGAGCATTAGGGAAAGGGGAGTGGGTCTGGAGAGGCAAGGGTCAGAGAAACTCTGAGGTGAAAGGGAGGGCTGGGCCACACACATTCATTCATGTTACCTGCATAACAGTACAAACTTCTCTGGTTTTTCATTACAGGATTTTGCTTTTTGCAGCTAGCCTCTGGTTAGACAAGTGATTTCCTACATGGTGAAATGAGCAACACCTAATCATTTTCCCTTACACAGGGAAGTTAATGATTGTTTAATGTGTCTGGAGCAATGATGTCCTATGTTTGGCTTGCAGGTCTCTAAGGCTATCCAGGAAGTTTAACCTTACAGTATTCAACAGCTGAGCTTTCGATTTAATGAATCTACGTTCTTCTTGTATCCCCATCTCTTTTCATTTCCAAGAGTTCTTTGGAAAATAAACAGCATCTGATTTTGCAGATTAAAGCAAAACCCCACATTTATTATTTCACATCAAACATTTTCTCATGGATGAATGATGAAGGGTAACATCCTTGGACCTCTGATGAAGAGCAGTCCCATGGCTTCCACTCTAAGGAGAAAGATCTTGCCTGTGGAATTGTGGGTTATGCACACAAAAAAAAAAAAAAAAAACCCAAAAAACCCAAACCAAACCCAAAACACTCGGAAGAACAGCTCATTTCTTCCTGGTTGGCAGAAAAGATCCATCAGCAGATTTTCCAGCAGAAAAAAAGGAGAAAAACTGGTGTTACAGTAGTGGCAGTTGTGACCCTATGATGTCAGATACAGATTTCCTCAGCTGTAGTACAGAGCTGTTCGTGGTGTCAGTCTATCCTTGGTAATACCTCTCAACTACACCATATAATCACTTGATTTAGAACAACTATACTGGCTTAGTCCAGCTGCAATTTGGATATTGTATTGTCTTTAGCTGCTACTTGTATTCCTTCTGAAACATTAAAACAGGTAACTCTCTCATACCTCAGATCTCAGATAGTCATTCTGAAGGATGAAAAATTATTGAGCAAGATTCAGTTTTCTATGTGAGGTGTTTTTCTGAAGCTGAAGTTTTGGAGCTAGCTTGTCATTTGATCTGGACTTGTTTCCAGCCAGGGGCAGTTGTGGACCCAGGCAAGGAAGGCTTTCTCTGAGATTCTTTGACTCTTCTGCAAACAAGTCCATTAGTCAAACATGTGCTATTCACGGCATATGTTATTTTCATTTGGAAATTTCACATTGCTTTTTAAAGATAACATAATGCAGAAAAATGCTTTTAATGATCAATATAAAAGGGAGGGAGAACTGCTGTTCAGGAGATAAGGCTGGATAATGCAAATGCTCTCAGTGACTGCAGATGTAGAAAAATTAGGAAGAGGCCAGAGGAGAGCAACAAGAACAATAAGAAATTTTAAAAACACTGACTGTTAGGAAAGTTTAATGGAAGTGAGAGGCTTAGTCAAGGGCAAAGGTTGCTGAAGGGTATATGAAATTTTGAATATTTAAAGGCTGTTGTAGGATGGTAAAAAATTTTCTTCAAGTCTACCTAGGGAAACACAAAAAGCAATCTGCTCAACCTGTGGCAAATTTAATATACCTTGTTTATTAGAAAAATATCTTGTTGTTTGTTCATCTTCCTAAAAGAAATATGTTAGTGAAATGGTAGAGCGGGTTATCTAGGAAGATCATGGAATTCCTTCCCAAAAGGTTTTCAAGAGTCAGCTAGAAAATCTTCTGCCCAAGATACCTAGTTACACTTAATCAGGGGTTTGTACTAGGTGAACTGAAACTGCATAAATATTGACGAGAAACAAGTGAGAAACATGCTGTAATAACTTGCTCTGTTCAGGGTGACCCAAGAATCCAACATAGCTGAAAAGAGACTGTAGTTTATGGACAACTAAACAAAACAAAACAAAAAAGGTCTGATGGAGGTTTTAGGCAATTAGTACTCTGCATTAATGTCTTTCTGTGACTCAGGCAACCACAGAGATCCTTGCCAACTCAGTTGGCCAGCTCAGTTACTGAGCAGGACACACAGTCTGCAGACAGGACATCTGAGGTGGTCAGTCCTCAGATTTTTCCCTGTTCTGGTGAAAATAGGTGATTTTTTTCCTCCTCACTGATAGCCAGTAGAACGTCCTTTTCTCCAGACTTGCTCTTCTTTGTCAGGCTGTCTGGTTTGGATCCTTGTGCATCACCAAGGCAACACCTGCATCCTCCTTGGTTGAATCAGGGTAGCTGGAGAGAGTCTAGGGGAAGGATGACATGCGTAAGTAATGACTTAGGAAACACGAAGTAAGATAGAAGGACCTGGGCTGTTTAGTGGGGTGAAGCAATAAAAAGTTCCCAGTATAAAAACTGTCCATAGGGAAAATGTCATAGTAAACCATTCTCCATATCTGCCAGGAGTAGGGCTGGGTGAGGAGCAATATGTTCTTTTCTCCACCATGCCAGCTTCTCTGTGGATGCTGCTCCTTCCCTTCTCCCACCTGGTTACTCCAGATCTCGCTGCAGAGGGAAGTCACTCTTGCTCTGAGCTTAAAGGAACCCATGTTGTCATGTGCATCTCCAGTGCTGGACACATTGGTGAAGCATAGGGGCTGAGGAAGCCCTCCCCCATGACCACCAGAGCATGCTAACCAACAAGGGTCTGGGGAGCTTTCAGAGGACACGTTATGGGGGGAAGTTCACACGACTTTGTTGGCAACAAAACATCTCTTCTCTGAATAAAAATGTCCTTGAGAAAGAGAGCCTAATTTGTAGTTAATAGCTGGAAGATTTTGTGAGAACTTAGCAAGAGCAGAAACTCTGGAGTCTTTTGGTCTGGCATATAATAGAGTAGGATGAATATGAATACTCTGGGGGATTACTTTGTACTGCAAATGTTTTTTGTTTTTTTTTCTGAGCCTGGCCTCTTCCTACAGTATACAGCACGTGCTGTACAGAAGCAAGACAAGACAAGGCTAACAACATAGGTCATGACTCAGAGCATGTGGGAAGCTGCTCTCCAAATATAAAAGTTAAGGTAAATATCTGGTGTTGATAAACACCTTGTGCATAGCTAAGACCACCACTGTTCCTTGGGTGCCCTTTGTTAGTGTAACTAAGCTTCATCTTGGTTTGTGGCAAACCTCAAATATTTGACTTCAGTCTCAGCATGGTTGAGCTGACAGTATACAGAGTTATTCATCTGTTCCTGGGCATGGTTTTTAACACTGTGACTTATCATATTAAATTGTTCTTGACAATGAAACCCCAAACTCTTCCAAAGAAAACAATAGTACCGGGTTAGAGGATCCTCCTCTTGCCCAGTCTAAAGTTGCTGTGCTAAACATCCAGATGCCAACCATTCTCCCGCCCCAAGGAAAATGTTAACGCTTTCTCTGGATTACATCAGTTTTATTACTTTCAATGATACTGGAGTTGTTACAAACCTACTGGGACCATGTGTGTACTTTTGCCCAGACCAAGGCAAGGAGAGGGTGCTGTGTGTGGGTGAAGGCGCCTAGGGCACTCTGCTGTGAAGGAGATGAAGCTTGACTCCACATCTCTGCAAAACCCTGCACAGCCTCCTGAAGTGCATGTGCTTGTTTTGACCACCATCATCTGACTTTTGGAAGTACAGGGAACGCTTGGAATACATTGGGAACTACACCTTTAGAAAGCTGTGACCAGAGCCAGATGGATCCCAGATTCCTTGGCACTGATTGCCTTGGATTGTGCAAAGAGGGTGGCTAAGTTGCTGGAAAAGTACTAAATAGCTCAGTACAGGGGGTTCTTTGTCTCCTTTACTCATAGCTACAAGCATGAAGAAAGCAGAAGTTGCAGCACAGTTTCACCCTGGTCACTTCAGCTTTGGACCACCATTAACACTGGCTCAATGTGCCTGCTTTACAGCAGCGTGACTGCCTAAGAAGCCAGTGGTACAGAGTTTACTGTGAATTAAAAAGTAGTCTACAAAAATGCTGAGTGCATGTGGAAGTCATACCTGTGCTTAAAGGACATAATTGGCTTCATTCCCAAAGGGACTTAGCTGACATAGTACCCGTATAAACCCCAAATTAAGATCATCTGGCTCTTTCTTGTCTAAATTTGGAAGCCAACGAGGTTTGCTAATGCATTCCTAAAGTGCCAAAGGTCTTTCACACAGCTGAAGGATATGCATGCAGCCACCCTATTTGCCATGTCTCCAGCAGTCTTTAGCTTGGGGCCATCTCAACTAGGGCAGCTGTGTGACATCTTTGTAAGCAAAGCATATGGTTGTCTGCCCCACTTCTCTTTCCTGTCAGTACTTCTACAAACCCCAGGCACATGGTACTTGCTTCCTACTCAACAGCCCTCTGAGCAGCATCTTGCATGGAGACTTGGATCTCAGTCCTTCTTCTGCCTCATTGGGGCCAGGCTGTTTCTCTTCTGTGATGTGCCAGCCTCAGCAGTAAGGTACTTTGGGGTGAAAGCTTTTCTCTGGAAGCTCTTCCATTTGGCAGTAAATGCTTAAACACCTACTGTGTTTCAGAAAAAAGTGAGAGTGGCCTTGTACCCTGGTGATTTCCAGCAGAATGCCTCAAATTAAATCTTCATTCCAGTGAGCATGATGACTCAGAGAACACTTTTAAAAGGGGCAGTAGCTGTCCCAGTAACACAAAACTACACCCTTTGGCTGGACAGGGAGTTGCCAGCTTTGCTGATTGCCAGTTGTGTATTTAATGTTTTTGGCAAAGTGTAACAAAGCTGAACTGTCTTATTCTCTGTGCAAAAATTCTGTTTGCTCCTTGTTCAACAGGAGTTGAATTTGCACATCTCAGAGGTCAGACCTGGCTGTGGGGCTGGTGATGGGGTGTGGGTGGCGGGGGCAGTTCCTGTCAGCACTTGGCTGGGGTGGGTTGTTTCCGAGCTCCAGTTTCTTCCCACCCACACGGACGGGACATGCAGCACTGACTGGGTTTCCCAGAATGAGTCTGGCCAGGAGCATGCAGGAGCCTTGGCTCCAGCTCTGGGTTTTGGCAAAGTCCTTTCCCAGGAGTAGGGCTGATAATGGCAGCATGGTGTGGCGGGGAGGCTGGATACAAACCCAAGTAAGCAGCTGGTACCAGGAAAGCATCTGTATTTTTTTTTTTTTTTTAAGGAGAGAAAAAGACAATCAGGCTTCTCTTTCAGCTGACCGAGGTTAAAATGACAGGTCTGGCTTCTTCTCAGCCCTTTACTGGTGATTGTGTCCTCAGCCATATCCCAGTTTAACTCCAGCACCCTGCTTCCTCGTGGGAGGGAAGAACAGTTTCAGCTCCTTGGGAAACACTCTTCTCTCTTCCTTCCTGTCAGGTAGATGCAGTTTTTGAGCTTTCTGAGAAAACAATTTCATCAGAAATGACAGTCAAATAGTTACCAAGGATGACAAACCATACTTAATGGTTTGTTGAAGAAACCATGAGGGTTGTAAACTGCTTGGTATATGACCCACTCACTGGTTATTAAGGAAGGTGACCTCAAGTTTGCTTTCATGAATGGAGCAGGTAAACTCTACCTTGCTGTCATCATTAAACTTGATGGACCTGTGCTGGCTTAGAGCAGCTTGGAGTTTGAGCCAGAGAACGAAGTAGTCCTTAATTTTAAGAAAAAAATTTAGAGCATAGCTGAAGGGACAGTAACTGGAGTCCCTGGATATGCTGTAACTCTGCTGGCCTTGCTCATCCGAAGGGGTGAAGTTTATTCCTCTGGAGTATGCTGAGATGCCTAACTAAATAAACATTGGCACAAATCCTCAGCACAGGCATGATTTATCAAACAAGGCAAAATCTTAAAGCTGGCAAGACAGAAAGAAACCTGCAGGTGAGCCTGGAATAGGTGTTTTGTTAGGCTGGTGTCATCCATGGAATTACAGGCACCACACCCCCATTTAAGTCCTTATGGAGGTCAGAAACTAGACCTGTAGGAAAAAATATGATTGAAAAGCAGGATAAATCAACCAAACTGTTTCTAAATTTCATTTAAAAATGTAGTTAACTTGAAAAAAATGTAAAAAAATCTGTTAATTGAACCTGAGATACTATAGGACCAAAATGTCCATGTTGCCTGGCCCTCAGCATTGACTAACAGCAGACAGTAAAGAAATCAAGAAACATTCAGTGTTACCACCACCAAATGTATGTTCTTCCTCCTATCAGCAGTGTGTAGTTTCTGAAATTTGTGAGCTAGAAAGTGCATCTTCATCTTGGGGTGAAATACTACTTATCCTCCTATTTTTTCTTCTCTGTATTTCTAGTATATATGACACTCTATTACAGTGAGTTCTACATCTGCAATGGGGTGAAGGTTTAGGTTACCTCTTTTCCAAAGTAATGGGATGCACACAGAGGTGAACATGACCATAAATTACAAAGATCTTGAGTCAGTCATTCAAATTAGTAATCCATTCTAAAGCATACTGTTCAATTTCTTTTGCTGCCCTCCTTTGAGGTCTGGTATTAGCACACAGGGAACCTGGAAAATTGAAAGCAACTTAACAAAGCAGCCCTGTATTCTTTCCTTTTTCCATAAACAATTGTTGATTTAGTCAGAAATAACTTTTGAACCTTTAAAGAGATTCTACTTTGAAATTCAGTTGGAAGGGTATTATTGCAATGCTGTAATTAACTTGGTCTTAAGCCGGGAGAGGAGCAAACAAGCAGGCTTTCACAACATTTAAGCTCAGAAAAACTGACATCATGAAGACCTGTTTTCCTTACTGCATCTTCCTGTATCATGTCTTTACTATCAGATGCAAATATTGTGATAGGCTTCTTCTTTATATGATTGCTTCACCCTAGATAGAGGCTATTTAATATTATTTATGTTGCAAATAGTGTTATCTGACTAGGTAGCTGTGTAGATATATATCATTATGTTTCACAAAGTGAATGAAGAATATAAGAAGGCCTGCAGAACACATGACCCTTGCTATGGACTCTAAGACTATTTATCAAGCAGAAAGAAATTAGGTATCAGGTGTGCCATTCTGCTGGGCTGTTACCTGATAAAACTTTAGCAGTGTGCAAGTACAGTGGTACAGTGCTCAGGTTAAAACTCCTTTGGAGATTTCATAGCCTTACAGAAAAAGGCTACACCAGAACTGTCATATGGCTATATGGAAGTCTGAAGAGGCAGGCATTCTGCTTCCAGCAGTGGTTGGTAGCTTGTGCTGAGGGAAGAAGTCTGAAGAATGGCATGTGTGCAGTACTGGTGCCCATGGGTACCCCTTCAGCGCAGCAGTCAGGTTATAATTTTCAAAGATGGAAACTCCCCTCTTCGTTTTATTTCAATAGTCACCAACATATCTAGATGCTGTTCTTCATAAAATTCATAGTTCAACTGTGTAGAACTGGATATCTTAATTACTGTGATGACATTTGCATTTCCCCTTGCTTATAAACCTCTCTGGATCACCTCTCCTATGTGGCCAGGAACTGCTACAGGTCTAACATCTTGATGTGACATGAACTCCAGTTCTGAGCACCTTAAAAATCAAGTCTGTGTCAGGAAGTCTGTGAGCCTCCATAGCAGCTGTTCATCTCTGGTTTGATGACAGCAGTGGGACCTGCACGCTGCACTCCACTTGAGGGACTGGGCAGTGAGAGTTTAAAAACACAACCACTAAGATATATCAGATCTCTGTGGTTAGACCTCATGTACCCTTCACTTCACCCACTACAGTGAGGCACCTCTGTTCCTGTCATCCTGCACATATAACCACTTCACAGGGTGAGCCTGGCAAGGGAAACCACATGCTGAATGAAGACAAACTGTCACTCCAGGATTCACACGGGAATATAGCTTATCCTCTGTGCTATACAAACTCAGTAATTATGTCTGTCAGTGGGCTGATATTTTACATAGATAAATGTGCCCATTACTGGCTGACTCAAGCAACTCTGCTTGAGCAGAGCACCTCTTCAATGTGAAATATGTTTATAAACTAAGCTTTCTTTTAAGTTTGGATAAGGATTAATATGGCACCAACAGGATATTTTTCTGATAGAGATGCCCACAATTAAGAGATCAGTTAAGCTAATAATGCTTTACATCCTACTGTGGCAGTCCTAAGGGTGGCATCATGCTGCTGCTGCTGCCGTGTCAGTTAAATAGACATGGTTTTGGAATAGGGTGGTGCAAGCAAACACCTCAGCCTTGGTTTCAGCCTTTGTGGAGAAAGGTTTTCTGAATGACAAATTGAGGAAAGAGAGCTCCTCCATTCAGGCACACAGTTCAGGTCCACCAGATTCCAGGTCTTTGATGGGACTTGACTTGCACACATCTCCCATGCAGTGTTTGGCAGGATAATGAAGGGACCAAAAGAGTAGGAGTATAACTTGTTCCCTGCTCTGGTTAGAGGGTGTAAATTGGGATAAAACTGAGGGCAAGTACATCCAGGCTGCTGCATCTCTTCACCACCTCTTCGAGCATATATGTTTATTGCTTCTCAGGCAGAAAAGAAGCTGAGTGTGGGTAACCCATCAAAACCAAAGTGGGTACCCCTCCTAACTGTTCTATACCCATGTGTTGCTTTCACAGCAGAGATCCACAATACTGGGGACATTTCATAAAGTTTATCCACACGCAGCAAGCACATGATGCATCACTGAACACGCCAGTCTATGATCAAGATACTGCTTTCACAGAAGTGGTAATTCCTTTTATTATGTGCATATGAAACAAACTGTTCTGCTACTACCAAGTTAAAAACAAGGGCAGAGCCTGGACATAACACAATGCTAATCACTAGGCTTGCTCCTGGGAAAGCTGCCACCCTACATGCCCAAGGCAGAAGCCAGTCAGATTCCCAGGGTCTCTGGGAGAGGAAATGCAGGGAATGGTGTTGCTCTGCTGCCCACAGTGGTATGGCATGGATTGTCCCAGTATAGTTTTATCAGTGCTTCTAGCCATCTTAGGTAGAGTGCAGCTCATCTGACCACCGATGTTGAGCAATGTCTGAGTTTGTTGTCTTTACAGTGAATGTGGAGAAAGAGGTCCCATATCATACTATCCATGTCTTTCAAAGATCTGTTGAAAGGAGGAGATAAGCTGTGTCCTAGAAGAGCCTTTTTGTCTCAGAGCTCAGGAGTCTGTGCAAATAGCACTGCCATGGAGGCCAGCACTGTAGAAATTTTCACTGAACCACCCTTTGAATTAATGATCTCCAGTGAAAGTACCTCAGAAAAAAGTTCTGGCATGTGAAGGGATGTGTCAATCCTTCTCTGTTTAAGGAGTCCTCCATCGAGACTACCACTGTGGAGAGTCATTGGCACTGGCATTTTTTATGGTTTACCTGACATAGTTAGAAATATTTGTAGACACGTGTGTTGGTTTCCAGTTGTGTTTAACTGACATGTTTGTGTCAGATGGCACTGCAATTTATCAGCTATTAACTTCTTGTTCTCTTCAACAATACGGTGTAATATGGGAGACCTTGCATCCCTATGGTGTCTTTCAAGTCTTGGCAACATATTGAAATGTTTTAAACTTTGTTCCAAAATTGTATTTCTTTTAAAAAATAAAGGGAGCTAAGGAAATCCCAGTCCACAGGATTGTAATGCTATTTTAACTTAGAAAATCAAAAGCAACAAGTTCAGTAACCTACATAATCACATATCTTCAACAATATATGTTGGCTGCACCAGTTGAAGTGCAGTGTGAACTGCCCTTGTTTTTCTTGCTAACAGATAGATTGTGTAATCTAAGAACTGCTCTGAGTTAATGACATATTGAGTTACATCACCTCTGGGAAGCACTGCCCTACTGGCCTTCCCAACCCTTTCCAGAAAGCTAGAGGAAGCTCAGCAGCTACTCCACATCCTTATGGAAAACAGTCTCTTTTCCTGGCTTTTCCAGAAAGCAAGTGGACTTTGAGCAGCCCAGATGCTAGAGGGATTTACTTGCAATGCCATACTGAAAAACAATGATATCACTCTTTTTATTATGTTAAAGACACTGTTCTACCCACCCACCCCTTCTCAGCCCACACTGTGTCATTACAGGCTCCCCTGTGCTGACAGCAGAGATGTCTTACCTGAGGGTCACCTTTCTCCTAGGAACCAGGAATACATACACATGAACAGCAGGTAGGAAGAGACCATGACTCAGAAGGAGTCACATTCTGGCTTATGTGCTCATACCTCTGAGAAGAAATGCCTTTCCTGAATAAGCCTCCTCTGTAGAAGTCTGTCTGGAGCCAGAATATAAGAAAAGATATAATCTACTTCTATTGCTGCATTCAAGATCCATAATAAGTAGAAGAAATTTGAGAATGTGATTTTTAGAGTAAACCACACTGATTAGACTACATTGGCACTGACTGTCCCTCCTCCCAAAACTGTCCTGTAAACAGTTCTTTGCCTCAACTGCCACAAGTTTTAACAAACCACATCAGCATCTTCTCTGTCTCACAGCCACCCAATGATAGAAGTATGCTTAATCTATATAAAGAGAAATTTCAGTCTCAGAATCCCTGTTCTTGCTGGTTGTGTTTGGCCAACTAGCACAGACAGGTAGTTTTCCATGTACAGCAGAAATTTCACCTTCTCTAAGTGCACTGATGTCCAAAACTCAAGATGTTAACAGGCCTAGTGGTAGCTGCCTAGAAGGAAATTAACTTTCACCAAAAGAAAAAAAAAACAACAAAACACCAACAAAATTAAGGAGAAGGCTATTGCACCAAAATGTTCCACCTGAAATCAGGCAATTAGTCCACTTTTCTTTCAGTCAGAACTACCAGGAATATGTCCAGCTGGGCTGGTTGTCTAGGCTTAACACAACCACCTCTTCTGAAGTACAGTACACAGGATTTACCATTGACAGAATTACTTCATGTTAGAGCTGTAGGTGACAGGTGTATGCACCTTTCTGCAGCAGAACCAGAGGGTGGCTAATCACATACTGATTCTGAACTTCCCCATCTGAACCAGCAAAACCTTATTCTTTTCTGAAAAATCATCAGAATAGTAGCTTTTTTGCTACATCTGTGATTTTGATTGTGGGGTTTTTTGTTTCTTTGTTTTTGTTGTTGTTTTTCGTTTGGTTGGTTGGTTGGTTTGTTTGTGTTTTTTTGTTTTTGTAGTTTTTTTGCACAGCACTTTCCCTTCTTTGAATGTATGCCCCTTGGATCTGATGGCAGTTTTGTAAGGAGAATGGAGTAGAACTTTGTAAGAAGTGTGTGAGGCTCTAGCACATGAAGAAAAAATGTTCATGTGCCCAGTCTTTCAAGGACTGCTTTCACTCTCACAGCATGTGTGGTTTCTGCAGGGCCTGGTGTCCTTGGGTTTTGTTCTGATATTACATAAGAACATAATCAATTGTCATGTTTTTCACTTGTTTACTGACTGTATGCAAGTGACATTGATGGGAAAGGGGACATATATGGGGGCAAAAATCACAGATACAGTCACAACCTGGAACGATTATGAGACCTAAAGGAAGCATCCATGGGATACCTTCGATGAAGACTGCTCTTCTAGTGAGGGAAATCCCCACAGGTAAACTGCTCCATGCTTGTCTTCTCTTCAGCTTTTATCTCTACAGATTTTCTTCAGATAGTGACTTGCCTTTTTCTCTGAGTGGGATCATGTAACCAGAGCCCTCTCAATCAGCAAAAAGAGCTGTCAGCTCTCTTTCTGACTTTCATAAAACTAGGCTAATAAATTATTAATATTGCCTACTCTAATTAACTGCCTTGAATTTATAGGACACACAGTATTTACAGCTTATACCTTATTTTGCTGCCATGTTAACAGTATACTGCAAAAACTAAAATGAAAAGGGGACAGAAGTATTTTACAGGTGGCAGCACAAAAAAGGAAGCAAGCTCTTGACACATAGTGGAATGTCAGCATTTGTTGAAGACCATCCAAGATCAGTTTCAGGCCACATTGTAGTTAAAAAAGTGTAATGTGGTTTGTAAAAGCACAGTTGCAACAAGTTATATGCAGAAGAGACTATAAACTCCAGCCTGTGACTAGCAGGATGAAATTTAGGATTAATGTGGTTTAGAAAATATTATTTTAAAAAAAACACTCTTATTCAATACAGTTTCTTTCTCTCTTCCAGTCTTGACACAGTTCAGTAATACGCTTGCTCTGAGATACTCAAGAAAGAAGAGGCAAATTACACAGAAGGGAAAGACAGCAATCAATGAGGGTAATCTATATCTCATTCACATTGTTGAATAAATAAAGCAGAAGGGATCTAAAATTAGATTTGAGAAGAAATCTGAACTAGTCTGAACATGGGCTGATGTATATCTCCAGTCTAACTAGCGTACTAGAGAATCAGATTAATGGCTGGGGCAGATTGACTGAAATCAATGGTGCCTTCCCTCTGCTTGCCTGGCTCCTCCTGGCTGGGCCAGAGATGCTTATGCTGGGTTGGGGGAGGGAGTGAAAATCTTGAAAATCACTCATTTCTGGAGAGACTCACTCCTTTTTGGTGATGCCTATCTGCAAGAACTGCTGTATATGCTGCAGAAGAAAGCCTTGCCAGGCCATTACTGAACCATGAGGAGGGAAGCCACCTCCTCGGGTTTGCCATGCAAAGTCTGCCCTCCACACACTGCATCCTGATACAGAAGGATGATAGTTGACCACAGAAGCCAAGAGAAGAAGGAAGATAAGGAAAACACGAGCTTGTGTCATGCAAACTCACAACAAAGATCTGTGGTCTTCTGCAGGAAGAAATGAGAACCAGTCTGGCATGTCTCTGCAATTAAGCAGCAATGAATGCTATTGTGAGCTAAGTAAGCAGTGATGGTTTGAGGTCTATCCCACAGAAGCTGAAGATTATATAGTATCAAGGCATGTCACCAAAAATGCATCCTTGCTGGCTGATCACATCTGCTTCAGCCCTCGCTTAGGAAGTGTTAGACATAGCCCTCTCTTTAGATACAAACTGCTCATTTGTTATAAAACCCGAACCACACAGTGCAAACACTGTGCATCACTTCTCCAAAGCTGTTTAACAGCTACACCCTAAACAGCCATTTTACCTGGCTCTTTGGTAAGGGTTTTATGTTCCTCACCTCTCTAAGGGTAACAAATCCTTGGGTTACAGCCCTACCTTTATCTCATTTATCATTCTGTCTCAAACCATGGAGCTTAACTGTGCAGGACACCTGAAAGACACTTCCTTCCAGGCAGCCGTGACTGGTGATTGATGTGACTCAGAACAGCTCTCCAAAGCCAATGCATTGTTCATCTACTCAAAGACATGCTTATGCAGAGGAAACAATTTAAAACAACAGAAGTTCATGCATTTCTGATCTTACCTAAACTTTTTATGTTCCTTGCAAATTCAAAAACTAAATCTATCTCTAATTTCTGGGTTGAGATATGAGTTACCTCCCTAATCCCCTTGCTTGTTGCAGTGTCCCCAGATGCAGCTGACTCCCCTCTCCTGCCCTTCAGGGTCTACAGGTTTTGGCACTTGTTGTCTTGGCACTTACTTGTCTTTAGGTCTAGAAAAAGGAGTCTGCCTGGGATCTCACAGATAGGAACTGATCGATCCTTTCCTGTTGTTCACTTAAGAACTCAGATATCTGGAGATATCTTGTTACAAGCCACCATTTGTTTTCGTGCTTTTTCACTCCTTAAAAGCAGCTTTGATGGATTTCATGTAGGTAATGGGACATTTCAAGAATTAAGGCTATGCAAATAGTTCCTTAATTTCTTTACTTGGTTCCTGAGATGGAGAAAATCAAGAAAATGAAGAAAGTTACAGTTTGGAGACAAATATTGATATAACCCCTAAAAAACAGTGCCTTCCCTAGGCTCCTGGGTATGACACTGAAGTGAGGTGCAGCAAACTGGAGCTGATATCCCTCCTGCTGATTCATAGCAGGAAACAAAATCTGGTTTTCCACTCCTTGTATCCCTGAGGGGGTAACTGATGTTTAAAATGTTGTATGAAAGTTATCTTAGAATTTTAACAGATACCAAAGTTCCCATTTGCAACAATTTTTCCATCATTTTTATTTGTTGACATGGTTTGCTAAATGTGACTTCAACTTGCAAACAAATTCAGACCAAGTAAGAATGTGGGGAAGGGAATCCCGTAGAGGATGGATGGAGGGATGGACATCCCTTGCTCTACTTCTTCCCAAGAGCCTGAAAGCTTTCCACCTTTTGACAGCTTTAAAATTTGCTTCTTCTTTTACCCAAACATTAATTTTTACAAGAATTGGTGATTTCCGATCTTTCCATAATTGGGAAATGTAGATCTGCTTCAATCTCCTTTTCTTTTTGAGTGGGAAAACCCTTTCCTGGCCCTGTAGCCAGCAGCTGGACAGAGCTTGCAGGAGGGACATGGTTCCCCAAGCTCCTGGGAAACATTGTCAGAAAGAGCACTTTTTGGGCCAGCAGCCTGAAAGGACAACTGGGATAGATCAAGGAAAAAAGCTGTGATTGAGAAGGGTGGCAGAGAAAGAAAAAAGAAAATAAGAACCAAATAAGACCTCAATGCTTTTATTGGTTTGTGTACCATACCTGAAGTTTAGGAGCCAGGCTGTATTTCTTTATTGAAAAAGATAGAAATGATTCATAAAACTGAGAAAATAAAACTCTTTAAAAAGATGAAGCATTTCAAAGCAATGTGGGTCTGATTAGGCTCAGTGTCTGAATAGAAATAGGAATTACAAGAGGAATCAGCAGACCAGTGTCATGGACACAGAGCCAGAGAGTTGATGTCTAACCAGGTATCTTCTTCCTTTGGCTGGAGGACTGAGGATTGATTATAATGGATTGCTAACATGTGGTGGCAAGCTCATTACTGTCAAAAGGAGTGGATAACTCTTGAACAGTGCAGATATTTTATTTATGAGTGAATAAAAGACTTTTATAGCCATCTATTACTAATCTCCAGTGCTGGAATGGAGTAAGATCAATCCAAAGTTAAAACAAAGAGAAAGATATGAGAGAGAGGTAAGGATTTTCATAAATGGGTTTTGTTATTATTATTTTTGTCCTTTGGTTTCTTTATACTGACTTCAATTTCCCCGATTTTGCTTATGATTTAAAGGCAAAGAGTAACAAACAGACAGGCTTTAATAAAGTGATGTGCAGGGTCTCTGATGTGTTTGAGGGAACCTTTGCTGCTTGTGGTTTTGTGTATGGTTATGGTAAACAACTATCGCACTGATTTTTGTGGTCTGGCCTTCGCTGTGAGTATTTGACCACTGATTTAACCTAAATAACCCAAGCTCACACCCAGCCTCAAACTTACACCACCAGGAAAGCCAGAGAACCCTCAGCATCCCCCAGCCTTGATAAAACAGAGCCCCCCAGGAGTGACCCGTGGTGAGGAGGCGCCCAGCGTCAGGGCTGGAGCCATTGCTTGCGGTGCCGGCCTTGACAAAGCCTGGCCGAGCCCGGTTATGTCTTGGGTTTGTCACTGCACCATCCCCTTTTCCTCATGGCTGCTTCCTGCTGGCTCTCCTTAATAAATGAGCCCGAACAGGAGACAGGATGGCAGGGTTGAAGCCCCGAGAACAGCTTGCTGCTCCTCACAGGGGGACGGCCCTGACAGGGGCACTGGAGCCAAACTGAGGCAGCGGGTGAGGCTGCGTCCCTGTCTCACAGCACCCGCCTGTGGGCCTGGGGGGCCTCCACCAAGAGGGGTTCTGCTCTTCTTGGAGGAATCAGTGCTGAGCTTTCTTACCCTGGCAAGTCCAAATTAACAGGCCATACAAGAGATGGTGACTCCCAACCAGAATATTCCATTTAAGGTACAAAATATTTGTGTATTCTGCTGATGCAGAGAGTGACCCTGCTCTATGAGCTCCATGATGTATGTATGGATATAGAGGTATATAGATCTATACAGAGATATAGATATATTGACACATATAAAGGTATGTATGCACATATATATACACACATATCCCTATACATGTATACATATGTGTGTACATGCACGCATACACGCACTTATACCTCAGCACAGAACAGTAACTGAGGTGATGCCTTTTCCTTTGTCAAAGGTGAAAAACCTGGTGGGAAGCGCAATAAAACACAAATGACACGCAGAGGATGGGGGAAAATTTCTATGAAATCTCACTGAACTTTCTAAGGGGATGTCAGTCAGGGACATAGGCAAGCAGTGAACCACAAAGTCAGAAGCACGACATTGGCAGGAAAAGGAACTCTCTGGGCACAGTTCCTTCAGAGCATGACATTTATGATTCATCTGACTATAAATTTGTGTCCATCTGAAGACAAGATTTTTTTTTTCTTTTCCTGTGGAAATTTCTCACATAACATAAACCTTCCTGGCTTTCAAAGAGTAAGTTTTGACTCACACTTTTTGGGACACCTCTTTACTGATAAACACAGATGTTTTTCAGGTGGGCAACTGGCTTTAAAATAAATTCAATGTAGTTAATCTGTTTGCTGAAAAACAGCGAAAAAAAATTTTCTGAATTACATTTAATGAAAACGAGTGCTGTTCGGGCTCTAAAAACAAAGGCAAAGAAAAATCCCCTCTTCTGACACTGCTTTCCTCTTTTGTTTTTATTCCTCCTCTTACCTAAAAGTCATCAGGGAAGCTAGAGCATCTTTCTAGGGGGGTTGATTGACAACCAGAGAAGATGTACGGAGAACAACAGTTAACACTGTACTTACTGTAGAGTGATAAATCAAGGTTTTAGGTCATGCAAAGTCTGATTTCTTCTGCTTGACCTACAACCTTGTGAGCAGCTGAAGCTTGACTAAAGTATCTACTTTTCCTGTGGTACTGGTTTTCCTCTCTTCTTCTTTCTTATTGTTTTTCCTTTTCCTTTTCTCAGGTGAGGAAGAGAGAGATCTAGGGCTCCCCAAGACCAGAGGTGGCAGGTAAGAGAAATTTAATCACTAGAAAGTTCTGTGAGTCAATTGTTCAAAATAAGAGACTGAGTTTCAGAGAAGCAAGGAGTATGCATCTCATAAGACCTCAAAAAAGGAATAAAACAGATTGCCTAGGACCAGAAACAGATATACAGTGGCTGCTGCAAATTCAGAAAGCCATCAAGTTGGTGACAGGACTCTTAAAAGAAAAACCCATCTGCAAAGACAGAGTGGGCAGGTAATGCAATAGATATAAATACTGAATTTTCTTCAGTATTACTGAATACTTCACTTTCTCTGTTTACAAATATGTGCATTCTGGTTTATAACCTTCCTTTTTAGTAAATGTGTAGTTTTGTCCTTCTTTGAGGAGCTCTATACAGCAAGAAGATAGCCATCCCAGAGCTCTAACTGACTCAGATCCTGTCACACCACTGTTCTTGGCTTCCAGAGAGAAAAAAACATAACACATTTTACCCTAACTCTTCTGGTCTCTTCTGCAGAGAGCAGGACTGTTTCTGAGCCCAGCTGATCCCACTCCATGTTCACCTGTTTTCCTCATCCCCCTCTTCATGCACAGCCCCTTCCATTCTTTCTCTTCCAGATGTTAATAATAAGACTGGGAATATATATGAGCAATTGGCCTACAGAGCAACTTGTTGAATTGAGGCTAAAATTTCCCTTCAGAGAGCCAGGAGATTTTTTTTTTTTTTTTTTTTTTTTTTTCACTTACAAGAAAGGAGAGACAGAAGTGAGTGAAGGAAGCCAGTGCAGCTGGCAATGGAGGAATCAGTCTGCTGGAACATACACTTTCTTCCCCACCTCAGATTTCTAAAGCTGACAAAAAGGCCAAGCCAGGATATGAAAACCGAGAAACTTGGACTGTACTAAATAATTTTTTTTCCCTCAGTTATTCTCAAGACTTGAGC
Source organism: Phaethornis superciliosus (assembly GCA_023637945.1). NCBI lineage: Eukaryota > Metazoa > Chordata > Aves > Apodiformes > Trochilidae > Phaethornis > Phaethornis superciliosus. The sequence goes on along the minus strand of JAJQWJ010000001.1, from coordinate 106,844,836 downwards.
CAAGTTTCAGAGCTGGTGGCAGCTGTACTGAAACAGAGGTGCAAACAATCAACAGTGTAGTGCAAGCAAACCACACTCTTCCTCTGTTGTTGCTGAGGGGCACACAGAGAGATGATAGCAGGAGAGTGATGACAGTTTTTTCCTGTTGGGAAAGAAATCATGAACAGAGCCCTTAGTATTTGTTTTATGCCATTTTTTTATCTTGCATTACATATGTTGGTGCCTTTGAGCAGAAGTAGCTGCAAATAGCACAGACATCAATGCGTGGCTCTCAGGAAACAGCAGCATGAGGAACTGACTTCTGTGCGACCACGAGAGGGAAGAAACTCCCTTGCTCTCTGCCATAGCTTTGCTCCTGTTGTTACACATTGAACAGCAGCAGAATCATTCTCCTCAGTATAGCATGTTCAGTGCAGCTGAGAGCAGAACAGTGCAACAGTGCCATGGGGTGATTCATATTTGTCATCAGAGGCTGGCACTATGTGGAAGGGCTGGCTGCATGGTGAAAGGCTTTTGGAGAATCAAGAAAGTTTTTTTTTCTTTTTTTTTTTTTGTTATCCTGTTCATCACCTGAATTATCAAAAAGGAGCCCTGCTCCTTGTATCACATGACAGCGTTAGCTGATTCATACAGTTATATGTCCAGTGTTCAGCATCTTGCTTCCTGACATTTATAGTGCACAAAGTTTTCCAAATTCAGCAGGCTGTGGGCTTCACAGAGTCATGCAGGAGAGCATTAGGAGAAAGCTGACAGTGTTACTGCTGGAGTTCATAGGTAGTTTGATGACAGTGCTTATTGTAGGAAAGTTTGGTAAACATGGCTTGTTTTGAATAGATTTCTTTCTCAACATGGCTGGAATCTTTATTTTCCTACAAAACAAGAAGCTTAGAAGTATCAGATCAGAAGTCTTTTGCTTTTTGAGTAATAACAGTCTAAAATACTTTCTTGCTCCATTTTTTAAATTTTGTAATTGTATTACAGTTTTGCTATTCAGCACTCCAAATCTCTAACACCTAGCAAAACACAAACAAACAAACAGACCATGTTTGAATGCCTCTTTGATGGTATATTTAAATTTAGGTATTCTACAGCATACAGAAGTGTGACATGTGCCTGTGACTGTCTTGGGTTCTTCCAAGAAATGATATCATGTTTCTAGATGAGGAAATTCAGATTCTGTAGAAAGTAGTTGTCCACTGCTGTTACATAGTTTCCACTAACCTGATCTTCACATTGAAGAGTTCCTTCTCTGAATTTGTAAGATTACGAGGAAATTATTGTCAAACTTATTTCATGAAATTACCTCCATGAAGTATTTCTGAGGGAGCAGTGTCACACCATTTTGTTTGCCTGGTACTTACAGCCATAAACTAATGCAATGGTCAATACTATCACACCTTCCATGACAACTTACTTAAAGTCTGACACATGCAAAAGTGCTCTTCTGGGTGGAAGGTTGCCCTTTGAACATCTTAAACAGAGAAAAAATTGCCTGACTTGTGCAGCCACGCTTTCATATTACCTTGTGAGGTGTCTCATTTCTCCCATTTCACTTTCATTGCTATGTCTTTCCTAAGACCCCCAAAATAAAACACCTCCAGGTAGTGATAGTGGGAGAAGTCCCAGAGTTTCAGAAAACTGCATTTTCCATGCAAAAGTACAGCCAAGCTGTACCCACAAACAGTCTTCTGAACAGGGAAACTCTCTGAGACAAAGCTCTGTGGAGCTGACATAGATGATTGGTGGGCTGTGTTACTACCTTTTAGCAGTTTGCTCAATGACTTCCCTCCCTTGTCTGGAGAACATGCTTTAAGTTCCCCATAAAAGATCAGTTGCAAAATCTACTGACACACTAGTAAATAATGGAATAGCTGGAATGAATCAGAGCCTTAGCTTACACTTTATTCACAGGGACTTTGCAAAATCAAAGGGGCAAATTGATCCAACAACATCAAACTGCCCAGTGTACAACGTATTAAAATGAATTTCTTGTTAGCTGTTAGGAACAGTATCTTGATTAGTATCTCTGTACTGAATGTTTTCCTGGGGCTGTGCCAATGGTGCCTCGTTGTCTGATTTCGAAGGACTCTAATTGAGTGATAATTGCAAGTTCCTATTTTGAACCAACACTATGTACAAGCCCTGATAAACTTCATAACCATTTAGCTAGAAATCTGAGAACTCTAAACAATTTATTTACAAAGAAAGACAGAGACACCTTTTAACATACTACACCAATTGCCTACCCTCCACCACAAAGACAACATGTACATCGGCATTTGGATGGCGCCAATTAACAGCATGATGCAGTTTGAGTTTTTTTATTTTTAGTTTTAGTTTTTAAATAGTTTTTTCTCTTTGACATGGTCTACATTAGTCATTTGTACAAGATTCTACCTGCCTGCACAGCCAGAGTAGTTTTGTGGTTTTTTTAGACTCACGAAGGGTAGTCAGGTAATGCCTGATTTTAGCCACTTGGGATTTCTTGCACTAAGTTCAGTGAAGAGAAAATTAATTCTAAAGGGACAGATAAAGATGCAGGAAACAGAGCAAAATGTAGAAAGTAAAAGTTTTATTTAACTTGTGGATGGGATGATACAGTCTGTTTTTCTCCTGATTTTCTCATTTGGCTGTTAACGTCTCATCTCTTTCCAGAAGTGACACACTCAGAATTACACACTGGCTTCTTGCCCTTTCACCTCAGAACTTTATAGAGAGTAGTATTCAGCAGTGGAGGGGTGGGTAGGAAAAGGAGACCTTAATACCTACTGTTGTACAGACTTACTATAGCAGTACATATACTGTGCACATTGGCTATTGCTTTGCTACTGCTGTTACTGGAGATGTAACCCATAAAGGTGACCCTCAGGTCATGTTTTCAAACTGTATTTCAGCAAAGTCCTAGAAGGGTAGAAAAATTGGGCTGGCAGGAACTGGGAACATCATTAGCGTTGAACACTGTAGTTATTCTTCAGAGAGACTTCTCCATCCTTTTTTTAAATGGCTTCAGAGATGATGGGTCCACCATGCTCAAGTAAAAGCTCTCTTAGTGATGCATTGCCCTTAGTGTTTGGGAAAGCCTGTCTATGAGGAACCTGAACTTCCTGTTCTGCAGCTACTGCCCACCCCCCTTCAATTTCTGCTATCTAAGACTGAAGAGAATGTTTTAATCCTTCTCAACAGCCTATTTGTGTGCTAGGTGGTAGTAAGCCCACTCTCTAGCCTTTCTCCAGACAAGAACCCCCTAGACTTTTTTACTTTTACTGTGAAAAGGGGCTGACTCTCAGCTCACACCACCCACTCTGCTGTAACTAGACAGGGTGGGGACCTTTGTGGGGGCCAGGACAGACATCTCGGGGCAATAACCCCCTCCATCTGACCCATCAAGACCTGCTGGAGCCTGTTTATCAGACCTCAGTGGCAATGCCACTGTGGGCTCAGCTGTGAACTCAGCACCTCTTGCTCTCATCACCACTGGTGTGTCAGGAGCACGGGAAGCACTCGTGTTTCTCATTCCCTCCTCACCACAGTCTCCAGGTTTCAGTCAGAGATAATTTAAAGAGGTTATCAGCATTTAGCCATAAAGGAAGCAGCAGGCTGACCTGCCTTTACCAGTGCCCAGCCTGTCTGGGGTCAATAGTGCAAAAGACTCATTTTCACTTGTCTCTAACAATACAGAAAGTGATTTGCAGGTCCAATGGACTACATTTATCTATTTGTCCAGAAACAGTATACTGTGCATTCATGTAGGGAAAAGCACCTCCAGAGCTTTTACATGGACTTCAGCACAGGGTAATGCTCCTTCCATGAACTATAGCTATAAAACCACAATGGCTATTGGCCATGATTTTTATGGACTTGGTTTTAAACAACACAATTCATATGAATGTCAGAGTACACTCATTATTCAGGCTGTTTTGCAGAATGCCAAACTTCTTTAAATTCTCTCCTTTAGAAGAAAATATATCTCTTTGAAAGGCCGCATTCAAATAATTAGAGCAGCATAGATGTATGCTGATCTAGTTTGCAGCCAAATCTGAATCAGAAAACATGTTTTATTTGATAACATGATGGGTCTTTCTGTGTTCAAGACTAAGCAGCTTTTACAATAACAGTTAAAAATTAGACGGTTTATCTTTTGTTTCTCTATAATCTACTCTCTTACTGAGAAGAAGCAAATTGCTATTCTCATCCTGGGCTTCATGGAAGAGAAGACATGCCCAACCTTGCTGCGCATTCATCCTGATAGAGCATGCTGGGCTGAGCTGTAGTTTATCTTTTAGATTTGATCATGAATCTCTTGACTTTTTTACTTGGCTATACATTGACTGAGAAAAACAGATAAAGTAATCAATTAAGACATCTTTCGTTGGAAACTGAAGATGTTTTTGCAACTGACATGTGTTATTTGATTCAAGAAATGAGCACCCATTTCAAAATAGGAAATACACTTTTCGTTACAAATTGTGAGAGGCATGGGTGAATCAAGTCCATTCTCTGATAGTAACTAATGCAGAAATTAGCTTTTAGAAGAATCATCTTTGCAGTACTCCCTATCCTTTTTTCTCTCTCTGTCTGAAGTTGCCACTATTTCCTAAATTAATATTGAACTTACTCAAACCACACATTTAACTATTTCCATTTTGCCTTTGGTTCTCCCCTCTCATATCTATGATGCTGCGTCTTCACAGGCACTTGGAAGCTATTGAACTCTCAATTGCCTCTGGAGCAACACTTCAGAATGAAAATTATCTGATGCATATTTTATGCTGATGTTTTTTGACTAGATTTTTCTTCCTACAAGACTGGCATGGTCTTGTTGGATCTGACGCAGGCACTCAGTAATACCTTTTTTGATGCCCAAACCTAATATAGATAAAACCTAATATAGATGTAGCTGTCATATGCAGTATTTTTGGGTTCCACTTTCTGTCCAAGCAGAACATACCACAGATAAAGAGAAGAAAATAAACTATCCAGTGATAATGAAGTATATAATTAACTCCTTCATAGCATTAAAAAATTAAGACTCTGAATAGTTGCACTTCAAGCTATGTTATTGCTTTCACTTGACCAAAGGAAGTATAAATTTTAATGTAAAGCACATATTTGTCAGCTTCTTGACAACTTCTAATTAAAATTACATATCTTTAAGAAAGTAAACAAGTGTGCACATTTAAAATAAAAGTGAATCTCAAAACATAGTGCTTGAATTACTCAAAACTCCCAAGCACAGGAAAGCATGATTACCAGTTCAAAACAACCAAAGCCTTCCAAATAGCCCATTTTATATCTTGGGGTGAGTATCTTTACATGATAACTGCATCTGACAGAAGCGGTGTGCCTGGTTCCCTTCTAAGGAAATTCATACCACGCAGGTTTTGTTCAAGGAAGTGGAAAAACAACAATCCCCCACAACCGTGGTGAGCTCACATGCATCCCCACCAGTGCCCAAAACCAAGGAAGAAGATGAGGAACCTTCATATTAATAGTAATTATATTAAACATGGTCTCCTGCCCTAAAACGCTGACAATGCACTCCACCTCCCACTTTCATGCCTGAGGTTTGCCTGCCTAATTAGCCAACATGGAAGTTTGGGTTTTTTGTGCTTCCCCTTGGGGAAAGGTTGGCTTTAAGTCCAAATATTGTGGTCACTCTCTGTATTTTCCTCAGAGTCATGCTAGTGTAGCTGTCTTAATTTAAGCTTTTCAAGGAAAACAACACAAAATAACATTTTATTAATATTATTATGGAGGAATGGGAAAGTTTTTTCTGGCTTCCTCCTTGAAAAGGCTAGAATGTTGGTGTGTGTGTATATTTGTATATCCATATGTATGCAAACATTTAGAGGGAACTTGTGACTGATAGCAGGATAAGGAGCAAAAAATGAGTTCTGAAGCCAGGAAGCAACAGGCAAACTCTGTGATGGGCCACGTTGCAGAATATGGCTATGTTGATGAAATATGAGGACCACTCAAGGCCAGCTTCTTCTGTGGACCAGCCTTCCAGTGTCCCCTCTCCCATGAGGATCAGCTCATCCCCCACTCAGAGGAACCCTCCTTTGCTGTGCCAGACCCCAGTCCCCTCACTGCTCCCTGGGCTGCAGAAAGCTGAGTCCTTGGCCCTGGAGGTGCTGGGGCTGCCTTGGGGACAGGCAGAGGCTCCACCCACACCTGATGGATGCCTCACCTGCAGCACCCTATAGCAGCCAGATGTGTGGTGTTATGAATGCCAGTGTGTGCCTGTGTGACTGGGGGACAAGGAGGAGGGAAAGATGGGAGGAAGAGAGCTGTTGGCAAAGCCCAGGGTCCTATCCAGCACCCTTCAAAATCAAGAAAGTGTCACTTACTTTTTAAAATAGGGGGTCAATCCAGTATCCTCACTGGGAGGAGGGAGCATGCTGCCAAGCCTCTGTTGGTTTGGAGTTCAGAAATTTAATCAATTGCATTTGCATTGACAAAGTTGTAAAAAGAAAACTGCAGTTCTGTTCTGGGCTTCATTTTTTGTCTGTGTAAAAACTGCTAGTTTTGAAGAAAAATTTTATATACACAATAATTTTTTTAGAAAACAAAACCAAACCAAACAGAATGCCATGTTCCTGAGACACCAGGGCCAACATAAGCACAGGCAGGGGTTGAGCAGCCAGGCTCAGGCACAGCCATGGGGTGCTGTAGAAGGGGATACTGCTATAGGGTGCTGAAGGTGGGGTGTCACCAGAGCAGAGGGGACAGACACAGACCTCCAGCACCTGTCTCCTTCAGCACCCCGTGTCTGTCAGAGGGCTGCAGCTGCTGGGGACAATGTGCCCCATGGCACAGCCCTCAGGTCACTGCACTTGGGCTGGACACCCTTTGAGGGGACCCTCTGGTGCTCCCCATGGAGAAAGCAACGTTTCCCTTCTCACTTTCCAAGGTTTTGCTTGGTTATCGTTTTCCTCAGTGCCCTGGGAGACCCTATAGCCTGACCTAACTTTAACCCCTGTTTCCTGTTTCAGAAAAAAATTCTGTTAAAAGGCTAACAAAGAACAAATCTGCACCCCCCCCCCCCCCCCCCCCCAAAACAAAACCAGCAAACAAATCTCAACCAGCTGATATATTTCACCTAGGTAAAGATAGTAAACAATCAACTTGTGTTGTAACTCCAAGACTTTGTAAATTGCCTTTACCCCATGAATATGATTTAAGGATGCAAAAATGTCTGGAAGAAAATGGAGGCATAACTTAAAATTTGCATTGCCTGATCTTTTGAAAGGGCTTTTGGGTAATCATCCCACACAGACACCTGTTACAAAATAAAGTATAGGATATGAAGGGATATAATAAGAAATATAGGCTAATCTGAAGTATAGTGAGGTCCAATAGAGACCACTTAATGTCACATGCCCTCTGTTATCTTCCTTCCAATCCTTTGTTGACTGGTCTGTGCTTTCTGTGTGTCTGGATGTAAATCCCTAAGGGAAGGGACCTTTTCACACTCCGTGTTTTTTTGCAGACAGAGGCATTTGGTCTTGAATGACTCATGAGGTGCTAATGTGATTCTGAATAGGTATAAGGATAGGTCAACTCTGTGGGTTTTGAGTTGGTATAATTGCAAGTATGCAGAGATCTGTGACACCTCAACCATTTAAGAAAGTGGAATTTAGCTTTTTACCCATGAAGAGCTCTGTAATGAGGACTTGCCATCCACATGAGTTAGTCTGAAGAGCTTACATTTCAAACTTACAGTATAAAATTTCCTCCATAACTAAGAAGCCACAAGTTTTGCTTATGAATCCCCAACAGAGCAGAAAGAACTTTCTGTTTGTCTTTGCTAGAAGAAAAGTAGCAGTACATATTCTGAGACAGAGGGCAAAAGGAAAGGACAGGTTCTCTCTGTCACTATCTGTAAACTGCTTTTGTTGCTATGTATAAGACTAATGCAGAACTCCTCTATTCTCAGGAGTCACAGGTGAACATCCCTCTTGAGAACATTCTTATCTGTGGGCACTGTGAAGGACCAGAAACCACCTCTCCCTTGCCACCTTCTCCCAAAAGTGATAAACCACACTATTATAGGCATCAGATGTAATTCTTCTGTGACTGAAGTGCTGGAAGGAATGGAGTTAGCAAGAGTTACAGCCTGGAGTGATTTGATTTTGTAATACCTGAACACTGAAAACCTTATCTGACATTGGCAAAACCTTTCTGACACCATCCAGGGTCTCAGACTCACTAATAGAAAGAGCTGACAACCATACCAATGCTGTCCTTGCTGAGTGGCTCCTGCTGCCTTCCCTTGGTTGCAGCAAAGCAGAAAAACTGTTGGGCTTCACTGTAGAATCATAGAATCATAGAATCGGCTGGGTTGGAAGGGACCTCAGAGATCATCAAGTCCAACCCTTGATCCACTACTGCTGTGGTTACCAGACCATGGCACTGAGTGCCACATCCAGTCTCTTTTTAAATATCTCCAGGGACAGAGAATCCACTACTTCCCTGGGCAGCCCATTCCAATGCCTGATCACCCTCTCCGTAAAGAAATTCTTTCTAATATCCAACCTAAACTTCCCCTGGCACAACTTAAGTCCATGCCCTCTTGTCTTGCTGAAAGAGACCGACTCCCCCCTGGCTCCAGCCTCCTTTCAGGGAGTTGTAAAGAGCGATGAGGCCAATGGCATCCTGGCCTGTACCAGGAACAGCGTGGCCAGCAGGTCCAGGGAAGTGATTCTGCCCCTGTACTCAGCCCTGGTGAGGCCACACCTCGAGTCCTGTGTCCAGTTCTGGGCCCCTCAGTTCAGGAAGGAGATTGAGGTCCTGGAGAAGGTCCAAAGGAGGGCAACCAGGCTGGTGAAGGGACTCAGAAGGTGCTTTAATGTCCTGTGCTGTGTTTCCTTAGCAAGCAGAGCTACCTAACAAAGAACATTCCTGGGGATCCAGATAAAGCTGCCTCCCAGGCTAGATGAAAGAGGCAAACAGCCACCTCCAGCCTTTGCAATGCACAGTTCTGGGCAAGCTTTGTCTGACCCTGGAGCAGAGGGGTGATAATTTACATCACCTCTGCATCTGACACCTGAGTGTTTGTTTAGTGGCTTCCCTACTGCAGGGAACATGGTTGGAAATCCACCTCCTTGCATTTCTTTGAACTTTATTAAGTTCTTGGGTTTGGATAAATACATTAGACAAATTAGAGAAATGTGTTTGTTCCAATGGAGACAAATCTAAGCCATCTCTATTCACAATGGAGCGTGCAGTAATCATGTTTTCTATTTATATGCTGCATTCCACTTCATTTGCCTGCACCTCCGTGCATTTTGTTAGCTGGGAAAAATATACCCACTGATAACTAATGTGTGTACCTTGTAGCTCAAGAGGTTTGAAGATATTTACTTCAGCAACCTTGATGTTAAATGAGACTTAAGTCTTGCCCTGTTACTTTTATATTTTCATCTATGTATCTCTTACTGGATACAACTACCACTTGTACTGGGCCAAGAGGACTTTTGGTCTGATTGAGTGGACCATTTTTCTGCCATAAAACTTGATGACTTAGAAGATGGCTCCAGAACCTCCCAGCTCCAGAAGAGTGTGGTGGTTCTAACCCTGGTTAGCCAAAGGTTTTCCCATGTGAGCTGCATAGCACCTTGCTTTGAGCCTTTAAACATGTACAAGTCTCAATACACACAGACAGAAAGTGAAGTAATTTGTTGTGGAGAAGTGACTTGGTGGGAATGTGGGAACAGAAGATTACATTACTTACATCCACATTTGCACCGCCTATGAATGGCTGAATTTCACTGAATTTTGTATCTGAAATTCACTGAAATTTGTATCTCCTATGAAATATGAATTATTTTTCTGAAGAAATTACAATGAAACACCCAAAACTCTTTGGCCTTTTTTACTTCCTAATTTTTCATATAATCCTTTTCATGCATCAGTTTCATCAGACCTATCTGATATTAAATTTGGATGTCCAGTCATCAAATTATGCCTTAAAAATACTCTATTTTGTTACAAGAAAGAACTTGCATTTCAACCACTGGTATCTAATACCTTGCAACAAGCTATTATCACTGTGTGTGGAAAATAAGCTTAATTCTGTGTTACAACATCATATGTCATAGGATTTTTAAAGAATTTATGAGAGAAAGAATTGCCAGCTATGTCATTTATTGCTTGCTGCAGCATAGGAGTTAGAGATCAAATGCTTCCATAGGGGAATGAAGGTGGAGGTGTCATATGGTCCCAGGTATCAATCCCACTTCCCCTTGTTTCCTTTGATGGATGTTATAGAGGAACAGACTTGAAGTATCAGGAGGGGACCAACCGGTGCATGTACTGGCAGATCCATGCAGTTCTCCTGCTTGCCTGTATTTTTCCTGCTGCTATGGGGAGGGGAGAGAGGGAAAAGGCCTCAGTCTGGAGTGCTGCAGAGCTGATCCTTCCTGCAGAGCTCCTGTCAGCCTGGCTGTTCAGCTAGGAGGTGGCTGGCAGTGGCTCTGCAGGTGGCTAGGGGTTTGTGGGATGTGTTTCAGAGACAGATGACACGAGTGACATTTAATGGCAGCTCTGAAAACCTATGGCCACAGATCCCTGATCTATTCTGGGTTTTTGCTTCAGTGCAGGGAAAGTATGCTGAAAAATCATCATGGATCTCTGGAAGTCAAAACCTCTCTTCTGGTTTTCTGCTTCATTTAACTTCAAATGGTATCAGGTAGGGCTAAATTTTCTCTTTCTGTTCCACTTTTCTCAGTCAACTACCTCAGCAAGAGAGATGTTTTGTTTACTTTTGTCAAAAAGCTGTACATTACTTGCACAAATGTTCAGTCACGTGATTAAAAATTTAAATGAATAACAAAATAACAACCGATTTTCCACTTGGAAAGAGTACTGAAGAACAGCAGCTTTACACAACCACACTGCTGATTAGGCTCTGGCAAAGCAATACCATCTTTGGAAGAATTAAATGTATTGTCCCTCCTCCACCAAGTCTACTGAGAAAAAATAGGCTGAGGCATAATGGTGTGCAATAGATGGTACCACCTAGGCAGCACCGGTGTCAGGGCACTGCCTGTCTGCCTCCCAGCCAGAGAAACCACACTCTTGGCTATTATTATTACATGTGGGGGAGGTGCATGGAAAGCAATGGCACAGGGCAGCAGGGATGTGGGGATGGAGTGGGACCCTGCTGCCAGCCAGTCGAGTGTCACCAACACCACTGGCACTGCTGCAGTTTGTGCTGGTTAAGAAGTTGGAGGCAGCTTGCATTTCTTCAGCTTTAAGACTGCACTCAGGGCTGCACAGCACAAAAAATGGTAAGAGCAGTCCTCTGCCACCCCCTCGAGCTGGCTGCAAACCTTCTAGTGTCACCACAATGGTTACAGCTTCAGATGACCCAGAACCCAAACCCTGTTTAGTCTCTGCTTCACCATCCTCACCCAAGGCAGTAGTGTGCGTAGCCCCTGGCCTTGCCACCCCAGAGGGGCACCTGTAAACCCCAGTGTTTGGGATCTGTTAGCTCTGCTGGGAACAGCTCGAGTAATCTGGAGGGGAATGAAGAAGGCCTTTGGGGTTAATAGCACTCCCCCCTCCAGCAGCCCAAGAGTTCCCATTGTTTTTTTCATGCTAACTCTTACCCCCAAACTTTCTGCAGGACAGCTGGAATAGAGAATGGGATATTTTATACCAACATCTTCCCTTCAACTTTAAAGTTCTTTTCTAGTTTTCTCAGAAATTTTGTTTCTTTTGAGCAGGAATGGGCTTAGGGGAAGCTGCTCTGCACAGGGAACTGGCATGTTGCTATTATTCTGGAACTCCAGTTCTACTGTAATGTTGATCTCATTCCTTGGGCACACTGTTATATGATTATTTTTAATATATATGTGGTTTCAATGCAGTTGATTCCAAAGGGAAGCAAAACACATCAGAAAATAATGTTGTCTATGTGTGGGTGACTCAAGCCACTGTAGTGACAGCAGGTGAAACTCAGCTTTTAATTCCTACAGTATGAGCTTCCACAGGGCAGTAGCTGTGTGCTTACAGCATTGACCGATGTGGAGGAGAGTAAGGTTCATGTCTCCAGCTGGGACCCACCTTCCATCAGAGCAGGTGTGCTGCTAGGTTGGGTGGGCATGAGCTAAGTACCTAGAACAAAGAGACAGGGTCGTTTGAATTGGTTTGCTCAGCTGAGGAAGAAACCTGCCTGCCTTCCTCCACTCCACAAATCCATGCTCAGCAGGGGTTGGTAGCTCAGACAGAGCACAAGGCTCCAGCATGGCTTTTGTTGTTATGGAACTATGGCCTGACAGATCAGAGGATGGGCAGAGCCCCCTAAAATATTCTTCATTGCACCCACAGAAACCCACTGGTTGTAGTGCCTTCACTACTTATCTGCTACTCTGCCCTGGGTGTTGGACAGTCACCCTGATTTTGATTGGAAATTGATTGGGTGTTTTCCAGTGTGCAGTGAGAATATTTTTTAAATTACCAAAATTTTTGCAGGATATGAGATCTGTTTCCTGCCTGGCTCTACAAGCAGCTACTCCAAGTTGTGAAGCAGAATAAAGAAGTCTGTGCACAGTAATAATTTCACCTGTTATTATGGAGCAGTCATTATTGTGTCTAACTCTGTCGGTGGACCATAATCTGTCTTTCTTTCTCCACCATCCCCAAACAATATTGCTTTTGGCTAACTAAGAAGCCAACACAGAATGAAACACCTGTGTGCAATACATGTAGTTGGAAGAGGTTCTCTGGAGACTCATCTGCAGTACTTGCTTGTGTCTTTACTGAACTGGAAGGGGAATCCATTAAAAAGAATGGCTGGGGGGGGGGTGGGGGTGGGGGTGGGGGGAGGTGGAAGGAAATCAATAATATAATTCGAAAACACCATATAAAGTAATGATGCCAATTAAAGAGCAATGCACCCATTTACAGCAGGCTTGGGCAGTGGTGAGGGTGAAGGTGTGTGAAGCCCTGTGTTGCACACATCTTGGTCCTCCTGCCAGGGTTGGCACTTCTCCCAGCACTGTGCCACTGCAGCAGACACCTCAGTGCCATGCTGGGAATCGATGGGCATCAGAGAGAGAGCCTAACAGTGGCCAAATCTCTCCTCTGCTCTTGGCAGGCCAAGGCAGACCCATGGCTGGAGGCAGGGCTGGGGGTTTGTTGCATGGGTGTCTAGGGTGAGGTTTCTGGATATCTTGGCTTGTCTACACAAGTAAGAGAAACATCACCCCTGGAGAAACACTGGTTGGGGAGAGGGTTGGGGGCAGAGCTCCTGTTTGGAGAAGGGGCTTGAACAGTTACTTAGGGAAGCATATAGTGGTCTCTGATCCATTCTGCATTCAAAGAACAATTTGCCTGCTCTCTTTACTTTAGCAGAACTGCACAGAATAAATGCCTTTTCTAGCAATGAATGCAATTCACACGTTCCTGAAACCTGGTGAAGATTCTGAGATTCTGGATTCAAAGGAGCAGTAGCATGGTAGGGACAATGCCAGTTGTAGCCAATGGCATTCACAGAAGAAGCTAATCTTTGAGATTCCTTAGAATTCTTTAGAAAAGGTGTAACTTTGAAATAATATAAAAATCTGAGTAATGGTTGGGAAAGGGCTGGGCTATGCTTTGTATAGCATGAATGCTTACATATTACTCGTGGGTAAAGAAGCAGTAGATACACAGTAAAATGTATGAAACATCTGTCAGTGCCAAACAAAGAAAGTAAGTGAACTTCTATTTTATCTTATTTTACTTCAAAGAGAAGGTCCCTTCCTGAGCTCCCAACAAACTTCTTAATTTTCTCTGGCTTGGGCCAAGTGTGATCACACAAAAATAGAATTGGCTGAAATTTGCTAATGTTTATTTTTATCAGAGGAGGAATTTTTTCAAAAGCAGAATATCTGGAGGGCTTCTAATTTTCTTCATGCTGCTTTTGGCTGGGCTTTTACTTTAAGTCCTTTTCTTCTTTCCTTCAATGGGAGAACAAGAACTGGTCAAATGATAGAAATCTGCTTTGTGACTCAATGGCAGCTCTTCCCTTTTCACACACTGTGCAAGAAAAATCTACTGTATTTTGTTATTACTATTTTGCGTATTTGCAGCCATGTCTACAAACATGAAATGTGTGCTAGCCTACCATCCATGTTTTTGCTCACAGAGGTTAAACTGCTCAATGAATATGTATTTGTAGGCTGAAAATCTTCATGTTTGCCCATGTAAAAGTTGAGCTTTCCTCTGTTCTCTGTAAAATGTGAAAGAGTGCCAAGAGTTTGAGGTGATGTCAGGGTGAATATCCCATATGCTATATTTTTTGTATTATTGCTTTCAGTTATGACTTCTTTGTTTTCGTGGTTCTCTTGATCATAACTGAAGTTAAAATAAATTTCTACCATTCCAATGCCAAGTCCCATTTTTCCCCTTGCCTTTTTTCAATTTAAATCTTCCCCTTGGTATTAAGTTTAAATACATGGGTAAACATTCATAGGACCAAGATGTAACAGTACAGACATATGGTTCAAGGAGATGGTTATCTTGCATTTGTTGTTCAAGAAAACAGGTACTAGTGAGTGGTATTTCTTCCTTCTTCTAGGGCTCAGATGATGATGCTTCTCTCTTCTCCTTTCCTCACAGCTCATCAGATGCACAAGGGTAACCAGCACTTTATGCATCGTTCCTCTGAGGCTAGTGTTACTCTCCCCTTCTTTTCCTCTCTCAATCTCAGCTGATGCTCAAGGGGGAGGAAAGCACTTAAGTGTCTCTTTTGGGGCCTAGTCTACATTCCTCTCAAGTCTCCAGGATGCTAAAGGGGACCTGTGGGGGCTTACCATAAATGAAGTATGGTTTTAGTGTTCATTAGACATCCCCCTGTCCCCTCCTCTCTCTCACTCTTAATATCTTTGATGTGTGCTCTCAACAAACAAAATGAGTCTGCAGCCAGTGTAATGGATGAGGATGCAGCGACATTGTGTGAAGTACGTCCTTTCTGCACAGGAAAAGCACAGGATTACCTCTTTTGCTATCCAAGCATGGGTCCTCCATGTGAGCTGGGAGATTGTGTGGAGCAAACCAAAAAAATGTGGGGCAGAGAGATGCCCTCGTCCCGTAGAGAAGCAGCATAACCTCACATGATGGCCCGGCCCTTCTTGCAGCCTCCAGACAACGCATGCTTTAGCTCTGCTTCTCATTTAATTTTACTGTAATTACCAGGGCTGTTCTAACTCGGCTGAGTGCTACAGGCAGGAGGTAAAATGAAAGCATGATTAAAATAATTGCTAGGTGTGGCTGGTCTTGTGGTGCTCAGGCAGGCAGGGGAGCACCACGCTGTGTTTCTGGGAGCCAGGGATCAAGCTCACGTCGCTTCTCTGCTCAGAGGCTGCCAGGCATGAAGGTGGTAACAATCTTCTGCAGGGCATAAAAGGCAAAGCTGCTGCCACCAGCAAATTTAGGAAAAATGACAGGAAAGAAACATCAAATGAGAACTGAAGTTGGTGTTTTTCTATACATACCTCTTTTGACTTGGTTATTCCTAGCTAACCACAAATGTCTTTTCTGAATAAAGCCCCTGTTTATCACACACACACCTATATACACACAAGACTATTAACATGTCTTTAATCATATTGCAAAAACAAGCCAAATCCCACTTTTTCAGGGGCTGTGCGTTTGATGAACCATACCCTTGTCTGTGTTTTCAGTTATACTGATTCAAGCTGAATGCTCTTCTTGTAGAGTGTTACTTTAAATTTTTTCTTCTTTCTCTGGAAATATTAAAAACTTGCATTAAATATATTACCTGGAAGTCACCTTTTTCAACAAAGCAGTGGTTCAGACATATGCTTTCTTTCAAATTTTGGGACACTGAAGCATAGTTAATAAGGCTGTTAGTTGTGCTGCTTATGGATTTGCTATTATAGTCCTGCATCCCAATCTTACATTTTTTCAACTCTAACAATCTTGTGGAGAATCCAGGGGGGACAATTCCAGCTATAACACCAGGGAAAAAAAAATAATCAGGACAGTCTGTTAAATTTGTAATAATTTTGTATTAAGATTCATATACTTTATCTGATTAAGGTGTGTTCCTTGGCCTGTGCTTCTTCTCTTTTCAGCCCTCCTTTTTAGCTGCACCTCAGCTGTCAGATGCCCTAATTTCATTATTATTATGCTGTCTTTCTACAATTAAAACCGAGTTTTGCTGAACTTCCTCAGCAGGCCCAGTGTGTCTTGAGTTTATTTGAAAAATAGTAGTGTTGTTCATTGTTCTATATTAACATACTGCCCTCCCAAATAAGTCTTCTCTGACAAGCAAATGCAGTTGTCCTTGGACTTCAACAAGTATCAAGAGCTTCTGCCTTCCCCTTCTGAGCTTCATTTCAAATGTCAGACTGACAATTCAGATTTCGTTTGCAGGTCTCTATGGCTGCTCTTTGCCACTCCGGTAATGTGAAGCAAGCACACATGAGGTCACAGGAACTGGGAAAATCAAGGCTGTTTTTAAGTCCAGAGAAATGCTTAGTATGTCAATGAATATGGCTGCTTGAGTCACAGAGTCTTACAAGACTACATTTAATGTCATCATTACAGTCAATGACTTCTAATAACAAGTACAGGTCTTAAAATATTATCTAGAAGTCATTCAAACTAAATAAAGTGCTTTAGTCATTAGAAATGTTTGGCTTAGAGTTAGGCTGTCACATTGAATAGCTGCAGCACGTCCCATTATAATTTCCTATTTTATTTCACACCCAATCCTCCTCACCCTAATGATTTTATCAGAAAGCAAGGTAGGGTAAAATGAAGTGCTTGAAGACATAAGGAACAAAGTTCACATCTGATGTAATGGTGTTGAAATCATTGACTTAATACTGGATTTAAAATTGGAAGACTGGCACTACAAGACACTGAAGCTGCAGCACTCTTTCTAAGTAACAAGTACCAAAAATGACCTCAATTTTTTGAAGACCCAGAGTATGATTATATATTATTATGCATTCTTTCCAAAATACTTCATAAATGCTAACAAATCTGTCCCTACAGCTCATTTGTGAGAGATTATAATTTTCATCACTGTTCAGCAGACAGTTTATCCATCTCGGTTCCTTTACCTGCTTTCCCTCTCAAAGCTACACAGAGATTTAATGGCAAAGTTTGGACTGGAGCTCATAGGTACTTATAACAATAATATTTCCATCAGAAATTATCCATTTGCTTATGCTGTAGGACCATCTTCCTACCTCAGGCTAGAAAATGCCTCTGAAATATCATTTAACCTTAAACTGTTCAAATTGGAAGGTATTTGGGTAATCTGTTCTAAGCACATTTCAGTCAATAAGTGGTTCTTTATTTTTTTTCCCAGAGCTTCTATAACAAACTTTACTAATTTGTTGTTAAGTAACTGCTCAGAACACTTCTCACTTATAATACAGATAGTTACACATAGCCTAGATTTTATTTTCTTTTTATTTAACTGTATGACTTTCCTTAAAATAATATTGATTTGGAACAAAAAATTGAAACTGGAGGCAAAGGAAAGCAGAGGTGGAATTTCTTGGAAAGCACTGGGAAGGCAGATATAGGCTGAATGTAGGCAGCCTGGCAGCAAGATGCTGCCTGCTTCTGCCCAAGAAGTGCATTCCCCTTACCTGAGAGGGCACAGATGAGTGGGTCAGTGTTTCTCCTCTTTCTTTCCCCCTTTCTTTCTTTCTTTTCCCTCACTCTTTTAGGTATTTTTATGGGGTGTCCCTATAAGAAGAAAATATTATGAAACCTTGTTTCTCATTCTGATTAAGAACATGAAAATATTTTAAAATCTCAAAAAGTTTTGCAAGATGGAAAAACCATTTCCCAAATAGGTTTAGCAACATCTTCCAGGACTTTCAACCAGCTGTGAAGCAAGACAGCCCCTCAGCCTAATCCATTTTGGCTATCTTCAGTTAAATGAGTCTTTTCAAAGTATTATATCATGACTTCATTAAATCCCACAAAACTGTTTCCCCAGGAAATAACTTGAAGCCAACTGGATTCTAACTACCTGCTGGATCTCATGACCCTTTAATAATAAAAAACATGGTTGAAATAAGTCTACACACTGTGTTGCTCACTTTCCCTTGCTCTTTAATGTAACCTATCACAGGGGCAATTAGAAAAAATCTGTTAAGGCTTCACTAATTTCTTTCCTCATTTCCTTTAGCAATCCTGGTAGCTGCCCAGGATACTTAGTCTTCCTTAAGAGCATTCAATTTTTGGCACAAGACTTTTCATTTGTATCTGCTCATAATCTGTCTCCTCCTGTCATATCCGGAAATACGATCCCTTTGTTAAACAATTAATTTGCTTCTCTTTGCAGAGGGGAGAGAGGGAGAAAGAGGCTGGAGGACTGCCTAACAAACCTGCAAGATCTTTCTTCCTTTTATTCCATTCTCTATTATTATTTCTCCCTTTTATCGTTTTTTTCTATTGTGAAAAGCATTTCATCCTTTCTAAACGCATCTAAAATACACAGAAGATCAGACCATGGTTATGAACGTGCTCCTGGACTAGATTTTTGGCTGGGGAAAGCTGACACATCCCTGCCACAGGCAACAGAGCAACCTGGATTTACACCAGCAGAGGCTCTGATCTAGACGTAACAATATGCCCTTGCCTCTCTCATTCTGATTAAACCTCCAATGTGCATGGGCTTCACAATGTTTTCTCTTTGCATGGCTTCAAATGAGAGAAAAGTCCAGTTGCACTCATTTCTGCACAATAGAACTGAAATGAAAGTGCTCTAGAATTGAAATTAAGAGCTAAATTTTACTTTACTTCTTTCTCTGCATGCTGCCTCACCCTAGAGCTCCTGATTTCTGATGCAGCACTTATTGGTAACAGGACTGCAGAGAGACAGGGACTGTCTTGTCCCTTCAAGAGACAAGGATTAACCAATGATGGTCGTGTGGGAGTGGTGGCAACAGTGGACAGTAAATGTGTAAGATTTCTGAAAGTCTGAAATGTTGATGTTTTGCACAAATAGCTAAAATCTTGTAGGTAAGAGACTTCTCTATACTTTCCAAATGGTTTTAATGCTGAGTGAAAACAAATGTTCACGCCTCTACTGATGCTTATTTGTAACAGCAGAGCAATAATGAAGACTGTGACTTTCCTTGCTAATCACTGGAATGTGAATGTGTAATGTCTATCAGCAGACAGCAGAGCTGCCTTGAAAAGTTTGGGAAATGCCCTGCAATTCAGAGGTAAAAATGACAAAAAACCGCACTCCTGGCAAACAAAAAGGCAATAAATTCCTTCTTCCTCCCTTAAGCTGTCAAGTGCCTTTATTCCAGGCAGATTTTTCAGATCTTTGGCTAGGTTTTCTTTAAGACATGAAGGTGCCTGCAGTAGCTATTGACACTAAGAACAAGACAGGAATGAGAGTGTGAGAGAGTGCAGAATTCAGGGTTTTCTGGGTCTAGCTGCAGTTTGATTCACCACAGAAATGCCATATTTGTTATGATGTTACAAGATGTGGGTTTCTAGGGCAAGAGCCTGGATCTCCTTTTTTCCTAGACAAGGAAAGTTTTTTAGAAGTTTGGAATTTGTGTCTGTCTCTAGCTATAGGAGTTAGACGATGAAGGTAAAGGAAATAAAGAGTTACATGCAAAATGTTATCTGAATGCTTTGAAACCTGAAAAAAAGACCCATCTAGTAAAGTACTTGGTCTAAAATATAGGAACAATGTGTGTAGATGAAATGCTTTCCACAGTACCTAATACTGAAGAGGAAGGGTATGTTACATGTTGAATTTTCTCCAGATCTGCAGATGAGCTATTTTGCAGCTGCATTCTCGAGAAACAGTTCTACACCAATGTTCTTGTTCAAGCACTGAAATCTCCTTGGTATCAACTGGGGATAGGATTTCCATGTCACCCAGGTGCTTCTGAAAACCACAGCTAAATGCTATTGTTGAACATAATTTGATTTCAGTGATATAACAGGCTAAAATTTAAGAACATGCCTAACTATTTAGGATCAAAATTGAGAGACAGAAAACATTTCCAAACAGAACAGAAATATTTTTTATTTAGTCTTGTTCTCTTATGCCTCATTGAAAGTATCTATTTCCATTCCCAATCTTGAATTGACACAGAGGGTTGTAGCAGAACTTTAACCACTCTCATCTGACTTAGTTAGAGCATCTGTGTTTTGCACAGGACACTTGTGACATAGACCAAGGTGCTGGTGAGAAGCAGGCCGAGGACACTACTTAGGTAGCAGACTTTCCAATGGGATGACTCTTTTCCTTTTTTACATGTGGAAAAAAAAGATGTCCACATGTCTTTATGAGACAAAAATAGGACAAAGAGAAAGAAACTATTTGCATTGTTAGCAAAATGTTTAGATAGTTTATCTTTGTGAAATGCAAACGAGTGGCAAGATGAATCGGGGTCTATTATCCTTATCTGAAAGTATGCAAATTTTCCAAGGAACAGAAAGTCCACTGTAGGATTAAAACTCTTTATTATAAAGAAACAAAAACCTAATTTATAACAAAACTTTTAGTGTGTACTTTAGAATCAGCCTGCAAACTTTTAAAGAGCTCTATATTTTTTTTTATACTATCAGTTTAATGTCTTCTGTGTGCAATATTCTCCAATTACTAAATAGTATCAAAATCCTTAAATATTGCTAAAACAAAATCTCAGCCTCACCATGTATTGAATTTCCCAAGTGCAGTCTATTAAGTGTGTTTATTCATTGCCTTGAGTACATTTCTAACCTAGTCTAATGCATGCAAATTCACACAAGGGACAAATGTCACTTATGAAAGGAAAATGGGACTTAATACCTCACAACCACTAAAATCTATAGGATTCAGTTCTCAGTGAACTCAGTAGGACAGTAGTCAATAAAGGTACAACAGCCTTTTAAATGTGATGTGAGATTTTTCTGCTCATGGCAATGCAAAATAAACAACACTGTTTTTGGCCAGGTACAGGCCTGATCTTGCTTCCATTGAAATCACAATGATGCTCATACTGGTCTGTATAGCTCACTATTAGCCTTCAATCAGCATTAAATGCCCTGGAGGTCTCTCCCACTTTACTTCTTAGTAGTTCAGTCCTGATTTATACCCTCCTCACTAATAACCTATGAAACAAACCTGAGCCTGCTGTTGCAGTCCTTCAAAACTGTGGTCTGAAATGGAAAAAAAAAAAAAAATAGCTGTTCTTGGGCTTGGTACAGGTCTCTGAGGGAAACACAATGGGCCATGATACAAAGAAGCTGAGGCTTTTGGTTCTGCTCCTCATGGTGGCACTCAGGTTTAAGGAGATTCAGGAACTGGATTTTTTTAGACTCCAATTAATCCAACCTTTTCATTTAGTGTGGCTTTCTCCACTATCTCTTGTGGGATCCCAGAAGAACGCACTAAGCCAGATGGCTAACTCTTCTGTGCCAAAAGTTAGTGGAGATGAATCTCTCCCACCCCTAAGGTGTGAAGCTCACCCCTCTCTTTCTAGCACTGCATGGCTACTTGAATCCACGGATTCTTCTTGAACTTTTGCACTGCATAAGAGTAAATCTGCATCCATGGGAGATGTGTGTGTATGAAGAATGTATGTGTACAGAAAATAATGGCATCTAAGATGGAGTATATTGATATCTCAGACATCAAAGGGTTAGGAGAGTAAGTAGGATGACAAAAATAATTGTTATGTTACTCCACTCTCCTTCAGCCTCTTGACAGGTCAGTGAATCACCATGTGTTCCTGTACAGTATGTTTTTGTAAGTAGGTTTGCTAGCTTGGTGTGGTAGGTCAGGTGCAGATCAGAAGCAATCTTGTTGGTGCTGACTTAAATGTGTTGCAAAAAAAAATTACTAAGTTCTGAATGCGATATATCCCTATGTAGGTGAAAATGTTTTTTTCTCTGGATTTGCTGCATGGGGGTTTGAGGATGTTCAATGTCAGGTCAAGATTCAGTTCAGTCCAGTGTTTACATGGAAATTTGGTTCCTCCTATTCAGATTTCTAGACTGTTTTGGTTCTGATTGCCCTAATGTTTTCAGACACATGTATGTGGAGCTATTGCAAAGCAAGAATACCCATTGTGTGCAACTAAGTAAGAAGTTTTGTATTGCATAGAGCAGATTACTCCTAAACTGGTCTAAACGGTAATATATGCCATGACTGGGAAATACCAAAAATAAACTTTAATGCAAAATAAATAATAAAAAAATCAAATTCTTGGTCCTAGTTAACACTGATCAATGACGGAGTCATTGCAAACACTGTCCAGATGGATATCAAATGGGTCCACCTTAAGTCTAAAAAGGGCAAAAAGAACAGAGCAGAAGCCAAAGAGTGATTTCATTATACAAATGAAATGGAAAAATTCAGTGAAATTCCATCCATCCCTGAGGACTGGCTCCACTTAGAGGTTAAAGGAATCACTGAGAACAATCTTACATTTATGGGCTCTGTAACTGCCATTTGTTAGCAATTGTAACATGATTATGACTCAGGTTAAAGCAACTAGAAGACAAAAATGCCAGTTAAAAACTTGGCCAATTGGAAGGCCACAAGAGAACCCCCTTCTTCCTCTTCAGGGCTGAGATTTCACCTTTGGAGTTTGTTTTCCATAGTATGCCCACAAAAAGAGAGGTGGTCTCACCAGAAGCCACCTGCCTGAAAAGGAAGAGGAGCAGAGTGCTTGTCTGTGCCTGCTGTGGGACCAGGAGGGGTACTGCACAGCCTCTCCATCTGGCAGGAATAGTGACCACCTTTTGGCCATGGCCTCACAGTGAATTTGCACCCTGAGGAGATTTGCAGGACCCTTTTGGCTTGACCTAGGATCCTTCCTCCCTCCATCTTGTAGCAAGTGACTAGAGTTTGGGCTGGTGTTGAGGCCCACTTGCAGGGAAACCCAGCCTCCTCCCCTCTCTGCGGTGTCCTTATCTGCACCACGCAGGTTTAGAAAGGCAGCATGCCTCCAAACACATTCTCCAGGCATGGTTAACCCAAGGCTTAACCACAGCCAGCTGATGTGTTTTTATCTGTATTGTCTCAGGAGGCTGACGGGATGTGCTGGGGTGCAGCTGTGTCAGCTACAGTGACATTCTGGCAAGGTTTTGCCTGGGATGTCCCTTTCATGTGCAGGAGGCAAAGCTGCCAGGAGTGGCTGACTTACCCTGGCATATAAGCCTTGTTACCAGATGTTGGCAGCAGCACCTTTGGGAAATGCACCTTGGATAAAAGTAAGATAGGGGTTTAGGTTTCTGCCAGAAGTCATTCTCCATCATGCCAGTCCCCTGGAAGCAGGTAATTCAACTCTGATCTCAAGTGTGTGCATGGTCTGTTCAGGGCAAGATAGGATGCTGATAAAGAAGTCTGATGAAGAAGATCTTACTAAAAAAACCAGTAACTTGGCAAATCCAAAAGGGTGATGAGCACAAAAGCATGCTTTGATTAAAACCATGAGGGGAATCCTGAATTCTCTGGAGGAAACTCCTCTTCAAGTAGGATGCTAGTGCTCCCTTCCACCTTGCACCAGGCTGCACTTCATGTCACCTAAGACTGGTAGGAGAAATTACTTAGTCACCTTTAGACACAACAATCCAAACATTTGTCATCAACAGGAAGAAGAGTGATACTTTTATCTGACAGTGAATGAGAAGGTGAATAGGCACTTGTTGATATTGGGATGTTTTTTCACTTTCTCCTTGCTTTGGGCTACCAAAAACCTGCTAGATGTGTGCTCAGAAAGATAAAGCGATAGGCCAAAATGTTGACCTTAGGAATCCTTCTGCCAGTCACAAGTCTTTGTGACAATGTGACAAAACCCATGAGGAATAGGATTCACAGTCTGTGGGGATTCCACAGGAGAACAAGGAAGTCCAACAGGCTGCCTAACACTGAGAAATGGTATGCTTTTTATTTATTGATTTAATGTTATTAAATGCTTACTATGGTAGTTTTCTTACTATATTATTGTCACATTCATAACTCCACCAGTTTTCATCCTGACACTCCTACCAAACTCCATCAAAACCCTTCAGTTTATGGAAAAGATGCCTGGACGCAGGAACAGTGCACACCAGTATAAAATTATAAGGCTGACAAATGCCAAGGAGGAGAAAACCTATACACAGCAGAGAATGTTTTGTGCAAAGCCTGAGAGCAATTGTGCCAAATATTCCTTGTGTGTCCCTATGATCTTACAAAAGGTTGACTCATAACCTAGCTGTTGTATTGTGCTTTCAAAAGCTGATACATGGACTAAAATATTACCCCATGCTGCACTAAATGGCTAATCTCACATTGGCTTCAATGGGACCAGACTTTTATCCCATGCCTTTTTCCTCCCTTCCCGGCACACATGTTGACCTAGCTAAGCACTAAAAATGTTTTTTCTAAATGGTAAGAAGCCTGCTGGGGCTGCATTTGAGTGCAGCGCACAAAGGACTGTGGATTGATGTCAGAACTGCAAGGGCTGGTTTGGTTTTCTGTCAGACAGTGTGTGCCTTTTCAAGGGGTCTCTTTGTGGTTGCATAAAACACTTGCTCAAAGCACTGCCAGAATCTAAATCTACTGATAATTAAAGAAAAAATTATGTATGTGAAGGGGAGAAGAGATATGAGAATTACTCCTGCTCTTTCCAAAAAACTCTTTTTTTTTATTAGAGAACAGGACATGATGATTAAAGAGGAGTTGATGCCAGCAAAAGCAGTGCTCACTCTGCCTTGTATGATGGACATGCTGACTTGTGTGGCACCTACATTCTCAGTGAAGAAGGAGTTCAGGCATGCTGCTCTGTGGAGGTACCTAGCTCTGGTTCCCTGCTTGATCAGTAGGAGAGGAGTCATTGCAATGTCTGACAGAGGCATCTAGAGTCAGGAACACATCCCACTTCAGTACTTGGGGAATGCGTGAAAAGAAAGAGCATCAAGTCTGAATAGCGTTGTCTACAAAGAAAAAAAAAAAAAAAAAAAAAAAAAAGTGAATAAGATCCCTACTTCTTAATTGCTCAGAGCTTGTGTTTCATGCTGCCAGCCAGTGCAACCCTTCTCCTGGCATCCCTTCTTCTTCCCTGTTCCCTCAGCGATCATATTGCAAACCTAACACATTTGGTTCAACTCCACTTTTAAATTTACCATTGCAGATTTGGCCCCAGAGTGACTGCATCTGTCTCACAAGAGAGCTGGAACAGGAATTTAAACATGTTTTATGCCTGCGTCCAAGTGACTTGGAGCCGAGAGAGGAGCATAACTGAACCTATCTCAGAATGTATCTCCAGCCCAAGAGGGGCAATGCTGACATCCAGAGCTGTGTTAAGGACATCAAAAAGTGGCTAGCATGTAGGCATGAAAACAAGCTGCTGTTTAATTCCCAGCTCAGCAGCTTGGGTTGAAAACTGTAACAACTGTAATTATCAGCAAGTTTCCAAGCCAGACAATTGAATCACTCATCTGAGCAGATGCCTGTGGGGAATAGCAATAGTGCTGCACTCTTCAGCTTGTAGTACATGTACACACTACACGGGAGCAAAAACCCCTTCAAAGGATGGCTCCACCATTGCCACCACACTCATCAGCTTCCTGTCACTCACCAGAGTTTGGGTCAGCCAGGGGGACAGATGTTCCCACCAGATCCTGCTTGGCCATTCAGTGCTGCCAGAGGCAGGGTGCTGATCCAGCCTCCTCTGATCCCCTAAGGGAGGTGTTGGCACCATGGGATGGGAGCACTGTTGGCTGGGAATACCCTTGGGTTTCCACTGTGAGGTGCAAGAAGATGTGGAGGGAATCCCCAACCTCATAGTCCTACCCTTGACCATGTTAGAGGCAGTGAGAATGTGTGTTTTATAGCAAATAAATGTTCTAAGGTAGCAACGGTGGATTTAGAAGCACACTTTGTGTGTGTAGTGAAAGAAAGGCAAAAAAAGGAGCTACCCTCTGCTGTAACACAGATCCGCTAGACTGAATCAATGCACTTAAAGAGCAGATTAATTACACTTCTTTTTTTGTGAGCCTTGACAGGTTTGTTGTGGGAATTGAAGTTTGCTGAATTTTCTGGGAGAAACGACCTTCCTTCATACTCTTTTTTTTTTGCCCCAGAGTCAGAGAGAATTAGCTTTGGGCAGTGGATATACATGCACCCAGGGGAAAAGCAACCCTGGTTTCATTCATAGTTTATTGCAAGACTGCCTGTTTTCCACAAGAATTGCTCGAGCTCCAGAAAAAAATGCAATGGGACTGAAACGCCAGAAGCCTCCCTCCGATCATTTTTCTTTTTGAAAAATGTGTATTTATTCCAAGCCTTGGTAATTTCCTCCATGTGCCTTGAGCTACATTTCTAGACCTGAGGGAAAGAGATCTCGCCACGTTAAAGATCTCTCTGCTGTGTGACTAAGATTATGTCCCACTGTGGATATTTCAGTTTTTAAAGTGAGATGAGACCTGATAGTGATACCACATTAAACACATCTCCTATTGATCCTTTCTAACCTTGCAAAAGAGCTGCTCTGCATTAAGTACCTTTTACTTCAGCGCTGCTGATGGGACCACAGATGTTAACTGCCAGGCTAAATATCCTCAGAGGTCAGCAGGCAGGGCATTTGAGAGGTCATAAAGTAATAATCTTCTGGTTAAGAAACAATAGGAGTGTTCACCCCTCTGCCCTCTAACTCAGCCTGAGGACATGCTATTGGCTCACTTTGAAATGCATTTACAATACTTATTAATAAAAGAAAATTAATAAAAGCTCTCCTTCCCAGTGCTCCCTCCCTACCATGTAGCATTTTGAATGTATTGCAAATCAGCTTGATGCATCAAATTATTGCACTTGGCTGAACTGATGACAAAAAAGGCTTTGTACTGCACAAAGGGTTGTCCTTATAAAGGTGTCTTTTCAGACCACCTTCTCCACTATTAGTATAGGCTACCTGCTCTATGCAAAGACATGAAAGTAAATCACCTACTCTGTACTGAGGTGCAAAAATAATCTAGATAATGAGAGAAAAAGAAAAAGAAAGAGCTGTTCTGCTTTTTTAGACTGTGTCTTTTGGCTCTCCGGTGTGTCTCTGCTGTGTACAGACAGATGGAGCTGGCTGTCCTCTCCTTTTCTGGAATCTCCTTGATATTCAGTCCCTGGGGTTTGATTTCGAAGACCACTGAGGAAACGGCATTCAGGCACTGCTGGAGAGAGGACAGCAGTATCTTTGCTGAGCTATGTGGGCCACATTCCCACAGTCATTAGAAGTGATGAAGCAGAAGTCCATTTTTTCAGCTGAAATATGGCAAAATTTGGCATCTGAGGAGATGGTCTGCAGGCTCAGAAG
Organism: Phaethornis superciliosus; assembly: GCA_023637945.1. Taxonomy (NCBI): domain Eukaryota; kingdom Metazoa; phylum Chordata; class Aves; order Apodiformes; family Trochilidae; genus Phaethornis; species Phaethornis superciliosus. The sequence continues at coordinate 106,817,546 of JAJQWJ010000001.1, read as the reverse complement.
TGAGTTTGAAAGGTCTTAATTTGAAACCTTCCTGGTTTGCTTACCAAGAAAGAAGAAAAAATGTCTGCTGTTTTTAACTTTAAGAAAATCATGCTAATTTTCTCAAAGGATCAATGGGCAACCTAAATGACCTTTGGAGGCCTGCTGCTGGAACACCAGCAGATGCTATAAGCACATAAAGTGAGACTTCTGCTTATATGTTTACCCTTTGATTTTCAATCCACTTAGTTTTAAATATTCCATTACCTTTTACCATCTACTTTTTGCTTAATCAGATCGGTGCATCAGGCACCTTGTTTTGTTTATTCTTTTGGGAAAAGATGTGGTACACATTTTCTTACGTTTTTGTAGTTACTTTTGACTGGGTGATTAGGCTTTTAGCCTTGTTTTTTATTTCTCTTTCCTCTTCTTTCTCTCTACCATTATTTTGTAAACAACCCCCCACCACCACAACAACAACAAAACAAACAAACAAACAAAAAACCCCAACAACAATAAGGGAGGGAAACAATAAGCCTCTCTTTGATACATGCAGCAGCTTGAAAATGAGGTGAGTGTGTAATGGATGGTGCATGTGTTATGTGAGAATTGCAGTGACTGCCAAAACATTATTGTTGTTACCGTGTGTGAGAGAGGAAGATTAAGCTAATAGACTCAGGCATCTCTGAGGTACGTTGTGGGAACCAAGGGGGTGGACGTTCTCTGGCTTAAATAATACGTGTGTGAGTAATTCCCTCCTTGAATTTTGACTAAGACCTTAGGAAGCTGTCCTGTTTTGTCCATGGCTGGGAATGGTCAGCCCTGTGCAATGGGAGATGCTCCTAGTTTTTTAACTCTTTGCTTGAGGGCAGCACTATTCCCAAACACTCACTGGATTTGGTGCTAAAAATCTCCACTCTGACAAGTTCTTGGTAGGGCAAGGCTGCCTGTCCTGCAAGAGTAAGGATGATGGAAAATTTTCCTTCCTGAAATGGGGAGGGAAAGTAAAAGCTCAGATATTCCCTAAGCAATTCTACTAATGATGATTTCAAAAACCGAATGCAGCAGTCAAAGCATTTTCTTTTGATCATTCACATTTTAAAATGTCCTTTTAAATCAGCTGCTGTATGTCACTGATAAGCAGACTTTCTTTTCTGACCTGGTCAAGTGAGCTGTTCCTATTGTACAGATGTAGAAACAATGCAGAAAACTATAGTTGTGACTACTTTTTAAGGAAGTAGAGCTTTTGTCAACGTTTGTTTTCTTTCCTTTTTGCTTCAATGCATTAGGATTTTTTAGCTTTATCACTGACTTTGTTTCTATTTGTTTCTAAAGAGGTCTTCTAGCTTAAGTAATTTCTTCCTTTTGGTCTAACTAGATTTTATATTGAATGTAGCACTGCTCTTTACTCTGCCTGTTTATTTTTCTTCATGATCTGTTCTGCCAGAACTTATAAAAAATCTTTAGTAAACACAAGCAGATGATGGCCCTCAGATCACTTCTCCTTTTTATTATATTCACTTTTTTTCCTAATAGATAGTGAAGCACTAGCTCTTTTTTTTATAGAAACTGCGGGCTTTGACCTTTGGGGATTTTTTTTGTCCAAGTGCTGGACTGTGCTATCCTTAATTAGACTCTCACTCTTCTCTCCAAGTACTGAGGTGAGGTCAGCTGGTCTGTAATTCCTCTCATCACTCTTGGCTCCTTTTATTAAAGGAGGGATTCTAACAGTCACTTCATAGTCTCTAAGAACTGATCCCGTTTCAAGGCTTCAGTGTATCTCCCTATCAGGATTTCTGCTCTTAACACTTAATTTCAGCAGATTGCAACTCCAGGCCTCTTTGAGTTCCATATAAAGTCACTGAAGTCGAAAGAAAAACTCCTTTAACCTTTCCTCACCTATGCTCCTCACTCCCTAACCCCTCCTGTGCTTGTACCTGAACTTTGACAGCTGGTTTTATCTGCCTAAAAGGAAGGCTGCAGGTTATGTGGCGATGGCTCCTGTTATAAGGGAGGTTTGCAATGTGGCAGGAAAATATATTCTGGCAGCACAATAGAGAGATATTTTACTAATAATGTCTAGGCTGCAGCACCCTGTGTTTTATTTCTCGTTTTCCCTCTCAGGAATAAAATCAGATGCTTGGGCAGAAGGTAGGAGCAGGGCACACAGGAGAAGGCAGAGAGGCTCCATCACCACTGGGGACACCCTTTCCCTCACCACAGCCTCCACCCCAATGTCCCCCCTGTCTTCATGAGGGGGACCCACAAAGCACACCAAAAGAAGAAACCCAGTGGCTGGCTCCATGCATTTCCTCTGCCAGCCTGGGTCAGCCTCGCTTCCTCAGTAGAGAGAGGCAAGTCCCTTGTGGATTAGAACAGCGGCCTAAAATTGGCTGGTGCAGCTCCCTTCCCACCATAGCACCAAAATCCCTTTCTTTTGAAACCAGAATGGTTTCCCCAGAAAGATTGCAGTTGTAGTTGACAATTTTGACACAGAGCAAATTTGCTTTGAATGGAGAGAAAAGTAAAGCCCAGATGTAGAAGAAGAATGTGCAGTTGCCTCTTTGGAATTTTCTCTAGCCATTACTGGCAGAGCAGAAAGACAGACAGACCAGAAAGACAGACAGCTTGGAGCACTGCTCAGTGTTTATCCCAGTTGCTGGATCCTTTCCTGGATCTTCTGAAGCTCAGGGCAGTTTGCTCTGCTTGTTCTTCATCTATTGGCTCCTGGAAGGTGAAGAGAAGGGAGAGGGGAATAATCTGGAGTGAAAGGTTCTTGTCCGAAGATGTTCATAGTATCCTGTCTTGACACTTTGAATGTCTGAGTTGGCAGATCACTTAGAGAGCATTTTGCCAAATCATCCACCTGAAAAATGCTTCTCTCTCTTTTTTAATTTTTATTTATATTTTTATTTATAAGTTATTTATTTTTATTTTTATTCTTTCACTTGTTTTCAGACTCTCAGGCTAATGGGCCGAAGTAATACATACACTGAGCAAAACTGCTTCTGCTACTTGAACAAGAATAAGGGTTTCAGTATTCAGTATTCAGTATTCAGTATTCAGTTCAGAAACATGTTTTACCCGAGCAAGTGTTTATGTCACTTGTTGTAGAGCAAGCTCAACTATGATAAAAGCCTGTGGCCTGATGAGAAGAGAAATTCACCTCTGTGCTTCACCTGACATTGCAGCTGCAAAACATCATCAGATCTGTGGATGTTATGTTGTGGTGACAGCTGTCTGAGAGAAACTTTTTGGAGGTTTTTCTTTGAATCACACTATGATGAATATGATACTTCACACTTATGTTTCCCCATTCTTTGGGAAGTTGAACTCCTGCTGGCTCTGCCAGTCAGCTTGTTGTTAAAAGAGGCTCTAAAGTGATGTGAGGGACAGTTTCCACCAAGGGTTAAGTTTGACACTCATGGTGGCTGTGGGTGACCAAAGAGTTGGCACTGTGTATGGAGTGATTTTTCCCTTCAAGATTCCTGTGCTCTTTGATAGGAAGTGCAGTCTGTGCAGAAACTTGTGTGGGGATGTTGACTCCACTAGGGAAGATGTTTATTCTTCGGTGCACAGTCGGCTGGGTGGGAGGGGGCTCTGTGGCCTTTTGAGGGCTGTTGTACTGAAAGGTGATTTGAGATTGATGAGGGGCTGTTCAAGTGACTGCTGCTCAGTGATTTGTTTCCAGAGCATATACAAGCTGCAGAGGGAAATTACACCCAGGCCTTGTTGAGCCCTCACATTCCGCAGGAAAAGGTGTTGAATTGCATAGAGGTGACCATGTCAATCTCTGTGTGGGCCATGACAGAAGGAAAGGATTTGGAGAGTAATGATGATTTTTTTTTTAATATTTTATTCAAAAAGTGGGTAAAATAAGCAACATGCAAAAAACTTCCCTTGGCATAAGCTTTACTGGTTTTCAGTGTTCTTTCTATTTCTTTAGAAATTTGATCAGAGCCATAGCTTGCTCTGCAGAGTTCATCTCTTGCACTGAGGAGAGACTTGGCGACGCCTGTTTTTATTCAGATTAAAGATCCAACCCAGTAGCCTATCTTTGTTTGCTTAGTGAAAAAGTATAAGCCTAAGGCAGGCTTTTCATGGTGCTTCCCCTGATGTCTTCCTTCATTCCAGAAAGTGATGCTTTAGAAATTAACTCAGTAAAGATCAGATCCCTGCGCCTACATGCTGTCCTTTCACTTCTGCAGCAATGCTGCTAGCAGGACCTTACTGTCTAAAATGGGAGAGGTGGTGGAGAAGCTCATGGGCCAAGAAATGCCTCTGGGCAGGATGTGGAGGCACAGATGGATCAAGGCCCTGCAGAACACAGAGCTCTTGTGTTGATGTTGCTGATGCCATGCTGACCCACGTGTACTGACTACTGACTCTTTATGGAAAGGGTGATCAGACATTGGAATGGGCTGCCCAGGGAAGTAGTGGATTCTCCGTCCCTGGAGATATTTAAAAAGAGACTGGATGTGGCACTCAGTGCCATGGTCTGGTAACCGCAGTAGTAGTGGTCAAGGGTTGGACCTGATGATCTCTGAGGTCCCTTCCAACCCAGCCGATTCTATGATTCTATGACTGCTGGGAGAGACTGTGGGGTTAGCCGGGTCAATTGGACTCTTTGCTCTGTTTTCAAGAACACCCAGAGTGAGCTGAAGTCATCTACCAGACAGATGCACTGATGCAATGCTTTGATCTGTGCTAGTCTGCATTCAGGAAAGACCTATTCTCATGATTCAGTGTCCTGATACTTCCCCATGCTAAAAATGTGGCAGTGTCCCTGTCCATTCTTGGTGCTTTGCTGGGCAGAATGTGCTTGTTCAGACAGGGCCTGTAGTGTTGACTCAAGGGCACTTGATGGGGTTGTTGCAGAGAGGAACCTCATTGTGTGGGTGGTGGAACAGGTTTTCTGCCCTTGTGAGCAAAGGGGTAATTTCCCAGGGATCAGCTCATGTGTCTTGGTACCTGTTGCAGAAGACAAGGCTGAGGCTGTTGATCATAGCCCACGAAGAATTTACTTTTTTCCAGCTGCTTGCTGGGGGTGACTTTCCCCACATTAAGTGTGTTCCTGTAGCCTTGACTGACCAAGTAAGCAGCTTCTCAGCTCCTGTTTGTTTGAGACACTTCCTAGAGCTACCTACCTATGGCCTAGTTGTGAGATCTTGTCCTCATGAAGATAGTCTGGAATAACTTTGTCAATGAGTGGTTTTCAAGAAAATCTATGGTCTTGTTTCTTTGGGAATCCATGTGTCTTCAGATGAAGTCACATGTTTTACATTTCCACCCCATGTGGGACTTTAAGGGACTTTCTTCACACTGGAGGGACCATTCTCCATAATGCTTTGTCTGCTCCTTTCCTTTCTTTCAGCTAACATTGAAAAAAAAAACAACAACAAAAAAACCCCACAAACCCCATGATGTTATTATTTCTCTGTGTTTGTTTTTCCCTGAAAGCATCTCTTAGAAGGTAGATCACCATCCGTTTTGGAAAGAGACCTATAGATGGAAATTCTTTTGCCAGTCTCAACACTGGAATTTTGTGGCACTCAGTTACCTGGTGTATATTGCCAATATGGTATTTTCCCTTGCAAAACTAGAAATTCCAATATCTCCATGAACAGTTTCTTACCAGAGTCTGGAAGTGAATGTGTTGCCCCTTACTCAAAGGGGAATTGTCTTCTTTCATACTTGGGATAAAGATGAGACATTAAAAAAAAAAAAAAAGGAATTGAACAAAAATTCTACTGTTAAAAGTACTGTGACACTGCACAGATCCAACTCAGAGGTCTAAGTGACTCTATTTATGCTCTCGTATTACTCTACTTTGAGAATCTCTCAAAAGACCAGCATGCTCCAGTTTTCCCTCCTTATCAGAATAAGGACCTAAGGAAGTTTTGGTATAGGAGTAGAACAGAGAGCAGCATGGGTCTCTTGAAAAGAACGACTGGGAAATGCCAAGAATACAAAAGTGACAAGCCATAATTTAAGGGATGGAGAATTCAGGCCTGACAGGAGTACACAGGCATGAGCAGGCTGTCATGTCCTTTTTGTTGGAGTTATGCCAGGGATGCAGCAGAGTAGAGCTCTCTTTCCAGAGGGTCTTCTTGAGGAGTGCATGGTCTCCTAAGGACATCCTTCTCCATTCCAACCACTGATTTCGAGGTGACAGGAGAGTTGTTGCTGAAATCAGGGACCACAGATGTTGCAGATAGGTGAGGCTGGGATAACTGGCCTTGTGCTCATGGAGAGAGGTGAGAGATCTGTTTTTCTTGACCACATTTCCCGTTTCAATGTTGTGAGATTGTGATGATATGTGCAGATGACTTCCATTTATTAAATAACTATTCTCAGAAGTAGTCTGGTTTTGTCATTCTCAGATTTAAATGAATGAGATTTTCTTTTCATGTGAGAGATGCTGCCTTACAGGGTAAAATTACATTTGTTGTGGCACCAGTTTTCAGTATTTTTTTAGGTTTTGCTGAAGTTGTAGCCTCTTTTTTCAAAAGTAATCCTGTTTTTTCAGCCACTGCTGAGGAAATTTCAGAAGGTTTAGTTGCAGGATTGCTTTTCTCAGTAGACTGCTTCCTCCTTCTTTTCAAGTATCCCATACAAATAATCTAATTTTCATCCTGAAAGATGCAGGAAATAAGCGAGATGAACTGGCATGGGCCTAGTCACATCTTTTCCTGATCCCAGAGCTGAAAGGGGAGAACAGCCTCCTTTCCAGTGCCACTGCCCAAGCAAGAAGCTTGTTGTGGCCCTGCATGGTCAGTGTTGCTAGTAAACACTGAGAACACGGGTGAAGCAGATGTCCCAGAGAATCTCCAGAACACTCTGTAGAAATTCCAGTGTACTTCAGTGTCCTCCGTGTGCTTTTCTGTGTGTCCCAGAGCCCTTTATTTTACTTTTGTATGAACCCAGATGTTTCTATACCAGATCTATCTTATTTTATTTGCATTTTATATTTAAAGTTCACAGCTAAATTACCAATGAGGCAATAAATTCTAGTTCTTTGTTCATAGTGGAGACTGTCCTATCCCTTAGAATTAGGATTTATCCTCAGGGGTTCCTATCTCTGCTTATAATTCTTCTCTAAATATTTACCTACATTGAAGTGGGTAAACTACTTCATATTTGCAAAATGCTTTGAAATCTGAAAATGGGAGATATAAAATACAAAGTATACAACTATATCTTGTGTGGTCCTCCTCAGGTCCTTGATACATGTTACATCCCTGGATTTTTGCATTTCTTCATATCCTGAAGGTCTCTCTCTGAGCCTGAATGGCAGCTGTCTCTGAAGAACCATGGACACTGAAGTCAAGCACTTTATAGTGTCTTGCAGTAGTATGATCCATAATGGCTGCCTTCTCTCAGCTCCTGATACAAAGTCCAAAATTTCTCATCTACCATGAAAAGTCATCACAGGGCTGTATCAGGAGCTGAGAGAAGGCAACGAGCCCTGGATACAGCCCTGTGGTGACTACAGCGTTACCATGAGGAACATTTACTAGGAAAGCTCATGTGTCCTCCAATAGATTTGTATTATGATGGAAGCGAAATCTTCCCACTCTTTCACCTTATGGGACTGAATTCACTCTGTATTTTCTACACCTGCAGTACCTTGTGTATCTCCACTGAAGAGAGCACTGAAGGATCAAAGAGGAAGCTTAAGGGAAGTGATCTCAGAGAAATCAAAAAGTCTTGACTGAAGCCACTCAACGCCAAATGATCTAGGCTTTAGGGTTTTGCACAAAACTAAAGGAAAGAATTTGCCACTACAATCAGAGCCCTTATTTTGCCACTTCCCTTTACTAATTCCTGCTGGGTGCTGAAGAGTTACAGGGAGGTTTTGTTCGCTCACCCGAGTCCACATGGTTCATGGTTTAAACTTGACCCGTTCTGCTGTAGCCCTTGGTGGCTCATGCACAGCATAGGTGTGAGTGGTCTGGCAGAGTGGCTGAATGCTTGCTTATCATTCTCAGTATCTAGAGTGGCTTTTGTGCCAGCAGGAAGGCGGAAAGAGGAAAAAGGAAGTGATTGTCACCAAGAGAAAGAAGCTGGGAAGAACAGCAAGAGGAATTTGCTGACCAAGCACTAATGGCTGAATTTCTAGGCTAAAGAGTGCATTTCAGGAAATTAAGCAGCGAAATAATGCATTTTCCTCAGATGACCAAATTCCCCTGAATGAACCATTTCTATTGCGTTCAGCCCAAAGCCTTCAAAACTTATGAGTCAGGCTGAAAAAATCTCCGAGATATTTTTTTTTCTTACAAAATTAATGAATGCTAGGTAGTGTTTTTTTTCTTTTTTAAATTGTCTTTTCCTGTTCGAATACTAAGATTCTTGACCCATGCTTTCAGGTTTTTTTTCTGGCCTTATCCTTTTGTACTCTTACTAGAGGAGTAGTACTGGGACTTGATGGCAAATGTCAATCATGGCAAAATTCCCCATCATATCAAGGGAGTTGATCACACTGCATTTCCTTCACAGTCATTTTAAGCCTTACTTACAGTCCAGGAAAAGCCAAAATTGCTGCCTTTCCAAGTAGTGTTATTCCCCAGTGCTACCCCCTTGACACCAGAGCACTGGTGCATCAGCAGGGCTGTGGGGAAGTCAGCAGTTTGATGCTGATCTCTGAAACCCAAGACCCTCTGGCATTTTGCCCCCTGGCTCCCTGTCAGGCTCACAGGATTTGGGAGAATAAAGGGCTTTTGGGGCACTTTTTAAGCCTTGATTAGGCTTGGTGCACATACGTGTCAGCAACTGTTTCAGTGCAGGTGTCAAAGCTGGTTAAGTACATACTTTGGAGTTATACTGCCTGGAAAGTGCGTGCAAAAATGGAGCTGCTTCCTGAAAGAAGGTTGTCCCTGGCAGAACTCCAGCTGCCACAGCATCATGTTTTTAGAGAGCTTCTGATTAAGTATCTCAAGTGTTTGCTCGATGGTTGAGTTACTACTTTTGATTCTGTAGATTCAGGGCTCAGTCATGCCACCAGGAAGTAAGTAACAAAACTCCCACTCCCAATTTCACTGGGAGCACGATTAACTATTTAATGTCAAGAGAGGACTGGGCACTGAAGGTACCTGAGTTTTCCAGGCAGTCCTGGGGGAGCCAAAAATATTTTGGTTTTGGCTGTGGGTACTCACCACAGCCCCAGCCAAAGCAGTTCTTCCAAAATACTCTTGGCAAGCAGAGCACAAAAGATTTGTCTCTCATGTTTAATGAACATAATTTCTTTCCTTGCTCACAGGGGAAAGTGATTTATTCCCCAGCTGACTTCAACAGATCATAGAAGAGGTGCAAGTGAGGACATATAGCAGTTGAAATTATTTTGATGATTTTAGTAACCAAGAACAAAGGGAGAGGTCATATTCACACAGAGGATAACTAAGGTTTTACACTCTCATCACATCAATAATCAAAGGGGAGAGAACAAGAGAGCAGCTTTCTCCAGCATGGTCAGAGCACACACAAGGAGCTCCTCTCTTGAGTCACTTATACTCAATAAGTGAGAATATTTACGTTTTAGATCAAATCCTTTGGTTATGAACTGGCAAATATACTTAATTGAAATTTTCCTTCAACCATATTAACTCCTCTTTGGTTGCAGTGTGGTAGATGAAAAGAAGAATGATATTTTGTATCATTCATACAGGCTCTTTGCACAGAAGAAAGGGCAGCCTGAAGTCAAATATCACTGCCTGTATGTGAACATCTGTTTGTGTACAGGTAGTTTTCAGTGAGCATTTCCTCTCGAAAGCTGCAACAGAGAAATCTGTCCTTTTCAGTTTGCTTTTGTCTTGTGACTTGGAAAGAGTCATTTTCAAGCTCACTTGTGAGAGAATCAGTAGCAAATAGTTCCTGAATTTGTCATTAACATTTATGATAAATAATCTTAAGCATCTGAAATACAGAAAGTTGCAGCTAGATAACCCAGGTTTTCCACCAAAATAATTAACCTGGACTGAATTCCATGGGCTCACTGAATTGTTGATGAGTTATCTAAAGATATTCCTATAGACCCACCATTGCACTTCTTCCAAGAATGATACATATTACTGAACATGTACATATTCATACATATAAATTGTACATATTCATATTTGTACATGTTTACATTAATATTATACATATTCAATATATCACATATTGTACAAATTAATATATATATATATTCAATTACAAATTACATACAATTGAATCAGCACTAGTCTGTGGAAAGCAAGGGCCTACGATTACCATCCTTTTTTTGATGGGAAATCTGAGATATAGATGGAAACTGCTATTATCCACATAGGCACATGCTTGCCTTCCTTTACATATTTACATAGATATTATCTATTATTCTATAGTATTTCCTAAAACAATCTCTTTTGACACAGGATATGACTGATGTGAAGGACTGCTGACCAACCTGGGCTCCCTTCTGCATTGCACTCATCTGTCCTTTTCTTTCTCATACTCATGGGCTTATTCTCCTTGACTTCTTCCAGTTTTGTGTAAGGGGCCAGGATGCCTGACTGGAGTCCATAAGGCAAATATTAAATAACAAGGGAAACAAAAACGAGAATAAGATCAAGAAAATATGTCTGAAGACTGAAAAGATACACATGGAACCCAGCTTTAGTTTCTCTAGTCAGCTTTGCAAACATAAACCAGTGTAATTTCCTCGAAGCCATGCAGAGTCTGTGCTGTCAGGAATAGTGATCTTAGAGGTCTTCCAACCATGACAATTCTATGTGTGATTCTGTGACATAGATGTCTGATCTAACCTTGGATTACAAGCAGTCCTACTGCTCTAAAGACTTAATTGGAAAACAAGATGTATAGCTCATGTATAGCTCAAAGACATGGCTCTAAACTCTTTTTTTTTTTTTTTTAGAACTAGAGTAACTGTGCTGAGATCACCATTAAAACCGGTCTGACATGACATCAGACTCTCTTGCTGGTTAAATTGTCTTTTGAAACCACTTCAAACATCACATGTAATAAAGATGTAACAAAGAGTAATCCTTGTGACACTTTTGGCCACCTTGCAGACAAAAATCAGGGGGAAAGTGGTAAATAATTTAAAATCATCTACTTGCTTCTCTGTTACTGCATTTTGTTTTTTTATTTGTGGAAAAGACTGGTAGGTGAGAAACATTGGTGCTGGTGACTGCAGCGAATTTCTGAGCCTCAGGACTGAATGAGGTGGCTTTCATAAAGGGAAAAGCTAGACACTCTCGAGTGAGATGGGGGAAGAAGGGAGGGGGGAAGTGAGAGGATCTTGCTGCATTAAACACCACTTTCCGTGGAAACAATTAGTGCTGTAAGTGTATTCTTGAAGACAGGCAGCTTTACAATGAGATTACTTACAAGCACCATCTCTGCTAAAATGCCCATAAAGAGTTCCGCAGTTCTGAGAAGTCATCTTCAGAGACACTGCTTATTGGAAGTCACAGGCAGTATTTCACGCTGTACCCTTTCAAAATTAGCTAATGTTTGGTTCATACTTAACCTTCCAAATTGCCAAAAATCTCCAGGGCTTTGCTGTAGGGAAACCTGATGGGAGTGCAGACACCACAGATCATTTGCAGCCCACAAGGCAGAGTCTTCAGGGGGTGTTAGCAACATGTAGAGGTGGTCTGAGGTTTGCAAACCAGTTCAGGTTCAGATTCAGGTTCCACTTTATCTGAACCACCAAAGTTTTCAGGGCTGCTGGTTAGAGGGAAGACTGCTTCTCTTCCTTGGCCCACTTCTTTAATGTGTAACTTGGGATAGTTGGGTTTTGTAAAATCTCATGAGCTTGCTCTTTGACTCTGTAAACCAAAACAAATCCATGTGTGGCATGAATGAGGGGCTTTGTTTTAAATTTTTATTTTTTTTTAAATTTTACCCTATACAGCTTTCACCTTAGAGAGATGAACAAACATTTTCTAACAGATGTAAGTAAACAAGTGTTACAAGTTATCTAGCAACTGCCTACTGCAGAAACCATCTTTAAAAGCATCTGGCTCTTCTGGAGACTGATACTCATAGTCAGTGCTGGCTGAGTTGCATGAGTATATCCCAGGCATCAATCACTATGCTTTTGTGTTTGAGGCATCAGCAGCTGAGAAGGGTATTAGATAAGCCTGGGTTCTTGAAGCAAGGAAAATAAAGGAGAAACATAAAGGAAATCTTGCACTCAGAAATCTGAAGGCCTTGAGTAAATTTCTGAGGTGAGATGTAGTCTTCATCACTGGACATTTTTAAGAACAGCTTGAAGAAACATCTGCCAAAAATGCTGATGCACCTGGTCAAGCTCTTTTCCCTCTATAAAATTTGTAAGTGAATTTTAACTTTTGTTTTATGAATACTATCACATCCCCTTGCTTTAGTGAGGTTGTCATCTCCATTGAGTAATTCGATTTCATCGATTACTATCATATTCAGAGAAGATTCTCCACAAAAGCTAACACAATTCTTTTGGGCAATGTTGGAGAGATTTTCAAATTACTTTCTTCAGAGGAACACTTGGACGTTTATTATTACCATGATGAAATCATGCATCCTGCTCCAGATGGTCTGGACATTCCTGCTAAGTCTATACTTCATGCTCAGTACCACAGGGTTAGTAGCCACCAGTCAATTACAAATTTATGGACATGAACTTTGAAAAACAAGACATAGTATCTTTTGACTAAATTTGGAGGATTGTCTTCTGAGCTCAGACTGTATTTTAGCCTGTGTAATACATAGGAGAACAAGGCAACCTCCTAGAAAGCAGCCTACTGAGGTCTGCAGGAAAAACACCGCTTTGCTGCCCTGCTGTGTCTCAGTCAAAGATGTAGAAAAGAGGGGCCAGAGCATCTTTTGTCAACATTATTTGCAGTCTTGCTCTTCCTGCTCCCCCACTGGCAAATGGAGCAAAAACCTGGACTCCACAAGGTCTTCATCTCCTTCATTCTTCTTTTCATTTTGTTTCTTATCCCAAGCTCTTCCTTTACCAGCGTGAATCAAACCTGAGCCTAAATCATTGAAGCAGAAAAATTGAACTTTGACCACTCTGCTGAGAATACATAGAATCAGAGAATCATAAAATGGCTCAGTTTGGAAAGGGCCATTAAAGGCCATCTAGTCCTCTGCACTGAGCAGTGTCATCTTCAACTAGATCAGGCTGTTCAGAGCCCTGTCACCTTTTGTGTAGCTTCAGTCCTGAGTCCTACCACTGTAATACAGCTGAGAAGGGCCCCAGAATGGAGCAGAATACAGGACAAATTCAGTCCCTGTCTTCTCCTTGCCTCAGTTTAGCTAATGCAGATAAGTAGCCCAGGCAAGTGCTCAGATTAAGTTCAAATCAGGCCAATCAAAACTACATTTTTCAATTAGCTTGAAAGAATTTTTGCTGAACATTTTGCCTAAAAATAATTTGTAAATTGATCAGAGTGTCTAATGTGGAATCATTACAGATATTTCAGGGACTGATTTAGCATGAATAATTGAAGTGTAGTTTAGAGACAAAAATCTCTTTTAAATATGTGGTATTTCTGAGATATGTTTCAAAACAGGCAGTAGTAGGACTTCACTCTTATCACAGTCTTTGCATCAGTTCTTCTCAAGACTCAGTGAGTGTCTTCAGACAAGGAAGGATTAGCACCAAATCCTACTTACTATTATGATTTAATCTCTTAGTTATTAATCTGAAATTACTTACCTTTGTAAAATTATACCCCCCCATACTTTTCTATTCCAGAAAAACAAGATGACCAAACACCAAAAGTAAAATACCATTAGGTACAACACCTTAGTGAACAGTACCTAACCATGTCAGATATATTGTGAAAGCAGTATGGATGTGCATAGAGCAACACAACAGTAGTGTTGCTCAAATCAAACTGCATGTCTACTCTCTCTAGTTTTATGCAAAAATGCCTTTGACTTGCAGGATTTTGTGCTTAACCAAAACTATAGATTTTAGTTGGTTTATAGATTATAGATTTTAATTGGTTTAACTCTATTGTCTTGGATGTTTTCACTGACCTCAGCCAAGGTACATGCCACTCTGGAAGTCATTACTAAAGATGAGTTAGTAAAAGCTCTAACTGAGACCACCATGCAGAATCCCAGAAGAAAGAGAAAAATTCAGTAAATATCTCTTCATGGAAGTTCTCTGGGACAGTTTTTTCAGGTGTTTGCTGTTTGCATTCAAGAACAGTGGGAAATATTCTTGCCTGTAGGTTCTGAGAGGAAAAAACGGGATGGATGTGGGATGGTATGGGTAGGGCAGAGATCCAGACTGCAGCTGGAACTTTGGAGATGGTTTCACCTTGTGCTCCGTGGTGAGTGGGAACAAATCCAAGGGTTTCATGTCAGGCCCTTGTTTAACCACAATTCTTACTCTGTTTGTGCAATTAGCTCTATAACTGCAGTATTTGAATGTTCCTTTTAAGAATGAAACCCCTTGCTGTAAGGCAAGAAGTGGTCTCTCCAGTTAGGAAATGCTATACACTGTGCTTACATCAATTCAGATTAAACTATGTCAAGTCACACCATTCACTGCACTGGGCACTGGGATGTAGCCAGGCAAAGGTATAAACCTCCTGGCTGGACCTTGTGAACTTAAGGCAAGTGCATGAGCTTCACTTTGTGTGAAGTGCTAAGGAACTGGAAAGGAACAAGGATACAGTCCTGGGAATCCGGTGAAGCAAAACATGGAACTACTCTGAGCTTTTGTAGCAACATAAAATTAAATTTCACACTGATGTTGAATAATGCCAGCAATGTGACAAGAAATGAGTCCTAGAGAGTGGGCCTGAGGATCATCTTGGCCCCAGATACCTTCACAGCTTCCATGGGATTACATAGAGATATTTCTATCTTTCATTGGCACCTTACTGAAAGAAGGCAAACACCATGCTTTGCTTGATACACTAACTGTTCAGGCTGACACCTGAAAGCCTGGAAACAGTGGTGCTACCTCCCCACAAAATTTATTCACGGATCTCGGTAATTCATAAGTTTCCATCTTAAATCTTGGAAGGAAAAGATGCTAACCATAGCACTAGGCTTTCAATTATAAGTCATGTTTGGCTTTCTCAAAAATCAAGGACTTTATTTCACCATTTAGAGTGTTCTGCTCTTCAGAGCATAATAGCTAAAATTCCCGAGAATGGCATTTGCTGAGATTTTTCTGTAATCTTTTAATGCTTTCCAAGACCCGGAGTACAATTAACATTATGCCTAATGGATATTGGATATCTGGAGTATCATCCCCCTCCCTTACCTACACTGTAGATGTAGTACTTCCACGTAACCTCCTCTGGGATGCTCATTTGGATGGTATTTTTAATTGCATTGCCTTATACTGGGAAAAGGGTACTATGTCATTACATGTATGAGCTGTCCTGCCTATGTTCATGTCAAAGGCATAATGACTGGCAAAATGACCTTTAGCTGCAGTTTCTTTGATACGTCCTGTTCCTCTTTGAGCCTGATCCCTAGCTTGTTCCTGACTCTTCCTGTTGCTTATACAATAACACTTTCCCATGAAGCAGCATTTCAGATGTGAAAGATCAGGGAAACTGCACCAGGTAAAAACCTGATGGCATAGGTGGGATGGAAACATGGTTTCTTGACACTGGGGGGAATGCCCTGTCTGTCAAAAGAACAAGAACATCACAGAAGTCTCATGTTTCCTTCTTCTTGGTTAAAGCATTCAATTTTTAATCCAAACCCACCATAACTGTGATGTTCTTCATGAATTTTGGGGTTAGTGTTCTTTTATTTGCTACAGCATGCAACAAGATATATGGAAAGACCAAGTCCATGACAAATAAGCATGAGGATAAGAGAAAATTTGCTACAAAAAAATTTGCTGATTTAACCTTAGCATAAACAGATCAACAGTGATTTTTCTTCCATTTCATCACTTGTATCTTTCATAAACATCTG
This sequence comes from Phaethornis superciliosus, assembly GCA_023637945.1. NCBI lineage: Eukaryota > Metazoa > Chordata > Aves > Apodiformes > Trochilidae > Phaethornis > Phaethornis superciliosus. The sequence continues at coordinate 106,801,643 of JAJQWJ010000001.1, read as the reverse complement.
CAACTGTGTTTTCTGTTTTGCATGATCAAGTTTGTCTTTTGTTCTAAGTGTGTTTCCAGTGTAATTAGATCACAACGTAGTCACAGGTGCAGAAAATCTGTGGTATGAAGGAGGCTTTTGTCCATGCCCTGGTTCATGTGCCCCATAGAAACTTATTGGGCCAGGCTGAGAAATGGTACTGGGGGACTGGGGAAAAAAAGGAATGTTCCAGTAACCCTAATAATGGCAAAAGGTCTGGGGCATGCAGGTAGGTACTGGGGAGAAAACTTATTACCTTTACTGTTTGCCCAGTTTTGAGGGTTGGTACAGGTGTTTATCACTAGTCACAGGGGCTAGAAATCACTCGTGACAACATAGACATGGCACAGCATTCTTCTGCATGTTTTTCCACCCTGATATGACTTCTAGTGATTTTAGTGCTTGCTATAAAAAGTGTTTGACTATTAAAATTGTCTTACTGTTACCTATTTGACTCAGCTTACTCTTTCCACTGGTTCTACACAGCTTCCAACCTTCTCCATTTCTTTCATTTCTCACTAGTCGTGCCTGATGCTAAGTCCTCATTCTAACACTGCCAGTGATCTAATGCTGAAAGCTTGATTTCCAGAAACCAAATTACCAAATTATCAATTAATGTTGACTGTGGTCTGATAAATTTAAGAAAATCTTACCCACAAAGTTGACAGAAAATATGAGTATTTTCTGCATAAAATCTTTGTCAATCTGTAATATGCATTCCAAACCAAACTTAGTGGGACGGCAGAGCATAAATTTTTGTTTTTGGTAGTTTTCAAAATTTCAGAATATATTTTGAGCTTATACTGGAATGAAGCAAACTTTTTTGGAACACGTTTATAAACCCAGAATGTGTCAAAATATCCCTTCTGGGCTTTAGACTTTCCACTGTGCATGCTTAATTATTAGTCCATGTAATTCTGCAAAAGGTGAGTCTCTGCCTTTGAGTCAGAACAATATTTCATTTCAGATAACTTTGAAAGAGGCTAGGTCAGGTTTTAAATGTCTGTACCCCAATTTAGCAACAAGTCTATAGGCAAAAAGAGAGCACTAATCTTTCTCTTTTACACCTTTCCTAAGAAATGTCATCAGAGACACCAGTACCTCTCCATGGTGGTTTCTACATCCTGTTAAATTTCCTATTCCTCTCTGGCTGACATTTTGTGAAACCTGAGTTGCCTCTGCTTACCACTGCTTTCTCTGGACTACTTCTACTGGTAATACAGAGAGAAATTTGCCATAGCTGGTGGCTGAGAGGACAAGAATGTCATCCCTTGTCAGGCAAGAGAAAGCAGTGTGGCATCCCTTGGGCCTTGCTAAGGAGACTGTACCACGAGTTGCATCAAAACCTGTGTTGGCTTTAGACCCCTTTTAGGCCCATTTTCCTAAAGCTTGAGTCCCTACACGGTTAACTTATGCTAACTTCCAGAAGGTTTGTGTTTGTAGGCCTCTGCATGGGTTTAACTCAGTTGGTTTAAAATCACACCTTGAGTTAAATGTGTGCAACTGTCTTGTGTAGACAAGCCCTTGGAGGCACTTTGCCACTAATCTACCTACTGAGGTAATGAATCTTGCCCCGAAGGGAGTAACAGATTCCTGCCTGTTAATATTCAGATCTGTCAGAGCAGAGATAGCATAACACTGCCCTCACTTAAATCATTATCCAGTCTCCAGGTACATTATATAGACTAAGTGATTGTAAAGTAGCTTTTTGGCTCATTGTGTTCTAAACTGGGCCCTGAAGAAAGCAAACATCCATTTGGTTGGGTTCAGGGTACCTTTACAGTTATAGATCTCAGCAAAGGAGTTTTCCCCTGTGTCTGTAATTTTATCTTTGAAAGTAGGTCCAAACGACTGCTAATACCTTTTACAAATGATTCCTGGCCTTCGGGCAAGACCCTCCTCTTCCACTTCATACACGTGTGTGTCTGTGTATAATATATAAAAATATATATATCAGCCTTTGAAGAGTACTGGTGCCCGTGGGGCACAGCAGGGTTCCTCATCAGCTGGGAAGCCCAGGGGAACACCCGAAAGCTCCAAGGCTGGGGCTCCCCACAGAAAAACCCTCCCTCAGCCCCAGGCCACCATACAGGCGACTCCAGAATGTACCTATGCCTTGCCTTCAGAGTACTTAACATTTCAGAAGAGAGCTTGTAGCAATTAGTGCTTGTTGTGTGATGGAGACTGCTGTGTTGACTGAGCTAATTAAGAGATCAATTAGTGCACTACAGAGTGCTTAGAGAGGTAGTCTTGGGTGACATTGGTCAGGTACTCAGCCCATAGGCTGTACTGAACTCTGATCGCTGAAGTGCCTTTAATGACTTTGTATTTAAAGGAGCACCAAAACACTTCCCTGCTGTCTAGTTTGGAAGGTAAATTAGGTTTGCAGCATTATAGCCCACAAAATATTTTTTTACAGTAGTATATTACAGTAGGATTTCCACGAATTGGAAATGCTACAAGCAAACTCTAAAACCTGTGTTTCTTATTCTTGTTGTGTCTGAAACTTTGCATAAAATCAAAGATGATATGCTCTAAAGGTCCAGTCTAACTTCTAATGAAGTCTGTAACTAGCCAACCATACCCCTGTTTTCATCACAGAACAGCAAAACCAATCCAAGTCTTTATCTTTTCAAGATAGACTGTGGCTTTAGGTCTTTATTAGATAATTATTGTTTGTCTTATTCAGCACCGGTCAGAAGTTTATGGATGAAAATAACAACTGGACATAGTTCCACCAGGCTGTCAGGGAACCCCAGCTTTGGAGTTCTGCAGTCCCTGGGATGATTCACCATATCAGGGCTCCAGTCACATCAGTTGACAGTGCTAGGAAGTTTCTGGAAGTGGAGGCCAGCAGAGGTGAAACTAACAAGAAAGTCTCAGGAAATTATATATTTCAGAAACACCATGCATGTTTCCTTTTAGAAACAGTGTTTAGGGATTTATGGGTCATGAGAAGATCTTGAAAAAATTGATGTAGGTCCTGACCAAGCAAAACCACAGTAAAAAAAAATAGAAGAAAAAAGTATTATTAACCCTAAATCCTGCTTTTTAACCGATTCTATTGTTGTTCCACTTCGAAATCCATTTAAGTTTGTACAGAAAATTTCAACAATTGATGTAAACAAGCAGCATCATCTTTGTTTGACAGATCACAATACCACAGAGCCAAACAAACTATTTTTTAAAAGGAACTTTGTTGCCTTAACATTGAAGAGTCATATGAATAACATGGGAGATTCTATTTCACTTGGATTTTAAAACTGTCAGGAACTGAAAACTCCATATTTTTCCTGGCCCTGCCTAGGAACAGCAGAAAAACAGCTTGGTTTGCATACACTAATCCTTCATAATCACTAGAAGATTTAAATTAAGATTTTAATGGATTGATTCTTAACCTACCACTGACTTGGTGTTGCATTAATTACAGCAATTTTACTGTATTCACAGAAAAGTCCCCTCATTTTGCTTTCCTGGAACTGCCTTTCTGAGTATGTCTGCTGAGGAAGGGGAACACACAAGAGAACATAGGGGCATACTTTACTCTGGTAGCTTTTTAAAACATACACTTTTTAACAGTCTTATGAGATCAGAAACAACAACACAGAACCAAGGTTCAGGCAACATCGTAACCCTCCCTGTATCTTAAAAAAACTGCGGAAAAACAACACATTTAAATATTAATAATAATTAGTGTAAGTGATTAATGACAACAGAGCAATAAGCCATGATTTTCTCTTTATCCTAAACTAAAGGAACATTTGAATATAATTGCTAGTGGTCCCATATTTAGCACAGGGTTTAGTTCCAAGGCTTTTATACACGACTGATAGATCTGAATGAAGAAAAATGAGGATAAAATTAGACTCTCTTATTGAGGTCTCAGACAGTTATCCATAATGACATAAAATAAGATGTTAACTTTTCTCCAGGCACTGTGACAGCATTTACAGGACAGGAGTACCAGTCTAGGCCACGTGGACCAGGCTCTTAGTCTGTCATGGCTACTTGTTTAGCATGTGATTTTGAAAAATTCTTTGACTGGGACTCCTACCACCAAATTCAAAGATCTTCTTTATAGCCAAGAGAGGATTTGTCTATGCTGATAAAAATAAGGAGTACCAGTCTGGAGTATTGGACTGCTGGCCATTTCACATCTTTTAAATTCAGATACGTTTCTTGATTTTCTCAAAGCTCATTTCTTTGCCCCATTTGGAATACTATCAACCAGATATTTCAAAAGCAAGCTGATTACTAAGAGAGCAAACCCTAAGCAGTGTGGACAGCAAGGAGCCTGATACACCTGGCCAGAGAGCGAGGACTGGTCCTTGGCTCTTTTATTTGGGAGTACAGGCAGAAAAGGAGGAAGCAAAAAAGAGATGCATTTCTGGAGCGTGTTTCCGTTTACCCCACAGGAGCAGTTTACACAGGTTGAAAGACACACTCCTTGTGTCTCAAGTTCTACAAAATAGAGAATTATATAAAATTGTACACAACCACAATGCTGAAGAACAGTGAGAACGCTAATTGAAATATGCACCACCTGAAGGAGAAGGAAACCAGCACATGAAGGAACAGAAAAAAGTCAAGATCACTCCATGCACCAGCTATAAGGCAGTAATTTTTTGGCTGTTATTGCAGAGGTAAATCTGTATAGCCCTGTTTTGTGGATCACCAGACCTCAGGAGCAGGTTGGGAGCAGTCAGCCTGGAGGGTCTGTGTCCTGGACCTGGGATGAATAAGGCTGAGAAGAGTGAGCAGTGGAGCCAGACCCCGAGGTGTGGGCTCAGAGACCCAGATGCTAAAACAGCAGTTCCTATGCAAAGCTACCACCCCCTTCCTCTGTACTGGGCAACTGTGTGCGGTGCTGAGAAAGTATTTCATGGTGTATCACAGGCTGTCACAGTAAAGAAAATAATGTTCACTGCTGTTTGTGTCACATTTTAAGACTCCAAATCTTGGCTTTGAGAACACATTAAGCTTACTATGAAAGTGGACTGGAGAACAACAAAACCATTTCATGACACAAAGTCACTAATTTTTTTTTTTTTTTTTTTTTTTTTTTTTTTTTTGAACAGCCAGGCGTGGCTATAGCAGACATTTCTTGCTGAATCTGGCCCAAAGATGTGGTAATATTCACTGCGGTACACCGTTGCTGGCAGAAAAACTATTGTGTAAGGAGCCAGAATGGGAACGCAGATTCAAAGTTAACACCGAACACATGAAGTTTCATTAGTGCAGCGGTGTAGCGAGAACAACATTTTGGCGGGGTGTGGGGCAGAGGGGCTGTTTCACAACCAGCCCGTTGTCTCCGCGGTCCTTTGACTGACGGCTCCCGGCCCACCTGCCGCAAGCCGTCTTCTCACCCCAGAGCACGGGGGCAGCCCCGGGCTGGGCTCCAGGAGGGCCCGGCACCAGACCCCCACCCCCCCTACCCCCGCTCGCCGGCCATACGGCAGCCCCTTCCCGCCCCTCCAGCCTGGCTAAGAAGGGCCGATCAGGGAGGCACAGGGAGGGGATGGCGGCGCGGCTCTCCCGCTCCCCACAGGCCGCAGCCGCCGGCCCGGGGTGGTGGTGGTGAAGTTCTCCCGGGGAGGCGGCAAGGGCCTGGGCCCGACGGCGGAGGCAGCGCTCTGCGGGCCGGGGCCGATAGATGGCAGGCCAGGCCCAGAGCTACAGCCAGCAGCCGCCTCACCGCCCGCTGCCGGGCTGGCGGCAGGGCCCGGGCAAAGCCCGCGGAGCGGCTGGGTGAATCCCAGGATCCACCCCGAAATACAAGGCGCTCTGGGGGCTCCTGCGTTTTTCCAGTGGCTCCGACTGGAAGTCAACGCAGGCGGCTTAACAGCAAGCTTTTGAACAAGGGGTCTAGCTGGTCCCAAGAGTGAAGCTGTAAGCTTTGCCTATTTAAAACACGAAGGAACAAACAAACAAAGTCAAACTGGGTAAAACATCTCCTGCTGAAGTCACCGAGTTATTTTGGTCAGTCGCTGAGCGCCTCTCTCAAGCTTTAGATGTCTCAGATATCTGTGCTCTGGTGCCTGCAGTAACAGTGTTTCGTCTGAGCTGTAACACCTGCGCTTGACTTTGCCTTCCACTCAAGCTTTTCAGCCTTGCCCCTTTCCTGGCAATTCTGAGTAACTGGGATATAAATGGGACAACATAGAAGGAGGGAGTTGTCATGGTTCCCACCAATATTTCATCCCAACTCTCTTGATAATGGCATTTTCCTTGCCACTAAACACAACAGTCGTGTCTTTTTTTTGCCTTCCTAGCTTTCATGGCAGGTAGTTTTAAAGAGCCAAAAGCCCACCTCAAAACAACCAAAGAAAAAGCCAATGGAAAGTACTACCTATTTTCATTTTGAAAGCCAACCACTTTTAAGCAAAACTCGTGATTCTTGAGGCATAGAAAATCTGTTAAATGTTCCTCAGTCCTAGTTTCCCAGATGTTGCCTGTGAAGACAACATGAAGACAGGACTGAGCAAGTATCTTGACCACAATATTAGTGCACCTTTAGGCAGGGCAAAAAAAAGGTTGAAGTGGAAACCAGGAAAAAACCCACATGGTTTTCAGCCAACTAAAGCACAAGGGAAAGTTTGTTTTGTAAGTAAAGCTTTCCCATCCATTGAAAAAAACAGGGAAGGAGAGGATAATTTTAGCTCTCTTAAGTGCCTTCTTATGCTCTGCTCTTGTACTCAACAAGAAACTGAATTAAATGTTTTCCTGAGTATGTGGCATGCAAACGCCTTACTTCAATTTTTTTAGTGTTTCTGATGAAATTTGTTTCAGTCTAGCCTGCCTTTTCCTTCAGATCTCTAAATGTCCCAGAGAGCTCTGTTCTTTCTTGCATGCATAGGAGGAAGATGCACATATATGTTCATACAGCATACGTGGGTTTGTGTGTTGACACATATTGCACATGTATGTGCATGTGTGTGGGGGGAGATGGTTGGGAAGCAGAGGTTTTATGTAATCATTGCACTGATTATAGTATCTAACTCTAGTCTGGGGCTTCACAAAAAAGGTGAGACTTGTTATTGTCCCCCTAATGCAGAGATGGGATCATGGAATAATAAGGTAACAGCTGAAGGTCACCCAGTGAGTCTGCAAACGCGGAGAGGGGGGAGAACACAGGTTTCCTGATTCCCTGAGTCACAGGTCTGTGCCCACTTCCTACCAGAGTGGGAAGCTGCTAAGTCTCAACAAAGCCCAGATGTATCAAGTTTATAGTTTTTACAGTGTATAAAAGACATCCCCAAAATAGGTCAAAAAACACATGTTGTGCAATTATCAGCACTTCCTTCCGCAGATGTAAGAGTGCAGAAGCCCATGAAAAAATCAGCATGGTTGAGAGCCCCTTGGGTGTTTAGCATGAGGACTGGGACTCATGGGCAGTCAGCAAGAAGTTCTTGAGGTCAGAAAGAGGAACTCATGAGTGGCTTGAGCTGGGGATTCTGATGACTTCATTGCTTGCTTATTGTTAGTGTAAAAAGCATACGCAATGTAACAATTACCACTCAGTATGAAAAAAAATATTGTTTGGATTTACTTGGAGGTATGTGAATTCAAAATATAAGAGGATGTATCTGAATTCAAAATACAGAATCATGGAATGGTTTGGGTTGGAAAGGACCATAAAGATAATCTAGTTCCAAACCACCTTCCTGGGCAGGAACACACCTCTTGCTACACCAGGTTGCTCAAAGCCCCATCCAGATTGGCCTTGAACACTACCAGAGAGGAGGCATCCACAACTTCTCTGGGAAGTGCCTCACTACGCCCACAGTGAAGAATTTGCTCCTAATGTCTAACCTAAATCTACCCTCTTCCAGTTTAAAGCCATTACCTCTTGTTCTGTCACTACATGGCCTTGTAAAAAGTCCCTCTCAGCTTTCCTTTAGGCCCATTTAGGTACCTGCAGGCTGCAAGAAAGTTTTCCCAGAGCCTTCTCTTCTTCAGGGGGTACAACCCCAACTTTCTCAGCTTATATTCATAGGAGAGGTGCTCCAGTCCTCTGATCATCTTCATGGCCCTCCTCTGGACTTCCTCCAAGAGCTACATGTTCTTCTTTTGTTGGGGGTTCTAGGACTGGACACAGTACCCCAGGTAGGGTCTCACAAAAAAGGAGTAGAGAGGACGAATCACCTCCTTTCACCTGCTGGCCATGCTTCTATTCACACGCAAAACTCTGTTGCATCCCAGCCTCAAGAAGCTCCAGCTTTCAGTGAATGCAAATTACCAAAAAGTCTCTTTCCAGATACTAAAGATGAGCTTGAATTGAAAAGAAACTAATGTTTGCCCTCAAACTGTGGCAAGCCTGGACCCTGGTTTTGCAAATCACTTCAGGTTTTATAAAAAGCTGGTGGAAATGCTATGCCCACCTCTGAGCTGTTCAAAATCTAAGGCAAATTACTGCATTTTCAACCATCTTCAAGTACAAATGCGGCCCAGAGATCGTCTCCTGTTAGGTGCAAGGCTCTCACCGCCACTGCTTGGGAAACTAAATATCACTTAGTCTTATGTAATCCAAAACATGTTTCATCAAGCAGGTGAACACAGTGCTGAGAGTTCAGCAGCAGTTTACCTTTTTGGGGGGGAGGAACAATTCATTATGACTTGCAGTCCCGGAGATTGGCCCTGCTGAAAGATGTCTCCAATTATGTCTAAGCATTACTCCAAGACAAGCCAAAAGGTTCGAAGCTATAGCTAATGCTATGACAAGCCAAACATTTGTCTGAGCCCCGTGAGGCAAAAAAACATCATCAGATCTTTGCATCTGAGCGTGCAGCATGAGAACATGAGCAGCACACAGTGTGGCACGCAGGCGGGCATGCACACGCACATGCACACGCGTGTGCACGCACCTCAGGTCGCTGCGGCCACCAGGAAGAGGTGCCAGACAGTTCTCAACACTTTGGCTCTGTCCCGACTCTCACTCATTCATGGGCACAGAGCCGAGACAGAGCCAGGTTTTCAGCTCCAGCCAGACTTAATGCTTCATTACTTTGCCCACCTCTGCACAGGATATAGCTTTTTTAACATTAGTAGTTAGAATTATAAACTCTCATAAATTATCCCGGGCTTGTACTGCTGAAAATATGTTCTGGTGCGTGGCCTGTCCATCCCCTGCCCCGTGAGGTGGGTGGGATACCAGCTTTGTGAACCGTGGCTGTTTTCCTTCTGCAGCCTCCGCTTGGTCACTGTTCAGAGCCTTTGAACTGCATCCAGTAAATGTTTACCTGCTGCTAATGTAGATTTCTCATGTGATGTACCTAGGATAATGTGAAACCAGCTAGACGCGAGCAGCTCATGCTGAGCTCCCAATGAAAATCTTGAGGATGGGAGCTAGCACTTCTCTAGCCAAAGGAGGCACAATCCCAGTTGAACCAAAGCCATCGCTGGCCATGCCAAGGGGTAATAAACACATTCTTTTTTGGAAGGGCAAGGAGCAGGTCTAGGGTATGCAAGTAGTTTAAATTTTTTGCCAAGCTAACACCCACGCAGAGGAGGGAGATCTGCAGCATGCCAAAGGCCACCCTTCTTTTCAAAGCTAATTAGTGAGTTGCATGCTGCTGTGCATCCCTGCAGGACCAGATTCCTTGCTTCAGCCACCGCCAATAGAAAAAGATGACACATGAGATGCTCTACCACAGAAGCATCCCAGAGAGGTTTTATGACTCACTACACACACCTTTGAGTTACAGCTCTTCCTCTAATCTTTTCTTTTCAGAATAAGAAGCTTACCAGTAGCACCTTACCTACACATTCTCTTCCAGGACAAGCCGAGGGGGACATCACCAATTTTTCCTTCAGTTACCACACTGATGCTCCAATCTCACACTGTTACTCCACAGCCTAAAGTCTTTAACATGCACAGTGGAGTCAAATACCAAGTTGGTCAGCACTGGTTAAAATGTCATCCTCTTCAGCTGTGGTGGAGCCAGAGGGCTTTTGGCTACTTATGGGCTGCTAGCAAAGTCTGTAAAAGTCCACATTGACAAGAAGAAACTAAGAGAAAAGGGGAAAAAAGTATCCTTAAAGATCTACACAAGTGATAAGGGGTGTAGTAGGCTATATTGTCCTGTGCCCCTAGCTTAAGGATACTCATGGGCTGCAGAGATGATGTGAAGACATGTGACTGAGTACTGAGAGCTTTTGAGTTAGTTGCAGGACAGGTCAAATACAGCCTGGCATTTGGATGAGCAGGCAAAAGTGTAAGCAGGCTGTGAGTACAAGGAGAAAGCATGGATGAAGCTGCATATGCCCCAGCAGGATGCGCAGGGCATAGCTGAATGCGCAGGGGGCTGTAAGAAAACGTGCAGTGGACAGCCAACCTAACAAGTTGTGTGGAATGATCAGGAGCTACTCACATGTAGGCCTTGCCTACTGTATGGGAGAAAGAAAAACTATAAAGAAAATGATGAACCCTTTCCTAACCAAGCTCCAGTGAGAAGAGCTAGGTGGTTCACTGAAAGAAAAAGAGCAGCAACCTGATTTTCTGCCTCTCAAACTATTGCTTCTGCCAGGGTGCTTCTCTTTTAATTCTCTAGACTGGAATGGACCTTTGTGCTCAAAATTTTAATTAAAAGCAAGAGACAAACAACCTCCACGTCATAGACATTTTACATTCGCAACAGACTATGGTTTTCATCATATGATCTGCTTTTATAACCAGCTCAGTTAACATTTTAATTTTAAAATGTAGTTAACACTTCGAGCAGAACTGCTCATTTTCAAATTCTGGAATGCATACATAGCCTCAAGGGCTTGTGTTTGTGTTTATTTTGACCAGCATAGTTAAGAAAAACACTTTGACACACAAATTTTATCTTTTACCCTGGGGAGCAGCACACTGAAAAAAAAAAATGCCAGCAAGTCATGTCAAGGAAAGTCAAGGAAGTCATTGGGAAGCCAGCAGAAGAAGCAGAGAACTGGGAGATGATGGTGGTAAAGACTAACAAGTCAGAAGTGATGGGATTTCAGGGTGTGAAAAGCAAAGCTTTCGGAAAGGACAGCCAGCCTACACGTGCTTGCTAGACAGGAACACAGAGGACAGATCCTGTATTTTTCAACCCTTTGGGGCTGCTACTTGAATTTTCTTGGCACTGACTGTTTACTTAGGGGAGATCCCAACTTTACATGATTGACACTTGGTTTGGCAGTCACCACTTCAGGTACATGCTAAGAAGGATGTGTCGAATAGCAGGATTTCTTGTTCCTTTTCAAAAGAACAATATGCAGCTTCTATAACAAGTGCCCTTACTTGTTATAAGAGTTACCTCTGTGAGGTTACCTATATCAGAATTGGGGGGAGAATAAACATGGAATATTCTGTCTTGGAGAGACAAAAGACTTCATTAAAACCAGACTCACCAGAGATTTCTTTAAAAATTTTATAGCTGTTCAAATGGAAAACATATTTAACAATGGCTCTTTTGCAATGTTATAAGCTTATTTATTAGTCTATGTGTGTTCATGAATCATCCTTTTATCCTCCTTTTTATTTTTCCAAATTAACACATTTTTGATAAAAGAGATTACAAGAGAGATGATTAAGTGCTACATTCTATCTCCCCTATCTTTTGTGGTCTGAAAGAAAAATCATAAAAAATAAGAATGGGGCAGACACCACAGTTTCACTAATAGTAGTGATCAGAAAGGGTAGGAAGGCTGCCTCACCTGTGTTCATCCTCTTTTCCTCATCCTTTTTTTGGCTGATATTTCAGCAAATTAGTTATGGTATTATGTGTGCTGCAGATGTGGCTTTCTTTGTCAAGCCTCTGCCTCCACGCAGTTGCATGTGGAAGTATAGCTACTGTAGGCAATGTCAAAATGACAATGTCAAAGGGACAGAGGTTTTGCATGATGAAACTCCAGATTTCTGTTGCTTACAACTAAGTCACGTGTGAGAAACAAGTGTTATAGATTTCATGGTTTTTCAGTAACAAACCTGGTGAACAAAAAGGTCTTTTAACCTCTCTGTCAGCTGTGCAGTCTAAATGCCATGCTGCTACCCGGAAAGAAGTCCAGTCCCGAGAGAAAAGATGTATCACAGTATCTTTTGCAACTACCAGCACAGCAAGAAATAAATGCAACCTAATCTATGGCAAGGAACTTATGACTGATGAAGTCTGACAGTGCCTTAAAGGATTTTTCAGCCTCCATTTGTAAATCTTACCCTTCTAGCTTAAAGCAGTAGAGGGATGTGCACATTTTGTAAAGTATCTCCACATATGTCTAACTAAACATAGATCTCCACCTCAGTTCAAGGCTGAGGTGTCCTCCCTGGCATGACTGGATGTACAGCTGGGTGGTACACCTTGTTTTTTGGGAAGGCCTTTATTTCTCTCTGTACAAGGAGGACTGGCTTTCTAACTTGGTGCCCTGGTGAGGTGCCAAAGTTGGATGGAATCAGTCTGTTCCCTTGGGGCCCTAAAAGGAGACAGGGGAAGTGTGGTTTTTCACTCTTTCTGGCCCTCCAAGGCCTGTCAGCAGCAGGGACTGGGTATAACTTCTGAAGACAGCTCAATCTCCTGCCATAACCCTGAGGGAGCTGCCTGAAGCAGCATTTAATGGCTGTTTCTGTTACACCAGGCAGAGGCAGGGGTTGGGCTAGAGTGGGATGCTGTGAGGTCTCACTTACTGTCCTTCACATTCAGGGAGGTCCCTGGGATGCCAGCTAAGGCAGCTTCATGTCTCATTTTGTGACTCTAATGGGAGACAAAACCTTGCAGTGCTGGGTAGCCCGACTTGGAAAAGGAGAGAGAAAGGAAAAGCAGACATAATTCTTACAACACTGGCTTTGCATTAACCATCCTTGTCCTAGTTGGAAAGGTCAAGAGGAGAAAAAGTGAAATCAGGCTGGCTGACCTTTCCATTAACCTTTTGGCCTCACGTGTCATCCTTTCCATAGCACTAATGCCCAGAGCTGCCACTGATGCCTCAGGAACCACTTGAGGCCATGATTGCCACAGGCACTGTTTTGATCTCAAGACAAAAGTGTCAAGGAGGATGGTGGTTGTACCTGCAGTACAACAGTACCAGGAGCTGGAAAAGCAGCAGGCTTAAGGACAGACCCTATTTTCACTTTCCTAGCAACTCAGGGGATGGACTGGACCATCATCAGGGGCTGGGATGGTGTTTTCTGAAGTAGCTCTGTCTGCTGGGGATGCAGAGGAGCAGAAGCCACTGCCTTGGGCCCAGAGAACTCATTGGAGATTGTGTCTTCATGTTGGGAGCAAAGTTCACTGTCCCCGCAAGAAAGGTTGAGAGACTCACATGTGTTTTCATCATAAACATTTAGATTTTTTTAAGCTGCCTCTATAGGTGATCTTTCTGGTTACTTGGTAGTGCCTGAAATTGAGAATTTTGGAAAGACCTGTTTGTTTAATGGAAGCAAGTGAACTAAGAAACATTGGTGATCCCTTGCTAACAATGCAAATTCCCTTATGAAGCAAAAGGTTCAGCACATTAGTGGGATAATTTCAGTACAGACTAACCCTCCTGTAAAATCCTAACAGCTAACAACCCTTTTTAATGCAATCACAAAGGCAATTTTGTTTCTCAGTGGTGCTTTATATTAGGAATTTTTTTTTAATCAATATATATGGCCTCTGATTTACATTCTTTCTTCCTTAAATAATCAAGGCTTGAAAAAAAAACCAGAAAACAAAAAACCAAAACACCAACCCCCCAGCCCAATTAGAGCTGTATTCAAACAATTTGCAGATTAGCATTTTTGAAATGCTCATCCTTAGTGCAGAGTGGGGCTGTAGCATCTTCCAATTATACAGAGCAATTAGAGAAGATCATCAAGACATTCTGAGGTCTCATTAGGGAGAGTGTTGGTTGTTACAGACATCTTCACAGATTACAGTGGTGTCTGGGGCACATCACCCCCCTCCCATACACACACACACTTTTTTGGAAGAGTTAGACCATGACTCACTGCTATTGAAACAATGGCCAATGCTCTCACAGAAAAGCCTTATATTAGCTTCTTTTTAAGAAAATGGTAGTTTGTTCACACCGTTAAAGACACTTCAAATAGAAAAAACTCCACTGAATTTTTTCAGCTTTCATATCTGAGCATTCTCTGCTAGCCAAATACAATTTCCAGGGCAAAATTATTGTGTATTTTCTTATAGAAAAATGTGGACACCCTATGCCTCACTTACAGTAGGGAATATACATTTCAGTGATGAAAGAGTTGAAACAAATGAAAATAATATTTTCTCATAACTTTCATGGTTAACCAGCATAGAGAACTGAGAAGCTTTTGAACTCAAAACAGTGAATCCTTCTGCCATGATGCTCAAACTTTTTCTTGTGGAACGTGGTGTTGTGGATGGGAGGTAGAATAACAAACATGTCAATAATAAAATTTTCAGACCAGTCTAGAGGTCTGAGAAGGACTTTAGCCACACGTGAGGCTCATCACACTTTTCAGCAGAAACGTAAATTTCCTCTTAAAAAGACAAAGTTCTAGGGCATTACAATTCAGTGGGAGTTGCTCAGGGCCTTGGCAGAAAGAAATTTAACAGACAGTTGTGCTGGCTGCCAGCTGTGCAAAAATCATTTATTTCTCTGGCTAATTGGCTGGTTCTGTACTCTGGAGCAGACAAAGCAGTTTGTGTTTGGCAGATGAAACAGCTATTAGAGATAGAAGATCCTGTTGGAAGTGGCAACCCACCCGGAAGAGCCAAGCCCTGGGGTCAAAAAGAACACGTACAGGAATTTGCCATGGCACAGCAGCATCACACAACATATATCCTGACTTGCCTGTCTGCAGCAATTCCTACTGAGCAGTCAGGCAAGAGGGGACAGCCTCTGAGTAATGATTCTGTTCCCCTCTGCTGACCCTCAAAATGCTCCTTCTGCTGCCTGTCCTGTATGCAGCATCATCTGCAGAAGGTGGCATGGCTGCTTGGGCCTGTCACCAGAAGCACAAGTAGTTCCACTCTACCTGTTAGGTTAGATAGCATGATAACTGAGAAACCCTTTTGACAGAGATATCACACTTAAATTTTGATGTCACACTCTGTCATCATTGACAGGAGATCACTGAGACCAGAACTGGTCACAGGATAAGTGGGGAAAAACACTTAGTTTGTGATAGAAGCAGCCACTGATATTTTTCACAGTTGCCTTGAATATTACATTCTCACAACCTAAACCCTAAACTAAAAATTCTACTTTAAGAAAGGTATTTCTGAGACTGGATGTTTCTGTTCTAACGCAGCATGACAAGAAAGATCACTGCTAAGAGCTGTGTGCAAGAGGCTACATACTGTACACAGAAACTTAAGAGAAACTATTATATATATAGCTGCAGAAAAAGGTATTTTCCCTTGAACATGATTCTTTGTTAGCAGGCTACACCTGTAGATAGATAAATAGACAGACAGGCAGACAGCTATGGTTTGTGGGACATTTCCAGGATACCAATTCCGTTGGAAGCGAACGAAATATGGGAGAATGTTTGAAGTGACATCTTTGCTTAGGAAGCTGTTTTTCATAGGTAAAAAGTACTTGTATTTCTCCTTATTTATAAACCTATAAACTTATAACCTCTGCTGCTGGGCCTTGGTTGGGTTGCTTGCTGCTACTGGTTGTCATGGAGAGCATTGCACAAAGCCAGACAGTGAAGAGATAAGAGCAGAGGTTTTCAGTGATATTTTGGTTCATTTTGGAATGCTGTATTTAAGTTTAGGGAGCAAATTTATGGGAAAAGCAAAACAAATTGTTACAGACTGTGCTCTTTTTTAACTTCAGAGGAATGGGGGAGTGATTCCAGACGGTAAACACGCCATCCCATCTGCAGCAATGACTGGCATGAGCAGCATTCTTTAGGAGCTCAACCTTGAATGGTCCCCCGGGATCAGGTTTCTGGCATATTGCACTCTTGATGGTACAAGAAAATCAAGTTCAGAAATGTTGCATTAATAGCATGTCTCAGTGTTGACATCTTCACTTTAAGCCACTCCCTCAGGAGTAGGGGTCACAATGTGCTTTCTAACTGGTTATTGCCAAACAAGTAGTTATAAAATATCTGTGGCATGAATATATAGACACTTTTTAAAATCAGAGGGCTCAATTTTATCTTTACTTCTGACCTGTTCTGCTCCTTCTTAAAGCCCTGGGTTGCCTTATGGATAGTGGGATTATTTCCAGGTACAGTGCTTCTCCAGTCACAAGAAGTGGCAGATATGCCCACATCCCAGCTTCTCCATCCACTGCATGCTGCATCTGCATTTCTAGCTATGTACAGTGATATGCCAGGTACCTTTGGAAGTCTTCCTAGAGAATGCTGAATGGATAAATGTAGACAGAGGGAGAAAATGAGAGGAAAAGCTTATAGGCAGAGGCACAGTTGGATGCTAACGCAAGAACATGCCACTTTTTCTCCTCATCCTTGTTAGTTTATGTCACAAAAACAGGAGTCTCCTAATGAGGACAGGGATTGAAAGCTGGAGCAGCCAGAGACCAAAGGTGACTGTAAAGATTCACAACAGTTTACAGGCGTGCTTTACCACACGTCAGGCTTGGGGAGGAGGGCAGCAAATCTTTTTGAAATTTAGAGCAAGATAATTCTTTAATGAAAAGTACATATATTTCATATGAATCATCTCTTTGACTTGGCTGAGACAAAACAGAGGTATTTATTTTCCAGACTGGTATCTTTAAAACTGTCTACAGTTTTGGGTATCGATTCTGGCCTCAAGAAGTGTTTTCTGTTCCTTCTATCATCATGAGATGGGATTAAATTACAATTGATTTCACTATGGATTAAATATGTTTGTACTGGATTAATTGCTAATGCAAGTACAACTGCTTTGAAAATACACTCTATCACCAAGCTTAGAGTCTAAAACTAAGGAATTAATGTTTTGTTGGGTATAAGCCACCGGTGTCTTTCATCGGTGTGTATCATCCATTCCCACCTCTGCCTTTACAGTTTTCAAAAATAGCTGTGGATTTTATTTGTTTTTTTAAGTGCCTGAGAACTTTGGAAACCCATTACCTACTTATTTTAAGGTGAACTGGATGGGTATCTCTTTGAAAAGCTCAGCTAGGGTGTTTTCACCCTTTCGTGCTTGCTCTTCCCTCCTCTCTCAGCAGTCGTATTTTTAACGCCGAGAGGTCAGCTATCATCCTGACAGATATTCAAGCTCAACAGACTTCTGGCCTGGCTTGCCTTTCGAAGCAAGAGTAGCTGCCAATTCACATCCGCTTTTCAGTCAGCAGCCATGAGATCAGCTGTTCCAGGCTCCAGGAAGCTCTCTGCCTGGCCGGCATCCTCCCTCTCCCCACCGTCCCCTCCGGCTGGACGAGCAGCTGCGGCATCACAGGCAGAGACCGACCGGCCCCAGCTGCCAAACCTCAAATTCTGGATGCTCTGCCACGGGGCAGATGTCATCTGAAGTATTTGGGCAGAGCAGGCTGGATTTCTCAGGCTGGCGGCAAGCTGCCCTGCTGCTGCCCCAGCCCTGAGGGAACGGTGGAAGATGCTCGCTCCCAGCCACACGTGCCAGACCCACACCAAGACACGGAGCATGAGCAGGGCTGGAGGCTGTGTGGCACCTGCCTGGAGCTGGTAGGTCTCCCAGCCATCTCCATGTCAAAGCTGTGTGGTGAAAGCTCTTCATATTTAACCACCACAGGTATCAAACAGGCATTTTCACGTAAGAAAAATAGTTGCAAACTTTTGTCTCTTCTTTCTAAAGTTCTCGACTTAATTAACTTAAAGATGAGGATTAATTTGTGCAATGGGTTGCTGGTAACTGCTGCTCACAATGTGTTCAAAGCTCCGTACAGGAAATAGTGTCCACTAAAAACACACCTGGTCTTCAGTTGCATCTCCATCAGAAGAATGAAAAATGTAAGATATACTTTTTTCCAGTCAGCACTGCAAGATTTAATGTGCTCAGCAAGACGGCTGGATCATCACTTACTGTCAGTCTGAGAAGCATGTGAAATTGTGAAGCTGTGTTGGTTGGTAGCAGCTGAGAGTCATGTGGCTCTCCCTTATTTCGACCTTTCAGTTCTCATTCCTCCAGGGTGCCAGGACAGTGTTTTGGTTATGGAAAGCAACCAGAGTCAAAGCCAATGTTACTGAACCACCCTGACCAGCTGAAGCACAGTGCCCAGGTTAATCTATAGGTCCCATGGATAGGTTGAGTAATTGGAAGCACAAAGTGATTGAGCATCCACTATTTGCCTGTCCAGCTGGAGTGATTTCCTTCCCTTGCATTTATAGACTCTTTTTAAACTGAGATTTTTGAAGTTAAAAAGAACTGTTACGCATATGCACACATAAATCTTCATGGTCTTTTTTAGGCTATGCTCAGTTTTAATGGTAGTGTCCCCTCAACTATGTAAAGATATATTAATCTTATGTCAAACTATTAGACAGTCACACTAGAATGGGCTTTGAATTAAATAAAACTGAAATTAGTTCATGCACCATAATTCCAAGTAATGTCTGTGTATCTAGGACACACGTTTCATCTTAGTTTGAGATGGTAAGTTCATCTCAAATTGCCTGGTTTGGGCTGGAACTGGGTTCATAATAACACAGTCATTCTTCATTGATGAAGCAAAACCACGGGCTGCTTGAGGGGTGCAGAGCAAGCACCGTACATGTGGAAGGCACCACACAGCAGCTTTGCTTTTGCTGTGGTGGCTGTGGTCAGACCTTCTTGGTACCAAGGCCTGGGAAGGAGAGAACAGGGAAGCATCCTGGCCAGCAAGGTACTGTGGTTGCCAAAAAACAGAGGAGAAGATGTGATATGGACCTCCTTGCCGGAGGTGAGGCAGAGCAGCGCAGTGTCACTTCATCTGGAGTCACGGAGCCCTCACTGCCAAAGTCCTGTCTTCCTGGGTTACACTGCAAGACCACCCTTTTTCTGCATGCATCAAAGGCATCCTTCTGATGTGTGCTAGTAGTGTGCGCTATGCTGCAAATTATAACCTTATCTGGCCAGTAAACACCTTCCTGGAGAACCAGTTTTTCCATTTTGGTGACACAAACACCGTGCTGAGAGAGAGAGAGGTGCTGTGTAAACCCCTGGCTGTGAATATTGAAGGACTTTTAGTCCCGCAAACGTAGGTGGCAACTTTTGAGGAGTAGGGAGCTAAAGTTTCAGTTGGGAAACCACAAACCAGTAGAGTATAACAACTCTGGTGATAGGGGGAGAAAGATGGCCGTGTACTGTAATTACAGTCTGTGGGGCCATCACTGTCAGACAAAATGCCACAGTCTGTGGTGGCAGTGGGAAGCCACACGCCGTGTTGAAAACGTGCTGTTTGCAACATAAACATCTCCACTGCGAGTGCCAGGTGGTTATTTGCACAAGCTTAACAAAATCAAGAAGCTGACTTCAGGTGGGGCAACTCGAGGTTTTATTCTGCTATTTTTTATTTCCAGCAGGAGGGAAAAGCTTGAGGATAGTACAGTGTTGTAGGTTTACTTGTGTGCTTTCTCCCAATAGCCCCATATCCTAGGGATAACAGCAATAAGAAATACCAGGGTGTTTGCAGTGGTGGATTATCACCAGTAGAAAAGAGCAAACATTAAGAGTGTGATATATATTAACGCTGAATATTTTGACAAGGACCAGTAGGAAAATAACAAAGAGAGGTGTGCATTTCACTTTTTCAAACAGGCCTCTTAGGTTTTGGCAACAGTGAAAATGTTTACATTACTCTTATATTTCATATATGATGTATAACTCTGAAAAGCTTCTGCAGTGTGAATCAGCCAGACATACTCCCTGGGATGTAACAAAGAGGCCGCTCTCTCCCCTAAGCTGAAAAGAGATTTAGTCAGTTGTATGAAGTATTTTAACTGAAGGAGTTAACTGATGAACATCATTTTTTCTGAGCAAAACTCCTGAAGAATGCCATATGTATAAATACTGCTGAGACTTTCTATGGTGATCTTGAATTATACTAGCTATCTGCCTCACCACAGCCAGCCATAAAAAGAAACCACTGAATAAGTAAAGGACTGAAAAATATGTCAAAGGGGTTGGTAGGAAAAAAATCTGTTCATGTAAATATCACAGTTTGTGATAAAGAAAATTTATTTCAGGATAGATAATTCTCTAATAATTCATTAAAATTTGTAAGACAAAAATCCCATTTAAAAGTAAGTGTTGTTGAGGAATTGCTGGAGAGAATTATTTTTTCAATGACATTTTTCACTGGGTTCTGTTAAGAAAAATAAGAAGGGCTATACACTCAACTGGTACTACAACTACAACCGATATCGTATCCACTTGTTTAATAAAAAAGTTAAATAAATTCCATTGCAATTGCCTGTTTTCACACATGAAAAATATCTACTTTTTTGACTGTTTCTTGGTTTTTGGTTGGTTGGTTGGTTGGTTGGATGTACCTTTTCTGAATACTTTGGGAAATGTTCCTTCAATTTTGTAGTCAGGGAGCATTAAAATAATCACCGGCTTTTGGTACCTAAAACTCAGACCACAGTTTTTTTTTACAGAAGGCTTAAGACATACAAAATCTCTATACAAAGAAATATCAGTACACTTACATACACCTCCAGTGGTCTGAAATCAAGAAAATCAAACTCAGGAAATTCCCCCCATAAATCTAATCTCTAATTGCAAAATTATGGGCATGTTTCTTTTACAAAATCCTTTTTTTCCTTCCTTGTTAAATGGAAATATTTGTAAGTTACTCTCTGGTCTGTTTTAGTCAGTACCATACTACACCTCACTGCTGTTATGCAATGCAGATTAACTTAATCTTAATCTTACTCTAGCAACTTCAGGCATTTCCTATTTTTGAAAGCCTTATTTTGTGAACTTGCCTTTACATTCAGTAATGTATGATGCATTTCAGTATCATTTACATTTACTTTTAAACATGTACATCCATACTTTGCTGATTTTGTTCAATTCTACATCCCACTCATTTCTCATTTTTCCCAGTTTTTTAATGAAAAGAAAAAAAGAAAAGGCCAAAGAAGGGTCAACCTTAGAAAAAGCCTGCTCTGCTCTTTGAAACTGAGTAATCTCAACCACAAAATAAACCACTGTAAAAAATGAATGATGAGATGAGAATACCTTTGCATACATGGCACATGGGAGGAACAAACTAGTTGCAAAACATCCAGTTGCTTCTAAGCACAAGATTTTAACTCAAGCCATCAGTGCAGTTGATAAAAATATTCTTAACACATTCGGAAAATATTCTTAATATTCAAGTGCTCTTTTTCCTTACCTAAAAACCCTAATGCAAAAAACTAGGCACCTCTAGGAGAGTCAATACTGGTGAGACTGAGCTTAAGAACATGATTCTCATTGACTTCAAGCTTGTGGGGTTCCCAGCTAACAAAGAAAAACAGCAATAGGTCCACAAGACAGAACATTCCTAATATATAAATTATTATTACAACGGAAGTTAGGGTGGTTTTTTTGTTTTCTTTTCTTTTGCTGGTTTTGTTATTTTTTTAATGTGCTTCATGACAAAGAAGTACTTTTCTTTATCATGAGTTCACCTTGTTGAAATCAAGAAATACAGTAACTCTACATAGGTCTAATTATCCTACTTGTATTTATACAGTTTTAGGCTATGCTTATTTCCAAATTAAAAGTACTTCTTAGATAGATTCCATACTTTATTAGAAAATCTGATGTTTAAAAATTAATTTTCCTACTTTTTTTTTCTATAATATTCTGCTATTTTCCTGTTGTTTTGGATGTAGTTACAGGATATTTAACATTATAGCACATTCATCTGGATAGTTATAAAAATGAATGGAAAACACATAAATTAATATAAAATGAGAATACTCTGCTTTTACAAGACCACCTACCCAGAGTAATGTGTCCAGTTCTGGAGCCCCCAACACAAGAAGGACATGCAGGTCTTGAAGCAAGTCCAGAAAAGGCCCATGAAGGTGATCAGAGGACTGGAGCACCTCTCCTCTGAAGACAGGCTGAGGGAGCTGGGAGTTTTCAGCCTGCAGAAGAAAAGGCTTCAGGGACACTTTCTTGCAACCTTTCAGTACCTGTAGAAGGCCTATAGGAAACCTGGAAAGGGACTTTTTACAAGGGCATGTAGCAACAGGACAAGAGATACTTGTTTAAATGGGAAGAGAGTAGATTTGTATTAGATGTTAGGAAGAAATTCTTCACTGTGAGGGTGGTGAGCTACTGGCACAGGTTGCCCATGGAAGCTGTGGTTGCCCCCTCCCTGGCAGTGTTCAAGGCCAGGATGGATGGGGCTTTGAGCATCCTGGTCTAGTGAGAGGTGTCCCTGCCCATGCAGGGCAGATGATCTTTAAGGTTCCTTCCAATCCAGACCATTCTGTGACTCTATGAATATGACTGCAGTTTTCATTCTATGTTTGACTGCTGCACGTGACTGCAGAGGCTTATCAAGACAGGTGGTGGCATTTTTCTTGCCTCTGATCCGTATGGCCAGATAGGGTAACAGTGAACCCACCTCCCATGGGGCTGTTTGTCTATCACTCCGGTGTCCATCTGCAAAAGCTCAAGGATCACTTCTGCATCAGGCTGCTGTAAACAAGGGGAGATCATTGAATCGGCTGGGTTGGAAGGGACCTCAGATATCATCAAGTCCAACCCTTGACCACTACCGCTGTAGTTACCAGACCATGGCACTGAGTGCCACATCCAGTCTCTTTTTAAATATCTCCAGGGACAGAGAATCCACTACTTCCCTGGGCAGCCCATTCCAATGTCTGATCACCCTCTCCGTAAAGAAATTCTTTCTAATATCCAACCTAAACTTCCCCTGGCACAACTTAAGTCCATGCCCTCTTGTCTTGTTGAAAGTTGCCTGGGAGAAGAGCCCAACCGCCCCCTGGCTCCAGCCTCCTTTCAGGGAGTTGTAGAGAGCGATGAGGTCTCCCCTGAGCCTCCTCTTCTCCAGGCTGAACACCCCCAGCTCCCTCAGCCTCTCCTCACAGGACTTGTGCTGGAGTCCCTTCACCAGCCTGGTTGCCCTCCTTTGGACCTGCTCCAGGACCTCAATCTCCTTCCTGAACTGAGGGGCCCAGAACTGGACACATCAGTGAGGTAATGGTGTACTGCAACATTTAATGTTTTGCTGCCTTGAGTACAAAAGCCATTTTGTTAATTTCTGTGTTTTTGTGCTTCCTATAGAGACAGGAAATGGTCAGGTCAGACACTTCCCACAGTTAAGAGGTAAGCTGGCTGCAGGACCTCTGTCTCACTCTGACTCTCCTTGCTTGGGTTCACTCACCAGAGAGCACTCTACTTCTTTGCTCAGCAATGTGTGACAAACTTATTAGATATAAAGACCCTGCTTGAAAAAATATGCTGTGTCTACTTACCTTAAGTAAAAAATGTTTTTTAGAGTTGATATGTGTGTCACTCAAAAAGGCGTACAGAGACTCAGGTGCAGAGAGATGCAAAAGCTCCTTTTGGGGACCCAGCACACTTTTACCCCAGGCATATGAGGTAACACTCTTTATTTCCCTGCCTCCTTGTTATGCAGCTCTTAAAATATTAAAGATCATTGGCCAAGACCCTCCTGGGCCCCCTGTCTTTCAATCACTGAGATGACTGCTGTGCCCAAGCCAGCAGAACAGTGGGTTTGCAAGGCAAGGTCCCAGGCAGGGAAAGGGTGTGAGGGGGAACTGAGCCACAGAACGTCTCCTCCAGCATCAACAGCCCAGCCAGAAACCAGATCCCAGGCCCTGAGCCACTGGGCCACACAGAGACTAGTCTAAATTTCATGCACTTTCCTCAAATGGTGATGTAATTTATAACTTCTCCAGAGCGGACAAAAATTAATGACTAAGCGGCTTGCTTCAGCTCACACCGGTCACGCCATCAGCTTTGTTTAACATCAAATGGGGCTTTCATCAGGGCAGGGGAGAGAGGGTGAGGGTATCACCATCTCTGTCTCTCACTTCCATCCAATACGTGTCACACACTCGCCTGCTGAGTGCAATTTTAGAAATGAGGCAGCTTGTGCTCCTCTGGTATCGAGTGACAACCCTTTGCATGCTTGGTGTAGGGAAGGAAATAGCAAGGGAAAAGGGGAAATGAAAATAAGTAGAGAAAAAATCCCACATAAAAATAGGGAGAATGTTAGTGAAGTGGAGCTTATGATTCAGTTTGCTAACCACAGCTTCGAGGTCTTGATATCTGAACAGGATGTGACTTAATGCTCTTGTGGGGACATCTACCCCCCAGGAAAAAAAAAAAAAAGAAAAAAAAAAAATTAAAAAAGTCATCCATCTCTCTGCCACTCACAGAGAAAAGTATCAATTTCTGCTTTTTATGAAAAAGAGAGAGATGGTAATTTTCTGTGTATTTAGGTCATCAAACATCGCAATCATAAAAGCCAGGCTTCTATTAGGTCTTTGAGTGAGTGCATCCCCCTAAACCCTTCAAGTCTAATTCTGTTTTGAAAAGTAAAAATCCCCATGAATGCTCAGCACAACCTTTCCAATGGTATATTTAGAGTTACAGCTAATTCTCAGTACAAAAATATGAATCACCTCCTGTATTGTTATCCCATTTCTGTCAGCCTGCAGAACCATCAGCACAGCTGAGCTCCTTTGCTTTACCAACACAACCGTGAACCACTGCAAACTGCAAAAGATGAAATGAAGGGCAACCAAAAGTGTTTTTCCCTGACAGGGTAAGGGCCACAAGGTGTGGATGCTGCTGCTGCAGCACCAGGGGACTTTCTGAACTTCAGCTCTTGTGTAGGTTACTGGAACCTCAGCTGATGGTGAGCTGATTGCACACTAAGCCCCTGCAGTGCAGTTGTTAGATCTTGTCTAGCCAGAGTCTGAAAGCCCCACACAGCCCCATCTTTGCAGCCCAGACCATGCACTTGGTTATGCAGGTGCTGCTTCCAGCTCTTCTCCTGCATGTGCAGAATGTGTGTCCCAGGAGCAAAGTAGTGGAGAGCTGGACTGCAAGAGAAGATGATGAAGCTACTGATAGCACATGCTGTGTACTCAAGAGTAGATTTTCTCCTGTAAAACCTAATTGGGGGTGAAGGTGCTCAAGAATGATGATCAGACTAACTAAGGATAAGTGCCACAGCTCTGCATCCATAACCTGGGACTGTCCTTTGCAGAACAGCTTAAAAGTTCAGCTTTGCAGAACTCTTAAAAAGAGTAGGGTGAAAGGGTAAGGGTAAAATGAGAAGAATTTCTTGAAATGCTGCCTATGCATGTTTATTTGGGAATTCATTGGTTCAAAACTTGAGGTGGCTTCTCTCTGCTGTAGGCAATTACTAAATCTTCCCCCTAAAAGGAGTCCACAAGCTCATTTGTCATGAAAATTAACTGGAACAGCCCTTAAGAAGGATACTTGCATGGGAAGATTTGCAGAACTACTCTGTGCAGTGACTGGTTGGTGATTGCCTCTATCAGATTGTGTTAGTGACCCAGTTACATAGGACAAAGTAGAGTTGGGATCTCAGAGAGCCTTTGGGATTGAAGAACATGGACCTCTGTTTCCTCAGTGGTATGCAGAAACCATTCCTGACAGGTATCTGACTGAACTGTACTAAAAGCTACTGAAGCCCAGAAAGAAAATCTATATAATAAAATATACAGCAGACCATAAATCCTCCTCTTTCTACCTATTTGCAAACCTGTTATTTTGTAAGAAAATAAACATTTTTCTCTCCATTGGAATTTTTGTCTGTGAAGCATTCTCATTGACCCAAGTCAGTGTGAGTTTGACAAAGTAATCAACGCAGACAAGCATCCAGCAGACTTTGAAACACCATCATATACAGTGATGGCCTGAGGCTAAGCTGTCTTATCTGATTCCTCCTATAATGCAGGTGTATGTAACATATCTAAATACGAAGTCATTTATTATACTATTTTTTAACAACTACTGCTGAATGAATTCCTGAAGTTTCTATGGTCAGTGCCACATACATGAAGTCCTGTATAGTGTGTATAAGCTCTTTTTTCCTGGTCAGCTTTTCCAGTCCAGCAGTGCATGGATAAAATCTGTTGGTTTATAACTAGTTTTATTTATTTTTCACACAAAAAGCAAGGCAGGGCTTAGGACACGTTTTGAAAAAAAAAAAAAGTGTAGAAGTCCTGATACACTTATAGCATGACTTGAAAGGGGAAAGTTCAAGATAAACCTTTATGATCAAAGCTGTTGGACTTGCTGCTGTGTTATTAAAGCTGCCTGTACTCTTACTTCAACAGTGCCAATTGAGCATCGTACTCCTCACACCTGAATTTTTCCCAGTCTTCAAAACATTGACCATACCAACAATCTCTAGGTTATAAGATGCTTACTCTTCACTTAGTGATCACTGTAGATTTACAAAGTCAAAATATGCTTGACCAATTTGGATTCCATCTATGATCAAATGAATAGCGTGTTGTAGAGGGGGACAGCAGTGGATATAACTTAAATTGACTTTGGTGAAGATTTCAGCACTGCATCAAGTAATACCCTCACAGATGAACTGATAAGTATAGATGAGCTAATGGAGAGTGAGGTGAACAACTCTTAGGCTCAGTGAGATGGCTCAGCAACTGGGCTGAAGGGGCTGTCATCAGAGGCATCAGAAGGGCTGTCATCAGAAATCCAGCAGAAGGCCAGTCACTTGTGGTATACCCCAGAGGTCCATACTGGGGTTAGTACTATTTAACCTTTCCATTAATGGCCTTGATCATGGGGCAGAGTGCACCCTCAGCAGGTCTGCAGATGATGCAAAACTGGGAGGTGTGGTTGATGCACCAGATGGTTGTGATGCCACACAGAGGGGCCTGGACAGGCTGAGTGTTGAGAAGTAGAACTCATCAATTTCAACAAAGGGAAGTGCCAGTTCCTGCACTTGGAGAGGAAAAAACCCAGGGGCAAAGCAAAGAAGCTTTGCAGAGAATGATCTGCAGGTTATTATGAGCAAGAAGTCGAACATGAGCAAGCAATTGTTTACACTTTTACGCCAAAAACACTCCGGGCTGCACCAGGCAGAGTGTTGCCAGCAGGTTGAGGAAAGCGACCTTTCCTCTCAGCTCAGCACTAGTGAGGTCACATCTGGAGCACTGAGTTCAGTCTGGGTTTCCCCAGCACGTGAGAAATAGTGACATACTGAAGCAAGTCCAGTAAAGGGCCACAAAGATGGTTAAAGGACTGAAGCATCTGCCACATGGGAAGAGGCTGTGAGAGCTGGGTCTGTTCAGCCTGGAGAGGAACAAGGCTAAGAGGGGTCTTATTTATGTGTATACAGACCTGAAGAGAGGGTGCAAAGAAGATGGAATCAGTCTCTTCCCAGTGGTGCCCAGTGCCTAGAGACAAGGGGCACAAACTGAGAGAAACTAAATTTTGTTTAAGCATGACAACATTTGTTTTTGGGTTTTTTTTTTTTTGTAAAAAACACTGGGACAGGGTACTCAGAGAAGTTTTGGAGTCTCCATCCTTGTAGATGTTTAAAACTGAACTGAACATGGTCCTGAGCAACCTGCCATAACTGACCCTGCTGAACCAGGGGGATTGGAACAAGACAATGAAACCACACCTCCATCATAATGTTGGCACAGACACTATAATGGAGTATAAAATACTGTGCTGTCTAATGCACAATAAGGAACTAAAATTCTAGATTTGGCCCCTGCAATATCAATATGAGGCCTGGGAGAGCAGGATGGCTCAGACTGAGATCCACAGCAGTCAACATATTGAAATCCATGCACTCCCACCTTGCATGTGTTTCCTGGCTTTATAGCTGGAGGGATTTCCTCTGCAAACTGATTCACTTCAAAATGAAAAGAAATGTTGAGATTCATTGAGTCAGGAAGAGCTAGCAAGAAGGCTCCTGGCTTCTGGTGCTTAGGATGTTTCTTTGCTTAGGGAAAGCCCTGCTACTGGGTTCTTCTAGTAAGGATGCACAGTGCAGAATGGTCTGGGAATGGTGACTAAAACAGAAGCTTCCTTTCTCAGGTGTCTGTGTTGCTGGGTTATTGTCTTTTCGTTGCCCTCCTTTGGCCACAGCTCTCTATATCCAGGTGCCTGAGCTCCAGTGAGAAGGGCAGATCCTTTTTTTCAAAAGCCTGCAATTTTGGTTGGGAATCTTTCTGGGAACTTGAGATGTACATTTGAACCTTCTCAGGATGAGTTGGGCATTAAGCCCAAATTTCTCCCAGGGCAACTTCTGTCCTGAAGAAAAGCTGCACTATATCCTGTGTTTCTTAGGGCAATCATTCCTTTTGGTGGGTGTCAGCTATACTGAGGATGCCAGAAGATGTCTCAGGAAAACCAGGCCTGAGATCTGAATTGAGCTGAGACATGTAAGAGAGGCAACAATCCCTCTGGAGATACCTGCAGGCTAAGTCATACACTTGAGGTGCTTTGAAACATGATAAACGTATCATGGGAGGTGGCACTCCATGATTATGGACTTGACATGGTCCATGGGGAAACTTGACTGTTTCTTAGTCACGTGTTGAGGTGCCCTTGTTCCTTGGTGACTTCACCCAGGTCAGTATGGCCAGTGTCACATTTCTACATGATGGTATGATTCCGTCGGGTCATTATTTTTACCTTTGAAACTTGATGACCACCTGAGTACTCTCTGCTCAGAAGTCCTTCTTAAAGTGTTGGAAGATGTTTTGTTTTTTCTTTTGTTTCTTGCCCAGATATTTACAGGCTCTAGTGAATATAAGCTATGATAAGGGGACAGTTAGTGCATCATATTAGATACAAAGCAGATATCAGCAGATACCACTGTCTTACACATCTGGCAGATGTTCAGATCTCCCCATTCTCTTTCCAGGTTCTTTGGTTTGTATAAGGAACCAGCACATCAAATTCTGCCCACAGTGCCTTTTATCCTCTTTATTATTCTTCAGTTCTAACCCACAAGACATTTCAAACATTAGAAATGGTTCAGTGCATAATGGTTTTCAAAAACATGCTGTATCTCTGTCTAAATGAGAAAAATAAATATCTAGGGAGCTTTTGCACATGTCAACAGTACTCAGTGAAGCAATATGTGTAGGCAGCACTGGAAACAGTGACAAAGTGAGTATCTGTGCATAACTTGGTAATAATATCATCACCGTCTAGACAACTCAACAATTAGCATCCAGACATACCGAAGCCTTCTTTAAGAAGTCTCTAACAATAAAAAAATATGCCTCCATGGGGAAGAAAGCCACAGATCTCTCTCTGCTACCTTGCACATGCATATTTAAATTTAATTTCATTTAAAAGGTTGCTTTCTAAGATGAACCACTTTTCTCAAGGCCACTTCTGAGTGTATGTTTGTGAAAGTTACAATTGATGAAGATCTTCCTGTTAAAACATCTGTTTTAGTAGTCTCTTTATAGCAGTTGCTAGGCAAAACTCTGTTTGATATGGTAATTCCCATGCACTTCCTGGGCTACTTCTTCTGTTTTATTAACTTTGAAAAATGTTATCTTCAAAACTATACAAATATTGGGGAAAACTCGGGGAAAGTAAAGACATTCTGCACAAGGCTATGACTTCTAGTGAGATACCTGTTAAGAGCCCTATCCCAAGACTTGACTCGTCTCTAATGCACAGGCCCAAGTCTGGTCTCACTTCCCAGTTTTGTTCTGTCCACTAAAGGCAACCATATTACACAGGAATAAGCTCAAGGCAAAGGCAGAATGATACCCTCAAATTTTATTGACACAAGGGTTTAATTTCCTGTACTGCAGACTTTGTCCCAGAAAGGTGCAGGAAGGAAGAAATTATATTAGGTCTTCCTTAACCAGATGATCAACATACAGAGGCAGACAGAAAACTCTGCAAAACCATTGGTTTTCCACCTGAAGGTTAGGCTTGCCTCTTTCTACCTCTCCTGAGTTGGCTTCGCTAAAGGTCATGTGGGCTGCAGCCTTTGGGTAGGCTTTGTTAACAGGATCTGGATCTGGCTGCAGGTATCATGAACCCTCTTGGAGGAGTTGGCTTGGCACCGCAGTTGCTGTATGGGGTAACTCATGTTGCCTAGGAATGCAGTAAGGAGTCTCTGTTTCACATTTGAAGTGGTGAATATGTGTGTGTGAGATTGCTAGCGACATCAGCAGCATCTTCATTGCAGCAACTGGTAGTGATGAAGGCTGAGGAATGTTTTCCTCCAGTGGTCAAACGCCAAGACAAACAGGAATAGTTTAAGTCATCACTACCTTTCCACCCCACATAAACTCAACTGTGTTGGGAAACAAAGCCCCAAGGTGCCTTTAGCCCCTTGGTGAGTTGCAGGCCAACTGTGGAGTTGGCTTTAAATTCTTCTTTGCTTTGAGGATCAGCCCCAAAGCCATGAGTGCTCAAGCCATGAATCATGCTCTGCTCTTGCTCTGAGTGCAGCTGATGGCTTCACAGCTCCTATTCCCAGTGAGCAATGTGAGCAATAAGAGCAATAACCCAAAGATGTAGAAAGGTCACCAGAACATGACAGGGTAGTAACAGAAAGATGTTTCTGATCAGTACTTCCCACACTGACATGAAGTAGGAGCAGGGTGAAATGGTTCTCAGTGAACCAGTAGTTGGCTCTGCAGTTTTTAGAAATGGGAGAAACCATTCGCTGCAGTTTCCAAGTCTGTTAGCACAGGCTTTTTGTTCTTAGCACTGCTGATGTCTCCAAGGTAGACAAGGCTTAAAAAATACATATTTTTTCCTTGGGCAGTTCAATTTGACTGCAATATCCATGGAATGCTATACACATGAAATCAGGAGGGTCAATAGTTGAGCTAAGTGTGTCTAAGGTTCATTTATGACTAGGAGAAAAAACATGTAGAAAAACTCCCACCCTGAGTTCTGTAGATGACACAAACATTTTGTTGAAATGTCTTTCCAGATCCAGTGGTAAGGAAAAAAAATAGTGGTTGATATTTCAAAGGTTCAGACTTGGGAGGGGGTGGGAGTTATCAGCATTTGCTGATATCAGCCAGGCTTAGATATGAACAACTGAATATAGTGCAGTAAGAGGTTACTCACTGCCAACTTTCCACCCTATATTTCAGCCCTCTTAGAATCAGCTAACCAATAACAGGTTTGCATAGCCAGTGAGGTAAGCCTGTCTCAGTGTCTGTGCATGTCCACAGGACACATATGGTCAGCCAACTATTGATTATTTTCCCTGAAAATGAGAAAACAGTATCTACTTCCATTCCCGAAAAATGTTAGAAAGATTTTTCTGCAGGTCCCTCACTTACAGTGTAGGCTGAACACAGACCATGCTAACAAGCATCCACGGCCCCCTGGAGAGAGCCAGCAGCTGCAAGCTGTCTAAGGAGTCTTCTGGTATTTGCACTGAGTTTCAGCAATCCTTTTCACTTCCCTGGCCTCCTGGCTTATCACTTGGTGACTCCAACCTGCATTTAGCTGTCCTCATTTCCCTTCAGGGAGCAGGTCACACTATTGAAGAGGAGCTTGAAACCATCATGACAGTGTAAATGTCCACGTGGGGAATCCCCGCACGTGGCCGCTACATAGGGCATCGTGTCCATCTCTGACAGTCACCCACCCTTTTCTGCTTTCACATTCAGTGAACAGTTCTGCAGGAGGAGAGGGAGAGGGGATTATGGCTGTCATGAAAGGACTGCCCCTGCTCCAAATTGCATTTTCCAGACCAAGTACCTTCTTGTTTACTCGGCCACTGTATTTTTTTTTAGAGGGTGTCCTCCGGTATGCTGCAAGGTATTTGTGTTCAGAACATTTTTCATGTCTTGAGAGAGCCAGTTTTCTCTGTGGGAATGCACACAGATTGGGAAATGTTCTGTCTGAGTTTCATTTTCTTTGTGGTTTACTTAAGCTTTAATATGTACGTCAATTCTGACAATATTTTTTTTTTTTTTTTCCTCTCTGTTCTTCATTTTAAGTCAGAAATGTCAGCCTGCAAACTGTAATGCAGTAATTGCTGCTGTCTTACAATTTCTTTTTTTCCTTCTTGATTCAACTGGTGGTGTCCTGTGCTGAATTTTGCTCCCTAGGCTGAGGGGATGATGCACGTCAGGGTACAGTGCTGCCTTAGTGTTCCTTACCCGGGGTTTCTTCAAAGGCATCCTCGTGTGACATGTCTGGACTCTCTTTAGGAAATCAGCTGAGGACTCACTCCTGAAACTAACTCTGTGAGACACTTGGCTGTGTTCAGTGCTGCTCTGGAAATGAAGGCACCATTGATCAAGTGTTAGGAGGAAGGTCACCCGTGTTCCTGATTAACCTGATGAAATTCACGTACCTGAAGCTGAGTTTCTCACGTAGCAAGATAATCTCCTGCCTCAGGAAGTGTCTAGGATGAGGGACTACAGTTTCTCTAATGGCTCTGATGTGCTTCATGGTATGTGCGGGGAAAAAAAGAGTGAATTCCAGATGTAGTTGTCCCATTCTAGGTGTGAAAGCTGCAGCAAAAGGAGTGAGACTATCTGTGGGTCTAACAGGGGCAGCAGGTGAGCAAACTCCTCCATATTACTGCTGCCTTTTGAATGTCAACCCTGGAATACTTTCCCCAGTGTCAGGAGAAGCACGTGTCTTGGCCACTGATCTGAAGTCTTTTTAAGGGAAACGCTCTAGTCTGGAAAATTATTATACTGCTTCACAGACATATTTGTGAAATCAGAACATCACCACATAGGACATTATTTCATCTCTGCATACCTACAGACTTTCCCCCTGAGCAACACTTCAGACAATGCAGAAGCATCTGAGGAAGCCAAAGCAGAGTGCAGAAAGGAATATCACATCCCAGCTCAGAGTGAGAACAGTCAGCCTATTCTAGACAAATTACTGGACTGAAGAAAAGAAGGAAGACTTGATTTTCACCTCTTTGCCACTCCTGGGTGACTGGCAACCTACTGTTGCATTCACAGTCTTTGGTGAATGCAGTGCACAGTTTCATTCATCATGGGCTGCTTCCCTGGAAGATCAGGTTGAGAGAAGGAAGATCAGTGAAGCAACTCCCAGATCAACTTTTGAAACAATCAAAGCACAAAGACTTCCTTGAAAAGTGCCTCATTAGATAGCTATTTGAAACTGAGCTTGTCCATGTAACTAAAGGTTGGAAAACTCCTTACCAATTCTTTCAGGACAGCTTGAAAAAAAAAAAAAACAAAACCAACACAAAACACCAAAAACCCAACAAAACCCCCCCTCATAACTAAGGTTACTTTAAGAGGAGTTTCCTATCAAATCCCTTGTGAGCACAACTGCTGAAGGCAGCAGATTCCAGAAAAACTTCTTTCACCAATGGATACAGTTCATCCTATTAACAAAAAAAAAAAAAAACCCAAAACCCCAAACTGGCTGTCCTGACTGTGTAGGTGGGTGAGAATATGTTAACAGCTGTGCTCATGAACCTCCCTCCACTGGAGGAGCAAGCTGCCAAAAATACTTGTACTGTGAACAACTGTTCTAAATTTGGTTGCCTGCTTTATATTACTCAGTAGCCAGGCTCTCTTCTTGTTCTTATCCCATTAGATAACGTAAAGCACAAACACAAACCCCTTTCTGTCAGATACAGACGATTCCACAAGCTGTCATCAGGAACCCAGGGAATGGCAGCACTTGCTACACAATCAAGGGTTTGCAGCATTTTTGACAAATGAGGAGGAAGCAACTCATTTGGCTCTGGGGGAGGCTCTGATGACAGCCCTGTGGGAGAACTGAGCTGGAGGGTGACAGTCCCTGTTGCCCAGCATGGAGGGGTGCAGAGCTGAGGCACTCTGCCCACCCTAGAAGGGGAGAGGATGGGCTGCCACCTCACCCAGCAGAGCTTCCCCTGCAAGGGGGATGGAGACCCCCATCCTTGTGTCCTTGTGTGATGGATCAAACATGCCCAAATGCCCCCCTTCAGGCTGAGCTGGAGGTCTAGTGAGAATGGTTTGTCTTCTTCTTGCAGATGGATGACACTTGTCCCTTATAGCCACTGGAAGGTGACAAGCTACCTTCCCATTCATTATACAGAGCACTTCCATTTTACTGCTGCACAGGCTCCTCTGGTTTGTAACCAAGACTTCTGCTACAGCTGGCTGTCATCCCTCTACAGCACAAATGGCCTGGCATGGGAGTATTTGTACATTTTTTGGTATGGTAGCTGGTAAGTTGTGACCTCATTTCTGATGGAGAATCCTCTCATATCACCCTCACACCAAGATGCAGCACTAGCAGTACTCAAGGATTGCTGAGCTTGCTGTGAAATGCAATTTTTTCATTTTTTTAAAAAAAATTATGTTTTGCCTCTGAGACACAATAACTGCTTTTTCTCATAGACTGCATCTTTAGACTACTGTGTTTTGGTTTTGGGTTTCATTTTGGTTTGGTTTAATATAGCTTGCAATTTTCTGGATGAAATGCTTTGCTCTCAATTAACTGTGGATGCAATTTAATGAGTAGGCCAAATGGTGATAGTTAGGCACATAACTAACATCTGGAATGTGCAGGATTAGTGGCTTAGTTAAGACCTCTTAATTAAAATGAGGTCATTCGGTCCTCCCTTCTCTCTTTGTGCAGATGATGTATGTTTAAAACTGAACACTTGCTGATATGTTATTAGGACCACATAAGCTGTCTATTAAGTACCAGGGAAATTGTGGCTTTGATGTGTCAGGTACCTAATGAAGATGAAATTCAGGCTGGGAGCAGTATCATGTCAGAGTGCAGAAAAGATCTCTCTACAAGGTTTTTTCAGTCTTTCATAGCAAGCTCATTGTTTCAGCAAAAACTTTATTCTCTTTTTTTGGAGAGATGGCATTTGTCCTGTGTCTCTATTAAAGCAGGGTGAGCAGGAATTGACCTTGCCTAACAACTTGTCTGGAAGAGAGATGTCTCCCCTGAGCCTGCCATCCAAGCTCCCTCCTTTGTAAATGAGGAGAAATAAGCAGGGGTGGCTCAGCTCACCTGTCCACAACATCTGGCTGGGGCTTGGGGTAGATTTTTCCCCAGAAGTCTTTTTTTCCTTCTCACCCTGCAGGAGGGGACCGTACATTATCTTTGAACATTAGTTTGGATGTTGGCTGAAGGGCTGTGTACTGCTGCATGCTGAAGGTCAGAAGGGCACAGAGACCTTCCTGCTGGGACAGCCTGGCCATGCATCCAGTGACTCCAGCTGGTGAGGGGGTAGCTGGAGCTGCTGTGAATCCCACATCAAACAGAGTGTCCTGCCCAGGAAGCTGCACCTCTGGTCACAGAGCAGGAGGCAGTGAATCTTGTAGTATCTCTGTGAGATCAGCAATGATTTTGTTAGGGCTTCATGTCTATTGGTCACTTGTGGCAGGGTAGAAAGTGTGTGTGTGTGTGTTTTTGTAGGGAAGGACAAGAAGAAAATCCAGTAATTTTTCAGTGTTATAAAATTAACACGTGGTGCTTAGAAAATGCTCCTACTGCCAACTTATCAACCAGCCGACACTGTCATAGTATCAGCCTGATACCCAACCTACTTCTCATCTCATCAACACTGTTGTGCATCAGGAAATGATTCCTCTGACCTGGGCACATTTCATAGAATCATAGAATCATAAAATCATCTGGGTTGGAAGGGACCTCAGAGATCAAGTCCAACCCTT
This sequence comes from Phaethornis superciliosus, assembly GCA_023637945.1. NCBI lineage: Eukaryota > Metazoa > Chordata > Aves > Apodiformes > Trochilidae > Phaethornis > Phaethornis superciliosus. Next base: position 106,766,080 of record JAJQWJ010000001.1, on the reverse strand, counting down.
GATCCACGACTGCTGCGGTTACCAGACCATGGCACTGAGTGCCACATCCAGTCTCTTTTTAAATATCTCCAGGGATGGAGAATCCACTACTTCCCTGGGCAGCCCATTCCAATGTCTGATCACCCTTTTGCTGATGCTGGGGCTGATAAATCCCTGCAACACACACAAAAAATGAGATCCGTGCAGATCATCAGACCTACAGAAGTGCAAGTCTGACCAGTGGCTACACTTCTGTGGTATACTTTGTGCCTGAGTGCAATGTTTTGGATCTCCCAACCCTTGATCCTCAGCTGTGTGTGAGCTGTGCTTAGGCTCATCTTGGGAACCAGAGGAATAATGGCTTAGTATTGCATTTCTCTCTTCCCTATCTTCTGAATCTCAGCCTTGAGGCTATTCTGACCTCTGAAAGGTATCCCAGAACCTAAACCTGTATTTTCTGGCCCCAGGTATGTCCCAGCAGGCCAGGACTTCTCTGCAATGCCCAGACTGAGCCTAGGCATGTCTTCACATGGGACAGGCTCCCACCCACTCCTGGAGACATCCTTTGGACCACTGCACCCGGCAGGCTTGGTAAAAGTCTTCAGGAGCCAAATACAACCTGTGTATTAGATATATATGAGAAAGCTTTGTAGTGGTAGTGTGTGTGCAAGGAAGCAGACAAGTTGGTAGTCTCCTAATCCACTACCTGTGAGTTCAGCCTCAAATGAGAATAACTGGCAAAGGGGCAAGCTGACATATGTGGGCATATGTAACCAAGAAGAGGCCTGCAAATTATGGAATTCCTGCTGATACTGTTGAGGGGATGCTTGTGCAGTGCACTTGGATTTGGGGGTGACTAGGGAGATACAACAAACATTAGTCAACAGCCTGAATTTCTTTTATACTCATACTGGCTCTTACACATGGAGGGGATTCTCCTAGGATCGTATCAGAGGACTGAAGATAATTTTGTGAGTGCAGAAAGTATCCAGTATTCCTACCAGCAGTCAGGATGACAGACTTTGTTAATAAAAGCCATAGATGCTGTGACACATACTGAAAAAAAAAAACAACCCACACTTTTTAAAAATATATTTTGTTTCCTACCCTTCCCTCCTTTTTTTTTTTTTTCTCCCAGGTGAACATTAGGAAGTGCAGGAGCTGATAAATCTCCATCTTTAGAAGAACATCAGACGCTAGCCAGAATTCCTTTTGCTGACTTTAGAAATGCTTTTCTTCCAGATGAGTGAAAGTACTTTGGTCTGCAGACATCCAGAATGCAAAAGCTTTGGTCTTATTAGCTCATCACTATGTCAAGATCCTACAAGAAAGTTCTGTTCCCATTATCAATACAAAATGGATTAGATGGGAGGATGAAAAGGTCTTCGAAAGGTAAAGACAGATATACGTTTAGTTTCCTAAATGTCAGAATGAGGCAGCTTCTGTCATGATACTGAAGAAAAATGTGTTATTACTCTAGTGCTTTAATTTGTTAAAATGATTTATGTCCACAAGACATACCATGTCTTCCTTATTCTTTAAGTCATCCTTAACCCCAGAGGAAATAAGAATTAAAAGAATGCAGAACTAAAAAAACCCATCTTTTTGCAAAAAAAGTTATTGGAGGGATTGCTTGTCTAGCCAGTTTCATTATTTGTGCAGGATGAGAAATTCTAATGCTCCTTTGGTACTAAAGAGATCATGGAGAGGGAAGGAATTTAAAAAGTAAGAATGGAAAAAAAATATTTAAAGTAAATATTGGATTTTTATTCAAGCACAAAAATCCACAACTGAAAATGTGCTTCCACCTCAGCAACCCTTTTATGGGATCTTGGATGCTTAGGGATGTTTGTGTAATTGCTTCTTGTAAATGATCTTCTACTCTGCAACACTTTACAGTAAACCACTTTCCTTTGCCATCTGTTATCCAGTTGTTTTAACTGGGTTTCCAGTTATTTGTATCAGTCATTTACAAGAACCTTTTTAACCTCCATGAAATGAAATAATTGAAGCCTATCTTCCTGACTCCTTTAGGACAGGGTTTATATGTGCTTTAAAACTTAGGGACTGGGGGTTAAAATTCAGTGTGTGATAAAGAGATAGTAATTTGTAAACAAACACTGGGCAACCTAGCATTGCCAGAATTCTTGTTCCTGAAAGCACTGAGCATACATGTTTAATTGGAGAAAGTCATCTGGGGGACCTAGAGAAGATTTTTCATCTCTAGGTCACTTTTTGAACATATGCCATTCTCAGTCATTGTTTAGTCAATGTTAATTAATTTAGTGACTGAAAATACAGTTTGTTGAACAGACAGATGCATCATCCCCTTCCAGAAAGCTGGATTTGGCGGCAGTGAAATTTCTAAAGACAGGAAGATGAAGACTTAAGGTATCCTGCAGTTTGCCCACAGGTGGGATTACCTACAGAATGTCCTCTGATGGAGCCTGAATTAGCAGCACAACTTCAGGGTATATAGAGTCATATTCAGACATGCTGGGAGAACACAGCCTTTTTCTCCACCTCCCTTTTCTGTTATCTATCACAACAGGAAGGCCTCTCCTCTTCCTCCCTCTCCCCACTGGACGGTGACATTTGCTGTTCAGAAATGACCAGCACTGGAAGTGCTTGTGTCAGAACACATATAGAGCAGTGTAGTACCATTAAGAGTCGTGTAGTGTAGTGGTAGTATAGTACTACTGAGAGAGTAGTCACAGCCTGGAACAGACTACCTAGGATTGTGGTGGTGTCACCATCCTTGGTTTAAAAACTGTGTAGATGGGGCACTTTGGGACATGGTCTAGTGGGCATGGTGATATCTACATACATATATATATATATAATTTATTTATTTTATTTGGGGGGGTGTTGACAGTTGGAGGTGTGATCTTAGAGGTCTTTTCCAACCATGACAATTCTGTGATTCTGTGATTCTGTATACTGGCTGACTGCCTTGTGTGGTGCCAGAAGCAGGACTCGAGACATCTGCAATACAGGAGCTACCACGGGGAGCCCCAGATGTTGGAGCAAGAGAATGCAGATGTCTGCTGGAGGAGCTGACTCTTCTCTGAAGGACCACAGAGCTGGAGCTGCTGTTCCACTGGTTACCCTGGGAAGATGCCCTCAGTGCAGACAAGCTGCCTGGCACCGTGTCAGGAGAAGGCTGGGCACAGAGCCTGCCTGCCTTCCCAGTGGGAAATGAGGAACACCAACAAGCCACAGTCAGGCATGCTGTGGCCACCGCAGCAGGCTACAGGGAGGAGGTTTGGCACAGGACACCCCAAGCCTTTCCTGGCTGGGGCATCCTCCTCCTCTCCCAGCCCACCTCTGACACCTTGGGGGAGGTGTGCAAGCATCCTCTCGTGCACCCCATGAGCAGGGTCTCTTGCTTTCTTTGCTGTCCTGGGTAAGGAGGATGTGGGGAATGTCTTCCCTGTCTGGGCAGAGACATGGGAGCATCTTCTCCCTTGGTCCATCATGCGTGGGGCAGTAACTCCTGATGATTTCAGAGGGAGCAGAGGGAGGCAAGCCTGCCTTGCCTTGCCTGAAGCACACTGGCACAGTGTAGTCTTGCTTGTTTGTGGGGAAGTGGGAATGTTAATGGGTTTGCTTCTGCTCAGGAGAGACAGTGGAAAGGAAAAAAGGCCAGTGGGAGGGAGAGAAAGAAATCCAGTGCAGTCACAGGGTGATAAGCAGAGCAAGGGAAAAATCAACACGAAGACAGTGTAAAAGAGAGATACTAAATAGGAAAAAAGAATCTAGTAAAAAAAATATAAATATAATGCCTATACTGTGTCCTGGGTATGGACTGTATGGAGGGGTGCTTCATCTGTAATTCATACAGTAGGCTTTCTTTCAGCTAGGAAAACAGATTCCTTTCTTTTTAAATTGAATAACAATTTTAAAAACACAGGTAGCAATTACAGGCCATAAAAGCATTCGCAAGCTCAATCTTGCCCTGTGGACTGTGGGGAGACCTGGTCCAACAGCAGGGACCCCCACACCCTTGCCACCACTGCTGAACCTCTCCAAGGCTGGCAGCCACCACCACCACCAGGTTTATTACTTGCTTTTTCTCTGTGAATAGCCAAACAAACACTGCTGTCCCCAGGAAGAGAAGATGTTGGTGTTCAGTGGTGTTTTACCTCATTGAAAGAGAAGACGAAGCTGCTATTAAAACCCTGTGAACACAGAAGAAAATCAGGTTCCAAATGCTCTTGAGTATTTATAAAAATAAGAGCAGTCTTCAGTGTAAAATCTAAGCAGTCAGTATTTTTCTTTTTTGTTATTTTTATCAAACTGACATTTATCAGCATATTTTGAGAGTCTCCGACAGTAATAAAACATTAAGAAAATGAGTGTCACAGTGGCGAAACACAGCATTGTTGAGTTGTCCTTACAAGAATGTTTCATCCCCAAGGGACATCATCTTGCTCATGTACACGCTTCAACAGCAAATTGACTATTTGGTAGGTGACCTTCCAGATGCCTGAAGTCAATGGGAGTCTTGCTATTGACGTCAGTGGAGCTACAGTTTCACTTGGTAACTGGTGGCAGACATTGTGAAATATTTTCTAACTGCATTCCCTTGTTAAACATGACCAACTTTTTTCTGTCTAGGCGTGGCTCCCTTTTGCTCTGCCCCAGTCCATCATATCTGAGCTGATTTTACTCAAGAGCAGGGTAACCCTCCCTCTTCCCATGGTGCTGAGTCAGCGCTTATCAGGGGGATTTATTGCCCTTCGGTATGAGTTATGCAGATTATTTTACTGTGAAAATTCATAATTTGGGAAGAGCATATGGTTCTGATTCAAACTGAAGTCTGCATTTGATCCTGATGTAAACAGACCAGCTTTGGACACAGAGAGTCACCATTTGGCAAATAGCAAACATTTCAGATCCATTCCAGCTCTCCTGGGACCGTATGGGAGGCTTGCAGATGATTTCAATAGTAGCAGGCTCTAGTGAAATAGAATATTATAGAACAGCAGATACCCCTGCTATCCTTCAATTTTAGCTGTTCAATGGGGAAAAAAATCAGAGGCAAATGGAAAAAACTGAGCAGAAAAAGCACCAAAAGACCAGGAGAGGAGTGTGCCAGAAAACAAGAAAATTAAGAAAGAAAATCAGCAAGGGAGAAATATGGGAGAAAGGAACACACAGGCAGATTATATATATATTAAAAAACAAAAAAAAAGCCAAAAACCAGGAGAAAAGCAGAACCCAGAGACAGAACAAAAAGCTGCATTTCTGGTGGGGGTGGAGAGAAAAAAAAGAAAAAAAGAGTAATTAAGGCAGAAGTAGTCCCCAGTCTGATGCAGCAAGGTAAATGTTAAACATACTGATGCACAAGTAGTTCACTGACAGGCCTGGAGTTAAGCATGTACTTAAATGCCCTTCAGAGCAGTGAAAAAATCAAAATATGCAGAGGAGGAAAAAGGTCAGGGGGAAGGAACACAATCCAGTATGTTGAAAGAAGAATTGTCTATACAAAAATAGCCATATACTACAGAATAAAGACATCTCTTCCACACCTCTGGGTGTGAGAGACAATGGAAAAGGAAAGGGTTCTGATTTTACCATAACTATAATAAAAAAGTATGTGTCTAGACCCCCTAAGCTTTACTTGAACCTATATCCCAACAGGAAATAAGTCTTGGGAAGGTGGGTTTAATTGAAATAATAATTGTTCTTAGATTGGTTTTATGTTAAAACTGATAAAGCAAAGAAGTATCTTCTGCCTATTTCCTCCTTTATGTTTTCATATTGCTAGATCTTGATAATCATATCAACCAGAACTAAGTGGATCCTCTTGCAGAGCAGTCCTTTGCCAGACTTTGCAAACCAAAGATGATTTCTTCTGAGGGCACAGGCAGGCCCTGATGATGTGAACCTGCCAGAGCTGTTTGGCGCACTGGAAGAGGCAAGGTGGAGACTGGCTCTGGGTCCCTTTCTCCTGCAGGTAAATGGGACATGGGTAATCTATGGATGAATCCGAGCATAATTTCAAGCTGCGTGGTATTTTCTGACTACAGATGTGCTCATATATTTCACAACTTCTTGGCTCTGTTAAGGACTGCTATAGCTGTGTGACTGTGCCTTCTCTGCAGTGGCCTCATGAAAAAAAAGTAGAAAGCACAAGTCCTTCCCTTTTTGTTTTAAAGCAGACACAGCCCCAGTACCTGTTGCTCGCCTTGATTGGCAGCTGTGTCATCCTTGGTTCTGTATTCTGTAGAAACCTTATCGAACTATACAGTAAGTTGATTAAGGAGAAGCAAATTGTGAGAACCTGGAAACTGCAGGGTACAACCTCCACTCTGCTATTCTACCAAAATGAATTCAGATTCTAGTAGCTATTCTAGTAGCATGAATATTATCATTAATAAGTGCCTGAAATTTCCTCATACTCATAAAATTCCTTTAAAAAAGACTCATAAGAAACAATGTGGAAATGAGATTTAAAACAAAACAATTTTTCCCTACGCCTCTGGGCTGACAGATCTTGGCAGCTGAAATGTCAAGCACTCTCAGCAGAGTTAACAGAAAGTAAAAGTAACTCTTTGTATATCTGAAGAGCAAATTCTTATTTCATCGACTAAAGACCATCTCTCTTGCCTTCAAGATGAGGGTACAGACGCTGCCTCATCCAACTAATCTGCTTGGCAATCATGAGTGAGTCCCTATAACATTTTAGGTTATCTTTCTCTGAAAAAACCCCAAACACTCCATTCTCCCTAAGCGAAATCACACCATTCTCTTAGAAAATGACTTCATATTTTTTCCAGTGCTATACCTCATGAATAGGAGAAGCTCTTTGTAAACACCCTGAATGTTACCTCAGTATTTTTCTTTGTAGAATCAGAACTCCCCTTCATCATGATGACTACAGAAAATTTGGCATAGAGCAGATTAATCCCATGGCTTACAATCCTTATCTGCTCTCTTACCTATTGTTTTTCTCCATCTCTCTGTATCCATCTGCTGTGCGCCTCACAGGTAGACTGAATTCTCTCAAGTCAGGACCTTGTGGGGGTTTTGGCCTGCTTGCAACTTCTGGGTGCCACATCCATGTGGATGTCTCATCAGAATGATCCGGACTGCCTAGGCTGACTTTCTCTGAAAGCTGAAGTTCTCACCCCAATGTCTCCCAGCTGTGACCTATTAATGCAGTGACAAGTTACAGTCAGCTTTTTACACCCTATTGGTACATCAATACACCAGCAACTAAATCCTAGGGGGAGAAAACAATAGTTATTCAAGCTGTGTGATAGGAAGAAGAAAAAAAAAAAAAATCAGAAAATGGGGCTTTTTGTATATGTAGTCATGCAATTTCTGTATTACCATCCATAGAGGAATTACAGGAGTGTAGACCACAGCACTGGCATGATGTGTGACCATGGCATTACCTTTTGGTTCCTGCACGGGAGAAGAGCTCTCCCTCCTACTGTTTGTAAAAATGAAGAAATACTGCTCCAGACAGCTTTGTTGGCATATGCCATTGATCCACAGTTCCTGCCATTTACACAGCTTCATTTCAGCTCTGTTGGGTGAAGGATCCCAAGGAGGAGCCAAGAAGGACAGGAACTTTTGCTCTGTGCAAGGATCTCGTTTCCAGACAGCCTGGGTAAGGGTCATCGATTGTCTTCCTCTGGAATGAAGACTTCATCAGGAGGTGACACAGATTCAAATAAAATGTTGTAGCAGAGAACCCTGCAGAGAAGCAGGGTGAAGACAATGTCATCTTTTAACTACATCTGAAGTGGTCGTGGATGTTGCTGGCGAAACAGAGCAATCACAATTTTTCAGGCTGGAAGAAGGTGCTGCTTGCCATGTGATGTCTGGTGAATCAGAGGGAGTGCAGCCATGAGTTGGATTCTGTGCATTTCCACAGGGCAGCTCGAGGAAGGAGTTAGAGCTATAATTGCCCACGATCCTAGAAAGAATTGATGACTTCCCCTGACACACTGTGTTTTTACATCACTGAGATCTGGACCTCCATTCAGGCACCACACAGAGACACCCAACTTGGAAGCTCTGAGTCCCTCACTAGATACACATCCCTCGTGTGTGTTTGTCCATCAAAGTTATGAATTATCCTGTGGGGATTTTCCCATCTTTCATGATGTTTTTGAAAATCTGGCTATGCTCAGGTTTAACTTAGGTATCCCAGATAAGCACCTAAGCCAGAGGTCCCACAAGTGAAAGTGCTTTGGATGGGAGTGTGTATTTGGGTTTCTAGTCCAATGGATAGCCAGATAGACAAGTTATTTATGAGAAAGATACATACTTATGTGAATCCCTAGAAAAATTAATTTAACCTTGATAGGTCTGAAAAGGGATGTAGATGGTAGTCAGGCTGCTTACACTGGCACAGAGGAGACTTGATCTTGAGAGCCAGGTACAATGAATGTGCAAACATTTTTCACAAGGCAGAAACAACTCGAATAGCAGACTCTGAAGATGGCAAAAAAAAAATAAAAATACAGGGACCTTATAATGGTAGAGTTAGGCAATATGTAGGAGGTAGGAGATGGAAGCTAGAGTTCATGATCTTCTGGAAAAGTGGTTTGAGTCTGAATTTTCCACATTCCTGTGTGTGCTCTAGGGACTAAGCGGTGGGGGAAAGGGCCACCTTTCTCCCCCTCTGTTGGTGTTTTGTGTGAGGCCTGTTTTCACAGATGCACTCATAAAATACCAGTGGGATAGGACACGCACTTTGAGACCAATTCAGATCACTCAGTTTGTGGATGCCTACAGTGCTTTTTTATTGTAGGACTGCTTGTTACTGCCAAGACATAAAGAGTAATGTCTGAATGCATACCTCTATGGTGTATGGTTTAAGGTATGTAGAAAATTACTGGATAAAAGCGGGGTAGCTAGGTTTGGCAGTTCTACCTTTAGGGTGGCAGCTCAGTGGGAGGTTTAAGGATTTTATTTTTGGCCTTTGGCATATAAATTGTTTTGTGCAGTCTATGTATCAAATATAAAGGCAGACCCAATGATGAACAACCTACACGTTATCCCTACTTCACTGCTCTGAGCCAAGTAGAGGGAAGTTCAAATTTGGTACATGTAACAATCATTACTCTCAATGTGAGTCATTTGTGCACATATTAAAACAAGTAAAAACAAATATTGATAGCCCCAGTGGTAACTAGATGTAAAAGCAAAAAACCTTGGGCAGCTGATGAAAGACGGGAGTGTGGGTATAACATGGGAAGAAATACTGAACTGTAAGAAGAAAAATCCTAGTTGATTGGTTCCTAATGCAATAAAACAATTCACCCTGGGACTTGTAAAATAACTGTGAGAGCTTAAAGTGATTCAAACTGGCAGTTCCAGCACAGTCCCCCAGGACACAATGCAATAGCCATGTTTAAAACCTATTGCTGAGTTCCTAGGGAGGCCAAGGAGCCAGCACAGAGACACCACAGGGGTTAGGACACAGGGGCAGGATGTGCACTGGGGCTGGGGAGAGACTGCCTCTCCTCTTAACCTCTCTTCTTCGATGAGGATGGGAACTTTGGCTGCAGAATGCCCAGCACTGCTGCTTCCTCTGGCCTCCCAGAACTCTTGTACAACTCTTGTGCTTTAAAATTTCTTCTATGTGAAGCTGTACTGGAAACCCTTGTAGTGTTCTAAGTGTGGGAACTGTTCTTCAAAAGACCAAAAACATTAAAAATGGAAGGTCCTTTCTATTGCCTGTCATAATTGCAGTTGGACATGAGAAAAGAAGCCAATCTAGGTCTTCAGGCTTGCTTACACTTGAGGTATCCTAGGCATAACTCACTCCAGCTGTCTTTGCAGGTGCTTGAAGGATCATGCAGAGGTCCTTTTGTGAGTGCTTAGTGCAAGTTTCTCAGCACGGTTCTTCTCATTTGTGGTAGAAAGATGTGGAGTCTGAAATCACACCTCCATGAACCAGAGAGGTTTGATGCTCTGTCTGCAGGTTGCTGACTACCACAGGATGAGTGCACCCGCATGATCAGATCTTTGTCTGCTGATTAATTGGTAAGGCTGTGATCTGTCATACTATGAAACCATGTGGCTTCATTGAGTTTTCCCAATGCTTCTTACAGACTCACAGAAGTGAGCTTCATTTCTGGGCTGTCTCTGGGTTTTGTCAGCCTGAAATGCTCCCTAGAATGTACAGACACAGAAGTGGCTTTGCTCTGTTGACTGCCTAGAGGATGGGCCATGAAGACACTGTACAGTTCCACCCCCACACACCTTGCTGCATATCATGTGACAGGGCTGCATGGCATGACTCCTAACTTCTATATAGCCCTTTTTCTTTCACTGAAATGTATTAAGCAAACTACCAGGCACCATGGGGTAACATGTTAGAACTTGACTCTGCAAGCACTCTGCAGGTATTCAGGGAATTAAAATAACTTTGTCAGGTCAGGGTTTGAAAGCTGTTAAGTTTGACATCACTAGATCATCCAAAGTTATGTAACATTGGTGTTATATTTTATTGCACAGCCAGTTTTCTTCTGCTCAGGTGGAATTTTTTTCTTCTTTCTTTCCTAGAAAACCTAATTTGTACCACTGATACCCTGTGTGGGCAGAGCTCATGGCCACCTTCTCATGTTTGTGTCCCCTTGCAATGACAGTTTTGGAGGAGCCATAACCTTCATCAAAAGAGTAGTGATGAGTTGTCAGCAGTGGTACCATCTTCAAGCAACTGTGCTACTTGTAAATGAATGCCTGCCCTTAGTCTTGTCTAATTAAGCAGAAAATTGAGCTAAGCATGCAGCACAGCTGTCCCTGTCTGCTCTTTGGATACTCATGCACCAAATAAGTCAGTTGAGAGTGAACAGAGATTTCTGTCACTGCTCTCCACACTCCGTGGACAATGCAGTACAGGATGGATAGTGGAATAGGGAATATAGCTAATATAGTAATCAGAAGTCTGCCCACACTACAGCTCTAATTCAGTGAGGATATTGCAGCATTACACAACTTTGTAACAGCGGTTTCAGCATCAGGTGTTCAGTGCTCTTGGAGGTTTTTCTCAGTAAATACAAAACTGTTATAAGTTCCTTGCTACTGGTGTGTGATTTGGTTAGTATAAACCTATCTGAGCTGAGGTTGTGTTCCTAACCACATTTCAAACATAGCCAGAGGAAGAAGCCACCTAAGGAGAAGCTACACCTCTAAGGATTAGCTCCATAGCATGAGATTTCCCTTGATTATTAACTGTGTGTCAGTTTCTCCCTAGTCTTCCCAGAACTGTTCCAGAAGGCACATGGTAGCTCCATCCTTGAGGCAGCATGGGGCAAAGAAGTGTGTCAAAACACATGGAGGAGTTCACCTGGAAGAGGAACTAAAAGTGATACACTGGCTTCCTACAAGTTCATCCTCACCAAGGCAAATGTTATTTTCCAGCAATACAAGGAAATCAGTTGCAGAATTATCAAAAAAAAAAGAACAGTTTCTTGTGTTTGGTGGTGGAGATGGTCTACACAGTGTGCAATTTAACACTGTGTAATCAAAGCTTGCATGCTACACTCTTCACATATGTGAAGAACTATGTGAAGAGCTGCATCCCACAGACAGCTGGCAGCAGAGGCCCTTGACCCCAGCACCAGGCTCTGCAGCTCCAGAAGAGCCCTGCCTGGACCTGCCAACCTGGCAATCTGACAGCTGGTGGTTTGGACCTGGCCAAGCCACCTAAGCAGTCTTGCCTCTCTCTCTTTTGTTTAGCTTAAAGAAGTCTGTATATTATCTTAAAGCTGAAGAAACTGTTTTCAGACATGTTTTTGTGGCTTTTTTTTTTTTTTTTTTTACAACAAAGGCATCAGGCCAACAAAGGTTCGGTGCCTTCATGCAAAGGAAGTCCCCAAGGCCTCCATGAGGATACTGATAATTCAAGTTTCATCCATGGAGAATGAGGTGCTCTCATCAGGTGCCCACATCAGATGTGCTCCCTGTGTTGGGTACCATTGCAGCTGTCAGTATCACAGGGGGGAACAGCCTCACCGGGGGCAGATGACCTGGAAGAACAAATCCTCTTGCAGCAGTTCAGCAGGCAGTGGTGATCCACACTCCCTGAAGACAAAGGGCAAAATACAGTGAGTTCCAAGGAATGTTTGGCAGTGATGGCAAAAAATGTTCACTTCATCCTGCAGGACACACCCAGGCATGGGTGTGCTTTCTACCTCAGCAGAGTTCAAGTCACCATCGAAAAAGTGAAAGAATGGCTATTATCATATGGACAGGTGTAGCCTAGCCACATTTTGCTCTTGTGGCCTTTTATCATTGCTTTTGTTGGTTTTTTTTTTTTCAGATTTTGCTTGTGGATGATGTGGCTGGCATCTGAGGGAGAACAAATACATTCTGTTCTTATTGGAAGACATGCACATCTTAGGTGTTCCCCCTGTGTTTCTCCATTAGTGTTCCCACAAAACAGAAAAATTACAGCCTTTCCAAATGACATGTCATAGCATGGCATATCATGGTGTGGCATGACATGATATGACATGGCAAGTCAGGGAAAAAGGATGTTGCACTGTTATAGGAACTCTGTTAGTCGTTTCCTTGACAATAAGGGGTCCATGATAGTTGATCATCCACACAGCCTTGTCTGATGTGCAACACTGTGTGAGATTGAATCTTGCAGAATAGGGCTACAGATCTTGACCATCAGGAAGGACTCATCCTGTGGTTACCAAGGGAGAAGTGAAACACTCAACAGATTCATAGATGTCAAGGGCTGTGTGGTAGAGCTGTGCTAAGGTGCATTCTCCTCAGTGTGATATCTGGCTGCAGCCAGTCTGCTGCCAAGGGCTGTGGGCAGGTAAACAGCTTGCCCTCCTCATCCCATGCAAGAGAAGACCACTTGTAGGCTGTTTCTCCTTCTTGCTGATCCTTCAGGTAAAGGTCATTAGGGATCATATTCCTCATAAAATCTTCCCATTCCCAAGCAGATGCTCCTAAAGAACTGAAAAACTCTAAGACAAAGCCTGGATATCTCATGTCCCTGCCAGGTATCTCACTGATGTCTTGGCTTAAAACTGGTTTCTCTTCCTGGCAGTGGTACGGAAACTGTTAATGTTCTGAGACAGTTCTGAGTTTCCTGAAAATTGATCTTCATCAACTTTATCTTGAAGAATTATGATTAATAATGTTGTACTATTTTCACTTTAATCTGAATTTCTCATCTTTGTCAGAATCTGTGATCCTGATTCCCTCACTGGCAAACCCAAGCACACAAAGCAATTGTTCTGCTTTGAATGGAGCTGCATTAGCAATCTGCAGTCAAGAGAAGGTTTTGGCTCTTCAAACCAATTCGACAATTGCTTCATATACCTACCCCCCCCACCCCCAGTGCTATAAATATTGGTGCTATTTTAGGCTAATAATGGGGGTTTTTATATGCCTATCCCCATCGGAAGTTTCCTGCCCATATTTGGGTAAGTAACAAAGGACAAATATGATCTTCCCCTACCCCCCCTTTTAAGTTGTTAAACTTCAACAATAATAAAGGTATTATGTGGAGTCATCTCAAAAATATATCCCATATATCATTCTGAGATAAAGATCTTTGTCTGAGACTTTGTCTGAAAAGGATAATGTTTCACTCCTGGCGCCTGTGAGTCTACTCTTTCTAGCATAATACATATTTGTTATACAGTTACTAGACCTGGCTAGGTACAGTGCCCAAAAATCAGTTTGCACATTTTTGCCTATTAACAAAGCTCATCAGTCCACTGTTTCTTCTCTACCTGCTGAATGCTAACCAAAACACTTGGGAAATGATGGAGGTGGTAGGAAGGTGTCCCAGGGTGTTATCCATGAGGAGTATGATGTAGTGGAGCACAGAATGGCTTGCAGTTAGAGGGCAGTTTGGGCACACTTTAAAATACCTGCACAGTCATTTTCTTTGGTGGAAATTAGGGGAACAGAAATGAGGATATGCCTGTGTGTTGCAAGAAAAGTGTGTGAGAAATCTTACCCCTGCAGAAATTACAGCTCTGTTGAAATTCTCCTGAAAATTTTGTTGAGGTCTGGGAATATTTTAAAACCCCAAGCTCCAGTGTTCAGACAACACTGAAACATTGCCTGGTGTGTTTTGGATAAAAACTATTTGGGCGTTTTCATTTTATATTTAGGCATTCTCAACTCAGTGTTTAAGACATAAATATATACCTGTGTATATACAAAACAGAAAGGATGAAAGCAGAGCAAGAAACCATAGAACTCTTAAATGCCTAGCACAAGGCAGGGTGCTGGAGTGATGTCCCCCCAGGTTTTGCTCCTGTTGATATGTCCCCAGCAGACACCTTGGTTTTGATGGTGCAGCAGGTTCCAGCAGAGGATTCTCCTTCAGGGCCCGGGGGGCTCTCTCTGGGTGCTGACAGCAGCCAGCCCCCATGTAGTCACTAGGTTAACCCCATCTCACAAGATCTGTGCCTCACCAGAGAAAATAATTCACTCCTCCTCCTCTCTCCCCTGCCCCCCCCGTGCTGTGTCTGTGGTGTGGCTTGCCTCTAACCTTTAGCCAGATCCAAAAATCATAAATATGTGAAGTAAAAGTATAAAACCATTAAAGGAGTTAAATGTGATATATGAAAGCTACATTAAATATAGTAGCAAATTTTACAAGTTAAGAAAATGTACCAGATGCTTATTGATCATTTATAAATGGTTTTATTTAGTGAGTAGTTTCCAAAGTTAATGGCGTGAATAAACTCTTTCTAAACCCCACTGCTTATCTGCTGTTTGCTGAGGCCTAGATGGTACCATTAGATCTGTACTGCAGACTTCTGCAGTTTGGCCTCATTAATATGGCAGGCAGCAGTTTCCACACCTCACAGAGTTATGTTCTCATCTTCCAGAAATGGTGGAGCTCTGGAGCTGTGTGAGTCCCCTGTTTGCATTGGAAGGATCCTCTGCAGGGGTGTGATTTGTGCAGAAGAGGGTGGAACAAGCCAAAAAAAGTAAGCTGCCTGATAGCACTTGAAAAAGCAGATCTGGAGGAAAAATTAAGCTCAGGTTAGTGCTGACCTTAGCTTGGAAAATCATATGCTCTCCAACATCCACATCTCTACAGCCACTAGGGAGCTGCCTGGTTACATGTGATTTTACCCATCTGTTATTTAAATCACAGATCCAAACTCATATCCTGGGGTTTCCAGAAATTATGTGAATCCCTGTCATCCCATGGATACTTTTTCTATAAACTGATGAAAGATCTGGATCAGGCAATTTTCCAGGCTGGATAACACTCCTGACTCCCTCATCCCACTATCTCTAGAACTGGGGTGATGAGTACCTGTCCATTCCTCTCCCTACCCCAAAAAGCAGCTAACTGCTGCTGTGCTTATTCAAGGGAAATTCACTTCCTTGCTCCTGCAGTGGTGTCTAGAGGTCTGGACTTAAGACATTTCACTTTCTTTAGTATCTCATGGTAAGTGTCTAAAAATGTGGAAATGACATCTAACTTAAGTGTTACAGGGAATCCCCTACATTATTTTAATTTTTGTTTTCCTTTCTGTCTCTTTTAACCTGTATTGGCTGTGGTTTGAGTAATACTGAGACAGGAAAAGAATGACTTATTAGGTTTCAATTCATGTTCCATGGAAGGTGAGTATCTTCTCATCTTTCTCAGGGTTCCTTGTATTTTTTTCTGCTTGATTTTCTAATCATTGTTCTTTTCTAAAGCTATCAAATGACTGATTTGTTCACTTACTAGGCAAATGTTAGAAAAAAGCATTGTGGAAAGAAAAACATTTTATTCATATTTTATTTTGGGTTGGTTTTGGGGGGGTAGGGGTTTGAGTGTTACATATGCTAATTCTTATTATATTTACATAAATTGAAAAGCAGTTTAAGCATTTCTAAACTATATGCTCGGCTTTAAAAAAATGTGGATAGAATTTTATCTTTGTTTTATGGTCATTCATCAAAGAGATTTTATCCAGAACAAGTTTACAATTTGGCTGATTGAAATTGCCATTATCCAGTGAATTTAAAAAAAAAATATTGAGCCACAATATGTACTCTAGCCACAGTAACAGAAGAAAGTAGCATGTTCAGATTGCTGTGGGTTTGCCTATGGGGGCATGGGTGCAGGATCTTGACAAATGTTGTTCCCTGAAAACGAGGGGAAAGAGGGTATCCTGCTAGCCAGGCTTGGAAGGCATGATCTGGACTGTAGAAATGTCACCAGGAAGCCAAAATTTATTATAAGTGAGGGTGTAGAGAAGACATTATGAAGAAAATTAAACTAGGACTTGGATGTCAGGATGAGTGAAGGCCTTTTTGTCTGGAATTTTGTCCTTGATGTGTGTCACTAGCTGATGTGTCAAGTCTGCAGATAACTGACCATCGCCTTGGTCCACTTGGGAATTCCCTTGCCAAGTGCTGCTGTGGGAGGAATCTGCATGGAATTTGATAAGCCACTGTCCTTATAAATTGAAAACTCACCCCAAGCTATGCTTAACCCAGAGGGAAGTTGTGCTGACCTGTGATGATCCAGAGCAAGGCACCTCTGAGCTGAGGATCCCTCAGACTCTGCACATCTGTCATTTTGCAGCCAGGCAAAGAGCTAGAAGTGACTAGAGCTTGTCGAGATGTGAAATATGAATAAGAAAATGCAGAGATAACACAGACTAGCGGTAGTCTCCCAGTTTCTGGTCTAGTCCTGCAAGGTGTTGGATGCCATGGTTAGCAAGGAAACCCTTTGGATACTCTACTAATAGAGAAAACATCTTGCAATTTTTTTTTCATCCAGAAAGTAAGTGATGTTGTATTTTCCATTCATCATCGAAGTAAAACACAACTCTCTTTTAAGCCTTTCTTGTTCATTTCTAGCTGTGGTGGCAATGAGGGAAAGGTACCTCCCTGTGAAAGGTAGTTTGCAGAGGTGGCATTCCAACCCCAGCAGTCCCCTGGGAGTTATGGCTGTTTAGCATGGTCACCTTAACCCTGAGAGAGGGGCCATCTCAGCATGGTCAAGTAGGTGAAACTTCAAGTAGGTGGAACTTCTGGTGTCCTGGGCTTCCTATGAAGTAAGATAACAAAGGCAAGAAACATGCTGCAGGTTCTGGAGCCAGCTGATGTCTGGGTTTGCTTCTGGGCTGGAGACTCAGGCCTGGTTGTGTTATCCACTGTATTAAAATGGGATGTGGATGCATGTTACCAGGGACTGTCACTGCAGCTGAAATGAGCAAACAGTGACTCAGATAAATCTTGTGAGAGGTTTAATGCATGCTGGAAAGTAATATTTCCTACCCTGTTAGAATAGAAATCCATCCTTCCGCAGACTTTTTTCTCTTGCCCAAATTCAGCAACTGAGGCAATACAGCATTTGACTTGATTACTCAAGAGCATGCACCCTGTTTTCCAACAAATCCAGCTTTCTGCTTATTACAGCAAGCATTACATGCTGAGACAACATCACCTCAGAACAGGTAGAATGTATCATGCAAAATTGTGTGTTGTGTGAAGACAGTGATGGAGGAGAGATTATTCCTTGCAGCAGCTCAAGAAGAGGGGGATGCCCAGTGACTAACAAATGTGTATTTAAAGCAAACATAATGGGGAACTGTCCCTTTTGAAAAATTAGCTGTGGAAACCTGGTCTCTCTGCTGTGGAGACCAAAGTGGATATAGTGGGTACATCTTTCCAAAAAAACCCAAAAAGCCAAACCAAACCAAACCAAAAAACCTACAAAAAACCAACCAGCCAACCAAAAAAAAAACAACCCCAAAACCAAAACAAACAAAAAACAAACAAAAAACCAACCACCCACCAAAAAACCCAACGAAATAAAAAAACCCAGCCCCACCTTCAATTGGTCCTTCAGTTGGTATTGAACTATAATCTTTAAAGCAGCAATTCTCTGCTTGGCAGAAACTGAGATGGTAAGAACAGGACCGTGGTCCATCCTGGATAGGTGTTATTGAGCAGTGGCTCCTGTACTGATCCAGGATGACTGCTGTGGTGTTATGTTGCAACTATATTAGTATGAGTGAAAAAAACACACAAATCACCTTGACTTGTATGTTTAGGTGAAGGAAGATTCCAGCCGCACAAGAAATGACATCTCTCTAAGGTGTCTGTAGCAATGTAGATGGTGTTCAGAGCACACTGAAGAATAAACTTGAGCTCCCTTGAGTGTATAGGTCCGTCTACACTTAATGACACTTAGGGGCTAGATTAACAACATTAGCCACTAAAACCCTGTGCTTATTCAGGAAGGATAACACTTAGAACACCCTCCTGAGCTCCTGCTTGCATTTTACTTGCACACTGCTCATGCTTCACCCCTTTTCACTGGCCATTTGCCAGGCGCTGTGCAGGCACCTTGGGGGGGCAAAGAGGCAGACAGCTGGGAAGCAAGCCACACACACCAGCCCGTCACATCCTCTGGTGACTCTTGGGGGAATTCCAGCCAATGAACTTGCTGTGAAAGTTTTGCTTTAAGGCTATTATTCACCACTTCATCGGCAGCAACAGCACTTCTGTACGTGATGTCCTCCATGTCATTGCCAGTCCTCTGAGTCATCAGCCCGTGAAGGAAACAACTTTGTTTTCTTTTAGCTCTCAACTGAGCATCCAGCATAAGCACTTTCTTTTGGTCCATCTGGCCTCATCTCAGCTTTCTTTAAAGTTTTCCCAGGAGCTTGCTAAAGTAGTGCTTATGTTCTCTTGTTTTATGTTTGTATAGGTGATGAGGAGGAGAAATTTCCTGTGTATGACTTTTGAAAAAAATAACACTTGGAGAATCATGGAAGTGTTTTCTTACCTTAAGTAAGCTTCTCAAGTTTTCCTGTAGCCAAAAAAGAACCATAGTGAAAGTGCATTATAGAAATTTTTCCCCATGCCCAAAACTCAGTGTGAAGAGATGGAGAACTCTGATGTATCCGTTCAAAATCTTACGATTTTGCTGGCATTCATCCTGTAAATCCCACAGTCCCATCATATATGGCTGATGCTTTTGATGTGGAATATTGCTCTGTTGCCAGAGTAATTTTCAATCATTTCTGCACCAGATGTATATTTGTAAGCAGTTGTGTGGCTGTGTAATTATCAGGTGTTTCAAGTGCATATGTTGATGCCATAGAGAGACAGGGAAAAGAAACAAGGGACAAATGTGTCTTACTGCAATGTGAAGTGAGATCATGAAATAAAGCCTCATCTTGGATTTTGCTTATGGAGACTTGCCTCAAATGTTTGAGCTGGTTTGCTAATTGTCAACTTGTTCATGGATCATGCCAAAACAGAAGGTGAAAATCAATGGAGGTTCAGAGAAGAGTTTAGTGTGTGTTTAAATCTCACTTGCATATGGTAATTGTGAGATTCAGTGTTGTCCTGAATAGAGGTGATTTTAAGTGTATACTTGAATTCTGTCTTACTTGAAGCCTGAATAAATGATCCTCTTTCAGCAAATTCAGTAAGGACAAAATGTTTTTCTGGACTATTGTCTGTAACTCTTAACACTATTTTAAATGCTCTAAAATAAACACAGACAATCTGGCCTCAGAGTTCAGTCTCATATTTCAAAAATAGTTTGGTGGTAAAACTGCTTTTTCTTTGTCTTTATTCTTTTTTTAATGTAATAGTAAATGCTTGAGAACTGGGACAAAAGTTAGTCCTTGCACCATCCTGTCTATCATTGCTTCTTCCAGCGTTACAGAGACAGAAAAGATTAGGGTTTAAAAATATTGGTATGCTGTCACTCCGCTTGTTTTTTTTGGCCCAACAGGCCACCAGTTGCTGCAGTATTTGGCCCTTTCACAGGAATCTTCTGAGGTATTCAGACAAGGTTTTCAGTAATTCAGCACCATGGCCCTTCTTAAATTTTACGGCATCATTTAGAAGTGACAGCATCCTGAGGATGTGGCAGGCAACACATGCAGAAATGGCTGAAGAACCATCTTATCCATCTACAAACACCCCTGGCACTGTGCCCTGTCTTCCTGTGCTTGGTCACCAAGTGCTGCTTGCTAAGATTTGCTGATCTTTGTGGTAGTTTAATCTGGAAGACTTAGAGGTAGCAGTGATGGATGACATTTGCTGCTGGATTTCCTGGAAGCCTATGACATACCAGGTGGTCTCAATCAGGGTGGAGGTGGCAGCTGAGGAAAGAGGGAGGACTGGAGGAGAGGCAGGAACCACAGTTGTGGTTTGGTGTAGATGAGAGAGCAAGAACAGCAACTGAGCAGCTGAGGAGATGGGATGGCATCTGCTGTGCAAGGCAGAGACAGGGAAAAGGGATGGAACACACCAGGGTGCAGGGTAGGTATCAGGAGCCGCAACAATCTCAGAAAACAGCACTGGGCTCATGATGCCTACAAGCTACTGCAGGGAAGGGGTAGCCTGGGTCATGGCCATCCATCAGTGGGTGCTGGCCAACAATTAGGCTGGTTCTTGGTCTCCTGGTGACCTGCTGTGGCTTGGTAGCCAACTGCACAACCCTTACCTGTCTGCTGCTTAGTAAGGACTGTTAATAGCCAGGCAGCGTCCTGGCTCAAGATCCCTGACATACTTCGTGCCATGCAAATATTTCCATGTAACTACAAGTGATGACCTGAACAACTGATAACTTCTTGTTAAGAGAAGCATGATTTCCCCATTTCCTTAGCAATAAGTACAATGATTGACAAGTGCAGTGCTCTGGTTTGGAAAAGCGTGTCTTCACTTATCTGGCTAAGACGAAGAATGACAACACTAGAAATTGTTTGGGCAGGGAACAACTGGCTTTGGACTGTCTTTTTGGCTGCAGACAAATCTCCCAAGGCAGGGACCACATGAAAAATGTTCAGATAGATCCCAAACTTGGAACCTCAGCCTTCTTCCTCGGCTTTAAAAGGTAGTTTCCTACTCAAAATGAAAGCAGACCTCATGCTTCCAGGTGCTTCACCAGGCTGGCTCCAGGCAGCCAGCTTGCTGACCACGCTGCAGTTGCAGCAGCACAGAGCCTGCTATGGGCTGCCAAACCAACCCAAAAAGCAGGCTGGAGTATCCAGAAACAGAGTCCCATCTTCTGCAGTTTGTTCTGCCATCTGATTAACATTGACCTTGGGTGTGCCCACCCACTGCAAGTGCTTACAATCTACTCACACTCCTCATCTCTTCCTGTGCTTCTGTTTCCTATGAGTAGAAGGAATGAGCAGCAGAAGGATGATGCTATGTAAATGCTCATATTTGGGTCCTCTTTGATTCAAGCAAACCTCTATGTGGTGGTGCTTAGGACAGTGAGGCAAATGTCCAAGCTGACAGCAGTGCCTCGTGGTTTCGAGGCTAAGCATGCGCATAAGGGCTTTGCCAAGTTGGAGGCCCGTGCCAAGAGCTGGAAAGCCAGGGTTTGGCAGTGAGACAGCAAAAGCCTTAAGTGACTGACTGGTTCACCACACTGCAACTGGGCCTTGGAAAGTTCACTCTTCACACGTGGCAGCTGAGATAATTACCCTATCTCTTGGAAAAATGTAATAGGTGCATTGTCTGACTGATGCGAACAGCAATGAAGTGCAATTGATGAATAGAAATGTCATCATAAGAGAATAAAAGTACTGAGGTGATGGCTTGGATATGGCAGAGGACAGTGACCTGGACAGCAAACATTACACTCCATCCACTTTCTGCTTCTTACACTGCAAATCCCTTTCTTAAACACAAATCTGTAATTAAATGCACTCTGTTCCATGGTTCCCTGCTGGATCTGAAAATCGAAATGCAAAACCAGCTACAAAAGCACCTTGTCATCAAATGAAGGGATTCAACTGCAGCAATTTCGGAGCCTCCTGGAGATCTAATACCCATCAGGTGTGTTTTATAAAACTTTCTACTCATTTGCCAGGCACAAACAAAACAATGATGAAAAAACATCTCTTTCCTCTCACCCTACCCCTTTGCCAAGCCTGGGGTGCCAAAAAATGAGACTCAGGGTGCTTGGCCACCCTCTGCTCTGATGGGGATGATGTTTGTGTGGCAAGCACTTGTATCAAAATTGAGGATTTGCTGTGCTGAGTTCTCTGCAAACCTAGCCAGACTCTTCCCCAGAAGATTTATGGTCTCTGGATTATGGTGAGTAAAGCTACACCTCTTAATGAAAACTTATTTTTTTCCTCAAAAACTGGCTGTAGTTCAGTGGGTACAAAACCTGTGTGTGGGTTCTCCTAATTATTTAAATTCAGTGGAGAAATCATGGATACAATGTTCCTGGTTCTAAGCCAGACTCTAATAAGGTCTGTCTACTTTCAATCACTTTTTAAAGTATCCTTTCAGTTTAATTAATATTACCTTCCCAGCATATTAAACCTCTAAAATATGAACCAAGTCAAAGGCATTGAATAAAAAGTACAGCCAAGCAACATGGTAAAGATACAACAGCTTTTTTTGTTTGCTAAGGATCCTGTGACATTTCTGCGAGCATTACAGCCTGGCCACAGAGTGGTAGGAAGTATTAACACACATATCAGGAGTCATGTATTTTCCAAAGTCCTCCACTTGACCCCTGCCATTGAGTCTCCTGCCTCTTTTGCAATGCAGCCACATGCACCTGAAATATTACATGAGCATTTGCTGTGCCAACACCCACGTGTGTGCTAGAAGTGTATCTGTTAAAATGCTCAGCCCTGCACTGGAATCAAAGTTTTACTTTGGTTGTAAACCAAGCATGTTTTCAACACCTCAGCAACTAACCTGCGCACCAGCAAGTGAGCCTGTGTTTTAATAACACCAAGATAATCACCAGGTTTTGAAATGGGAGAGGATTAAGAAAGACTTACTTCTGACAAGTATCCTGGTAAGGTAAGGAATTCAAGACAGTTGCAAGCTATAAATATTCATATCAGACTTGCTCAGGATAGTGGTTAAAAATTATCTGAGTGTCAGCTTTCTGGGAAAACCCTCAAGGGAGGAAAGTTCCTTCAGAAGCTGAGGAGCATCATGGGGGACTTTTAACCAATGTCAGGATTCACACTGCCCAAATATTAGAGTTTTCGGGATAATGAGCCTTAACCTACTATATATGAGAAGATAACAATTCAGTTCAGAACTGTATTTTTCCCAGCTGACAAGGGAAATAAGCCTATTGACTGGTCTGTCAGCAGATATTTTAAAAAGGCATAGGAGCATGTGCTCGCATCTTACAGACATCCTGTTTGTACAAGTCTAGAACTATCATTCTGTCAATTCAGTTTAACCTCTGAAAAACCTGGGTTGAAATTTTGCCTAATGTTCTCTTCACTTAGTTCTCACCAGGCATTGTCTGGTTTGAAATGGGCCTTGTGAAGATATTTCTTCAGCAAATGCGGTGCTGCGGTTTGTGGCTGGCAGCTGGCTCACAAGGGTGAGAAAAGCTCCAGCTCTACCCAGCTTCTCCACGGCATCCCACCCTAGTGAGGCCCTCCCAATCCTGGAAAGGGTACCCCAACCCTGGCAATGGCACCCCTACCACATTAGCAGAAAGGAGAAAGGACATAAGGTCTGTATCACATAAGAGCTATGTCTCCAGAGGTGTGAATACCATATGGGGAGGGGAAAGGAGTAGGTGGGTGGCAAGAAAGAGACAAGAGCTAAAACAAAAATTACTGTCAACAAAGATAGCATAGTTTAACCACAGAATCCACAGTACATAGCTACTGAGCCTACCCCAATTATAACCACAAAATACAGAATCTTTAACCACAGTAATCAGATGATATGACCAATATTCAACACAAGGATCTACAGAGAACTCTTCAAACACTGGAAAACAATTTCAGGAACATTCACTTCTGATGTCTGAAAACATCCGTTCAGAGCAGTGCCTCACCACCACATATGCTATGGAGCTACCTTACATTTCTGGCCCATGATGCCAAAGAGAAGGAGTGAACCTGGATGCATTGGATTGCATGCTTGCAGCACTGCAGTGCGAGCAATGTGTACCTTGCTGTGGAGTTCCTCCTGAAAGGCAGACACTCAGACCATGTGTGATGCCATGTGTGAGACCATGAAGCAAATACATGTGCTTCAGCTAGCCAGCTGGTCAGAAGTGAGGTCTTAAATATGCAGATCTGGCCTCAGGTACTTCCCTCAAGTTTTTTCTAGTCCCTGTTGGAGATTCTTATGTGAGTGGGCCATGAATGGGCTCCACTCAGTCTTCATGAATCAATCATGAATTCAGCCCACAGGCTCCCCTTGTCCCACTGTACACCTTTGCTCTTGCTGCATCCTTGTCCGTATGCAGCTATGCAGCACACAGGTCTCCTCCCAGCTTCAGGTCACACATCTCCAGCCTCTCCCTGCACTGGTTTTGTGCTGCATTTTTTGGCTCCGGAGCTCTATGAAAACTGATGTTCCTTGGGAACACAACTTGTGCTCAGTGACAGTCAGTATAAATATTTGAAATAGTAATGGGAATCTTTTCATACCCTTCAAAGACCTTATCTAAAACTTCCAACTGCAGTTCCCATGTGGTTTATATTAGAAAATGATAATATTTCAAGTTGGAATATAAGACTAGCTCTAGCAATAAAAGGGCACGGTTTCCACCTTTTTAAACTCACCATCTCTTCTTACAAATCATCATTGTTCATAGGGGATTTCTGGAATTCTTGTTAAAGACACTTCAGCTTCTAATAACTTGTTCTTAATCAAAGAAGAGCAGTGTCTGAAGTTAAAAGAAGACATTACCCACTGTGTTCCTCTGGCACCAGAAATTCCAGCTATCACTTTGGGTTTTCCTTTTTCTTTTTTTTCATTGCATGATTTTTTTTCTCTGCATCAAGTCAGAAGATAGGATCCACAAGTATCCTATAGGAAAAAGCTGAGAATTAATTGCTGACTAATAATCATATATACCAGACTGGAAGTTTTGCATCAGTGTTTGACCAGCTACAACTCCAGGATAACCTGAGAGGTACTTATATATTTGAGTGAACTGAAAAATTCAAGCTATATGTCTTTACTTATTCTAACCCAATCATGTTTCATATAACAAATTAATAATGCATGTTTCCCCTTTCTCCTAGTCCTTTACCTCAGTTTCTGTGACTGGCTGCCAAAAGTGTTTTAAAAGGATGAAAGATGCTTTGTAAGTTAAGCACCATTAATGAGAACTGGAAATGGAATAGAACAAAAATATGTCTTCAGATGCTTTGAAGAAAAAGTTATCATGGTGGGAGATCCAAATTAAAACCAAACCTTCTTCAGTGGCACAGGCAGCACAAATCTGAACAAGGTGAGCTGAGAAACTTAGATTTCTCAACACGCATCATAAGACATGGGAATCTGTGTTGTGATGGTTACTGCAAATGAGAGAGCTGGATGGGATGCTGCAGCATCTTCCCTCTCCTTGCTCACATGTGCACATGCTTTGTTCATTCTACAATAAAAATCTGACTGTTACTGGACCTGAAGAGCACAGAGGCTGTAAATTTGCAAATACAGTCCAAGTTCACAGGCTTAAACCCTATGGATTCAGGAGCTAGGGTAGTCCTATTCCAAAGGGGACTTTTGCCTCTGTTTGCATATAGGTGAATCCTGAGGACTGTACTTCCAAAGACTCAATTTTGTGAATATGTGACCATAAATTCCGAGTAGCAATATGTGATTGCTCAAAGTCTTTTGGGCACTTTTACTTATTGAGAAAATACCAGAGCAAAGATTTTACAAAACATGCACCTCAAGAGGAATCCTCTTTACATATTTTAAGGAGCAGCAAGTTTACCACAGAAAGGAGCTGGCACTAGTGATCTGGTAGCCATATGGGGAGCAACCACCTCTTGTGCTCAGGGCTTACTTAAGTCTGCATCAGCCTTGAAGCAGAGAGAGACAGAGGGTCAGTGCTCTTATCATGAAAGTAAACCTGCTCACCATACCACGTGATATGAAAATCTCATAGACTGATGAGTTCAGACAAGAACAATGCATCATTATTGTGTATAGTCCTCTCTGTGGGGGATCTCTTCTACCTCTCCCAAGTTGAAGAGAGAGAATATTTTAAGCATGGAGACATTACATAGAAATCTTGTAGGAGCAAATAGAGCGTAGATTTAGATTAGATATTAGGAAAAAATTCTTCACTAAGAGGGTGGTGAGATTGTTGGATCAGGATGCCCAGGGAAGCTTTGGTTCGTCTCTCCCTGGGAGTGTTCAAGGCCAGGTTGGATGGAGCTTGGGGCAACTTGGTCAATTGGAAGGTGTCTCTGTCCATGGCAGGAGGGTTGGAACCAGATGATCTTTGAGCTCTCTTCCAACCCAAACCATTCTATGATTCTGTGAATGTCAAGTAACATGCCCTCAAAGCAAGCTGCCACCTTACTTTATCAGGAACGTCCTCCAGTGAGATCAGCATGTCCAGCATGTCTCCAAGAGCCTGTCTCTACAGTGAGAGACACAATGCCTTCTCCAGGTCACTCTGATGCTTTCACTTACCAAATCCTCCACTGCCCCAGGGACCACATCTCTGCACCACTCCTGTGGGCTGCTCATGGCTGCTGTGATGAAGTCAAGGAAAGAGATGCAGAGTGAATGCTCTGGGTTAGATAACCCCAGCATGGGGTTAATACAGCCTGGCAGGACTACCTGTAATGACCCACAAGTTTCTTTTCTGTTTCCTGTCCCCACAAAGAATCTGCTCCTAACCTCATATCAAACTTATCCTCATTGGAAATGGAAAAAAATAAGAAAGATTCTCCATTCCCTATTTCAGCAGGACAAAAAGTATTCAAGTATTTGGTAATGGCATCTTTATCAAAAGCTGACCCATATGAGATCATGAATTATGGTTAAAGTCACAAAAAGCCTCACAGCCTGATTTCTTGGTCAAAGTGCTCGAAACAAATTGGGAATCAAATCAACATAAGCACATTAAAAAAAAACAAAAAACAAACAAAAAAGAAAAAAAAAATCACACCCCCCCCCAAAACCAACCACCCAAACAAAAAACCCACAACCAAAAGCACAACCCAAGAAACCTACAAACCTCACACCTGCTGCTCTTTATTTTCCCAAGGAAAGGAGAGAACTGATCTTCCCAAGTATGGTCATGGCCTTGCTGAGTCATGTACAGCTGTGCCAGTGGATGTAAGTGGAGTGTCAGACCCTGCCACTGAAACTTGGCACCTTTTTTGCACAGGTGCAAGTGACTGCATGGGGGATGCACGTGGCAAAGACTCAGCCCCAGGGACCCCACTCCCTCCCTTTCTCTGCCATGGTTGCCACTTGCTGTAGCACATTAAAGGCCAGAGCTGCTTTCTGGAAGACAACATTTGAGACAGTGGTGGTTTTGTTTGCAGATGGGGCTATAAGGAAAAGAAAGTGGGTGCTAATGCAGTATTTCACATCAATGAAGATCAGCAAGAATCCAGGACTGGGAGTCTTTGAAGTAAAACACAGCACAGAAGTTCCTTTTACCCAGGCACAATCACTGGACTCTGGCTTTAGTTATGACAAAAGTGAATTATGTGTATTTTCTCACAGATAAATTTAATCATGTGTACAAATAGGTACATATCAGAAGGAAAATTAGTTGATTGCCTTCTTCTTTGTTTTTTTAAAGTACCTGTACTCACAGAAACAGACTTTTGATTTAATATAACAGACACAGCTGCTCATTGCTACTGTCCATTTCGGCACTGACAAGCTGAGACTCAGGGTGAAAAATACAGAACCACTCACTAAAGAATTTACATTTCATATGCTTCAAAAAATGTCTCTCCTTTTAACACTGGATCTGCTTCTGCTGTGTTGGCAAGACACAGGAGTGTCTGGAACCATCTGTTGCTATGTTTATACTAGCAAGTAATTCAGTACAGTAGGAGTGTATCAGTAGATAGAGCATTTGGTGCTGAGTCACACAGTCACAATGTGCAGTCTGGGGGGTTCACTTTGAACTAAACTGGCTCTGGTTCTCAGGACCAAGCACCTCCATTGCACGTAGGGTTTAAAGCTCTCTGCAGGACTCATCTGGGGTTCAGCCTCTCATGACCCCACAGGAATCAGGGCACATTTGGTGCACACTTGAGGAACAGCTTCCAGGTTAGTTTCCTCTGAAAGGAGTCCAGTCTGCATGTGCTAATGTGTAATAAGTGGAGTGACTGAGAAATTTGCTTAAAAATACACTGCTGCCCTGAACCAAAAAGATAATGTGTGCCTGTGTGCAGGCAGTGGAGATAAGATATAGTTAGGCTATGCAACTGCCCAGCAAGTTCACAGCCTGGACTGATAGGCTAAAGAGCAGGAGAAAAGTGAGACCCCTCCAAGGCAAGTGTCCTGCCTGAGGTTACACGTATTATCAATGGTTTTATTCATGTGAGCCTTTGTCCCTCTGAGTCAGCTCCATCAGGCCCCTCTTGAACCTAACTGAACCTCTTTAAAAAAGAACAAAAAACATTGCTCAGCATGAGGCTAGCATGCAGCAAGTGTTACCCTGGGCAAAACTGACAATCATATTTCAGCTGTGCCACAGTCCTTCTTAAATGTTTGTCTTATCAGTGTCTTACATCTTTTATTTTTCTGGACACTGAAAATGTCAAAAAAACTAATTGTTACTATTTTGACAGACAAGTCTATCTATGTGCAACATCTTATGTCTTATCTACACAACAAAAGTCATTCTTTAACAATATCTTCTTTGTTTCAAAGAAATGGATTTCCATCCATGGAGCTGTTGCTTTTATTGTGGTTCAGTAGAACTGAACCCCACACAGAAGTGAACTGAGATAAATAAATGCAAGGCATCTCTGGCTTTGTGGGAAAAGTAGGTGGTAAGAGCTGCAGTGTGAAACGTGGATCTGAGAAAGAAGTTGGTGTAGTTGACTGGAACTTTTTTAGGGTTACTAACTGACAATTTGGTTGTAGTTCCAGGCTGAAGTCCCCATACAGCAGTGAGGTGCTGCTGTATTTACTTCCCCATTTAAGCACTTACTGCTCTCACTAAACTACTTTACCCCCAGGTTCTTCCACTGGATTCTCCACTGACCTGAGAAGAGAATGTAGTTGAAAAGCCTGACCCAGTACAACTTTTTGATACTCGTTTAATTAAGAGGATGAACAACTATTTTCTGATGGTCTTTACATTCTCTTCAGGCAATTTTGTTTCCCAGATTTATTCCAGTGAGGTGATAAACCTTTACTTCCCTCAACAGATTTTTTAGTCCTATAAAAAGTCAAACATTACAGGCACCACTTGTCTGTTTGGCAATGGAGTATTGTGAAGGCAATTCTTACTCCCCAAATGTCTTACCATTAGTTAGGAAGAAACCATCACCGTACTTACATCATCAGTCTTTCTGTTTTTAATCTGTCACTCACTGAGAAGAAAAAGCTGATGAATTCTGTAGGTGAAATTGTCTACTTGTAGTGAGATGAGGCAGCAGCCAGGTGCTGCTACTCAGGAGGCAGTGGGCGTGAGCCTGCATTCAGCCCCCCTGTGCCTGGTTAGGGCTGGCCCCAACTGCGCAGGGGCAGGATCAGGAGGCCAATAAAAGGCCTGGCCTCCAGCACAAGCTCAGCTCACTTGCAGAGCAGGCCAGGGGAGAGGTTGGTGGGGTTGGGAGCACCAGCACTGACCCAGACTGACTGACCCTGAAGGCATCAGCTTCTGCCAGAACACCGGTCTGACTTCAGAGAGTCATACCTCGAGAAAGGTTCGTCTTGCTACATCTACTTGTCTCCAGTGGTACACAGACCCCACAGAATGGGTGTCAGAGCCCTGGGGATGGATTATCTTAGCAAAGGGAGGACAGGCTAGTTGAATAACTGACTGACTTCTTCCTTACAAACTGGAGGCAAGACCCAAGCCCATAGCTCCCCTTGACATCATGAAATGTCTTTTCTTCTGACCCCACTTTAAGAGAAAGTCTCCATATTAGAAAGGACACTGGTCTAGCTTATAACATTTGACCAAGTCCTCACAGGAGAGCTTGAATTTATTCTTACATATGAAGAAAGAAAGGTTTGGACCATTTCTGTATATCAGTGTTGAGGTCTGACCATGATAAAATTCTGTATCTTTAATGCTTTTCTTACATTCTGTCTCTCTCCTTTCTTACCTAATCATGGGTGTTTGGATGTTGTGACCATTACTAATGTAGGACAGGATTGCAAAATAAAGGAGAGGGAAGATTAATGCTGCTATGCGGGGCATTGTAGTAAAATGAAAAAGAAAGAAAAACAGGCTCAGAGTGAGGTTTTAATTTTCTGCTCCTCCACTTTGCACCTGTTCCCCCAACCCTCCTTTGCTGGCCTGGAAAAAAAAAAAACAAACCTCTTAACATTTTTCCCATAATGTGTGGGCAACTTCAGTACATATGAGTTTCTAGGAAGGGGTGGGGTTGAAAGGAGAAAGAAACGACTAAGATCTACAAGCCAGGGTGGATTTTCAGTGTGGTGCTCTCCACTCACTTTATTAAGGCTCCATAGGGAACCTGGGTCTGGCCCCGGGTGTGCTTTATTTGTTCCCCTCTTTGCTCTCCAACAACACCTCATCCCTGAAACTCAACCTGCCCGGCCGAGGCCCACAGCTTCCACAGCTCAGCCCCCTGGAGAGGTCTTCTCCTCCCACACCCCACCCGGGCCCAGGCAGGTTTCACCACCCCTCCCACAGCCACTGTCCCAACACTGGGATGGCAGCGGGATGGGATGGGATGGAATGGCCTTGCTGAGGAAGAGAGGGCTGGGGCAATCCCAAACACAGTTATAAGTTGGGAAGATCCGGAACAAACAGCCCTTGGGGGAAAGGGCTTGGGGGTGATGGTTGTGGAGAAGCTGAACATGGGTAGGCAATGTGCAGCCCAGAAAGCCAACTCTGTCCTGGGCTATAGCAAAAGAAACACAGACAGCAGGTCAAGGGAGGTGATTCTCCCCCTCTACTCCTCTCTTGTGAGACACCACCTGGAGTAATGTGTCCAGGTCTGGAATCTCCAACACAAGAACAACATGGAACTCTTGGACTGAGTCCAGAGGAGGGCCTCAAAGATGATCAGAGGGCTTGAGCACCTCTGCTATGAATACAGGCTGAGAGAGTTGGAGTTGTTCAGCCTGGAGAAGAGAAGGTTCTGGGGAGACCTTATAGCAGCCTTCCAATACCTGAAGAGACCTACAGGAAAGATGGGGAAGGACTTTTTACAAAGGCATGTAGCGATAAGACAAGGGGTAATGGCTTTAAACTGGAAGAGGGGAGATTTAGATTATACATGAGAAAGAAATTCTTTAGTGTGAGGGTGGTGAGACACTGGCCATAAGTTGCCCAGGGAAGCTGGGTACCTCCTTCCTGTCAGTGTTCAAGGCCAGGTTGGATGGAGCTTTGAGCAACCTGGTCTAGTGCCAGGTTGGCACGAGATGATCTTTTAAGGTCCTTTCCAACCCAACCCATTCTTCAATTCTATGAAAACCTCTCTGCAGCCCACAGGTACACAAACGTTAACAGAACACCAGTGATGCTCCCTGTGTGGCAGCAGCTTGGAGGATGACAGGCTGGGAAGGCAGGGGTGCCAGTTGTGTTAATATGTGTCTGCACTGTAAGGCATGATTGCTTTGCAAGCTCAGTTTGCAGGGGGATTTGTAAGAGAAGGTTTATGTTTAGTTTTGTTGGGTTTTTTTGGTTTTTTTTTTCCCATTGATGAGAAGTGCATGTGGGAACAGCTGCTGACTGCTTGAAATAATAGTGGAGGCACTAGAATCTTGAAATGCTCAAGTCAATACAAGTTGGCCTTGAAAGTTTTGAGCTCTGGCTTAAAGTGTAAAATTATCCTTCAGCCGCAGGAAGCTGATCACCCATGCCAGTAAGTGAGGTTCAGTGGAGGTGAGGTGACTCATGTAATCACTTCAGCCTGCTTGGTTCCTGAAAAGGTGGTTTCTTCTTTTTCCTCCTACACAGCCTGGCCTCACAGTTTCTGCTGGGTAATATCTCAGGTGATGTGGCATCCCTGACCCAAGGGGGACAGTTAAGTCCCTCCCCTGATGAACAGAAACACCAAACACACAAGTTTCCCTGCTTCCCATGGCAGATTGTGGGACACCAGCTGCCTTTTCCTGCCACCTAGAAGGTCTGCAGAGTACAATTGTGAGTCTTCCCTGCTGCAGACCTACACAGGTCCACTGCCATAACACCAGCACTCTGTAGACACTGACTGTTGCCATGCAGATACTCCCAATGCCTGCGGACATTGGTACTCCAGCTGTATCATGATGGCTGGGACCAAAGGAGGAAAATTTCCCTTTGTGCCTTCTTTGTTATTTGGGGCTTTTTAATAGGTTATTAGTGGTGATTCACATTCACTAAAGAAAGGACATGAGTAATTTTTAAACATTGCTGATTTTGCTAGTAATGACGTCAAGTGTTTACAAATGAAGGAAATGAGAGGAAAAATGTTATGGTCTGTAATCATTTTCACTGTTTCTCGGGAATAATTTTTCAGCTTCCTTTAGTTTTCTGTTGAAGTTTTTCATGTATCAGAAAAGAAAGAGTGAAATAGTTTTAAAAATAAGTTATGACATAATGTTATGACAAAATCCTAAACTGGCAGGAAGTGATTAAACTGTCTTTAGTGCCTAATGGAGCACTTAGCTGATGATGCAAGAGGTGTTTAAAGCACAGAATATAACAGATTTTCTATTTCCCTTCTCAGGAACCCATATCTGATGAAAGGAAACACATCTATGTGAAGCTTAGGCAGCCTTCTCTAGTACTTGTACTGAGCTGGAAAACACTTTGGATGTCACACATCAGCTGCTTATGTTTTTGAAGGTGCTTATTACAGTTTGACTGTGGTGTAAAGTACAAAAGCTTCTGTGCTGGCAGTCAGACATTTGCAGTGTAGCTGTGTAAAAACCTCTCAAGCACTGTGGTGAAGTCCGAAATGTCTACTCCAGCTGGTGGAAGAGGTCATCCAGAAGCGAGGTGGGCATTTCTGATGTACAAAGGACTGCCTCTGAACTAGAGTTTCTGTCCTTATGCTTCAAGCTTTCATGTCCTGAGCACAGTAATATGTCCTTTTCTCTCCACTGGTAGCAAGAAACAGGACGCCAGCATACCACAAAGGACAGAAGAATGCCCACCTGAGCCTGGCAGCTGTCCTTACCTTCAAGTTCTCCTTGCCTTATCCTTGTTCCAGCACAGAAGGTGCCGAGTTGGGGAACAAACAATAACATGATGTAGACTCTTGCACTTTCAGGGACGAGGGTAGCTGCTTGTAGAAATACAACATTGTGGTAGGAATGTTCCAGCCTTGATCAACCTTTACCCGGAAGAAGACCTCTCGGAGCCAGGGAAGGCACTCAGATGCAAAGATGTTGCATCCAGATAATTTTCAGGGAGGTAGTGTACCCTCTCCTTTGGGCTGCCTGAAGTGCAAGGTGATACTCATCCTGAGTCAGACCAAAAGCATATTCCTTTCATGTCCAAATGGGCATTTTTGGTCCCTGGTCTCTATTTTATTTTTACTATTTTTCTCCCCTTTCTCCCTGAAATCCTACAACTACTCTCTGCCTCCTCCTTCCACCTCAAAAGCACTGAGTAGCAGAGCACTGGTAGCAGAGCCTCCAAGATGATTAAAAGAGAGGAACTTCTCCCTTATGAGAAAAGGCTGAGGGAGCTGTGTCTCTTCAGCTTAGAGAAGAGGAGAGTGAGGGGCGGCCTCATTAATGTAAATAAATATGTAAAGGGAGAGACCCGGGGTGGTGTGCCAGACTCTTCTCAATTATGCCTAATGACAGGACAAGATGCAACAGATACAAGCTTGAGCATAGGAGGTTCCATATAAACACGAGGAGAAATTTTTTTATTGTGAGGGTGACAGCACTGGCACAGGATGCCCGGGGAGTCTCCTTTCCTGGAGACATCTGAAACCCACCTGGACTCTTTCCTACATGGCCTCCTGTAGGTGACAGGAGGGTTGGACTTGATGATCTTTCAAGGTCCCTTCCAACCCCTAACTTGCTGTGATTCTGTGGTTTAGTCTCTTTCTAATGTGAAGACTTTCTCCTAAAGCCTGGTCAGAAGACAGGACATGGAGAGATTAGGCCAGGGGAGCTCTGGATTTGGGTCTTGTCTCCTGTTTGTAGGGAAAAAGCTAGGCAGTTATTCAACAGACCTGTCCTCCCTTTGCTGAGATAATCCATCCTCCAGGCTCAGCTGTCTGCTGTGGCGATGCTGGCCCAGAGGCAGCCGTGGTGGAGATGAAGAACTTTACTCACTACTGCCTGAGAAGCAAACTCTGGTTTCCCCCTTGCAAACAAGAAACACGAAAACAAGAGCAGTAAAATTCCAGTTGTCATCCTTTTCCCAGGCTCTAGTACTGTGCAAGGAGGCTCTTCTCTGCTGCAGAGCAGTTGCCTGGAGAGGCCTCTTCACTGCAGTCCCTGTCCTAAACAAAATCCCATGGAGCAAACACGAAGTCTTCCTTACGCTTTCGGTGCTGGGGCTTCCAGGCAGCCGACCTTGCTCCCTATGGCTCCAGCATTTATATTAAACTCTTCCTTGGGATTCTGAGATTTCCAAACACACTGTTTCGACAGAACAAGGATTTTCAATATATCCTGCCCAGAGGACTCAAGTTTACCTCCCTGTGGGGACGTTTTTTTCTCAAACTGGGAGAAGCAGCAATCCATTAAGTTTGAGTTGGGAAATGTTGCTTAGCCACTGCTGTAGCCACTAAAATATTTAACTACGTACAGTCACTCCAAGGGGCATTCTTACTTTTTTGTTGGTTTTTGTTGATATTCAAAGACAGAACATTCATTTGTCCCCTGACTAATTTGTCCCCTCTGGTTTCAGCATTCTCTTTCTCCTCTTTGTTTTCAAGATTTTCAGATCTCTGATTATATTTGTGGAAAATAGGAAATTAACACTAAACTGAGAGCGAAAATTAAAACACTGTTGTGAATGTTTTGGTAATATTTTAATTTGTGCAGAGGCTTGCTGTAGACACCAGCACCATCACAGTAAAAGCTACTTTCTTTCATAAATATGTACAACTTCTCATAAATTTATATGTTAAAAAATGCTTTGTTCCTCCTAGACTGCCTTCCATGGAAACTATTTAATATTTTCATGAAATTACTTTAAATCCTGGACTTAACTGAACCTTGTGGGTTCAATTTTCTTTTTTTCATTTTTTTTTTTAATTACTTAATTTTAGAGCTAAAGGTTTTCCTAGCTTTCAAGCCATAGAAATCCAGTTGCATTTTCAAACTGGACAGCTTTGCCTGCTTTGTCAAATGCCTGTTTTGTTTAGGACTGCTTTGAACTCAGAAAGTCAACTATTCCACTCTTTTTGCCACTTTGAAGGAAAACTTTATTAATCTTTATCTTAGTCTGTATGCAGCCACTGCTTTTTGGAAAATATTTGTTAAATTTTTTTCTGACTTTTGGCTTGTATATATAGAGAAGAGAAGAATTTTTATATTAATATACAAAATACTTTTTAAAAACAAAGTAATGATTTGATATCTTAAAAAAAAAAAATTTAGTAGTCGTTAAAAATATTTTTTTCTATGTAATGTCATGAAGTTGTGCACAGTGTGGTTTAACATGCCTATAAATCTCATATGACTAGATGTTGCTGGTCCTACACTTCCAGAAAGGGCTGGTGCTGTGCTTACCTGGACCCCAGGCAATATCTCTTCCTCCGCGTTGCTCGACGTGCGCTCCTACCGTGATGATGTTTGGAAGACCTTGTCTCCATGCCAGCCCTAATATGAAAACATTCACATCTGTGTTTTCCTCAACTCTTGCCTACCTCCCTGAGGTAAGATGTAATGATCTTATCTTTTCTCTTGTGCCAAATCTCAAACCACAAGAAGTCCTAACTGAGGTTTCAGTGGCTTGGAGAGCGAGGCAGACCATTGCAAACTAGGGATGAGGCCATAGTTTGGACCCTGCTCTCTAGGGGAAGGGGTTTCTGCTCCAGACTCTGTTATGTTAAATGGGATATAACATGCAGGCAGAAGTGGAACATCTCTGTTTTGGCAAAGGTACTGATCCTGGCAGGGGAAAGAAGGTAGATAAAATAAGAACACTGGGTTTCAAAAATCTGCTGTGCTTTCCAATTTATTTTCTTATTCTATGCATATGATTTAGAAACTTTTTCTCTGTTAATTTTAGGGTGAAGCTCTTCTTAATCTCTGTCCTATGATGTGTGCTTGCATCGTTTTCTTCCTCCCTCAGTCTCCTAGGAACACTCTGTCTGTAAGCACAGGGGTGTATGTGAGTATGGTTGCCCAGAGAAAGTGGGTGTGTGTAAGTGGAGACAGAAGAAGGGGTGGCCTTGTGCCCCCAAAGAGAGGATCATCTCTGCCAGCCAGATCCACAGGAGAGACAGACTCTGACCACTCCAGCACAACAACTCTCTTCCCCATCAACTCAGGACATGCAGCAGCAGCAGCAACATCCCCATTATCAGTGTGGGCACCCCCAGGCCACTTGTTCTGTGGTCTGACCAAACCAACACTTGTCACCTCATGACAGGCCAATCTCTTGGCATCTCCTTGTGGTCTGCCACGTTGTGAGGTGGTGGAGTTGCCAAGACACTGTCTCCACCCCTCCCTTGATCAAGCCTGGCAATTTCACAACGCCGAACGGCCGAGAGGACAACCGTAACGCTCACCACCACCGCCACCCCAATCAAATCCAATCAAATGAGCCACCGTGCTCAGGAACCACGAGTTAATATGTGGCAGAGGAGCCACGGCAGCTCAGCTTTTTATTCACGAGGCAAAACAATCCCCACTGGCAGCTGAACAGCCTCCCCCTCGAGGGACCAATTTAGCCCGACGTGCGCTGTACAAACTGTGGCAGGCGGCTGCCGGCTCCCTGGGGGGATGCTCCGCCGGGCTTCGCCAGCAGGAACCAGCCTGAGCCTCCAGACACAAGTTGTTCCTCATGTCAAAACTGCTGCTAATGACACAATTAACTAAGCTGGGGACTACTGAGGAGCTCTTAATTAGGTAAACACTGCTCGGTGAAAAAACGAGAGCCCAGTTCTGAGCGTACTGGTTTGTGTCAGGCTGCTGGGAGGTGAAGCCTCTGCCTGCAGATGAAGAATCTGCTTGAAGGTCTAATTTAGGTGGTAAAAACTGTAACTCAGCTGGGAATTCCCTTTCATGAAGAATTTAAAATAAGTACTAAAAACAGCTCAACGGCTCGCAGAGATGCCCTAGAAGTATTTAAAATATTTCATTGCATATACAGAAAAAAATTACTTCCTTAACCAGCAGCACAGAAAGTGCTGTCTAATTTTAAGTGGGTCAACTGGGAAAGTCTGACACAAAACCCTTGGGGAAACTACAGAAGAATTTTTCATTCTTTATATGATAATGGGCTTGATGCCATGTGTGGCACTAAGACAACAGTGGATCCTGCAGCCAAAACAACTGAAAACTTCAGAGATGCCTCATCATAGGGTCTGTAAAAGTGAAGACCACCATGGCCATGTATTTCTTTTACCCCTGCAGCCTGTTATCACTTAGTCATGTGTATTGACAGAAACCCCATGGTGTTTAGCTGGTATCGGCTGGCTGAAATTTAGACTGAGATTTTAAAAGAAGCTTCAGGGAGTTGGAGTTCAGGTCAATGGGATTTTGGCTTCCAACTCCCAAAGGCTACTCTCGGATGAAATTTTGCACCTTTCTTTATCTAGGTATTTCCAGGGCACATCACCACAGTTACCACATGTGGACCACTCTCTGCAAATTGTGTCTCTGGATGCCTTCCTGGTCAGTGCTGTGACACAGCAGAGACTGGGACGATGCAGCACAAACACTGCAAAAGGTAAAGCAGTGCTCATGACAGATAGGAGAGCTTACTGTTGTACTGCAAAGAGCTCTGCCATGTAGTGCTAATTAAGCAAGAATGTCAGAAGAGCTCTTATCACATATTAGGGGCCAGCAAGCAGTATGTCTGCAATGGGTAAACGTATGGAGGAATTAAAAATCTCTTCTTTCTTAGCAGTTTTTACTAGCAAGTTTTACCATGTCCTGTCTAGTCAAGTTTTATTTTCATTAAGCACATAAAGAGATTACTGGAGAATACAGCTAATCTGTCTTTAGTATATAACAGAGCAAATTGCACCAGGAAGCTCTAAAACCTCATCTGTGCCCTCCAGCAGGCACCAATAGTTTCTCAGAAACCTCTGTAGATGTGTCTTACTCAGACCACAGAAGACTTTGTTACTTGCTCTGTTCACCTGCCCAAAATCATGGTTGGTGAGGAGACAGAAGCAGCACTATTGCTTAGGTACCAATGATCTTGATGCAGATCTCAGATCTCAAGTTTTCTCTCAGGAGAGTAGGACCACAGGCATTTTACAAAGCTGCATTACACCAGCAGGGTTCCTTGGCACTACCCCATATCTAAAAACAGTAATAAATTTGTAAGGAGTTCACCAAAACCCTTAGTAATTTTTTATATTATTATCTGCATATATGGGAACTTTCTTTCCACCCATACCAATTAGTCATCAGTGTGTGCTCTGATGGATACAAAGTTAACAAAGTTCCCTTCCCAATATATATCTTTCTGATTGTGTTTCTATCACTGTAAAAGTTCAATGCTTTTCAGGATGAGACCTATTAAGTTTCTTGATACCTCATGACATGATAACTCCAGTGGTACCTCTGTCTAACAGAGGAATGGAAATTATTGGTTATATGTTGGCTTCAATTTTCGGTGTTTGCACGTTAGCTGTTGGAGATGTCTATTAACTTGAGAGAAGGAGATAGAGAAGTGCCTTGCCTACTGTGTCACTTATTCTGAAATATATAGGTTCTCTTGGTCCTACTATTTCCTTGGACAAACTGACAAAGCATTGTCTTCAGTATCCAAAAAGAGTAGTCCTAGGGCAAATATATCACCACTGATGAAGGCAGAGTCAAGAAAACATGTTAAAAAATCTTCACTTTAGTGTCTTTATAAACCCGATCTGATACACTGACATCCCAAGAAACAGTTATCTCTATCTTTTTGTTCTTGAGATTCAGCTTTCTTAACACATGAAAAGCCATTTTTTGTGTCATACATATTTTTTAACATTTTGTCTATTTGCTTGCTCTCTTCCCCTCACCTCATTCCTCTCATTTCTATCTCTAGAACTTACCTGTGTTTGTTTATGCTGTGTCTTTCAGCTGCACCACATTCAGATTTCCATTTTCTGCTGCATACCAGCACGGTTTGAATGACCTCTTGAACCCTGCCATTTAATCCCATGTGTGTTGTTTTATTTTTTGCCTATTGCTTCCTTTCTAATTTAGCCACATACCTTCTGTAGCTCTTCTTATGGGTTGTGCATGGCATGCACATATTCCCCCTGCTGAGTCTAAAGATTTTAATTTCCCTGTTTTTGACATTAGGGTCTTTCTCAACCACTTCCTCCATTTTTAGAAATCCCCCTGTCTGAAGTTCACATTTACCAGTGTAGTTTTGGGGTATGACTTTTCCCTTGCTGAGGTAGAATTGAACCATATTGTGGTTACTGTTGCTACAGAATATCTCAACTTAATTAAGAATTAAATGTTAACTAGGCCTGTCTGCCCCCTTCCTCCCCCATAACAGAGCAAAGCTGAGGTGATCATGCTATGCACTGAATGTTCCCAGCCACAGTGTGAGCTTCGTTTATCCTATACCCCAAATGATTTCCAGCACTGGGGACTCCAGCATCAGTACTGGATTGTGTCATCCACCACACTTCCCAAGATACCTCACAGAGAACAATATCAGATCAACATACAGGAAATAATTTGATTGCAAGCCAGTTGCTGACACATGCAGGCTGATCAACAACGATGCTATATAGATGTGTGCAGTCAGAAAGATATGGCACACACATACCTGCAGGCTGCACCAGCATTTATTTCTGCTGGCTCCTCTCCTCCATTCTTTCATGGGAGGAGCCTCAGAGCCTCTTCAGTGATGGGCCAGACAGTGCATGTAACAACAGCTGGCAAGCCAGTCACTCAAATCCTGACTGAGCAAAATCCTTCACAGGGTGCCTTGTGGGCATTCAAATTCATTGCTTGGCTGAGGAACTAGCAAATCACTTTGGTCCTCACAGCCCTCCTGGGCCAATTTTTCTCTGGTCTTCAACTGCCAGCTGATCCTGCTGTCCTGGCTTTCAGTATTTGGACAAGTGTTTCAATAGCAATCATCAATTTTCCATGTCATGACTGTATCTAGGGACTTGAACAGCTTAAATTGTGGCAGTCTGAGAGGTTTTCCTCACTTTTTTTTTTTTTTTTAAAGAGATTTCTATTTTTTTCCCTTACATGCACCAGTGCTGTTGACTGTGCTGGTTTCCGAAACCAAAACCACAGTTACAATGCTTATTTTTAGGACACGGGCTTGTGTCACCAATTTAGAGAAGATGTGGTTAAGCTAACTGACACTCACTTCTACTGCTTGCAATTCTGTGTTTCACATTTGTATATGGACTATTACCAGAACAGCAGAATGTTTCTTTTTCAGCACTACAGATAATTGATAATATGAGAGGAAGTTAATGCAATTTTGGTGTTTCAGCTTGTTAATTATTTCTCACTGTTGATGGACTGAATATAAGAAGGGTCTTCCTTAAAAAATCAAAATAGGTAAAAAGGGTTTTTAAAGGTATAACCACAAACACTAGGATCCTGTCTTGGTAGACAGTAACAAACAAAGGGTCATGGAAAGCGTGGACATGAGATATAAGCAGGAATGTCACTCTTTATCCTGACAGTTAAGGTTGGCTTAGCTGCTGTGTACATTTCCACAGCTCTGAGTGTGGAAGATTTTAACTACAGACTAGCAGTAGTACCAGGTCTTGTGTATATTTTAAAAATAATGCTGTTGCTTCGAAGATTGGGCTGTAGACTTTTTCTACTCTCTATAACTTGGCCTTTTCAAAAATTTTTGCTCTGGTGGTTCTATTCAGGGCTTTGTCATGTAGTCTTGAGAAAAGTGAACACAGAACTGAGCCACTGTCATCTGACAGTGCTCTACACTAATTTTTCTGAGGAGTAAAAGACCAACATGTAAGTCAGATATATCCAGTTTGCTGTGAAAAGATGCAGATGAAAAAGTCATTAACACTTACAACTCAAAACATTTTGGACCATGCACAGACTTTAATATGATGCTTCTGCATTTGCTATTAGCTTGACAAGTGAGTGGCATCTGATGTCACTTATCAGTGTCTGTAATTCATTCAAAGTATCTCACTGCCTCAGACTATTCATCAGGAAAAACCATAAGAAAAGGTAAACCTCCCAGTCTGAAGAAGGAAAGGAAAGAAGAACCTCTGTATAGCTCTGGACTTTACTCTGGATTCTGGTGCCTAAAGAAAGAGGCTGCCAAGACTCAGCCTTACAGCTGCAAGGGGAAGTCCCCAGGAAGTTGAAGAAAATGAGACCTTCCAAATGAAAGGTGGGACTAAGCCTTCAGGCACCTTGCTGAATGTGGATGTGTGAATGGCTCTGCCTTGCAGCAGGAGCAGACAGAAAGATCTGGGGCTGGCAGACTTAACACCTTTCCTTGCACATGTGGAGCTAGGAGACCAGGGCAGTTAATGACATTTATTTTGGGCGGTGCTCCCAATCTTCCCCTGGCCCATACCTTGCCAACACAGGAGGTGCTAAGTGGTGGTGGCATGACCTGCCTTCTGTTCCTGCCTTCTCCATTCCCAAAGCAGTCCTTTCTTCTTTTCACAGTCATGCCAGCAAGCTTTGGCATGGCAAAGGCCTGTGCATGGCTCCATGATCATCCCTATGGATTCTGTGAAACCAAAGATAGCTCATCTGTGGACACCTAACAGAGATTCCCTGACCCATCATCCATAGCCTCATAAACAGCAGCAGCCATTGACAGCAGTTCAGTGATAGTAAATCCATTCCAAAGGACAGCTGTTTACACACTAAATGGATGGAAAATGGCAAAGGGGTTGTGTTGTGCCATTGAGAAGGGGGAAAACAAGCTACAAGGTATAGATAGATGTGCAAGTGCATAGTGACAGGTGTCTGAAAATGTCTTGCTCAGTGGCAGAGCTTCTGCTGAGACCCTGAGGACTGAGAATGCAAATGAAGAGGGCTAAGGCGAACCAGCAAAGAATAAGTAGTACCCAGGACTCAGAAAGTCACTTTAGCAAACAGAAGACAACAATTAACAAGGACTTCACTGTAAGGAAATAAGTCAGGAAGGAAACAGTTCTCATTAGGATTAGATAACAGGCAATAAAAATGTAATAAAAACCAAATGAGGGATAAAAACTGGAAAAGAATTAACTTTCTGGGACAGACACTAAAAACAACCCAGAGAAATTCATCTGCTTCGTTTGGAGAAAGAGATCAAGGATTAGGTAATTTATAAAGCTGGTGAATCATTTGCAGTGAATAATTTAATTTGTGAATGTGGCTTTGTTTTCTGCTTAGAAAAAATTTGCAGGCAGGTTTGGAATTAATTGACATGCATTTGTCAGATGTTTATGAATAATGTTTGGTGCAGTTTGTTCACATGTATTCTTTGGAAGTAGTAATCTTTAACCTGCTCTGTCTTTGGTTCACAAACCAAGTAACTTATTTTGAGTTTTCTCCTTTCTTGACTGCTGAGCATCATTTGTATCCTGTGTGAACACTTGAATAATTACTGAGCCTGGCCAGCAGTACAGACCTTTTGGGAACTCAGGATTCTC
This sequence comes from Phaethornis superciliosus, assembly GCA_023637945.1. Classification (NCBI taxonomy): domain Eukaryota; kingdom Metazoa; phylum Chordata; class Aves; order Apodiformes; family Trochilidae; genus Phaethornis; species Phaethornis superciliosus. Next base: position 106,723,502 of record JAJQWJ010000001.1, on the reverse strand, counting down.
CACCCTTCAGACATCACCCAGGCTGCTCTTGGGGTTCCTGCTGGCAGGCTTACTATCCCTACGGATGGTAAATCTCATAATCAGAAGGCATTTCATGGCACTGTTTAACAGGGGGTTCGGAAGGTTATACTGGTGCTAAATCCATTTCCCAGTGAATTTCTCCAAGATCCACTCAGGGGTCTGTGCTAGGATGAGCTGGCTTCTACCTGGACTGCACCCTTGTTCACCTGGTCAGTGCCTGGCACATGACAAGGTCTGCTGGCACTTTCAGGTACCAACAGGAGCAACTGAAGGAAAAAAAATAACATGGGCATACATTTATAATCATACATCTGTGTTATCATACAGCCTGAGGAGAAAATTAGCAAGATATACTGAATGCTTTGTGATCTGAGCCCTCAGGTGGGATGATTTTTAATTTTTATTATATTTTTTTTAAATAGGGATGCTTTACAAGAAGGCAGCATTCCCTAAAGAAAGACCAGGGAGGAAATTTATCCTGTTTGTTGCCCAGGAAAATGTTTTTCACTTCTGTCTGTCATATGGGTCTTTTTGGTGGGAAGCATTTGTCTCACGGGGGCTTTGCACAGGAAGAATAGTGAAGGTCTAACCTTGTGATGGAACTCCCCTCAACTTTATTAGAAAAACATTAAAAAGTGGTTAGGTACAACAGTAAGGCACATTCCAACTGGAAAAAGGAATATGCAGTTCTCTTTTTGTTAGAGCAGTCACAGGGGCTACAGCTAAAAATGAAACATGCCCAAAGACATAAGCAAACTCATTGTTTTTAAGTTAACTGTTCCTCTTTCAGATATCTCAGAATATAAATCTCAAATCTTGCCTTGTAATATTTAATTTTAAATGCATGCCACTATTTCTGCTTCACTGCAATGCCCATCCAATTAAATCTAACTTAAAAAGAAAGAAAGAAAAAAAAGCTCTGCATACATTATATTAAATTACTTTCTTGACATATTTGGGATTAAAAAAAAAGCAAAAAGCCTATTTAAGAACTTGCAGCATATATGATTTTTAACAGCCAAATACACAATAGCTGTTCTTTCATCTATAAATTAAATGTATAACAAAGCTATAATTAAAGACCTTACTAGCAAAACTTTTCACTGCTATGTTCTTTGCAATGGACTTTGAAGCACCTTCAATTGGAGCAATGGGAATTCTTCTGGACAATGCTACAAGCTGCAGATATAGCTTAGTTAATTACAAGCAGAGCTTTCAGTATTTATTCCGCCTGCCAAAATCTTTATGCATTGCAACAGAGAACTGTTTTTCCCTTGTGCTTGCATACTAATACTGCTAAAATGTGAATATGAAATAATACCTGTCTGTCTCTCTTGATCCTAGACACGATTATTAGGCTTTCATGCTAATTTCCCTGTCTGTTGAGTTAAGCCTGGATTAAGGAGGCAGAATTTCTTTATGCAGTTAGCGTTCCCTAAGTATTTCAATACTTGGTGATTGATGGTACAAGGCAGCTATTGTTTAAATGCCATGGGCTTCTCCACCACTGCCTCTTCTCACTTCCTCAGAGATAGTGTGATACTGATGGCAAGAGTGATGGGAATTTCTCTCAGCCTACCTGAAGGCAGAACAGACTCCAGATATACTGTCTATATGTAAAACTAGCAAGTGTCCCTGGCATGGTAAATTCCTGGATTCCTGGCCTAGGGATTCAAACCAGTGCAAAGTCAGTGCAGTCCCCTAATAACCAAATAATCTTCTGCTCAACTGTGTCCTGTTTTTTGGGAGTCTTTAGATAAATCCAGGGGGTTTTTTGAAGAATCAGGGGCCACTCTGGAGAATAACAGACATGGTGCTGGAGTGGTGCTCCTGAAGCAGAGATTCCAGTCCCTTCACATAAAACCTTTCAACACCTGATTGAGGTGTAAAGCCTGCTCCTCCTGGAAGGCTGTGCCACAACTTTGGGCCTCTAAGGGATGGAAATCTTCTGTGGTTTCCAAGCTAAATCTATCTGTGACCAATATATTTCCATTTCTCCTTATATCAATATTATTTATTGCTAAAATTACGTTCTTTTCCTCAGTTGTGTTTACTTCTTCAGGTACTCTCGGAGAGCAGTCATACTCCTTTCTGTCATTTGTTTGTTTTGCTTCTGACACATTTCTCCCTGAGCAGCCCCGTGACTACTCCCCTCCTCCCCTCCCCAGCATGTCCAGATGTGTACTCATGGCCACAGTGGAGCCACAGCTTGCAGACTTTGCTTTTTGGAAGCAACCAAAGTGGACAATGGCTAGGCAACCAAGCCATTTCAGGGAATGGCTGCACTGCAATTCATCATGAACTCAGGCTCATATTTCTGTCTGTACTAATCTCTGAAGTAGGTACTGTACCCCACATGCATCCTACTGTACTCACCACTCCATCCTACCCACAGTAAGGTTGGAGTGGAGCTGTAGCGTGCAGCATTCAAACATCAGCTTTTCTTCAGCAACATTTCTACAAGTCCTTCCTCTGGTGCCCTTCACCCTAGCTCTCTCTCAGCCCTCTTCTCCCCTGAAGCTGTGTTATATTCCTTCCCTATCTTTTGCTTTATGAATTAAATCTTCAGACAGAACCTGTCAGACCACACCTGGACTACTGCCTTCAGTTTTGGTCCCCGCTATACAAAAGTGATGTGGACAGGCTGGGAAGGGTCCAAAGAAGGGCCATGAGGATGATCAGAGGACTGGAAGACCTGCCATATAAAGAAAGGCTGAGACAAGTGGGTTTATTCAGCCTTGAGAAGAGAAGGCTTATGGGAGACCTTAGTATCACATACCAGTACATAAGGGTGGCTACCAAGAAGATGGAGACTCACTTTTTACAAGGAATCACACTGAAAAGACAAGGGCTAGTGGGTAAAAGTTACTCCTGGGGAGATTCCAATTGGATTCCAGAAGAAAATTTTTCTTCATGGGAACAGCTAGATATTGGAATAATCACGGAATCATAGAATAACTTGGGTTGGAAGGGACCTCTAAAGGTCATCTAGTCCAACCCCGGCACAAACCAGGGACACCCTCAACTAGATCAGGTTACTCAGAGCCTTCCCAAGACTCACCTCAAATATCTCCGGGAATGAGACCTCAGCTACCTCCCTGGGCAACCTGTTCCATTTTTCCACTACCCTCAGGGTAAAGAACTTTTTTCCTAACATCCAATTAGAATGTACTATTCTCTAATTTAAAACCATTCCCCCTCATCCTATTACAGGTTGTTGCAAACAGTCCCTCTACAGCCTTCCTGTAGGCCCCTTCAGGTACTGGAAGGTCACTATTGGGTCTCCCTGGAGCTTTCTTTTCTCCAGGCAGAACAACCCCATCTCCCTCAGACTGTCTTCATAGGAGAGGTGTTCCAGCCCCCTTGCCATTTTCATAACCCTCCTTTGGACCGACTCCATCAGGTCCTTACTGTACTGAGGGCTCGAGAGCTGGATGCAATACTCCAGGTGAGGTCCTACCAGAGCAAAGAGGCAGAATCACCTCTCTCAATCTGCTGGCCACAAGTCTTTTGATGTAGCCCAAGACGCAGTTGGCTTTCTGGGCTGTAAGTGTGCACTGTTGGATCATACCTATCTTTTCATCCACTAGCATCCCCACATCCTTTCTGCAGAGCTGATTTCTAAAACCTCATCCCCAAGCCTGTACTGATAGTGAGGATTGTTCTGATCCAGGTGCAGGACCCTGCACTTGCTCTTGTTGAACCTCATGAAGTTCACCTGGGCCCACGTCTGCAGTTTGTCTGCATCCTTCTGGATGACATCCCATCTGATCATGGAACAGATTCTCCTAGAAGGACTGATAAGGCACATGGAAGACATGAAGGTGATCCAAAAGAGCCAGCACAGCTTCACTAAGGCAAAATCCTGCCTAACAAACCTAGTGGCTTTCTATGATAGGGTAACTGCATCAGTTGATGAGAGAGGACCTACCGATGTGATCTATCTGGACTTCTGTAAGGCATCTGACACGGTCCCCCACAATATCCTGATCACCAAGTTGGAGAAATAAAGATTGGATGGGTGGACTGTTCACTGGATAAGAAATTGGCTGGACTGTCACACCCAGAGGGTAGAGGTCAGCAGCTTGAAGTCCAGATGGAGCCCAGTGACAAGTGGTGTCGCTCAGGGGTCCATACTGGGACCTGTAGTGTTTAATATTTTTATCACAGATATAGACAGCAAGATTGAGTGCACCATCAGCAAGTCTGTAGATGACACCAAGCTGAGTGGTGCTGTTGATGAGCTACAATATCCCAAGGGAACTGGTGGATTTCCCTACAGTGGCCAGTTTTAAGATTCAGCTTGACAAGGTGATGGACCATCTTATTTAAACTATATTATTACCAAGAAAGTTTGGACCAAATGATCCTTGAGGTCCCTTCCAACCTGGCATTCTATGATTTAATCAAAAACATGCCTCCAATATGCATGGATCACATGGGATATCTGGGTGATGACTGGTGGGAATAAACAGCACCAGCATTATGGCTACAGATTAATGCAGTGTCACAGCTTAGCTATGAGTTTGAACAGCTGCATACTTGCAGGAAGTGGTTGCAGGGCCAACACGTGGTACAACATATTGAATGACAACACTGAAAAGGAAAAGATGCAAACAGATAATTTACCAGCATCAAAACAATTATCCATAAACATGTAGATGTTTGGGCTATTGTATTTCTAGGTATAAAATACCATCTGCATTGGTACAGTCTCTCTCCTGCCCATGTGTCGTAGTACCAAGCTTCCAAGCCATCTTTTCCCCTCCATGCATTCAGGAAACATAAGAGCCCACCAAATTGCCCTCATTCTTCTGCTTTAAAAACACTGGGAAGTAGAAGATAGCAGCACCAGCCCTCGTGTCATTTCTGCTGCCAATTGTCCTTCAGCAGACAATACTTTTGTCCCCATGGCCCCACTGCAAATCTATCTTCATGGGACACCTGAACCTGCCTGACACATGCCCCAAGCACTCCACCATTGTATGCTGTGCATGGGCAGGGAGGGCAGGAAGAGGCATATTCCAAATAATTTGAGTGGCAAAAGCCAGAGTGGACTGACTTCATCCTCAGTCAGATCAGGCCCCACAGATCCTGGAGAAATTTGCATTAGTGCCCCATCTTTAACCCAGTACTTCTCAGCCTGGCTGCAGTCTGTCCAATTATGTCCAGTTCTTACAGGCTTTGACAGTTCTACACTCCTCCCCTCTTTATCTGTTTTAACTAAATTCCCCGTAAAACACACTCTCAGATGCTTTCCTGAGGTCCAGCTATGTGAGATCTACTGCATTTCTTTAGCCTGGAAAATCCGTCCTTGTCAGTTTGGATGCTGAGATCAGATTAACAACCCTGTGGTTACCTGGTCTGCTTTTTTGCCTTTCTCTACAACAGAAACTATGTTTGCTGTTCTGCAATCCCATGGCCCCAGCTGAGCCCCTCCCCAAAAGTCATTAAAAGTCTGTGCTGTGGACCTACAATTTCACATGCAAATCCTTTCAGAGGCAAAGACAGAGAGTGTCCAGTTTGTCTGGTTTGAAGACAGTGAGCTCTTTGAGCTCTGCTTCAACTTCAGGTGTGATCGTTTCCAGTTCACCTTCCCTTCACTCCCATTTGTCATCCCACTTCTGCCACTGCATTTTTGCAGCCTCAGTGAATTAATGATGGAAAACATTCACTGAGTTTTGAGGCAGACTGCTTACTGGAGTTACAATCTCTACATTTCCCTCACCAAATAGTGTCCCCACTTCTTTCTTTGCTTTCTTTTTATTTATATAACTGAAGAAAGTTAGGTTACTGTTTTTATTTCCTTTGCAAGATCTAAATAAGCTTGATTTTTACTACTTTTTATTCTATGCATATACTTCTGACCTCCAAGGTGTACCTTTCTTTGCTGAAGGAAAGATCCTATTTTTCATTCCAAGTAGGCTTTCTAATTACTCCCAACTTTCTTTATTTGAGCCCCTTATTTGCACTAGAAGGAATATTGACCTTTTGCCTCAGCATCCTCCTGTCCCTTTTGCTTGCATTTTTGACTTAAGCAAATTTCAGACTTAAGCTCTCAGTCCAGATGGCTTCAATCACTAGTTCCCTAAATTTGTCAAACTTTCCTTTTTTATGCCGAGCATCTTAAGAGAACTGAATTAATTCCTAATAATTTGACTTAAGGTAATTTTCTACAAGCAGATCTTCCAAAATGTCATCAGTATTGACAAAACCAAGACAGCAATCACTTATAAAGATATCTGTCGACAATTGTACACAAGAATATATGGATCCTGCTGTGATTAGTCTATCTCTGAGAAGCTGAACTTTAGCACAAGAACAGTTTCTGTCATTACTTGCTTATAGGAACTCTGCAGGGATCTCAATTAATATCAAAAGTGTTTTTTACACCCCTTCCTGCTTTTTTTCCCCTTGGCTAGTCAGTCAGGGTTGTAACTCCTTCCCACCCACCCTTCAACCATCTTTTCTGTTTACATTCAAAACTCTCCAGGAGTGTCTCTGCTGCCTTGTACAGAGAACAGTCTTGATCTTGTTTGGTCCCCGGATAGCACCATAGTTATTAGTCATGTTTATATAGTGATCCTGTATCATCAGGTTGTTATGACACATTTTATTAATGTGTTGGAATCCCTTTGATGCTCAGAAGGGCTGTGAAGCAGAATTATACATCCCCAGCAATGTTTGCAGCAGTGAAGTAAGGCACACGGGGCTTGTATCCCAACGCCGTCTATGTTCTTTGTGGAACATGAGACAGTTGTTATTCTAACCATTGCATACCTCATCCTTTTCATTTAAACCAATATCAGCACAATGGCTACTGCTAGTCCAAAGTGTTAACAGCTGTGTTAAGTGGCAGCCAACCAATTTCCTGTAACTTGTGGTGAGGTAGCCAGATGCAGAGAATATCTATATAAAGGTATCTTTTTTTTTTTTTTTTTTTTTTTTTTTTTTTGGTGTGTGTGTGTGTAGAGGAAATCAGAAAAAGCTGCTTTTACCTTTGAGTTCAGTTTCCATAACTAGGCAAAGAATAGTGTGAGGGTTAAGAGCAAATGCCACCATGCTGCCATGCCAAAAGTGGTCAAGAGGCTCTACGAAGGGGAAATAGGACGAGGTTACCCTAGGTCAGCAAGTGGTGTAATTTTGTGTCCCTCTTGATCTTTCATCCCAGAAGACCTACTTCAGATTCTCTTATTTTACTGAATGTAGCAAGACAGTACTCTCTTCATTACCAAACAGGAGTTTACAATCACATTTACATGCCTTCCTGCTTAAACCACATGGGAACTCTACATAGCCTGTGGCTGAACCCTTCCCTTCCACCATGTGGGAAGCCACACTGAGGGTGAGAGCTGGAGAGCTGAAGGCATCCTTCAGAAAGCCTCATCTCTAAGGTAAGGGAAAATTGCAAAGTGTGACAGAAGTCTCACTGCTATGCAGAGAGCAGGCAGGGTTGCCTCTCCCATAGTATTTACCTGCAGAGCATCTGCTCCGCTGCCACTGCTACCCTACAGGGCCATAACCTGAGGGTCCTGTGGGAGCATCTCCTCTGCCTGGACCATGTCATTAAGCTGCCTGAGCTGCAGCAGCTGTTTTGGGCCTGGCTAGAGGGGGTGACTGCAGAAAACCCATCTCAGAAAGGCCAGGAGTCTGCCCTGCAAGGAAGGAGCCAGTTGTGACAGGCAGAACTCAGCATGTGCTGAGGTGATAGTTGGGTTGGTTCTCTTCTCCTAGCATGGTCCAACTTCCTCCCTGGATGTCAGGGATGGACCCTGGCACTTGTAAGGTTCAGATTGTCAGCTCAGTACATCTTCCAGTATGTGCTTGGCTGAATAGGCAGGGGACTGGCTGGCACAATGGGGCACAGAAAATTAAAAGACTCCTGTGCCTCATGCTATAAAGTTTGCTCAGTGATGAGATTTCATGCACTGAACTTCCTTCCCCAGTGCCTGGGGAATTCAGGAAAGGGCTTGCTTTATCTCCAGATATTTTGAGTGTGTATGAATAGATGTATGTGTTAAGAACCTTCTAAAATCTACCATACCTGAAATGGGAAGGATATGAATGATAAGCACTATCTTTGAAAGGCTTTATCTACCTCTAAGCAGCTACATTCCAAATCATTTGAGGAAGCATACCAGTATATTAATGTTAGGGAGGGAAAGAGGATAGAAATATAGACAGAAGGCAATGGCAAGTTTCTGTGGGCTTCATGCAAACAGCACTTTGGGATCTTTAATGACTAGACGTGGTCAGAACCTTTATTTTATTTCTTGTCTGAGCAATTTGCAACAGAGCCCCTGTTAAAACCATTTGGGGGGTATTGGTTTTCTCTTGACTCAGAGAGAAGACTGCTGCTTTAATCACTAACAAGAATTCAGCAGCACCTGGGTTTTCATTGGCAATGAACCATCCATGTACTGACTAAGTGGGAGGCTGTTAAAGAACAATTTCCCACCATCTGGGGGGAGGAAAAAAAGAGTTCACTGTGCCACACAACTGTCTAAAATCTCTGACGTAGAAATGGTTTCTTAAAGAAAAATTTCCTTCTTTACTGGGGTAGTGAAAGGGTGTGGAAGTGGGGGGGAAGTAAAACAAACTGGGACTCCAGCACAAGTCCTGTGAGGAGAGGCTGAGGGAGCTGGGGGTGTTCAGCCTGGAGAAGAGGAGGCTCAGGGGAGACCTCATCACTCTCTACAACTCCCTGAAAGGAGGCTGGAGCCAGGGGGGGGTTGGGCTCTTCTCCCAGGCAACTATCAGCAAGACAAGAGGGCATGGACTTAAGCTCTGACAGGGGAGATTTAGGTTGGATGTTAGGAAAAATTCTTTACAGAGGGGGTGATCAGGCATTGGAATGGGCTGCCCAGGGAGGTGGTGGATTCTGTGTCCCTGGAGGTTTTTAAAAAGAGACTGGATGTGGCACTCAGTGCCATGGGCTGGGAACCACAGTGGCAGTGGATCAAGGGTTGGACTTGGTGATCTCTGAGGTCCTTTCCAACCTGGCTGATTCTATGCTTCTAAACTCAAAGACCATTCCCAAAGGATAGGAGTGGCATTTTACTGATTGAGCTGCTTGAATATTCTTCATGTGCATGTGTGTGTGTCTAAATTCAGGCAGGCAACAACCCTGAAAATTTCCCTTGTGCAGCTGAAAGCATGATGCAGTCAGCCCAGTCCTGCAAAGATATCTGAACTGTAAACAGCAGGAGATAATAACCGTATGAACAGCTTTGTACTACTAGCACACTGCCTTTGGGCTCTTGTGGCATCAGAATCCCTTCAAGGAGCTCAGAGTCTTTTAATTACATGGCTTCACACACTGCTTGTTGTCTTAATCTTAAAGGCTTGTCACAATACCAGTGAAATACTCTTCTTAGAAGTGAAGGGTGGGAAGTGCAGCTAATGATGGCAAAGTCACCCTCCTCAAACCACAGAAGGAGAAATTCCTGATGACTCTGACTGCTCTGTCCTAATTCCCAGTTCACATTTTGTCCCTTTCTGGACAAGACACACAAGGTCGATATGCCTGGGGTTGATACAACCAGGTTGGTTGTGATCAAAAATGTATGTTGTTAAGCACAGCCTTATTTATGCACACCTTAGGATGTGTCTACACATGCATCCTGCTGTGGCACAGTAAAAAATGGCAAATTCTCATTCAGCCTGGAAAGAAATGCCTAATTATCATGCCATATCTGTTGCCACAGTGGCTGGGTAACAAGAAGACAACTATAGTGTCAGATGCAGATCTTTGTATCAAAAGTTTTCAGTTCCTGCTCATAAGTGATTATGGAAAAAGGACTCCCTTGCACACTTGGAATAAATGAGAAACATGTTTCTTAGAGGCAGTATGCTCCTATGCATGCAGTGCAGTGAAGCTGTTGGATAGTCTAATATTTTTGACATGCAGCTGTTACACAGAAACATCTGATAGTTTCTTTTCTTCAGGCTCAGTTGCTGCAGTGTCAGGAAACAGCCTTTGGTTTCAGTTCTTGTAAGATGTGAGCAGGTACGGGAGGCCAGTGTGATACTTCAGTAACACAGAAAAACATCCTGCAGAAGAAACTAGAGGTTCAGAAGAGCGTAGGCTGTTCAGCTCCAAGTTCTCATTAAAACTATTTGCTTGGATATAAAAAAATATGTGCTAAACATATAGTTAGAAAAAAAAAATCTCACATCAGAGTGATAGGTGTGGGGGTTTTTTGCTGTGAGATGGGAAAATTAGTTCATTGGCTTACAAGGCAATATGCTGATGCTTTGAGTAAGAGCAGCTTCTCAGCAATAAATAGAAAACTGAAAGACCATCCAGTGGCTAGTACCACAGAAGACTTCATTGCACGTTGGCTTAGGGTAAGGCTAGTGCCATTCTGCAGTGCTGTGAAACATAAATGTAGAAGTGGGAAACTTAAATCAAAGTTTTCAAGTACCTAGGATGGCTTAGGCAAATGCCAAAGCTTGTATATCAATTTAATACAAAATACAGAATATAGAAAATATAGAACAACAAAATACAATATTTTGCTGGATCTACTGTGACCTTTACTTGGAACCCCAGAGGAGGAGGTTTAGCTTTCTCTGAGAAAATCTCTGCGTGGGCAGGTGATATGTTAAGAAATCCAGGTGCCAGCCATGGAGACAGCAACAGGTCTTGGTGTCTGCCCAACTTTAAATCCTGGCAATAGCTGCAAAAACTGCAAGTGGTATAAGCAGTTCCTCCTCCTCCCCACTGTGAGAACAGTGTAGTTCATCCTTTGCTCTGCAGAGTGTGCATGGAGTTTTGGGTTTTTTTGAGGTTTGGGGTTTTTTGCATTTGGTTTTGTGTTTTTTTCTAAACCTCAGATGAAAAGAGCCATAGCAATCTGATTCTATACCAGGTTAGAAGACTTTGGCTTCTACAAGGTGTGGCTTACACTGTGGAGATAGAAAAGGTGAGCATCCTTCCATGCGAGACATTTTTATGCTGAAGCCTTAGAGTGGAAAGGTAGCAAAGCTGCTTGCCTTGCACAGTAAGGAACCTAAGCCAAGTAAGCCAATGTTCACCTGCAGCACCTGGGCTTGGAAGCACCTCAAGCCTTCCTGGACTAAGCCAGCTGAGTATGGTCATTCCCTATTGTCTATGGCAACAAGCCATGACAGGTATTGTCTCTGCTATAATGCCGGTCCTTACCCTGGGGAAGTAGGATGAGAGTTTGGGGCAGGATAGCACTAGCAAAACTAATTTTCACTTTTAGGAGCCATTTGTCACCTTTGCTCACCACTGCATCTTGTAGTGCAGCTGTGGGGCAGCCAGCACGGCATAGCCAGGGGACTGTGAAACTGGGGCAGTGCCAGCAGGGAGGTGTGGGGCTGTGAGTCGAGCTGACAGGTCCTCTGGCAACACAGGTGTCATACGTGCTGCAGCTCCCCTGAGCAAGATCTGGGTTGAGCCTCATGTACCCAGATCCATGGGTCAGCTCCAAACAGCCTTAGTAAGAGGCTACTGCTGCGGCATCTGTGGATGCTTCAGACCATGGTTTGTCAGCTCTGGCACAGAACCAGAAATAACAAGCCAGGTCTGTGACTCTTCCCTCTTGTGATCCTGTCTAACAGCTTCAAGCAACCAGCCACTGCATTTGGGAAGGTGCTTGAAAAGACCGTGCTTTGCATTCTGCCGTGTTTTCCCAAAGACTGCTGACCATGCTTCAGGATGAAGAACTGCTTATGCATTCATCCAGCTTCATTTTGTCCATGATCTTTGACAGCAGAAGGTGCCTGCTGCTCCTGGGGAAATCCATGACTCCTTGTTTTACTCCTCAAGAGCATGGCTAGCCAGGAAAGGTATCAAGGTCCTTATGTCTACGGGCTCACAGATTCAAGCTTCCACTCTTCCTCTCTTCAGGGGGCAGCTGGGTGGGGATGCTGTCATTCCCACGTGGAGCAGAAAACACTGGGATTTGGCTAGTAAGGAGCTAAAGCAGAGCTGTAATTTATGCCTGTCCGACAGGATGCAAAAGAGCAGCAGCTCAGCCCCTGGGTAGCCTGGGCTTGTGCATGCTGATCCACTTGTTAAGCTACTCAAACAACTTTTGTTTTGTCTAGCTCTGCATCTCACCATGTCTTTAAGGAAAGGAAATCCAAACCCGGGATATAAAACAGAAGATTTGTCTGATATGAGTATGCTTCTGTAATGCACTAACTGAGGTAATGGCTACATTCATTTGAAAGACAGCTGGTTTCTTTTTCTGTTTCTCCTATTTTTTTTTCCCACCATGACAAAAAACTGATGGCTGAAGTAAGAAAAAGGATATATAGATTATTCTCTTAAGGCTATCCTGCTTCTGACAGAGGCAAACACTCTCTTCCTGCAAACATAGCTAATCCTCTCTGTCTGGATATTTTATTAGCTGAAGTTTTAAGCCTTGAACCCTCACTTTATCACTTTCCCTTTACTGATGATGTCACCAACCCACCTCCATCTAAAGAGTCATATAAAGCAGCCAAGTATACGTGCCAGTAGGTTAGAGGGCTCTGCCAAGAACCTCAGCCTCCCAACACTTACCTTATTACTTGATGAAATGGGAATATAGCTTATACACTAGATGATATCCACTGAAACATAAAGGAGGCCACTGAGAGCCTCTAATTGCCTCCTAATTATAGGAACTGAATGCAACAGGAATTGTTAGTAAGGGGAGAGGGAGGACTGATGCTGGTTCTGCCATGTAACCAGTGACAAGTGTGCAGTTTCAGTGTGATTTTCTTCCTAAACGTTTCCATCTGCCAGGTGGGCATAAGGATATTACTGTAAAGCATCAGCCCCTCTGCTGTTCCCTTTGGAAAGTGAGAAGAACTGCACTGGTCGTTATGTAACTGGTGATGTCATAATGGAAAGCCATATTAATTTTATGTTTGAGACCCTAAAAAAGAAGGTAGGAAGGAAATGGAAAAAAATAAGAAGAGAATTAGACAGATGGAGGGACCAAAGGAGTTGGACAAAGCCCTGTAGGACAGATGACTAAAGCTTCCCATTCCAAGTCAAACAGCTCCATTTTGGGACAGCAACAGGTTTTCATTTAGCCTCCCTAAACTTCTTGAACATGTTCTGGGCTCCCATAAAGAATGTGGCTACTGTCTGTGTTTGAGACTAGGCAGACAGCCTGCTTTTTCCACTTGGCTACCTTTGCACAACATGTCAGAAACCTTACGTGGCTTTGATAGAAGAACTTGCTTTTGGTCCCGCTGGATATCCGGGAAAAGACACTTTGGTGTGAGTATAAGCATGGAGGGAGGTCTGGACCTCCTAATTAAATTGTCATGTTTGGGACCCACCCAATAAAACTGGACAAAATCTGCTCTTAGATTACAAGAATGGAATTTTCCAAAGAGTTTCAGCTCTGCTTCTGAAGAAACCAGTGAGACCAGCATTGGACTAGGCTTTGAGGGTCATTTTGAAGTCCCAGTTTCCACAGGGAAGTGTCCCAGGGGCAGATCTCCCACCTAGCATGTGCTTTCTGAGTCTATTTCTCAGGGCAGGGGCAAAGGGTTTTTCAGTTCCTTATGGCTGTAAATCTTCACCATACCAGCAGTTGTGGAAATTGACTATAAGAGAGAGGGAAAGGTGGAAGCAGCAAAATTTTCACCACAGAAATGTTAAAAATAAGATAATGTGACCCCTCTGAACACCTACCTCCTTCTTTCCTGCGGGCCTTTCTTACATTTTCCCTCTTGCCAGTCATCCTACTCTTGTCCCAGGAGTGACTGAAGAGTGGCCTTATATTTGATTCCAAATTTGAAAACGAAGGGGGTGGCTGACATCTCCCTGATGTCAGCAAACCAAATAGATGAGGGTGACCACATTAAGAGCCTGGTGAACTGACAGGGAGGAGTGGGGTGGGGTGAGAGGAAAGACCAATGCAGACCATCAGTAGTCTCTGGGGAAGGTCCCCCTGGAAGTAGGAGTCAGCCACTGAGTCAAAGGGAAGGATTTGCCCAGCTGCTTTGGACTAATTTTCTCTTGCCTTTTCACATGTTTTTAAACATAATGTAGGATTTCTTTCATTATTAATTTTTTTTTTACTCAGCTGCTGGCAGCTCAGGGCTGCTAATTTTACTGTTGAGGAATAGGAGCCCAGAAGCCAGCTGGAGGGTCACTGCAGAGGAGAGAGAGTTGCAGGTGGAGCAGACTCCCAGTGATGGTGTCACAGAGCCTCTGCAGATAGGTTTATGGCTGTTGTTGTCAGCTGAGCTGCACCATCCTGTAAACTGTATGATCTGAAAGAAGTAACCCCAAAGCTGCTTTGTAAATCAGAACCACTGAGTAAGAGCCAAGCAGGGAGCTGTGGGAGGGGATATGGGAGAGGTTCAGCTGTATGGTGGCCCTGAGCAGCTGAACTGATGTTCTTCTGCCACAATCTTCAGCCACATTTTCAAGGCAGGGGAAGGGGATAAACAAAAAATTATCTTTTCCCTTAAGAGGTAAGCAAACCAGGAAACTCATTACCATAATTGATTCAGAAATTATTTCTAAAGCAGCTTTCACAGAAATACGATCAGATTCATGGTAGCTAAAGGTTTCTGTGAGTAGCACAGAAAGTTCCCACATACAGGAACCTGGAGGAAGTATCACACCTGACATATCTCCAAGCATTTGCACCTGCTCATGTTGGAGACAGGTTATTAGGTAGACAGTCCTTAGATCTTATCAAGTGCCCACCATATCAAGAATGGAGGCAGTCAATGAACAGAAGGTGATGGTATTAAAATCAACCTGCCTAAAAGGCAGAGAGGAAGGAGTTAGAGAAGATGAAGCAAGGAAAATCAAGAAAATTGTGGCCTATTTGTCAGGAAAGGTGGGTGCTTGTGCTCCACAGGGGCTGATGCACAACAACCTCAGCTCAGAGGTCACTGAGATTTTCTCTGCTGTCCCTGAGAGGTTTGAGAAAAAGCCCATAGTAGAGGGGAGAAAATGACTGTGAAGTAACCTCAGTGGATGAGTGGTGGAAGGCATGGGTGTGTGCCACACATCATCAGGATGTATCACAGATTTTTCTGCAGGCCCCTCTGCAGTCATTCTTTCCCTCAGTGATTTGACTCCCACACTTGAGTTTGTGTAGATGTGTTCTCCTTATGACACTGGTGGCTACACCAGATTTGCCTGGTGTAACTCTGAACTCAGAATCCCTCCTTAGCAGCCCCGTCTTACAGTCTTCCTGCTTAGAGTTGCTGATCTATTTCATGAGGAAAAAAAGAGACTTCTGTCCTCCAGAAGGCATGTTACTCCTTGTCTTAAGGAGTACATTAGCAACAGCCTCTGTGCTGGAGAAGAGCATGAGTCCCTTCTTAGGGATGACAGCTGCCCTTGTCCCCACCCACCAGTGGTTAGGAAGGTTGTCAGTGGGGAGAAAAAGCAGTTTCCCACACAATGTGAGCACCAAGTGAGCAATGGGAGAAGCGGATGCTGCCAGTGCTGTCTCCCCAGACCATGGGCACCCTGTGCTCCAGAGGGGCTGATGCATACCAACCCAGGCTCAGAGGTCACTGCAATTTTCTCCACTGCCCCTCAGAAGTTTTACATGAAGTCCATAGCAGATGGTAGATAGACATAAAAAGATTTAAAACTAAATGGCAGCTGAGCAGCTCAGTTTCACTGGAGGGAAAGCAGCAGAAATGCTCCTTTTCTCCAGTTGTTTGTGGCTGGTGAGTCATGTCCAAAAGGTGCTGGATTTCTGCAGGGGAAGGGGAGAGCAATGGTTAAGTGCACTCAGGGGGAATGCTCAACCAAAATGCCCTCTTCTTCAGCATCCCCCCAACCACTGCCTCCTCCACCCTATGGCAGGACAGGATTCAGCTATGGGCGTCCCCCATCTCTTTCTCACCATGGCAGGGAAGAGTCCCCTCTCCCCACCACTGCCAAGGAAGCTGGGGTCTACACTGTGGGCAGCATCATCCCCCCCCCCCCCTCCCTTCTCTGCCCAAGAAGCCGGCCACAAGCAGCAGCACAGCTTCTGTGTCAGGCAGCAGGGGAGCCAGGGACATGCTGCAATGGCACACAGACAGCTCATCCCCACCTCATAAGAAAATGGAAAGTGTGCAAGAGCTGCATTTGGGTGTCAGGAATGGGGGAGCTAGCGTTGGGTGCTGCATCTGGTTGCACTAGAAGTGTCTTAGAGCAGAGAGAGGGCTTGCCTCCTAGCAATAAGAAAATGCTGGGAAACCGGTTCCCAAGGGATCCCACCTATCTCCTCTTTAAAAAAATTCACCTCATTTCAAGCAGAAAGAAATGCTCTGAAAAGGTATTGGGGGGGAGAAGGAAGTAGAAAATAGGCCTTCTGGCTTCTTCAGTTAGGGTGATGCCCTAAGTAAAAAAGGAAGCAGTCATTCAAGAGTCGCAGGCTCCTAAATGAAGCTGAATGCTACCTGTTGCCAGCACACCCAGCATCCAGCACTGCTGCTGCTGCTACTGCTGTGGGGAACAGCTGCATCCAGGCAACACCCCAGTGTCTGGGAATTGTCTGAGTAAAGAGATTATTGTTTATCCTTTGACATACAGAGCCATTACTTACCTAAGTAGCCTTGGCTTCATACTGGGCATTACATTTAATCCTATTTTTCTAAGAGAAATAGGATTATTCTCTGAGGGTTCATCATTATTAACTTCATTGAATGAATTACTGAGACAAAAGATTCATGGTGATTTCTGGTCCCTCGGTATTAGGTGGGGGCAGCTGACTGGAATTTGCTGAATTCATTGATGGTGTCAGTCCTTCTCTTAGCAAGTGAACACGTGTCTCACGTCTATAGATCACACATTTCTTTTGGGACCATATATGCTCACTAGAGTGCAGCTATTTGTTATTTCTTTTGGGAACCACTGCTGCTGATAGAAAATGTCTGATGAAAGTTTTGTATAAGGACAAGGTATGATTTTATGAAAAGATGTTTACATGTGTATTTCTCCTCACTTGGCCCCGGCCACCCATACTTGAAGGAACTTTGCTTCGAGCTTTTCCATTTTTAATTTCTTTCTTTTGGGTTCTACTATTTTTTGTTTCATTTCTAGCCAAGTTACATTTCAAGCAAGTTTAAAAGGCCTTTTTTTTTTCTTTTGTGATTTTGATTACAACAATTTTTATTTTTCCAGCATCTCAGCCTAAATTTAGATATTCTGATGCCAAAGATAACGATGGTATTCCCTTTGATATTGAATCATCTGGTGCTGCAGCCCAAATAACTGAAATTTTCTTTCGCTCTCCAGCTTCTTTTGTGAGGGAACACTCTTTTCTCTTCTGAACATACTGCTAAATCTCTAATGTCTGCTGTGCTTTGTTTTAGCATTATACATTGAGCATGGCTTGATTTTCCTAGGGCTATGCCATCACAAGAATTAAATTCACCTTGCAGGAGAGCTAATAAACACTGAGATTTACTCCAGCTCCTAATAAAGTGAGATGCTAATTCTGTGGAGGGAATGGGAGCCACTGGGAATTCTCAGAGATCCTCTCCTGAGACACTGCACATGCTGTTTCTGGGCTGCAGTTATCAGCTGTCTGCACCTGACCCTTTGTCTGTGCTCCTGAATAGGTAGTGGCATCGTATTCTGCTTAGCAGGCAGCCTACATGGCTTAGACATATGGCCACCTTAAGATGTTTGTGCCTGGCTGGGAGTGCAGCAGGGCAGAGGTATCCGTGCAGACCTGGCAATGGGGAGGGTGCCTTCCCCATGCAATTCCTCCATAAAGTGCTAGGGTGAAGCCATGAACTTTGATTTCAAGACCTCTGAGGCAAGGAATGTCTCTTTGATCTGGCCTGGTACAGCCCCTTGGGCACAGGGGATCCTGCCCATTAGTGGAACTGCAAGCAGATACAACAGTACAAATAACACATCATTAATACTCATAATTATGATGGGCAGACCAGTGAGTTTGGATTCCTCATGGAGGTCTCTCATCCCACATGGAAGTCTGTGGCACATTTTCCATTGGCTTCAGTGGGGCTGGGATGCTGCCTTTCCTGTACGGCTGTCATTGCTTTGCAAATGGAAAAATATTTGAAGTTCTGTTTTGGTGCCTCAGACTGCTTTCTTTCCACTTTAAGAACAGTTCACTCCAGCCAAAAGTTTCCT
This sequence comes from Phaethornis superciliosus, assembly GCA_023637945.1. Taxonomy (NCBI): domain Eukaryota; kingdom Metazoa; phylum Chordata; class Aves; order Apodiformes; family Trochilidae; genus Phaethornis; species Phaethornis superciliosus. The sequence goes on along the minus strand of JAJQWJ010000001.1, from coordinate 106,705,381 downwards.
TTGTCTCTAAGCCTCAGGGAAGAAAAAAAAAAAAAAAAAAAAAAAAAAAAAAAAAAAAAAGCAACAGAAGTGTTAGCAGAAAGGATGCAGTTCTGATCCAAAAGAAAAGGAAAAAAAACACTTTTCCCACTGTCTAGATGTCCCAATCAAGGCCAAAAGAAAGCAGTCAGCCTTGCCAGTAAAATACTAAGCAAAAGAAATAAATTACATCCTTCTGGTGCCCCTGGATGTATGAAATATCTGGCTTTGCTGCTGTTCTGCTCCCTTTCTGCTTCCAATGCAAGAGCTGCCAAACATGTCCTGCCTTGTAAGCATAATGCATCAAACTCAGGGAAAAACCAGGTGCTGAGATGAATTCTGGAAGTCCTGCAAAGGGTGGAGAGCAGTGTGAAAGAAAACACCGCTATGTTAAGAGGCTTCCTTCTAAAATAAAAATAGATGGACACACACACACAGGAACTGAAAATCCCTCACTTCTGTTTGCTTTTTCTATTTGATTTCCTTTTATTCTCTCTCACCTTGCTGCTCCCCCTCCTATTCCAAATGAATAGTTGTGTTTCCCATCACAGCTCAGCTTTCTTTCAAGGCAAGATATTTTGGACTTAAAAAGAAAAGAAAAAATAATAAAAATTAGGAGTTATTTCCCAGTGCATAAAACAGCAAACTCCCATAAGGAAAAACTGAATGTTTAATTTCGCAGTGGAAGCCTTGCAAAATCAGGTTTTCATTTCCGCTGACTTCTTTGAGTGGAAAACTGCATAAACATGAATACATATGGTGCACGCATGCACACAAACATACATACACACACACTCTGGTTCCTCAGCTGCTGAATGCTCGCAGCTTGAAATTGCAGCTTAAGAAGTGAAGTTTTGCCAGCATGGATTTTAAAGCATGAGATAACACAGGAAGATAAACTCTCCTTTGGCGTCGTTCCTTTTCGGTTCATCCAGCTATGTGATCTCTGCTTTTTAGCTAGTAGCTACATAAGCTAGTAACTGAACACTATTTTGTTTTTTAAAAGTGTGGTTCTGAATGTCAGGAGGAGGAACTGCTGGCTCTCTTTGAGATGGTAAAAAGAAGAAAGTGCTGCTTATTGCACTGGAGGAACAGGCATGGAAGGGTGAGGTAGATGAGCTCCTCCTGCATTCACAATAAAATTTTGCACCTATGTTTCCTAGAAGCCAAACAGCACTTAGGGAGGAGAGGAGAGGAGAGGAGAGGAGAGGAGAGGAGAGGAGAGGAGAGGAGAGGAGAGAAGAGAAGAGAAGAGAAGAGAAGAGAAGAGAAGAGAAGAGAAGAGAAGAGAAGAGAAGAGAAGAGAAGAGAAGAGAAGAGAAGAGAAGAGAAGAGTTGAAGCTCAAAGGAACCACGAAACTGTTTTTTACCAGGAATGGGAGGCTGGGGAGCTGTCTGGGTGCAGCCGGCCTGCAGCACCGTCCCATCCCAGCTGCAGCCGAACACAAACATCCCAGCAGTGGCTCTTTGCCCGGGAACAGCATCGGCCACAGGAGCCCTCCAAGGGGAGGAAGCTGGAGCCAGCCACAGCCCCCCGCCACAGCCCCCCAGAAATCAGCTCCGGGGGTAGGAGGGGTGATTGGCAGCTCGCTATGGGGGAGAAGAGCTGCGCCCATAAACATCGTTGTTATTTTCTTAGGTGAAGAGGCTTTCCTCCGCTTCCTGTGATCAAAAAGGGCTGTTAACAGTTCCTTTTAAAAGCCAGAGCTCGCAGCCTGTAACTTTACACATGGGCTGCATCAGAAACAGGAAAAATGATTTTTTTCCTCAGCGTTAAGAAATGCCAAAAGCTTTGTGTTAACCTTCAGTGCCGGAACTTTGAATTTTCCTGGGTAGGTTTTGCGGGGAAGTCAGCTTTGGCAGGGAACTGAAAGGACAAGTGAATCTTAAAGGGACTCAGATTTACAACTCTCACCTCTATACAGGAGAAATAAGCTTTCTGGAGCTGTAGCCACTGCTATGGATTTAATTTCTTATCTATTTTTAACACACCTGGTATTTTCATCACAACTCAGTTGGAAAAGTGTCTGTATGAGGTCTCCCAGGTATGGAAATACCTGCAAAATTTCATGACAGCTGTTAGGTAGTGCTGTAAAAACACAGTCATAAGGTGTTTACTGAGTCTTCAAAATGCTGCGGAAATTAAAACTTTATTGAGCAAAGTATTTAAGAAACACTACAGTTGCTCTCAAATGCAGAGTCAAGCCTGGCATTTCTCATTTCTCTTTGGCTTAGCAGGTCTGCACTAGGTCTGTATTTATATCTAGGCCTTGTCAATACTGTCTGCATCTCTCTACAAAATCATAGACATAGTGAGGAAGAAATTATTTTTTCATGCAAAGTGAGCCAAAAAACCTACCAGATTTAAGGTAGCTTTGCCCAGGATGTTTAGGTGTGTGAGGGTAAGATGGGACTGTTACAGTTTAGGGGCCTTTGAAACATGTAATATGCCACCGTGCTTTAGTGAAGTCAGTGAAGTCTTCCTTTCAGTTCCACAGCAGAAACCATTGGTGTTTCACCAAAGGGTATCTCAGCAGTAGAGAGATACCAAGAAGGTACCAGATTCTGGAAGGGTGGCCAGCTCTGACTGATGTCAAAATGCAGACAGGTTTCGGTGGAAATCCTTTCTGACTTACTGATAATCTGAATCTAGTGACATTTGTTATCACTCGGACACCCAGTTTGATTGAGATGGCAGTTTGTAGAGTAATTCTGTAATTTTCTTGGTCAGACTTGTGTGCTGAAAAACCTCAATCCACTATCTGTAAACAGAGACTGGGAAGTTTTAAAGAACCTTTTGCTTTGTTGCAAGCAGCTGCCAATCACACAAGTGCTTTCTTTCTTCCCAGGGTTCATTTGGAAATGCATTCCCAGGAGATGTAAGTCACCCCTAAAGATGTGTCCTGCTGTCAGGGCCATGCTCTTGGCTTCTGCCATCTGGGCAGCAGCAGCCACTCTGCACTGTGCTGGCAACAGCTCTCCAGTGGAGACAGAGAGTCTGGGAGCATTTTTCTTTAGAATGGCATAGTTTGGCCATGATTCCTCATATAGACACAGCTCTTCACTGAGGCCCCGTTCTTGCAAATATTTATGCCCGTGAGTAATTTCAAGAGCATTAGTAATGAGCTGAGGATGGGATGGCTCCTGGGTTCATAGCAGACACTGAGGAAAGAAATCCCTTTGCAAGAGGGGTTTACATACATGCTTAAATGTCTTTTGCAGTAAGTATGGACTTAAGTATGTCCTTAAGTGCTTTTTGGAAGTGAAGGATGAGAGTTTCACCAATGTCTGGATTCCTTTTTGTTTGCTGGCTATTGACAGATATTCCCAGACTCTTTGTGTAAAATTAATGGTTAAATTATTTGGTTTCTGATTATATTTGCAGTTCTTCTTCCCTCTAAATATAATAAAGGCCATTACAGCCATTACTCTCTTTTACATTTGTTGCATATTAAAATATACTCCAATGCCAAGACCTGAAATATCAGCTTTTTCCTAAAGCACATTTTGTCTGACTTATAAAAGTTTTACAAGTTATAAAACCTCTACAACAATACGTTTCTGATGGAAATGATGACTTGAGCAAAACTAACAGGTGTTGATATAATCCTCCGAAGAGCAGGGGACATGGAAATTTAGCTTAGCTAAAAATATGCACGCTTTTACTTCTTCACATTAGATGTTTAATACCTTGGTTCTTCAGGCTGAACAACATCAGGAGATGATAGGAATCATGAGTGAATTTTTGCCTCAGCTTGTGAACTCTTAACAGACAATGTGTTTGCACTTAGGAGTGAGCAGCTTCCTAGAGAGCTAGCACCACATCCTCAGCTGGTGTGAACTGGCATATCCCTAAAGAAGTCGAGGGAGCTGATTTAATAATACTTAAACACAATAAGGCACATCTCTGTTTTGAATTGGGAAATTCAGTGTAGCCTAATGTGAGTTTATTGATGTGGCAACATTTACAAGTGTTGTCAGGCTATAGGAAAAGAAAGAGCAAATCCCGTCAGTTAACCTATTAAGTCTTGGTTTTCCCATTTGGTCTTTGATCATAGAATCATCACAGAATGGTTTGGGTTGGAAGGGACCTTAAATATAATTTAGTTCCAACACCCCCTGCCATGGGCAGAGACACCTCCCACTAGACCAGGTTGCTCAAAGCCCCATCCAGCCTGGCCCTGAGTATTTCCAGGGAGAGGGCAGCCACAACTTCCCCAAGGCAATCTGTGCACCCTCTTAGTGAAGAATTTCTTCCTGACATGATCCCTGGAATCCATAGGTATTTTTGCTGGGTGACACATGGTCATGTAATGATGTTAGCCCCAGGCCTAGGCAACAACTTTGTATGCTGATAGCTGCCTCTTTACTAAACCCATTGCCCTCAAACCCTGAACACATGAAGGATATGAAACCCATCCTGAGTAATCCCTGCAAATTGGAGGTGTGCAAATGAGGTGCCTAAAGTTGTCCAGAACAACTTCCCCTACTGTGCTCCTTGCCTAGAATGTATCTTCCCTGGCTGGAGACACTATCACTATCCCATCCTTCAAATGTTTCTCTCCTTGTCTTCACTCTTCTTGCTTGTAAACTGCAGGAAACTGCCCCAGCTGAGTTCTTTTATGACATACATTTGTGATATAAATATATGTATATAAAAATATCCTTTGCTTGGCCTGAGCAGAAATAAGAATGCAGATGAACTGCCTGGGGAAACAATGAATTAGTCACCCAGCTTCTCTTCCATGAGGGCTTCTTGCTGGCCCTCATTTCCCCACCCGATAATGAGGTGCCAATAAGCCCTTCCCCAAAAGACCAGCTTTACTGATTGTTGTATGCTCTTCACAGGGAAGAATATAAATACAATAATGAACTACAAATAAATATCATGAGCTTGGAACTGATCATGTCTTTGATTTGTTTCCTGGCTGAATGCATCCAGCTGTGACGTCTGCTTTTTTCTTTCTAGTCCGGAGTGTGACTCAGCAGTGCCCCAAGAGATCACTGCTGAACCCAAGTCCTCCTCTAACTGGGGCCTTAACTGTTTGTTCCCAACTGTTTGCTGTGGAAATTATTTTTAAAAATTGGTAATTGATGATCCAGTGCTATGTAGGGAATCCCCTTGAGCCCTCTATGGATTGACTCATCCTGTTGCTCATCAGGTCCACCTGCTCTGGGCATAACTGTGGCATAAATCCACACTTCCTGAGATGGCTGAGGCTCCCATCTGAGGTGGCATATGCTGCCTGCTGGCAGTATAGAAGTGGGTTCTTTGTTGACTGTGGTTTTGTGTCTTGTGACATTGCCTGTTTCTGAGTAGTTCTAAATTATTGTTAATCTATGAAGTACCTGAACTTCTTCATCTCTCAGTAAGGTGGCACTGACAGATGATGACACTAATCAGTGGGTTTTACCCATGTGCAGGTAACTGAAATAGCCTCACCAGTGAAATTAAACTGAACAACTCTGTTGTGATTCAGTTTTAAAATAACCGTGTATTCTTGGTGAGGAAGAGAACGATAATCAGTTGGTGAAATGAAGTCAAACTAGAAGGGATGTGGATGGGATAGCTGAGAAACCAGACCTAGATATCACTGATGCCAGCAGGCACACTTACAGAGCCAAGTCCTCTGAAAGGCTGTGCTATGAGAAACATTTACCCTTTTTCCTTGTCAGTGACTCTGCTTTATTTGTATTCGCATGGTCCTGTGGTGACGGTCCCTGGAGTTCCTGTATCAAAGATGATCACAGTGTAGTTGTTAGAGGATAACCATGCTTGGAATTTGTCATGAGCACAGATAATCAGCTCCCTGCAAGAAAATCATAGGATCATTATGGTAGAATGAAGTGATTGAGAGCACAAGGCTCGGCTCTTTACAGCAAAAGCTCCCCTCTCTCCCTTCAGACCCTCAGCAAAGGGCCATGAGAGTGTGGCCACTGAGTCAGAGAGTAATGTCTCTGATTTGCAAGGTGACATAGCAAAGATCAAAAAGAGTGAAGAGACTGTTGCTGAGATGGGACAATGAGAGAGCTTTTTAGAGAACTGTCTCACTAATGTGTATATGGAGTTTGACCTGAATTTGAAGTAGAGATTACCTCTCTGTCACATCACTAGTAGCTGGTGTTTGGAGACAATTTGTGCACTTGGGAGGTTATGATGGCAAAAGAGCAAGGTTAGGGGTTCTGGACAAATAAAGGAAAGGAGAAAGGAGTAAATCCAACTTTCATGGATGGAAGACAGTTTGTAGATGAGTTGATTTGACTTCAGCAGGTATAATTCAGAAATACATGGTGGCACCACAATCCATCCAACTTTCAAAAGATGAGATCCCAGTTATGGTAACAAGCAAAAAACAAATCGGTTCAACGTGGGGAAAAAGCCAAACCAAACCAAAACTAATTTAATGTAGGGAAAACATGGCCAGATCTTGATACCTCCCCCCCTATAGCCCCCCTTCTTCCCGGTCCCGGGTCCCTTCCCCGCTGCCTCCCCCCAAGGGCACAGGGAGGGGCAGGGGGGGTTCAGGGTCAGTTCCCCACATGGAGTTTCTGCCGCTCCTTCCTCCTCAGGGGGAGGACTCCTCACGTTCTTCCCCTGCTCCAAGGCGGGGTCCCTCTCCCGGGAGAGTCCTTCAGGAACCCCTGGGACACGAGTCCCTCCCAGAGGTGCAGTCCCTCAGGCACAGACTGCTCCCGCCTGGGCTGCACACAGAGTCACGGCTGCTGCGGGAGCAGTCACCTCCTCTGGCGCCGGGTCCTGCACACCTGCAGAGACACATCTCACCCTCTCTGTTATCCCACAAAAGCTGCTTCTTCTCATTTGTCCACTTGTGACACTCCAGGGGCTACAAATCCATGTTTACCCACCATGGTCCTTCAAGGACTGTTCCACTGTGCTCCTCCAAGGGCACAGCCGCCATCTCACCATGAGCTGCAGGGAAATCTCTGCTCAGGCACCTTTTCATAGAATCATAGAATCGGCTGGGTTGGAAGGGATCTCTGAGATCATCAAGTCCAACCCTTGATCCACTACCACTGCAGTTACCAGATCATGGCACTGAGTGCCACATCCAGTCTGTTTTTAAATATCTTCAGGGACACAGAATCCACTACTTCCCTGGGCAGCCCATTCCAATGTCTGATCACCCTCTCCGTAAAGAAATTCTTTCTAATATCCAACCTAAACTTCCCCTGGCACAACTGAAGTCCATGCCCTCTTGTCTTGTTGAAAGTTGCCTGGGAGAAGAGCCCAACCCCCCCCTGGCTCCAGCCTCCTTTCAGGGAGTTGTAGAGAGCGATGAGGTCTCCCCTGAGCCTCCTCTTCTCCAGGCTGAACACCCCCAGCTCCCTCAGCCTCTCCTCACAGGACTTGTGCTGGAGTCCCTTCACCAGCCTGGTTGCCCTCCTTTGGACCTGGTCCAGGACCTCAATCTCCTTCCTGAACTGAGAGACCCAGAACTGGACAGAGTTTTCCCCTCCTTCTTCACCATCCTTGGTGTCTTCTTCAGCATTTCTCTCTCACTTCATCTTCAACTCTGCTCTATGGGTCCTTTTCTTATATTTTTGTAGTTTCTTTTCCCTTTCTTGAATATAATAGTCACAGAGGTGCACCCAGCTTCCTATATCCCCTCAGCCTTGGGTGGAGGCGAGGCAGGGAATGGAACCAGAGGAGCTTCCAGCAGCTTCTCAGAGGAGCCGCCCCTGTGCCCCTTGCTCACTTTCCAAAACACCACAGCACTAACCCAAGAGAACATCTTACCGCAGCCTTGTCCAGGCTCAAATGTACAGGAGGTATCTTAAGTCTCAGGGAAGACTGTGGACTCATATGTATACGTTGAATGCTTCTCCTTTCTTACTCTTCTGAATGTTACACCCCTGGCAGAAGTGAAGGCATGTACCTGGGACTCATCGGGAGGAGACCAGGTTCCTTACATGGATGGCACACCAGCATCCTACAACTTGGATTTAACACCTCCTTACAGCTTGAGAAATGCTGACAGCTGATCCTCAGCTGTGCCTGATATAGCCGTTGCTTTTGTGTCTTTTTGGAACATTTATTCTATCTGTGGGTCCATCTCATGCCTGTGACTTGTCAGAAAAGGCATCTTCCCTGGGAACTTTTTGAGGCTTTAAGGAAATGAGAGGAAAATAAAAGATCCATTGAAACTTTTAATGCTAAGGCAGGATACCAGGAGCTGAAATCCAGTTCATCCCCACTGAGATCTCAAATTGATTGAATAATTGAGAAAGTTAATAGTTCAGAGTGTGATTTTTTTTTATTTTTTTTTTTTTTTACATTTTGGCCTTGGTCTAGTACTGAAAGTAAATTAGGAAAAGACTCCAATTGATTCTACTTAGGCCAGTGCTGGGCAGTTTTGAGAATCCCACATGAAGGTCTGTGGGGCAGAGACTGCTGTGCTCGGACTCGGTGCCTTCCCAGCATTGCTGTGGCATTTCTTGAATGCATTCGGTGTTGTGCAATGTGATTTTACATATCTCTGGCAGTCTCTTCTTTCAGAAAGCTTGGATGTTGAGGGGTAGAGGGGAAAGACAGTCAGATGTTCAGAGCATGGACTATATCTCTTTTCGTTTCTGTCTTTAACTGTAGTTAAGGCCAATTAAGTGCAGCCATAACCTGCCTAATGAAATCTAAGAATTTAGTTTCTTTTTCATAGCACATTTCAAATAACTAAGAAGCCAAACTTGGCAACCCAGGCAAATATCCACATAAGATAGGACAAACAGCAGAGCAGGATGTATTGCAGCATCATTGGAAGGACTTAAACCTCTCCTCCAGCCTAGTGAGCTCTGGGGCTCACTCAGGGCTGTGTAAGTTTTTAAAGACGGCTGCAGGACTTAAAAGTAAAGTAAAGATTTCCCACTCCTACTAAGCTGCAGAACCTAAATATATCCTTCCTGTTTACCTTCTGTGATTTTAGGCTAATCTCGATAAAACAAACTGCATCTCTGGTGGCTCAGCTCAACAAGGAGTACTACAGCCCTGGTTAGTAATAGAGCATTGTCTGACTGTCTCTGCCAAAGCTGGCAACGAAACATGCTTCAGGCAAGTTCAGGGGACAGCTGGCAATATCTGGATCAAATGAGTTCTGTGGTTTAGTTCAAACCTAAGGGATAAGGCATATGCTAATGTTCTTTCTCTCTTTAAGTAAGAATTTCCATTTGTAATGAGACATTGATTTTGTAGGCTTGATTCAGAGTGAGAACCTATGGAGTGTCTAGGACACATGTGGCTTTGACAAAGACTTTCCAGCTTCTCGGTACATGGCAGACAGATACCTGGCTTCAGATAAATAGTATTTAATTTTACCCATTTTCTTAATCTATCACTTGTATAAAAACAGGCAAAAGCCTGTTGTAGGTCAGCAAGACCCTCTGCTTCCCACTCACAATACAAGATTACACTCAGTAACCCTGGATGCCCAGGTTTATTCTCTACCCAAAACAGGCTTCTTCTGGGAGGAAAGGGTCACAGGATGATAATTTATTTTTGTAGGCAGATGTGAGGAACATGAAAAAACCCTCCTAATAGTAAGTCCAGAGGCACTATTTTGCAACACAGGGTGTACAACCTAGTAAATCCAAACCTCTTTAATGTAATATAGCTATTTCTTCCCTACCTCTCTTTTTGTCTCAAAGAAGAAGGTCAATTTTGTATTTAAAAAACACTATCAAAGATTTAATGATTGTACTATTGGCCATAGTTCAAACAATACAGGCAGGAAGGAATGTACAGCTGTCAAGTGTAAACAGAAATGGGTACAGCTCAGAAGTGCTTCAGACAAATCATTGTATGTCATCGGCTGGTTTCAATTAAGAGCAGACCAAATATTTTCTCCCTTCCCCCTCCCACTTTCTTCTTCCCCTTTTTCTTTCCCCCTTCAGTAACTTAAAACAAAATGATTTGTAGTGTATTGTCTTACTGGTGTCTGTCCCTGTGGAAGTAAGCAAATGAATATGGAAATAGCTTGATTCAAAGTTCAAAGCATATTATGACATCTCAAGGAGACCACAAGATCGTAATCTTAAAACTGCAACAGCAATAGGTTAGACTTGCACCTTCCCACTTTCTGCATGGAAAATCTTGGTTCATGTTGTTTCATGTTCTCATTTAAATAATTATTTTTGAAGCAGATTTCACATTGATCACCTCAGTCAAGTGAATTTTCTTCATTATGTGCTTTGTGTTACCACCAGAACTGGCAGGGCAGAAACCTATTTGCAATGTATCGTATTGAGACATCAACCAATAGATTCTTCTGAATGGGCCTGAGCCAGAGATAATAAAATAAAAAAATAAAATAAAAAAAAAAAATAAAAATAAATTAAAAAAAAAAAAAAAGAAAAAAGAGAGGAAAAGTGCAGTGCACACATTATTTTTTTTTATCTACTTATTTTACCTTAGCTTCTCTAGTCTACCCCACTTCTGTGTTCTGCTGTTGCTACTAGTATGGATCTCTGCTGACTCCTGAGGCTTCAAGATGTAATATTTGCCAGTAAACATGTAGCTAAGGACTCCATAATGGAAGAAATACCCCCAGAGTTGCCTCTCTCCAAGTGCTGCAGCACAGAATTGGTTCTCTGAAAGCACCAAACAGCAGTTTATCGAGGCTGTGTTGATTTGAGCTTCATCCAGTTTGTTTTCAGACACTGAAGTGGTTTTATTTCCAAAGAAGCATCAGGATGTTCTGCACACGTATTGCAACCATTCTGAAGGATAACCAGAAGAAGAAAACTCACTGTCACATTCCAAAGAGAAGCAGCAGTGTGTGCTTCAACTCAAGGGTGGACAAATGAAGTCTCTGCAAGGAAACTATAAGTAGATGTTTAGGTTTACTTGCCAGCTCATCCTTTTGCTTTTTGCTGTGAAGAACAGGACTAATGGCAATAGCAGCAGTGTTATTGATGGCACATCATTAAAAGATTGGGGGGGGGATGAAAAAAAAACATATGGATCTCTACTGCAATGACAACAGTGTGGGCATCTTGTTGGAAGGCACTCCCACATTTGCAAGACAAATAGGTGGTGAGTGCTTCTTTAGCTGCTTGCTGTTGCTGTCATTGAAAGTCCTCTTCTTCTGGGCACCAGGCATTTTCTTTTCTGCTACCCTCAACCACGACAAAAAGGGTGCTTTTTTCCTTGGAGAGCAGTTTATAGCCTCCCACATAAAAAGCATTCTTGGTAGACATCATCCCGTGTGCTAATGACCACAGAAAAGAGTAGACGTCATTAACAAATGCAGTATTGGTTATTTCCATATTTGCTCATAACAAAAAAGGCAAAAGCAATGAGAAAAACTCAGCTAATTTGTGCCCACCCGTAGCTCCATACCAGTGCTGATTAATGAAAACTGCAGACAGGCTTACCCTGCAAAAGACTTCCAAAACCTATTTTGGTTTGTTCGTTAAAGAAAGCTTTTTCATTTCAAATATAAAGGAAATATTCTTAATCCCTGAATTACCTGGAAGGCAAAATGTTTCCCACAGGATAGTTGCTATATTTTTTTTTTTTTTGAATACTGACTTTTAACTAAAAATCTGTGATCTAAAGCACAGGGAATTATTTTTTGTTTCTTAGAGCACTGGGGTACAAATTTACCTCACAAACACAGGTGACGTTTTCTATACTTTAGGTGAAGGCTGGGGTATAGGTACTTCTCCTGTACAGGACCTGTGCTAGAGCTGTGTAATTACCAAAAGGCTATATGCCTCCTGACCTGGGCCCTTTAGCAGCTAGGCAAGAGGACAATTTTTAGGGGGCTTTTGTTCATTGGCCCCCTATTCTACATACTGTCAATTAATGCTAAATATAGTGTATGAATCTCTGCACTTTCCTATTTTCATTTTCCTTTTCTGTATGTCTTTCCAAAAGAGGGTTGTAATCACAAACCAAGAACTGGGAAGAAAAAATCTTGAGAATTTTACTAAGGATATGTGGAGAGAGATCAGATTGTTCTTGACTTTGTCTCTACAAACAGCCTAACTTTTACCAGTTCTGACATAAAAAAGAAGAGAGAAGCAATCCAAAGGATCATGGAAACATGAGATGAATTAAGAAGACATATGGAGATCTTCATGAAATATGGCCTCTAAATTTACTGGGAAGCATGTTTCCTATTTGCTTCACACGTTCAAATGTCTGTTTTGTATGCAGCAGAAACAGATTTTCTCTATATTCTGTGTGGGGTTAGTGTAATATGTATATATTAATTTATGAAACATAATTCCTCACTGCACGTGTGTATGTATTTCGTACATTAATTATTACAGTTATATGTAGTATGCATGTATTATAGTGTGTTTATTGCATAATACTTGTATCAGATTTGGTAAGCAAGCCAATATTTCTACCAAGTAACACAGACAAGGGCCCCCCAGATGGATCAGAAGGATTGTCTGAAAAAAACTGTACTTTTTTACAAGACTCAGAAGCCCAGTAAAACTTCTCTACATCCCCATGCAGCTTCACAACAGAAAATAAAAATCCTTTATTAAATAATGTGTCCCTTTAGGGAGACATATATGACATCATCTGAACAAATGTATTTGATAAATAATGCATCATGATGCATCACTCCATGAGTGTGATTATAGAGCTCTGTGTGTGGGAGGCCTCCAAAATGGGTAAGTTTTCTGCCTTAATTTTATTCTTGAAGATAAAGAGGATTGCCGTCTTTCTGAGAAACAGGGAGGGATGTTTCCCTCTGAAATCAGGGAGACTTTCTACACAAGATTTACTCTTAAAAACTGCAGAGATAACTATTATGTTACTTTAAATTTTTGGTTTTAGTTATTCTTTAAGAATCTATTCCAACTCAAACCAACTGAGACAAAACAAGGCCTGTACTGTGGGGAAGTCAAGTAAAAGAATGAGTTAGTTTCATGATTCATCAAATTCCTTAATTTTTTTTTCCTCTGCTGCTTATTCTCTTAAAGAAGAATGCAGTAGTTATGTTTTATAATTATACCAACTTCAGCACAATTTAAGCAAAAATACACCTTGCATTACTTCACATGAAGATGAAATGGGCAAAATTCTGTATCTACGTAATGTCTCTTGTAAATATGCAAGGAGTTCAGGGATAGTCCTAACAGACTAGAAAAATTTTGAGAGGTGGCTCCCAATGACATTAGCTTACCATTTTTTCTCTTCCTATTGTTGCAAGGTCATCTTTGTGAAAATCATGGGATGATGAGTAGCAAAGAGTAAGATCAGATTTTAACACAGGCTTTAAAATAGAGAAGTCCCACAAAGTGAAACCCCCCCCCCAAAATGTCTTCCTTTTTGTTTGTCTATATAAATTGAAGACCAGGGAAATTCAGGAGGGCAATCAACATTTCATGTTTTGTTTGCACTGGCTCAGGTTCATATTTGAAGCTCTGTATTTAACAAGCCATCCTGAGAAGGCTAGATAGCCATGGCTAATGACAGTGGAAACAATTTCCCTTTGTGGGTGCCTGCTGTCACAGTAAGCCAAGCACTTTGATGTCTGCCTGACACCATTCAGAAGTATTGCATTAATTAGGAATATAAAACTGAGAACTGTTGCCATCTAAATTGAAAGCTCCTACTTTTGAAAGCCTGGTGGAGGCTCTCCCCAGCTTTGTCAGGCACTGCAGCCTGTTTCAGCAAGATGAACTACAGCATTTGCAGAAGCTTTGGTACTATTGCCATGAGATCACTGCATGGAAACAGATGTGAGGAGGAGGCTCTTCCCTCTGACTTGTCTCCAAATCTGTGGTACATGGCCCCTGTCTGCCAAGGGTGGCTTTGTGAGCCCACCATTAATGCTCTGATTAGGTTAACTCCCTAGTTTCTTGTTGCTCCCTATGCCCCTGATTGATGCCAAGCCACAGTCTTGTCCCAGGGATGCTCCTGCCCCAGAGCCTTCCTAGAGACAAGCATCCTCATTCCTGTTTGTTCTGCCCTGGGTATACATGCCCTGGGTCTTTCTGAGTTATCAGGGGTGCCCCAGAAGTGTACAGAAGTGAGTGCTGTCCATCCTCATGACCTCTCTTAAAGAGTTTTACAAGATCTTTGGAGTCCCCCTCAGCCTCACTCCAAATGAAAAAGGAAAAACTTCTCCAGATGGTTTTGCAGTGGGCAATTTCCCAGTTTAGCTGAAACTACAAGCAACAGAGAAACACTAAAAGAATGGTTCTGGGGTTCAACTACAATGCCCTCAATTACTATGTTTTACAGTAATATCCTACTTGAAATTCAACCATGATTGGCAGCAACCAGATGACAGCTTTTTCGCAGCATATGCAAAATGAGTTGTAATCGCTGATCTGATTTTAATAGACAGATTATCAGTGTTGAAAGGAAATAAAAAGAAAAAAGACACCCACTGTTTCTTTGAGGAAGATGTCAACAAATAAAACATGCAGGAACACTTTGTACTGTAGTTTATTTTAATATCTTGTAGGCTCTATAAGTGTAATTTAGAAAATCATAGCCTTTCGAAAAAGTACTTCATAAGCTGACTAAGGACCTCTAGAAATAAAAAAAAAGGAAGGGGAACCTGTGGGAACTTGTATTTCCACTCCTGTGGCTACTCCAGGTAAGACATACAGAATATTTTCTTAGTTCTGATGGCACACTTTGATTTTCAAGGATGGGGGTAACATATGAAATTAAAACTAAAGAAATAGATACTGCTTCAAAAAAAAAAAAAGCACAATAATAATTATAATTAAAAAACAACAAAAAGCACTTTTCAGCCCCCCCAAAATCTGCTTCACAGTCATTCTGGTTTGGTTGCCCCATGTCTTACTTCTAAGTGTATGTGAGAGTTTCCTGAGTAGGCTACATGAACCATGACGCATTATGGGGAAATTCCCACTGTACACCCTGCCCCCTCACCTTTTTCCCAGTAATGGTGTGAGCTGGGACATACAGTTTGGGGAGGGCATCTGGAAAATGAGGTAACTGTACTACAGCTCCCTGTGAAACACTGAACTAGCATATCAAGCCTAAATTATTTTGCCTTTTTTGTGGGGGGGGGGAAGGGGGAGACAAAAAAAGTAATTGCATTTGAATTGGTATTAAAAAAATCTCCATTTTTACTCCTTTTTGGAAGGATGTGGTTGCTGAGAGACAAAAATGATAACAGAAATGATAAAAAATTCATAGGCACTGAAAATTAACAAACCTATCCTAGCAGCTGTGAGTAAACAGCAGTCATTTGTGCTCTCTAAATGACAGAATAAGATAATGAAAAATGGCCAGAATGAGTTACATTGCTATACTTTTGAGGTTTACTGGAAGGAATTTGGTTAGAAGCTAGAGATTCTTGTGCATAAGGAGCTTTGTCCTGTTTCCAGTGGAACTTCTGCCCAATTTATTATTTCCATGCAATTTATCCAGTGTGTTCCCTCCTCTCATAAGCAGTTACTGTTACCTGATGCATTTTTCCTGTTCTCAGTTTCCGTGACTTCAATTACATTTCTAAGTACAGTCAACATCTTCAGCCTTCTTACTCAGAAGCTGAACAAAATACATGAAAATGGCTGTTTCTGCTTGCAGTAAAGAGAATGGGTCAGAGGTGATTCCTGCTGCAATGATAGTGAAGGCAAAGCATACACACATAGGACAAGCCTTCTTCTCAGAATCGCCTCAGTGTTGTACAGCTCATGGCAATAGTGTGATAGCAAATTATTTTCTTAGTTATCTTAAATTTATCTCTACAGGAAGAAAGAACAGAATAAGGAAGATTAAGAGAAAATTGTGGAAAAAGTAGCTGTATGTATGTATGGGTGTATGTATGGAGGATGTATGACCAGAATTTGTGTTGCATCACTGTAGTAGTAATGGAAAGATTTCAGTCTGGAGACTGAAAATCACGTCAAATTCCATCTCCACCCCAAAATCAGTCCCCACTGAGGGCAGGTTCGATATGACCAGACAGAAGATGTGTGTCCCTAAGATCCTTAGAGACCTGACTTGGTGAGTACAGGCCAACTAATGATGGTCCCCTCAGGACCTGAGGTTAGACTGAAGATCCAGCTTAACTGTGTAAGTCCTTTCTCATAAAGATAAACAAGGAGAAAATGGCAAGGTTGATCTTCTCTGTTAGGATCCACTCAAGTTCAAATACCATCTCTTTATGACTTGGATTGGGAACATGAACCTCATTCTCTGTTCCCCTGTGGAAGGGTCCTAATCATCTGAGCAAATTGCTGAATGTTTGGGGTCAAGAGTCTCTCTCTCCTGTGGGAGCTGTTGAGCTCTGCAGACTCCCTGCCCTCACCAAGAGGAAATGTTTACCAGTCTGGTACATCCAGTCTAGCCTTAAAAATAAGGCTTTATATCTTGCACCCTCTCAGTGTTCTAAAGCATAAAACACCATACTGGGACTGGAAATTGTTTCTGTCTGGATTTCAGACCACATGATTCAGCTGTTAAGTTAACACTACAAATGGTCCTTCTAGTGCACCAGGAAGCATTAGAAGGTTGTAAGTTAAGGAGCTTTTACAGTTATCTAGTGTTCAAATGGACAAGCTACAATGTGTATCACTTGGGCAATGTTGTCAGAGAAAGTATTAGCATATGCTTTTACATCAAGGGTATGCAGAGTGCCATGTGCATGTCATATTTAATGCAGTAATAAATATACAAGAGTATATTAAATTCTCATATTCATAAAGGCAGTTAGATGGAAGGTGTGTACTTCATTTAATAACCCTTACCAAGTGCTTCTTAAACAATCAATATTTAATATGCTGTAACTGCATAGTATATTGAAATTGAATGGTTCTTTGCAGCAAATTGGAGTGGCAGTAAAACTCTGGCTCTGGGCTGAAAGGGTGCATTAGTCATGGTAATGGTGAGGAAAACTTTGGGTGAGAAAGGCTATGAGACTCAGAGAAGCTGTGACAACCTCCCAGCTCTCACTTCTTGGCTCCTTAGTACCTATGTCTCCTCCAAAACAGGAGACAGTCACCATTCAGAGGTGCTGGTTTAACCTAAATCCTGCTTAAGGCAATAGGTGTTATTTCATTTAACTCACCTGCCTTTGGGTGCATCTCAGTTCTAGGGTCAGCTGTAGGTAAAAGTGAGTGAGTGATTTTATTACTCCTTTGTCACTGCTTTGCTCACTGACAGGCTAGTTCATTTCCAGAAGAAATCCAAGGGACCCTTCTCACTGACTTGCATTGCTTTAGGATGGTACCAGATTATCTGAGCAAGGTCCTTACTCATTTTTCAAAAACATTTTTAGATTTCTCAACCAACACGGATGGCCATTTATAATATGGAGTCAGAGAAATATATAAGCCACAGTGCACAGCATCACATCCATCATATTTCTTAAACTGCTCACATGATGACAGGAACATCTTGAGTCTTTCTGACTGCAGTAGTTGCTGTTTTGATTTGTTACAGAGTTAATACAAGCAGCAAACAGAAATATTGCCACATGAGATGGGTAACTAACTGACCACAGCACAGCTGAAAAGATCAGTTCTGCAGCTTGATGCATTAACTGAAATTTCAAAGTATTACCAAAAAAAGAGAGGGAAAAAAAAAAGCCAGAAACTCTGTCAAACTGAAATTAGCTGTTGAATTTAGAAGAAAATATGTGATTTTTTTTTTTTTTCAGTTATTCATTCATCAGTAGTCACAAGTTTTGTCACAATTTCAGTGATAAAAGTGTCACCCTATTCATGATATTTAAACTACTGGCAGGACAGAGATGACTCAGCTGTGGTTCAAAGCACCTCTTGTTTCTGTTAAGCTGAGGCAAATAGCATTCACTCAGCTTTCCTTATGTGAGAAATGTTAAGATACACCAAACTGAGTCATTGTGGGCAGTTCTCTGAATGCCAGCTCAGTGCTCAGCAGCAACTGAAAGAAAAATACTGCTAGGAAAGTAGCATGGAATAAAATAGAAAATGTTATTAGGACACCTCTTGGCCCTATCTCAGAGATATGTCAAAGTATGAGTGCAGGAAGGATGCACGGAGTATACATAGAGAGAGTAAATAAACTATAATTTGGGAAGTGACAGCAGCAAAGTTGTAATCAAAAGGGAGTGTTAGAGTTACAGTTACAGCAGAAAGAAGTGACTCGAGGACAAACCTTCTGTCACACAGGAGCTGGAGCAGCTTTCCAGACAGTCAGGCACAGGTATGGAAAATCCAAAAGGCCTTTTCCATGTGATAGTTTCCCTATTTTTTTGTAAGGAGTAGAAGTTCCTGCCATTGCATATTGTGGAAGTCAAAGTCTAAATGGAAAAAAGGGCCAATTAGAGACTATGTAACACAAATAGAATCAAATAGGGCAGATATAAATGAACCAAATACAAGCTGCAGCTCAGAAACTCCCTAAAACGCTGATGGCCACAGCTGCAGAGCAGGGAGAATATACAAGAAGGTGTATCCTTGCATGCCCACTAGACTTCTTGTTCATTTTCCACATTTGCCCACTATTTACTATTACTAAAAGCAAGACAGTGAGCTAAAAGGACCTCTGCTCTGACCCACTATTGACTGTCCTATAATTCTTATGAAAGGCTTGAGGAGAAAAAGCTTTTGCTTGGAGATGTCCTACTACACCTCAAGATGGAAAAGCTTGGTACTGGGCCCTGGTCATCCAGACACTTGCAAACAAGTGACTTCGTACATATAAGAAGGTCCATTAAATTCCCTGGGACTACTCAAGTGCATAAAATTAGCCATGTGCAAAAATGCTTCCAGGTGCAGGGACTTTAAAATGCTCTCACTGTGGCTCCAGCTCACCAAAGCACTTAAGTGTGCTTAATATTCCCCAGCCAAAGAACTTCGGTGTGTTTGGCTGAGCAGGCATGAACTTGTGGCAGAGCTAAACCATTGATTTACAAACATGTAGAGCTCAAATGATAAAATCACAGCATACTTGTTCAAACTCTGGTTAAATGCATCAGCAACCAGGAGTACGGTGCACAGCTTGCAGTTGCAGGTTTATGAACTCCACAGACGTGATGAGAGATGACTCAAAATCCTTCTAATATAGACATTTATTTCTGATCTTTCCTTTCACCAGGCTCACTAATTGGACAGAAATTACCTTATTTGTGGGCATCAATTTATCATAGTCATGATTGTATGCAGCTATAGTTTAACCTCTTAAAATCTCTTCCAGAGCAATAGGATTAGGTGAGACTGTCATTAGGGTATTCTGATAAATCACAAGAAAAACCTTAAAAACTTTCTGACTGCAGAAAGGAGACACTTTAAACAGAATGTAGTGTTTAGCCCCAGGCCTTGGCAACAATTGAAACAAAATGTTTTGAAACAAAGCAAATTGGCATTTTGCTGACTTTTAATGTACTGTCTTTCCAAGCAAGACACCTGGTTCAACTACACAAAACATCTATTCAGGATTATAGTCTGAGCTTTTGTTATGCAAAAGGTAAAAGAGGGCAACATGAACTCTGTGAGAGAGTCAGGTTTGGGTTTTTTTTTCTTTTTCCTTAGGGTAATCTGCCAAGAAGACACTGGTTACTGACAGGAAACCAGGAGTCTTTTGAGGATGTGTTGGTTTCTTTTTTGGGGGGCTGGGGGAGACAGTCTAGTGCAAAAAAGATACCAAGTGCAGTAAAGTACACTAGTTGCATTAGGCAAAAGAAAATGTTCCCACATTTGAATATCAGGTACTGTAAAAGTGGTGCAGGTGTGTGTGCACACATGTGTCCATGCAGGGGCATACCAGTATGTAAAAAGAGGAGATTCATATATGTAACAGGCTAGAAAGCTACATGTTACAGCATTTTTCATGTGTCCCCTTAACCTTGGTGCTTTCAAAGGCATTTTATGAGATCCCCGCTGGATGGTGAGCGAGTTAGTGTGTTTTTCTTTGCAGGTCTGCTTGCTTGGGATTTTAATAAATTAAAACCATTTGAATACGAGGGATTATCAAGTTTCTCAACCATAAAGATGAAGCTAAGTCCAGACTAATGGAAACTGCAAGCCCAACTTCAGTATTTAAACTTATGGGAGGCTATAGAGTCGATAAATCCTTGCCTTCTCATTCAGAACACCTCTTTCATCTTGAATGTCTTTTGAAAAGCAAAATATGTCGTATTTCAGTACTAAATCTCAGTCATGCTGTTCAGAAGCCCAAAGAGTTTGACCAGTTTGATCACTTGCTCCTCAAACTTTCAGGCAAGAGCAAGGTAGCTTGAAACCCTCCTTCAAAAAAGCAGGGTAACATGTCAAACTAAGTACCAACTTTACAACAAAAAAACCCCCTGTGTTTTCTCATTAAGCCTCACACCTCTAAACAAAGTGCAAAAAAAGACCTCCATAGCTGATACATCCCTTGCTCAGGCTTTTTGGAGCCTCAGCAAAAGCAGCAGCTGGGTGTATGCACTGCATTTGACTGCAGCGGGTTGATCCCTGTTGTACATGAAGTTCCCTTTGCTGCTCATGGGCAGAGCCCCTCCTTGACCAGCAGCTAGAAAAGGGTTGCTTTCGAATGTTTCAACAAAAAGTATTTTGTCAGAATAAAAACTTATGCTGAATAAAAACTTCTGAAGAAAGACTTGTATTTGACTAATTTCTCTCTTTGCAAAATCTACTGAAAAAAATAGGAGTTCTCTCAATGTCTCCCTTTGTACTTTCAAAGGAAAATTGGGGGGGTTCTCTTTATAAGCACTTTTCATTTTGTAATACAAATAAGCAAGGTTTTAAAAAGCTGAAATAAAAATGGAAAATGCTTGAAAGTCATTAAATGAAACCTGTTTTGTTTTATTTCAAAAAGATACTTGATATTTTAACTATTTGTCCTAACATCAATGGATTAATTTAATTTTTTTACTGATTCAAGATAGGAAAATATTCAAAATCTTGAAAATTTCCCATGGGATAGAAAAGAACATATCCTACCCAGCTCTACTAGAAATCACAACACGAAAAGACAATCCTGACTTTATGTCTGAACATGTCTTTTTGGGATGGTGAGCACGAAGGAGGTAAACACAACTGTCTGTGGATGCTTCAGGAAAATCAGCTCTGTGCTGGAACATATGGGTGGCAGATAAACTGGGCTGCAGGATGACAGGTCACATGGGTTCTGTAAGATGCTTCCCTTATTGTAATAGTGTACACTGAACAATTTGCTACACACTTCAAATAGTTAATTCTTAAGGCAGAAATTTCAGTCCCCTTTGCTGATGGCTGCCTCAAATATTATTATTTAGGTACAGTTGTGACAGTATTCCAAAGTGCTCCCATGGCAAGGTAGGACTGTTGCATTTCCTGTGAGGTGGAAAGAAAGGTATGGAAGTAGGATGGCCCAGTCATAAAAAAAACATGAACTCCAGTCCCATCCAAGTTGCCCTAAAGATTGGCAGCTCCCACCTGCCCTTAGCATTTATCCCCCAGCCCTTTCTTTCCAAAGCCCCTCTAACCCTGTGCTTGCCTGAGGCTTCCCAAGCATCTTCCCCCATCCTTACCTCCAGTCTCACACACAGAAGGCTCCACCCTGTCATGTCAGAGCCTCCAACTCCTCACAGCTTCCCGGATTCAGAGCCTCCTCTCCCACCAGCACCCTAAACTCCTACCCCGTGGCCCCAGAAATTTCCCGACTCCCTGCTCCCAAACACTCTTCCCCCAGCTCCCTGTGCTCATGCATACAAGAACCCACTTCTCTGGCTCCAAACTTTCCCCATCCCTTAAGTCTCTCCTGTCTCCCATCTGGCCTCAAATACAGCAGATGATTAAAATCAAAATAATTAATCCCATTCTCTCTGTGCTAACAGAGACAAGTGCAGGCACTAATTCATGCTCCTGCCCCTTGATGTAAAACTCATTCTTGGCTCCCAGCCCACACTCCCTTCTACTCCAGTAGACCTTTTCTTCTTTTGGCCCCTTTCCCTGTCCCAAGGTCCCACCAGTGACACTTGGGGTCCCCAGTGTATGCAAAGTTCAGTCCCATTCCATGACCCATAGGCTTCTGGCTGCTCTGGTGCTGCCTTGGCTGGCCAAACCTGCCTCCTCGCTTCCTCGTGGAGCTGCCTAGGCTTCTGGCAGAGATTTCCAAAATCCAGACAGGAGCTGAAGCTCAAACTCCACCTGAATCGAGCCTGGAGGGAAGAAAAAGCGGACATGTCTGGGAAAAGGAGCTTTATGGTAATTCTGAAGCAGGCAACCAGACTTTTAGGATGGGAGCCGATTTTCCAGAGACTTGAAAGAGGACGCGGAGCCCAGTATCTATGGGCAACTGCAAGTGTGAACACAGCAAGAGGAGGGTGAGACTAGTCCTAATCTGCCTGGTCAGATCCACATCTCACACCAGATGGAAACCATCCAGGACAACAAATTGCAACATATTCTTTACTCTGAGTCATGGCTTCGGGCTGGCAGTGGCCATCACTGCAGGGATGAGGAGTTGTTGGGGCACGGATGGAAAGGCAGCACTTGCCTTGAGCACAATAGTGGCAGTGGCAGCTGGCTGGGGCTGGTGTCCTGATGGACTGTGTGGCATCCTCAGCCCTTCCATCAGAGTGCTTCCCTCTCATTTTTTGTAATGTACCAGCTCCAACACTAGAAAGGCATCAGGTCCACAGGCTCCAACTTGGGCATCTCAAAAATCTGCCAAAAACACCATGAGGGCATGCATACAAAAGACAAAAGAAAATTAAACCAAATAAAGCTCAGGAGAGCCTGAAAAGCTCCAAACACTAACAAACAGAAGTTAGAAATGCTGCTACCCTTGCCCAAATCAGAGCAAAAGGGTGCAGAGAGGTGAAATTGGGCTGTCCCTGAGCAAGCAAGGATGGGGCTGCCAGGCACAGCGGTCAAACAAGGGGACAGCAGAAAGTCAACGACTGTGGTGCCCTTTTCTTGGTTGTCTGTCAAGGCCATGTCCCTGTTGGGGGAGATGAAGCAAACCATCTCAGAGACCTTTGGGCTCAGTTAATTGTTTGGTAAAATGAAGGTGATAATATCTGCCTCACAGGGGAGTTGTGAGGCTTATTAACATTTTGTCTAGTGCTTTGAGATCCACCGAGTGAAAGTCCTTTATGACTATTTTATTGTTATTGTACAGAGATCAAAGGCAGAGCTCTAATCTAATGCCATCCCTTTAATGTTTATACCACCCACTTGTATCCAGAAGTCAGCTCGACTGTAGAGTTTCTTTTCAGCCTCTCTGTCTTTCAAGGCTGCGAGTGTTTGTTTGTCAGGAAGGTTTTCCAGGGTAACTGGCTGCTAGTCAGTCATAGTCTGAACCTTGTAAAAGAATGAGGGCAGACACAAAGTTGCATCATTATTTAGCAGTGCTGGAAGTAAACCATTGACTGAGCTCAGTGTTTTCTCTGGTTATGTGCTATGTTAAATACATAGGTGTGGCAGGCTAAAAATGTACAGTACCAAGGCAGTGCTCTATTTGAAATATTTTTAAATTTATTGGTGTTTTCAACCTTTGGTCCTTTTATAATGCATGGAGGGGTTTCTTGTAAGCACAGATATATGTACAAGCATACATGTGTCTTTTTAAGCCACAGAAGTCTGTAAGTCTCACAACAGAAGACAGAAAATGGGTAATTCATGGATTTTCCTTACCCTTTTTGAAGGACCTAATGTCACAGTGTGATCTAATCCTAATGAGATGATTTTTTTTCCTGTAAGGGAAAGCTACTGCTGGGAATCTCAATTTATTAAGTGTATGTACTTGTTTCTTCTTAGACATCAATTTTACAAAGTGCCTTAATGTGTGAACTGTACACAAAGGGTCCAAGATGTTGAAGGGTGATAGTAAATGCTCTGTTGACAGGAGACTGTGTGGTCCAATTATTACTATGGGGGAAAAAAAGGAAAAAGAAAAAAAAAAAAAGGGGGGGGGGGAAAGAGAAATAAATAAACAGGGGAAAAAAAAAAAAAAAAAAAAAAGAAGCATGCAGTTTCATGTCCAAACCTGAATGCGAAGGTTGAAAAGCATGAGCTCTATAGAACAAGTCATACTCCCATTTTTGGAAAAAGACCAAACCCCATGGCAGATATGTTTATTTTAATACTTTTATTGTGTTCTGTATTACTCTAAAACCTGTTCATTTGAAGTTCAGTACCAGAGGGTACAGCTCCTGCGAGCAACCTAATTCTCCACTTGTGCAGTGATTCACACCTGCCTGGGTATGAAACGTGGTGCTGTCTGGGTAATGGAGTTTTCTGTTTAGTGACTGAATGGAGAAGGGGAAAGAACAAGGATTTAAGAAAATAAGTTGCTCCACAGTGGAAATATCTTGATTCTTGGCAAATCAAAAAGCGGGCAAAATGTTTTATGTTGGATTGCTCTCAAAAGAGTCTCTGGAGTCAAAACTGAATGTTTGAAGTGGAGAGGATGCTTTGTTTCAGGTTGCTTGGGCTTTGTAGTAAGAAACAAAGGAAAACGAAACCGTTAAACAACAACAAAAAGATATTTTTTTTAAATGAACAAGTAATCAAGATGAAAATACAGGAGTTTCACTATAGAAGTGCTGAAATAATGCTTTCTGATGCTCTGGAAATGTCTCTCTTGCTGTTTTTTACCTCTCCTAAAACTCCTCATTGAATTCAGCTCCCGTTTGCGAAGTTTCTGACTGCCCAAGCCTGCTTTTTTGACTCATTTTTATTTGGCAGAGCAAGTAGGAGCATGTGCTTAATTACTTTTTATAAGTAGAGAACTTCAAGAATTCACAACTATGGGATTTACTATGGAGACATTCCACAGCCTCATCTATCAGCAAACCAGGGCCCTACTTTTTGAAAGAGTGAAGATGAACATATGTCCAGGTGAAAATAAACGATGTACATGGTAGGTAAACTCCGACCACAGGGGCACTTCAAAGAGACACCAACACCAAGGCAGCTGTCAAATGAGATATAATTGCAGAGAGATTGTGCAATATGGTTTTTTTTTTCAGTTACCTATCTACTTTCAGTGCCCCTGCCAAATGCCATATTTGTGTATCTGTTCATGTAGGTAAGTATATGTACATATATAATCAATTTGACAGTGCCAGTACCTGTTTTTAACCATTCAAAATATCCTTTTACTGCAAGAAACCCCAAACCTACATTACTGTTACCTCTAAGTACTGAAGGATTTCAGCAGGTACATTTTTGAACTAGGATTCAACATCAGAACATCAGCCAATCTTGCACTAGTACCTTGAGTGACTCGGAGCCTTTATCTGTCTTTCTAGGCTCAGATTTCCCAAAGCCCTGAGTGTCTGCCTACTTCTTCCCTCCCAACAAGGCCTCCCCCTGACTTCAAAGGCACAAGAGACGCCAATGCAAATTCTCTCCAAAATCCCACTCTAATCTATTTGGTTGTTCTCCCTGCCCCATCCAGGCGTCTCCTGTTACCCTGGGCAGCAGCACATGCCAGCTGTAGGTAGCAGAGTCCTGACTTGTTCAGTCAATGAGGAGAACTACCTGCTGCTACCCTGATGTGTGCACAGCATTTTGGAAAGTCGTTGGTTAGAATGACAGTAATTTTTAAAGATGACTATGGGATTACATCACAGAAACTACCTCCCTCAAGGGGGGGTAGTAATGCCCTATTATAGGTGAGAAATTATCTTCCTGAGAGTGAGATTATCTTCCTGAAGTAAGGACTCAAATAGAGTCAGTTTGCAGTGGCCTTGGACCACATTATCTGAAACAGGAATGCAGGCCCATTTTTACTATAGTTCAGCAATGGGGTGTGATTCTTTTTTTCCCTGGGGGTGCCTTTTTGTGTGCTAAAAATTCCTCATCATGATAAAACACAAAACAGGACCTTCCTTAAAATCCCACCCCCTCTCCTGGGTGTTTGTCTCATCCATCTCTTTGGAGATCAGTGTGATTCATGTAGACTATACCAAAATATTTCCTTTTTTCCTTCCTTTCTTTTTTTTTTCCCTTTTTTTTTTTTTTTTTTTTTTTTTTTTTTGGCCCTTCATTTTTCGTTGTCAAAGAGAGAGGTAAAAGATATTTGTGAAATAGTGCAGGGTGACAGTAAGGTGAAAGACAGCTCGTGGAACACTGACACTACCCTGGCATTTCCTATCCCAGGGGCAGGGATGCATGCCCAGCATTAATGCATGCTCCAACCCATCATCAAAGCCCTACCCAAGTCCATAACCAGTATCCACCAAAAGCTTCCTGCATAAGGGGCAAGTGCCAGTCTGGGGATTCATCTGGACTGAAATTTGCCCATGCTCCTGCCCTCCTAAGTCCCCTCTGTGGTGGGCTTCTGCCATTTATTTGGTAGCAATCTGTCATGTTAGTAACTAGATTCCAGGGTGGGTGTCTGGGGTCTCTTCTATTCACTAAGCAGTTACTGATAAAAGTCCCTTATACAATTTGTGTTGCTTTGCTGCTCCCTCTTCTCCAGGCTGATAAAATCTGCTCACTTGGAGGTCAGGCTGTCCAAGGGGAGGCCAGTGTGTTTGTATGGATATACAGTTCTTCATACCTCTGAAAATCTCTAAATCTCTTCCACTACAGCAATGATTTTATTTGGGATGCACAAGTTCCTTTACAAACCAAACCAAAACCCAAACCACCGGAAAACAAACCAAACAAAAAAACCCATGCTGACTTGCTTTGCCTCAGTCTACCAGGCCCAAAGTCTTTGTGCTTCCCTCCCCTTGCCAGGGGGCAGATAAGCAGCATAGCAGTGGATGCTGACTCTCCAGGTTGCAGTCTGTCTTGCTGGTGTGGCTCTGCAGGATCACTGGAGTTAGCCCTGCAACTGGCCTGGTGGTGACTTTCCAAGGCCCACTACAAATGAGTTAACTCTGAAAGGCCTGGTCCTCAACAGAGGGAAATAAAAGTAAATCCACAGTTGGTAATCACAGGTAAGCTAGTATTATGCACTGGATGAAATTACTCCGTATATTTCTTGAGATCATCAGTTGTTCCGTTTCAGAGGCAGTGAAGACTTCTGCCCAGCACCTTCCATGGAGATGCTCTGGATTTGGGTCACTGGTGGGATGCAGGACCTCAAATCTGTCCTGACTGAACCAAAATGAGTATTCACAAAGTCAATATAGGAAAAAGTTAGTGGCTTTTTTGCCTGGCCCAGTTAGAGATTTTATCACTATATTTTCTATTTCACTTCAAAAATAGAATTAGGAAGTAAATTTTCCTGTGCTTTATTAACTTCACTAGTATAAGCTAGATTTACACTAGTTGAAATACATGTGTGAACAAAGTGGAATTATAATACTACACCAAATTAGCAGAGATACTAATGAGTAGATTGCATTAATAAATATATAGCAATAATAGAGAAGGAAACAGAATTGAAATTTGAGCTTTTGTGTCAGGTCCACATTCCCATGACTTTCCTCAACCTAGTTTTATTACACTCAGCTTTATGATAATGGAAGAGCTGAAATGCAAAGATCAGAGTTAAATCCTGGCTTTGCAATAACTCACAGCATCTGGTCCCTCCACTCCTTCCTGCACTGCTTTCTCTGTCATTCTCCAAACGTCATGTATTGCCACAGTTATTTGGCTACATGACCCATTTATTACCTCCACACTTCAACATCCTCATTTTTCTTAACATAACCAATGAACAAAGTAGCCCTAAATCACAATGAAATGGAAATGAGGGAATGCATGCAAATGGGTCAGGGAAAAATGTTGGCTTGACTCCTTCCTGGGAAAACAAAATAAATGTCTTAATTTTTAGTCTCGAGTTTATCACATACTTTCTCACACTGAGAAAGCCTCCCTTACTAGGTTTAAAGTTTCCACATTGTCAACGGGGTTTGCTCTGACTCATCTGTACAAATCAGTCATTTTTGGATCAGAGTCCCATTTTTGCAAATTAAGTTGGAGGGAAGAAACATCTAAGTGCTAGAAATAGTCATCCCAGACTACTTCTACTCAGTCAATCCCCACAGATGGTCAGATGGTTTGGTGCTCCTGTCTGCAGCAGCAGCAGCAGCATCAGGAGCATTCATCCATTCTGTGAGTTTCTCCATATCAACTCTTCTCTCCATTCCCACCAAGCCCTGCAGCAGGGTGGTCTCCAGTATTGTGTAAGAACTCACAGCTCTCTGCCTTGCACCTCTCTCCTGTCAAACCTGCCTGGTTCCTCCCACCTCGTACCTGAAGGGGGCCTAGAGGAAAGCTGGAGGGGGATTTTTATAAGGGCATGTAACAAGAGGACAAGGGGTAGTGGCTTTAAGCTGGAAGAAAGTAGATTTAGATAAGGCATTAGGAAGAGAGTCTTTTGTGTGAGGGTGGTGAGACACTGGCACAAGTTTCCTGGGGATGTTGTGGATGCCCCCTTCCTGGAAGTGGCCAAGGCCAGGCTGGAATGGGTTTGAATAAGCTGCTATTGTGGGAGGGGTCCCTTGCATGCAGAGGTCTTGGAACTACATGATCTTTAAGGTCTTTTCCAACCTAAACCATTCTCTGACACTATGATCCCAGCTCTTGTATGCTCAGCATCATTTGTCTCTGCTATGCTACAGGGTCATCAGCCAGGTAGTCATTCTTGACACAGAGGCTGCTTGCACATGCTTGATGAGCCTTGCTACCCTCCAGTGCATCCTTTCTTGTCCCACTATGGCCTTTTCTGAGAGAGGCAGCAGGACTGCACACATTAAGCAAGACAAGGACACACCAAGTCTTTCATTTGTTTCATTTGGCTCTGCCTTTCCTGGGTAAGAAGCTGATATTTCCACAGCACTCTTGCCCCAGGACTCCATTTCTGGTAGCAGACAGGTGATTCAGAGCCTAGAGCTACATATTTAACGCTAAGAACTTTTCTCTCAGAGTGACATCACTTTACAATGGTGAAATTCATCTGCCATTTTTATTTTCAATGTAACTTCCTTCTGGAAAGTATGAATGAAGTCCAGCATCCTAGAATTCAATAGTGTTCACCATCAAGATGCTTGTAAACTCCTTTAGAAACAGACTGGTAGTAATGCATTTGTAGTATTATAATTAATCCCGTCTATGGCCTAACATCAAATGCAAACAAGTATACTGCTTTCAAAGCCAGAATTTAAAAGAAACCTCAGCAATGACCATTTGAGAATTGAGGAAGAAAAGCAAATAATTAAAAGCAATTGGTGCCATCCCAGATCTTTGCCTGTGAGCAAAGCAAATTATCCACAGTGCACCATTTTTTTCTGCTTTGAAAATGTGTGCACGGGGAAAAAAATCACTCCAGAATTCTCAGGGTCACTATATCATGTTGAAGAAAGGAAGCAGCTGTGTTAAAAATTTTGAAATATTTTCCCCTTCTTTCTCTTTCATGTGAATTTTGAAAATTTGAATTTTGAAAGTTAACATTCAAATTTTGGAGTCTTTCTGTTAACTCTTCATCCAGCATGAATAAAATAATGATACATTTTAAAGTGCAAGTGACTTTTTTTTCCTCTACAGAAAATTTGTGTCAAAACTACACATTCAGAAAATTGTCAGCCTACTCAAAAGACACATCATGGAATGAAGGTGTAGAAGAATTGAAAGTAATTTAGGCCGCTCGTGAGAAAAAACAGTCCAGTCATTGCTGACAAAATATATGCGTGGTGATGGATGGGGTGAAGATAAAGGATAGGAGTTTTTCAAAGAAAAATATCAGATATTTCTCAGCAGATGCACAAAGTTCAATATGTGAGGAAACTGGAGCTCCTTTTTGGTAAGGAAAATGGAGAAGATGCATCAAAATAATCAACTGCAAAAGTACTTCAGAGTCTATCCTTGACTTTGCACATAAATGTGAGATATCATTTTTTTCTCCCAAAGATATATGTGTGACCAAGAAACTGGTTCCAGTGCTATTATAACCAAATGAAAGATAAATAACAATTATCTATTGCTATTTAGAGAAATAAACATGCCACTTATTAATCAGGACTTTCAAAACTACCGTGTGTATTTTCCTTTAAAAAGGAGAAAAACTGAGCAGAGAATTTAACTTCAAACCAACCACATACACCTGCTTTGCTTTCAAAAACTTACCTTCCTGGGCTCAATCCTGCTTTTAAAACACATTGACCAGAGTGAGGAGCCACAGTGACCAGAAAGAGCTGGTCTGAGGATTTGCCCATCTTGCCCCCAACAAGCCCAAAAAGCCATCCCACAGTGGAATGGCTGGGGCAGGAAGAAGAGGCCCACCACGAACCAAGATGGCAAGGTATTTGGAAAAAGCAGGACCCAAAACTGTCCTAACCGTGGTTTTCAGTAGGAAATGTCTTAGAGGGAAAAGCAGAGCAGCACACAGAATCACAGCAAGTTAGGGGCTGACAGAGATCTTGAAAGATCAATTCCAACCCCCCTGCCAGAGCAGGGTCACCTACAGGAGGTCACACAGGACCTTATCTAGGAGGGGTTTGAATGTCTCCAGAGAAGGAGACTCCACAACCTCCCTTGGCAGCCTGTGCCAGGGCTCTGGCACCATGGATGCAACTGGGAGCTGGAGCTGGGGGCAGAGCAGGGCACTGGGAGGCATGCTGGCTGGTGGGAAAGCCTGGCATGGTAAGGGCACATCAAAACAAACCAAAGTACAGCCATGCGATGAGTCAGGCTTGGGGCAGAAAAGTTTGAGACAGAAGGGGAAGAGCTGTGTTTATGAGTGCTCCTGTCTGGATCTACACTGATAATATAAATGTATTTTATATCTATATATTTATATAGATATACATTTTTTAAAGCTGGGCAGCATTTCTGGCTGAATATATCACATCTACCCCCCTTTCCTCATCTCTGAATTCATTTTTCTTAGCTGGGTTTCATTTGTTCTATTAATCTTTTCTTTCTTTTTTTAGCGTTTTGTTTTTCTTTTGTTTTGTTTTTTTTTCTCTTTTTTACCAGGGCACTGAAGCTCCAATGGATGCTAACTTACAGTCATGGCAGAAATCTTGAAGGGAGAATAAAGCATAAACCCAACTTTTCCCAGGGCAGACAGGCAATGGCCAGAGGAACATCATTTGGTCAGGAGGGGGGAGGGAATGCCGATGGGCTGGCTGTGGGCAACCACAGGAGGATGGGAGCAGTGGTTCAAGAGAGCAAGTAATGGCATGTGCAGCAAAGGATGATGAAATGTGGCTAAACTGAGTAGTTAGAGCCACTTTCTTGCTCTTCTTTCCTGAAGTCAGCAAAGTTTAGCCAGCTTTACAGCAAAGCTAAGTGAGACTGAGAATTCTAGCTCCGTATCATCCAGTTTTAACCACCCTGAGTGCCTGCAAAGTGTATGTAAGGTTAAACAAAATTTACTGTAACTCATATTTAAAGAGTCTCTGAACTTGGCCGCCCACACAGGAAACATCTTGGAGCAGGTGGTCAGCAAAGGCTGTGGATCAGGGCTGGCTCCACCCGGGGTACTTGTGGGTTATTGACTCACTGCCGAATCATGAGCCCAAACAAAGGGCTTTAAGATAAACTCAAAGTCAAGAAATTGAAGAAGACAAGGTGAAGGAAATTATGATCCCAGCCTCTGCTCAAAATGGATGAGGAGTTTGGCAAAAAGGAAAATAAAACCAAGGGGCTCCTGTGCTGGGGTTTGCCCCTCCTACTTGCCAGAGAACCTGAAGGAGAACTCATGGGAGTGTGACAAGAAATGGCAGGTGAGGGAAAAGCTGTTCTCAGTGTGTCATGCTACTTCTAGCCTGCTAGCAAAAAAAAAAAAAATACTCCCTATATTTTAGAGGATGTTCCAGCCATCTCATTGGGTTGAAAGTTTTTACTTGCGAATATTAAAAACATTTACATTCTTACCAAATATTTTCTCCTACATTAAAGTCTTATGAATGATTCCAGATGTTATTCCTTATACGGATATTTTTTTTTCTCTGTCACTTTTCAGAGCTAAAAACTCACAACTGTGAGGCAAAATCCTATCAAACTGGAAAAAAGTTTGCTGCTTGTTTACCAGCCATGATACATGCTGAAGTTTGATGTATTACTTTCAAAGTATTCCATCTGATTAAAGTAGCCACTTTTATTTCAGATACTGTTAAAAAATAATAGACATGAGGATCAAGGAAAATAAGTTTTCTTTTTTTGACAATATGTCTTTAACTCCTCCTGTGCTCTAAATTTTGCTGTGGATGCTGTGCAATGGATGACTCTTTAGGCAGTACACTGTGTGCTGACAAGAATGGTTTTGCACAGTGATTCCTAGCCCTGAACTTTCCATGCTCCCCTCCACATCTATAAAGTATACTTTGAGGGCAGAATTTGTTGGCTTTTTTGGCAGCCAAGGAGATCCCACTCTGGAATGTCCTCCAAGGACTGGCTGACAACCCTCTCTGGAAGGAAAGAAGGGCAAGCAGGAGGTTTGGGGGAAGCTGAGGAAGAGAAGGAGAGCAGAGCACCGTTATGCATTTATTTTCTTTACTGTTTCTCCCAAGCATCCCTCAGTGGTGGGTGTTGTTTTTTTCATTTGAAACCCTTCCACTTTCTTACCTGACAACAGGGTCTGCCATCACTCCAGAAGTCCCCTGCCAAAAGAGTCAAGGGGACATGATCAGCTCCAGCCCCTGACCATCAGTGACAGTAATTTCCTGTTTGCTCTCTTGACAGATCTTCTTCCACTCACCATCCCTCCTGCTACATTTTCAACAGCATTCATTTTATGGCTTCCCATTTCTTTGGTGCATAAACCCTGCATCAACAGTGCTTTAAAATTCAGTTGAGGAAAAAAAAAAAGAAAAAAAAAAAAAAAAAAAAAAAAAAAAAAAAAAAAAAAAAAAAAAAAAGAGGAAAAAACAGTCACAATTCCTAAAAGGAAAGTTTTCATTCAGAGAGCACAGATTGCATCATGAGTTTGCAAGCTGTAAACTAGGTCTGTCTAGATGACTCACAGTGGTTGCCAGCAGACATACCTGTACAAACACACACCCTGAAGTATTATAAATTAGTCTAGTTGTCTAATGCACTCACTGAGTGCCTAATATTGCTGGTAAAATATGTGCTGGCTTTGCTAGCATGGGAGGATGTTGTAAGGCCTGATCTGAAGCCAGTTTAATTGAGCTTTAGGTGCGAGTTAATGAGCTTTAGGTGTGAGCATAGATGTTTAGAAATGCTCCAAAATAGCTCTTATTCAGCAGAAGACATCTAACTGCTGGTGCAGCTCTTTTCATGATTCAAGTGGGGGTTAAAATTCCTGGCAATATTAGGGTCTATAGGGTTAGGT
This sequence comes from Phaethornis superciliosus, assembly GCA_023637945.1. Taxonomy (NCBI): domain Eukaryota; kingdom Metazoa; phylum Chordata; class Aves; order Apodiformes; family Trochilidae; genus Phaethornis; species Phaethornis superciliosus. The sequence continues at coordinate 106,672,230 of JAJQWJ010000001.1, read as the reverse complement.
AGGGATGCCACAAGCCAGCACTCACCTTTCCAGATTTGGTGTTACAATCATGGGCCAGGCCATGTACCATAGACATCTACCAGTGCAACAACACAGTGTAGAGGTGTGAACTCTAAAAATATGCATTTTTATACCAGAATGCTGTGTGAGCTGAGCTGTATCACAAAACAAGTGTATCTATAGAAGGAGCTTTTACTGGTATTAAAGTAATTGCTCCTCTCTTGTCGAGTTTCTGTGATAGAATCCCATAAACATTTATAAAAACTAAAAATGTAGGGATCCAAGTGCTGATAGCTACTGGGGAGCCCTTTCTGCCTTGTGTTATGTGGGTGAAAACCACAGAGGTCTTTCCCTTTTGGAAAGAGTGGTATGGTTCCAAAGATATATTTTCTGTGGTTCAGCTTCCTCCAGCTGGCCATACACTTTAAGTCAAAAAAGATATAATAATGCCTTTCTGCAGAAAACTATTTTCTGATTTATTGGTGCATGCTACAATGCAACAGAAATTTTTCAAATGCTCTTTCTAAACTTTCCAGTCACAAATTGTAAAATACCCAACTGTGAAATGCTTTCCAAAAAGGTTTCACATGACATGTCTTCAGGTAAAAGCCCACTACTCAGAAGACTGTGTGTGTTGGGAATTCAGTAGTCTTTTACAACTTATTGGAGATTAACTTCTTTGAGTTTTCGTTTCACTACCTTAAAAACTATCTCTCTGTCTGTGCCCATTGCTGCAAGTACCTGGCAGAGCTAAGAAATGGAGAACAGGAAGATTTTGGGAATATAAATGTCCTCCCACAGTTATACCATTTTACAAGGCATCCATTTGATTGTTTTTACCTACCCAAGTTCCTTTAAGTCAGTGGAAATAGCTCTGTTTCTCAGCCAGGTGGGCTCAGTTGTGGTTACACACCGGTCACAAGCAGCCTGAGCATCCTACAGAGGTTCAAATGAGCTTTCCAGCAGGGAGCTTGCAGAGTGAAGGATTTTTGACCCACCAGCGTGAAGTTGGGGGATGAGCTACCCCACATTTCCAAAGTGCCTTTCTGAGCCCTAGGGAGGTGCACGTTGTCTGCTAGAGCCAAGCCCAATGCTGGTACTCAGCTGAAAGCTCTAATTGTGCAGGAGCTTCTCTTCTCCCCCCTGTAGCAGCTGTGATAAGGCTCCTCTTGCCTAATTTGGCCCCCTCACAGGGAGGCATGTGGTTACCCCTCCCAGCTTTGGCAGCTCTTCCCTGGGCTCCTTCCAGAGGTAGGCACTTCCCTCCACCATCCAGGGAGCCAAGGTAATTAGCTGAGACTACAAGTCTTGCTTTATACGCCTGAAGTTGGGTGAAATTATACCCTCCCTGCATGAATTCTTAGACTGTTGTGCCCTAAGTGGTTCCAGCATTGGGACCCTTCAGCTATTACTATATCTTTATTTCCCTGCAATATCCATATTGAAAACACATTGCAAGGATTGTTTGGGGCATATGTTAGTGTCAGATCTGTTCTGTGAGTTTCTGAAATTTGGTATTCCCATGTTTGTAAGACAAGACAGCAGTTTCTGCATTAACTTTTGGCTTTGATAGTTTGATGCTGTCTCTGAAGCAGATGGGTATTCTGTTCCATATGTCACCCAGAGCTTTGTTTTGAAAACAGAAGGAAAAGAAGAAGGAAGCTAAAAAAAAAAAAAAAAAAAAAAAAAAAAAAGTATAATTTGTTAGATTTTAGCCTGGTTCACTGACCATGACTAAAAAGTAGACACACATTTAACAGTTTTCTGCGTGGGTTTAAACAAAGAAACTAGATCAATATAGCTTCCAATTATAGCTGCAGCATAAATGTGTCCAAAAATAATATGAAACTTTTTTTATTGAAAAAAACCCAAATATTTTGAAACAATATTCTGGAGTGTTTAAGTCAGTTTTGCCATATTACTTATAACAAAGAGGTATTTAAAGGCTGCAGGACTTTGATGAATTCTCTTGGAGGTGACATTATCATTTCCATTGTCATTAAAAAAAAAATAAAAATAAGGTTTTAAAAGGGTTTTAACTACAAAATCTTTCTTTTTCTGGATGACAGAGCTCATTATCCAAAATACATAATTTCACCTGTTTGTAACAAAATCTCTCCATCAAATCGTCTTGGCAAAAAGTTGAGTCTCTCTCTATTCAGTATGTTGCCACAGAATGAAGAAATTGTTTGTTCCATCTTTAGCCAAAAAAGACACCCATAGAGTGATATATATGGTCCCTTACAGCTCCCACCTTCCTTTTTTGTCACCCTTTTCTCCTCAGAACGCAGCTGCCACGCACAGCTGTACCTCCCACCCCATCGTGGGGACAGCTGCTCTCCCAGTCAGTCAGCACCAGTGGGATGGGTTTGGATAAGCCCTCCCTAAATTTGCCTTTCCTGATAGTACAAGTGGGCTCCTGAGCTTCCCTGGCATCCCTGTGGTGGGAGCAAGGAAGAGCTGGGGACGGCATCCCCGGCAGACATCTCTGCTCAGTCCTCCCTCCTTCCCATCCCTCTATCCAGCATCAGCCAAGGGAGCTGTAAGGGTCTTGTTACGGGGCTGTGTGAGGTATTTTGTGCACCCCTGCAGACAGGCAGATGAGCACGCCTGTGTTTTAATCATTAACCCAGACAAACTAAAGATTAGGTTGTTGTATTAAAGGCTAATGTGATGAAAAGATCAAGGCATTTAATGAAGTGCAAAATAAATCCTACTTATGAAAAGAAATGTTGCTCTCTCCAGGGAAAACTCTGTACAGAAAATGTGGCTTTTTAATGAAAGTTGTTTGTGTCTGTTTAATATTCTGGACCATGAGAAAATATTTTTGTTGTTGTTGTTTTGGCACATTAATAACACAGAGTGCCGCATCATTTCATTTTTTCTAACAACTCTAACTCTTTGGCAGGCAGCCCCATGCAAGAGTGGATTACCTCTCTGCTTTAATAGGGTAGGTCATTAACAGATTTGGTCATGTAATTGAGGAGGATAGTAGAAAAATTTTAAGAACTTCCTAGCTTCTGTACGCTCAGTTCACCTTCTATGGAGTGCTGGGAACCCAGACCCACCACAGCCTCTGAGACACTCAGTTAATTACTCTCTGTCTCCGAGAGATTATTCCTGCCCCAGCTTCCTCCTTATGGAGGTTAAGCACTGTCTAATGAACGTGAAGAGAGAATTAAAAAATCAGAGCCCTGAGTGTGCAAAGATCAACCGTGTGAGACTTTTCAAACTGCACTGTACAGACTGTGTTGGTGAAGGAACCCCTCCAAGGCAGGCAGCTTCCCGTGACCATCACTGCACAAGGAACATCATAAAAACCCTGGAGGGAGCTCTCAGAGCAGGTTGTGCTGCAGGGATTCCTTTGCTTTAAAACTTTTGCATATCTTGATATGCTCAGATGCAGCAACTGAAGAAGCAGCTTCATAACACGCAGTATTTTACTTGCAGCCAAGTACACCTATATTTCTACCTTGCAATAAACTGAAGAGAGCTAAATTTGGAAATCCTCACCAGGGGGGTTAGAGTAAAGAAATGCATTACAGATTAATGCTTTCAATAGTTTCCACAGATTCAGTCCAAAGCTTAAATTCACTTGTTTGCTTTTCCTATGGTGGTTTTCCCTTAAAGCTGAGATTTGCAACTGGTGATAGCATTATAGTGAGTGACAGGATGAAAATATTTCTTTCCAGCAGCAAGGAAATTATGTATTATATTACTCACAAAAGGCACAGTGTATTCTGTTCTTGGAAGTTCATATTCATCTGTAAGTTTTACAGGAACAAAGTTGTCAGAAGCACTGAACACTCCTGGCCCACTTGGGAAGTCAGTGTAAACTGATGATATGCTCATAGTTATCAGAGTGTGATGACAGCTTGCTCTCAGGAAAACTTGAATTACAGGAGTCATGCAGCAGATGCAGAAAACTTGGACAACCTCATTGCAATTATCTGCAGAGGATGGAATGCTGAAATAGGCTGACAATTATTTTTAAGTTCTAAAACGTTCCTGAGCCTGGCATTTGTGGGAATGAAGAAGCAAACTTCACCAAGTCGTCCTCACCCTGTCATGTCTCAGAATAACTGGATTTTCAGAAAACTGTTCCATGAAATTGTGGTGTTATTTTGCCAGCACTGGCTCAGGATAAACACTTTTTGTTTGGGACTTCTCTGACTCAGAAGTATTTTTACCAAGAGATATGGTTGAGGCTAAAGGAAAGGTACAGACTCCTCTAAAAATTTCCATGTACAGAGCTGTAGTTGGACATGGAGCAGCTTTGGTGAGGAGAGTTTTGACAGCGCTGAGGATTAAGCCAGATACCTAGGGGTGAACAAAGTCACTCAGCACTGTGAATCCTGCTGCCCTTACACATTTCCAGACCTTTTGGTACCATCTTCCTATTCTTACTACTGTGGAGGATAATCAGGCCAATTCTCTTCATTTATTCCCCCTTGAAAACTACGTCTACGTGTGGCACAAACCTTGAAAGGCTCTAGCAGACAGCAGGGATTCAAAACTAACTCACTAAGAAGTTAGAGGTGGCCACTGTGGTTCTAGGAGTGCCTTTTATTAAGACATCAAGAAAAACAGATGGCTTTCAGATGGGATTGCCTATTTCTTTACCAGGAACAGTGAAAGTCCACCATTTGATTTCAGATTAGAATCTGTTGTTGTGGTAGCACTTGTGATGTACTTTTAAAAAGTTGTCCTTAGGACACTCATCGTATATGTGTCCAGAATCCAAGAGAGAGAGAAAATCAATGGGATGTTTATATGCACCTTTTGCAGCTGAAATGGCAGAAGAATAAATATTTAATATTCATAAGGTAACAGCTAGAGTAAATTTACTATTTAGGGCTAGCTGACACAGGAAATTTTGCCCTAGCAGCTATGCCAGGGTAGCATCCTCTGTTGACTCTATTCTGGAATACAAAATTCTTTTGTTTCTTAATTACACTTTTACATGAAAAATTGAAATACTATTCTGGAATAAGAGGCTGCTTATTCTGGAGTACTATCCATATGTGGAGTCACACAGAGTTGTAACAGAATAACCGTTCTGTCCAGAATATTTACTCTGGTTGATTTTTTTTCCAAAGAAAGAGTCTTGTGACAAATGCATGAGTTGAACATGCAGAAGACATATCTAGTGTAGGAACAGGCTCAGAAAGAAACAGTTTTTACAATTTGGGAAAAATGTCGTCTTCAAAATGTTGAAGTTTTAGAATTCTGGGAAAGTTTCAACCTTCAAAACAAACACAAGACCCTTAAAATGAGCCCTTAAAATGAGTGGAAAACAGGAACATTCACCGAAAAAAACCTGCCTATTTAGACAGATAATATTACCACCTTTAATATGACCTTTAATCGCCATATTTAGCACATTGGCTACTTGTGTTGAGCAATGGAATAGATTATTTTTACTCTCTGTACAAAATGGATATAAGATATTTAGATATTTTTGGTATTTTGTCAGAAGATGCATGGCAACCCCATATCTCGACTGATAGGATCCAAGTCATATACATTAGCCCAACAAAACACTGAGGGTTAGGAGGAGGCCTACCAAAGGAGGGCAGCAGCTCATGGCCTGTCCTTGGTATGCAAGAATAAATCTGTGATCAGAATCAAGCTTACAGTTTGATGGGCAGCCCAGATATTAGGCTTGCCCATAAAACACAAGTGCACTGATCCAGCAGTTGAAAAGGTTAGATGGAGACTTCCCTTTACAGCTACACTTTCTGTTTTAATGCATTCTGTACAAAACCTTTTCATATGTCTGAAAAAGAAAATGCCTACTTTAAGTTATTAGGGTGCTGTCCTCAGAGGAAGTTAAAGATAGCCATGGTAACAAAATAAATAACGGTGTGAAAAAAGGGTCATGTCTTATTACAGCATTTCACGATAACACATCTCTTTTTTTTTTAAGTGCTAATCTGTGTCTTTTATTTAGTAAAACATACCAGCCAACACTGGCATTTGGCAATCTGCAATTTACTAGCTGTGATCCTCTTTCATCAGAAGTCATTATAATTAAAATTGTGGCTGTTTTTTATTTACTGTAACTCATGGCGTTCATGGAGAATGATGATCTGGCAGGTAGAAGTGAGAAGCAGAGAAAACCACTGGAGATTTTTCAGGTGGGGAAGTTGCAGTGGTGGGAATGTCACAGGATAATGGCAAACATGTGGAGGGGCAGTAAGGACCCTGCGTATGCTGCAGGTCACACAGGTTCCAAACATGGGCAGGAGTGACAGATTCCTCTTTCCAGCAGTGAGCTTCACTCCCCAGTGCAGATCCTCCTCGAGGAGCCTGCTGGAGGACAATCATGAGCCTGGCACTGTGTTTGATAAGAACAGTTCATGAGGTAGGTATAAGAGGAGGTTCAAGGTCAAGGCAAAATTTGATGCCTTCAGGATGCTGCTGGACAGCTGCTGTTCTCCTCTTGAGATGTAAAAGCTGCTGCTGGGAGCACTAGAGAGGCTTAGCCTTCCTGGATCTATTTTTAATTAGCACCTCACTTTCTGGGAAATGGACTCTGGGATATACCTTCTGTAAGGGCAGAGCACCCAGTACAACATTCTGTGACAGCCACTTGTGGGGATGACCTCAGTTTGAAAATCTCCCCTTTGTTTTTCCATCTGACAGGTTACCAGTTTCTCTGAGGCACATAAAAAGAGAAAATCATCACCAACTTTGAGGTGGTTGCTCCCCAGAATGATCCCAGCCTGCAAAGGACCCTGCTGGCGTTCAGTGGAGTCTGTTATTCCTTGTTCCAAATTTTTAATTTCTTGCTGAAAAGTTGAGACTGATAGAGGTACAACCTGTGTGCTGTGTATTTTCACCTATGCTATCCCTGGAAGACCTTGCATCAAACTTTTCCACTTTTCAGAAATTTACCTAGTCAGGCAGTTTCCTCCATCCTCTTTGCTTTATGATGAGAATAAGGGATATTACCTTTCTTCTTCAAGTCTGAGAAGGTGAGCAGAACACATAATCTAGCTACTATGTGAGTGGGGCAGCTGCAGAGGGATAGGCACAATTGTCTGTTGTTACACTTTTGGTGGAGGTGCAGAAAGGGCACAAATTCCTTGTTCTGGCCATCTCTGGGTGACTATCACACCTAAACATCAAGCTAATATGCCATCATTCTGACAGTCTCCAGTTATCCCCATGGAAAGCTTCATTCAACATCACCTGGAAGTGGGAGATGTATATAAATGGTATCTCAACAGTACAATCTGAACACCCATTGAAGGATTAAGACATACAATGAAGACAGATGGACTCTGATACAGTTGTGAAAGGGATTTTAATATATTTTTCCTCTCTTCTCATGTTATGTCTTTTACAGACAGACAATTTGGTTTGCCCATACTCTGAGCCATGAATGCACAAGTCAGCTGTGCACTGGAAACCACATGGCCATGATTAGTGTAGCACTGTGCCCAAGCTAATAAACTGAGCTGAGAGGCAGGATATATTAAGTTGGGCTCACTGCCACCCTAATACATCTACCTGCCATCCATCTGCTGCAATGTGCTGGCAATGCATAGCTTTCCTTTTTCTTCAAAAGAGCATGTAGCTGCACACCTACTGATCTTCCTGGTGCCTGGGGGAGGCTGGGGTTAGCTCTGGAGGAAGAAGCCTGCTGGAGGAAGGAAATGAAATGGACATGTTCCTCACCTGCCAGGCAAGAGTGAGGAGGAAACTCTATGGGCTGTGGTCTGCTTGAAAGAAGTTAGGAGTGGATCAGAAGGAAGACACAGTAGGAGCAGCCAGGATGTGCAAAGTCAAATGGAGAGAGAAATACTTCATCCAGCTGTGGTAGTTTTTATGGTGGTATAGAGTCCATGTCCTGATGATGAATGAACACATCAGCACCACAAGAATTCATCCCTCACTGCCTCAGCCAGGTATGAATAACTTGAACAGAGGATCTCTCTCACATTGTCATCTGCATTGCTTAGCCAAACACCAAAAATCATTTGCAGGATTTTTTTTCTTCTCTTTCTTCTCAGGTCCCACCCAGAGTGGCAGCCCTTGGTCATGCCCTAGTCCTCTCTGCATGGGCTTCTGGGACCCTCTGAGGTCAGAGGTGTCCCTACATTTTAGCACCAGCACCAGCTAAGTCCAGATGAGGTAGAGGAATGGGAACCAGTACAGGGAATTTCCATCAATTTCCTCCAGCTATAGTGGTTTGGTGTGAGAAAACTGGCAAATGAAAGTCTGACCTGTTGTGTTGGATAACTCTGGAGGTGTAGCAAAAGAAAATTTGTCTAGGCCACAAACCCTGTGGAAGTGGAAGCCACTTGGTCTCCCCTTTCATTCCCTCTCTCACAGTCACACTCACAGTTTCAGTCCATCTTGTACAGCTGCTTCCCATTCCTTCCTTTCTACTTTTCTTGAGAACTTGCCTCTTGCCTGCGGTGTGTTTGACGAAGAAGGTCTGGCTACTTTCCAGACTGAGTCACCTTGAAGGGCAGCTGCTGTAGCACCTCTGCTCTCAGGTGTAGAGCATCCAGTCTGTACATCCCTGGTGAGCAGAAGAGTAAAGCACAGTACTGCAGAGTTCGATTGCATTCCCCATGGATTCCTGTAAACAGGAATTCTATTTTGCTGCTACCCTGAGACCACCCAAGAGCCTCCTAAGTTTCTTTGAGGCAAGATGACCTCATTTTAGAAACAGATCTAGGGACTCTTAATAAATCCTGGATCAAGTGATGGGGAAGGTTGGGTTTTGGCTTACTGTAGACAGAGGGCTCACCCAAAATTTTAAGATGGAGCTGCACACTGACACAAGATGGGAGGGGGTAACAGGAGGAGGAGGAGGCATAGAACCTCACTGACCCTCCTTTGGGTAGCTGTAATAAATTCACACACATTCAGTTAGTGGGATGGAGAACAGATTATAAATAGACTATTGATGCTGTAGCTCATGTTGAGCAGAATCTTCACTCTGCTCAAGCTGTTGCTCAGATATGAGTCAGGGTGGCCCCTTACCTTCCCAGAAGCTATTCAGGAGAGTGCTACCTGTCCATCAGAATGGGTCTAGTCTGAAAATTTTCACACTATTTTTGCTAAAGTGGCTCTCTGGGTTTACATGAGACTGCAGTTCTGTGTTGCTTTTAATTCACACTAGACGTTTTTAATTTCCTTAAGCAAAATGCTCCAAGTAATTTGCATCATGACCATGCAAATACGTGTGTGAACATCCTGCTTTCTAACAATACTTTCTTCTTTGGTGGAGTTCGGTTGTGAAATGCTGACCTTTATTGTATTTTTGTTTGCATCTTAACTCATTCAGCAGGGACACAGAAAGAAACAGGCTACACAAACTTTATTCATATACAAAGCACAGTAGAAGCAGCAGCAACAAAAGACACACATCTGATGGGAGGCTTCTCAGTCCAAACATGGGGCATGGATGGAGCTGAGGCATGGAGTGATAGTCCAGGGAGTTTGTCAAAGCTTTAGGTAGGAAAAGGAAGTCAAGCAAGATGAGCAGCACTCTGTTTCACTGCTAGCATGCCAAAAGTCCTGTCAGGCTTTTTTCCACTCAGCCTTAGAAAAGTAATGTCCTCCCATTTTGCCTCCAGCCCCTCCATAGCACAGGGTTGACTTTCTAGCTCTTTCGTTTGTTTCATGTAGTGACAGTAGAGCTTCAGCTTTGTTTCTCTTCCTGTAGACACTGGACCCCAGATTGCTTCTGAGGATACTGGCTCTTACTGTGCAAGCAAAAGTGATGGAAGAAAAGCTGGAGGCAAAGAAGGGGGACATGCACCCTGAAAATGAACTTGGAAACAGAGAGAACACATTAATTGGTCCTATAACTTTCCCCAGTTCTTTGGACTTGAATTCATGTTGAATATGCTTCTCTCAGCCTACAAACAGAGAAAGAAGTGATGCCTCTGTGGTAAAAGCAGAGTGTGGGGAAACAGGACTCTGTGAAGTACAGTAAACCCTAAGTAGGATCCTAGGAATGCAAACCAAAGGATATGACTTAGGCAACAGCCAGTTACATTTGCCATCTAGAGGAAACAGGCTTCTAGGAACTCCATGGAATTGAGGAAGGGTAGAGATTGAAAAATGCAGATATTTGAAGAAAGAAAACAGCAGACCACAAGGCACAAAGCTGGTGCTGAGAAGCAAGAGGTGACTCACAGGACAAGTTATACTTCCCCATGCGAAAAACTGATCTTAGAGATTTGTATCAATTAACATGGATCACAAGATGAAAATGTTTCCTCCTTGTGCACTCTGAGTTGTTATTGGAGGAAGTGGGCAGGGAGCAGGTGAGGATATACGTGTATGAATATATATTTATACATACACATGTATATTCATGATAGGAGTTTTATGTTGTACAGAACAGACCGTTTCTGGGGACCTCTCCATATTTAAAAATACAGTCTGGCAATTCAAGTGAATGACACCCAGCCACTTCCACTTTGGCCCGACAACTGCCTTTCTTTTCTTGATTTCGTATGTCTCCCCATAACAATGTGCTAAGCAGGTCCCAGGGGCTTGCCAAACCAAGCCTCCTCACCATGATACCCGCCAGACCCCCAAAGGCTAGTTCTGGCAAACTCTTGGAGGAAGCAAATTCCAGAAGCAAGAGTTCATCCCTGGAACAGGCATACAGATGGCAATGCTCCTTTGCTGCAGAGATTTCAGAAACGTGGTTTCTGGCCCCTGACTAGCGCACACAGTGTGTGTTGGTATGTAAGTGATACAGTTGCACTTTGTATGAGATAACCTTCCTTTTTAATGTAAATAGCCTTTTGGTTGCAAAACAGATCTTCCAAAGGCAAAATACAGTATAATGAGGTTGTTTGGAGCTTGTGGATAATGTGAACAAAAGCCTCTGCAAAGTAAGAAGTTGCCCATCCTGTAATCTCTCTGCAGTGCTCGCTCAAATGGATATATTTGGGGGGACCACATAGAGAAAGGAGTGTAAAAGTAAGACAGAGAACAGAGTGAAACAAAAATACAAAAAAAGGTCCAAAAAACATTAAGATTATTTTACCAGAAGTTGATACTGAATGAAAAAAACATGACACGAAATAAACAGTAGTGATGATAACTAAGTGCTATCGGCTTTGGCTTTTACACAGCCAGGAGAAATTTCCCAGGCTGGGAGATGGGCACAATGAACCGCAGCCCCAGGGACTGGCTGGAGGGTGTCCTACTCTTTTCTTGTCACCTGGGACCACAGGACACATTCAGCCTCAGTGCTCAGTCCTGCTGCCATTGATACTGCAGAACCCACAAGAGTTTTTCTGGAGAAGAGGCTGGAAGCCAGGCAGATCTGTTAGAACACCACAAGTGGCACAGAACATGCACATTTAAGTGATTCAATATCACTTTTCTTGACTGAGCCATTTTTTCCCTGGAGGGAAGAGGAAAGAAGGAGTTTGGCATGTGGGAGGAAAATGAGGGCATGGAAAGAAGACCAAGTGGTACAAAAGTGGAGATATTGAGGGGATATAGAAAGAAAAGCTGGTGATAGAGGAGCAGGGGAAGGTGGAGAGCTGGGCAAGGTCTGGGAGCTGTACTGAAGATACAACGGGAAACCAGACATGACAGCTGGAGGAAAGATGTTTCAGCAAGAGGCCTTACAGAATGAAAAACTGTAAGAAATACTTCTGGAATAACTTTTTTATTTTCAGGTCAATAAGGGAAAGAAGGTGCACAGGTGGGTTTAATGGAAGAACTTTATCTTGCAGGGCTCAAAGAAACATTTTCTTCAGATGAGTGCTGAAGGTCTGGATCCCCACCTGCCCTCAACAGTAGCTCTGTTGTAAGGGAGTAAGAAGCACCAGCTCCAAACCCTGGGTTAACTGGAGAGGTGCTGCTTACAGGAGTGTGGGCATATCCTTCATCTGCATATCCTTCACCCCAAGAATGTGTAGCAGCTCCAAGGGATCTGTGTGGTCTCTTCCTTAGCTCAGACCCCTTCTCTCCCCACATCAACACCTTCCTCTTTTACAGAGCTCAGCAGAAGTATTTTACTTTCTCAGAACCTATAACTTCTGGGGAGAAGCATGGGAAATCTGTCATTCTCCTGATTGGTACAGAGGTTTAAAGGGAAAGACCTGGGCTGAGAGCATTGGGATGATTGAGCCTATCTATGGAAAAGTCTAGCAAGCAATAAACAAAGTCCCAGTCATTTAAAAACAAACTGGCCCTACAACTACAACAGCCAAGTACTTCCTTTAGAGAGAAGACTCAGAGCTCAGCTCTTGTTAGTTATCAAGAGGTTCCACAGGTGATGGCCATGCAGTGGTGGCCCTGGCCTCTATCATGGAGAAGGATTGAGGTAGCTCAGGACAGGTGGAGAAGATCAATAACCAAGTGGGAAAATCATATAGTGTAGCCAGATAAAGAGATGGTTTTAATTTATTCTGTCCTGAAAGCCTGAAACCTTCTGGCCTTCAGCTGCTTTATCAGTATGAAAAAATAACCAACAAGGTACATCTGGATAAGGTCAGTACTGAAAGGACACACTAGGCGGTGGTTTGTCTTCTGTGCAGATGGTGAATTGCCAACAGCACTGCAAAATAAATTCATAAGGCTGAACTAGTGATTCAGCTAAGACTTTACCAAGTTACAGAAGTGTAAGGTGAGTCTTTGCAGCTCATAATTGCAGGGAAACCAGAGTGGCTTACAATGGTAGTACTTCCTGCCTGCAGGTTAAATGTAACATAGCAGCCTCCTTAGAACAGAAGCAAAACACAAACTGTTATGAAAAAATGGTGGTTTTAACACCATTTCAGCAATGGTGACAGCATCTGTAAAGTTTCACTATGAGACAAATTCACAGTTTCCCAGGAGCTCCAGGCATCTAAAAGAAAACTTTGGCACATGAGAGACTGCCTTCATTCCAGTAATTGCTTAAAGAGTTCAAACACAAGCCTCCCTCTGGCCCTTAGCTAACCACTTCTCTTTCTCCAGATGAGTTAATTTTTACATATCTCACCAAGATGTGGAAAGGCTTACTTAATAATTTTGTAAAACATTTGAAATCACGTGCAGCCATTAGGCATGCCAGGACTGTTGTGTGCTCTGTGGCCACCTTTAGACACCAGGCTGTCTGCATGCTGAGAGCAGGCAGTGCCATGGGAGATGCTTACTCTGTAGTGCTGCATTCCTAAGACCCACCATAAGAAAGAAGCTTACAGCAGTCATATCCAAGTAACATTAAATATCTGACTCGGTCCACAAGACCAGGCAGTTTAAAAGCTCTGACTCAGATTTCATCCTTATCCCCTACTCATGGCAGTTATGCTGACCGTATTTGCACTCCCTCAGACAGATCTGCAGACCATCAGGTTGTCTTCTGACACACATAGAGTTATCTGTAAATAACAGAATCACAAAATCATCTGGGTTAGAAAGGACCTCTGAGATCACCAAGTCCAACCCATAATCCACTACCAGACCATGGCAGTCTCTTCTTAAAAACCTCCAGGGACACAGAATCCACCACCTCCCTGGGTAGCCCATTCCAATGCCTGATCACCCTCTCTGTAAAGAATTTCTCCCTAGTATCCAACCTAAACCTCCCCTGGCACAACTTAAGTCCATGCCCTCTTGTCTTACTGATGGCTGCCTGGGAGAAGAGCCCAACCCCCCCCGGCTCCAGCCTCCTTTCAGGGAGTTGTAGAGAGCGATGAGGTCTCCCCTGAGCCTCCTCTTCTCCAGGCTGAACACCCCCAGCTCCCTCAGCCTCTCCTCACAGGACTTGTGCTGGAGTCCCTTCACCAGCCTGGTTGCCCTCCTTTGGACCTGCTCCAGGACCTCAATCTCCTTCCTGAACTGAGGGGCCCAGAACTGGACACAGGACTCGAGCTGTGGCCTCACCAGGCTGAGTACAGGGGCAGAATCCCTTCCCTGGACCTGCTGGCCACGCTGTTCCTGATCCAGGCCAGGATGCCATTGGCCTTCTTGGCCACCTGGGCACACTGCTGGCTCCTGTTCAGCTTCCTGTCAATCCAGACTCCCAGGTCCCTCTCTGCCTGGCTGCTCTCAGCCACTCTGTGCCCAGCCTGGAGCTCCCCATGGGGTTGTTGTGGCCAAAGTGCAGGATACGGTACTTGGATTTGTTGAACCTCACTACAGAAGACACATACTCACTCAGGTCCATAGCTGAAATAATTTGTTATACTGCCAGTAGAGCTGTGATAACTCTTTGCCATTAACTCTTCCCCCACAGTATTTCTCTGTGCTTTGAACATGTCATAAATGGCATCTAAAATTAATTACTTTGCAGGTAAAACTTGACACCTCTAGTGCTTTCCAAGTGACTATGAATGTATTTCCTGTACAAGGCAGGAGCATTTTGCTGCCCTTCACTAAACTGTGGTGGAAATACGGCAGAGAAGTTAAAAGACTTGCCAGCCAGCATGAATGATGTGTTCTGTCTGTCTGGTAAAAAATGCACAAAAAAATGCACAAGTCCCAAAATTTTAAGCATTATCTTGTCGTTTTGGGTCTGCCTGAATGTTTGGTGAGGGCTCCAGAGATGGCAGCTGGTGGAGTGCTGGCCTCTTCAGGGGACATGTAAGTAAATGCAGAGCAGATAAAAAAAGCAGAAACAGAGTGCAGATTTTCAGCATTTGCAGCATGTTTTCTGCCTCAAGGCTGGCCCTTGAGTCTTTGAACTCTGCAGTTAAGTAACACAGAATTTTTTTCAGCTTCCTCCTCCCTGAGCACCTAGGAATAAATGCTGCTTACTTCGGTAGGTTTCAAACTACCAGCAAAATGAGCAAGCCTGGGTAATTTTCAGGAAAGTGAAGAAGGCTTTGTTTCAAGCTTTGATAGAGCCAAGGTCTGCACTTAGCCATGGACTTCTCCCATACAATTGCTCAAGCTCCAGTATGGAGAAAATGAAACAGATGTTTCTGTGCTTTAACATATACTCATGAAGACTGAAATCTTGCTATTTTGAATACCAGACTCTCCAGAGGAGACCTCTTTCCCATGTCTTAATTCTTACTGTTGTGGTCTTTTTTATTCCATCTATATTTAGTCAGAGAAGGGACTTAGAGGAATATAAGTAAGTGGAATGTACGTCTGTAAATATATGAATGAACTTGGCAGTCCACTGTCAAGTGGTCTGTTAAGTGTGTTGATGGGATCATACTGTATTTTGACAGATTTAGAAACCTGCCTGGTTTCCCACTCTTACTTTCTCTCTCCCTTACAAGCACACACATAAGGACTCACACATAAAGACTCATTCACATGTTAAAACCCATCAAACCAGGCAGGCACTGCATTAGGCTGCACAGCAGACAAAATTGAAACTTAGAAAGTTCTTGGGCAGCTCAAGTTAAATAGTTCCTGTGCTGCAGATAGACAGATGGATAGACAACTTATTCGCAGATTTCCAGATGGGAGACATTCATTTTCTTCTGAGGCCTGCAAATAGCTCAACCTTGCAGGCTGACAAAAAAAGTCACAAGTGGAGTCAATAAGGATACTGCTTGTGTGTACTACAGCTTTGTCACCCTAAATAGTTTTTGAAAGCTATGAGGACAGCGGTTGGAGTCTACAGAAGCCAGTGCTCCTGCTTGTCTGCCAAGAGGCAGTCTATCAAAAGGAAAAACATCTTGGGCTGGAGCCTCTGGAGTACATATGCTGTCTAACATATCCTTGAAGAGGAAGTATAGTCAATTTTCTGCAAATGGTCATCTGTCCCACTAGCCAATCAGCTAGGTGCTGAAAAAATTCCTCTGTATAAATTATCCTGTACTATTTATCTGTCGCTTAGGCTGTCCAGTAAAATAGCAGGATGTCTGCAGCTGTTTTAACAAGTTTCCCTGAACATCAGCAGCATTCACATTGTTGGGCTTTAAAGTGCACAGTGGCCGCAGTGAGATGACGTATTCTGGGGAAGAAAGTTTTACCCAGAAATTATGATTGTTTACTGAATTCTCCTGCAGTGGGAAGACAACTAGTCTCAAAAGCCATTTTTGCTCCTCTTCCTCCTCTTGCCCTTCTGAAGAAGTGATTTTTCTAGAGTGTTTTTTAAGCAGGCATGGTCACATGCAGCAAACTCCCCAGCTTCTGACCCTGCAGAGCCACCCTGGGGGGACACTGGCCCCTGGCTGTTACTGAGGCACCCTCCTGCACTGGAGCCACCTCACTTCCCTGGGAATGTGCTTGGAGACCTTCCTGCTCTGAGGGTAGATGGTCTCATCCAGGGAATGGCCTCAGGGCAGCTGGTCTGTCCAGAAGTATAGTTTCCATTGCATTGGCAGCAGCTATTGTGAACACTGAGCTCTTGCTGCTTTTCAGGGATGTGGTTTGGTTCTATTCATAAAAAAATATGGAAATGTTCGATGATGTCTGCTAATGCAGTATGAGCACAGTAGACAAGAGCCAGTTCATTGGATTTGGGAGCTTGATTTATATACATATATATTTTTATATACAAAAAATTTTAATGAGAAGAAGCAGAGGAATGACTGCTTTGAGGCCATGAAGTTGGAATTGCATTCAAGCTGCTCCACAGGGCTCAGTTAAAAAAAAAAAAAAAAAAAAAAAAAGGCTGGCTGGAAGTGTAAGAATAGGTATTTCCCTCAGACCTTTTTGACCTTAGTGGTGGAATTGCTGGTTTGGTTTGGTTTGGTTTTTAATGTCAGAGAACCACGAAACTCCAGATTTTCTGTGCTGATCCCATGTAGTTCAAAGTAATCATGATGTTCTGTGTCAAGCTGCTGCTTAGCTTTGACTTTTCACCACTGAAGACCAGGCATATTTCAGAGGTAATAACCTGCTCAGCCTCTGGTGGGGAAAAAAGTCAAGTAGTACCTGTAACCCCCTTTATACATACACCCTTTGCATTGCAGTCAGCCCCTCTGCCCTGCTGCTGCCTCTGCACAGCTTCACACAGGTCTCAGACACCAGCTGAAGCAGTCAGAGCTTCTTCGGCATTAAATCAAGCCTGTGGTTTGCAGGCATGTTCTTTGCAAACGTGGCCAGTGACCGACTCGTGTGCAGTGTCAGAGGTGGAGTACTTGGATGCTGCCTTTTTCTGGAGGAAGCGGGGAATGCCCCGGGAAGCTCCCGTGGAGGGAAGAGCATGGGTCACCTCTGCAGATGTGCAAGCAGCTCCAGTCCTTGCCGTCTGTGAAAATGGGAGGCATGGAGGAAGGGGGAAATGCAAACAGAAACATCATCTCTGAAATCTTTACCATCTGGCTGTGAGAAGACCTCAAAATGTTGTTGTTTTTATAACTGACAAGCAGAGAAACTTGAGGGTTGGGGAGTAGCTTGTTTGTTTCTTTGTTTCTGAGGGGTTTTTTTTAATTTTAAATTTGCATCTTTGACACAGCCTCGTAAAATCTTTTACCCTGCCTCATCCCCCTCTCTTGCCTATGCAGGACCATTACAGGCTCATAATGGAAATATTTTTATATCTACGTAGTGGAAAACACCCGTCTAAACCGGATGTTTGAGATCAGAAGGACTGACCCAGGATCTGCACTGGGGCAGACATGAAAGCATGAAAACTTCATTCAAAGGTTTTCTGGGACCAGTTCTCTTCTGCCTAAGCAGAGTCACGCACATGCTGGCTCAGACGCTCCCACAGCATTTCCAGAGAGGAGTCAATTGCTTTTAAAGTTATGCAGGACTACATCCTTAATGGACAGAGGCCATGAGTGAGAATGGGAACAATTACCAGCTGAATAAGATGTTCATCTGCAAGGGGTGCACTTTTGCCAGCTACTACCCTTGGACAACCCAGGGAGCAAGAGGCACAGTCAATCCCACGCCTACTTGTTTTCCTTCCCCTCATCACCACAGTTTCAACTGATTTTGATTACTCTGGCGCCAAACAAATGAAAACATTTCATGGATGTATAATCATCCGTCACTGTGAAGAAAGGAAAAATGCTTGTGCACTGTATGTTTATAAATATGCTTAATGAAAAAAGGGATAGCTCTACCCTTCACAGCCTCACGTGGCTGTAGCCAAAGCAGCTGCGTGTCATGTCTGAAAAGCTGGTTGCTGCTTACATCCTCACCATGGTCTCTGTCACAGCTGTGGAGGTGGTGATGCCATGGAGGGATGTCCATCTCTGCCATTTCCCTCCCACCAGTTTACAAAGGTAATATGAGGTAAGTGATACGAGGCATCAGGAGCACAGCCTGTGCCCAGGAACCATGGCAGAAACACAGAATCTGGGATGGAGAAAGGAGAAGGTGAGGAGGGGAGGAAGAAGGAATATAACTTGCATGCATAGTCCAGTGCAATTTGGTTGGTCCCCGGAAAGAACCTGACTCAGCTCTCACTAGATTAAGGAATTTTGTCTCTGCCAAGTGAAAGGGAAGAGCAGTCCTTGTTAGCAGATGTATGACAGCCTGTGTGCTGCTCTCATCTCACAGGAGCATCTGGCTTGTCACACTAGCTCTGTGTGCAGATGCTCATCAGGAAGTTTCTTTGACTATCTGGCAAAGGACTTTGTTTACATATTAATTCATTTTTCACTGTGGGGGTTATTTGGCTTGCCTCTGTTTTGAGGAGTCCACTGCTTGTCACATCAAAATAAATACAACTCAGTGCAAGAATGGCATGACCCTTACTCTTTACATGTCAGGTCTGCTGGTAGGTTAGTCTTTGTACCTGCCTTGGACCCATAAATGCAGGCAGACTGTTAACCTTTTCCAAACTATTGCTCGGCTGCAGTTTGTAGAAACCCTTCACATCAAGCTTTTTTCCTTTTGAAGGTCTGGTGAGCATTGCATGGAGATGAATAAAAGTTAAATAGATAAAGTGGACAAATTAAACAGATAAAATATTGTGTCAAGACATCATGCCAGGTGCTTGTGGAGGTGGATGAAACTGCAGGAGCAATTAAGTTGCACCACACAGTGTGCACTTACAAGACTGTGGTGGGAAGGAGAAAGATTAGATTAGATTATCGAAGGCTCCTTCTAAGCTGCTACACCTTGTCAGGAGTATGCTGCAATAGCTGAGAAATGCAACCACAGTAACTACTCAGCATACAGTGAGTTGCTCTTTCTATCGAACAGGCAACTTGCAATTCACATTTATATTTCTTCTTTTTTTTTCTTTTTTCTTTTTCAATGCTATGAAGCTGACATGGCATTTCAGGTTTTGTGACCCTTATGTAACAATTTTTCATGTTCCACTGGAAGCCCAGCATTATGAAGAAGAGAAGATTGTCTTTTTTTCAAAGAATGGTCAATGATTTACTTTTCTTGCATCATGATGGAGGATGGCTTTAAAATATTTTCATTTCCAGACATGTTTTAAAGCCTGTTCTGTGGCTTTTGGTGGCTGTTTTCAGAACATTATCTGAACATTTAAGATCTGGTACCATCACCAATGCAAGAACTGCAGACTGGCATGGGCTGCAGAGCAGTGTCCTGCCTTCCAAAATGGAAAATATTTTCGCCCTTTTTTTCTTAAAGCCAGGACACTCAGGCATGGCAACTGTCCTGTGGGTGTAGATTGGCCAACAATACAGACTGGCTATGTGTAGGAAAGGGCTATATAGATTGTGTATCATGATAGGAACATAGAGAGTTGGATAGGACCTAGGAAGCCATCACTTCCACCCATGAAGTCGAAGCAGAACCAGCTACATCAAGGGGCAGGACCAGTATTTAAAGCATTCCTGCTTTCAAAACTTCCAGTAATGGTGAGTTTGCAGCCTCCCAAGACAGTTTGTTCTAGTATTTGATTATCATAAACTGTATAAAGTTTTCCCTTATGTTTAGCCTAAGTCTTACTTCACACAAAGAACACCTTACTCCCTTCCTACTTGTTAGCCTGTTACAGGCTTGAAGAAAAGTGTCAGCTCTCCTTTGAGACACTGGGAAATGACCCCAGCTGAATCTGTCCTACAGATCACAGTTTTCAAGGCCTTCACCCACCATTGGCCTCTCCAGTTCCCCACATTCTTGAGGTATGGTGGACTGTGGAAGGGACAGTGATTTTGTCAGAACCAATTTAAACAGGATGACTGTTGTGTGACTTGCCCGTGACAGTCAGCACTTGCTTTTTCTGTAGCCACGTAACATGTTTGCACCATACTACAAACTACACATATAGTCCTCTCCAGAACTGCTGCCAAGTCAGTGTTTCTCCATCCGGTATTTGTGTAATTGGTTACTAAATATAAGACCTTGAACTTGCACTGGCTGAATTTCACCCTCTTTATTCACTCTGTTGCTCACTGTGTAAAGATCTTTTAGGGTTTTAGACTTGTCTAACTTGTGGCTTCTGCTGTTTCAGTAGCATCAGTAAGAGTGCTGTGTCTTCTTTCCCAAGCAGTTAACACAGGAGGGTCACACCTCATGCTGGTTTTCTTTGTCCTTGTTAGCTACTCTTCCATACCACCTTACCTCCTACCTGCTTGTAGGCAAAGAGACCGGGAAAACAACAGAGATATCCTGGAGCTGGCTCCCCCCTTTTCCATTCTTCTTTGAACTTCTCTATTGCCCCAGGTTCCCATGACTAGTGGCTAACAGCCCTTTGATGGCTTCAGCTAGAAGCCAAATTATGTCGGTGTTGGACTCCATCCAGCTTATCTGATCTAGAAATGCCCAAAGGTGCATCCCCAGTGGTACTTCAGCAGTACTTCCCTGGCAGCACTTTGTCTCTCACCATCCAGCACTCACAGAACAGAGCAACGTTCAGATGAAAACTTAAATGTAAGGTGCACTCTGGACCAGACTAGCACTAATTTGAGGTCAACCTCCCTGAAATATGTATGGTGTAGAGGCCAGATCCTCAGCAGAGGCCACTCTCTGGCATGATTATTTCTTGCAGTTGTTTTCTAGATTAGCTTGAGTGCTTGCTGTCAGCAACAGGACCATGTAAGCCTGCTCCTCGTAGCTGGCAATTTCCATAATGAATTACATGACAGTCATAATACTCACTGTGGTTTCCTTGGGATCTGTTATTAGGTTTCCCTCCTGAGTGAACAGCAGCCTGACTCTTTCCTTGTAGGGTGAGTATTAATTACTGCACATGCACACGATCTCCCCGCAGATGTGAACACTGTCTTGGGGTACCCCTCCTCTGAAACAACTTCTGCAGCCAAACATCCGGCTGTGATTTAGGTACAGTTTAGCCTTGCAAAAATTCCCCTTTTCCCTCTTTCTGTCATTAAATACAGGGAATCTGAATCATTATTCACATGCGTTGCTTAAAGGATTCAGAAAGGAGATATTTTTCCTACACTGACACAGAAGTGAGGGCATACTTGCTAAAGCTGCACCTCCATTCCCAGCAAAGTCATTCTCATCTGGTGACTAATGTTAAACAGTATCAAAGAAGGTAGGCTTTTAATGAACCTGACCTAAGAAAATAACTTAAAGCAGACCATAGGTTACTAAAGATATATAAATTAATATTGAGTTTTATTTAGGATACTGGCCAAAGTGGGTTTTCTCACATAGTCCTCAACTTAGATAATGTCAGGGCTGTTATCCAGGCTCTGATATCAAGACATAACTAACTGCTAGCCTCTGGAAATGCTATTTGAGGGTTTTTTTATGATGTTATGTCATTTGCCATGGCATAATATTTCAATACCACATAAAATATGTGCATTGTGCATTATTACCAAATGATACAGAAATGCAAAAATTTCCTAAGTAATACAGAAGAAAATCTGGTGTTGATCATTTCCACCCAACTTTGATGCAGATTGTTTTAATATTTTACTTAATCAGCATGTACTGTGTATACCATACAGCAGCTGTCTTTCCACTGAATACCACAGAAATGTCTGAACAAAAGAAAAAGGAAGGTAAAATAGTGGAGTATCTTCTAGTTTGCAATTGTATATAGGGTACAGTTGTGGGTTTTTAGGTATGGGGGCTTTTTTCAGAGGCTCGTAGGTTCAGCCACGCAGCAAATTTCTTCTCTGGATTGAAAAAGAATAAAAGGGAATAAAGAAATAACCTACATTGTTCAAGCAAAGAAAAGCAAATTAATAGATACAATTCCAGTCTTTTATAGTAACTGACTTCTACTTTATAGTGCCACAGATCAACTTGCATTTGGGGGGAACTTCTGCTTCCACTGCAGTCATTCTTCATTCTGCTGACTGACAGGGAATCAAGTCAGGATTTTCATCATGCTTCACATCTGATCTTCAAGAATGTGCATCAGCTCATCCTGTATTTCTTTTGGAAGATGACTGAATTGAAGTGCCCTTTAACTTAAACTCATAAAAGCCTCAAAAGGTCTAGATAGAAAAAAAAAAAACCACAGACATTTATTAAGAGCAGGCAGAGAACGCAAACTCAAAGGAAGAGAGCTGACATATTTGACTCATTCAGTCAGAGTCAAGCTCTAGAAACCTGGTTTATTTTCAAAGCAGCTAAAGTTTAGTCATTTGATGCTGAGTTCTCTGCCCACTTGCAGACTTCCTCAGCATAGTGCCACTCTCTGTGTCCAAGTGTCTCTCATGTGTCCAAGCATGATGGAAGGATCAGTAATGTCTTATATACCATTTAAATTGTAAACTGTTCAGATCAGTAGCAAAAACTTGCTAAACAGTTGGAGAATGCATAAACCCCAGAGGCTTAAAACAGAGTTTCAATGAACAGTTCCAGAAATGCATCACAGACACTTCTCTCTTTCTCACTCCCTTACCTAGTCTGGCTCTGAGATGCATTCCTTGATCTCTGTGTCTCTGCCATCTCCCTCCTGTCACCTCTTGCAGGTGCATGAGTATATACATATCTACGTCTTGATACTTTTTCCTACACTCTGTCCCACGTAGGCCAGAAGGCAACACTCAAACACCATGTTGCTCCCCTCCTAAAAGCAACATGGCTTATGGGTTGAATTTATGTAGCCTCCATCTCATAAAGTCTTAACTTATACGCATCTGGAGATCCTAAATTGTTCCAGGAAAATAAAAGTGGTTGGGAACAGGAGATATCCCTCTGGGAGGAGGCACTACTTCCAGATCAGCTTCAGCTATCAGACTCCTATGGGCTTGCACAGTGAGTTATTTACTTCCTGGATAAGAAAATATATATGAAATATAAGTTTGTAACTTTATAGCTATATAACTTTGGTGGAGTGTATCAGATAGTAAAAGCCAATGTCTGCACCACAGGTAAGCCAGTTAGAAGGGAGTCTGTGGGCAAAGCTTTGCAATGAGTATAGGGAACAGCTTTCAGAGAGCTCAAAAGGGAAGCTTAACTTCCAACACTACCAAGCCTGTCACATTCAGAGTCCACCCTCTTCATGGCCTGGCTGCATAAATGTAAGATGTTAATACTCCCAGTGAGAGAGAGTTTATTCAGACATATCTTCACAGTGTTTTTTTCATTAACTGCCCAAACAGGGCACAGGAGGAAACAGTATGTAAGAGCCGATGTGTGCTTGATCAACTGGCACATTACCTCTTCTCAGACACCACAGGAGAAGAAATGAAATCAATCAAGGTGACAGCAGCTCTTCAGATTTTAAAGGAATCCAAAAAAACTGCAACGTCTTTCAGTCGAAGCCCTAGGATTCACTGTAAGGCACAAAGGCTCCTATCCCTTGATTGTGCATGCTAACTTTTTTTTTTTTGTTCTTAGAAGTGTTCACAGTCATAAGACCTTAAAGACAGATACATGTACAGATAAGGGCATGGTATCGTTTTTTAAAAGGGACAGAGCAAAATAAAGGATATGTAATGTACTCTCCTACCAGGACATTTCTGTGAGGGGATTACATTGCAGCCCCAGCATGCCTGAATCTACGTACAATCTCACAAACTCTACATGGGTAGCTTAAAGCAAATAAGCCTTTTCCAGCTGTCAAAGGCAAAATAAATAAACCTAAAAAAATGTGCTTATTTTAAGACTATGATTCAAAAATAGAGTCTCCCTTCTAGTGACATTCTTTTCATTAAGTTCAGTAGGCATTAGAGCAGACCTTCAGATGTCTGAAGCAGTGATTTCTGTCGATATCTCAGTAAGCAGTCTACTTTCATAGGTTTCCTTCTGCTGGCATTTTATCCATCTGTGTGGTCTGTTCTGAAGTTTGATGTGCTGTGCTGCTGCAATCAGAGGAGATCCGAGGATTCCCCAAACGTTTTCCCTTGAGGGCATCTGGCATGAGACTTTTCCAGGGAAGAAGCACCTTTGAACGTTGTTCAGTTGCCTGTTTTCAGAGATGAACAAGCAGCGAGTATCATACAGAGGTTCAGTCTAAGAGAGATATCCCTGCCCCATTCACTGGTCTTTCTCAAACAGACCCACCCCCAGCTAAGGGCTGCTAAGTTACTGAGGGGCAAGAAACTCATATGTTATGAAGTGATAGTGGAATGTATTTTACCATTGATCATCTGGCAAATTGGTCCAGAAAGATGACACTGCCAGATTGCTTCAAGGGATTTACTCCTGAAAAGAGCAAGATCACTCTACTTTTGATGGTTTGTAATGTGGAATAAAGAGAAAAAGAGCTCCAAAAGTATCCTTAGGTTTCTGATGGTCAAGTTATTGATTGCAAGCAGGATTTGGAAAGCTTTCTTCCCTGGGAGCCCGCCTTTCATTCCAGGTCTTTGTTCCACATTTCTTTCTTCAGTTAGGTCCTGGCAGGCTAGGAGACATCATAATCTCTCCAGGAAAATGGAAACCTGCACCAACTTCCCCTGATTATCTTGAGTGTTCACTGAATCTAAACCAGGAGGAACGACTTACTAAATAGAAATATCTGCAGTTGTTATTGGGAAAGTATACACTGCTGTCATGATCTATATTTTGATGCTATTGGGCACTGAAGTTTTGGAAATAGAGACTTAAAAAAAAAAAATTAAATTGATAGATTTTAATGACTCATGACTATGACTCAGAAGCAGATAGTGGTGCAGAGTGACTCCCTCTTCTGATAGCTTCTATGAACCAAATTAAGGGGATTAAATTTTCAGGAAGGACTAAATTTCCTGCTTACAAATCATTCCGCAGGCTCATGCTGGCAGTATGGCAAATCATTAACTGCTACCAACAATTTTCAAGTCTACAGGAGACTTTCTAACTGAAGGATTATTTCAGCTAGTTCACCTCCCCTCATAAACTCAAGAGAATTTTTTGTTTTCCCTACAGGCGTATTAAATACACAGCATTATACCTCTGTCAACACAAAAAGCATTTTTGCATATTGGTGCTTTCTGTGTTGTGGCATGATTATTTTTATGTATGTTGCAGCCTAGGATAAGCAAGGTCTGGTATAAGATTTCAGGGATGGTTTTCCTCATGATTTCTAGAACTACTGCCTAAAAGTTTGCAGAAATAAAGGGGAAATTCTGGTTGCACTAACTATAAGCTTATAACAATACAATTCCAGTGAGAACTGTAGCATTTTCCTGTATCTAGCTATTGAACAAAGACTAAAATTTAACAGAGAGGATTAAACATGATTCAATGTTTGTGAAAGCAGAATGAAGGTTTTTCATTTGCAAGTTTCTCTCCCATTCTGGTGTCTGCCTGTTTATTGCTATGTACTACCTTAAGGCTAAGGGAAATCTTGTACAGCTGTCATTGCAGTTTTGTAAGCTGGACAACACATGACAAGCTTATTAAGTGATGTAAACAGCATTCTGCCGCTAATGACTGGACCTCTCATCAACTCCTACTCTATGATTCACCAGCATTTCTTTCCTTTAGGAGCAAACCTTAAATGAAAGTCACATTACAGTTAAGTTTCATTGACTTTCTACAGTGTACCTCATCCCACTGACAAACATGCATATGTTGAATGCTTTTTTTTTAAAGACTAAGAAAAACAGTATGCTGATTACAGCACCATCAGCACATCTGCATGATCAGATTTGGTGAAAGAGTGTCCCAGTATAGGATGATCTGCACAAAAAGCAAGACTGCAGCTCTTCTTTAAGCAGCAACTTGACTACACCGCATCTTGCTTTCAGTCCTTTTATCTGTTGTATAAGTAAAGGTGTGGATGCTATGTGGGTGGAAAGACTGTAATCTCTGAGAAAACAAATACATTCTTTGCCTGCTCAAGAGATTTTTCTCATCACAAAAATGTTCCCAATGCAGCAGCCTTCAGCCTTCAGTAGCTTTCAGTGGAGGCTGGATC
Source organism: Phaethornis superciliosus (assembly GCA_023637945.1). Taxonomy (NCBI): domain Eukaryota; kingdom Metazoa; phylum Chordata; class Aves; order Apodiformes; family Trochilidae; genus Phaethornis; species Phaethornis superciliosus. The sequence goes on along the minus strand of JAJQWJ010000001.1, from coordinate 106,646,138 downwards.
AGACCCAGTCATGCCCATCACTGAAGAGCCACACATGTAGGGGACAGTCTGCTTCATGGCCTGTAGCTGAAGGTGATAAGATATAGATACTCTCACAGCCACAACAATTTTTATTGTAATCAAAAGAGGGTATAGGTTTGAATTTTTTTTCCCCAGTCATAGCCCTGACAGGGCCCACCAGGATGTTTGTAGCAGATTAATGATGGATATGTGCTGTGGCTGACAACAAGAGAACTTCAAACATTGTTTTGCAGGATGTGCCCAACTTGCAGCTGCCCTCACTTCAATTTAGTGCATCTCCGAGACAGCAATTAAAACATCCAAGCATTTCATGTTCAAGAAAGGAGAAAAAAAACAAGCCAGTGCCATGAGGAACACACAAGAAAGAAATGGCAAATCCAGCATAGAAAAATGAGGTAAACTACCAATTTGACCACTCTTTCTTTTGTTAAGCTGTTTCTCAGGATGCAGTCATAGCACTAAACCTTTCCTTTAAACACTTTATGGCAATATATTCAGAAATATTAAAGGCTTTTCTGAGCAGTTAGAGAGAATAAAGTAGTTTAGCTAGAAATATGGATGCCAAGCACTATTCTCTTTATTCAGACAGAAGCAGCAGATAGGTAATTTGAAGTTAATTAGTTACTTGGTTTCTCATTTTCTACATTTAAATGAACAAAACAATAAGTTATTTTCAAAAATATCATTAAGTACATCCTAAAAAGTAATCAGTGGAACAATGACTTATTACAATATCTAGACAATCCTACCAGTGTGCCTAAAAGCATGAAATATAGGAGATGGCAAACCCTGCAAAATTCTGCCAACCTTCTCCTTCCCCCTCCCCCCTCGCATTTGTGAGTAATCCCACTGATTCCAGTAAAACAACTCACATGCAGAAATGTAAACATGTATTACCTGTTTCCCTGTGTTTGCTTGGTCACTTTTCTGACAAAACTTCAAATGAAATCCTTACAGATTTAATCTAATCAGATTTAATTAATCCTCCTTGCTGCTGGGAAGTGTCAGGATATTATTTAGCTGCCTCAAGCAGCTTCTCGTTTTTTATTTTCATCCAAATGGGGTTTTGCTGGTGCAGATATTGAGACAAAGTACCGAGGTGGCACTTGTCAGTGTAGTGGGCAGCTGGGACACTGACTGTAATTTGACCCCCGGTAGGTGAGAAAAAAAAAGGGGAAAAAGTCTACAGGCTGGGAAGTTTCTTGGTTTTACCTTTATGCATCAACTCTATTCAGACACAGCTGAGCCTGTACCCGAGGGAGCCACACATCCCTAGTACTGATTTTCACAGTGAGTTTAGGGACATACGGGTGAGATCTGAATTGGGGCTGGCCTGCAACTTTTGCAATTTTTGCAAAAAAATTAGAAATGTTCAGAAGCTTTGTGTGAACTAGTATGTGCAAAAATCTTTAGGTGCTTATCTGGATTCCTGAGATCTTTCCTTTACCTCTCCTCCCACATAATCTTCTTGTTACTCCTTTCGCCCCACTTTTCTGCCTTTCCCCCCACTGACCACAAGCATTTGACTTAATTCTCCAGCAAAAGCCTGATGAAAACCCCTCAAAACTCTAAAAAAAAAATGAATTACTGGAAAGAAATAAAACAGCTCTTTTACGCAGGGAGAAAAAGGACCAGAAGTCATGATATTGGTCAGGTTTCTGTAGCAGACCACTCCACAGCAGAACTGGTGTAGAATTTTTGGCAAGGTTGCAAAACAGGAAGACCAGAAAGAAACAGTTCATTTAGGTCACTACTTTTTCTAGTTAAGTTATTTAATCTGGGTCAGTTTTGAAAAGAAAACCTAAAGCATTTTATTTTGAAGCTGCCAGAGTGAAACATTCAGGTGTTGTTGTAAAGTATTTCCATGTCTCAATTTACAGGCAGATCCAGCTCCTCCGAAATAGCATCTTCAGATGAAATTTCTCCTCTGTGTTTGTGTTAATTATTATTTTCATAACTCTTCCAACTCATTCACAAGGTTATGAGAGGCCACCATAAGCCAGAGCTCCCTGCTGATGGCAAGCCAGTGCCAGCAGCTCCAGCTTCCTACAATACCAGTTTGCTGTTCTGTAACTTGTGCTCTTCTGTCCTCTCTGCACTGATTCAGTAAATAGTTTAGACTCAAGGTTTATAATGCTGCCACTCAGAAGCATTCACCTCTGACTCAAGGCAAGGGTTTAGGGGTTTTGGCAGTTTTTTTCTCCTAGAAAGGTTGAAAACCTGAGGTCTCCTACTGACACTGCTGGGTAGAGGGAGATTCTTGTGGGTGTTGGGAGCCTGAAGCCTTTGGTTTATCTTCCAGAAAAGTAGGAAGCCAGGGAGACTTTTAAGGGAAAACATAAATGATGTATTGAGCAAAATACAGAGGCAGCCTCTAACTTGCTCTCAGTTTCTTCTCTCCAAGATCTGTGCCAAAAGCCTTACCATGCAAAGTTGTGACAGGGAGAGCCTGGGTCATGTTTTCTTTGGGTATGCTGAGGCTTGGTGATAGGATGTTGTGAAGACCAGAGTGCAGTGCCTTTACCCAAATCAGAGTGTGCAGGATTTGGGAGTTTGCCATAGCCTGCTAGTCTCAAAAAGATTTTTGGTCCTTACATTCTGAGCCTTTGCTTTGCATTAATCGTGCTGTCTCCTGTGCGTGCAACAAGTGGGTGTAAAGGAACAGAACAGTATTCTCTTGGTATTCTGCTCTCTCCAGGCCATTTAGCACTTGTCCATCCCTGTTTGTATGTTAACCCAACCAGCTTTGTCCAAGGCTAGCCAGGCACACCATGCCCTTCATTCGGTGAAGTCCCAGACTTTGCTTTGATGGAACAGAGCAGCAGCGTACATGCAACACACAGATTATGCTCTAGGGTTGAACACAGCCTGCTGCACTGAGACTTATGGTGTCTGTCTGGAAGATTTCAAGGGATTAAAGCCAGCCTAAATTGAAAGGAGGATGAAAACTGAGAGGCTGCTATCAGTGGAGGGAAGGAAACTGTTGTTTATGTACAGCCGGTCACTTGTAGGGCAGATGGAGAGACTATGCACCTCCCTACATTGTTGTGTCAAACCTCAAACTGTAAACCTGACCTTCCAACACCTCCTGAGAGTGGCCAAAATAATTCCTAAATCATTCTGGTTTGGGTGTCTCAGTAGCTTGTGGGGTTTTGCAGCCTGTGTGGTAGCTGGCCTCTGGGGCATATCTTGGTGGGGTTGGTCTATTACTATGCTCTGCAAAGGAAAAAAGTCAGTTTAGCTGTAGACACTGATAATTCTTAGCACTCAGAGATCTCCCTGTGTTAATTTATCATTCCTACCAGTGAGACCTTAAGTTATTTGCCCTTAAAAATCTAGACTTCTGTTGAGGGTTTGAATGGAGAAGAGATGGTGGGTTTTTTCCAAATTCTTGCAAATTTATGAGATTCCAAATGCAATCTGTTGGCCAAGACTTCAGAGCGTGTACATGCCTGGTGGCAAGATTATTTACTGGAGATTATGTTCCAGCCAACAACCCCAGCCATCAGGACTATGCTCTGCAGTACTAATGCAAGAAATATATTCCTCCATACCCCTAAATCTTTGAGTCCTACCCCATAAACCAAATTAAACAAATGACTACTGGCATGATAATTTGATCTGTCTGTTGTCATGTGGTCACTTGTTAATTTGTTTCATGACGTGTCAGCTTGAGATCTAAGACTGATACTACTCCCTGAAGGTTAACCATTATCTTAAATCTTATTCATTAGAAAGCAAAGGTTGTCTAAGTACCAGTGACAAGAATTTCTTTAAGGGCCTCTGTTTACTGTAACTACAGGACAACTTTAAAAAAAAAATATTGAGACTGGAACTAACAGTGGCCCAGTGCACACAGCAACACGTGGATGTCCTCCTTGGGGCATGAGCTGTGAAATGATCCAGTTTATTCCTCTCCTCTGAGTAACACCAGCTATGCTAACAGTGCATTTTGACACAAATTTATTGTAAGGTTGTATGAACAGCTGATGTGCACCCAGCATTAAATGGTACTGTGGTGGGTGTGTATTGAGTGTTGCCAGCAACCCTTGCCCACTTTTTTTTAGGATTCACAGCTTCTCATGGTGGGAGTAGCAGTGGTCTGGGAGAAGAGTTGACTGTCCACCAGTTTAAATGTAGCACAGATCCACATAACACAGTCCTTTCCTTGAAAATTCAAGGTGATTAGACTTCAATAAGGTATATTCCTGTGTACTATTTGCAGCTGACTGTTGGCAGAGCAGAGACAGGAGCAGCAGGCTCGATGTCGAAACACTCTGGCTTTTCCCTTGCATCATCTGCCCTAGCTATGAGATGACAAAACCAGCCCAACTGTTGCTTTTCACATAACATAACTATGCCACAGCCTTCATGGCAGATGACTGAGGTGAAGGTATTAACATAGCTGACATTTGCTGTGTGCTGGCACTCTGGGCATTGCCCAGAGCACTGCGGATGCTACCAGTACATACTGTAGCTGTCTGGGTGTCTGTCCCATCTCTGGCATCTCTCCTGCCCCAGCTCATTGAGTACTAGAAATAAGAGAAATAAAAAGCAGCACAAATAATGATTTAGAGCTGTGATCGCTGGATGCTGCCTTCTGAAGCAGCCCAGGGACTCGAGCTCCTACAAGAAAGGGTCTCTTTTCTGGATGCCAAAACCAAAAAGTCAGAAATAAGGGGGTCTGATTTTTCCCTCCCACAACAGTGAGCTTGCCCAAGCACACCCCTACAGCAGCCTAGTTCCTTGGCTTCACTACAAACCTCTGATGCCATTTAAAGTTTACATAACCCATCCTGCCTTTGGGGACATATCTGATATATAGCCCCAGGTAACTCAGAGGATTCTATATTCTTTTTTTGCGTCCCTGATTATTACATCTCCTTTTTATACAGTGACAGATCTGAAATTTGGAGGCTTGGCTTATACCCAAGTGAATGTGCCATTAGGTCCTGGTTCTGCTCGTCTCCCCATCCTGAGCTCCCTCTGCCGGCCCCGGGTGGGATGTGTGCCCACCCGCAGGCACACCCAGGGCCAGGATGGGCTGGTTGTGCTTCCCCCAAGGTTATCCCACCACCCAGGCAAACTCCCTAAGGGAGTCAGAGTTGCTGTCAGGTTTCATCTTTGTCAAGTGTTTGTTGAATTATTTATGAGGGAGTGGAAGGGGTCCCACTCTGGAGAGGTTTATCTCGGTTGGCCTGGCTGCAGTAGGCTCTGGAAGAGCTGGTCAGCAAAACAACCAAGCTGAAAGTTATCAGCCTGATTCATCTGCAGCAGGGGTCTGAACCGGGCTCAGCATACAGCAGCAAAGTGCCCTAGCCTTCCTGTCCTTGCTGTTTGTTCAGAATTGTTTCTTTTTTCCTTTTTTTCTTTTTTTCTTTTTCTCTGTAAATTCACTAGGAAAAATGTCCCCATTTCCTCAGTAATAAGTGTTGCTAAAGCTGCTACATCCTTTTGCACTATGAGAAGTTGTGGTTCAGCAGATTGAATTTTTCTACTGCACAGACACGTGCAGCTCCCTGCTAACCCAAAAAGCAAGCCAGGGTACCTAAGTAGATTGCACTTGGGTTAGAAGTGCAGGCAGTATCAGGAAAAGGCATGCTTACTTCCAGAGTTAAAACAAACAGAAAAAAACCCCAAACACATTAAGTGTCTAATTCTGTCTGGGGATCCCTGCTTCTCAGTGCCAGAGGTGCTTCTGCAGAGCCCCACAGGAGTCTGGCATCAGTCTGTGCACCCAGTACCTGTGTGCCAGCAGGTTTGACTGTGAGCCCCTGAAGCGAGGAACTGTGTGTTGCCACGTATTTGTGCTCCACCTACTAGTATTTTTGATAACATTGGAAAGGCTTCTCACTTTTCTTCCAAAAGAGCTCTTTCATCGTGGCAGTCACTCAGAGGGTGCAGGGAAAGTCTTGTTCTGCTCCAGACCTGCTGCTGGTTGCAGTCTTTTTACTACCAAGGGTTTCTTGGCAAGGTTTTTATGGGTTTCAGTGTGCTGAACCCCAGGCTGTACAGGTGTGAGGCATCCTCTGGTTTGCATGAAGGTGAAAAAGGGCTGCTGACCTCTGTTCAGAAGAGAGGAAAAGAAGATGAAGGTGGCACAGCAGCTACTTCTCTGTGCTTTAGTAAGTGACTTTTCTCCCCTCTTTTTGGATTGTCACAGCCAAAGCCTAACTGCCATTTGATTATTAGGTTTAGAACCTTTTCTTTTTTTCCTCTTTTTTTCTTTTTGAGGAGGGAAGTGAGGGAAGAATGTCAAACAGAGAGAACCCAAGAGATGCTGAACTGAATTCTAAGGATTTTACTCAGGTTTACTTAGGGATCCTTCTGATGGGAACATGAATTATGCTAAATGAGGACTACTGGGTTCAACCCTATGGAAGTAATTTACAAACCTTCCTTTGGGCTCAGAGACTACTGACCTTCAAACACTTAGAGGGAGCCATCACACAGGTTCAAAATCATGTTGGGGCTTTCTTTGCCTCCCCTGACAGTTTCTTTGTTTTGTTTTTTTTTTTTTCAGTGTTCTTTCCCCAGACAGTGGTCCTTCCTACAGCTGATTCCTAATGTTTTACAGGATGACTTACACATCCTGCCTTAGCAGCAGTCTAACACCCGGGTTTGAGTTACTATTGAATAAGCAGCAATGAAATCTCTATCAAAATAATCAGTAGTTCCAAAAACCAAAACAACAAAACAAGCATAGTTGAACTAACTCATCAAGCCCATATGTAGCATCAGGGACTGTGAGTCATTTTTCTTTTCCCTCCCTCAGCAGACTCCATCACTGCCTTGCGCAGCGCCGGGGAGGGCAGGTGGAGTGGGTAGGGCATGACTTCAGAAACTTAAAAAAAAAAAAAAAAAAAAAAAAAAAAAAAGTCGACATCACTCAGGTCATGTGACACACAAGGACCAATAGAGGCAGGTTCTGGAAAGGGGAACAGTTAAATTTGTAATTTTGGTTGTGTGAAACACTTCTTTGGGCCTCATAAACAACCACAGAACCACAAGTTGGGTACAGAGGCAGTCACACAAGAGCGGGTCCGGGATATTGGTCAGCAGGCAGGGCGAATCGTTTTGACTGCAAACCACAGTTTCGTAGAGTGGTAAGCATCATCAACCACAACTGATCCGCTACTTTTTTTTGTTTGTTTTTAAGAAACAATTTCAGAGTTCTTTTAGCAAAAGAACCCTATAGCCCACTTTGTGCTGCTCCTGAGGCACCAGGATAAAACAGAGTGTGATGGCTGGGAGGAGTGTAGCAATGACCAGTCTTCATTTTTCACTCCCCCAGGTAGAAGAAATCATATATTCCTTCACTGTAGAGAGAGAGTGAATTTTAAAGAGGAAACAATGGCTTCAAACAGCATATTTGAGTCACTTCCTTCTTACCAGCACTTCTTGAGAGGTAAGTACCATTCAGACTTTCTAAATATACTTTTTACTTTCCCATACTTAAGAAAATGCATGTTTGGAGAGGATCTGGAGACTTGCTTGTAGTACATGCTTTTGCCCACTTCAGTTCTCTTTGAGGTGCTCTCATCGGAGCTAACATCTGAGCCTGCAGGAATACCATCTCATTACTTATTAGTCTGTTAAAGAGATTATAACAAGAACTCATTTAAGCTGTTAAAACAACCATTGCATGCTTGTGAATTTTCTCTTCATAAATCAAGGTGTGCTAGAATAACTCACATGAATTACTCGCGGTTACAATAGCAGTAGCACAAGCCCCTTTTGATTCTTTTTGGCAGAATTATGACCTTTCTGAGCCACCACCATGAAAAATGACAGCCAACAGCATGCAACACATATTACCGGCTGAAACATGGGGAGTGAGCAGCGAGCTGGTGTGTACAGCCAGCAGAGCGTGATGCTGTCTCACTTGGGCTAGACCATCAGTCTGGGTGAAGACATGTTCACTGGGAAGAAGTCAGAAAAAGCTTAGAAACTTGCTTAAAGTTAGCTGTAACTCACGTGGCTCAGGAAAAGAAGCAGCGTGGATAAACTCAGTTTCTGTTGATGCCACGCAAACTACCGGCTGCAGCCACCCTTAGGGAAATGAAGCAGTCCTGTAAAGGCTGAGGGGGGGGGATTGAAGGGCTTCACTCAGCAATCTGTCTTTTTTTCACTAGTGACCAAGTGTGCTTAGAGGCTCCTTCTAACATTCTCACAACCCCCTGTGGAGCCAATGGTTTAGTCATGGGTTATTCATACAAGTAAGCCAGGGACTGGCACGAGAAACTTGTCGGCTTCCTCATAACTACCTTCCTAAGTAGCTCATGCTACAGCTGAACTTTTCCCCTTTCCACACGAGCCCTCTGACCGTTCAAGCCCTTTTTTACACCCGTTTGGATGACAAGGCACACAAAGCCTGTCGCAGACCGCTCATCCAGCTTGGCCGGGATGCTGCTGCCAGAGAGCAGCACTTCATAACTCTTTATAGTAGTTAGAGACTACAGTTTCCCGGCCTCGCTGGTGGTGTCGGAGTGAGTCATGAGTTATTCGTATTAATAAGCGGGCTGGGGAATGCGGAAGGCTCGTCCCAGCTGCTGTGTCACAACAAGCCGGCACCCCGCTGCTCCGACGGGTCAGCGCTCCAAGAGGGATACAGGCAGAGGGCAGCTTGCCGGGACGCTGAGCCCACTCCTTCCTCCAGTTCTTTTTTTTTTTTTTTTTCTTTTTTTTTTTTTTTTCTCTCCCTCCTGCCCCGCATCAGAAGTTTTTCTACATCTGTCTTTCCTGGCACCGGAGGAGAGCTGAATTGAAGCGAGCTGCCTGAGTCATTCGGGCTCACAGCACCTTCTAGCCTGGGCAGGGGAGATGCTGAAGGATGAGCAAGAAGTGGCTAACTGCTGCACATTTCCTCATCACCCCTACCAAGCAAAGGAAGCAATACTGCTAGAATAACAAGAAAGATCTTCCTGCATTTCGTCAGCCTTTTTTTTTTCTTTTCTTTTCTTTTTTTTTCACCCCCAACTGTTTACTGTTTAATCTGTAGCACAGGAAGACTTATTGAGGAAATTTTGTGCGTCTGATAAAATAACAAACAGAGTGAATCTCATGGGGCAATGCTTGCAGTGCGTGGCAGCACAGAGCCAGCCTGTGGAACAGGCTGGGGACAGCAGAGGTTATGTTGCAGGCAAGAGCCCAGAGAGCCCAAGAGCAGCTGGTTGGAGAGCAAGGACCTATTTGTCCAGAAAACGAGTTTCATTAAAGCTGTTTAATCCAGCAAGTGATTCAGCTCAACACTCAAAAATGGGTTTTACTATCTTCCCTATCCCTGCTGTCATTTTTGTCTTTAATAGCACTATAGTAACAATATTTTTTGCTGCTTCATGGATTGGGCTACATATCTTGCATTAGATACCTTAAGGAATTTATCCAGTTTTGGCAATCCAGGTACAGATCCTGTTATGTACTCAGCACAAGCAAGATCAAGCTCCTGCTGTACTGTGCTTAAAAAGCTTGAGCAATGGCACTTTGGTTGAGTTATAAGGCAAATATTTCATCGTTGTGAAATAATATTGTATTTGAATGTGGAAGGCTGTGACAGTTTTCCATCAGTTCCCTTTTTGTTCCTTTTTTTACTCAAATGAACTTCGCACAATTTCAAAATCCTGGGCACAGCAGAAGTAATGTTTGGGCCTCAGAATAAGAATAACAATCATCCCTACAGTCAGTTGTTCTCACCCATATTTCTCAATAGTGTTTACATAGACCAGTCTTTGAAACGTCCAAAACCCTCTCTTTTCTTTTTTCCCGCCAAAATTTATTGCACTTTCTCTCTTAACTGAAATCGTGAGGTAAAGAGAAAAATAACAAGTTGTTTTCTGCCATGGATTTCACTTTATCAGTCCATGCAGTTCTTTGAGAAGGAAATCCATAACTCTTTTTTAGCCTGATACTATGTGAAAATTGGGAAAAAAAGAGGGGAGTGGGGAAGCAGAACCATTGTTCCAGCCCCTGTGAGCAGAGACAGACATAGAAAGCCTGACATATTAATTGAATGTGGTACACCACAAAGGATATGGCCCTTTTTCTATCACACCACACCAGGTCCTCGCTTCTGCCACTAGGTAAAGAGAAGAGGATTATGGTGAAACCTCTACTGGCATGATGAACGCATTCAAATGTTTACTAGCTCTGCTTTTAATTATGACCACATTTCTCTAATGGCCTCTTTCAGGTGAATGTCTGGGCTTGGTGTCAGGAGTACCTGTAGTTCAACCCACAGAAAACCATCACTCCATCTCTGTCTCAAATCTAGGTCTGCTTAGCAGAGCTATAGTTTAAACTTTTATTCTAGGAAGATTCATAGTATAAGGACAGATTTTCTGCTATTATTGAGGGTTCAATACAGGTTCATGTGTATTTGCTGGCTCAGTACAGGGATATCTTTAGGGCAGGGGGACCAAAACAAGACTGGTTGGACAGACTTCTGTAAAAGACTGCACACAGAGTTTTTAGAGGGTGCCTAGATAATTACTTGAAATCGCTCCACCCCATAACTTCTTTTCACTTCTTAAGGGTGTTAAACTGTCCTTTAAGATTTCCTAATAATTTTGCCTGCAAGGGAAAAGAGAATAACAAATCTTTTTGCAGGGTTTTTATGGGGCTCTAAATAGCATGAAGGATAATATTTTCCAGGAGAGCACTTTTTCCTCATTTTTCCTTTTGCTGCAAGGTCTAATTGTTTCAATATGCAAAGAAGGTTACTCCTGGTTTTGCCTTGTTGTTTTTTTTTTGTTTTTTTTAATTAATTAATCAAGGCGATGAAGATCTGTGGTGCAACATTTGGCTGGTTTCTTATCAAATGGAAATTAACTCCAGCAGAGCACTTTTACAACATGGAAAAATATGCCGTGCATTCTTTTTACTTAGTGCTAATATGCCAAGCAGTGCCAAGACATTGTGGGTTCCTTCCTCTGCAAATGCTAAATAAAACTGTAACTAAATAAAAATCTTCCTGCTCTGAAGAGCTTCCCTGCCTGGACCCCTGGACACCTATACCTAAGAGTGCTGTTTTTCACTGAAACTCAGTGGCTCTTACTTGCCTTGCGGTGGGCTTTATGTTGGCAGACTCCTAGAGTCTCCGGTGCTGTACGTGAGTGGAGAGGTGATGTGATCAGAGGCTTCCCATTATCTAAGACTACAGCTGCAGTCTCGTGCTCTTGCCACATAAGAAGTCCCTAAGAGTAAATGTTTGTCTTCAGAGGGTGCTGTATTAGGAGCTGATAATGATTTCAGCCCCCTAGAATTGGTGACGTTAGTAGAAGTGGTCATGTAGTAGAAGACACTCTGCCAAAGACATGTTTCTCCAGGAGATGCATGGTGCCCAACACTGCCAAGTGTTTCTATTCACTTGCCCAGTAGAAGAAATTCATCTTTTCACAACTGAATCAACTGTTGGCACTGGATAGAGGATAAGGTTTTCCAGCCCTTTTGCAGACTGCCTGAACTGTAACAAAGAGATAACTTGTGTGAGCATTAAAAAATACTAACTGCATCTGAATAGGAAATTTAACTAAAGCTCATAAAAACCTTGGTTTATAAGAAGAAAAAACTTGCACAGTGTCTGATTTACACATTCTTCTCTCTGTTTGAGCCTTTTTTATATATAAATGTATTGAGAAACACTGCAAGACCTGAACACGGGAATTCCTGTGAAGTTAGGGATAAATTATCTGACAGAGATTAATACACTACTTTGATATGATCAGGAGAGTTTACCTGAGGCCAAAATACTAGGCTGAGTGTTAAACCAGTCTCACTAGCATAGTGATGCTTTTTGATGACAGTCCTAGCAAAGATGCAGTGGTATGGCTGGCTTGCAGGTGCCCTTTATTGTGTGGCCATTAGTAAGAGGTTTATGGATGGCAGCTTGGGCCTTGTATTTTACCACAACCAACCAACTCCATCTCTGAGGTAGATCTCTGGCGGGAAAGAAAAGAATCTTCCCCACACTGCTGGTGCATGGAAAACAAAAAGAAAATAAACTAAGATTTTTTCCATGACTGGAAGATAGTCCTGGTATAGTAAAACTGCTAATGTATGATCTTAAAAGGACAGTCTGCTTACCTTTAGATGCATATGAAGGCCAGTGATATTGGAAAGTTTATGAAAGTAAATTATGAACACCTGAATAATTTTCCTTCAGAATACAGAATGAGTATTTTCATCATTCTCTTATTTGATAGGGGAGAGTCTATACCTAAATCAAGAGTGGCAAAGAAGTTACTGTTCTTGGATTTAGAAATAGACATACTTACTTGTAAAAAAAACAATCATAAAGAAACAGTGAAGGCATTTCTCTGTAAAACTATGAGGTTGTTCCGTCAAGAGGAGGGGTTCATCTGACTTTGCCACATGCAGAGGGGATGCACTGGGTGTTAGCAGTCTCTGCTGCACCTCCAAGGAGAGCTGAGCAGATGTATTAGCCAAAGATCCTCTTGTACAGCTGTGCAAAGCAAGGGTGAGCTGCAAAGTGGGCTGGGGAGCTAAGGGGGGATGCCACCCAGAGGAAGAAGTTAGGCTGAGCTGGCACTCTGCAGAAGCAGCCAGTTGTGGTTGTTCAACCCTGTGACAAGACAGAGAAACCCCTCTGCCTCCTGCACATGTGGGGCAAGGATTTGCACACGGGAAGCTGCCAAAGAGTGCTTGGTCGGCCCTGGTAGCTTGGTGGAGGAGGAGATCTGGACCATGCAGCATTAGTGGCCTCCATGAGAGGTTTGGGCTGCTTGTGCTGAAATGTGTTCCCTGATGGGCTGCAAGATGAGGGCAGCAGTATGGGTCCAGTATCCCTGGATGGAGGACAAGGAAGAAGTAGCTCTGGCTCTGAGTAAGAGGACGGATTGAGGCTGCCTGGAGAGGGACCACCCAGTCTTTGAATCCAAATCCTACTTGGCACCTCTGTCTTCCCTGTGCCAGCTGAGGCCTCCCGGATGCAGGGTGTGAGTTTCAGCTGCAGTGTGCAGCTTTTTGGGTGGGGTGGCTGCCACAAGCATGAGGCTGCACACAGGGACAAGGCACTCCAGCGTGCGGTGGGAAGGTCAGGACAGGCCACCCAACCATTTCACTGCAGCCTGATGGATTTTCTGTGTTCTTGCACGTTGCAGTATGCAAGGATGTGTTTTCAATTTTTAATTATTTACTTGTGTTTTCTGATTATTTTTTTTGTTGTTGGTGGTGGTTTTTTGTTTTGTTTTTCTTTTCCTAAGAAACTCTGATAGTCAGCTCACCCACTTCTGTGCTTAGTCAATGGAGCAAGGTACAGTGGAAAGTTTTTAAACACTGGGTGCTTACAGCCTATAGCTCATTGCCACAAAATACCACTGAAACCAGAGTTTAGTAGTATCCTTAAAACAACATATATAATACACATAATGATCTCTTAATAAGTGCCAGCAAGGTAAAGAGAAAAGAAGCTTTAGAAGGGTTAAGCTCTCCCTGCGTCTCTCACTGCGGTATTTCAGAGCACAAACCAATCTCTGTTAAAGCTTGGAAAGAAAGCTTCCCATGTAAGCAGGTCTGTCATCTGCAAAATGAATTGTGGCTTCCTCCATGACATGTGGTGCTGGCCTCAGAGAGAGACAGACCACTGGCTAGGTGAATCACTGGACGGAGAGAAGGACAAGTAAACATTTCACTACTTCATTACCTCTTCTGTCATCTTTGGAGAATGGATAATATTTGTATAAACTTGAGTCGGCTTCCCAAGTAGTAGATGAGGAGTAGGGATATCTCCTCTCTGAAATGTATTAATGAACTGTGGGGTCAAAACAGTGGCTGTATTTGGAGCAGTATAGTACCTACAAAGGTCTACAGTACATTGGTGACGTCCATGCATGCACTGGCATATCCACAGTGATACTGAATGCTGCCAGTGGAAAAGAAGACAAAAAATTATATAGAAAAATTGCCAATATAATCAATTTTCAAAAGAAATGCCTTTTCTTCCATTTGGCTCAGGAGAGTTTCCAACTCATCCTTAATGCTGTCCGCAGGGCTCACCACTTCTTCTTGCAAGTGAAACTCTGTGAAATTGGGTAGTTTCACTTCATAAAGATTTGTGAGAACAGTTTTTGCTCTATCTGGGTGCTTTTTGTTTTGAGTTTCTAATTCCAGTGAACCCAAAAGCAGTCCACGTAAGGGGCTTGGGGCTTTTTCTTTTGCCTTCTGAGTATTTTGTCCTGCAGTGTGTTTTCTGTAGTCTGTTTTCCCACTGAAGCTGTGATTTTGAGATACGCTCAGAAGCTGCCCTTAGACAGAGTTTTCACTGGAAGTTGAAAAGCTTACATCTCTTACAAATATTTCTGTGAATGCGGTGCAAGGAAACTTGAAGACTCTCAAGTTTTATGTGATTTGCTATAAACATTTCATCCAGCTGTACTTAGGGCAAGCCCTGCTATCCTTGACAAATCAGTAACCTCAGAAGACATTGAACCAGCTCTTCAAGTGCCTTTTTTGTGGTCTTTGAAAGAGACAGATGACCGCTTGTCATTGAATTAACTTTCATGTTCAAGGAGAAGCAGCAGCATAGTGTGGGGCTGAGCATCTCTTTTCTTTGTGACAAAGCTTCTTGCACCTTCCCAGCCCCAGCACCTGCTGCATCTCTCATAAGTCCATTTTCTATCTGGTCCTGTGGCATATGTATGACGTCCAGCTAGACGTGTGCCTCAGAGGTATTGGGGCATTTACAGAAGCCTTGAACAAGCATTGAAGAACACCAAACTCTGTAAGTGTTGCTGAAGAACCTTGAAGGTGCCTGCTTTGGTGAAGGCAAGCTCTGTGAGTGTGCTGAGCTGGGGCTGAGAGTGGGGTGGCCACAGTCCCTGCAGTGGGCAGAGCAGCCTCCCTGCCTTTCAGCAATCCAGTCTCTATTTATACTTGCTGCAGTATCAAAGGGAGTGGAAGGCAAGCTGGCACAACAAAAGGAAGGCTTTCATCTGTCTAGAGAGGATAGCAGAGGCAGATGCAATCACAGGGGTGTAAGTCACTGCCACCCATCCTCTGGAAGAGGTGTGAACACACGGTGGTTGTGAGTGGGGGCAGGAGGCATACCTCTGGGTTTTCACCACTGTTGCTATACATACAGGCTGGGTAGCTTTAAGCTAGTACTGCTTTACTCCCTGCAGGCACACTTCCCCTTATCTCTGTAGACATGACCAGGAGCAGCAAGCCTGCCCCAGAGCCAGTTCTTAGGATAATATCCTGACTCAACCCAGACAGGGATAAAATGGCCATCAGCTGCAGTGGAGCTGGGTCTGTCCTTTAAGAACAAATAAACCTACAGGAAAAACATGAAGCTGTGAATAAGACAGGAGGTGAACTCTGAGTGCCAGTGTTGACATGGGGGCTGAAAGAAACCTCAAGTTAAGATGAAAGCGTAATTCATGTGACCCCAATTAGCAGAACTATGGCTTGAGAATGAAAGATTTTTTCTCTTTTACTTAGGAAACATTGGTGTGGAACAATTCTTTATGTCACATTATGCACAGCTTCAGAGGGAGCTTTGAGTTATCTGGAATTTTTCCTCTAGTTGGTACCCATTGTGCTTAGCTTATTCATCAAGGGTGAACACCTCACACAGTGGACAGGTGACTTGTATTTCCTCACTGAGCAGAGAATAAGATACTCTGAAAGAAGCACTCTTTACCATGTACCATTTCCCAGTCTCATACAGGACAGAGAGGGACAGGAATTCCATGAGTGCAGCCACAGCTTTGGAAAGCATTCCTGAAAGTGTTTTCCAAAGGAGAAGGCCTCACCCGTGCATTCAGCCTCCACACTGCAAGGCTTCTGCTGACCATCCATCTGTGTTGAACACCATCCTGAGCAGGATACTGATATGATACTACAGGCTAAACCCAGTACATAGGAAATGTAATTTATTTTACAGTACAGTTAATAGATAGTATCAGGCTTCTGTAAAATGCTTCTGTTTTTCAGGACTTATATGTAAAGGAGCTCCATGTTTTGCATAGATTTGGTGTAATTCCTATCTAGATGCTCAAGTTAAGACCTCATTAACCCCATTTGCACATGGGCTGGTAAATCAGTTACTTCAAAATAAACATGTTGGATCAAGTTCAGAGGTGGATCATGAAGATGATCAGAGGGCTGATGCACTTCTCCTATGAAGACAATCTGAGAGACTTGGGGTTATTGAGGAAAAGGTCCCTCAGAGCAGCCTTCCAGTACCTGAAGGGGTCTACAGGAAAGCTGGGGAGGGACTTTTTACAAGGGCATATAGTGACAGGATGAGGGGGAATGGTTTCAAACTGAAAGAGGGTACATTTCAATTAGATATTAGGAAGAAACTCTTCACTAGGAAGGTGGTAAGACACTGGCACAGGTTTCCCAGGGAAGCTGTGGATGGCTCATTCTTGGAAGTGTTCAAGACCAGGTTGGATGGGGCCTTAAACAACCTGGTCTTGTAGGAGGTGTCCCTGCTCATGCAGAGGGGCTGGAACTATATGATCTTTAGTCTTTTCCAGCCCAAAACATTCTATGATACTATAGAGTTATGTAACTGACCTTATACACATTGTCCAAATGCTTTGCTAAGAAATTCAGTATTGCTTTATCCATTGCATCTCTGTGGACACTGGGGCAGGGAGCTGCAAAGGTTATTTCATGCATGGTCCTAAGCAGAGCTACATCCACCAGATCCACGACTGAAGGTGCTTCTGCACCAATCTGATTCTTGTTTTGTTGCCACCATTTCATCTGAAACCAAGCCCGGGGAGGGGGCACATGGCATGTGGAGAGCATTCTGTTCATGACTCCAGCCAAGAAAGCAAGGTGAGCCTGGCACCTTGTCAGGCAGGTTACTTTTTAGCAAAAGGAAGGACAGCACAGGAAGCATACATGTGTTTTGTCCTCCATGTGCTTTCTAAGGATCTCCAGTAAGGCAGCCTAGAGACTTGGCCAACTCTGAAAGGAAAAAAGGTGCTGTATCCTCTGCACCAGTTCTCTCTTTAGCTTCTGCATCAAGCCTGTAAAAAGTAGTAATACGCAGTGCTAAACACCCACACATCTTTACATTTAGCATTAAATAACTTGCATATTGAAATAAAGATTCAGGTCTCATAGGGACACAAACTTATTTTGGCTGTACCTTGCTGCACTGGAGAAAATAATTTGCTAAATGAAACAGGGTGTTATAAGTACAGTATGTTGGGCTAACGTGGATACTGAGGAGTGTCAATGGCTTGCCTAGGTAAAAAGAAAAAGTGATAGGATAAACTTGTTGAGTTCTAAAGTGGTGGACCACTTTAAATATACACTAAAATTGGGGTTTGGGTTTTGCTTTTTTTCTCCTAACAAGAATTAACATGCAAATAGATTATTTTTTTTACAGTTTAATACACAGCCAAACAACTTTGAGTACTACTTTAAAGGAGTGATATTTTGTACTGATGCTTTTAGGTACATCTGTTTTACACTATGCAACAGAAAAGATACATCAACCCCAAACATCTTATTTCCTTTACTAAGAATGATCTTTACCGGCATGAATACTTTTATACCTATGTATGTCTGTTTCCATTTGGGAGAGTGCTTTGCTGTAATCAGACATGCACCAGCATGAAGAGGGATTTACAGCAGCCCTATGGGCTGAAGTTGTGTCATTAGACAGATGTCCATACAAGGAAAGATGGTTTAGGTCCACATTTTACTGGGGCAATTAAAGCAAACCAGTACTTTGTGTACATGGCACCTGATCCAAGAGCCAAAAAACCCAGCAGAAAGATGCTTGGGTATTGAATAAGACCTATGATGGCTGTTCTTCTCCAGATAAAGGTGTTAATGAGATGAAGACACAACACAGATGGTCCAGGTCAGAGGTCCCTTTTCACACAGTTGTCCTTACAGCCTCACACATGTGAAATACAGAAGGATGAGGCTGGCTCCCTTTCTGTTCCACAACCTGCCTTTTATTTGGAACAATGTCCCTGTGCTTGCTGCCCTTTTTGCTGTGCTCACCAGAGCTGCTGAATTAAAAATGGCACTGCACAAGTCACATACCCAGCTACCCGCTGTCAGGTTGGCTCCTTTTTTAAGGGTCCATCAGTGCAAACCCCTCCTGTGCCTTCCCTCCCTCCAATAGCCCCATGCTTCAGGAATATTGCTGGCCTGCATGGAGGTGGGTGCAAAGCAGCTCCATCAGCCCACATCCTCCAGGTTTCAGTGTGTTTCTGCTTTGACTAAACCGCACCAGATGAAGATCAAAAGCACTACTTAAACAGAAGGGGTTGGAGGTTTTTCAGGCTGTCTCATCTCCCCTTTCAGTCTTTCAGAGAAGCCGGAAGGATTAGGATACACAACAGACCCCTGATGCATCCTAGGGGGTTAGATGGTGTCCTACAAGGTCAGTTCAGTGGCTAGACCCAGACAGTGCCCTTGGTCTGCCTGTTGTGCTCGTGAAGACTGAAAAGGGCATCAAGCAGTCAGGACTTTCCCTGATCCCTGACTAGGGTCCATGTGTTCTGCTTTGTGGTCAGAAGACAGCTTTTCCTTCAGGCATCTCCACCCATCCTCTGCTCTATTCAGGAATAAGAGCAAAATGTCGTGTTTTACTCCACAGTATGTATGAGTAGATAGGAGCTTTTTCATTGCAGCAGTTGGCTTCACAATCCTGGGCAAGCTGAGCTGAGGGAGGAGAAAGAGTCTTTCTCAGTAAGCATTTTTTCAACAAGGTTTTCATCTTCAGTTTATGAATTATTCTCTCCCTGTCAAGCATGCTCTCACTTATTCTTTACTAATTTCTTCAGCAAATGCTGCTCAGTCTACAGCTTGTTTCCAAACAAATCCTGGTGTGTCCTTCAGTCCCTGCAGGAGAGATTTCCCTGCAGGAGCTGCACAGCTGCCGACTGAGCAGTGTGTACAGATAACCAAAGCAGCTCGAGGTGCCAGCTCAGTAGGTTTTCTCCCATGTACATGACTTATGCCAGTAACTGAGCATGCCTACCTAAAACCATAGCCTCCTCTGAAGGCTCAGGCTAATACATCGTGTTCACACAGCTGTCTTGGTAAAAAAAAAAAAAAAAGAAAACACAACATATAAAACATAATTTAACAGAAATCTGTTATCAGATTCAAATTCATTTTCACGGAATGTATTTTCACTTTTTCTCAAAATCCATTCTGCCTTAAAACCCCAAAACTTGGTTAAAATCTCAGCCCCTTTTCTTACAAAGTTTTGGGGTTTTTTTTCCTCTGAAAATACTAGCAACATTACGGCATTCCTGCAGTTCAAAGAGAGATTGAAATCAGAATTAGAAAAATAACCTATAGAAAAACATCAGGTGTTCTATTTTAGGAGATAATTAGCTGTAGCAAAGTTTCCCTCACTTATTTTTCCTTGCTGAGAAAACAAACTACCTTGTCATTGAGGTTTTTATAAAATGCTGCTGTTTGCAACATTTGCCACGAACAAATTAACCCAAACATTTCTAGTCCATGACTTACATTGCTAATTTTGCTGCTAGTTTTCATTTCTGCATCTGGAGACAAAAATGCCTTCGGTTATCACATAGTGAAGGGGAAAAAATGTGAATCATATATTCAGCTGCAAAGGAGCATGCAGAAAAAAATCCATCCCAAGCATTTCTTTCCAGAATACAGTACAGAAGGGAGGGTGAGAAAGTCGGGAAGAGAGCAAGAAGGAGAAGAGTATTTTACTGTGTGGAAGAAGTGATCCTGATTCAGCCCTTGTATTAGCAAAGGTACTTTTCCTCAGCAGCCCCCTGGAACACAGTACTATTTCCACTGTGTATTTTTCCACTTTGAATAGGCCATACTGCCAAAAAAATGTGGCTGACACGATTTCGGGGGATCAATGGGCAACAGAGACACCACCCCCAGCTGCTGACATTTGAGACACAGGTGCTTGGAGCTGCCTTTGCCAGCCAGAAACAGAGTAATGCAATATATGCAGCTCCCACAGGTTGTGCTCCTGGAATAATCCGCTGGCATTTGTTTGGGTTTTTTAATAAGTTTGGTGTTTAAACTAAGTCCCTCGTTGTTCATAACGTCATCCTACCAGCTTATTAAATTATCAGCCTTTTCTTCACCAGTATCTTCCCACTTTGGTTAGAATTAGACGGATACAGGTGGCCAAAAGGAACGATGATCTGGGCCTAGCACCTGGTATTGGCCCACTTTGATCATGATGCCTGAAGCCTCAAACATTTCCAGTTGATAAAGAAAGTAAGAAAGGGCTTCTTGGTAAAAAAACAACCAAAACAAAAAAGCCAACAACATTGCTGACATGCAATCCTACTCTCAGATTTCTAAACTTGAAGATAGTCCTGGGTCAACATGCTGTGTATTTGGACTTTTCTATGTAAGTGGTGAATATACCTACAAGTTTTCTGATGTTTTCTGATGATGTAGGCCTTCCCTACAATCAGTGTAATGTAGTGAAAAGCTCTCATGCTACTGGGGCTGTGGGAAACTTCTCGTGAGAATTTGTTGTATTCTTTTCTGGATAAGCCTTGCTTCACAGTGAAATTTCAAAAAGCTAATGTGGGTTGTTTGATTAACAGCGTGCAAAACCACTAAAAATCTTCTCTGTGGAAATACATGGCTTATGGTAAAATTTCAGATAGAAGCAGCCCTCATTCTGAATTTAAGGTAGGTCTAGCTTAATGCATTTTAAAAGTCAAGACATGCTGTCTTAGGCAGAACTAGTGAAGGCCGATTTCCTACAGACATGGGTCTTGTGGCTGCATTCTCTAAAATCCAGTAAGGCTTTAATCTGATCAAAGGTTTTTCTCTTCTTGTGGAATCTCTAGAATCTCTCTTGGGCACCCTTCAGCTGAGATCACTGACAGAACGTCTTTGCTACTGCCACATTTCGTGAAAGCTGTAGGAACTTCTGCTCGACCAAGCTTAGTTAAAGTTGGCCCACTGGCCAGAAAAGCCAAGGGAAGTACAGAGAGAATGGGAGCGATCACAAAAGTACTGCCTCCACAGAAATGCAGCCTGATAAAGGAGCTTTGTGGTTCCGTTTGGCATGCACTGGGCCAAAGTGATACACAAAGATAGTCAAATACATAGAAAAGTTGCTTAAACTACTCTGGGAATAGCACGCTCCTCATCTTTCATTCTAGAGCTATATTTTTTTTCTGCTTTCTCTTGCGCTGATCTGGCACAGCACTGGGCAGTGCCAGAAGAGGTTGCAGGTTAGAAAGCCCTTCCACAGCTCTGCTGCAAAGGCAGTGATGCTGTTGGCATGGACTCTACCTCTGCTGGCAGAGGCTAACCTCTGGCCAGGCAATTATCACATCAGGGGCAGATCATGTTTTGCTTTTCTCATATCTAACTTCTGAGTAGAAACCCAGGCTGGTACCTTGCTAGTTTGCAGAGACAGCAGGTGTAACGTGGCAGCAGGCTTCTCCGTAGGATAGTTCAAGCAACCCTGAAAAACAGAATGTATTTCTTGAGGAGCCTGAGCAGCAAATATTGGCGCAGGGTTTTGCTAACACTGGGGTGAAAGGTGGCAGTAGGAGCTGCCTGCCCAACAACAGTGTCAGGTGTCCTGTCCCTACCACAGGCCCTGGTGCTGCTGGCTGTGAGAGCAGTCGCTCTTTTACATCTCCTGGCAGCATCTTCATTCAGTCCGTCCCGCCTTGTGCCTTTGCTCCATCCTGTGCAGGGGGACAGCAGAGCAAAAAGTCACGCTGGCTTCGGCCATCATGCCATGGGACATCAGAGCCTGCTGCAGAGAGTAGAGAGGAGGTGAGCAGCCTGGATGTGTAAACGTAGCACAAGTACTTCCTTAATAACTACTTTTAGGTGAAAGAAAAAATAAGATAAAAATAAAATATATTTTTTAAATTTAAATTTTAAAATTTAAAATTTATTTTAAAATAATTTTTTTAAATTTTAAAATTTATAATTTTAAAATTAAAATTAAAAATTTAAAATTTTTAAAAATTATAAAATTTATAATTAGCAAGATGGAAGCTCAGCCTTTCGCCTCTGACACAGCCAAGCCTGTACCGCATGCTTCTTGTTTTGCCCACCAGCAAAGGGGCTGCAGGAAGGAGATGGCTCTGTCCCCTCCCCGGCGCCCTGCCCGGGGGTGCACCTGAAGCCGCCCCTCGCTGGGGCAGAGCAGCCCCGGGGCACCCCACACCCCCCTTTGCCTCGGAGGCACGGGGAAGCTGTCAGCCTAAGCAGCGGGGACATCCTGTTTGTAGAAAAACAAGTGACAGTTGCAGGAGGGTTGCAGGAGCCAGCAAACCGCAGCCCCTGCGCGGGGCTGATAACAGCGCTGCGCTGCGCCGCTTCTGCAGCAGTTCCGCCCCTGCCGAGCGCCGGCGGGGGTGGGGGGGTGGGGGGATGGCGTGAGTCTTGCCGGTGCTTTCCGTGGTTCGCGCTTTTTTTTTTTTTTTTTTTTTTTTTTCCTTTTTCTTTATTTTTCTTTGCTTTTTCTTTTTTTTTCTTTGCTTTTTCTTTTTTTTTTCTTTTTTTTTCTCTTTTATTCATTTTTTTCTTTTTCTTCTTTTTTCTTTTTTCTTTATTTTTCTTTATTCTTCTTTTTTCTTCTTCTTTCTTTTTTCTTTTTTTTTCCTTTTTTCCTTTCTTTTTTCTTTTTTTTTCTCTTTTTTCTTTCTTTTTTTTCTTTTTTTTTCTCTTTTTTCTTTCTTTTTTTTCTTTTTTTGTCTCTTTTTTCTTTCTTTTTTTTTCCTTTTTCCTTTCTTTTTTTCTTTTTTTTCTCTTTTTTTCTTTCTTTTTTTTCTTTTTTTGTCTCTTTTTTCTTTCTTTTTTTTTCCTTTTTCCTTTCTTTTTTTCTTTTTTTTCTCTTTTTTTCTTTCTTTTTTTTCTTTTTTTGTCTCTTTTTTCTTTCTTTTTTTTTTCCCACCACCGTCGTGTCTTGCTGTTGCGTTCTGCTGCATTTTCCTTTCTTTTCTTTTTTCTTTCTTTTCTTCTCTTTTCTTTCCTTTTCTTTTCTTTTCTTTTCTTTTCTTCTCTTTTCTTTTCTTTTCTTTTCTTCTCTTCTCTTTTCTTTTCTTTTCTTTTCTTTTCTTTTCTTTTCTTTTCTTTTCTTTTCTTTTCTTCTCTTCTCTTCTCTTCTCTTCTCTTCTCTTCTCTTCTCTTCTCTTCTCTTCTCTTCCCTTTCCTTTCCTTTCCTTTCCTTTCCTTTCCTTTCCTTTCCTTTCCTTTCCTTTTCTCTTCTCTTCTCTTCTCTTCTCTTCTCTTCTCTTCTCTTCTCTTCTCTTCTCTTCTCTTCTCTTCTCTTCTCTTCTCTTCTCTTCTCTTCTCTTCTCTTCTCTTCTCTTCTCTTCTCTTCTCTTTTCCTTCTTTTCCTTCTTTTCCTTCTTTTCCTTCTTTTCCTTCTTTTCCTTCTTTTCCTTCTTTTCTTTTCTTTTCTTTTCTTTTCTTTTCTTTTCTTTTCTTTTCTTTTCTTTTCTTTTCTTTTCTTTTCTTTTCTTTTGTTTTCCTTTGTTTTCTTTGTTTTCCTTTGTTTTCTCTTGTTTTCTCAGTTACTCACTGGTTTCTCGAAAGGGCCCTTCCCAGCTATAAATGGGGTGCCAGCGTTCTGCTGCCGCTGAGGCAAAGGGGGGAGGGGAGGGAGGGGACAGACCACGGGCGTCTGTGGGGCTGAGTGGGGGGACAGGGCCCGGCGTTAATGAAGGCGGCTGCAAATTAGCGCTCTTAAAAAGCGCGTACCTCCTGCGGCTTGAGGTTTCTTTTTTAGTTTGCATCCACACCCGCCTCCCTGCCAGAGCTCCTCGCTCTTCACAAGGCTTCATTTAGCCACGCATTCAGAGCACTTCTGGAGGAGTCCAGGACTTGGTATCACAAAGGCAAAAAACATTTTTGGCCTCCAGAGGCCTGCAGTTAGGCAAATAGATCTGTGTTTGAGTCTCCGTGAAATGCCACCATTCTGCAACCCTGTGTGACTTCATTGCTGTCACCATCACTGGCTCCCTTGGGTCTGATGGGAACCCTTTTGTGGTGGTGAAATGTGTGCACGCGTGTGTCTGTGGTTTGCTTTTGGAGAATGAGGAGCCTTCGCTTGGTATGCAACTATGTAAATTATTCTACTCACCTCTTCAAAGCTAAGCACAGGTGTGAGGCTTGGAAAGCTCAAGCTCACAGATGCACAAGCTGTGAAACTGTTGGACACGTGCATCTCCAGGACATTCACTGATCTCTCCAGAACTTAGGTTTACTTGGTTTTGAACATCTTGCCTTAAGGTCCAGCCATGTGGCTTTCCATTCTTTTTCTTTGATCAGAGTGCTAGGGCTAGCAGAGAAGGCATTTTCTTTCTTCAACTGAAGATGTTATTTTCTTGACCTCTGCCTAAAATTCATCGAGATTATCAGAGTGCTCCTTCTCCAGAAATATATGTCAGAACATGCTGGTTTAAAACATCTTGACCAGCATTCTTACTGGCATCAGTGACTTAATCCTGATAATTTTGTCTTCATTTGCTAAAAGATGAGGTTTTAGTAAGGAATTTTATTTTCAGAAAAAAGTACACTGGAAAGTTCCTTCAATAGAATGTCAATTCACGTTGTTCCTACATCAGAATAAGAATAAAAATGTAGGCAGCATTTTAATTTCAAATGTTGCCAAAACCCCTAGCTTTTGAATTTAATGTTTTTTTCCCCTGACTTTACCCTCTTTCTTTTCACTGATGTGCTCCACTGCTGTGTTAGGTAGCCATGCAAACTACAGGAAAGCACCCTGAAGAATTGACAACCAAGAAACCAAAGTGAAGATAGGCAAAGGGTAGAAGCTTAGTGGACCCATACTGTTGAAACTTGGTTTGTGAGAAGCATGAAATGAAACCAAAAAAAAAAAAAAAAAAAGGTTTTGGCAGGAGCTAATGTCAGTCACACACGTGTATGGAGGAAGTCAGCCCTCTGCAAGGCAAGGCTGTCTGAAGACACCTTGCTCTCTACAAATCGCTCTCAGCTTATGCTTTTACTTTTCTCCTAGCTGCAACAAAAGTGCTGGAATATTGTTTGGGGGGTTTTATTTCTCTGTTTCTGTCCCTGTTTCAGCCTATATTATTTCAGCCCAAATACTGGGATCCCTCAGGCCCACAGGGGCTCTGTGCTGAGTAGGCTTCTTCCCCAGGCACAGGCATGTGCTCCTTCCCCATGCAAGACCTTTCCTGGCCCCAGGACTCTGTACCCCTTCTCCACCTGCCTGCCCCAACCACGGGAATGCTTGCAATTTTTATTTGCCTTCTAAGTGGGAAACACCCAAGAAATATTTCTGCAGAGTTCAGGTAGTAGAAGGCCGTAGATTTTCAGATGCTAGCAAGCATTTAGGATCTTCAAAGGAATCTAGGCAAGCCACCACTGATAGATAGGCTTCAGAGTAACTTGTACATCCCGCTCCCTTAGCCACTGTAAGTCTCGGGACTTGCTGTGGCATCTCTCAGAATAGCAAATTGTGATGAAAAGTGGAATAAATGAGAGGCTGCTGCTTGATTAAATTTACTGAGTACTGCTTATTTGTTTAGTACTTTGAACTATATTTTAAATGACAGAAAATGAAAAAAGTGTACTTTCCTGTCTCATTCATTAGTAAGTTGGGGAAACATACATCATCTTCTGTATTTAGTAACCCATCTGCATTGGTTTCGCTTTTTAAAATAGTGTTTTAGGGTACAAAATCTTACCTCTTTCAGACTTTTCTTTCCTCACCACAGAGCATACCTGAAGAACAGGGCAAATAGTGAGTTGCCTCTTTAGGTGTCAGAGCCAATGAGCACAAGTTGCTACACACAGCTGTTCCAGCCAGCATGGTGGTTTCCCGGGGCTTGTTTTCCATGTCCTTGAATATGGAGTTAGGAGGTGAAAACCAAGCTGGCTCTCATCCCCCTTACCACCTCGAGGTGGTGGAGAATCCCACAGTCACCCTTGCCTGGCTGCTGTGAGGGCACTGGGCCCCTGTGCTCTAGCCAGCCAACAACCAGGGCTGTGGCATTGCTTAATAGAGACACAGCTGCTTTTCAAGTTGTGGTAGTGTTTTATTTTGCTGGCACGGAATGTTACCCTTTTGGTGTGTGGGTTGCTTCTGCTGAAGCCTGCTTTGTCCCCTCAAAGATAAAGAGTAGAAAAACTGTCAGGTTACCCAGACAAGGCTTTTGCAAGGTGGAGTTTAAGGGTTGCCTGGTGCTTGCTCTGATGAATTTTGAATGCCATAGTAATAAGGATTCTTCCCATCCTTCCCCTTAGGTCATTTGCTGGGAGAATTTACGGTTAGGGATTTTTCCTTACCATTCAGCAAGTTTCTCTTCTTTTCATCTAAATCGCCTAGTTACTGTAGACTATTATAGTTTATGAATGTGTGTTTGCAGTATACAATGTAGATATCTATATATATATATACACAAGTATGTGTGTCTGGGTATGTCCATACACTATGTGTACGTGCATTATATTTTGTTTACTTTACACCCTAAATAATACCTCTTCTGAGCTTTACACCCTCTAAGTGTTTGCAGTCTGTGCTGACCATGCTGTCCATGGACTTGTGACTCATTCAAGGACAAGCTCTGTCCTCATAACCCTATACCTCGAGCCTGCTAGCTTAGACACATTCTGCACTGAGGGATTGTGACAAACATAAAAAACAAAGCTGACCAGTGCTCCTCTGTGTAAAGCCCCAAAAGGGATCTGCTCTGGAGAAGATGAGGTGCTGTGACCCTTCTGTTTTGGGCAGTTAGTACCGTATGTGGATCTGCTAGGTGGACAGGGATGGAGACAGATGTTTGGAGCACCTGCTCCAGCACTACAAGGGAAATTGCATGTGTACAAGGAGGAGACAGGGATGGGAGCTGAGAGGAAAAGGTGTGAGACAAGCTAAGACAGGGCACAGAGTACTCACAGGAGGCTTCTGTCTGGGAAGAACCACCATTGTCCATCCCAAACACAGCCCAATGCTCCATTTTACATTACTCTTCCCTTCACCCCCTCCTTTCAATTCGCAGCTATCCTTTCAAAATCAGAGCAGGTAATAACCAGTCTGGCCTGAACTGAGAATAGCTTGGGGTATTCTTGCTGAGATGGGTGGTGCATAAGATCAGATGAAAGACAACATCCCTGTCCCAGACAGTTTCTCAGCAGCCTGCCTGTGTTCTGTCAAGGGAGCAGCAGAGGTACATGGCCATGCTGCTGGGTGCCATGTCTGCGTGGGGAGCAGAAGAAGAATGCAGCGTGCTGGGTGCTGCACATCTAACAGGCAGTGCCAGTGTTTCTCTCCCCATTCTTCTGCCAATGCTGGGGTAATTCCAGGCCGTGCCTTTGGTTATGAACCTGCCGGGTGCACGTGTGAATCGTGGTCCTCCCAAGAGAGTGTAAAAAGACTCCTCCCAAGCCTAGAGGCTGTCCTTCCTGGGTGCTACAAGCTGGCACTTGGTACCACTCTGCACAGGTCTCTGAAAGACCCTGTTGGTTCCTTCATCTGTTGTCAGCATTGGTTTCCTTTTTACTTTTTCCCTTCTATCAGTGGAAGAAGATATTCCTTAGAAGACAACCATAGACGGCAGCTTTGGCTTATGGTGCTGTGATTAGCTTTGATTTCATCTTGCAGTTACCAGAAGTGAGAATGCAATGGCATTTTCCCCAGTGAGTTTCATAGAAAGTGAAGCTGCAAAAAGTATTAGGTTTTCTCTTGTGGGAAGCCGAAAGCCACGTATACCACTAATGCCACCACAACCATTCCTTGGTTGCTGACGATAGGCAGGCTGGAGGTAAATGGGGTACCCTGCTGGGCCACAGATAGGGCTAGCTGACCTCATTTTTTTCCAACAGTATTTCACATTTATTCTGCTTTATTTCCAACATGTCCTGTTTGCATTTTACAGAGAAGTGCAGTGGAGCTACCCTTTATCTCCCCAAATTAGCAGCCATGCTGGGAAAGAGGAGCATTGTGGAGGAGGTTTGACTAGATTGTGTGTGGGAAAGAGCTTGTGTCTGCTCTTTTGGGTGGGCCTTCCCTGGGATTTTTCATTTAACTTTTCTAGTCTTCTTCCTAGGAAGCATTTCTTTACTAAAATGCAGTAACAGCACTAGGATTGGAAAGAAGTATGACAAACTTAAAACATTGAAGTTCAACAAAAGCCTGTGGTAGGCATGAGATACTCATCCTTTGTTTTGGCTGAGGTTTGCAGTTCAGATTGCAGTTTTGTTTCATATAAAAATATAATCCTAAAAGGATTAACAGATTTAACCCTGTATATTCAGTCTCCTGCAGGGGCTTTGCCTCCAGCCTCCTTACTCAGAGTTCTCTGCAAAGCTCTGCCTCTCCTGATTCAGCATAAACTCTCATACTCCAACAGGTAGGTTCAGCTTCAGTATTTTAAATTGGCAAGCTTGGATCAGAGTTTCTTGTTTAAGATGTAGGGAAAAATTTACTGCTTCTGTTTTACATTTTTGCCCCTCAACAGAGATGTTGCTTAGGTATGAACCGTGAACTTCTATCAGTAGTTTTTAAAACAGACTTTATGGTGGTGCCTTCTCTAATTTGCAACACAAATGGTTTTCTCCTGATAAGAGAAAGACATTATTTGTTAACTTGAGCTACTGTCAAAAATGGGTCTGTTTCCCCTACAGAACTAGCTAGATGATAAGAGTCACTATTAAACACCTCTGTAATTTGTTGCTGACTCAGTATATTCTGTTTTCTTAACAGAAAACCATACAAAAATCAGCTTGTATTAATGGCTGGCCTGACAGATCCATTCCACAGGGGATTTCATTAAAACCCAAGAGGTATCAGCAATTGCTGGAGACTTTGTCCCACAGCCTTTGCAGCCCTTGGAAACCATCCCTTTAAATTGAGATTAATTCTTCCTATACTATTTGCCTTTATTCCTGGTTTTCTAGATGCAAAGCTCTCCCTGAAAGATAGTGTTTGACGATGGAGAATATTTGGCAGCCGCTATAGTCAGCTCTTCTAAATCAGCTGTTCTAGTAAGGACCAGGCCTCTTTTCTTAAGATTATTGAAGTCTTTTCTTAAAATTTTTGCTTCAGGTGCAACAAAGGCTGTACCAGTGGTGGCAAACCTGACAGTCAGATGAGGCAGAAGCAGCAAGTGTATATCCCAGAAAGCTCTGCTAGTACCTGACGTGTTTTTAAAGGAGCTAGGGCAGTTCACACACTTGTTGTTTTAGGAGCTGGCTGTGGGTGAGAGAAGAGCCAGGAAGAATCTTGCTTGAGGGGATTCAGTGGTTGAATAAGCTTTGAGCTGAGCTGCCCAATAGGCACAGCAAACCCATGGTACACAAAGGCATTGACTAAAGGGATCAAACCTGGATTACATCCTTGTCAGCTTCTTAGTGCAACAGGAAGGTAGAGAGAGAACTGCTCACAGTGACCTTACCTGCTTTGCAAAGATGCTTTGCTTTTACTCTAGATGTGTTATGTGGTTGGTGCTGGTGGCCCGGATGGACCGCTTCCTAGAAACCACAGGGCAAAAGGTGCTTATTGTGCGCTTGGTGAATGCCTCTGGGTATTTGGGAGCTTTTTATGCAGTGCTAAAGCATATATTTTAAAAAGTCCCTGAAATGCAAGTGCCTGACTTTTATGAATTGCCATGAGTCAGCCTCTGGTAAGCTTGCTAGTGAGCAAAGAAGGAAACACACAGTGTTGTACAGCCTGCTCATGTCCATGGCTGCTCTGCCAAAGGGATTTTGGAGCAATCACTGCTGCTGTCTGCATATTCCTTCTGGAGGGCTACGAGCAGGGGTGGGGAGGCATGGGTGTGTTGATATGATGGCAGTGCTGGAGTAGATGAAAGTTTCTTCTACTGTGGAAGAAGAAGCTGCCAGGGAGCAGCCTCATTTGCCTCAAGTGCAGGTGCAGCTGCATTTTGTGCTGGAGATGCTGTTGTGAGTTCTTTTCATGTCCCTTCACTCCAAAGAGAACCAATACAGAGGAGCTCTCTTGTCTTACTGGTACAAAATAATTCCTCCTTAATGCAAACAATATGCTTGCCATAAGAAGAACAAATAGCTGTAAAGCTCACACCGTAGAAATTTCTGAAAGGTCAGCAATACTGACATGACTCCTCTCCTTATGAATTTGCCCCTGATGCTTCAGGTCAAGTTTTTGAATCCAGCTCTTCAATTCTGTATTTAGAGCAGAAAAAAAGCAAGCTGTGAAACCAGAGCTATAAAAAAAGAGAGTGGCAGTGTCTAGACCAGGGGGCTTGGGCAAACCTTCTCCTCTGGATGAGTTCCCACTTAGGGTAGATGCAAAAGAGAAGACTATGAAGGAAAAGCATAGAGAGAATCAGAGAGGGTTTTGTAAGGGTGAGGGGGAACTACTAGGGAGAGGAGGAAAAAGGAGCCCAGATTTAAGGGGAAGGGATTATCAGTGGAAGAGGGGAAATAGAAATGGAAAAGGTGAGGAGGAAAGGAGAGGAGAAGTAGATGAATAAGGACACCTTGGGACAGGCAAGGAGTCAGGGCACACCTTTCCCCTTGGTATTTCCAACACAAAAATTCCCCTCTGGGCTTTTTCTTCTTTGAAGTGTGAAGCAAGTTCATGTGCTCCTTACAGCGAGGAGATGGGTCCCTCACAAATTTCCTCCCACTGCAGGTCCACTGCTGTATGGCAAGTTTGGTCTTTTCTGTGAATGTATTACTCAATGAGCTTTAAAACCTGAGACCCCAAGCTGTGGGGTTTGCATGTTTATACTGTCAGGATACTATTTCCTATTATTCTACCACTCTTATATCATGGCTTCCTAGTCAGTACAAAAACCTTTCATCCTATATTCTGCAAAGAGATTAGCTAGAGCTCTGAGTTCATTTTCCAAGGCATAGGGCAGCAGAAATAAAGCCGAGTGTCCTTGCCCTTGCTGTGGCACCCATCTGAACACAGGTTGGGATGACTCCTGTCAAAAGCAACTGTTGTGCTGGCTCAAGTTTGGGGATGTTTCTGCTCAGTCTTCAAGGGTGAACTGACAGTACAACACCACAGACAATATTCAAAATGAGAGTATGTTATTCGCAATTGCACTCAAACCAAATTTATATTTATCTGTCTAAACGGAATATGTACACAAAACAGCCTCTTTCTGCTACAAAATCCCAAATCCCTGGCAGAAGGTGAGGAACATTACACAGTTGATTGTGTTTATTTAAGTAGTGCTAAAAAGCCCCAATTCATAATTTGTGCACAGCCCCCTTAATCCAGTAGCACCTGCCAAAGGACATCCAATAACCCACTCTTTAGCTGGGAGGGCACATACAAAAGAGAGTGTGAGATGCAGGGCTCGTGTTACAGGCCAGCTGCTTGCTAGTATCATTAGGCTTCTGGAGAAAAAAGTGTCCAGATCACTTTTCTGGCTTTCAGTATAGTATATTTAAAAGCTGGGGTGGGAGTGGTTGTGGTGGTGTAGAGTGCATGTACAAGTGCTAAAGAGGAGGAGCTGCTTTATAAGGGAGCTAAGAAGAATGGCTATACTTGGGTTTTATGCATCTTCATCATTGGTGTTAGCATGAGGTTTCAAATGTTAGTTAGTATTTATTCACTGTGTACAATTTGTCTTTCCATTGGAAACAAACTACAGCTGAATGTGGTAGGGGGTTATGGTGCAACCCTGAAGTGATACACAGTATTTGATCCACAAAGAGGCACAACTTTACATTTCCAGAAGTTTCCACAGAAATTACGAGTCCATTTTCCACTTACTTTTAATGGGGCTTATGTACCAGACTTGTTCCACATCCTTTCAGAATCCAAGTATGGGAGGGGGGTCTGAGGTCCAGAAGGACAGAGTGCTGCCATCTGCCCACAGAGGAGCCCACCCACTGGTAGAAGCACTGCTAAAGGAGAGCAGGAGGTGATTTTATGAGAAAAACCTCTTACTCTTCTTGTTAGATCGCAGCTTGAAACAAGTGTATCTCTGGATGTGTCAGATTTTAGCCACAATTGCAGATATAATAGGGTTGGTAGTGCTTTGTGCAGTCTCTGATTAAAAAAGCAAGAGTCTCATGACGTGTAAGCATAAGAACACCAGGTCCAGCCAAAAATCCATCTGGTCCTCTGACTTTTTCTGGAAAAAAGATACTCACAGGTACTTATGGAAAACATGTAAGAAACATAGAAAGCATTATATCCTTTCCCTAAGTTGAACAGGAGTTTTTCCTGCCCTACACTTGCATAGTTGCTTTCAAAAATTTTGACATCTCCAGCTGACTCTAACTTAAATTATCCATTGTGTGTAAAATCCAGACCCTCATGATAGGTGATGCTCAAGATTTACGTGGGTAGATTAAAGAGCAGGTAGGATTCTTCAGCTCTGTAAGTCTTCCATCATCTTTCTTAAGATACTTGCAGTTTTATTCCTGAAATAAATTCAAGAGGGCCTGGATGAATGTGTCCTCTTTGGAGAAGTGAATATATAATGGATTTTTATATAGGGCAGTGAAAAAAATTAATCCATTTTTTTAGTAGAAAAGATTCCTCTTTGGAAAATAAATGTCTAAGAATGGTAGCTGCATAAGAAATAGGTGTTTTAAGGATCTTAAAGACTATCCAGTTTCAATAAACATGCAAGTGATTGTCTTCTATGAAAATATAATGCCAAAAATATACTGAATATATCTGCTAATTTTTTCATTGTATGTTTGTAACAAAGCATTCTTTTTAAAACAGAAACAACAAGTCAGGCTTGGGGGAGTGTTCCTTTAATTTTTTGTGTAAGTCTAAATAACTGTTTTTCTTTCACTTTATTCCTTTCTTACACAAACACTGAATAAAATGATTAAAAGTTGCTTGCTTTCCTTTTCTTCCTTTTTACCTCAGACATTACACTGAAGTTTAGAAAGCAATAATGCCAGAGACAGAAATGCATGTTTGCTTAAATCAATCTGTAACTCATCAAAATCAAGGCAGTTTAGCAAACTGGCAGAATGCTTTAAAAAAAAAAAAAAAAAAAAAAAAAAAGGCAAATGGGAGTAAGAAAAGGAATTAAGAACTCATTCAATTATCTTGCACTCAATGGGGAGAGGAAAAAACTATAAGAGGAAAGTAAAGCTTTAAGATAGAAACTGTTTTTTTATGCTAGTGTTGAGCATATGCAGATGTTCTGTTTCAACATATTTTACATGTTTTGTGAAGCATTTCTCTATTTTTATCCATTTTTAATCCCCTAAAAATCAGTGTGTTCTTCAGTGAGAGGATACACCCAATTTAAACCACTTGAAGTGTTTTTAAACCACTTGAAGTGTTATTTTTTTTTTAAAGTAAAATATATAATCTATTGATTGCACAGAAGAGATGGGGGAGAATTTTGGGAGAAGATTTCTAAAACATCCTAATGAAAATACTTTGCCTGAGGTTAGAAGCAAGTGAATCCCTCTACATGTTCTCCATGGAGGTTTTAGTAGAGGCACCACTTCAGTCTATAATTCCTCTGGCTGAACACCTCTAAAAAGAGTGATAACTCTGGCCAGGGATAAGGTCAGCCTAATAGCACCATATTCTGTAGAAAAAAAAAAAAAATAGTAGGGAATTATTTCTATTGCTGCTCATAGCTTTAATATAAATATTAACCTGAACTTCAAAAGTTACTACAGTAAATTCCAGAGGAAGCAACAGAATCACTTGGCTGAGAAATAAGTTTCTTTAAATATTTTATTTGTTGTAATATTTCATGGTAAACACACTTCACATTTATTTCACAGGCCAATGCTTCAACATGAATAATCATGGCTTTCATACCTTGGTCTTCCTCTAGGGTAGACAGTGCAGCTGCCAGATGTGGCAAGTAACTTCACATTTCAGGGCTTGAGGCCAAAGGATGTTTGTTTTTTTTTTTCCCCTGGGCTGTTGGGTAACAAAGCCATGTCAGTCTGGGACCCACCAGAAGAGATGGAAAGGTCCATCTGAAAAATGATCCCATGCTTTCTCCTGGCCAGTCTAGGGCATGTTGCTCCTTAGCATGGGGACAAGTCCTGCCAGGGACAGCAGTTCTGTGAGCAGGGACGCGCAGATGCTTCCTCAGTGGTACCTCAGCCTTGGTGTTTCTCCCTTGAGTTTCTGACCTACCAAAATGGGTCTGTGCTAGGTTAACTGCACAAGCACGGAGGTGGATTAGAAAAGCTTTCTTTGACTTTCCACAACAA
Organism: Phaethornis superciliosus; assembly: GCA_023637945.1. Taxonomy (NCBI): domain Eukaryota; kingdom Metazoa; phylum Chordata; class Aves; order Apodiformes; family Trochilidae; genus Phaethornis; species Phaethornis superciliosus. The sequence goes on along the minus strand of JAJQWJ010000001.1, from coordinate 106,611,995 downwards.
ACTTAAGTATAGAAACAAATTGGAGCCTGGTCCAGCCCAACTGGCATAGAGTTAAAGATGCCATAGTGCTTTCCATCCTGTAGAGCCAGTTTCCATTTGACGCTCTTCTACATTCTTTAGGGCAAACAGTAAAACTGCTGATAATTGTCTGTTATTCAATGCACACATAAACAACTTTCCCTCTGAGAGCCATACATCTGCCTCTCCATTACCATCATGAGATTTATATTTTTTTTGGACCAGTGTCTCTTTTTATGTACATGTCTGTTTGATGTCCTACAACAGTGAAATTTCATCTTGCCCTCTAAGCCTGTCCTGTTTAAAACCATTAATTTTCATGCCACAATCACTAGAGCCTGCTCATTTGATTTAACAGCATGTGCTCACTTGCTGTTTAGAGTATACACTAATTATGTTATTACTTTGTCAAGAACAGATACTGGGATAGATGGAACAAGTCTGATGGGTCTCTGAGGGGATTCTCAGGAAAAGGTGGAGTCCTGGAGGAGTAGGGATTACAAAGGCTGTAACAAGTCACTGGCAGCTGGGTCCGTGGGCAAAGAGCTGTAGCAGAGACATGGTGGAGGTGGATGCTGGAGCAGGTTGAGAAGCAGCCAATGATCCATTTAATTCTGTGTAAGGGGATTCACTCCTTTTCCCCCAGCTGCTTTGGAGATGGGGACTGATGAGCTTAAGGGACTGTCCCCTATGGAACTTGGAAGTGTTTAAAAGGGCATTAAGGCAGACCTTCTCTTACAGTGCTGGCAACCCTAAGCATGACAAACAGACAAAAAGTGACAAGTGGGGACCCGCCACCTCCTATCTTGCTGAAGGGGAAGTGAGACAGAGGGAATAACCATCTTGTGCAAAGTCATACAGGAAGTTCATGCAAAGCAGAGAGTTAAAGCCAAGCTGCATGGGGAGGGATCTCTGAAAAAACAGTGTCAGTGGTCAAGTCTGACTCTCCTCTTTAATTCCATTTCAGGTTAACTCAAAGTGTAACCAAACTCCATGTATTTTATATATAGTTTAATATCATAATTAATTCTTGCCAGTAGGGTATTAAAAAAAGTGCTTGGTCTGGGATGAAACTTTTAATTGGATCCCAAATCTTGTGTCATGGTGCAACTACTTACAAGAGACTTAGCTGAAAGCAAAAGTACAAGACAGAAAAATCACCTTTATCCTGGTCCAAACCAGGACATCTTCCCTCATATTTTCAGTGACACAAAGCATTACCAAGACCCAGGTATTGCTTGCTATAAGAGCAGCAGAGCAGGGGAAGATACAGGGTCTCTCCTGTGGAGGTGAAGGCTACAAATTCATGTAAAAGACCGGGAAAATACTTTTTGCAAACCCTGACTCAATGGCTGAATGACTCGTGCCCTGTCAAAATGTACAGCTCACTATTTCACACTTGTGTTTTTGTTTGGTTTTCCAATAAGCAGCTGAGGTGTAGGCAGCAGTCTGCATATGCAAGGCTAGCCAAAAAAAAAAAAAAAAAAAAAAAAAAAAAAAAAAAAAAAAGAAAAAGCCCAACATCATGGGGAATTATCAAGAGGCTTCAGTTGCTCTGTTTTTCAAAGCCCAGAGTGGATGTTTTCCTCTTGGCTTCATCATGTTTTCATAGCCACTTGGAAACTCAGCACCAGCATCATCTGCAGTGATCCAAGCTCCCCAGCTGCCAGCTCAGGATAGTTTCCTACTCTGATGCCTTGATCGTTTTTTCCTGTGTAGTTTTAAATGACTCAAGCTATGGTGCTTCCCACCACTTCCCTTGGGAGACAAGTTTGCAGTCTAAATAGGTTATATGGTAGCAAATTTTCCTCTTATTCAGCTTAATTTCTTTCCCCTTGGTTTCATCCCGTAATGCCTATTCCAGACAAAGGCAACGTTGTTGGAGCTGGGGGGAGCAGCCAGAAGAGCTGGCAGGACTTGCATCGGAACCCCTCAGTGATGGAAAGTGTGACTGCTTTTTGTAACACAGGTGCATGACTTGGGTGTGATGATCAGTCCTGGGCTGCTCCCAGCTACTGAAGGCTGTGACCGAGTGTTGGAGAGCCAGCGAAAGCCAAACCCCTCTGTTACCCTCTCCAGCATCATCATAAGAAAGCAGTATGGAGCAAAGCCAGGGCTTTCCCTACCACAGTCTTATTTCCTCTCCTTCCAACAGTTTCTTTTCCTTTAGTCAGGCAAAAGGAAGTAACTTCAGACCTGTGGTGTGCATTGACCTCTGTTTTTAATTGCCTTCCTACCGTGAAGAAGTTTCTTATTCCCACCATTTCAATCACAGCATGACTCTGTCCTCTGTCCTCCCAATCACATCACCTAGTCAGCTCCCTAAATTGCACACTCTGCTTTAGTAACATAAAAAAGTTAGTTTAGGTCACTTATACAGGTTTCTAAAATACTTTAGCCTGAGGGAGGGGAAAGGAAAGGGTTTGTCTTCATTTCTGTACTTCACTGATTTCTGGTTAAAAAAAAAAAAATAGAGAAGCTATATGAACTGAAAGAGGGAGGGGGAAATCTCACGTAGAGGTGGTTCTAGAAACAGTAGTTCTAAAGTAGGTTTTCTGCAAATACTGTTTATTCTGAAAGAGTGTTGGTGTGGTGTAAAGGTGTTATTAGGATTGAATGGACATGACCTCAATCAATGGCTTTGCTACTTAGGAGTAGCGCAAGCTTTTCAACAATGAGTAGTTAATTTAATTTCATATGTAAGATTTTAGCATTTGTGTGTATTTATTACATTTGCATATTGCTATTACATAGCAAGGAAATAATCTACAGCCTACTACTCCAATATTAAATTAGGCTCTCAGGCCTAATTTTCCAGTGCTGATGACAGCCCTGGCATGGAAGCAGCAGCTCCTTGCAGAGGGATGTAGAGGAGAGCTGAAGGAGATTAAATCCTAGAATTGATAGGGGTTTTCTGGAATCCTACTAAATCACTAGGTGAACAAATGAGCTTTTGTTGTTCTAACTTTTTTTTTTTCTTTTGCAAGAGCATGGAAGTAGACCAAGGAGGGCACAGAGCATGAAAACCGTTCTGCCCTTGTGCCCACAAGAGAAAAGAGGTCATCCTGGGAGCCAGTGAGAGTCTGAGTAGAAAGCCCAATCTGTAACAGGCAGTAAAATCAAGGTTTTAACTTTGGGCATCTTCAGCTTGAGGGGGTTATTCTGTTTCAAGATCTCACCATTGTGGAAATTTTCTTAGGTAGAAACAGAAATACAAAAGCTACAAAGTTGTGTTCAACTATTTCAGCTGCGTTGAAGGAAGAATGTGGATTGAAGGGAGGGAAAGTAACCTGATAAAACAAAACACGTTTTTCAAGCTGCTTTATGAACTAGAGGCTGTTCAATGACATGTTTCTTGTACCAAAGCAAGTTCACTGTGTTGTCTAGTCTGGTATAGGGAAGGATTTACACAGATAGAAGTGCTGAGGTTGTGCGGAAGCTTCATTCCAGGAGATGTTGCCAGTGTCAAGGCAGGACTTCTGAGCATGATGTAAGGACACAGCTGCACAACATATTTGTGGACATGTGCACCCCTAAAATGTCCACAGGTACCTGACAAGCAGTGTGAAGAACTGCTTTTTTAGAAGTGAGACCTGGGATAAAGAACCATGTTTCCTCAATGTCCAGTATGTAATTCAGTGGGTATTTATTTTAAAAGGAGAGGGTTTATTTTATTTTCTTCCTTTTTTTCTTTTTTTTTCTCAGATGTGCAGACTAATTGAATTACTCAGAAAGGGGGAAAAAATCAGTTTGATCTGACTTCAATTTGACTGAAGTCTGGAACTGAAAATGTGGTGCTTTGAAAGACAGAATAAGCAGTTTCCTGAGTCATAAATTGAGTCACACAGACCCCTAATGGTGTTTCCAGGACTGCAGACAAGCTGTTCCTCTTAAGACAAAAAGTAAAACCCTCAAAAATAAACTAGAGTTTGTGGCAGATTTCCAGAGAGATTTGTAATGTCCTGTGAGAGTCACTTCAAAGGTACAGATCCTGCCTCTGTCAGCCTGCCTCTTTACATGAAAAGGGCAAAGGGAAAGATCTGGTGATGTGCAGAAATGAGAGATACATGATAATAATAGGGGGTTTGCATCCAGGGAAGCCCAGCAGCTGAGTACTTTACCATAAGCCTGCAGCACACTTAAAAATACAGATTTTATTCCCTGACAGGCTGTAGGAATTAGCTGCCTCTGCAAACATGCAAGCCCCCTCAAGTTTACTTGTGTATGTAGTAATATAACCCAGCAGAACATCACTGTTTGTCAGTCTGGCTCACTCTCCTAGAGGCTTTTCAACAATAGACAGAAGGTTGACAGAAGGTGATTGCTACTTCTCTGTCCAGCAGCCATTCCCAAATAAATTAAAGAGCCACAGTTGATGAGGAGGAGAAGCCATCACAGAGCCAGTGTGGATGGTGTAAGACACCTGAGCACAAACCAGCAAATGTTTTGGGAACAACCAAGTGCCATGAACTCTTAGCAAGATCAGTGAGCTCCTCTGTGGAACGAGTGGGTTGCTTCATACCCTAATTGTGAATTGTTTGCTGGCAGTCCCATCAGAGACTGGACTGCCTGCATCTTCTACAGTGTCACTCCTTCAGCAGCTGCTCCTTGTGAAAGGAGATGCATCGTGGGGAATGGTGAGCAGGAGAATTATTTGCTTTCTCTCTTTTATGGATTAACTGAGGATATTAGTCTCCACAGATATCAGTGAGTCACCCTTCACTAGCAATAAATTCACACAACCACAAAAATGCTGCTTTATATTAATGCTTTGGTGCCATTGTTGATGATTTCTTACTGCAACCTATGCCAACACCACAAACATTCCTGCTAACATGGGAGCTATGGGAGCTTCCAAGCCAGTTGGTGAAAAATATTTAAGATAAGAAGAAGAAAAATGCCAGAATGAACCCAGAGGCTCCATCTTTAATTTAAAAAAAAAAAAAAATCAAAACAAACCAAAAGAAAATAAAAAAAATATCCAGCCCACTAGAACTCAACACTAGCACTAGAACTATCTTACACCTCCAACTTAACTTTATTTTCTAAAGTAGATTTGGTCATTTCCCTTGACTGTAATTGTTTGCTGGTCACCATAATTATACTCCAAAGGGAGTGTGGTTGAGACAGCGTCTCTGGTATAGAAGTAACCCACCGCCTCATTCTTATTTGAGGTATGTCCAATATATTCTCCTTGAGAGTGGAGTAAGAACTTGGTCTATGGAAGATGCTTGAAAGCAGTGCCTGAAATATTGTCCTTTGTTCTGCCTTGTACCCAGTGTGTGTCCCATGGTACCAGGGAAACATTAAGTCTTACAGGAGTTTCCCAAGTCAGGATAACTGTGGACCTCCTGAGCCACAGTGTACCAGACAGTAACTCCCTGTTACACCACGGTGTACCTTGCTGGTACATGGCCCATGGAACTTTCTGACCTGTTTCTTACCCTTTCACCACAACCCCATACCCACCTCCTTTTTAGTGCACAGTGATTATCCAGTAGGTCTGGTCTGATTACACACACATCTCTTAGAGTACCTACAGTGTCAGAATATCAAGTGTCAGGTATGGCTTGCCTTGGTTTTGTGCCTGGAAATAGAAATCCCAACCATACTGTAAGAGGTTTCATTTTATTTCCTTGAATACAGTACACCACTCTTTGGCCAGGGAGAACACATTTAGAGAAGAATGGACTATATACATGGATGTGGACCTGTCATAAAACTAATTTTAGTTTACAGTTTAAATCATTGCTGCTAAAAAGATCTTATTAACATGCAGTCTGACAGCATAAAAAAAAGGCCACCACCATGAGGATGGGAGATAGAAAATGACTGTAGATAAACTGGAACCCATGTTTGCTCTGTTTTCAAGAGATTCCTCCCTACAGATGTTGAAAATTATAGTCTAGACCTTTGGTATGGAGAACAATTACAAGGTCATGCTGCTGATATCGTGCATAAAGGTTTGGGGCACCCTGTGTAAGCATGTGCTTGGCCTTGACCAGTGCAATGTATCTAGCTCAACCCAGCATCATAAGAGTGACCTTCTGGCAGCTTTCACTCAAGATGAAAAGCTTCAGGGATAAAAGCCAGTAAAGAAATTTGTTCCCAGTAGGCTCTATGGTTGCTGCTGTAGCAGTTGACAGAGACACTGACCTGGATCACTTCTGCATCCTCAATCATCTGTGAATGTGGTTTTTACAAAGTGGTATGAGAATGCAGGAGGTAAAGGTGCAGGGAAGTGCAGTCTGCTTCCCTTTCATCAAATCATAAAATTGTTTTGGTTGGAAAAGATCTTTAGGATCACCAAGTCCACCCATTAACCTTGCATTAACCTGCCGAGTCTGCTACTAAATGGTGTTCCTAAGCACCACATCTACACCACTTTTAAACACCTCCAGGGATGGTGACTCCACCACTGCCCTGGGCATCCTGTTCCAGTGCCTTGCAACCCTTTCATTGAAGAAATGTTTTCCTAATATCCAATCTAAGCTATTCAGATCTATGCTAAACCTGGAGGGTACCAAATGGGCAGCAGCCCCAGCCTTAGGGCTGTGCGTGGTCACCTCCTGCCCTCTGCTGTGCGGCATCAGCAAAGGATGTGGGCACCTCAGTGTTGGGGGAGAGGAGGCCACCATGCAAGGGGTGGGGACACCCCATGGGATGCCTCATCTAGACAGCAGGTCACAAACTCCTGCCCAAAAGCTGTTTTTTACACAGGTGGCTGTAGTGGCTGTCTGGTATGTAGCTGGCCATAATATGCATGCCTGAGTCCAGCAATAGGACCTGACAGAAAGCCCCAGTTCAGAAAGCCCTGAACTGAGAAGGAGCAACAGTGTGAAATGGCCCAGCTGAATTTGCTGGCACCTATTTTTTTTTTAATTTTGGTTGTATTTACATGTCTGTCCCTAAATGATTGTTTTGGGAAGTTCAGCCACTTATCAGTTCCTCTGTTTCAGTGCAGGACACCTCTTCTAGCTTTGCAGTTACTCTCTGAAACACTGCTTGTGCTTTCAAGGAGGGAGATATGCTTTTCCCTTTGCAATGAAATTTTCCAAGGCTCTCGGATTATTTAGGGCAGAAACATTGTCCAAAGCAAAGCTAAGGAGGATTTCCTGAACACTTTAGAACATTCTTTCCACACATATGAAAAAAAAAAAAAAAAAAAAAAAAGAATTTTATTTCTTCCCAGGTATGTTAACATAACAACTTAGGCCACCCATGATTTCCATGTCCCATAAATAGGATGTGCTTGGAGTTCAACATCCACCAGTTCCACTACAAAGCTTCCTGTGCTGCTTTGGGTGCATCTAATGGCAGAGCCATGGCCCTGGAACTTACAAGAAATGTTTTCATATATATTCCTACAATCAGTGATGTCATGCAGCAGCACTTTTGCACAGGGGTGGGATTTTTTTCACTTCTTTTTTCAAGAAAAAGAAATGGATGAGTCATATCTTACAGGCAGCTCTTTCCCTTCATGTTCACTCATCATCAAAGTACAAATCATGGCTTAACTATGTGAAATTGTAAATTGATTTGGCATAGTTTTGTCTAGATCCACTGAGTTTCCCACTTGTGGGAGTCTCCCATTACTCTTTCTCCTCTCTGACTCACTTGCATGTGTACCAGTGATTTCACTACCAGCTGTCTCACTGCTCCAGAAGGTCTAAAATGGGATATATGCATATATATTCCCTGAATTAGATATCTATCTCACTGCCATTTTGGCATTCTGTGCATGACCTGGGGTACACCTCAGCCCATTGAAGTTTCACTTTTTTTAATATTAAACTTGGGTGCAGTAACTGGTTTTGCAGACGGGAAAAATAATTAAGACACACATTTCCAAAGAAGTGTGTGGACCATTAGCCATCAAGTTCCTTTCTACTCTAGTGGTGGGTTAATATCTAAAGCTTTGTGCAGTTGCTTTGGAAGTTTTAGGATAATTTATTGCACTGTCTACTGGTTGAGAGGTTATCTTATTGTTTTACTGGTAGCCATAATCACCATAATGTAGTTACCCTAGAAAAAGAAGGTGAGAAAACAAATGTCTCCTAGTCATTACACTCATATTGTTAGGTTAGTTTGTACAGCTGTTGAAAAAACCCTTGCATGTATGATATGATATTAAGTATTTCAGATCTATGTCTGCATGTCTGGAAGTTTCACTCTGGATCTGCATGCCAAAACTGCAGGTTCCAAAAAATTCACAGGAAAAGGTGACTACTGCTCAGGGAGATTTGTAAAGGAAAAAAATGTGTGGGATGAGGCTCATCTCACCTAACTAGCTCAAACTGGTCTCTTCTCTCTTCTCTAGTTAATGGGGTGAAAGGCACCTCCATATAGCATTTGTTCCCATCATAAGATAAGTCTCTAAGATAAGGAGGTTGAATCACCCTCTGGCAGTGTCTTTCTAACCTCCAGTGACTATAAAGGGAGCATACTTTACACTGATTTAGACAACACAAAGCTAAAATTAGGTGAGATGTATCCCACTCTGAACTTTGCACCCAGACAAATTGCTCTAAAACAACATGACTGGGGAACCTGAGACCCATAGATTAGGATTGCTGACCATTTAATTTCCATGCTCTGTCATCCCTGGGCTACCATCTTGCTCTCTTGGAGAGAGAGCCCTGTCCCATGAGGATCACAGGAGTCTTTACTAAATTTGAATCGAGCCTATGGTCCTCTTTATGATGTTATACATGTAACTGTTCTTTGAACTTGGAAAACTATGAAATGGAGGAAAGCAGCATTTGAATAGGATGATCATAAGGATTTTTACCAGTGATTTCTCTTGGCTTTAAAAAAAAGGAAACTTTGGCAAGGATGCGAAAGCCTTGAAGATCAGTCCACCTTCTTTCTCTGTAATCTTATCTACCTCTTCTGCCCTGCAGGTGAAATTCATGGGATTCCACAGGCTGACAGTTCCTCCTTAGTTCTAGGAAAGTACTTAATTATCTCAATCACTTCATAATTGACTCACTTCCACTACTACAGAGAGAAGCCATTCCAAGGAGACAGAGCTGGAGTGCTAAACCCCGAGGAGTATAGCTGGGCAGTGAAAACTTGCCAGTTTCTGTAAGTGTGCTTCCAGGAAACCTATCTCTGTCTCCTGCTTGGCTTTCTGACTTTTGTCCCCTCACTACTGGCTGCTATCTTTTGGATTAGTGCCCTTCTCAACTGCAGAATAGAAGTCAGCCTGCAGCTTTGGTTACATTTCAGATAATTTGTTTTACATATTAAAAAAAAAAAAAAAAAAAAAGTGACACTGGTAATATGTCCCATTCAATGCCCACAGTCCTAGGCAGCATCTTGTTTGGAGATGTTTTTCCCCTACTTTCATAAAACAGCTGCCATCAGCAGGAGCGTCCATAGTAGATGACAAAGTGACCTGTCAGCATATTGTCATCCATCTTTGCCAAAATGCTTATCTGAGATGAACATAATTATAGGGCCTCCAAACCTAGGCTGGAGCTGCCATGAGACTGATTGCTTGTGAGCTCCCAGCATTTCCCACATCAGAGGGCTGGACACCTGCCTCGAGAACCACTTGTGTGGAAGGATTTGGCACCTCCACCTTGAACCCCGACCAGAGCTCCCCATCCACAGTTGTGCAAATAATGAAAACAACTTGCAGATTAGCTTAGAGTGACAGGCTTTTCACACAGTTAGAAAGCTACTTCTCTGCACTGCCTTATTTTTAAATGTTACAGAACACAACAAAACTTTCATTGCATGGTGGGAATCAGAGGATTTTTTAGGTCAAAGGAAGTTTGGAATGATTTATAAAATGTCAGCATTTCTAGCAATTAGATATATATATATAACCAGTTAAAAAGTAGTGTTAGCTGAATTCTCATAAACAGGCATTGTCATTTTTAAGATGACAGTTTTAGGAAACCATAGTAGAAATAGAAATGGATTTACCATCAATAAATCAACACACTATAAAAATGTCTAGTCGATTAGCCATATCTATACAATTAAGTGTGATGATCTACAACAATTAATCACACCACTCTGGAAACTCTGCATTTTCCTCAGGATTTTTTTAAACAATTTTTGTAGTTGGCTGGTGGCCGTTCTTTTAACTTTGACATTGTAATAGGAAAAGACAAAGCATAAACTAAAAAAAATTTGTATTTGCATGTTGAGATGATTATGGTATTTATTTGAGGAGTCAGACATTTGTTACAGAAGTACAGTCTGAAAATACCATATTTTCACCAGTAACATAAGTATGAGATAGCAGTGGTGGCCTAGAAACTGCCTAGTTGTTTTATTCATTCTCTTACTCTGTAATAGCTTTATGTCCCTCTCTGCACAAGCCAAGTTCTGTTTGCAGAGGAAATATCAGAGAATTAACTAAGGAATGAATTTACACTGGATTTTCAGAGTAAAGCAAACTACCTTGTCCTGATATCCACTGAGAATATCCACGAGAAGTAGTTAATCTCAAATAGCATGTGCACTATGAGTTCACATTTTCAATTACACTAAAGTTCCTACACAAAGTCTGAGAGGTGTTTAAAGAAAGCCAATGGCACAAGTTTATAAAGATAATGGCGTAGTTCTCTACAATTTTTTGGTGCTTTCCAGTTTACCCTTGCGCTTTGCATTATGATCTCATAAACCAGACTCAGAACCCATTTTCATTAGTGCAAGCTCATTAGCAGGGTGACTTCAGTGTGTGTGTGTGTGTGTGTGTGTGTGTGTATTAATAGCCTACTGGCTACCAGGGAGATTGACCAATCAATTGTGCCTGTTCATAGAAAACAGAAGATTTTTTGTGGCCACCCATTTCTCTCGAAGGGGAGGAAGAAGTCTGAGTCATCTGGATTTCCTTGATCAGCCCATCTCAGTAAGTAGTACAGGGCGAATTTTGTAAAGCTTATGGGTTTCATACCCAAAACAGTCTGTGTTAAGGAATTGTTTTAGACTTCAGAATTTTCTTCATATTTATTTAAAAAAAAAAAATCTTTAAGAGAGTAGGTAAAGCTTTCTTGACACTTCTAAAAACTATTAAAAAGCTTTTGGATGCACTCTCCTTTTTAAGGAAAGTAGTAGAATTTACCCAGCTTTTACAAAGCTACGTAAGAACAGGCTTTGGGCTGAAATTCCACTTGCTTTCCAGGTCAAGATGAAGGGTTTTTCTATGCCCTTAAGAGCAAAATCCTTATTCTTCAGCTGCTACCTCTGTACTTATATTGATATCCTAGAAGCAGAGAAAGGTGAAACTGGCTTCTTCCTGAATTAAATGCTGGCAAGAGAAGGCTTTCAGTGGAGGATTCCTGTCTCTGACAGCTGTTGGATGTCCTGAATTATAAATGAGTTTGCCTCTTTGGCCAGTCTTGCCATGAGCAAAGATGTGTGTAGGGACAAGTGGCAATGCGTGGGATGGAGATACTGAGTTTCATGGTTGGGAAACAGGCTCCCTTCCAGACATCTCTGCTCAGAGTCTTAGTGCAGCTTTACAGATTGGGAGAAGATGCTGTGAGAGGTTTTGGTGGTGGATAAGAGGGGTGATATGCAGGCAGCTCTGTTGCTACTCTTTCAAGAAGGGCCTTGATGGTTCTTCACCTGTGGAGGATCACTCTTGCTGGGCACAATTGAGCTGGGGTTGGCAATGCAAAAATGCCACTGCCATTCCTTCTTTCAAAACTGAGAGGGAAGGATCACGGTCAGGAGCCTTGAGGAGGTTTCTGCTGGGAGTAGATGCTGGTGTTGGAGCCAGATATTTGTTTGCTGTAATCCTGTTTGTTTACAAACACTCAGTGAAGCCCTGTTTCCCTGAACACAGCAAGAATCAAACAGGCGATGGTTTCTTTGATGGTGGCTCCAAGCCTCTCTCTGCCCAACTGGTGTTGAAAGCTCTTGTGGTTTTTTTTTTCTTTGCAGCACCATGCTATTGCTCTGTCCTCCACAGTCCTTGCTCTGTTGGCTTGGGATCCTCTTTATTTCAACCCTAAAGGAACTGACTGTCAGTTTCACATTTATCCTGAACAAAAGGTTGCTGTCAAGCTCTTCAGGGGGTTGGGCAGAGTTGCAGTGCCCTGCTCAGACCTGCCACACAGCCCCCTCTTGGCTTTTCCCTGCTCTCATCTGGCTGAAGTCAGCTCTAGCCAGGAGACTCACAGGTCCAAGTTAACTGGTATTGGGACTACATGTCCCCCCAAGGGGCTGAAGAAATCTCTCAAATCCTTTTGGGCTGGAGCAGCTTCGTGTCCGGACTGCCCCAAGTAGGGGCAGAAGATCGGGGTCTGTCTGCAAATGGGTTGTGTAGATGCTACACTCAGTTACATCAAAAAGCAAGTGATTTTGCAAACAACTTGTTAAGAGAATTTCTTTAGCAGCAGTAGCATCTTTTTTGTTTTCACTAAGTGGAGTTATTTGCTGGCAATTATTTCAGACCGGAATAGCTGGAGACCGTAGAGTTGCATTTGCATTTTTGTTCAAGTGCCTGCACATGTACTGCACACTGTGTTCCTTGTGAGGCTGTCATTTATTGTCCAAAAACTTTGCTTTCCACATCCAAGCACTAGAGCAGGAACCTCATAGGCTGACCTAGGTCTGGAGAGCAAAAACTGAATGGCTGTCCTAATGTAGAGTCATACTTTATTATTATTAAATTATTACATTAAGCCCTGAGCCTTCCATTAAGTGGCTGTTTCTTTTTTATTCTCTGTTCCTTTCCATAGCATTATATGCCATTCAGACTGAAATCTGTTTCAGCACCAGAAAGTTGCCCCAGTAGTCCCTGAAGGCAATTCCTCCTTCCCATGTCCGAAGGTGGACCTCTCATCCAGCATCTTGCTGTGCTGCTTTCAGGAGCCACTGAATTGCACTTCACAGAGTCTGTTCAGGAATCAGACATAAGTCACATTTCAGTTATTCCCTGACATTGTCTTTAATAAGTGGTCCTTTGCAAGCCTGACACTGAGCTCATTGTTTAAGCAGGTACTGGTCATGGATCTCACTGAAGCTCCACACTAACTTCTGATTTCTGAAATGAAATGTCTCGAGTGCTACTTATTCATTCTCTAGGAAACCCACAGGGGAAAAGTCTCCTAAAGACTTTTTTTATGTTTGTTTTTTTTTTTTCCTCTTAGCTAGTCCTGAAAATGCAGTGTAGTCTAAGTCAAGCAGAAATACCTTGTGGCAACCAGTGACAGTTTTGAAGGCAGCAAGAAATTACTCAGAAGGAAGGTCTTCAGTTAGGGATGGGCTCTTCCACAGTCTCTGATACAGATTTGAGCCCAGCAAGACCTAAACAAGCTGGAAAGGAAAAATCCAAAGTATGATGTAAAGACTAAATCAAGAATAAAATTCTGGCAATAAGTTGTGGTTTTATAAGCAAATAAGAGCAGTGGCCACAGTTCCTGCAAGAAATGCTTACTTTGCTTTGATTTTGATTTTTTTCATTGGGAGGGTTCAGCAGAAATTTTCAGCTTTCTGATAAAGCAACACATTCTCAGCTGGACTGGGTCCCCAGATCTTTTTAGTTTCACCTCTTTCAAAGAAAAGGAGTGGGGATTACCTTCTCCAGTACGGGAGTTTCCAAAGGCAATCCCCCACCCCTCAGTCATCAGCTGATGATGCACCTGCTAGGCTGGAAGTCAGGACTTAGTATTTTTTGGAAGGTGTCAGCTCCTAACCTGAGCCCTCACATCCAGAAAAGAAAATTTACATTGATCTGTATTCAGAGCGCATTCTTATGACATCAAATCAGTGCTTTCCAGCTTGTCAGCCTGACAAAGTGCAGCATTTACAACTCCCCAGTGAAACACGGAGAGGAATTCCTGAAGGGGGCTGTCATCTGGGCAGCATCATGTCGTGCAGGGTGGCAGTGGGACCGGTAAGAGCAGAGGTGCTCAGTGTGCTCATTTCTGGGAGGATAACCTCAAAACCCATCAGCTAAACCACGGCAACTTTCTCCTCCAGCTTTTTCTCGCTCCCTTTTCTCTGCAGCTCCCCTATTCCCATGGTTTCACAGAAGTTTGTTTGGGGGTTTGTTTTTTGTTGTTTTTTTTTCTTTGCTGTCTTTTACTCTTTCCTTTTGGAGCCCACAGCAAGATAACTTTGAGGGCAACAAAACCACCCCAGCAGGTCACAGGGGCTGCTGTCTGACACGCCAGCCTACACATGGCTGCTGTCGGAACCAGCAGGGGCAGGGGCTGAGGTCTCAGAGCAGACTAAACGGGATTTAATTCAATCTTTAGGCGGTGGTTCACTGAACAAAGGCCTGACTGTGCCTGGCCTGGCCCTCCCTCAGCAGGGAGCCTGCGGGACAGCCAGACCGGACTAAACAAAATTTGCCAGTCTGGCACTGATTGAAGTTCAAAGCCCCAGGAAGGGCAGGAGCAGTGGGCAAAGTCGCTTTGCTGTAGTGGGGAGATAGGGCAAAGGCTGTCAGACCTCTGCCATTGAGCCTGCTTTACCTGTTGTAGGTGCTGCACGTCAGAAATTGTTAATTCTGTAAGAATAAATGCCTCTCTCCTAAACACTCTTGACTAGCTGAAAACGTGGAGAGTAGTTTGCAGCGTACTGCAGATTATTCCCAGTACAAAGACATCATCTGTCATTGTCTCATCACTCTTGTTTTCACTGCCTTCATTCTGCCTTACTCGTGCTTTTCCTAAAAGTAATAACAGGGTTTTACAGGTTTTTATATTTGTTCTTCTTTTATTTTTTGAAATGCCTGTGATTTCTGACAGCTGGTGGGTTTGTCTGAGCAACTGCAACCCCTTCTCATGGGCTGACCTGGTTGCAGTTCATTTCCCCACACCCAGTGTCCCCCCAGCACTGTCCCTGTCAGGGGTCAGAGCGGCACTGGCTGCACACAGAGGACACCTCCATATTTCTCCCACTTCTTCCATCAGGAGAATGGCATTTTTCCCACCCAGGAGTGCAGAGCCCACCTCCTGCACCCTTGGGCACAGCGATGGAATTGGAGAATCATAGAATATTAGGAGTTGGA
This sequence comes from Phaethornis superciliosus, assembly GCA_023637945.1. Lineage (NCBI taxonomy): Eukaryota > Metazoa > Chordata > Aves > Apodiformes > Trochilidae > Phaethornis > Phaethornis superciliosus. The sequence goes on along the minus strand of JAJQWJ010000001.1, from coordinate 106,596,991 downwards.
AGGGACCCCTAGAGATCATCTAGTCCAACACCCCTGCCAAAGCAAGATGACACAGAAATGCATCCAGGCAGGTTTTGAAAGTCTCCAGCAAAGGAGACTCCATAACCTCTCTGGGCAGCCTGTGCCAGTGCTCCATCACCCTCACAGTAAAGTTTCTCCTCATGTTGAGGCCTCCGGTCTCAAGAATTCACACATCATTTGCTACCAGTTGCAAGCTCCTTCTCCATGTGCTGGGGATAGTGCTGGGAGCAGGAGGAGAAAGGAGCCTACATGCCCATGATACAACCACTGAGGCATTTGGGCCTCTCCTGTTTTTTCCCATCTCCCTGATATGAGCTGTGATAAGCCTAGGCTGGCTTTCCAATTTCTCAGTCTGGACATGGTGCCCTGAAGGAGTCTGTCTATGGGCTGGAGCAGACTTCTGTACAGAGCTTGCCTGTACTTACAAGGTAGCAGAGCAAATAAACTCTGTTAGTACAAAGCTATGCCTGTAGATTTTTCCTCTCTTTAGGTTTTTCCTTCTCTTCCTGCATTTTTTCCTCCTCCTTTCTATGAATGCATTGTGGCTGCCTCTCAGCAAGATGGCCAAAAGGGTCCTCTGCAGCCAGGCTTTTTCTACCCAAAATCTGAGGCACGATGCTTACTGCCAGCTGGAAGCCAACATTGTTTTGACTCTTTGTATTAAAAAAAATCAATGGCATAGAAGTAGGCACTTCCTTCCCTGCTAATCAAAGTTAGTTTTATTGAGTGTGTGTATCTTAGCCTCATGCTCTGGCATATACATGAATTTTAAGACACTAGCTACCCCTTGTTTAAATGTTGTGCCACTCCACAACATCAGGATGAGTAACCAAGCTGAATCTTGAATCCTCCCCACCCGGGCTGTATCACATATGAACCTCGTTAAAAGCACTTCAGGAGTCAGTCACGAGAGAAAATAAAACTAAATGAATGGCAACAACCACGCTGGGGAGAATTATGCACACTAATAATGGTGTCAGCACTTGCTGCTGGAGTGCTATTAATGTGCAGAAGCGTTGTCTGTGCTCGATTAGAGAGTAATCCCTTCCCAGCCAGGGGTCCAGGCTGGTGCCATTGGCAGATGTGCCGCACGGCAGGACCCATTCCCTCCCCGTAGCCCTCCTCTGACACCCAGCAGTGAGAGGGGGACACTTTGGTGTTGACGTCAACAGGTAGCTGATGCCACACCGTTCCAGTTTGGTGTCCTTGTGCCACGCTGGAGAGGGAATCGCATTGAACTTGTCTGGGGCTGGCAGACAGGCGTCACACAATCACTGAGACATTTGGGATCCCAGCTCCTCCAGAGGCATCCTCTCCAGAGACTGGTGCCAAGCTGGTGGTCACCATCAGGCTCATCTCTGTTGCAGCTGGGCAGTGGGGCTGCCTGTGGGAATCAGATGCTCTGGGCTCTGGGCTGTGCAGCCCTATGCCTGTGAACATTAATTCTGCTGCCGCTGCTCTTTGTCCTCACCTAGCTCTCCAAATCATGTCCAGAGGGTAGATGATGTCTGGTCTAAATAAATACACTGGAGAGGCTGAGTTTCCTGCCTCCTTCTCCCCCTCCTAGCACATCTGTGCCGGAAGAAACCTAATTTAAGCCCTGTGTCTCTGGCACAAACAAACTGGAGCTCCAAACCCTTGGAAAGAGCACACTATTCTTGCTTTCTTAAGACCTTTTAATGCTTGCTTTTCCTTGTGGTTTCAGGTTTTACTGCCTTTGACGAGGGAGGCAGAAGTCGTGCTTTGAAATTATTTTTATTTTGTACACTGGAGTAGTTTCTGAGTTGAACTCTGCTGTGTGCAGCTTATTGCCCTGCCATTTTGGATTTGTTTATTCATGCAGCGGTCACGAGAATCCCTCCAGCCTATGCATCCATCAGTGAGTTTGCTGTGGTTTGAAGTGGGTTTATCTCAGTCTACAGAATGTGTAGCAGTGCATTGGTGACTCATAAACGGCTAAATCCTGCAAAAGCACATGTTTAAGCACATGTTTATCTTCCAGCACATTATTATGTCTCACAGAAGTAAATGGGACAACTCATTTTCTTGAAGTCAGGCTTGTTCTTATGCACCATTGAAGGCTGGAGTCAGGGAGCTCAGCACCTCACAGGAGTGAGACCATGATGATTTTCTTTTCTTGCCTGTGTAAGTCACATTCCTGAAAACACACTCTGAAGGATCAAGTTCTGCTACTGTTGAATAGCACATATTCAAAGATAGTCTGGTTTTAATCAATCAGTGGAAGACTTTGAGCAAATGAGATCGCCTTTCCTATAACTCAATTTTCCATGTGTAAAGTAGAGATAATGATATTTGCCTTGTTTGCAGGACACTTAAAGATTTACTGAGAATTCACTCCATAAGAGAAAGGTTCTGTACGTGGCTCTGAATAAATCAGCGTGAACACATACTCACATCACTGAATGCAGAATAGGGTCTGGGAAGATATTTTTTTGTTTTATACATCTGCTGGCTCTCAGCTGTAGGCAAAAAAAAACTTTTTATGAGAAGACTAGAGAGACATTTTGCAGAACATTGTTTAGTACAAAAGTTGTAGCCTTAGGGGAATAGGTTCTCATTCTCCCTGTGTGCATACATGTTAAAGCTATTAAAAGGTGCCAAAGCAGTAAAACCTAGGCTTGGTGTAAAACAGAAACTTTCATGGTTGTGACACACCTTTTCCTAGGAAATAAAAACTCAGAGGGATAGCATTCTTGGCACATAAAATTTGAATTTCCTGGTGACTTTCCTATCTTCACGTGAATGAGGCAGGATGACATTTTGTCACGTGCCAGCTACTAGGATGGAAACACATTCTAGTGTTATTCTAGCTAAGGATCTAGTTCTTTACATTTTACTGTAAATATTTTTAGTAAAAGGAAAATCTACCCATGAAGTATATTTTCTAAAATTATATTGGAAGGATGACATTGCCTTTATGTTGTCTTATGAGTAGGCCATTGACATTTCCCAGGAAAATGCACATTTGCAGTCCTAAAGTTCCTGATGAATTCACATTTCATCCTATTTTTGAGCCTTCAGTTTTTAGCATATGGATAATTCTCGTTTTCCAGCCAAGCAGATGTAACATTGGTTGACTCTTAAAACTGCAAGCCCAGTTTCAGCATTTTCCACATCTTTCTATTTTCTTTTCAGTGGAGATTTTGTCTGCCATGTAAAACAAAGTGATTATTCAATCCAAATCTTTGGAAAATTCTGTTCTTTGGCAGATTGCTGTGTTGTCTGATACTTCTTTTTTTTTTTAAGTTTTAAATTTCTGGAAGGGAAATCCTTCCTATGAAGAGACTTAAGTTTCCATCTGTCATGAGAAAAACTGTTCCCTCTGGAATATTAGAGGTAAGCTTGGAAGACAACATGAAACAGAAATAAAATTCCAGATTGCTTCACTTTGAATTTCAGCCCTGTTCTTTTGGAGGGGTTATTGTTTCCAGAAAACACCTTGTTTTTTAAATTTTCTTGGCCTTTTCAAGTTTGGTAGCATTGACTGTAGTAGCCAAGACTTCTGGATATGCAGCAGACAGGAGAAATGTACAGCATCTGTCAATAGATAAATATACATATGTGTGTTATATGGGACATAAAGCTTAGTTTTGTGCTGCTATAAACACAAAGCACTAATGAAATGCTGCAACACTGGTTTTCCCTCTCTGTTGTCTTGCTTTGACCAAGAAAGGATTGGAGATTCTTGCAGAAAGTTGTTTGGCAGATAATTTGTGAGATATATTTAGAAAAGCTTTATGTAAGTTCTCTGCCTTTCCCATGGTTTGGATGAGCCTACCTTCTCCCTACCACTTTGGAACTCTGCTCCTGCATCCTTAATATGTACTTCAGACATATGCTAGGTCATTCAGACTTCTTTTCAGGTACTCTGAAAATTATATTCTGTTCTTTCTTAAAACTTAACTCATCTCCCTTGATCCCTCAGCTGTAGGCAAAGGTTTCTCTTCTGATAAGCAGACAGTGATGTGCAGCTATCAGTGACTATGTGCTGTCTGATTGAATACATGCTCAAGCCTCCATTCTTCTTTCAAGGGTTGACAGATTTATAAATTAATTTCAGAGATAGGTGTCTCTAAATAAGTGTATCTTAATGACAGCAGAGTCGTGATTCTGCTGCCCATACATACATATGTATGTATGGTGCCATTTGAGATGCCCTGGGGTTTTCCAGATGGCCCCAGTTGCTGTTTCGCATGGCTTCCCTGCGATGTGGGTCCCCCATGGGTCGTGTAGGATGTCTGCTGTCACCAAGAAGACATCCTGGACTCCTTGAGGCATCTCAAAGTGCAACAGATACCTAGTGGAGGTATGTGAGTCCATTTCTACTTCTGCAACAGTATTATTTGGTTCCTCAAAGACTTCCTAGATATACGAGATTCAAAGAAAGATCTGTCCTCAAGCAAAGGAATATTTCTATGGCAAATCACCTGAGAACAGGGTTTGTGGCACAGGAAAATGCCAGATATCCTTTCTTCTCTAGATATCATGGAATTTCTCATGCTGTTTCAGAACAGCTTTTCTCTCTGCAGCTCTCAGGTCACAGCAAAATATCAAGCAACATAGAGAGGGCATTGTATGGCTTCCTTTATGCAACTGATTCCTAAATATTTGCTTTGGAAGAAAACAGCCTGTTGTTTAGTATAAATGAAAATGTAATTTACTTCTCCTTTGATCAAACTCAAGCCAGTCGCATGACAGGAGTGCTGCTAACACACGCTGTGGATCTGTTTTTGTCTATTCCCACTAGGCAAGCAGAGATTGCTTTCAGTAGCAAAGCATCCTAGTGCTTGGGCGTGGTGCAGAGGAGGGTTCAAGTAATGAGCAAGCTCTCATTGCTCTCAGAAGACCTGGCAGAAGGCCCCGTCTATTCTTTAATTACATTTCAACAGCTGTTTTTTATATATTTGTTTCCTTATTCAAAAGTGGCTTATGGGAAAAAAAAAAAAAAAAAAAAAAGAAAAAAAAAAGAGGAATTGAGGAATTTTTTAAAAAGTGAGCAATAAGCATGCTTTTAACCAAGAAACACAAAACTCTGCAACACAAGTAGCTGTCATGGATTAGCCAAAATCTTTCCAAGAAAAATTATTTCCTTCCCAGACCCACGTCAATGTTGATGCCACTATGGATGAGGTGGAAAGAAAACAGAGCAGGTTGGAACTTGATTAAGACCAAAGGCTATAATCTATATTGACTTGCAAAAAATCAAATAGATAGTTGTTAGATAATAGTCAGCCATCCTAACAGTGAAGTGATGGCCCCACATGAGGATACCCATAGGGACCAGGTCATTCCAGGGAACCTTCATCCATAAACAGCAGCTCCCAGACCTCATCTGTAGAGCTGTGCTTGGTTTCAGGGGAGTGATTTGCAGTACTCCCACCCATGCTTTACACTTTACACCAGACATCTTCTTCTAGCTCAGGAAAACTGTGGTGGGAAGGGGAAACATGGCTGTGAAATTGCCTCTGCTCGCAGTTTATCCCAGACACCAGAGTCCATGTGCCATCTCTGCTCAAGGCTGATGCCAGCCCATCTGCTGAGAGATGTGAAAAACCCTCCAGAAGAGTCCTTCAAGATCAGCCATGTTGAGCCAAAACTTCTCCCTGTTAGTTTAGCTGATGTGAGCTAAGGGGAAAGTTTCCCAGTTGTGGTGTGATGATCATCTTTGCTCCAGCAAGGGTAAAAGTGAAAAAGTTCACACAAAAATCAATCTAAAGAGGTAATCTTTTCAATTACTGAAAAGAAAAAGAAAGCTTTCTCCATTCTGAGCAGCCTCAGATACTGAGCTAAGAGTGTTCTTTCTAACTTTACTGGTGCAGAAGAGGTGGTCTTGTCCCATACCTCATGTCTTGCTCCTTCTCTGCCCAAAGCTGTAAATATAGGTGTGTGGGGATGGCACCAAAGGGTCATCTTGTCTTCAGTAGCATAAGGTTAGTGAAGTCTTTTAGGACTTGGCACTCATGGTCCTTCCCAGCTCCTAGCAGTCAGAAGCATAGGGATTTCTTAGGCTGAAAAGTACATATATACTATTATGCTTAGCAGACAGTAACAGACCTTTACTTAATGGGTTCATGAAACGTAGTCTGTGAACATTTTTAAACTCCTTCAAATCCTTTTCTAATTTGGTCTCTACAGCATCCTGTGACTTAAGTTCCATGGTTTAAATAAAAGCCATGTGAAAAAGTCCTTCCTTAGCTTGTTACAAAAACTGCTACCTGATAATTTTTTGTTCTTGAGTGGCTTCTTCACTCTATGATTTTATAGGCATCTTTTATATTTTTTCTACCAACACAAACATATGCAGAGTCTTTTCTGCTCCCCAAGAAGAGGAGAAAATGGAATGCAAAAACATCTGGAATACAAGAGACTACATGCCATCTAGTTAAAGCAAGATGGTTGTCCATAACTATTTGTGTATGCATATGTGTAAAAGGAAATTATTAAAACAAGAAGGCTCTGTTATCTTTGTTGGTTAGTGAAGACAGAGCAAAGAAGCAATATTTTTAATCTCCAGTGAAACTAGGTAGGCAAATCAGGAGGATGGGAAGTCCTAGCCTCTGTTTCCAAAAAGGCTAACTGTGGAACAAGTTTAGGACCAACACAGCCAAGTTCAGTCTGGATGTTTCCTACTGAGGAATGTGGTGAATAATTATACAGTTGTCTCCTGAAAATAAAGCTTGTACTGGACTTAGAAACACAGGTGTTAATGAAATGCATCAAAACTAAAAATACCTTAGAAACTAATGTGCCAAAATGTCACGATCAGATGATGAAAAATAAGTCCAGGCATGGAAATCAAGTGCATTTCTTGCAGGAGGTAAGTGAGTCACCTCACCTTCAGAAAAGCCTAATGTGAAATCTCTCAGAAACATTTGCCTATAGTTGTGTTTTAAAGGACATGCTTCAGCACTGTTAACTTACAGTTCTTTGCTTTTGTTTGCACAACTGAAAGCAACATATGTTATTTTATGAACTGCCAGACATCATGGCAGAGAAACAAACTCTCCCCCCAGAGTGCATGGGGTTCCAATGCTTACCAGTGTTACCAAAAGTACTGCTGAAAAAAAGATGAAGGGAAGGACAACCACCTTTAAAGGCATTTCCTGTCTCATTCAGTGCACAAATCCCACCCCAGCCTTAAAATAGCCATAACCTGAAATACTACAGCCTAGGAAAAGGAGGTGAGGATGCAGACCTCAGCATTTATAAGGTACCAGAGTGCTGTAGCTGCCATAGTTCATCTTGGGTGTTTTCAGCTTAATTTCTATAACAGATTGTTCATCCCTGCAAAAATATCCAAATATCCAGAGCAGATTTGGATCTGAAAGTTGTAAACTGTTCATTCAAAATAGCTCTAATGGATTACTTTTGCTAACTTAGCATGACACCAACCTTTGGACTTTCTTTCAGTTCTCATTCCTTTTTAGCTTATTTGTGGAAACTTATAATTAGATTTTCCTTTTCCTCCTTATCCCCCTTCCACAGCTGATAAAGTGCCATAAATCCTGGACATCATCCATGAGTGCAGTCATTTATGAATTTTGCTATTTTTTTGCACATTGCACCATATGTAAGACAAACTAACTTAGAGGCACAGTTTCTTATTCCTGGCATGCAGGAGAGTCACTGAGAGATATCATATGGTCTCCTGGCAAAAGTACAAAGTGGCTCTTGTTGTTTGATCTACTGTCTTAAACTTAAATGCAAAATCTGATAATTGGGTCAGGCAGGAGAAGAACCTTGCTAATAAAGCTCTTTTCATTTCCTTTTCCTATATTTCCTCTTTTCATCTTTTCTTTCTCCCTTTCTTGGTTGGTCTGAGGAGCTGGAATCAGCTGTTAGCAAAAGGGTTAGCAGTGGAGCCTGGCTTATGGAATTTCATCTTCTCCCCAAAATCCCCTTCTGTCTGTCATCTTTCAGCATATGCTGTTCTCCCTGCTGTCTTGCCAGTGGATTTGCTTGCTCTCTTGGGCCTGCTATGAAAGGTTTCTCAGAAATATCTGTCTTTACAAAACCTGAACTGTTGAATGCTTGGTAAACATTTCTGCAAAATCATTGCCTCTTCAAAACCAAAAATTGTCTAGGAATCTCTTTTTTCATCTAGCAATCTCTTTCATGCTATTTTTAACAAAGGCAGAGGTTTGCACTCCTAGGACACACAAGTGAGATGGACGCTGAACTTTTTTTACAAGCCAAATCTCTCCATAATATAAGAAGTTGAGACTGGAGCACTCAGCTGAGTGATTTTTTATTTTTTTTTTTTAAGCAGTAATAGAGCACTTTTGTGCTCTTCTAGAACTATCAGAGCAAGAATATTTTGTGGTCGGTATAATGAATGGAATTAGATACTTGATGGTTGCTCATGTAATCAGGTTGGCTGTATTTTCGCTCTATGACTTTGCCTAAATTTCATTGAAAAATATGAAACCCCAGTACTGAAACTTCAGCCTATGCACTTTAAAGAAGCCCTTGAACTTCTATGCCTGCAGCTTTGTCAAGCTGGGTTGTCACCTCTGCAGATCCATCAGCATGGCAGAGTTGCTGCAAAAGGGCTCTTAGGTCACATGAGAGATGGTTGCAGGAGTGGGTGGTTGTTGGCCAGGAGTGACTAAGAGTATTATAATTGATAACTAAGCCCCTGCTGTAGGTGCTTAGCACACATGAAGCCCAGCAGGGCTTCCAAACCTGTGAAAATTGTCTGGTTTACTACAGTACAGTCTTTCATTTGGCTTACTCTCAGAACCATGACTTTCTTCCACGTCTTCCCTCTGGGAGGCTTGGAAGTTATTCTCAAGGCAGAAAACAGATTTTACGTTTGATGAAGAGCCAAATAAAGTATTCTTCTCCCAAGTATTGACCACAAACACAGAAGCTCCCCAGCTACGATCAGGACAAATAGTTCAAAAGCTTTTTTGCTCTAGTCAAGTACTGAGCAGGAGAGGTTTTGTGGATATAGCTGTGCCTGCTCTCAAAACTGCATCCTGAGTGGTGTGCTTTGGAGAGAATTGATCCACTGGGTCTTTGCAAACCAAACTGGCTTGCTGGGTATGAATTTCTAAGTAACTCCTTGCTCACGACAGAAACATAATTAATAAAAAAATTTTAAAAAACAAAACTCCCAAAAAACAAACTAACACCCCCCCAAAACAACCAAAAAAAACCCCTGAAAACCCCCAAAAAACAACTACAAACAAACATGGAAAAAACCCTAATACAACAACCCACAAAATAAAGCAAAACATATTAGAAAATATGTACTGAATAATGTGTACTGGAAGAGGATATTTTTAGCAAAGATCAGCCATGCTGCGTTTTCACTGTGCGTTCCAACTTCAGCCTTAAATACTGCATCTTGGTTTGTAGAACGGACACTCAAGCAGCTGTGCAGTTTCATAGAAGAAAACACCAGAGCCAGTGAGTGCAGAATACATGAGCAGAAAAATAAAATTAAAAATCTGTAAGGCACCCTCAGGATACGTGCTGAACCCGGAACTCAGGAAGAACATGAGGTTTTGCAATTGTTAAGTAAGAGGGCAGAATAATAGCATAAGGGGCTCAGAGTAATTTTTACTTTCTCCCAATATTTTTTTTTTCTGCATTTTTCATAGGGAAAAGATTAAGCAATCTCAGACAGCAAAGCGATAAGAACACAAGCAAGGACTGTCAGCAGGGCTTCTGTGTTATTTTTACTTTTGGCAGACATAAGAGGGCTCAGCTCCTAGTTCATTTTGTGTGATGACTTAAGACCTTTTGCAGGTTTGAATATTCGAGCTGGGGGCCAGCTTACAGAGTCATTTTTCCTCATGCATCAGCATGAGAGTCATCCATGTTGATCCACTGTCAAACCTCAGTCTTGCACACTACTGAACATAGACAGGGCAATCAGGTGGTATGTGCAGTATATGTCTTTATTCGCCCCTGTTTTACACCCTAAGTTGTTTCCATGACTACTTTTATCTGTCATTAATTACTTCACATCTAATGTATAATCCATGTGATGAGCAATGTGTACACTGACTACAAGTGGCTACATTGCAGTGTGACTTTTTTAGTCATTTTGCAAACTGGATGTTTCCAAATAGACCTCTATGAGAAAGAATGAATCTGTAAGGGTAGCAAAAGATGCTGGTGCTGCTTTGCAAATTCCTTCATCCTATTCATTGAAAATTATCTTGTCTTTTCTCATTTGGGGTTAGTGCAGTATCATTAACCTCAGTTTGGAGAGAACTGCTTCAGGTTAAGATAGCTGTAACATTATTGACAAGAAGAGCAGTATATTGCCAAAGCAAACAGAACTCTGCTAAGCAGTGAGCACTTGCAGGCAAGGAACATCATCGGTGAGCTCAGGTGAGACCTGGCAGGTGACCCTGGCAATCCTCAAGCACCGAGGCCAATGCTGTAGACCAGAACAAGTTATTTGAGGGCTACATTCCCCAGAACATGCCCCACTCTTTTTCCAGCACTCCAGGAGTTGTGTGGGATGCCCACAGCCACCAGGGCCTGAACGCCAGCTGCTTACATCTCGTCTCTGTGGCCACAGTATGGGGCTTTGTGGCTCAAGGGAGCCTTTGAAGACATAGACTGGAGCAGGACAGTGGCTTCTCCCTCTGTCACACAGACATCGATTGCCTGAGCCCACAGTCTTCCCTGGTGTTCACTGAAACGAGAAGTCCCAGGGCAATGAGCCAGAAGGGTAACACTGCTGTGGCTCCTTCTACCCACAGCACTCAGCTGGGTTGTAACCCCTGCACCAGCGACCACAGGGAGAGAAAGGAAGGGGGACAATAAAGAGTCTTAGCCATATAAAGTCTGACAGGAATTGCATGGCTTCAATTATAACTGGCCCGTGTTGTTGGGTTTGGTTTTGTATCTTTTTTTGTTGTTGTTGTCGTTATTACTCCAGATTCACTGGTTCAATAGTTAATCCTGCCCAGAACTTCCTTTGTTTGATTCCTGCGTGCACACTGCCTGAATATTGCCCAAACTTTTCTTTTGTGTATGTTTACTAGTTGACTTTATGAAAAAAAAGTTTTGCATGAAAGGGCAGAAGCAGTAACCGTGTTATTTTAGTTCAAAAATAAATGTGAACAAAACTACTCTTGACAGTTAACAAATATGGAATACACTTGACTTCAAGGCTATTAAACAGGAGCAGCAAAATGTTCCCAGCAGTTGCTTAATGCAATTACTTGATTAGAGAAGGGCATTTCATTTCCTAACCGCTACAAGAATAAGCAATATAGCTGTCAATAATTTTGCAGTGAGGGCTGGGGGATGGTGGTCAGCCTTAGACCACATCTTTGCATGGTCATTAGTGCATATCCATCAATGCACCCAGCAAAGCCTACAGATTCTTAAGGGATTTCAGCAGTATGTGAATGACCTTTTCTTTCATCAGTTTCCAGGATGTTTTTCATTACTGAATATGCAGCACATCATCATGTTTTACATCAATCCTCCATTTAAGTCATATCATGTTATTTTGAGACAGCCTCTGAACTTGGCTGCCTTTTGCCTTAAAGAGTTGATGCGTAGGTGGGGTGGTTCCCTATCAGAAGGTATCATTGCTAGGCTGCAAGACCTTGTAGGTGGTAGCGTTTGTACAAAATATATGTTCTATCGAGAGAAAGTCACTCCATCCCAAAAAGACAGCTTTTCATCCCCTGTAGTGTCTGCTAGCAGGCAAGGGGGGGCCTTCACCTGCATGTTAATGTGTCCAGAATTGCACCTCTGAAGGACATCTCCCAGCCAACCCCCACCATGCTGTGTTGTGTATTGTGGGGAAACTTTCCTGCTGAAAAAACCCTGAAAGGCAGTGTTCAGGGAGTCCAGATACATGCCCTGGTCACTGAAGAGTCCAAGGCATGTACTTGAAGGGTCCTCAAGCAAACACCTCTCAAACACAAACAGTGTGTCTGTCAGGGCTACAGCACCAGGGGTTTCTCCCTGCAGACCTACCCCTGATGCTCAGCATTACTCATACTGAGAACGCTGCTGGAGTGTATGCCCACCAGGTAAAGAGCTGATGGAGCAGTGCATGGCAGTAAGACACATCAAAAACGTTCCTTATTTTTCTTGTGGTCACAGCATGCGGAGCCCAATCTAGCACAAGATCTAGGTGCTGGTAGCCCTGTGGTGAGGGTCATCTCTGCCTTGAAGAGCCAAAGTCCATGTGCCTGCAAAACCAGGCATACAGGAAAACAGTGACATCCCTTTGCTTGAAACACAGGAAGCTATGGAGTGGCAGGGGCTGTTCACACTTCTGTGCTACCTCTGGCCTGAAAGGCAGGAACATTTTTGTTTCCCTGAAAGAAAGAATTGTTTCCATCATTCCTCAGTCTAACTTGAGTCATATTTATAAATACATTCTGTCTGTGTTACTAAAGGAGACATCTTGACCATGTGTTCAAAATTATAAGTGTGAACTCACAGAGTTCTGTTGTACATAAATATTGCCTGCCACAGTGTCATTCCTCAGCCTTATATTGGCTTCTTTAAACTCATTTATGATATAAATAATAATGATTTCTTTTAGGGGGGTAGTTCCTGAGCTGAGTGGTACACTGTGCATGGATTTATACAGAGGATGGGACAGAATTAAAGCAGGTTTTTTATAATCCACTCCCAAGCTCCAGGTCACACAACCCAGGAGGAAATGGTCAGATCTGCTGTAAGCTCTCCACCATGCTGAACTTTATCATGACTGAACTCATTCATCCAAAGCAGCTGGGTGACTTATGAATTTGGAAGTTCATTTTTGTTTGTAAAAAAAAAACCAAAACCACAACTCCCTCCTTCTGCAACAAAAATTATGTGTATATATATATTAAAAAAAAAAAAAACAAAAAAACCCCACTGCATATGTGTTCACTTTGAGTCTGATTTATCATTGGTTTAATTTTTTTAATTTCTATTTTTTTTTAAACATACACCAGTCTTCAAAAAAATAAGGAAAAAAAAATTACGCAGAGTCAAATATTAATTTTGACTCTGCAAAAGGCAGAGTCAAATATTAATTTTAAAATTATCCTAGTGAAGTTTAAAACAAAAATTCATTTAGAGAATATCAGAATGAAATTAACTGCTTCAACACAATTTCCCCACCTTTTTGGACTGCATCAATATGCAAGTTTTATTCAGATCCATTAACTTAAATGTTGACTTTCACTAGAAAAAAAAATTCTTCATTTCTGCTCAGAACTTTTCCATAGTGATTTCAGAACTGGGGGTATTCCCTGCATTTCTGCATCTTGCTGCACACTGATACTAAGAAGATCAATTTGTTTTTTCCCCTTTGCCATCTCTCTCAGGTTTTCAGGCTTTGAGTCAACTTCCCTTTAGATACTTTCCAAGTAGAGCCAAACCACTGTACATGGTCTAGTTTGGCTTTTTCTGGGAAAACTGGGAAGTTTTCAATATTAGGACTGCTTTGTGCATTTTAGAGAGCTGTGAAATCGAGAAGGCATCTCTTGACAGATTATTGTCAATCCACTTGCTAACGGGGTCTGTAAGATTGCTGGCACGCAGGAAGCCAGCATCCCTCAGCAGAGAGTTGGCAGTGATGCAGCTCCTCTCTGCCCGTCCTCTTCATTCCCCTGCCTCTCTCTTAGCAGTGACTGAATTATAAAAACTTGGGTGCAGATCCAGGAAGACACAAGGAAGCAGTGAGCAGCTCTGTTGAGTTCAGCACACTGGCAGAGTGGGTGATAGTGAGCAGGGGGGGGTCTTGTGCAACTGCTGGATATGGAAAAGAAAAAAAACCCTTTCTGCTGGGACATAAGGAAAATCCCCACTGTTGTGACTGCTCAGCACCAAGTCAGCCCCTGGTGTGGCCCAGCACACGCAGCCCTTACATTACCACACATGGGAGCTGCTTTCTAATTTTACTTCAAAAGGAATTTGAGCGTATGTATTACCTTAGTCAGGGAAGAACAAAATCCAGAAGTGCTTCCCTTGATGTGTTGTTCATTCTTCTACTGGGTGTACTGAGGGCAAAATTCTCTGTCGTTTCTGATCTTGACATAGATCAAAAGCAAAAAAAATAAAAAAGAAGATCCTGTATTTGCTGTTTGCATTTTTGTGATCCAGACTTTTCACACACATATACAACAGTGATGCTTGCAACCTGTAGCTGAGAAAGCTTCGGCGTGTTTACAGTAGTTTGCAAGTAAATTAACACAGCACTCATTTCTCTAGAAAAGGGATGTTTGTGACTGCAGTTCTGGCTACAAAATGCTACTGAGCTGGGACGAGTGGCCTGCTGAAGCTGAATAGTGGTCTTTGATACTGATATTCTAGATTCAGATCTTTCATAGGTAGTAAAATATCAGGTTTCTTTTATCAGCCCATTTCCAGGCCCTGCAAGTAATTTACTTTCATGAGCAATTTCTCGAGTTTTCTGTCATACACAGGTTTTTATGATATCAACCCCTCATCTTGTATATATCACAATGTGCCACACTTCATATGAAACCACTGGTTGTTTAGGCATTTTTCCTCTTAATAATTTTAGAATTTCTACACGGTTATCATAGGCTTTGGTTTCTCTTTTCTGTCTTTCTGAATGTATGCATATCCATATGTATATATGTGTGTATACATACATATGTAACGTGTGCTTGTGCAAGTTTGCGTATGCAAACCCACCTGCGAGCAGTGAAATTTTTCATCTGAAATTATAAAACACATCAGCCACAAAGATTCCTATATCTTGTCAGAGGAAATCATGCCCTAGGAACCTGAATTCCATGCTTCCCTATCTTACATAATTTCTCAATCGTTTCCATTGCAGATATGAAATGTGTCATGTCAAAGAATGTGAGGAGAGATGCTTTCTTCCCAAATCGTGTACATAGCTATTGCATGCTGCAACTACACGGTGACAGTGTGCATTAGAAGCCCTGGAATATAAAGCTGGCTGGGAGGTGGAAAACTATTTCTTTTGTGAACCAAAAAAAATGCATGTTCAGATATATATTTTTAAAGGTATCCTTCTGAATTAAAAAATACTCATTTTCTGAATCTGAGGGTCTGTTTTCCAGAGTCTTTTGGCTCCTTTTCATTCTCCCAGTCCCCCACCCTAGGCAGTGGCTGTGCTGGATAACCTCTCTCCACCCTAAGCAGCAGCAGTGCGATGCTTTTGAAATGCTGCACCCGTCCGCTCACCCCTTTCAAGCCCAGCTCATTCCAATTTAATGAGCTTTAATCTCTGCCTTTCAACCAGTGGGCATGTGGGGGTGCCTCCACACAGGGACCACAGGGGCATAAGTCGCCTCTGTCTACTCATCTGACCACCCAAATGCCCACAAGAAACCCAGGTAAGGGAGGGGCGTGCTCCACTTGCCTGAAGTGTCAGCCTCCCCCCTCCCCTTCATCAGCATCTCCATCCCCCTGCCTCTCCTGCACCTCCTGGCCCCACTGTGACCGTGGAGCTGGGGGAGGCTGCGTGCTCAGCCCACCTCAGGCTGCCCTTCTATGTGTATATGTCTAGGAGAGGGATTGCTATTTTGGAAGGAAGAAGGAGAAAAAAAAACCTATCCTTTTGAGCAGTGTTATTAAGTAGAGTAAGTGAAGAGAGAAAAAGTAGGGGGGGAGAGAAAACAAACTGGAAAGCTCACATGAGGTGGTGCAATTGGATGTCAGAGAAAGGGCTTTGATGTTGGTGGAGAAGATTAAATGTCCACATAAAAGATTGGACTCGGGTGGTCTGCCCTGTTTCCTCTCACGTGCGCGGCCATGTGACAATTGGTTTTCAAACATTAAAAACTTACCACCTTCTAAACCAGAACTTAAAGAAAGAAGGGGAAAAAAAGGGAGGGGGGGGAAAGAAAAACATCAAAGAGGGAGGACTTCTGGGCAGGGTCCAAGCACAGCGTGAGTTCATGGTCGCACAGTCCTGTGCTTCCCAGTGATGGAGCGGTACGGTGCTTTTGGAGATGGAGCGGAAATACAGCTGCACCATCAGGCAGAAAAAATGCCACTGTCAAGGCCCCCACACAGTGACGTGTCCTGAAAGGAAAGGTCACTGACAGTGAGATATTCTTCCCAAATACCCTCTACAGGGCTCCCAATATTTCACCAGCATGTGCTACTGAAATGATAGAGGAGCTGCTAGAAACCAAAGCGACCCATGAGCAGCCCCACACTTGTACGTTCTCTCCTGGGCTCCCCTTTACTGTACTGCACCTTCCAGCACAGCACTTAAGAGCTTTCCAGATTTTAAGAATGTTCTTAGGCCAGCTTGCCTCTGCACAACCTTTGGATATTATTAATTTTTACATCTAAATGATTAGCTGAATTTCAGTCTGAGCCCCTGCCAGTTTTTCTGCAAGTCTGGAGAAGCGAACCACAACCTTACGACCTGGTCTCCATAAGAGAAATTTTAATAGACTATTGTTATTCCTGGGCACTTTATAGATGGAGAGAATCAAAAGTCCTTACTGCTAAAGGTTTAACAAAATATACAGAAATATAGGAAGCTTAAAATGTTTTGCCCCTTAGGTGTCATTCCTGTAACTGATAGTTCAAAACAAGGTCTTGTGCTTCAGTGTGCTAAATGTGACCCAAAGAAACCCATGGCTGTAAACAGGAAAATTTTGACTGATGTTAATGGGCTTTGGATCAAGCCTAAAAATAAGAAAGAATATACCACAAGTGACAAACTGCAAACTCTCCTAACTAGGGTACTGGAGGCTGAGTCTTTTGCCAGTGAAGTTAATGTTTGAACTTGCAGTGATTTGGCTGATGTGGTTTCATTTTCTACCTTTTCTGCATTTTCTGCTGCAATCAGCATTTTTGTTCTGCTCTGGTTATAGGTATATTTGCAATTTTTAAAGATGTGGGCAGGGTTTTTTTACACTGAATAGTTATGGAATAGTACTTACTGTTATTCCCTCAAACATCCTTTACTTCTGTTCTTTTTTCTTCTTCTGCACAAATTTTCTGAAAACTTTTATTTTCTGCAAAGATCAGTAATCTTAATGCTGATATATACTTTGATAGAGAGAAGAAAGAGGAACAGTTTCCATTTGGAAAGGTAACATAATAAAAATCTGGTTGATTTTTTATTCTGGGGAGGAAAAACATCTATAGATTAAACTGAACTGTGGAATCCAGACAGATACTCCAGTCTTTATCAGGAAAATGTATATACACTAATCATGCCACATGCACAGTATTTTAAATTAATATGCTAAAATCTTTCCTGTAAAAAAATTGCATCAATACGTGTCCACCTCATCTATTTCAGGTTAATAAACTTCTCTGGAATATTTAATATATTTTTGGAATATGTAATATAATATTACTGCATTTTGTTTGTATTAACCGTCCTAGTTACTAAGCTTTCACTCTCTAAGCAGCCCCATGCCCCTACTTTCAGTCTCTACTTATTCTGCTTAGACCATAATTCTTCAGTACTGCAGTTTCCTCTCACTAAAAAAGAAAGCAAGCAAACGAGGTGGTGAAGGTGAAATTGTTTCATTTATGATAAAAGCACTAGGGACAAGGGAATGGAGTGTGATCACTGCGGTAATTAGTTCATTTTTTTGTCACCTTTTTAGAAGAAAAGTTTGCAAGCCTCCCTAACAATAGTGCAAGGAGTGAAGGCTTGGTCATACTCTCAAGGAAAATATATGAGTTCAGTTGATATATAAACTCTAGAGCTTTTCTCTCGTTCTGTCTCTATGTCATATCTAGAATGGATAAGATAATTGTATTGCATGGTTCAAAATACTGAATGTAAATCAAAGGATTTATCATAGTTTTGTAGGACAGAGCCAGTCTTAGCTTACTAAGCTTAAGTTACGGCATATGTTTTTCATTAAAGGACCCAATCCCAGGTCTTCATAAAAAAGCACCAAAAATCATTGTCTATAACAAAACATCAAACAATAAAATTATCATTAGCTTTCTAGACCATTACAAAATGAGAATCCTTACATTAATCTTACTGTTATTTGGTTTTAGTAAAGTGACCTTCAAAAAGAGTTGAGGTGAATAAAGCAGTGAAGCACTTGCCATAGAGCAGACAGCCTGACATTTAAGAGAATTCTCCAGTTTTACTGTAATCAACATAACATCACACATGCAGAAGCAATGATTTTAAAAGTAAGGCTGGGAGATAAAAAGTCTGCTGCTCAGGGGAAAGACCTTGGAAACATTTAAGAAAATGTCCAGACTGTAGCAGAAAAAATACAGGATAATCATAAGGCAGGGAAGTCATTGAATAAAAGGATATTGTCAAAAAATTAGTTGTGAAGAGCATACAAGTTAGAGATATCTCAGCTTCAAAGCAGCTTTGTGAATAAGAATTCTTTACAAGTTACCTGCAAGAAACAGGCTCTGAGTATTTTCCAAAATGAAATGAAAATATAGAAGAAGGAACTACCTGTGGCTGGAAATGCTTCAGGGTGTGGAAGGAGGAATCATTTACCCAACAGTAAAGGGACAGAGGAGAGTGCAGCAATAAGACTGAGCCCATGCATCAGTTCTCCTTTCCCTTGCTGTGAAGCTGGCAGCAACCCCAGAGGGACAGCAGTTCACCCTGCCAGAAAACTGGAGAGTTTTAAAAAGCCACGCAGCTTCATTAGTGTTGCCTCTTCCCTCTTGTAATCACCTTGGTTTGGCACTTAGGAGGACCAAAGGTGGCAGCAGGGTGGATGCCAAGGAGGGGGCAGGGGCATTGCTCCATGCCCAAGGGTAAGAGCAAAGCCCACCCACCC
Organism: Phaethornis superciliosus; assembly: GCA_023637945.1. Classification (NCBI taxonomy): domain Eukaryota; kingdom Metazoa; phylum Chordata; class Aves; order Apodiformes; family Trochilidae; genus Phaethornis; species Phaethornis superciliosus. The sequence goes on along the minus strand of JAJQWJ010000001.1, from coordinate 106,578,227 downwards.
TGATCAGTGGGTCAGCTGTAGCCACCCACCCTGAAAGCCCTGGGGCTGGGTGCCTCAGTTGGTGCCGCTGAACTTCGGGTGAACAGCTTCCACACGGCTGCCCTTGGCTTTATTTCTAACTGTATTATTTGTTGCTTCTGATTATTTTTTATTTCTAATGGATATATACAATAAAATTCAGTTATTTGTGGTGTTTAGATATCTTTAATTCAGAACACATTTAACAAGGACATTCAAGGACAGGCGAATACTTAGCACATGGCAGACCACATGTTATTTTTTTCCTTTCATCTGAAGGATTTGAAGCCTAAGCGAGAGTGGCTCCTACTATTATTAATTATATCCCAGATCATTAAAGTCCATTTGGCACTTCCAATTTGTCGAGTTTCATAGACATTGCTTCCAGGCTCCAGTGCTACCTTGGGCACATGCAACAGTTTGATATAAGGTGTATAGGCAGAGTAAAGTCTGATAGGGGAAGGACTCACTGGAAAAGCATGCTCTGCTACCTATTGCCTCAAACAGGGGGGATGCTGTAGAAATGTGTGTGTGTGTGAACATGACTGAGAAGGGTTAGCATATGCACACCATAGGGGAGAGATTATTTTATTACCTGTGGCAGAGAGTTCATCCGTTCAGTTCAGCCAGAGAAAGGCTGTCCTGGGAAGAATCCTCCAGGTTAAAAGTCGGGAATGACGTTTTTCCAGTGCTTCAACTTGGAACTTGAAGAAAACATAAATTTGCAACAGGACATTGCACAGGGCTGATAGGACCTCTGTTCTGGACTTCTCCCTTCAGGCTGCTGGGTAATTCACATTAAAAAGCTCCCACGTTCCACCTCAGATGTGGTTGCACCTATTTGGTGCTTCCAAATCCTCTGTGATCAGAAACACTCAACAAAATTCTTTGGGATGAAAAGAGCTAAGTAAAGGAAAATCAGTACTCTGCATACTGTTAAAATAGGGGGGAAAGGATTTTTAAATTTGCCAAGGCAAATAACAAGGTATTGGAAATCCCACTAACATTGGCCAAAGTTTTTTCCTTTGATTGCATGTTCATAGGACATAAAGCAATAACAAACATGCATTCCAATATAAAATTTGCATATGGGAAGAAGCAAAGTTAAACAAAATATGCAAGAATTTACAGCAGTGTTTTGGAGCCAATATTATTATAAGATGCAGTTCCAGAGACGTAGAGTTCAGCCCTGTCAGCTTTTTTTAATTTATTCATTAATTTGAGAAAGAAAATGGACACGCACAGCTTCATTGCAGGCTGAGGAAACATGAGGTCAGACCATGAAGAAATCACTTTTCTTTTTCCTCCATTCAACAAAAATCTGCTGAATCCAAAGTGGAATATGAATGCAAAACAGATTATTGGGTCCTGGCCTTTTTTTTTTTTTTAAATCTCATACAACTCAGTAAGAATAATTTTCCAAACAGAAATTTAATCCTAAATGATTTAATAATGTAATCTAATTGCTTAGATATTAGACAGAACATGAACCAATTTCAGCCTTGGTATGTATGAACTTGCCTTGATTAATTCTACCTACTTGCTGAAAGTGCTGGGTTTGGCTGCACTTTTTTATTTCCTCCATCATAATATTAAAAGGTGGTGTTGACCGCATCTGAAAAGCTGCAATAAGCTAGTGAGAAGCAAATTCCCAATTTTTGTCTTGTTCTTCTTCAGGCTTAAATAGGTATGAGAATAGTGCTACACATAAGCTTTTCAAAAAATATCTCTGAGCCTGAAAACAACATTAGGAGAGTTTCAGTTTTGTGATATGAAAAAATCCTCCCTCCCTTCATACGCACAGGGTGCATTTACTTTCAAAACTCCCCAGCTTTTTCTTTGGTTCCTATACTCTGATCCTATAAAGCATGATAAAATACTGAAGGTCTCCTGGGAAGCACACAAAGTTTGCCCTCCATAGAGATCTCAGGAATTTCTGGGGTAACTGGCATCATGCCTGTGTCTCTCTTTGCTGTTCCAGGCATCCAAGTAAACAAAGAAAAAATGTCAGGGTGTGTGAGCACCCATGAAAGCACCCAGGTCATGTGAATAAGTAACCCAGTGCTTAAATTAATCCTGCACCTAATTTCTAATCAAGACAAGTGTCTTTGACTTCTCAGGGGGAAGGGGCGTGCTGGATTTTTTTGTACCCATTTAGCCAAATAACGTTAAAGGAGTAACCCAAACAAAAGAATAGGAAGAAAGAGAGGAAACCTCAGTTCATTTTAGACTTTGCAAGTGTGGCACACTGGGCAAGCAAAGAGGAGCTAAGCAACAGCCCCCGGGGGCAGGAGTGGGCAGGAGCCACCTAAGAGAGGGGTCTGCACCTTGGAGCAGGACAGGGCTCAGTCTACACCACGGTTCCCACTCTGGTTTACCTCCTTAGGAAACTCCTGTTCACCTCAGTGGTGGGAGCTGGTTCTTGGTCTGCCCTTTGAAATCTCAGCTCTGCTTTTGGATTTTCTGCCTTCCCTTGGTGCCCACAGCAGATGTAATATTTAAATTCAATTTATTAGATCTTCTCAAGTTTGAAATATGAAGGGGAGGGGAAGCAGGAGGAGAGAGGAAGCCATATGTCACGAAGACTGAATCAAAGTGAAAGTGGTGTGCGTGTGCACACGTGGGAGGAGGCTAAGCTTGGCCTGATGTTTTTTATTTTGACTATTGGAAAATTTTGGTGAGATGTGGGCTTGGTGTGACATCTGTTTAGCTTTGGGGAGTATGTATGTGTCCGTGTGTGCGCGCACGTGCGCGTGTGTGGCAGGGACTGATGTCTTTCTTTGTACTGTGCAGTATCATATGGTGATATAAAACATGAACACCCACTTAGAAAATTCATGCAGAGTCTGCTGGGGTATTTAATCTCTATTCTGCTGGGTTTAACTCATGGGGCACATGCACAAATATATAGGAAGGCTCTACACCACTTGTGTCTTGTGAACCATTGGTCCAAAACTGCAGGATTTTTTTTAAAGCTTCCATCCTAGCACATTCATCCAAGCTCTGAACAATATTAAAACAGGCATCAAAGGAAGGTGCCTCAGCTAATGTAGCTTCCTGTCCCAGTCTGCTCCTTACCCTGTAAGCTGTGACATATGTGATTGGCAGAGGCACTACTGTCATACATCTACCTGTTTAAGTCACCCCTGGAAATCAGGCCACTGATTTTCTCTTGTCTTGATGAGAAATGAGATGGCTACTCAGGGGAGTTGTTGTTTTGGTTTTTTTCTGCTTTGTCCATAATATCAGTCCCAATATTTGTTTGCAAAAACAAGGGGGCGGAGGGCTAACAAATCTATTTAAACAGAATTTATAGAATGTTGTGCATGGTTCTACTGAAAACAGAGCCCTGTACTTCAAGGGTAACTAAGTGCCTGCAAACCAGCTTTTATACCACTGCTGGCAATAATTAGCCATTCAGACTGAACTAAAAGCTGCCTGAAGGCAGAGAGACATTGCCAGTTTGGGGAGCTGCTTTGAAAAAAATCCAATAATTCTTTGCTGTTATTTTGTTTTAATTTCATCCCATTTTCAGTGCCATCTCTGTACAACCTGGAGATTTGTTGTGCCCAACAAGCAATATTCAATGTTTGTCAGTTTTTTGGGCACTAAAATATTGGACACTAGTGTAGTTTCTATTTTTGTGTAAAATCCCAAACATCTGTTCCACAGGAGATGAGTTTGCTACCAAGCACTACTGTTAGATTTCGCGCCAACAAGTTTCATTGCTTCATGTGGTTTGTGTTTTGTTCTTTAAACAGTTAATTATGTTTTATTCTTTCTTCTATAAAAGCTAAATTTAGCCAAGATCTTCTCTAATCTGAAACATTTTATGGAAATGAGAGTGTTGTTAAAAAAAGCATTCTGGGTAGAGATTACAAATGTATAAAATAAGTGAGCACAGTGTCCTGTACATCGTGTCTCTGTTCACCACTCTGTCTTTGATGATCTGGGCAAAGGCTGTTATAAATGGTGATCAAGTAGCCTACTACACATACACATGTGTATGCTAGTATGTTCACACAGAGGAATGGATGCACATGCACATAGTGAAACCGCTGTGTGTTGCTGTCAGCAACTGGGCCCTGATTCACTGAGCTCAAAGAGGGCAATCACAACCCAGCCTACGGGATTTATAAGAAAATGTTGTAGTACCTTAAAAGACCAGGTCTGGAAGAGACCTCAGGAGGTTACTACATCTGTTCCCTGTTCCTAGAAAGATCAGCTCCATCTATATTACTACTGAGGAGGGGTTTTGCAACTAGACCATGGATACATCCTGTACAGGAGATGACACACCTGATCTCTGCTGTAGTAAGGGTGTAATGCTGCTTTGCAGCCCCCCAGATGCTTTGTGTGCATCCTGAGGTACATTCTGGTAGCAGCCAGGCCCAGCACAGAGCTTGACAGGATGAGAGCCACTAGTCTGATAGTGCAGACCCAACCTGAGCTTATACTGCATGTCTCTGATGCCAGAGGATCACCTACGGGAGGGAAGAGTTCTGTTATTCATTCAAGTTGGTGTCAGGATTTCAGCCAAAATGTATATGTTTACCACAGGGACATGAAATACAGGAACAAACTCATAAAATATTGCCAAGAACCCTGGCAGTCTTACTTATCTGCCCCTAAATTTTTATCAAACCAGAAGATAAAGTCTGTTTATAAGAAATTGCTGAGAAATCTGTCTGTAGTGCGTGTTCTTAAAGCAGGTCACCAGCTTTTCCAAACATTCAGCATCTGTATCTTAAGCTGACTCCTTCTTGCTTAATGTTTTTCATTTTTCACTCTATGTGTGGACACAATTTAATGCTATCATCTCTAAGATGATGAAATGGACAGCAACCGCTTTTGAAAAAAAAATGTGGATCCTTGTCCTTCAGCTCCATCAAGAAGCCGGGTTTTTTTCCTCCTACACTCCCTTTGATTGAATTGCTGCCTTGTTGGTCAGACCACACAGCACTGCGTTCAAGAAGCAGAAACTCAAGTGCTCTCATTACAAATCTTCAATTACTTTCCATACCAGCCTAAAGCACAACACAAACAGGGAATATTCATATGGAAAACTGTGGGAAGCTCATGGCTATGCATAACCTGAAAACCCTGGGCGAAGGAGAAGCTGTGCTTACCAGCATGCATCCTCCTGAAGCTGTCCTATGCATAACAGGTGGGTGGGTGGTATTATCTGGCAACCCAGTTTGGTAGCCATAGATTTCTGGACTGATCTACCTCACACTGAGCACAGGGTATTTCCCCATAAGGGAAAGAAAACAACCCCTCTGCTAGATTTGCATGGCAGTGCCACAGCTGTTATCTGCTGCTCTGCAGGGCATCCCATCACCTCCTAGCAAGGAAGGAGCTCAGAAAATTTGTGTGACATTTGCATGGACTAGTAGAGAAAGTTCCTCTTGGGCACTGACCCCAATGATCATGGCCTGCCCTTGTTTGCTGGAGAAAGCAAAATCCTTATGGTGGTCACAGAAGCAAAATGCAGCACACGAAAAGCAGGCAGGGTTGTGCTTGGGTCTGCTGGCACGGTGTGTTTTACCACCCATGGTGGATTTTGCATAAATGTTCCCAGCAAGCTCATGAGGAGAAAAAAATAAATAAATGAGTGTTGAATTTACCTATAGCAAAAGAGCTAGAGGAAATCTCATCAAAATGGCAGCTTTGCCTCTTTGGAATCTAGCCATGACAGAGGCAGCCCTGACAGGTGGCTTGGAGGAGATCCAGACTCAGGTGCAGGACTCCCACTTCTGCCCATACACACAGCTCCTGGCAGGAGCCCATGCAGATGAGGGAACCATGTCCAAACACTTCAGGGAAGTTTCAGGAGGCTACACCCCAGGAGGGGCCTTTCTGGAGCCTGCGAAGCTCTTCAAAGATCAGGCCTGCCACTGGTTCACTCTCTTGGAGATCATTTTTTTAATACCATTCTTACTTTTTTGACAAGAAAGGGTAATGTGCTCTGTACACCTGTATCCTGCACACATTGCCCTCTTTTTTTTTTTTTTTTTGTAATGTTTCACTGTTTATTATTCAAAGATTCATCAGCTTTAACCATCTGCCTTCAGGTCTATGGCTTTTAGCCATCACTTAGACTTTGCTGAAAGACTCCAGTTCAGGAACAAGGGCCTTTGATCCAGGGGAGTCATCTTCAGTCTTCCTTAGCAGACACTCTTTGAATATATAGCAATCCTACTTGTTCTACACAGAGTACCACCTGTATCACAGAGTGCCAGCTGCCTAATGAAGAATTACCATCAATATGTTTACCAGCTTCTGAACAGGGACCTCACTGCCTGTGTTTAGTGCAGCAGGAAAAGCAGAGGAGCTAGAGGCAGGGAAATTTGTTCTTTTCTGGTGTATGTAGCTTTTGTAACACTTTGTTGCTCTCAGTGGTTATACCTGAGCATCAGGTACCAAACAGTGACAATGCCTGGAGGTAGAATTCAGGTCCATGGTGTACTTGACACCAGAGTACATCCTCTGTGTGCTTGTATGTGATTGTCCTCACACCAGGCAGCAGTATAGCCTCCATACTGCCTGGTTTCCTTACTTGGAAAGAGATATCCATGAAATCCTGGGTGAATGGATATCCTGGTGTGTTTCATGGTTATGGAGGCAGTTAAGCATTAAAAATATGTGTCTTTCACATACAGGACTTGAGTTTCCCTGCAGCCTTTCTGCATGTGTGCAATACATACCTGTGTCCAGGTTAACACACATCGTATTGGGGAAATGAAAATAGGCAGAAATGCTATGGGAGGTACATCAGCACCCAGTGTTTTCTCCAGTTACTGTACTCCTCTGTGCTCCTCCCTTCATTACTTTGCATGTGTTTGCAAACTTCCAGCCTCTGTCTTCCTGGGAATTGTGTGACACATCCTTCTGAATTTTCTGTTGAGCTCTCTCAAGCTTCAGCCTCAGAAATACCTGTCACTTCCTGGATCTAATTTCATTTTGGCTATAAAATAGACCACCCAGTTGGAGAAGGAAATATTGTTATCTCCATGCTAATTGTTAAATGATTTTTTCCAGTGCTTGAGCTCCACTGGAAAGGAGCCAGATGTGTGGTGGGATACAAACCACTGAGAACTGAACAAAGACCACCAAATACACTCTTCTACAGGCAACTCATCAGCAACATACAAAAACACAAAGCAGGCTGCCTTTCCTGCAACAGGAAACTGTTGCTGGAATTCAGAAACACAATTGGAACAATTCTGTGCTGGGTTCCTCATCTCTTACTTTATGCTAAGGTACCTGTTGTTGCCTTACTCTTACACAGCAGATTTCCTTGTAAAATTGACATTAATCGATCCTCCCAGTAGGGTCTAAACTGTTCTTGACCATCTCTTCATGTCACCTTTTATTGCCAGGCTCTGCCTTGCTTTTATCTGCCATCAGAACCATGCTGAAGTCATCAGCCTTCTGCATGGCTGATAAGCTCTCTGTTGTTTTAAAACTCTGCCCCAGCGCCTGGCTCTGCAAATCCCTTTCTACACAAACAGTTCAGCACTGTCCCCACTTGAGGCTTTGTAGAAGGGAGCCCCAGAATTTGGCTGGGCTGAGAAACAGCTTTCCTGGGGGGTCTTTCCTGCATCAGCAGAGGTCTTGGCTGCAGGAGCCGGAGTCTCACACTGGTGTCTGCCACCTCACATCCTGGCTTTCATCTTTCATCTCACCATCGCTGGCAAACGACCTCACTGAATTTGTGGATTCTTCTTCATCAAGCTTGCAATGCTGAAATCACAGAATCACAGAATCATCCAGGTTGGAAAGGACCTCTGATATCATCAAGTCCAACCCTTGATCCACTGCCACTGTGGTTCCCAGACCATGGCACTGAGTGCCACATTCAGTCTCTTCTTATAAACCTCCAGGGCCAGAGAATCCACCACCTCCCTGGGCAGCCCATTGCAATGCCTAATCACCCTCTCTGTAAAGATTTTTTCTTAATATCCAACCTAAACCTCCCCTGGCAGAGCTTAAGTCCATGCCCTCTTGTCTTACTGATGGCTGCCTGGGAGAAGAGACCGACCCCCCCCAGAAATAAGAAAGCATAGGGTCAGTTATTTCAGACTATTTTCAAAATATTTTCAAGGGAAGTTATCTGAAGCAGGCTTTTCTTGTTGTGAAAAGATTGAAATTGATAAATCAGCAAGTGAAAAAAAAATTGACATTCCAAAATTGACATCTGACTCCAATAAGTATAATCATTCCTACTGTATCCACTAAAAGTTTGTAACTTCAGACTGTTATAGAATTTTAAAATGGAAGATCACCAAGAAGATGACAATTAACAAGTTGGGTTGTTTTTCTTTAAAAAAAAAAGAAGCTACTTATGGAACCTGAGTTGTACAAATAGGAATACTTTGACTCCAGAATGCTGACTGTTCCCTCAAGTCTGACATCGTTCAGCACATTTCCAATGTTTCCGTAATCTCTTCACCTTCCGCTTTGCAGTGTAATATGTTCAAAATCTGTGAGGGATAGACTTCCACTTTTCCTTCTTGGTGCTCCAGGCTCCAAAGGCTGATGTGGGGGCTTACCACCCAAGTTCTCCAGTAGAAAGTATTTTTCTTTTTTTTCCCACTTTGGGCAAGTGATTTGTCAGTAGAGCAGTAGGGCAGCAGTCACATGAAGGCTAGAGGTGGCTTGTTCTTCTCATGAGCCCACTATCTCTTCCAGAAAGAAATAAGCTTTTTTTTTTTTTTTTCTCCAATAAAAGTTATGGATAGAAAAGCTTTTGCTTATCTAGGCCTTTGCTACCTATGCTGGTTTGGAGTAACAGCATTTCCCTACATTCTTCTGTGAATTTGGGGGTTGAAATAATAAACTGAGGTAAAGGCTTGAAGGCTGCTCAGTTTTCATTCTAGCTTTTGGTTAGGCTAGTGAGGGAACCCTTCAGTGTACGCTGTTTATTCCGTCTCTACATACATAATTTAAGAGGAGAGACAAATGTGACGCCTGGAAAGGGTAAGACTAAGTAGTGTCCAACAACCCTGTGCTGGTTGACAGGAACAGTGAAAGAGACATACAAAAGCAGACATGTATGAAAGGCAAATTGGTTCAGATGCAATGACTCTAGCTGTTCTAGAGTCATTGTCAGTGATAGCTATGTAAAAAAAAATATTGTAGCAAATGTCAGAAAATACTCAATTTTGATCTGTCTCAAAGCAAATAATTAGGAATAACTGGCAAACTACTTAAAAAAAATAATCTAGAACCAAGAAAAACCCCTAAGAATAACTGTTTCAGATACCAAGGCTTCTAGAACAATTTCAAAATAAAATTAAATGCAAAGTATTGTTTCTGATATAAATATTTTGTTTAAAAATTAATTCCTAAAACAGTTGTAAAGTATTCCATTTTTGTATTTTTCACTTTTCCTTGATTCAAATAAGTTTTAAAAAGGTATAATTTAATGAAATGTCATTTTAGCCTCAACCTGAATTACTTCTGTGAGCACAAATATTTTAGCCATAACATTTTATCCAACTCTACAGAGCAGGACTTCTTTAGTTTGAATTCTTTTACTCATCCATCCACCCTAGAATTTGTTGCCTGCTTTTCCCACTCTTTCTTCCCTATAAGTATTGCTGTGGGCTATATAATATGGCATAATCAATCGTACAAGAGCAGTGCTGGTAAGTGAGCAGAGGAATCCCATTTACCAATGGATCGTATATCTGACACTCCCATCCAAGTGGCTGCTTTCACATCTTTTCAATTGTTGTGTCAGAAAATCAATCCATGACTCCAGCAAAATCTTGACACTTTCACCCATCTACAGAGTCAGACTGTTAATAATTCATGTCCTCTCTTCTTTTTCAAAACTCGTTTGTTCTGAAGCTAAATGCTGCAGAAAATGCTTGTTGCTGAATCTGCTGCCTTTCTTCTATTGCTCTTCTTCTGAAGGCAAAAGAAGTCATAACGGGGTTGCAGGTAGTTTAAATGTCCAAATCTCAGGAGAGGATAGACAATAAATAATTCTGAGGGTGGAGATTGTTTTGCAGAGTGGGACTCTGGTCGGTGCTATGTATGCAGTCAAGTCAGCTAATACTGTAAGTGCATAAACAGGATGGTCTTGGTGAAGCTGATATCCTGCAGTGGCTTCTAGATATGGTGACAAGTCTGAGTGTGTAGAATAAATGTTAATATATTCTTGACACATGAAACATAAAAATGGCAGGCTTTCTTGAGGTAAATATGGATATAAATAGCTGAAGAAACCTTTGTGCACCAAAAAGCTTTTTGGGTTTCCTCCATTTTTACAGCTGATGAAATATAAGTACTTACTTCACCCCACAAACACTTTAGCAAAATATATCCATAAAATATCTATTAAAAGAACACTTTTAGAAGAGATTTGACCTGTTCCTCAACCTGTGTTTCTGTGGTGATTTGCAGCAAGGGAAGGAAGGAGAAAAAAAGTACTCTGAGAACAGAAGTAAGACAGTGCTCAACATGTAAATTATTCTGGAACACATAAAAGTTAGGGATTTGACCTTCTAAGTTATCCATTATGGGATTACCTAAAACAAAGAAGAGATCACAAGCAAGTAAGCTCATATCCTCTCTAATGAATGAAAATATTGCCAGGAGTGTCTTTCTACCACCACCCCCCTCTATACAGTCAGTTTTCAAGGCCCAATAATTAAATAGTAGACTTCTGAATTTGTGATTGTGGATCATAAGAAATACTCATAAGTTTCTCAGATAATTTAATTAAAGCCACCAAAAGCTGGTCTTCTTTTCTTTAGTTATCTAACAGAATATGGTTCCTTTCTATGTTTGGACCACAGTAATTTATTTAACCTGGTGTTGCCTCCCAGCCCCTCAATTCATTAGAACTGGTGACTTACTGTAAAGATAAAAAGCTGTATAAACCACTGTTTATCTCCAGGAACAGATTCTGTCTTTTTGTCTTACTGCTTCAGTCTCATCCATACATACATCTGAAGTGCTCCTGGGTTTCAAACAGGGTAGGTAACTTAGTACAATGAAAGGAGATGGTCCAGTGACTTCTCCCAGTTCTGCTCTATGTATGCACATAAAGGCTTTCTGCAGAGTCCCTTCTTTCTGCAGTTCAGCATGTGCTATTGTCTCCAGCTGACAGAAATCGTGTTTTCATACCTACCGGATGTTCTAAATTTAAATACTATCAGTCTACTGTAAATAACAATGAAATACTTTACTCCGACAGCATTGGAGGCAGCATATGGATTCAAGTTTTAGACAACACTACATGTAAAATGCCTTTCCTTTTATAGTAGAATATATTTAGAGTCTTTTAAGCTCAGCTCCTGAACTGAATATGATGCATCCAGTCATCCAGCCTAGTCAACAGCAGAATCACAACTTCATGTCAGTGCAATACATTGTTAACTGATATGTCAGAAAATCAATTAATTACTTTTAAGTAGCAGTTAAGAGTATCCACACAATACTGCCATGTGAATTATTAAAGAAAGCAAGGTTGAGTTTTCTCCGCAATTGAAACCCTGTCTTAGAGGAAAGTGCAAAATGCTGCTTCTGCCCTGAAGCCTAATCAACATTATTGGGCAGGAACCAAAAGACTGGTGGAGGGTACAAAATGGGAAGAATGCTGCCTCCCACAGCAAAGGCACCAGCAATCTGTAATGGCTACAGCTGTTAAGAAGCCTGAACAATATATCCTCCCTTCTTCAGAGGTATAACAGCCTCCAAATGAGAATAAGAGCAGACATGGTTCTAAGACACTAGCAAGCAGAGCAATGTTAGAAGGGCAGAAAGGACCTTCTGTGTCCTTCTGTAGCTTCACCTAGGGACCTGCTTAGATTTTGTGCACCTCCTGTAACTGTCTGATATAGATTTTTGCCTGGGACTCTCCCCTGGCATGCTGAAGGGAAACAACCTTAGTGAGACATCATCAGCAGCATCATCAGCATCATCATCACTATCATCATGAAGCTTTCTGTAATCTTCATGCCTTGGTCTGCTGGAAATGCTACATGGGTGAATGAATCATTGAAGGTGGGAAGGTGACTCTGAGGTGGGATTTGGCTTGGACTTCTGATTCTCTCTCATCTTGTAGTGGGAAAGCTTCACAGAGTGGGGCCTGGAGGGCCCAATTGGTCTTGTTACAGTGAGTGTGTCTGGTAGGTTATCCCATCAGCACTATCACCAGTGAGGCTGGGGAGGCTACGTTGTATAAGGATGGGATTGTGCCCCCGGGGTAGTGGAAAACAGACAGTATTTGTTGTGGCATTCCTTTCACATCTTGAAAAAGCATGATGCTCTTGATTCAGCCTGGCCACAAGTAGAAATTCTTCAGTGTGAGGGTGGTGAGACACTGGAACAGTTTGATGAGGGAAATTGCGGCTGCCCCCTCCCTGGCAGTGTTCAAGGCCAGGCTGGATGAGGCTTTGAGCAACCTGGTTTAGTGGGAGGTGTCCCTGCCCCTGGCAGGGGGATTGGATCTAGATGATCATTAAGGTCTTTTCCAGCCAAAACCAGTCTATGATTCTATGATTCTAAAAGTGTCCCAACTGAACCAGGCAAGAGTGAAGGCAAAAGATGGCCTTCACTCTTCTCCATCCCACCCTTCTCTTCTTTGTCTTCCTTCTGCCAGGAGCTGGGGGAAGGATCGGAGTAGCAGCAAAGGTTGACTACATGCTCAGCTTGGGTTTTCTGGGGTTGGTCCTCGCCATCACCATAACCAAAGAAGGTCCCATTGGATGACATGCTGGAGAGGAGGATACAGCAATGTGTTTGTAGTGCTGGGATGCTACCACTACCCATGGGGGGTTCAGATTCCATGTCACTGCAGCAGCAGCTACAGAGCAGACACCATGGTTCACTTTCTGGGAGCTTCAGTTCTACCTTTAAACTGGTCACCAAATCACAAACAGGGTTTGAAGCCTGGCAGATTGCTAAACGGAGATCTGGGAAAGACTTTTCTCCAAAAGATAATGAGTCATGTATCTGTGGTGCCTGTTTTTCCTTGTCTGCGTGGCTTGTAGGAATTCTGGTTTTGTAGATACAGAGGTCCCAGGTTCTCTGCTTTCCAAGCAGCTGCCTGGCACTGGAGAAGTCTAATTAATGGCTCAAATTCATGATCCATGCTTGTCAGAGCCCTCTCTGAAGGGTTTTCTTTGGCTTGCCAGATCAAATCTGTCCAGGCTAAGATGAGAAATGGTAAGTAATTTTATACACACAGACACACACTTTTTTTTTGCTTTTTCCTCAGCAAATGTCAGTTCATCAAAACTAAAGCTTTTCACAAAAACATATTTACTGGTTTTGACCAGAAAACATCCATCATCTTCTGGGGTGGGATGCCATGTCAAACTAGACACTGCCTTTGCAGCCCTGCCTGGCTGTGGGAGGCTGCAGTCCTGTCCCAGCCCGTTGTACTCAGGTCTCCCTGAAGTTTGGACCCATTCCAACAGGAGAAGCTGGGAAAGCCAGCCACTCACCCTGTGGCCAGTGGTAAGCAGCCTTCATCTCCTGGGCATGGCTCATCCAAGCCTTCTGGGCAAGCCTCCTACCTTCTGGGAAGGTTTGAAGCCCCACACAGGAGAAAAACTTCTGGAAGTATTACGCTCAGACAGGACATGAGCTCCACGGTGGCCCTGCATCAGGTGTCTTCTTGGCAAGCCTCAAACAACCAAGAGGTGAGTTAGGGTTAGGGTTAGGGTTAGGGTTAGGGTTAGGGTTAGGGTTAGGGTCAGTGTCAGTTCTTCAAGATAGTGATAGAGATGTTGTCGGCCTGTTGAAATCTGCATGGAAACAGATCTGCCTAGCTTCTAGTTTGGTTCCATTTGGTATTTTGGCATTTTAGCTGTACTGTGGCATATGTGCCCAATGTTGTTTCCAGTCCTGTATTTCAAACCAGATGAGTCTACAGCATTCTGAATCCATGAGCCAGCTCCTGTGCTGGTAGAAGGCCAGGAAAAGAAATGAAGCTGCACTGACAGAAAATGTGTCTGTTCTGCAGTGATTCTCTCTGAGTCAGGCTGATTGTAAGTCTCACATCACAAACTTAAGTCTTTCCTAAAGTGCTCAGGTGGGTGGCTTGGGGTGGGGGAGGAAAAGGGCACTCTCATCTCTACCCTGTGGCCATGTAATTACAGCCTGAGGAGAGGCCAATGGAAACTGCTCCGCAGTGCAGATACAGCTGCTGGAGAGGCAGCAGGGCAGAGCCCCTGGCACTCGGGTGGACAGAGAGTTGGCACTTGGCTATGGCACAGGCTAGCTGGGTTGGCATCTTTCCTTGGCCAGGTCTTTGCAAAGCTCCCTCTCCTGGTCAGAGCTGACCCGAGACCCGCAAACCTGCAACAGAGCTGGGCACAGAGGATGCTGCCAAGCATCCCAAGCAAGGCACAGAGTATGTGCTGTCCCCCAGGCTGCTGCGGAGGGAGGGCTGCAGGCACCAGGGATGGAAGGGGAAAGGGATTGCCCGACTGCTGTGCCCCCAGAGCAGCAAACCCACAAACCTATTCCCGGGTTGCAAGATTCCGTCTTTTTCTAAGTGACCATTCCACAAACCTTTGGCTTTGCATATAGGAGACAGTGATGGAAGGAGAGCTGTTATTAATATATACATATTTATATATAAATGGATAAACATCACGTTTACTTGTCTAGTAGGCAGCTCCAAAACAAATGAAATTTTAGCCGTTGTTCCAAAAGTCTCAGAGAGTTTGGTTTCACTGGAGAACACATTCAGTTTCAGCATGGTGAAAGTACACATAAATATTATCCCTTATCCAAAAAAGCCCTGGCATCTGAATTTTCCCAGTAGCCATGTGTATTTTTCAGTGAAATCCACCCTCATCCACAGGCTTGGCAACCTTCTCAGAGGTATGGGCAAATGTCCATGAAATCCCTTTTCTACAAAAACAACCTGTTTCAGAAGAGGGTTGCTAAATGCTCTTCAAAGAGGATGTAGTGCTTCAAAGCTAGTTAAAGATGATTTTGCATGTTGAAAACAGGACGTGTGCTCCATCCTGTTTCATTCTTACTTGCATTATGCTTTTTTTTCTAAATATGTCAGTCATTTAGCTCAGTTCAGAACCCTAAAAATACTTCTGTTCATAAGGTGAAACTCTCTGTGCATTATTGGGTAATCTCTCTGCACACTCTTAAAAAAATTACAGAGGCTGGATGTTAAAACAGGAAAAGAACATCAGATTACATTCCTTTCCTCATGGTTTTTTTTTTTTTTTGTATAGCAGAGGCCACAAAAGCCCATCATTTCTATAGGGATCCCAGAACCCTTGTGTTTGAGAAATGTAAGTTTATCAAAGTGTTGCAAAGTTAAAGGGGTGCATGTGGAAACCCAGTCATTTCACAGTGTACCTGTCTTGCATATTCAGTGAATTAAAGGTTTTATTGTTAACATGGTGGTTCTGAGGGGTGTCCTGCAGGGTGTATCGGGATGTTAAGAGCAATATATAAGAAGATGAAATGCAGTATAGTTTAGGGAAACCAATTTTTCTCAACAGGGCTTTTTTTTACCGTCTGGGAAAGCTGTATGGCTAGTGTTAATTCTGTCTGAAAACAAATACCATTAATCCACTTTCACTTTTCTTATTACCTGCTAATGGGACACCATCAAATGGCACAGTATTCTCAGTTGCTTCCATTTCATTTCAGTCCGATGTTTACTTTTGCTTTCCAAAACAAATTGTAAAGGTCCCCAAGGACTAATCTGAAATTTTTTGCAATGCTCCAGATTACTGGAATTAAAAAGTTATCACAGTCCTGACTTCCAGGTGATCTGAACCCCAAAACTTTCACTGAAAGTCCCTAAGAGTTGCAGGTCTTCAGCACCTCCAGAGATACAGATTTCCATTTTTTAAGCTAACACCTTTCCAAAATGTATGTCTTCCTTAACCAAGCATTGAGTCAAAACTTATTGCTGGAGCAATGCTTGCAGTTTATATGTACAAATTAACAATACTACTTGCCTTGGCCCTCATGACCTCCTCTCTAACACTGTAGTATACAGATGTAAAGTTATGAGTGCAGCTGATGCAATAAAATTTAGCTAGCATCTAATTTACATGGTCATTGACTGTCTTTGAATGGATGAACATGCACCGTAAAAAACATTCATCTGAAAGGACTAATAATCCAAAATTAACAAACCAGGTGGTAAAGAAAGTCTTTTATAATCTCTTCGGTATTCTGTCAACTCAAGTATTACATTAGGGAAGAAAAGTTTGAAAGTCAAAACCATCCTGGGTCTGTAGTTCAGTTTTCCCTGGAGATCCATCCTCTCTGATATCAACATACATGCATCTCACATAGCCTCATTATCCTTATCTTTATGTAAATGTCCACAAGGTGCTCACACTCTGATATATGGGTAACAAGCAGTAGGAAAAGGAAGGTGAAAACTGATAATAAAAAAACATGAGGGAGGCAAGGGCTAAAGGTCTGTACATTTCAAAACCTCAAACCTAAAGCTACATAGAGGGGTGGAAAGAAGGAACTTTTTCTTTAGAGTTAGCATCTGAAGATAGCAGCTAGCAGGGGGTGCTTTATCTGCCCTGTAACAGAGGGGCTATTGCATTTCTGCTGAACCACTGTCAGCAAAGCCCAGGAAACATCTTGCTGTGCTGCTGATGAAACATTTGCCTGAGGTCTCTCTCAGTCCTCCTGTGGCAGTTGAATAATGTCATAACCCAGGATTTCGTAAGAGTTGCTCGAGTGGTAGAGATTGTGCTGTTTCATTTCATGTCACTGTCCTTTCTGTGGGGTTTGACAGGTTTTTTCCCCTCTTTCCATTATTTTATTTGGGAAAAGAACTACATTTCTTGTGCAGGTCTCTCCTTCTTTACTCAGACAGTGTTAAGACAAAATTTGAAAGAATGGAAAATAACATGCCACTTCTTATTCTTCTGTTCAACACAAGAACAACAGCTAAACAGCCCCAAACAGTTCATTGACTAGCCTTTCCCAGAAGTATATTTTATTTCATTGTCCCTTTTATAGCAGCTGCAGTGCAAGAGCTCCTATGAATCCATGAGAATTAGAACCTGCTCTCATGGACTGATGGTTTCAGCCATCCCTGGAACAGCTTAGGCATACATGCAGTCTTCCCTGTAAGCAATGTTGCTTGTCTTTAAGTGTTTGCAGGGCCTATAGGTTCATGGCCGTAGGCTGACAAGAGAGGTGTTAACATTTTTATAAATATAATAATCAAAATACTAACAGTGGTCTCTCCTTGAAATGTCAAATTTCGACAGCAGAAAATACCTAGACAATCTCACAGCCTGTTGTTTTCACATGCTTTCCCTGATTTCATTAGAAACATCTCATCCTGGAATGTGGAAAACACAAAACTAAAACCAAACAAAACCTAAAACATAAGCAGCATTTTATTTTTTTTCTTGTCTACCCAGATACAGCTGCTACTACTTAGTTTTATTTCTACTTATCTCTGTCTGTGACTATCTTTCAGTTTTCTAGGAGAAGGAATGGATTACAGAAGGTGAGGTAAAAAAGTACAAGGGAGAATCCACATATTTTGGCATCCTAGCCAATACTGCCCTCCTTAATTTACAAATAAATATAAGGAGAGGTTTGCCATGCGGGCCACAAAGTGTGCAGGATTTGACAGCATTGTCAAACAAATTTTGTGGTACAAAATGTGCTCTGTGAATCTCCATTGCCAGGTTGATGCTTGTTGTCCTCCATCTGCATTCTGCACTCTTTCAATGACTGCAGCATTTTGGTATGCTTTGCAAAAAAGCTGGACTACACTATGGAGTGTGCATTAACATTTTTAAAAATCTCTCTACCTCTCTATCCATCCATTCCTCTGTTCATCCATACAACTATTCATCTTCTCAGGAGCACCCTATGAAAATAATGAATTTTGCACTGGGTGGCAAATGTGACAGGTTCTTACAGAATATATAGCACTTTTGCACTTACACACTTCTAGAAAGGATTATTTCCTCTTAAACGGTAGAGAAATGAAGTGAATATCACTTCACCTGCAGATACTGACTCATATCTGCTGATTTATCAGAACACAGAGACCAACTTCTGTTATTATTTCTCATACAAATTCCCATCCCAGGTATGTCAGTGAAATTACTCCTGTGTACAGAGGAAAAGAGGTTGGGTTTAAACTGTCCTTTGTATCTACTGCAAAAAAAAAAAAATCTCCTCTTCGTAGTCAGGGGTGCTCTCATGATACCACTGTCTGTTGTTAGTGACAATACAATACTCTGAGCAGGGGAAGTCTGCAAAATGAATGGTTATCAGTAGCAGTATCACTCAATTTACTGATAATAAATAGACCCTTGCACCTTTGAAACAATGCATCAGCCAAAACAAGAATAATCCCAACTTGGTTCCTAACAGCAAAACTCTGAACTTAAATCTTTATCCACTTCCACTCTAATTGGGCAGAGAAAAATCATCTGAGAAGCTAAATGAAAGTTACTAGCCTATAAATGCCTGAGGCACAAAAAAAAAAAAAAAAAAAAAAAAAAAAAAAAAAAAAAAAAAAAGAGAGGATGGAGAGGGTGAGAGGAGAGAAAGATGGGAAGTCTCATGTGAGTTTGGTTAGTGGAAGAAAAAAAAACATGTACTAAGTATGGCTGCATGTCATTTTTCAATTTGCTCATGTTAAATAATGATCTCTAGGGCACAGAAAGAGTGTAGTGAAAAGGAAGAGCTCTCCCTTCATCTTGTTTAGTTTCTGCTGGTCTTCTGCAGTGTCTGGTCACTGCCTCGCTATCATAGAAACTTAAATATGAACCACGGGCAGTTTGGGATGTCTTCTCTATCCTGGACCATGTATCTGATGAGGAAAAACAGAGCAGCCACTGGCTTTTTTGGTAAAGAATTCCTTATCTTTCTTTTAAAAAGTTTTTCTTTGTATTGTGATGAACAAGGAATTTTGATTGTAAAGTAATAGAAAGTATTCAGTGGGGAAAAAAAAAAAAAAAAAGCTCTTTAAAGTAACGTAAAAGTTCTGTTGGAGGAAAATAAGGAAATCCCTCATTGTGTGCATGTGTGTGCATTAATTTCCACGAGGCAGTTAAATACGTCTGGGGGCTTTCTCTAGTCTGTTAAGTGTGTTGCAAGCCTTTTTAACTGAATTGGTTTCTTCAGAGGAAATACTTCAAAATAGTTTTCATTTCAAATGCTTGGGATGGGGGTGTCACCGAAGCCGTGTGGCTAAGCGTGGTGGTGGAAGGTGGTATCTGTCTGATGGCACTTAGTGTTCAATGGTTTACAACTATGGAGTAGCAAAGTGGTCACAGAGGATCAGGTAGTACAAATGGACATTGTCAATTAATTTGAGTCCCAAGGTTATCCTCACTAGTGATACCCTTGTATACTAAAGGCTCAGCCTATATGCTTAATGAGGTTTTAGTCCCTCAAAAATGACAGTGGATTAAATATTTTCCCATCGGATCTTCAAATATAAGTTTTTATCACAAGGATATTTTAGATAAATTATTCGGAATTTTTTTTTTAAATTGATAAATTGCATAGATCTGTTTTGTTGTGTATCTGTAGAAAATAAGACTGATACCTCTCGCACAAACAGTTTGCCATAGAGAAAGACATCATACATCCCTTTTAATATTTTGCTTGCTGAGAAATTTGTTTCTTTTCTATAATCATGGGGCTAGGGCTGTTCTTAGTGATCTTTTTTCTGCTAAATATTTACTGAACAAAATAAACTGTTATCTGTGTGCAAAAGGGTTTTATGGTAAGATTTTATATATTTATATGGTATTGATTTTAAAAGATACAATTAAGGTGTAAGAATGAAAGTTGGGAGTGGAGAAAGGAATATTTTTCATTCCCACTCAAAGATTCATTCACTTTTTCTGTCCTACCCTATGTCTTAGCAAGTCTATATCACACCTTCCTCAGGGGGGTGCAGCTAACATTAGCTGCAGTAAAGTTTCTTTTTGCAGTTAGGTGACGGTACAAATTTTCTTCTGATTTATAGCTCACGAACTCTGAATTCTACTTGTCCTAAATCATTGCTGAACCGAGACGATCACCATTTGTTTCTGTTGCAGAGCGTTTGAGAAGATGGCATTGAATCATTTTGCAATACACCTAACTGCTAGAGATAGCCTGACATTGAGGATTTAACCATCCCAGTGCCACAGGGTGATGTGCAGGCTCTGACTGCCAGAGGAGCAGCCCTGGGCCATGCACCTGGGGCAAGGCTGCCCTTTCCCTGGGTTGCTTCCTCAGAGCTTCACACACAGTGCATGTGCTGAAAAAGCCTGCCATGTGGCTGGGTGATTTATTAGGCTTTCCAAAAGCAGGCAGAAGAGTGAGACACTATTTTTCTGACCTGTCCGGGTATTAAGACTTGTGCCTAGAATAAATCTTGGTGTTTGTGGCAGTCCTCCTACTTTGTAAGGTACGGGGAGTCTTGGTTTTTATCTTTTTCATAGCTTATCTTTTTCATAATGTCTGAGAAATTAGCTTATTCATTTCATGTTATCATAAGGGGATAGAAGAAGAAGCAATTTACAGTGGGGGGATCACAGAATCCCAGAAAGGCTGAGGTTGGAAGGGAGCTCTGGAGGGCATCTGGTCAGGCCCCTGTGGGCCACCTAAAGCTGCTTGCCCAGGACAAATGTGAGTGTCAAGTTAGAAGCATTTATTATAATTCAGATTCTGGTTTAAACAGATGGATATAGTTCTTGCTCTGCAAGACACCAAAGATACTGCAGATAAATGGAGTGTTGGGTGGATGTCACAAAAGATGGCTTGTCTAGTGCATAAAACACGAGCAACTACCTTTATTTAGTATTGCCCTGGGCAGGTTTGATTTAGTGGTGATAATTCACAACTAAAAATTATACAATGCTTTGTGTTGGCTAAGAAAAGCTAAAGCATATTGCTACATATGTCTGTTGCCTAACAAAGCTAAAACTAAGGCATTTACAGTCCCTAATATCATACTTGTGCAAACGGGTTAGAGAGACATCGAAATATCCTGTTATCTTTTAAAATGAACTTGCAAATTTATAGATGTCACATTGTGCCACTGGGTTCCACGTGCAATGTCTGTAACTGGAATGTAGTAGGCAAATATGATCTTAAGTTAATCTTGCTAAGCTTTGTTCACTCTACAGCAAATTTCCTACTAAAAGAGCTGTATATTGTAGTTGGTATTCAGGGAGCCATTTATTACGACTTGCTGCCAAGAATATTTCATGCTTTTGAATACTCTATAAAGTTAGGGTATATTTCAGAGCGGATTTGTAGCAAGACTGAAGTTAAAGGTCTGGAATTACAGCTACCCAGACACAAAATAGTGCACAAATCAGCTGGAACTGAGTAAAGCAGAGAACCAGGCTCATGGAGGTCTTTGTAGCTCAGGGAAGGTGGGAGGCACCAGGTATTAATTCTTGCTAGATCATCACCCTGCTGCATAGCACTTCCAGGCTGTGGGAGGACAGCCTTCAGGTGACCAAACCCAGCACTGCTATATGGGGACAAGGAAGCATCAGTGAGGAAGAGGCAAGGGACAGCAGGCTATTTCAGCATCCCCACTCGGGATGCACAGGGGGGACCTGACTCACCTCGGTTGCTCCCTCCCTCCATCTCCCTGGCACAGAGATCTCATCTTGGATAAATGAGAGCAGAGGCTTTGATATGAAGTGATGCCTCGTTATGACCCAGGCGAGATCTGTGGCTGAGATCAAAAGCAGTAGATGACATACCTGGTAAATTAAAAATGCTTAAGGAAAAAAAAAAAAAAAAAAAGCATCCGGGAGGAGAAGCTGAGATTTCCATTAAAACAAAGTAACGCTTTTGTAGCAATTATTTACATGTGTTTTAAGTCATAGAATCATAGAATCGTCTGGGTTGGAAGGGACCTCAGAGATCACCAAGTCCAACCCTTGACCACTACCACTGCAGTTACCAGACCATGGCACTGAGTGCCACATCCAGTCTCTTTTTAAATATCTCCAGGGACGGAGAATCCACTACTTCCCTGGGCAGCCCATTCCAGTGTCTGATCACCCTCTCCGTAAAGAAATTCTTTCTAATATCCAACCTAAACTTCCCCTAGCACAACTTAAGTCCATGCCCTCTTGTCTTGAATTACTATTGTCTTGAATCAGTCCAATTACTGGTGGTGAGGCTGTCGAACTGACAGCCCTGGAAACCCTATCTCCTGGTGCAGGAGCAGCTGTCAGCTCCAGGACCTTGCATGCCTTCCAGAAGGGCAGCCCAAAGGAGCCCAGCCTTGTCCAGCCCCATGTTGTGTGTACTGGTGTGGGCCCACCTCTCTGAGCACTGGTATTCTGTCATACCTTTCCTGAGGGCTAGTTTTTCAATTAGAAATTTGCACTGGAGTTAAATAAGGAGTAAGGCTATGGAGAGCTGAAGGAACTGCTGCAGCTTAAATAGAGGCACAGATAATTCTTCAGTCTCAGTGAGGGTGACACTAAGACTGAGGGTGACACTGAGACTAAAGAATTAGCCGTCTTTCTTAAAAATTAAAAATTAATCCATCTGATAAACTGCTGGGCTAGAGTATCCAGACCTGGTTTAGGCATTCTTGGGGCTTTGAGAATACATCTGGTGCCACCAGAAGTTCCTCAAATTGCGCTGTAAAAAGGGAAAAACTTAACTGCTCAGAATAGCCTGTGGTGGACATGAGTGTCTTAGAAAGTCCTTGTTTAACTGACCAACACAGACAGTTCCTGCAAACATTGGTATCAGCCTAGAAGTCCCCTAAAACAATCAAATTGTAAAACAGTCTTATGGGATAAAGTGTAATCATAGCAGCAAAATAAATTAACACAAGAAAAAAAAATATATAAAGGAATAAAACAATTTGGAAAAATATACCTGTTGTTAGACTAACAAAACTAAAACTCAAAGGCAACATTCTATGGGGGGTACCACAAAGAATAAAACTGCTGCATAATTTTGGTGCCTTTTAGCTCTGGAGAGGGTATCTTTTGAAAGGAGGGCAGAACACAGCCCACGGACCTCGTGCTTCCCCTGCTTGTGCCCCTGTGAGATTAATCATGTAAGAGTTTGTTAAGGTCAATATATCTAGCTGCACTTGTCACTTACAAACCCTAGGGCAACTCTGAAAAGACACACCCAGAAAGATCCCAAGGCAGAGTTTCATCTATTATACACAGCCATCACCATCAGCTGTCAACACAGGCATTGCTTTGCCAATGAGATCAGCTGAGCATCAGGTTCTCTCACTACAGAACCACTAAAAGCAGGTAGCATTCCATGTCTGCATACAGTCCTTAGCAGCTGACACTAAAGCATCATTAACACAAGGAGATCTTTACAACACTGGGTGTGTGCATATCCTACATACAACATATTACATACACCTGCACTAGATTTTTTTAGTAAGTTTTCATTATCAGATCAAAAGAAGAATTATAACCTTACACACAGATAAGACTAGTTCTACTTCATCCTGCTGTCATCCTGCTGTTTCCTACACCTTGTCGCATAAGCACATGATCAGTCTAAAACTGAAAATGCATCTTGCTGGGTGAAGTCAGCAGATGATTACATGTGTCTATGTGGCAAATGTTGGTGCCACCTTAGGAGTACATGGACTTTTATCTAGAGTTTTTATTATTAATCATGTTCAAAATTATCCAGATATTTTATTTGCTTATTACTGTTGTTAAGGTCCATAACTGAAGAGTGTAACAACATATCTTGTCTCTCTACAGTCTCTTCTCCCAGACAGCTACCAGTAGGACAAGAGGGCATGGTCTTAAATTCTGCCAGTGGAGTTTTAGGTTGGATATTAAGAAGAAATTCTTTACAGAGAGGGTGATCAGGCATTGGAATGGGCTGTCTGGGTGGTGGATTTTCTGTCCCCTGTAGGTTTTTACGAAGAGAGTGAACGTGGCACTCAGTGCCATGGTCTGGTAACCACAGTGGCAGTGGATCAAGGGCTGGACTTGATGATCTCAGAGGTCCTTTCCAACCCATCTGATTCTATGATTCTATGATTCTATTCTATGTATTCCTGAAACTTTGCTAATTGCTTGCCCATGTATCCAACAGTCGATTAGCTGGCCTGTGCAGGGCAGCTGGTACAGGGTGACACCAGCATGCCCAGGCTCAGACCTGATAAGCAGGTGGGATGTTAAGTGGAGAAGAAACAATTTAGGAAATTAACTTGTGGCTTTGCCTGTGGCTCTGAGAATGCATTATTGGTGCTGAGTGTAGTTAATGGCACTTTTGCATCTCATTTGGGCTTTTCTTGCCCCACCCCTGATTTGATCAAGTGATGTTGTGGTAAAAGTCCCAAGTATCATCTCCCTTACATCTCAGAAGCAAAGCCCTTTTCTGTATTAAGTCATTGCTGTGTGATTGAAGCAATTTTTATGCGGAGGGGGCTAAATATAAAGTGTACTGGTCAGTGAAGAGCAAGCAGATATGGAACAGGCTCAGCTGGCAGCTGAAGGCACTCTCAGGGCCTCATGCAGATGAGACCAGTCCCATCATCTGAGACAGATGCTGGGAGAAGCCTAGCTTAGAGCGAGGAACAGCTTCTAGCCAAATCTCTCTCTGCACCTCTCACAGGAATGAGGTATCTGGGATTTATGATTACTAATCACTCTGAGATTCACACTGGGATCAATGTCGTGTAAGCTAATGAGACCCTCTGTGACAGGACAGAGGTGTCTGTCCCACAGACAATCCCATTCTAACCCCAGCAGCTCCTGCTGAGGCTCACATAGCAAGGGTACTGGCTTGAGGGCTTAAAAAATATTGAAGGAAACTGATTCTCTTTCACCCCACATGTTGTATTTAAAGTAGAAAACTGGATTCAGGTCTGAAAGACATTTTCTGTCTCATGAAGTCAAATTAAACCTGAAGCTTAAGCTGCAATAACCTCTTGATGCATCCTCTATGAAACCTCCCTAAGAAAGAGACCCCAGTCACTTCCCTGCTGACAGCTGGTTGGGCAGCTACTGAAAATGCTCTACAAGCTCACAGTATTCCTACATGGGCAATGATCAACCTACCAGCACTTACTCCATCAGCCTTGGACGGGTGATGGAACAAGGGGAAATAGAGAGAGAGAAATAAAATCCATCCCGACCATTTAAAACAGAAGATGAAGGGCAGGAAGGGACAGAAGGAGCAGAAAAACCATTCCTTCACTGAGTGCCTTTACTAATAATATTACCTGCTGATATAAGCATCATAATGTCATGCTGGGGAAATGTCATAATTTTCTTCTGAATGTTTCCTGTTTCATCTTTCTAGTCTGTCTCAGTTTCTACGTGGTGAAAGTAACATAGGAAGAAGAAGAATGATGCAGTTAACATCCTTAACATTGCTCCTTGATGTTAACTCCTCTACAAAGTGTTGCAAGACCACAGATTTCCTTTAGGCAAGCCTGGGAGGGGGGGGAGCCTCCCCTGGAAACTGTCTTTCCTCTTTTGTGTTATGCTGCCAGGAATTCCTTTTCCTTAGGATTGAAGCATCTCTGCATCATGTTGAGCTGAACAACAAATCCCTTATTTAGAAGGATAATGGAAGGATATTTTGGATTTAAAAGTCTTTCTGTCTTAATTTCACTGTCTCACATTTGGGCCAAAGCTAGTGGTGATTTAGGCTTCTGTACAAAGTTTTAATATTGGTTATTTATTTGCTGAAAAATAAAGTTTATGCTGCAAAACTCCCATTTAATAGACTTATTTACTGGCAGACTCAGAGCCTCCCAGTAAGGAGGCCATGAACAATGTTCCAGAGCTTCCCAGATCAGCAGTGAAGCACAGTGGGCATGCCTAGGGAAAGAGCTTTGTACCAAGAATACATCAAGGCTTTCAGTCTTCTGCTTACGACCCTGTAAGGACTTGATTTTGACTGAAAAGCAAACTTACCCTGAGAAAGGCAAACCAGTACCAAGTAATTTGGATCAGATGCAGCATGAATGCTACCACTAAATTTTGCCTAATAACACCATGGTTATAGTGACTTATTTTTCTTAGGCTGAGTACACTCAGTGGCCTGATTCTCTCTCTGATCTGTCACTGCTAACTGCCAGAGCAAATCCTGGGCACAGGAGAGAAATCTACCTGCATGGCAACTAGTATAAATCAAAATATCATCCAGGCTTCTCCAATACAATGGAGAAGCTGTTCAGGGCACTCAGGGCCAGCTGACAGCTGAGCTGCAGCTTCTGCACCTCTGACATACTGTTGTCCTCAGAGAGGCTGGAGAGGAGTAATAAAGTAATTATGTTAATTCTATGTCATCTGCAGAATCCTCCTTGTGCCAGAGTTGTTCCCTTTCATCCAGGGGGGTCAGATTTACTGCTCCATTTGAATGTCCTGAAACCAAAAGACCTGGATTTTTTGTGCTTTTTAAATTATTTTTTCTCATTTGCTAGTACAAGGCATCTGTAGTGTTCCTACCAGAGCAGATCAAAAGCCCAAATGTTACAATTAACGCTGGAGGTTGTTATGATGTGCACCTGAGTACATAAAATGCCATAGAAAATACTAGGTGTGGGTGATGTTATCTGCATTAATCTCGGCATGTAATGAGCATAGTATAATGGCACACAATGAGTGTTTTTTAAGTCTCCAAACCAGCAAGTACTTATACCAGATGGCAGCTTTTCAACAATTTCCATTCTGTTCTCCACCCCATGCTCCCAAGTATTTCAATTGGCTTCTCGTCTAGGGATTAGCCGCAGCAGAATCATATTAAATGACTAATTTTCCTTGCTTAGCCTTTCCCCCTCCCTCCTTTTAATTTTGAACGATGCGGTGTAAGAAATCATCCAAAAGCTCTGAGTGTTTGTGTGTGTTTCTTACCCGCAGCCGTCTTGAATGGCTTCAAAATCATCCGGGCTTCTAGGTCATGTGGTACATCCCAGTGCTTTCTGGCTTCATTTCTACTATTTCTTAAACTTTCCCCTCCAAGGTGTTTGTCAAGCTCTGACTTGAAAAGTTCAAGTGGTGTTGAATCTACAGCTTCCCTGGGAGCATATTCTCCTGCCTATTTGATCTTAGGATCAACGTTGCCCCTGCTCTTAAAACTGAACTCGTTTCACTTCAGTTGGCACCTGTTATTTCTTGTCTTATCATTTTTCACTAATGAAAACAGTTCCTCCCCTTCCTCTTTATAGTTGTCTTTCATGTAGCTGTAAACCACAGTCATGCTGTCCCCTTGGCTTCCCTTTTGCCCTAAATTATATGTATGTATTTAATTCCTTTAATCTTTCCTTATAGGTAGTTCCTTCCAGAACTTTAATCACTACAGGTTGACATTCTCTGCAATCTCTCTCATTCACTGATACACAGGCAGTAACACAGTGGCAAGGGCTAAACCCTGGGGTTTGAATGATGGAAAAATAAGACCAGATGTCCCCTCTAGGTGTCTAGATGTGACCCCTCTGCTTCTGAACCTCTGGGAAGTCTCTCCTTGCTATCAAGTGGTGCAAATTCCACTTTGAGGAAGGCACTATGCACAGTAATGCATCTCACACAGAGATGGGGATATTTGCAGTTGGAAATTTTAACTCAGTCTCCATTCCTACTCACACACTTACCAAGAGCCATGTTGGTTAAGGGAGGGAGGGCATCAACACAGGCTGCTGCTTCAGGAATTTCATTATTATTAAACCTCCCCCTCGAGGAAATGGGAAGGAAGGGTGCCATGGAGAGATGTCTCCATGGGTGGTGGCACTGGTGAGGTGCTGCACTGGATAAGCAGCTGGGTGCACTACACTGCTGGGCACTGAAGCTGCACCCATGCCTGCAGGGAGAGTCGGCTGAGTCACATTTCATCACCCATCATTCGGCTGCTCGGACCAGTCTTGAGTTCATCTTTGGCTGTTGGTTTGACTCGTTCCTTCACCCTAGGAGGACCTGCAAAGCTGGGGTTAACACTCGATGCAAAGTCACAGGTTCATTCTCTCCTGAAAAGAGTCCTTCCCCTGTACCCGGCTCCCTGCTCCTTGATGCCACCGGTGGATAGTTTCAGTCATTCAGCCCTCTGGGTTGCAGTTTCTGAATGATGAGGAAGGTGAAATGGTAAAAAGTAACTCCCTTTGTATGTAGATCCGTGTCATAGAATCATAGAATCGGCTGGGTTGGAAGGGACCTCAGAGATCATCAAGTTCAACCTTGCCATCTACATCTCTGACAACATGCCGACTATTCAAGCAAATCATTTAGCAGATCCTCAAGATAGGAGCTCTGTCTGCCTTCTAAAATGTTTTGAGTGACAAGACCATGGATTGGTCTGCCCTACTCAAAAAGAAAAAAAGCTCTCAGATTCTGCCCAGGAAGAACGAGACAGATTTTTGGCCACTGTTAGTACCTGGAGTTCCTAAAGAGCATGCAGAGCCCTTGGGATCTTTTGCAGTGGTAAACTCGGGCCACAAGTAATTAGATGCCCAGGTTAAAGATATTGAATGAATATGTGTTATTTCATCTTTCCTCACAACCTCTCTGCTTTGCATAAACTGGGCTGCAGCCAGTTTTCCTGCTTCTAGAGTGAATAACTTGTATCAGTTAACAGAGATCAAAGAAGTCGTCCCTGGAGGGGTTTAGGCAGTTCCCTCTCCTTGAAGCAGAGGGAAGTTAAGACACCATACACCTGTGCAGCCCTGGCTACATTCCCCCTGTATCATGCCACCCATTTCACATCTCATTCCTGGTGGCTTACTTTGTGCACTTTACACTCTAAGATGAACTATGCATATTTCACAGTGCGTGAGAGAACACTGCAGGGTATAAGGAGAAGCTTGTCTTTTTATTTACCAGCTGCTACTTTTCTCTGTGGAATATTTCATTATTCCAGTAGCACCAAAAATAATTTATGTATCACTATAGCAATTTTTTTCAGGTCAGTCAGTGGAATTACCTGTGATGGTAACAGCTATGCAATAAATACTTGCAGGAACAATTAAGAAGCTGGATCCTACAAATTTCCTTTGCAGTCATTAACCCAGCTTATTCATCCCTAGTAGGAGCAAAGCATGCTTACACACCTCTAAAAACCTTAAGACAGCCTTAATACATATATGAAGTGAATTCAGGGGCATGAGGTAGGAGCTGACCCACTGGAAAATGCCACGTTAAGCCCAAATGCTCCAAACAGTAAAGCACACATCTAATTTCATTCCCCAAAGAGATTTCAATTGCTTTTGGCAGCAAGGCCACTAAGAACGAGGTTAGGTGTGTTTCAAAGTGTTGGCAAGATCAGGCTCTGCAGCCAGTTCTCTCACTTTGTGCTCAGATGATACGTATGCCAGCTCTTTCAGGTCTACATTATTTTCTCCTTTAACATGGTGTTCTGGTGTCTGCCTTATGCAAGTTTTCTCCCATCCCACACAAATTCAGCCCATTACAAACAAGTGGCCGCTACTGCCTGCTTGGCCAGGGAATATTTAGCTGTGCAGTGGGAACCTGTATTGTGTTCAGGCTCTAATTCACCCTTTGTTGTAATTTAGGCTGTTTAAAATTCATCTCTAAATTGTTGCTCCCTCTCTCATACTTCTGAAGCTTTTGCTTAACTGTATTATGTAAAAAGCTTGGTGCTTTGTGGTCGAGTAATCCTGTACGACAGAGGCAAGGCATGGTAGATAGAGATTCACTTGTGGTTTGTTTACGGCTGTAATAAATTGATGTCAAAATACAAATGTAAGCTGTGCTGAATATGAACTGGTAACATTAGAACACCAGTAGTGATTCCCGCTTCAAAAGGATTCCCGCATAAAAGACTGACTGTCCAACCTCAAGTCTTAACGTTAGGGATGATAAAAAGTCCTACCATGTGAGAAGAAGTATCAGCTTTAAATACCATGCATAATTCCCTTACTTTGTCTTTTCGCTAATATTTCTGCAGTCTGCTTAACTCATTCATATCATAGTACCTGTTTAAGATACATGAATTGCTATGAGAGTTACTCTCTTTGTCTATTTCTGCAGAAATAAAATTTTAAGGAAGATAAATAGCAAGTAATCTAAGCAAACTGGAAAATCAAAATCAAAATAATAATATGAAAAAAACCCAGGCACAAAAAAAGTGTCAATGAGAACGTAAAATACAGCACTTGATTTCTCTCAAAATATCTTCATTACAGTATTTTCCTTATATGCCATCTCTTACTTAACTCCTTAACTTACCTTGCAAAAGCTTGGCTCCTGCTGAGTTAATAAAAAGAATACTGTCATTTTTAGTCTACATTATATCTTTCACCTCAGCACTGATAATGATGCTGTTATAGAAAATGGATGTTTTCTACATCTGCTGTTAAATCATGGCATTTTGTATTTTTCTGAAAATTCACATTGTAATAAATCGGGTTTATTTTGTACTTATAGTAATAAATTCAGATTAGGATGGGATGCAAAGCAGCCAGTGAAATTCGGCTCAACATATTCATTAATTTAAATATAAAGGACTCCCTACCTCTTGGCTAAAACCAATGGGGGGAAAAAAAAGAAAAAACAAAACAAACCACACCAAACAAGCAGACCTCAAACACTGACTATTTTAACAGTTTAGTCAATGTATGCAAATTTATGTACATCAGTACTCTTATCTCTACAATGACCCTAAAAATTTATCAGCCCCTAATATGCCTCAGATGGTTTTTAAGCTGTAGATTATAACAACCATTTGCCTGTATATTTTTTTTCCTTAAAAGACAAGGAAAATTCTCACTAATAGTTTAAATTTGAGATAATTTCATACAAGAAAGAAGTAACAGTGTAAGAGATGGACTTAAAAAAAAAAAAAAAAAAAAAAAAAAAGAAAGCAAGCCATACACAAACCATCGACACTTGGTGTGAAATAGAGCGGTTTCTGTACCAAAGTCGCCTTCTTAAAACAGGGACCTGTTGCAAGTGCGGCAGGAAGGGGAAAATAAGCCAGGCTCCGCCACTACAGCCCCCGCGGAGCCTCCCTCCCCGCTCCGCGCTCCCACCGCAGCCCCCCAAAGGATGGGGAGGGGGTAGAGGGACAGAATATTCTTCCCCTCGTCCTTTGGAAGGGAGGAAGGAAGGCAAGGAGGCAAGGGGTTGCATGAAATTGTAACCCTCCGGTGCGGAAGAGCCGCGGGACAGTCCTGGGCGCGAAGGGGCAGCCAGGGCCCGGCCCCGCCTCAGCGGTTCCGGACGGGGGGGCAGATTGGGGCACCCGGAACCTTTCGACCTCTGGCAGAGAGGTTCCTGACCCGCACTGGAAAGGTGCGAGGAAACCTACACCTGGCGCTGTGAATTTGGTGGCAGGAATTTGGTGGCAGGTCCCGTGAATTTGGTGGCAGGAAGCTGCGCCGCTTCCTTCTCACTTGCGCACCGTGGGGTTTCCGCGCAAGGCGCCCGGCCCCGCGGGACACCCGGCGCAACCCTGTCCAAGACAGCAGGTTCTGGGGAGGCAAAAGCTGATTTCTCTCCCTTGGGCACTGAGCCCGCTTTGTTTAATTGCGTATAAACCAGGTAGCGTAAATGGCAGGAGCTCGCTCAGTGCTCGAATCCCCGCAGGTCGCGGGGTGCCGAAACGCGTTCCCAGAGTTATTTCCCCAATTCCGGAGCGTCTCCAGAGCGGGTATCGGCAACACTGAGGGTCCCTCGTCCTCCCCTGTGCTTCCTGGGGTGGGTGCGGGGGCTCCCGGCCAAGCCGCCCGTCAAGGCAACAACTCCCCGCGGAGCCTCTCCCCCTGGGGGTACGGCGGGTCTCGCCCCACGCGGGACCGCAGCCCTCAGTGGGCTCTGGCGAGAACGTGCGGGCCCAGCAGGCAGCTGCCGAACTCCACGGGGGTCGCCCCTAGGCCACCCCCCCGCCGCCCCCAAACTCCCCTCTGCAGGGCCGAACGCGTGCGGCGGGCCCCCTCTGCCGGCCACACCGGGGAACTGCACTGCGGGCCGACCCTGGGGCTGCTGCCGCCGCGTCCTTGCGCAAGACTCGGCGGCGGGCAGCAGCCTCAGCCCGCTCACCGTGGCCCGTCCCTAGCCCGGCTTCCCGCGGCGAGAGGCGTTCCCCGTGATGTCCCCTCCGCCCCCGCACTCATCCTCCGCAAGCTCTCCGGTCCCCCCACCCCTCCATCCACCCCGCCGCAGCTGCCACCGCTTCCCCTTCAATGCCCGCCCGGCCCCGGGGGAGAGCGGGCGGCAGCCGCTGCTGCTGAGCTTGGGTGGGGGGGATGTGGAGGAGGCGTCCCGCGGGGTGGCTGTGGGGAAGGGCGGCCGTGCCGGTGGACACACGGCGGTGAGAGGAAACACGGGGGAAAAAGGGGTGTGAAATTTCATGGAGTGAACCCCAAGTTCGTGCCGAGAGCTGGGGGGGGGGAAAAGGCGGGGGCTGCGCCGCGACGGCGGCAGCGGGCAGAGATCACCTTGTTCCCAGGCCGGGGAACGCCACCAGCGGCGAGCCCACGACATTCGCCACCAGGACCACAAAAAAAAAAAAACCAAAAAAAAACCACCAACCCAAAAAAAGAAAAAAGAAAAAATAACCCCAAGCCAGTTCGAAAGGACAGCCACGCCTCCACACAGCCTCCTCGCTACCGGCTTCTCGGGCCTAGACGGGCTGGCGAGGCAAAAGCCGGGAACCCCCCAGGCAGTGGTGCCCGCCCGCAGACCCTGCCTGACCCCCGGCTGGGGGCTGCGCTATGCCGAGGAGTGGATATCCCCCCGTCTGCGCCCGGCGGCCCTATATAGATATGTCGAGCGGGGGTGGAAAAGCAGCGGGGCGGGGGGCAGTAAGCCTCGGGGGCCGCCGGTCCAGGTGTCCTTCTGTAGGGCTCGGACGCCTGTGGTGGGGAGGAAACGCCCCGGAGCAAACTCCGCAGGGAGATGGCCCGGGGAAAGCGGGGCTGCCGGGGCGGCTTCCGCGGGGCTGCGGGAACCTCCGGGCTCCCTGCGGGCACTCGCCGCTCCTCAGGAGCGGGTGGTCAATAAACGAAAGGCAAGCGGGACCTGCACCGGGTACCGGTAAAGCCGGTGGTCGCGCCTCTCTGGCTGCTTTAACACCACCCCCACAGCAAACCGCAGGCGCGGAGCACCCTGCACACAGCTGCGGCGGGCCCCCGGCCAGCGCCTTGCGGTGGGCCGAGGGAGCGGCAGCCCGCGGGTGGGTTGGTGGGTGGGTGCGCGGTTGCGGTGTCCGCGGCGTCCCGCCGACCCGGCGCTCACCCCCCGAGCCCCGCGGTAGCGGCGGCGGTGGCCGCGCCAATTCCGGCAGCCCCTGGCCCGCGGCCGCGCCCTGGCGGCTGCCGGGAAGGGCTGTGATTGGCCGGCGCCCTCCCCGTATGCAAAGCAGCCGGGGGAATGACATTCCTCCGCGCGCCGCCCGCCGCCGCCGACTCGCTCCCGGCCACCTCCATTCATACCGGCGGGGCGGCGGGGGGGGGACCCGGCCCGGAGACCTTGAGGATCCCGGCCCGGTGCAGCTCAACGAGGGGAAGCGGAGAGCAGAGCGGTCAGGATCCGGCCCTCACCGTCCCGGTGGAACAGAGGGTGCCCCGATCGGTCGGTGGGAAGGAAGGTCTGCGTTCCCCGCGGCTCACGTGAAGGAAAAGCCGAGAGCTTCTCCGCTGTGGAAATGCGCTTCCTCGGAGCAGTCTTCTGGGCTGGCGGCTGTCACTTCTTCTAACCCTCTGTGGCAACTTTGGCGGGTTTGAATCTTCCCCCGCTTCTTACCGTCTCTCTCCGGGGGGCTCAGCGGCACCGCCGCCCGCCACCGCCTCTTCTTCTGCGGAAGGAAAACTTTCACTCGTTCAGAAGCAGCGGCTTGGGTTGTTGTTTTTTTTTTTTTTTTTAGTTTTTTATTATTATTTTTATTTTTGCTGGGTAGTTTGCTTTGGGTTTTCAGTGTGTGCGTGTGCGCGGGGGCTTCCCGCTGAGGCTGGCAGTGACCATCCCAGGGTAACCTTCCCTGGCAGTCACCATCCCGCTGGCTGGAGAGAAAAGCCATGCTTCCCAAAGCAGGCTTCCACCTGCTGCGGTTAAAATATTGTTAAGCAGCCGGTTCCTGTGGCCGAATTAGAGGAAGACTGCCTCAGATAGCGAAGAAGGAAAAAAAAAAAAAAAAAAAAAAGTATTGGCGATGACTGGCGAAGTTGTTTCAGCCTGTTGGTTTGACTGCTGAGGAGGACGTGAGTGAGAGAGAGAGAGCGCTGTTGCACACACAAAACCACAGAGAGAACCCACAATTTAACCAATATCCCCAAACCCAAGTTTTCAGCTGTGGACCTTTTAGCCCCAGAGCTTGCGATCGGCTGCGACCTTTCTTTAAACTGATGAAAGACGTTATACCAAAGACAAGTACAAAGATAGAGATTTAAAGTTTGAGTGCCGTGCACTGAGCGAGCTTCTTTCATTTTCTTTTCTCTTTTTCGTCCTTTTTTTTTTTTTTCTTTTGTGCAAGAATGATTGAAAGGTCATGACACGAGTACTCTCAGAGCAACACGAACCAAACTACTGAAGTTGATTTTCAAGGCTGCTTAAAAAGAAAAAAATCTTGCCGAGAACATTAATGGATTCCTGTTGTGTTTAAATTCTCTGCAGATTGTATTGTAAATATTTTATGAAGTACAGTATATGTGTGTGTGTGCGTGGACGTGTGTGGACGTGAATGTATGTACAGCTGTAGCCAGCTGACCTTTGATCAGAAATTCAGGCTCGCCTGCCTTCTCTGAAGACTGACCCTGAATTTCCCTCTTAAAGAGCGATTTTTACCTACGGAAGACGCTGATGTGTTTTGTTTTCTCTTGGGACTGTAGAGAAATCACCTGGAAGATAGGCAACTGACTCTGGGAAGCCCAGGCTTTGCATGCGTTTCTGACCGCCTCTTGTGTTTTGATTTGCCTAATTTTTACCACGGTGCTTGGGAGTTTGGAAGAAGCTTTTTCCCCCGATAACATTTTGGGTCACGGCCGCAGACTAGATGCACAGGCGTCGCCCTAAAGCCCCGCACGGACGACGCGTTCGCTTATCGGATTAACGTGATCTGTTCCGTAGTGCCAGGAAGCCAAGAGTTAAGTCTCGGCGTACTCGCTATCTCAGCCTCCTTCAGCAAAAAATTAACTTTGGGGACTGGCCTAGAAACAAAGTTTCCCCCGGCTCCTCAGCCAGTCTCCGTTTATGTTGGTCCCCCGAGAGCAGATCGCTGAAGAGTTACGCTCGTTTCGCTCTTTTGTAAAAACTCTGTGGAGGTCTTTCACTCAAAAGGCTTGTTGTGATGCGTATCCCCGTAGATACCAGCACCAGCCGCCGCTTCACGCCGCCCTCCACCACGCTGAGCCCGGGGAAGATGACCGAGCCGCTCCCGCTGCCCGGCGCCGAGCACAGCGGAGCCTTGCCGGGGAAGCTGCGCAGCGCCGACCGCAGCATGGTGGAGGTCCTGGCGGATCACCCCGGGGAGCTGGTGCGCACCGACAGCCCCAACTTCCTCTGCTCCGTGCTGCCCACCCACTGGCGCTGCAACAAGACGCTGCCCATCGCCTTCAAGGTACGTCCGGGGGCTCCCACAAAACCGCGCTTCTGGGGGTAGGGGCGGGATGGCGGGAAGGGGAGGGCAGGCTGCGCGCCCCTTGGCTTTTTGGTGGGGGGGGGACGCACTGGGGGAGCAGTGTCCGGGGCTCAGACCAGTGACCCAGCTAGCAGAGCAGGACAGGAGGCCACGTCGGGGTTGCAGCGAGCCCCCAGCCTCCTTCCATGCTTTCTGCCATCCATCCTTCCTTTCGCGGTCACTGCCACTCGCGACCGCTTGGGAAGGCGCGGGGGGGGGGGGGGAGGGATGTCGCCGCTCTCTCCCAGGCTCCGAGCAGGAGCGAGCGGCTGGGGCTGGGGCTGGGGACGGGCTGGGCAGGCTCTCTCCAGGCGCTGCCTCCAGGTTCGGTCCATTCATAACTCTAGGAACCGGTAGCGGCGCACGGCTCTGCTCAAGGGAAAATAATAATAATAATAATAAAATAATAATTTTAAAAAGAGGCCAGAGCCGTGGCGTTTAGCATCCCTAGGGAACAGATGTCGGCGCAGCCCGTGGCAGTGGGATGCAGGCGCCCCGGAACTGAAGGAGACATAGGCTCCCCTAGAAGACGCCCACAGCAGCGGCGGGTCCCTCTGCGGGCAAAGCTCCTGGACGGGTCTGTCACCCACGGGGACACCCCGCCGCTGCATCAGCCGGCCCCGCTCCGGAGGTGACGGGCATCCCCCCGCCAAGCTGCCAGGGGCTCTTCGGAAAACAAACAAACACATATTTCCTTTTTTTTTTTTTTTTTTTTTTTTTGGCTTTCTAATAGTAAATGTCGGGGCCTACACTGGGCAGACCCTGCGGCCACTTGACTTCTGTTTCCAGAGCCCCTTGCTAAATCTATACTTGGTAGCCCAAGTAAAACCGCGTCAAAGGATGCGGAGGGAGCACACCCCAGCTTACCCTCTGCCCCGGGCCGCCGGCGGCAGTGCTGCGGGGCCGTGCGGGGCCAGGACAAGCCATGTCCCCGGCCGGCTGCGGGTAGGCAAGGACGATGGGAGATAATTGCTGTTCTTCCCTCCTTCACCCTACCTGCTTTCCCGTTACGCGGGTTCAGACAAAATTCATCCCCTCCCCCTTGGTCACGGTCTTTTTTGACGGCACTAACTTCTTGAATGCGCTGTTACTCTTGCTGCTGATGTAGTAGATACACTTTCGAGTAGGGAAAGGAAAAGGTAATTTATTCTTCTTGTCCTTTCCTCCCAGGCGAGAGCCGCAGAGACATGCAGCTCCCTAGGAGCCCTGCGGTTAGTTTTAGGATCGAGATCTTTAAAGTTATTGCTCTCTTTTGCGGTCACTACTAAACACCGACCGCCTCAGTACAACTTTTCTGATGGTGACCAGACCCGAGTCTTTCCGAGGGCTTTTGCGGGAAGAGAAGCGAAGGAGAAGGGGAATCAGTTCAGCTCCCAGAACTTTGGGGCATCCTGCCGAGGAGGAGGCTTTAGGGGAAGGTTTTATGACGTCTGGGTAGTCTTATTTTAACCATATATAAGTCTGGGGAAAGGGAGGAACTAATCGGCAGGGTCAGTTCCTAAATTCACACATTTAGATTAATTATTATACTGTCACCCACGCACTAGGCAGCTGCTGCTAATTACTCGGGAAGCTCTCCTCCTGTAAGGCAGAGTTACGGTGTGAAACAGGCTGGAAAACCCGCTCCTTCCCTGCCAGGAAGGGAGATAAGCCAGGTTCCCAAAAGTGGCCGATGTTTCTTTTGAGGGTCCCCCGCTGCCGGAGGCCACGGCGTCGGCTTTCCGCCGTGCCACGCCTGGCCCTGCCCGGGGCGAGCTCCCAGCCCGGCTGGGGAAGGGGAAGGTGGGACAAGAGTCGCCTCTTCCCACTACTTCCCGGCTGCCCAAGTGATGCCGCCGCCTGGCCCCGGTTCCGAGATGCCGTGGGGTGCTGCAGCCACAGGGGTCCCGCTCCCCCTTCGCTGACCCACGCAGGGGGGTTCTGGCGGCGTGCAGGAAATTGCTTGTAGAAAATACACCCCGGAGGCTGCTTTCGAGAGATATCCAAAGCTGCTCTCACTCCTCGTCCCTCTCTCCGTCTCCCCCACCTCACTCTCCCCCCCAGCCAGTGCCACCTGGGTTTTAACTAGGAAGCCCGCTCCCAGCTTCTGCAAACAGAGGAAAGGGCCAGGTTCTCCAAACAGAGGAAAGCAGGCGTTTGGAACACTGAGGTAGTTTAACCTACCATACGCATGGGGAATTAAAAAAAAAAAAAAAAAAAAAGAAAAAAAAAAAAAAAGTAGTAAAAAACCACCATAACCACAAGGGGAAGGTTTCCTTAGGAGCTCCTGCAATGTTGGGCTAAGGAGGCACCTGCTTCCCTCAGCGCTTGGTGCTTCTTAAACCCCCTCCCCGTCCCGTCCCCCTGTCCCCTTCCTAAACGCTCCCACCTTGCACTGCTGAGAAATGTAGCCTGAAATAATTTGCCACGTATAAAACCATCTAATTCGTTTTATACTCAATATTGAATATTCGCAAAGGAATTTGTAAAGTCATAATTTGGAACAGAAAATTCAGTTCAGATTATTCCAGTGCTGCCAATATCTTATTTGACTCTGACAAAAAGACGTTGAGTTTTATCAAGTATTTGCTAACAACCATCACATCAATAGAGACAGAAAGTTTTCTCTTCATGTTTCCTGAGAAAAATTCACCCATTATGTTTGATCTTTAGAAAAAGGGTATTATTTCAAGCCAAAATGATCACTTTCGTGCATTATTTTTTCCAAAAATAAAGGAAGATTCTGAGAAACCTAGACAATAATACATAATAAATCTAATAAGATGCTATGTCCAAATGCTGTTTGGACAAAAGATTGATTGTCCAAACGCTGTTTAAAAAAAAAAAAAAAAATCTAAATCTTAATTTAAAAGGCCAATTTTGTTTGACTGATGTGTCAGAAGCAGGTAATTAAGATACTCAGAAGCACATCAACTCTGATACTCGTCTTGCTCTTCTGGAAATACATATTTTTAAGAGCTAAAGAGTACAACAAAGTACTATATAAGTCCAGTCAGCAAGTTCCAACTTATCTGTTTAATCTTTTTTCTAATGTTAATGTCGGTATTTCTGTTTCTATTGTATGTGACTTCTATTTCTAGTTTCTCTTCTGGACTGTGTAATTCTTATGCTTGTTTCTAGTATTTTTTTTCATGTGTCTTATCACTGAGTTTGCCTTCAGTGTAATTTGAAAACTGTGATTTAAAATATTTGTTCTGTAAGAGACAACTGAAACTGGATTCATGAAGGTTTTTCATCCCTCAAAATGCTAGCGTATATTTCCTTAAATGAACATGCAAACATTTGCATTGCAGGGAGGTGAGGGTAGTGCCCCGATTTTCCCCTTTCCCTTTCTTGTGCTTTTAATATATGTGCGTGCATCAAGTTTTTACTGTAGCTTTTTAACAGCTGGGTGAGCGCGTTGGGGTTCGCAGTTGCCAATCTTGAGAGCCAGCGTGCCTCAGGACACAGTGCTGTGCAAGGAGAAAACTCACCAGCTCCCATGTTTCGAGCAGGTCTATTTTATGCCAAGATAAGGGTAATGAGAAAAGCACAATGCTGAGCATAGCGCAGGGCACAGAAACACATCACTGTGCAAAGGGGAGACCAAAAACCCAAAAGGCTGGCCTGCAGAGGGTTGGGAAAGAGGAAGTTGAAATAGATAAGTAAAGAGGGAATTTTGACAAAGTGATTTTAACTTTGCATGTGGAAGTGAAAATAAGGGTTATCGGTGACAAATGGGAGAGCACTGAAGTGGGAAAGGCAACCTCTTGAAGAAGGAGAGGCTGTGAAATACTTGAGGCTGGAAACCTGTCTCATATTATGGGAGGGAGCTATGGCTAGGGAATAAGCATCAGAGAATGATCAAGTAAAGGAGCTGCTTGATCCTGTTTGGACAGGACAGTGTGATTAGGAACTCATACAAATAAGACCAGGCCATAACAAGTTGAAGCCAATTATAACTGCATGGACAAAAGCTAGAAAATGCTAAGAGGAAGGAAAAATATCGAGCTGCAGCTCAGAGGACATGATGCAGGACTACTTCCTCTTAGAATGTGTAAAAGAGGAAATAAATACTAGTAAGATTTTTTCTTTTTTCTTTTTTCTTTTTTTTTTTTTTTTTTTTTTTTTTCTTGGTGTTAATCCTGAGGTTGCTACTGTAGACTTAATTGGGGGAACAGCAATGGGATCTAAAAACAGTATGATAGAGGACCTAATTCAAGCTCTTGCTTTTGTCAGAGTAAACTGAAGAAACAACAGAAATCCATTTAGTTATAGCTGGGTAAAATTTTTTTGATACCTCAGTCTTGCCCAAGAAGATAAGATAAAATTAAGTTTTTCATAGTTTAACCAATGTGAACATTGTAGGTACAAGTCAGAAAATTTAAAGTGACAAATCTACGTAACTCTCAGGACACTGCATTAGAAATGCAGCGAATCTTGTGTCCTTGAATATTTACTTGATAGATTCTGGCACCAAGGAACTACAGAGCTGACATTTCGGATGAGGTGGAAGCCTTTGTCTGAGCAATTGCGGATTTCATTAGTTAGGATCATGATATCCATACATCGGGTTGTGGGCGACACCTTAAGTCAATGATTTGCTTTCAAGCTTCTAAAGCAAAAAAAAATAAATTGTTCAGTAAATTGTGATTATTGCTTAAGAGTGTGTTCAGTAAGGACTGCTTTTCCATGGGCTTAATCTGAATTTATGCCAGGGCAGCTCTGTTCAGAGAGGTAGGAGGAAAAGATTGGGACAACCTGTGCAGCTCTGGGGACTCTAATCCTTCACATCCATGAGATGATTGGCTTGGTTTTGTTTTCTCTTGAATTTTACATTTTCATTGTTGTGCTTATTTTCCTGTAGATTAGAAGTAAAGTTACTGACGTAGATCCGACCAGAATCAGTTCTTGTTACTTGAATTTATTTATTGATAATTACAGAAGTATATTTTGAAAAGCTGATTTCATGTATTTTTCATGCCAGAACACAAATTATGCTGTGTATTTCAGACATGCACCATTAAAAACTTTTCTAGAGCACTGCACAAACCAGGAATGGAAGCGATTCTTGTTGTTCCTGAACAGGTTCTTTGTCTACATGGATTTTTACCATTGCTGCTTTTTCCTATTTCATCATGTTACTGCTCCCCAAATTAAATGTTGCATAAGGAAGCTGAGGATCCTGCTCCTTGATTTTATAGGTGGTGGCCTTGGGAGATGTGCCGGATGGGACACTGGTAACGGTGATGGCTGGAAATGATGAAAACTACTCTGCAGAACTCAGAAATGCCACAGCTGCCATGAAAAACCAAGTAGCAAGATTCAACGACCTCCGATTTGTGGGTAGAAGTGGCAGAGGTATGTGTTTGTTCTCAGCTATGCTTCGGTCATGCTCACCAGTTGTGTCAAATTCTGGTTACGTGGAGGGAATTTGAAGACATTGTATATCAAGTATTCTGCATCAGGGAATGCTGAAGGATCTGGTGTAGGCCAATTCCAAAGGCACAGAAATAGCTATACTGGTTTTCTTGCTTTACTGCCTGCCTTCCACATAGCTTCAATTTTTAAACAGCAATATCTCATTTGAAAAAAAAAAAAATCACATAGGCAGCAAGTCACCTTTTGAATGTATAAGCCATCCAGACACATTTAGAACAGCACAATATTACCCATTTTTAAGTTTAAAAACTGTATTTTAAATTTAAATTTAGAATTTTCACTTGTTTAAAGACTCATTACTATCTTGGGGCTCCCAGACACTCTCTGCAAAAACTGGTCTTGTTAATAACGCAGCTCAACCTAAAATTACAAGTAAATCCTGCATAGACCTAAAACTCTTCCAGCTTCATCATGACCTGATGAAGGCACCGACAACATTTCTTGACTTTCCTTTTTTTGCACTTTTTCTGTTATTCAACATGTTCCTGCAAGGTGTGTAGGATAGAACAGAACAGATGAGCTTTATATCTTTGTGATAACCAGTAATTACTAGTACAGCGTAAATAAAAAGGCCTTATGAGCATAAGTACCAAATAGGAGTCAAAGCTGACTTAGACTAAAACTATGTAAAAATGTTGTTAGGAAGCTGAAAATAGTACCTGACGTGTTGCAGGTGAGTGGGCAGGTATACAAAGCTTGATCCAAAAGCCTGTAAAATCAACAAAAGGACCCTTTACAACTTCACTCTTTGGCAACAGTCCATAATGATAAAACACATAAATTCCAAGCAATCATGTCTATCTCTCTATTACAAGATTTTTTTAAGCTTTCCTTTTATATCGCAGCCCTTGTCACTGTGAGCAGAGTCCCTGTATGTGGGTTGGGGGGGTTTAATCAAACACATTGATGAGAGGCTGGTGAGCTGTTGCTCAGAAAAAGCTCAGAGAAAAGATCAACCTCTCTTTTAAGGTCAAGAACAAAAAATTTTCACATCATCCATGTAACTTTATACGAAATTTACTTATGTATTTTTCTTCTGTTTCACTC
The DNA here is from genome assembly GCA_023637945.1 of Phaethornis superciliosus. NCBI lineage: Eukaryota > Metazoa > Chordata > Aves > Apodiformes > Trochilidae > Phaethornis > Phaethornis superciliosus. The sequence goes on along the minus strand of JAJQWJ010000001.1, from coordinate 106,536,203 downwards.
ATTATCTTTAAATAAAATCAGAATGTAAAACTATGGCATCCTCAACACAGCAGTGTTATGCAGGGACAGTTCAATGTTGTAACACCCACAAATCAAAATTATAGTGTCTACTGCAACTGAAGCAGGTAGTTTTCTGTATACTAACTTTCTGAGCAATTTACGTGCTGTTGCTTCTCTGAACCAGATTAAATACTCAGGGCTCGCTGACCCCTGCTCACTATTTTCCCCTCCCTTTCTCCCCATGTGAGCACCTGAGCCATCTTCTGATGCATGGTTGCATCCGTGGCTCTTCCAGACACAAATGGAGTTATGAGCATGCTTCAGAAGAGTGACAAAGGTGACCCACTTCTGCTTGCTCCCTCTCAAAGTGTTTTATTCCAAATGGGAGATGGGTCAGGCTTCAGGAAGTTATCCTGATTATACATAGCAGCCTTTATTTGCCTTTGAAGTGAAATGCATCTGTAGATATTCTTCCAATATAAATACAGTCAGCAATTGTGGAAGAACCTGGCCCTGTGGAAACCTGGCCCTTGTTGCAAGCAGCAACTACATTTGAAGAATAAAATACCAACCCAATCTGTCTGTATCCTGCAGCATTTTTAGCTGCGGATACAGAGGGAGATGTCTTTTAAATTGTGTTGCTTGGGCTGCCTTTAAAATGCACTCTGTGGAAAACACCCGCAGCTGAGAATGTAGCTTTGTAATGCTAGCAAAGAATAATAATAGGGTAATGCAGAGAAAATTATATCCATTTACTGAAAACATGAGAGATGCTGTAATGTCTAAAAGTATCAGTCATTAAACATGTTCATTTGTTATATTAAAGGTACCACCTTTTCAGTAAATGGAATTTGCATTATGATTCAGAGATGACTGTTTAGAAGATTCAAATGAATAGCTGGCAAAGTGGCGGAGAAGCTAATAAAAACAAACCTGTAGTTCAGTTCCTGGCCATGGTAATGAAGCTAGAAATCATAACAGTGAACTGTGTGAGTTTCAAGGTCAGAATCCAGTGGCTGGGAGAGAACAGTCTCTATTCATACAGAAAAGTTTGGCGGGGAGCATCGCCAAGCCCCTTACCATAAGCGGCTGCTGGTATCCGGCCACTCACGTGTGGGAACAAACCTTGCATGTTGCATGATATTCAGGTGGCTGGGATCCTTTAAGCAATAGAGTGATTTGGGAATGCTGCATGCTACTAGTTGGTCTTTGAGATTCAATCTCATCACCACCGTTGGCTGCCCATCTTTGGACCGAGTGACTAATGTATGCTTTTGTTTACTCCTCGAAAAGGGGGTTGTTTTCCAAAGGTGGGGATTTGTTTGCATTTGGTATGGGATTTCTGAGGTGTTGTTCTGTTGAATTTGTATAAAGCCTAAAGCATAAGGTATCTGCTTCAAAGGGCATTGCTTCCTTTGATACTTTGCTAGAACTGAAACTTTGTTTGCTGTATAATATTTGAGTTTGAATACGTTTGGTTGCCACCAGTGATAACGTGATGCCGGGAGTATTGTGTGAACAGTGAAAGTTCACGGTGGTTACGGTCAGAGTGGACGCTCTTTGTGTTCCTCAGGTGATTTAAAATCCCTGCTGGAAAATAAGGAACGGTTTCCACCCATGACAGTTCCATGTGCATCAGTTAGTGCCCAGGTGGAAGCATCCCCCCATTAGAAGCCTTCCCAAAATTATGGCAAGCCACCACGCTCTCTCTTCTACGTGAGTAGGAAATTGGCCTTCTAACCCTTCTTAATAAACAGTTTAAATTTTCCTCTGTGGTCTTTAAATGAAATCTAGCAGGGCAGTCTGATGGCTGTTTCAAGCCAAGGACCATTGTTACCACATTTTCATCTTGGTGAACAGGCAGCTCTGCACAGATTGTGAGTGAGTTACAGTGTACAGACCCTCTGTCTGGGAGGTCTGATCATGCCTGTTGGTCAGAGCATACACACCAACCATAACTAGCCAAAGCTCAAGGAACCAAACCATTTTTCTGGGGTTTATTTTGTATCTAGGAGCAAGCGCTCGCCCCTGTTCTCTGCCTCTGCCTGTTGTTCAGAATTAAAAAAAAAAAACACCCACTTGAATTTTTTTGACATGTAGAATGGGAGCTAAGAATATTGCAGGTCACCCGAAACATTGAGATGTTGTATAAAAGCAATTTGGCTCATTTTCCTGAACAAAACAGATTTACATTGGAATTGGCTGGGCTCCAGAATTACTATTCCTCACCCTAGTTTGAGAATGCTACTGGGAAAACCTGCCTGTCTGGCTTGTAAGCCCGACTAAGTAATTTCTGAAAGAAAAATGTGGTTTAAAACTTCAGCCAATCTTAGCCCCTCTTCCCTGATTGCCTGGTTAAAAAAAAATTAATCTTTATTTTTCTTCCTGCATGCATAAACACTTCAAACTTCAAAATGCTTCTTCTGCGAAGTACCCTGTTTTCTTAATGTATAAAGAACTGGTTTAGGTTACTATGATGAAATAAATCTGATGCAAAAAGCCTGACACCATAGAAGTTCATTGGATAAAATTAAAAATAAATAGTTATTTTGGAGAGGAAAAGCTCTGTGGCTTGGTAAGCATTACATATTTTCCTCATGGAATCATTAATCCCAGTAACTATCTTCTTTGTGAATGTAACATTAAAAAAAAAACCCAACAAATAAACATGTTTTCCAGATGAAAAAATTATTAATAGGTTATCATAATAGTACCTAATGGGGAAGTGTCCTGGCTTGCTTCAGAAGATCTGAATCTAAAGGTGAGATCTTGGAGATGGAGCTTCATGATAGGTTTCCAGCAAGACCTTTTTAAAAACTGGGTCTTGGAAAGGACTGAAAATTAAGCCTGCGTATATGTTTCCTACCAGCTATTGGGGTCAGACTCATGAATAAACTTTGCAATAGTTTTCAGTTTCCACAGAGCCAAAGAAGGACTCCTTTTTCATAGAGGTAGCTGATAGAAGAACATGAGAAAGAGATATTACCAAGCATAATCAGAAGTTTCTGCCCTTGGGACTCTTCCTTCTGGATATAATTTTTGGAAAGAAAAATCAATTTAAGCTGGAATCTCAAAAATATTTAATATCCAGGAGTTACTGGCCTGGCTTCTGAGTCCGATTATTTTCATTAGTCTTCTGAAGTCAGAATTTTACTCCTTCTGTGCAGCCTCAGGTTGTGGTTACATTACTTGAGCACTTTAAGATTTGTTTTATTTTTTACTTAAACACATTCAAAATTATAAAAGTATGTGCAAAACAGAGGAGGATGCTATTCAACAGGATCATAAAATCAGTATTAAGCGGCCGGCCAGATCCTGGTCCAAGCCATTGGAATGCTTCAGAGGACACAGTATCAGATACTGGAGTAGCAATGAGCCATGCTTGCCAGACAGGCTGAAAGTAGAAGAAACCCAGCATCAATCAAAACTGAAAAAAAGTGTTCAATTGATAGAGTTTGAAAACAATCCCTTATTTATACTTCAGATTGATAAGAGCACAGTGCTAGCAGGATGCTGCTGCCAGTGGGAGGGAGGTTTGGCCCCAGAGAAATGGGCAGCCCCATTGGGCCATCGAGCAGCCTGGCTGTCCTGATGGGCATGGGCAGGACTGGCACAGCCCTCGGGTGGGAAAGCTGAGCATCTACAAAGCTGCTTGCCCCAGGTTGCCACTGCCAGTCCTGCCACTGTGGGCAGAAGCCAAAGGAAGGGCCTGTGCTGCTGTTCCTTGCCCTGGGTGTGTATTAGAGGGTCGATGTTTATCACAGGACTCTTCTCCCTCCAGTTTGGTTTGAAGGGTGAAATTTCCTTTGAGAGACCCAGACCAGAAGCAGCAATCTTCTTTTTAAGTGACTTAAGGTTGATTAGTTGTTTTGTTAATTTTAATTGAGGATGTCTGTGCAAGTTGAGTGGCAGTAGAAGATTTCTATGTGCAGAGTCCCCACACTGGGACGGGGGAGCTGATGCCTATTTAAAGCCAAATAGCCTGAGTCGGCGATAGATTGATCAGCAAACCCTTTCAAAAGGGTGGCTGCCTGAGTGCTGGCCTTTGTCAGGGACCTAGAGGCAGAAGGAGAGGAGGGGATGGGAGAAGGACTTTCTCATGATGCCAGTGTCTCCTGAGCTGTCTTCAGCACACACTGACTACGTGCAGCCGGGTCTGCATGAATTGCTGATTGTGTAAGGAAGTGTACGTATGATGCAGCTCTGCGCAGGGGTTTGACTCAAAAAACATCATGTGGTCCCTGAGGTTGAGCATGACTGCGGCTGGCTTTGCCAGCTCCCAAACACTCTCTGCTGGGTTACTTAAAATTTCGTCTGGGTGAAAAAACTCTCAATCAGAAAGCGTCAACAGGAGAAAAATAATGGCAGAGCGATTTGGAGAACTTCCTGTCTCCGGGAGCATTACTGCTGTAAACAGTGGCCATGCCAAGTGCTGAACCACTGCCCTCAGTCCAATAACAATAAATCTATTTTTTTGGTTCCGCGGGGCTCTGCTTGTACATTTTTGAAACTGGGGCTAAAGATGAGGACGAGACAGGCACTGTCCTCTTTTATTTTTCTTTTGCCATGAGAAAAGGAATTGGGCTTACCGGAAAGACAAAGTACCTCTCTAGATGAAAAGGTTACATAGTTTCAAGAGATCTGTTTTCCCTACAGTTTTTCTCTTCTTTTTTTTTTTTTTCTTTGTTTCTTTCTGTTTTTTTTTTCTTTGTTTTTATTATGCTTTTTATCATAGTGTGCCCTCCTTCAGAGGCAGCTTGAATTCTGGTGAAAATATATTTATTGTAGTTATTTTTGTGTGTGCCTGTGTACCTATATACGTTTATACCTTTATTACAACTCAAATTACAGTTGCTATTTTGGAATCTGAATAAAATCATTCTGAGAGACAAATTAGGACCTTAGCTTCAGGGCTGGCTAGTGAACTTCAGCTGACTATCCTATGGCATGCAGTTCTTGTCAGCTCACTCGGGATTAGCAGAAGTGAGGGTGCTGTAAATCAGAGGCTTAGCATTGCTGTCAGGACAGTCTTTCCCAGCATAGTCATGTGCATAAATCCTCATCAGTCTGAACCAGTATCTGTTGCCTTCTAAAAACTCTTTATCAGCAGTAAAAAATTGGCTTTTTTTTCCTGTTACCTGAATGCCATGTGACACTGCACCCCTTTTGCTCCAAACCTACTGCTCACCTGTTTTCCCCATCATATTATTTCAACGCAGTTTTCTCAGCCTCTCCAAATCGACTTTCTTCCCTTCATCTCTGTCCTGCATCAATCTCTGTCTCTTGTTTTACTTCCTCTATTGATGCTCTTCCTGCCTGTCCCCTCTGAGAGCTGCTGCCTCTCAGCACAGATGGTGATTCCTGTGAGTCTTTACCACAAGAGCAGGTTTTGGCCTCAGGGTGTGCTGCTTGGAACTATCCTAAACTCCTTCCATCCTTTACTACTGTTCCCTTCAAGGACACGGTGCTACTTGCCCTGTGCTGTGGGGAGGGAGAGGGCAGTGCATGGGGAAGAGGGAGAAGATTCTGGAGACCAGGGCCAGGAGGAGGGAAGCAGCTGCTTTGAAGGCTCGATGCCATAAGAGCTCTTCAGCGGGGCGGTGCTTGGAGCAGTGCGTATGCACATCAGTTCCCTGAAGTTTAGGGAGGAACTGAGGGAAACACTTTGGCAAGGCCACTAAGTTTCCACAAGCTAGACTTTATGCACCACAATTCTAACAAAGCCGCATCCATAGCAAAGGCCACGGGGGTTGCTCCGTGTTTGAAACTTGTCTCCGGTGGAATTTGGCAGGTTTCGAGTCCGTAATAGCAGTGTTATCTACCCCATCTCTGACTGTGTGGATATCCATCGAGTGACCCCAGACCTCTTCCGAGCTCTGAAATCAATGCGCATTGCATTAGTGTAATGACAGCACGGAGGAGTCCTTCCTCTAAGAAAATGATCTCAGAGTAAACAGTCCCAGTGCACACCCCCATGCTCAGCTAGCTACTGAAGTCACTTGTCAGGTTGTCTTTCGGCGTTCACCTGCTTCAGGACACTGCAGACAGAAGTCCCTTACTTTCTAAAATGGCCCTGATGATCACAAAAGTGCTGCTTGCCTTTCATATTCAGAGCAGCATGTTGCTCTCCCAGGGAACCCACACTTTCCTTGTTCCCTGCACCTGGTGCCTCTGCCTGCAGCATGCAGAGAGGTCATCATCTTCATAGCTCTGTAGGGTAAGGAGTGTGTTGGTTGGCTCCTGCACCATGCCAGAGCACTGAGGTGTGCCAGCATCTGGCTGAACTTGGGCATCCAGACTTGGGCTGGTCCCAGATGAAAGTCAGTGCTGGAAGAAGGAAGAGGGACTGAGACAAAATCCAGGTCTCAAAGGGCTTTATCGAGGTTCAGAGGACAATGCACCATGAAATGAAGGTTTCTCAGAATAGGATCTGCCAAAAACCACAACACCCATTACACTGAGGTTTTTTCAAGTCAGGTGACTATGCAAACTATGAGAACAGGGCTTTGAGGAGTGAGAAATCATGGGTTCAAACATAAAAGGAGTCCTTAGAGAAGACTGTGGAATGTGATGCTCACCTCACCACATTTGCTGCAGCCACCAGCCCCAGAAGCTAGGCATGCACCACTCCTCTTATCCCAGAGCACCTCCAGACACTGGGGCTACTGGTGTTGAGGACTCTGCCACCCTACCACAGCCATCTGGACATGGTGCTCTTCAAAAACATGCAAAGTGCTGATCTGAGATGTATCCTATAAAGCAGGGACCTTCCTGGGGAAATGCCTTGATGCTTAAAGCAGGAGCAGGGGCCACCATGAGAGGCTGTCACTGGGTGATCCCTGAGCAGCAGGTCCTGAACCAAAGCTCCCTAAGGAGAAGTGGTAGAGGATGGCTCAGGCTGCAGGTCAGGGCCAACAGACCATGATAAGATGCTCCTTCTCAGGTGCTGAGCTTGAGGTCTTGGGGCTCTTTGGCAGAGGAGACCCCCTCAGATACCCATTGCAGTTGCTGCTAGGCACCACATGGATGGAGGATGGGAAGGGTGAAGGGTGTAATTTTGGACTTAAGTATTTAAACCAAACCTGAATCCCACTTCAGGCAGTTAAATCCTCTTGTGAATCTGGGCCTTAACCTTTTCATGTCTCTCTCGTCACCTGTAAAGTGCAGGAGATAATTTCTGCCTCAAAAAGCTTATTAATGGTTTGAGATTATAGCTGGGTTAAGGACTATTATTAGGCTTAAGGATCCCAAAGCATTTTCTGTGAGGAGGCTGTAGCTTTGTATTTAAGACATTTAGTTTTGAACTGTCCTTTCCATCTAGTGTTCCTATCACTGTTTCTTCCTTTCCTTGAGCCATTCAGCAGTGACACAGCAGTCTGCTGAACAATCATTTCTTCATTCCACCCTAGAGCTGGATGCACTTCATGGAGCCTAAGTCATTTCTGAACACTTATTCACAAACTGCTCAAGCTCTGGTATAGAAAAACACTTCATGTAAAACTAAAGTGATATTGCTGTGAGAAAAAAATAATTTCCTGAAATGTAGCACGTCACAGTTTGAACTCCAAGGCTCAGGTTTTGGGGTAAGCCACTCGTAGGAGCATAAGACATTTACATTAGAGTCATCTTAGGGGAAAAATAGTTCCACTCTCTCGAACTCTTAATGACACGTATGCTTGAATAAATCATGTGTATACATTTCTATTTTTTAAAAATTTTAACAAGAAGCACTGTATTTTAAAACTAAACCTGTAAACTTCTTGTGCTACCACTCTGCTGCAGAGGCCAGACACCCATAGCACCTTATTTTCCTGTGCTGTAATTATTGTCTCCACCCAAGTTCATAAGAATTTTATAGTGGTTACTGCAGCAACTCCACTTGTACTAAGAGTCTGCTTGGCTTTCCATTAAAAGGTCTTTCCCCCCATCCCAGTTTTTTAATGCTTTAATCCATTTTGGAAACTTGATCTGCAACCTTTCTGTCTTAATAAGGCATCCCACCCCAAAAATTGAGTTAAAACAAGTAGCTTGGGTTGTCTTTCAGGACAGAATGCAAAAATACTTTTTTTAATATTCTCAAGCTTTGTTGTAACTCTGGTGCACACACTCAGACACACCTATACATAAATCACCTCCATCACAATGCTGGTATTTCCATAGGGTTTAGACCTAAGGATGCTCAAGTACAAATAATGTCCTGCCAGCAAAATACTACAGCTTGAAATTGGACAACATTGTGATGTTGGGGAATACCTGGTGGGTTTGTGCATTTATGAATTGTGTTGGCACACAAAAGCGACTAATATCTAGATTAACTATTGGATGTTACCCTAAGTTGACTATTGTAGGACACCCTCTTGCTACAGCCTTCTTGCTACTTTCATCCCAGATCTCTTGACTCCTCAATTCATTTGCATCCTTTCATGGAAGCTCAGAGTTATTCTCCTTCCTGCCTTGTGTTGCAGCTCCCTTCCTGATTTTAGTACCCACATCTGGCACCTCCTGCTACTCAAGTGCTACCTTTTTTTTTTTTTTTTTTTTTTTGCATTAAACAGAACAGAATTGTACTTTGTGGCACCTCTGCTGAAGCACATTCACAGGACAAATAACATGAAGGTAGTAGAAGTAGTAACCTGAGGGGAGGAACGTGAAGGAACCTGATGCCTTGCGTTTTAACCTTGTAGACATGAAGAGCTCAAATGAGCGCGTTTCAAGTCTGAGTTTCCTAAGCACAGAGGAGTTGTCAGGTGCCTCACAGACAAGCGATGGAGCAGCATCAGCAGCGGCTGTAGTTTTACACACATTGTCAGGCTGTCAGGGAAGGGATTAGCACAGAGGCCCCTGCAAGGCTGGAGGAGGCGGTGGATGGTATCATCATGACAGCACATGGGACTGGGAAGTGAAACCGCTCATCAGCGCAGAAGTGAAACTGGCTGCACACAAAACTCTTGTCTAATTAAAATGTAAACATCTGGAAAAAAAAAAAAAAGAGAAAAAATTGTGCCTGCTTTAGCTAGCTGAGTCCCACCCTTGCAACGCTTGAGAATCCTTGAGCGATCCTTGTTTGTGCAAGGGAGAATCACTCTTCTGTGGGCTTCAGATCAAATACTAAAGATGTTAGTTGCTACAATACTTGATAAAAAGCAGCATTCAAGCAGATTTATGATTTGGTTCTTTTAATTGACAGTGACATGTTTCTGGGATGCTAGGTGCCAGAATTTTTTTGTCTATTTCAGCAGGAAGATTTTTCTCCTTTTTTTCTGAGGAAAAGGATTTGGCTGTTGCACTGTAACAAAGCAAAAAGAGGGAAAAAAATTACTTTAAGACATTTTGTCTGTGTGGGCATTCTCCAGTGCAAAAGGAAGCATGTAGTGTAGCAGAAAGGTCTTGTAGCATGCCTGGTATCCCTGATGGCAAGGGGTGTGCACAAAATGTTGCTATGCATTACCAATCTGTGTCTGCTGGAAGAGCTGTCAAGGCTTCTATCAGCTTCATTTTAACAGATGTAAGTTACATCAAGTAAAGAACCAGCTTCTGCCTCTATTTATTGGAATATTTAATGTCCACTGCTTGCAGGCTTAGGGTTAGGCTTTTGAGTTGTGAAATAAGGAGATTCTGAGGGACAATTTCCAGAAGAGTGATAATATCCTTATCACACAGCTAATGGGCTTAAGGTAAAATCTGGTTTAGTGCCTGCTTAGATTGACAGCATGTCTATTAATGTTTCTTGATTTCAGCTATGTAATTTTTGTTGCTTAACAATGTTCCTGTGTTGCCTTAGGTTAAATGTACATATTCTTCACCAAAATAATGCCTTGAAACAATTCCACCCCAGATTTAGAGCCTTCTAGCTCTGGGAATCCCCAGAGCATTGCAGGAGAGGCAGGCAAATCTGCTGCTCTCCACCACAGCATTTGATTTGTTGGCTGACAAAAAAAGCTGAGCAATGGGCAAGGAGGAAGCGAGAATGAAGTGCATTTCTTGGTTAAGCAGTAGTGCTGCAAGGAGCTGGGAAGTAAAGAAAAGGGCAGAAGCCAGCACCAGCAGCTCGCAGCAGCAGGGAGCTGCTTTTCCACAGCTTACTGCAAAGCAAATTCAGTCATTTGTAGCTGGGTCTAAGTTTGCAGCAGAGCCACTTTTGGCTATTTGCATGATAACTTGGCCCCATCTAAATGCAGAACAAAACACCTATTGATTTAATGCAATGGAGATTTCATTCCGGGTAAGTAGATGCTATGTAAACACAGATATAAGAACTTCCTGGAGTGAGACACTCGACAGAAATGCTCAGAAGTATACCTTATGCTGACCCAGGCTGGTTTGGCAGGAGGCAAGTGGGTGTATTTCACAAATCTCCAACTTGACACACGCTTGCACCCACAAAACGTACATATCAGTAGACAAACAGATCTGTTGCCCCTGAAACTGATTTGCATGGACAGTTCTTGTGTTTCTCTGGGAAATCACCCTACTTGCTGACATCTCCCCATGTTCACATTTATCTGTTTGAACCGTTGGTCTGTGGCAGCCGAATTTGTAAACCACTTACAGCCTGGTGTCAGATGAGGTGAATAACATTTTTTCTCATATTTAAATTCAGTGGTATCTGTGGTGCTGATGGCAAACAAATTATATTCTTTTTTTTTTTTTTTTTTGATGCTGCTTACTTCAGCTGCAGGTCATGTCTGATGAAATAGCCACTGGACCAAACATTACTTGCATGGTTTTATACTGCCGGTGTGAAACTCCTACCAGGGGCAGGAGAAAAGAGTCACCACCTGAGCACAGAATTTGGACTCATTTGCAGGACTTTTGCAATTGGACATGAGCCTTGAAGACCTACAAAAGTATTTCACTCGTACAATGAGCAGCAGTTAACTAATAAAGGGTCCAGCTATGTTGGCCCTTCTTGTACTGTTGAATACATTTGGAATAATCAGGGGCATAAGATGGCAAAATTTGACTGTACAATACAACAGTGGGTGTTTGAGGATGAATATGCAAGTGTGTGTGTGTGTACTACATCCTGCCCAGAGATACAGCCAGATATGTTATTGAAATGTAGTAGACATTTGCTTTGGCAGATGCCCAGGAAGATGTTGTGAGAAATTGTAAAGATGTGTAAAATCGATCATTTAGCATGGTTTAAGAAATGTAGATACATAAACAGTAAGAGGTGGAAGCTAAATTTTTTAAAAAAGTATCATAATCTTTCTTACTAGAACCTGGAAGTCTCTCACTAATGTAATAGAACGGTAAGTAGTATAATTTGCATTGCATTTGTGTATTACATTTAATATTTTTCCATCTATACATTTTGTCCTTGTCAGCACAAGCTTTCTTGTCTCCCTTCCCTTTTTTTTTTTTTTTTAAACTAGTGATGTACTGTAATAATTTGAAAAAAAAAAAAAAGCCAAAACATCTCTAATGACACATCTGTGATCATCAGAATAAATCCCCAAAGCAAAAGATAATAATTGTAAACACATAATCTTTTGGCCTCCCTTTCCTCTCCCCCGCCTGCTTCAGGCAGACTCCTGAAGCTTTCACTCCATATTTTTTCTGTCCTTATTTGGATGAACCTTCATCAATCAATGGAATCAATGGCTCTTTTTTGACTAAGAAAGAGGTGGATTAAAATGAAGCAATAGGTTCTGGATGTGTCCTGTCTTCCCTAAGGTTTGTCTGTTTTCATTCCTCTTTGCATGTGCTCATGCAACCACTTATACTTCAAGCAAGCCTTACCACCCCCAGACCCATCTGGTCACAACACTGCTCAGGGATGACTAAAGCAGCACATAGGAGCTTCATGTGACTTGTTGTCACTTGGGATTAATTTTTTCCCCCGTGGTTCCTCTCAGAAATTCCCAGGGGCCGTAGCTTACAAGCCTATTGCTCCCTCTAGAGCCCTTCAGTACTGTTCTGGAGGATCACTTAAATAATCTCTCCTGCTAGATGTGAGCTCACTGCTCCTTTTGCTTTCAGACTATGTCAAATAGGATGCAGACTGAATGTAGACTTGAAGTTCCTGTGTTGCAGTGCAACGCATGGGCACAACACCTTCAGATGCTTGGGTCCTGGAGACTCATCTTCACCTTTTGCTGGTCCAGGAACAGTATTGCTGAGCAGGCACTGGTGGACAGCATCATGCTTTGTGCTTCCTCTTACATTCTTGCAGCTTTGCACAGCATCAGGGGATCTCACGAGCAATTCAATAAAGTCATGATCTGAGGACAACTGGTTTAATCTGTCTGACTTCAGCTGTCAAGTCATCAGTGTGACTGTTGAGGGCACTGTTGATGGTACAGTCCCTAGCAAATCCATCAACAGAGTCTCTAAGCATCAATTCAATAGTCAGTATTGCATTTCAGCCAGAAACGCTACTGTTTCCATTATTTTTTTTTTCTTAAAGGATTCTGACCTTAATGGTCTTGCAAAAATAAACATTACTAAGCAATTTTTCCTACCCTAGTTTTGAGGGAAGACTTGATGGAAGCAATGAGTCTTGTGTTCAGCCCTTACGCATGTGAGAGTATGCTTGATGTCCATGGGAAAGGTTTCCAAAGGCAGAGCCCTGTCCCACATCTGGAGAATTTGATCCTTTTGCTCATTAGGTTCTGTGTAGCTAATATTAGGAGCTGCCAGGCACAGTTACAGGAAGAGCAACAGCCTGTGAAATGTATCTTGAAGCTCAGTGAGGAACAGCTTGACACTGACATCATCCTTCAGCTTTTCCACAGTGACGCAGTGACAATTGGCTTCAATATACCGAGGCACACATCATAGGCCTGAGCTGATTTGTGTGGGGTTTTCTGTAGATTTGTGGGAATGCTTAATCCAGAGTGTTAACATCTCAGGTTTTTATTTTAGGTAGTGGAGGGCTACATTCTGGCTTGCTGTGACTGCTGGGGTGTCATCAAATTGTCATCATGACTACCTGAGGCATCCAAACCAGCACAGTGTTTCAGAATGCCTTTTTGGAGTGCTTAGTACCTCTCTACAGTCACGAGTGAAGTCAGTCCTTCACTTAGGCTGTCTGACTCAGTTTTGGCATCACCCATCCCTTTCTGAGCTGAGCAGAGACACTGAGTGCTCAGTGTAGGTCTTCCACTGATAGTTAGGAGGTGCACTTATTTAGGCGCCAGAAATCATTGCATCTAATGTAGGCTCTGGTGCTAGGGAACCTGAATACAGCCTCTGCTGACTCATCTGGTATTATTTCCAGCAGTATAATCTGCAGCATGTTGTGTATTTGTGTGCATGTGCATGAGCATGCACTTGTGCATAAGTGTGTTACGCAAGTTTATGTTAAAAATAAAAATTTCTCTTGTACCTTGGCTGTATCGTCATACATAAAAGCAAGGAGACATTTATAGTCATACTGTCATCTCAGAACAGGTATATCCATAAACCATAGATTTCACTAACTATACCTCCTCTACCTTTGTCACCCAGACACATAAATGCTGAATAATGCAGAAGCTATGAATAAAAGTAAAAAAAGCACTTAATAAAGCAAAATGTAAAGGAAACAGAATAACCAGATTAAAAACACAGCCAGAATTATTGGTAAGCAGCAATGAATGACATGTAGGTTTATGGTTACATAGTCCTGTGGTTAACCAGTATGTGGTTAATGAATAGTCTTCTGTCAACAAGAAGTAAGCTAAGTATCTTCCTGCTTTTGCCAGCTCATGTCACAACCTTATACAGCCTCTGAGATCTAGTCTGTTCTGTAGAAATCTTGAGAGTAACTTCACCTCCCTATTCTTTATTCTGGTCTAGTAGGCTGGTAATGTGGCCACATTTTACTGCATTTCACTGTTGTTATAACTTTTTTTCTGCATTGCTTTTCTACTTGAAAAATCCACAAGAGCCTTCTAAAGAAGTAAATTGACTGTGTATTCTAGCAAAACAGTAGGAGTACCTTACCTAATGCATCAGCAGTTGTTAAAAAAAAAAAAAAAAAAAAAAAACACACCAAAAAAACGGAATCACAGGGGAAATTCCTCAGTGAAGAGGATAATTTATATTTTCAAGGTGTCCTTGAGTCTGAGTGATCTAGGTCTTGTATATAGCAATACAGGAAATCTATTTTTTGAAATAAGGAAGATCTACAGGTGCCTCTCTGATATTTGTTGAGTCTAATGCTATGGGTGATACATTTTTTTTTGAGGAAAATTTATTGAACTTTATTGCTAGTGCCTCACAGAAAGGTTTTTTGTGCTGTAGAAGAAAGAGTAATAAAGCTGTAAAGCTTTATAATCTAATTTGCTATTTAAAGAATTTAAAGAACCCAGCAATCCCTCATCTGTGTAGATGTAGGACCCAAGAACTGAAGGCCAAAAGCCCTGAGACAGGAATGACTTTTGCTTCTGTTGCAATTCTTTCATTCTCAGGTGCTGCTTTCTAGTGAGGATGTGGAGGTGGGAAGACACTGGCCTGGGATTTACGAGGCTTGTGTTTCAGGTTCTGTTTTGTCAGGGCTGTGATTCAGGATTATAGTTGGATTTAGCTGCAGCAGCCAGAGTGGTTAGCATCATTGGCCTCAGGCTTCCTGTGAGATCTTGGCCAAGACACTTTATCTCCCCACAGTTCCTCATCAGTAGAGTGGGGAGAATACCTCCCTAATTCACAGGGCTGTGATGAGGACAGTTTCCAGTAACAGCTATGTGTGTGTGCTCGCTGTGATGTTGATGCAGACCATTAGTGCCAAAGTAGGAACTGCATTAAGAGAAGTATTGAATGGCAAGTAAATGCACACAGGGAGGAGGGGAATATTTTTCCTCGAGGCAAGCTTTGTATTTACATTTATATCTAAATTTATATTAATTTATACAGATAAATGAAGCAAACAATAATAATGGGAATGCTTAGAAAGGAAGAAACTTAGCACTGAGGAGGGCTGGAGCCAAGTGATAAAATGAAGCAGGCAGATCAGTATGGGAAAGCTCACACAGCATATGCCCAAAGGAGGAGAACCTCAATTTTCTTACAACAGTTCCTGGTTATCTAACTTGGGGTGATGTCCCTTGATGTCTCTTTCTGATAACAAAGATTCCTGTCAGTATCTGAGTCCTCTGTGATGCTGAGATAACTATGCTAAACCTGCTGACAGGCAATGCTTTTATTGTTGGCCAGGCCAAAGCCATAATGAATGCATATATGAGGTCTTATCAAAGATGGAGAATGCTACTGTTGTTATTTTAAAAATGCCTGAAGTAAATGCTTGGCCAAAAGTAAGTCCAGGGGTAGCAGGATGTGAAGGCATTGCAGTCACAAGGGGACATGAAACCCTCTTCAACAGCCATCAAAACAAGTCAGAGTCCTTTTCCCAACTTAGCGCTGTGGCATGCACATAACAATTTTGACAATGACTTCACAGTTTTCTTGTTGAAACTAAGTTTTCTTGGAGAAACTAAGCATAATGCCATGCTATGTCTCCATAAAATGTTTTCATGCTCTGTGGACAAGCTGTAAGGTTCTTTTTTATTTCTTCCATTCCCTTGTTTCTTGGTTTTGCGGTAGCAGATTAATTTTAAAGGGCTTGGGCTGACAATGTGGAATTGATCTAATGCTAGCTTCAACCATAAAGCGTGGGATTTTATGATCTGCCTAGGGGATCTGAGCACCTATTTCTCTTTAATTTTAACAAGCACTGTTGATCACATTTCTGTGGCAGTTTTGGAAGAGTCAGCCACAATTTTTAAGCCTCACTGTACACCCTTTAGAAAGTACAGATAACGTACTGGTCGTCATATAGATCAGATAAACTCTAAATGTTAGGGGTAACCTCCTTTTTTTACAAAGTGTAGATAATTTAAATATAAATTAAATTTTTTTTCCTGAAATCTTTGAGCTGTTGCCACAAAGGGAATGGATCCAGCACCAGGCAGCTGTGAGGTTATATACATCCCACTCTCTGGGCCCTTATCTATCTTCAGATATGAACAGCTAAAGTGTTCTAGTGCCATTTGGTGTGTTTGAGTGCAATCTGAGATGAGGACTACACCTTTTCTCGACATATGTACTCAGTAACATATTTTTTCCTGTTGCAGGGAAAAGCTTCACGCTGACTATCACAGTCTTCACAAATCCACCACAAGTAGCCACATACCACAGGGCCATCAAGATAACAGTGGACGGACCTCGTGAACCCAGAAGTAAGTCAGTTAACAACAGCATTTGCAGAAGGTCAGGTTGATGGTTTTGTATAAGGGTTTGCCACCAGCATCCTGGTGAAATGCATCACTATCCAGTTTATGTGGAGCAGCGGGTATGTTTTCAATCAAGGCTGTTCTACGAATGGTTTTAATTATGTCTTCCTGAAACCTCATTTTTACGGATGTCCAGCTTCTCTAGAATAAAACTTGCATTGCATTTCTAATGTACCTACCCAGGGATGTCTTGGATCATACCCAAAAGCTGACAGAAGGGATGCTGGTAAAAGGTGGGCAGTGTATACCTTACACATCGGTTCTTGCTAGTCTTGCTTTTCAGATGTTAAGAGGATTTTAAAGCACTGGAAACCAATACCTCATTGATTTACCTTTCCAAGCTCATCCACCCTGCAAAAATAAATAAATGCTTGAGAGAGGACACCTGGTTGTTGCTGTGTGGAGCTCACTGTACCTCATGTTATCGTGTAACTTAGAATCATAGAATAATTTAGGTTGGAAGGGGCCTCTAAATTCCATCTTGTCCAGCTCCCCTGCAGTAAGCAGGGACACCTTCAACTAGACCAGGGTGCTCAGAGCCTTGTCAAACCTCACCTTGAATATCTTCAGGGGTGAGGCATCAAGTACCTCTCTGGGCTACCTCTTCATTTTTCCACTATCGTCATGGTAAAGAATTTTTTTCTAACATCAAATCTAAATCTATTCTTCTCTAATTTAAAACCATCGCCCCTCATCCCATCATCCTAGGCCTTTGCAAACAGTCCCTCTCCAGCCTTCCTGTAGGCCCCTTCAGGTACTGGAAGGTCTCTTTGGGTCTCCCTGGAGCCTTTTTTCCTCCAGGCAGAACAACCCCAGCTCCCTCAGACTGTCTTCACAGGAGAGGTGTTCCAGCCCCCTGATGACTTCTGTAGCCCTCCTCTGGACCCACTCCATTAGGTCCTTCCTGTACCGAGGCCTCCAGAGCTGGATCCAATACTCCAGGTGAGGTCCTACAAGAGCAGAGCAAAGTGGCAGAACCACCTCTCTTGATCTGCTGGCCTCATTTCTTTTGATGCAACCCAGGATGCAGTTGACCTTCTGGGATGCAAGCGTGCACCGTTGGCTCATGTCCAGCTTTTCATCCACCATCACCTCCAAGTCCTTTCCTGATGAACTGCTTTCTAGAACCTCATCCCCAAGCCTGTACTGGTAGTGCAGATTGCTTAGGAATATGTATTTTCACAAATAGCCAATCTTTCCTCTTTTCTTCTCTCTCTCTCTCTCTCTCTCTTTTTTTTTTTTTTTTTTTTTTTTTTTTAAGAGTTAGGTAGAAGGAGGACATAAATGGTTTGATGTCTACAGGGGAATACCGGTACCTTTCATACTGTCTGTTTTGCTCAGGTGGTGAAAACAGGGTGGTTTGTCTGCGGGATGAAGTGAAGTGAGGGTGGAGAAGATCGGCAGGTACAGATACTTCTGCAGCATATGTGGTGCCTGTTACCAGAGGCAATGGTTAACCTCAGTCACTAGCCCAAATGGGGCATTTTCATATTTTTATCGAAATGCCCTGATGTAAATTGAGGTTTGTGGTTAGTTTCTTGAGCTCCTTGTGCACACTTGGCAGGAGTTCTGGCTGTTGCTTAAGTGGAATCATCCCAGGAGAAGAGAGCAGCAGGATTCAAACACCCACTAGAGAATGAGATGTACAGCTCAGAATTGCTTAACTTCAAGGGGGAAGAAATTAAAGGTTTGAAACTTCAACTAAAATAGCTTAGAAAACTCATGTCTTGCCTGTACATTTTCTTCTTGAGCCTTCATTTTCCTCAACTGCATAATGATGCATTTAGGGGAAAAATCTGACCTATATTTTTTGGATTTGTGGCTAGATTTTAAAACAAATACTCCTATCAGGGTAAAGCTTCTTACCTAGTCTGCTGGTTTGTTTTGTTTTGTTTTGTTTTTTAAATTGTGGTTCAGTTGTCCCTGAAAAGTATCCCTGGTGAACCAGGCAGCTGTGCATATTTAAAAAAGATATTTGTATATGCAAGATCCAAATTTGCATATGCAGTTACCTGGGTATGTTCACAGTTTGCAGACAACAAATTAACTTTTTGAATATGAGTCTGCTAGAATGGTAAGAAACAAAATCATCCTGCAGGCATACCTACTGTTTTAAATCAATTTTTCAGTTGGCATAATAGTTAATATTTAATAAGACTCTACGTTTTAAAAGGGAACCAGAGATAGATTACATGCTGAAGCAATGTATGTATCTTCCCTACTCAAATGTATGTAAAAGCTTCCTTGTAAATCATTTCACTTAGTTGCAGGCAAACCAGCTGCCTCATGGAGGTGGCTTTGTGTGTGTCAGGAGAAGAGGTCAGACTCCCTCCTCAGTAGAAATGCCCAGTTCCTTTTGTCACCAAGTCATTTGTGATGCAGCATAGATTGGATAAGGCTCCTTTTATTTTAAGTGGGCTGCAAATTCCCGTAGTTTGACATCTCAACGAGGGTTTCTGAATCACAGCAGCTGTTGCCATCAGTCTGGTACCTTCTCACCTCTTTATACTTAGTTTGCCCAAGATATGGATTGGCCTGAAGAGGCACACCGTGGGCTGTGAAGGTGCATTCTCCATTCTGAGGCAGCTCTGGCACGTTCGGACTATATGTTTATTTTTCTATACTCTTGCTCAGTGGGTGTATCCTGTAGTGCATTGGTTCAATTGGATCAGTTACATGTGCAGCCTGTACAAAAACAGATTGCAGGGCTGTTACCTGGGCAAACTCACGTACAAAATTTGCACTAAGACCTATCAAAACATGTGTGCAACATACTGGAGGGATTTAAGATGATACTGGCCTTCTTGTATTGAGGCTAGAATCAAAATAAAACCTGCTAGATTAGAGTGTTTCTAGTTTCAGTAATGTATATTTGGGAACGTCGAGGCTTACAGATCCATGACTCACTCGCTCACTCATTTGAGCTAAAGGAATTACAGAAATACTGAGATGTGTTTTTGAAGATGCTCAAAGATTCAAAAGAAATCTGTGGAAGACTGTAACGGGAACAAAATTGAATACTCCAAAGATCTAGAAAAAAACACTCTCAAGTCCAAACCTAACTCAAGCAACAGTTTTTGATTAATTTAATTTATGTTTATAATGTTTCTCAGATGGTGTGAATTCTAGTGAGTGCCTGCATTCTCTGTGAAAAATGTGAGAAGGTAAGGGAACATTTCTGAAGATGGAGACCATCTGAAACAAAAGTCAGAACTTCACACCAGGGCAATTTCTAGTGAACTTTACAAGACATAGACCTCTTTTTAAAAACGTTTGAGATTAATTAACTTAGGAAATAACAAAAACTTTCTTTTGACTTTTGAGGATGTTGGATCAAGAACAGTTTCTGAGACAGAATTAGATGAGTTCTCAAAGTGTTTTGGGTTTTTTTTAGTGCAAAAGGACAATATCTTCAACCAGACATGCTGGGGGGGAAATCTTCAAAAAGTATTACAAAGCAGGATTTGAAGCCATTTTTGGAAAACAGGAAAATACTCAAACCAAAGGCTCTAAAATCAAATGTGCAAAGCACAGATTTTTTGGCTTAGTGGGGTGTGTGGAGATGTCACAATAGGTGACCGTAACACAGTGTGCATTATCATATATGTCATTTCACTCGGCACAACGGCCTGCAGACTTTGGGTCTTGCATGTCCCATTGTAAATTTGGTCATGCTTATTGTGATGGGCAGGCCTTTGCCTAGCACCATATTTGCCTATGGCACTACAGGATTTGCACTTAGAACTATGATAATTATTTAAGCACAGGACTTAGACATCTGTCCTTCTTCTGCCATTGAATTTATGGCTGTGCCTATCCAGATGATATTTCTCATCAGATTATCATGGCTTGTAGGGAGAACCAAGGTACTTAAGAATCTGGCTCTTCCTCCACTGCTTTCATTATGTATTTTTTAAAACCCTTTTGAACTTAGCATTTTTATTCTCCAATAAATGATTATTTGAAAAAAATATATCAAAAAAAATAACATTGCACTGTCATGGAGAAGGGCAAGTTGACCTAACCCATCATTTTCTTCTCCAACTTCTATGATTCTATGATTCATAAAGCAATTTATGTTTTTATGAGCTAAGTCCATGGGGGAAATATTAGCAGTAACCAGATCAAGAGTAGTGCTCCTGATGAAAATACTTTTGGTTAGAAAACTTGGTAGAAATAGTATGACTCTTAAATTAAATATTTCCCTTAGGCCATTTGACCTACTGTGTACATCTGCTGAAAAATTAGGTTTTTCTTCTTTTAACTGCTTCTTTCTGTTTTTTCATTGAATTATTTTAATCCACATAGCTCTGAAAAATACACTAACAGTCCAGGTGCCTGAAAATTGTGCAAAATTAAAAGGTTACATGGATTTAGCTCCAGTAGGCCTGAGATGACTAAGGTTAAGCTGGGCATTGAATGTCATTATTCCATATTGGATATGTGGTTTTCCCAAATAGTTTTTTGGCATCCTTCTAGCAAAAGACAGGATGCTGAGGAGCAGAGAGAGGGAGAACAATATTGCTGAGCAGGATTTGAGAAGGAGCTTAAAAAACTACTGGCCCAAGAAACACCTTTTTAAAAATGAAAATTTCCTTTTGCCTCCTGGCAAAGTTATCAGGGGAAGGTGGACTCAGGTACACCTTTGTTCAGCCACAATTGAGGACACCCTCGGACCCTGATCTATAGTGATCCTGTCTCATTTGTATGGCTGAAGGAAAGTCCATGGCCTGTAGCTGTTCTGAAGGAAAACTTTAAATGCCCCATTGTCTGTCCTGAGGCCTTTTTTAGGGAACCCCCAAAGGCTGGTGGGATTAAGTGCCCACAGATTTCAGAATCCCAAAGCAGTCTCTGGGAGAAGAGTGGGCAGAGCCTGTGAGGGGTCTGTCCCCTGGCAGAAGCAAAGAAAGCTCTGCATATGCCAGGCTGGGAAGTGATGATTCCTCTGAAGGTTTTACACCGCTTCCACCCTCAGCCTTTCATGCAAGAAAAAGCCAAATCATTCTCAGAAAAAAACCTTTTCATATCAGTGAGCTGAAATAATACTAAATGCTTTCATTTTTTGCTTGCTTTCTGCTGCAAGTGCCTCCATCTTAGGGAAACTGAGACTAACATTTACCAACAAAATGTTTAGAAGCCCAGAAAAAAATCAATCGTTTCATTGCAATAGACCCACCACATAAATTTTATTGGTGACTGAATACTTCCATTCACCTGGAGACTTACAGTGCCTAAAAAATTGCTTAGCAGAAAACACGTAGAGGAAAAGGTGGTGTTTACAAGTTGATTATCTGTATAACAGAAACACAATGAGGACTCTTTCTTCCTTTGCTGGCACCAGCTGCGTGCTCCACAGCACATCACCCTCTCAGCGTCACAACCTAGTTTTGCTCATCAGTTTTTTAAAAATCTTGGCTAAGATACTTGCCCCCTGACTGCTTCCAATCTAAATACACCACGTACAGACAAAAGAAAGGGATGGGCTGCAAGAGAAGCCAATGGCTGTGTGCTGCCCGGTCTGTGCCTGTGTGTTTGTGTCCCTAAGTCCTATTGTCAGGGTGACACTGACGTGGGGGGACTAGTGCTTAAATTGTGAGTGCACTCTGGGGACATGTATAATCGATTTTTGCAATGGTTAAGTGCAAGTGTTCGGTAGCTGGGAGAAGTTACAAAACATTGCTAGCTCAAGCTCATAAATGTGTGACTTGATGCGTTGCTGCCTCTAAATGGGTAGGGGTAGATAGGGACCGACTCTTGGTTTCCTTTCTCTGTGTGTCTCATCAACAAACAGATGAAGAAGAGCAATTGAAGCCATTTGAATAAAATGGTGCATCATTGCAAGGACATGCTTGCAGACCGAAGGAGCTGTTTCTGAACAGGCAGGATGGTCATAGCAGCCCCCAGGAAGCCATCCCAGTGCCAGGGTCTCTCAAGGGAAAAACAGCCTAAAATGTACGTGCTGCAGTCCAGCACGTCTTTCCCTGCTGTGAAAGCTGTGCATGCCACCAGCCCATTTTTCATAATGAAAGTACACAAAAAGCGAAAGAGCAGAGAGCAGTTTGTCCCTTTGTGATTTGTGTTTTCTGAAGAAAAGTGAAGAGTGAGGGGGAAATCAGCCTGTTTCCATTAGGCACGCACTTTCATGCTGCCAGCCTGAATCACTCCAGTGAAATAGCAGTGGGCCTTCTGGCTTAGCACAGGACCACATAGCATGGGAGCATCACACAGCAGAGGACCATCTGACACTGGGAGTTAAATGCTTGGCTGCAGAATGGGACCAGAAGTGTCATGTCTGCGTGCAGTCGATTCTGCAGAGCATCTACGGGCATCTCTGGAGCTCTCAGGAGTCAGAAAGATCTCCCTGTGCCCCACATATCTGCTTGGCAGGGCTCTTCTCTGCCCCCTCACAGTGGCTGGCAGGGCTGGCAAAGCACCAGCTTGGCTGAGGTCTCAGCGTCCCCTCACCTGGCCACCCTGAGGGGCTTTCACTGACAGCAGGAACCTGAAGCAAAGCCCATGTTCTCAAGTAGTTTCAGACTGGAAATCATAGAGATGAACCAGCAGGCACACTACCCATGAGCTGAAAAGACCAGTAAAAGCAATATGTAGCTGCTGTGACTACCCAGGAGCAAAAATCCCTCAGTGCTGGCAAGGTCCAGGCAAGATCTGCCTTATATGGACTTCAACTACTACTGCTGCCCAACAGCTCCTAAAAACAGTGCTGATTGTTCTCCTTCAGATATACAAAAGATTATGAAATTTATATGGAGATATATATGTGTATATGTAGGAATCTTTTTTGTCTCACTCAATAGGTAGGACCTCAATAGGCTTTTAATACCAGCACCCTTGAGTGCAGATGCTTCTTTTCCATATGGAAGATGTGGAACAGGATTATTGTCCCTGGCATCTATCAGTCTCATTTCTGTGTCAGTTAGGAGAGTTGATGTTGGGTGATGTGCTGCAGGGACTATGTAATTTTAATTCAGTAAAATTGTCAGCTACATGCAATATGAAATCTTGTGTCAAAACTGCTTTTCTGGGAGTGCAGTAGCTCACAAATATTTGCTTGCCTAGTTATTTGTCCGTTTGTTTAAAGACACACAGAAGTGTTGACAGGAGAGGCTACTTCCTTGCATAAAGCAGGTAAACAGGAAATCAAAGTTGCTGCAGTGTGGGCAGGAACAGGGCTATGACTGGCCCAGTCCCATAGAAATTATTTCAACTCCTTTTTCGAGTCATTTAATCCCACACATCTTTCTGACATTTGATCCCACTTTGATTTAGTGGGATTTTAGACTGAGAAAAAGTAGGTAGTTATTTTTTGCTTATTTCACTTTTTTCCTTCTTTATCAACATTTTTTTCCACTTAATATTCATTATTTTATTGCATAGTGTTTGAACAGCTACGAAGACTGTGGTGGATATTTACACGGTGGGAGTTTCAAGGAATAGGCAGCCTCAGTCTAGCTCTGCTGAAATTAGTAGTCAAGTACTCTGTGACAAACAGAAGAGTTAGGTGAATGCATATTCATTCTGAAAATGCTTCCTAAGTAGTCAGTAGGTATGAATTTCTCCTCTCAACTGCTCTTACCTTCAAAGAATTTGTAGATTTTAAGCTATGGTGAACAAGCCTGTTGAGAAGGGGGAATATTGTCCATAGAAACACAAAAAAAAGACTACATAGATGCCACTTGTATTTTGTGTGTAAAGAAAAACATTACTAGACAGCACCCTGGCAAAAGGGTTGGCCATAAGGGGTGTGACTACGCTGTGGTCCCCACTGAAGACCCTTGTTCACTGACATTCCATGTAGCTTTCCAGTGAAGTTAGATGGAGGTGCTCTGAATCATAGATTTCTGAGTCTGGTCCTTCATCTGTCATGTTTCTTCAGGAAAGCTACCCTTTTGAATGGCAGTCATTGAATTTGAGTGTACAAATGGTTAGAAGTGGCTGCTGGGGCTTTGCATGAGTTGGGGAAGGATGGACTTGTAGTTCAAACCCCACATTGCACCTACCTAGTGTGTAGGCACTTTCTAGAAGGAGGTTATCTAGCAAAGCTGGGTTGTTGGTCAACAATCCCACTGTCCCCTCCAGGGTTCACTCCTGAATGCCTACTTCTCTGCTGGCAGATGAAGGTTTCTTCAGGCATGGGCATCAGGACCCTATTGCACACAACCTCTGCAAGCTGTTTCCTTCACCCTGCTCTTTGCAAGAGGTGGGAGAGAGGGACATCTCTTCCTCAGGATCCTAAGGGAGCTGGGGGAAGGGAGAGGGAAACTTCCACCCTGTCTGGAGTGGTCAGATGCTCCCATTTGCCAAACAGCAAATAAAGTGACAGTACAGGATCTTTTCTGAAGACTCTGGCTTTTAAGACTGCCTTAGTTATGGGTTTACTGAAAGAATACATGTGGCACTTGCAATGAACAACCCTATTTCCTTCTTGGAATGTAACTAGAAGGAGTGAAAATCCATCTGTGTTGTAGTCCCTCTCAGTTCTGCCTGCCCTGGATTATCAGAAGGTGCAGCGGTTTCCTCCTTGCAGGCCCATAAGAAAACACTGCAAATTTTTCTTCAATCCCTGTCACCTACTGTGAAGCATGCAGAAAGGACTTTTGCTCTGCATCTCCATTTGTGCCCTTTCCCTTTGCTCATCCACTGCAGCTGGTAATTGTAATGAGTAAATGTATTGTCTATTAGTGTTAATGATAAATCTTGGTCAGACTGCTCCTATGTCAGTGCTGCACAGGTCCTTGGAAAGCATGTGGGAGAACAATGCCTGGGAGAGGCCATCTCAACTCACCTTCTCATAATTGTAAGAGAAGGAGTTGTCTGTTGGGCATGATGTGCTTGTTAATAACTCAAAGACATCCTAAAGAGAGGGAAGGATGGGAATGTCTCCCTTGCCTTCTTTAATCATGGAACAGATAAGGAACAGCCTGTAAAAATGGGAGGAGACACAAGAAAGAATTTAACCAGCCACAAATGAAAAGTTGATTTTTTTTTTTTTTAATAGCACCTGACCTTTATTCTTCCTTTGCAGGGTGCTGTAGTTTGGGACCATTAAGCATGACATGCATCAGGCCACCTTCTCAAGGTTGACCAGCCCAGAAAAGCCAGGCTGTGTCATAACCTTAGCACATAAAGCTGCAGAAAAATTTAGGTGACAGTGTTGATTTAATTATTAAGAATTCTGTTTGTCTGAGTCTGTCTGCCTCTCCTACCTACACCCTGCATTATGGGCTGTTCTTCATTACCTGTTCTACCTATCTTTGCAATCTAGCCACAAACAGTTTTGGTTGACCACACCACTTCCCTCTTGAAAGTTAATACTGTTTGACTCATTCTGCACTGCTAACACCAAGCCAAAGAAAACAAGCCAAAGAATAACCTGCTTGTATGCAGTGTGGAAACTTCTCAGAGGCCCTGCTTTCAAAATGCTATACAGTAGCTTACTATATCTCTCTGCAGCTGCAAAGAAAATGAGGAAAGCAAAAAATGGTTCAAGAACCTAAAATAAAGACTAGGCAGAACCACATGAAATTTATGAGCTTTCAGTGAACTGCAGTCCTGTGTAGGCACAATGGAGCATTAGTACAGAGGCAGGACTGCTTAGTAACCTACAGATTAAAATATCCAAAGTAATATCTTTGGAAAAACAGGTATTTTCAACTATTGTGTTAAAACACCAGTCACGGACTTGGTAAAAGCAAATGTCTTTCATTCAAAGGGAGCACATGGCCATCTATATGCTTTTTTTGGACAAAAGGGAAGTTTTTTGTAAGTTTTCAAGGTCTGAATGGTCAGTATCCATGTGGAGTAAATTTACTTTTGTGTTGCCAAATTCTCCTGGTTTACATAAACAGTGAGCCTCAGTACTTGACCTTTAAGTTGCAATCCCTTGTTCAACTCTCTCTGAGGCTGAATGGTGGAGACCTTTCACTGCCCAGGGATATTTTGTGTAGTGATGAAATGGATTTCTGTCTAAGGTATTTCTTTGACCTCCAATACCATGTTGTTTGTGCAACTCACTTTCCCACTTGTTTGTCCTCTCAGAGGCACTGAAAAGATTTCTAAGGCCATCATGCCTTGCTTATCCCACTCAGGCTGAGGGAGGAGGTCCAGACTTACCCCATCTAAGTTTACACAGTTGATTAAGGTGCCTGAACTAGAAGCCTGCTCCCCTGTATTCAGCAGAGAGACAAGCTGCTCCCAGGGGCTGCTCAAATGGAAGCTCAGACCTCGGTGCCTGCGTTTTGTGTTTCTGCAGCTTTTCTTTGGACAGAGTTGCCCTTTTGTGCCTGTATTTTTCTTGGTTGCTTGCAGAACTGTTGGCTGGCTGGTTGTGTCTCATTCTGCACCTAGTCTTTCATATATATCTTCAACTATGATGTCTCAGCCCATGGCTGGAGGGTATTCTTATGGCAGTTTGTGCGTGTGGGAAGATGCAAACTATAAAGAAACAAAAGAGGCTTTTGGCACTGCGATGCTTTAGTTGGGAGTCATTCAAACTTTGTCAAGGAGTCAGTATTTTTAAAGTATATACATTGACATGAAGGAAAGGGAAAAGAAACCAAGGGTATAATTTTGCAGACTCATTTAACTTTTGTGAACAACTTCTTCCCTCTGAACTGATGCTCAATTCCCTTACTTTTACTTCACTGCGATGACCTAATTCCAGGGGTGAACCCACAGAATAATTGCAACTCCACAGCAGAAATGGAGGACACACATATGTCACATTCATCAAAAGCTTTGGTGGTTCCATAGAAAGCAAAATATTTGTGTTTTAAGCGGGAATACATTTATGCATTACAGTTAGTACAGCACAGGCCGTACTAGCAGAGCTGGGGGTGGGAGGAAGCTTGCCATGCAAAGTCTGTCAAGATTGCTTTTTCTGGCTGTGGTATCTCAGGGTACACGTGAGGTTTTTCCTAAGTTCCTCAGGAGGCAGGGAGAGAGCTGGAGGAACCTAGCCCAGAGGAGGTTGTTGTGCAGTCAGCATGCTGGATGGAGCAAGGGGAACCGGCAGCCTCTGCTTATCCTTTTTCCTGGAAATATTCCCTGCTGTAGCTCTCCTGAGGCAGCTGGATAGTGAATCTGTGGTGGAAAGGGCTCTCAGACTGCAATTAGGGCACTCACCTGGAAAATAGGAAACAGAAGTTTCTTTTCTAGTGTTAGAGAAGCAAGAGGAGCTTGATCCAGGCTCTCCCTCCTCCTCTTATTTGTTCCAGAGCAGTACTCACTCTCGCTGAAAATTTTTTCTTTACCTATAATGTCTTTTTTTTGTGTGCTTTTGTTTGGTTTTTTTTTTTTTAAGAAACTCCACTGCTTAAAAAAAGACCTGAAGGAAAAAAACCCACGGCTAACAGATTGTTTAACTACTGTTAGAGGAAGAAAAAGCACCAGCTGCTCAGGGTACATGTTCTTGCAGCAGGGCAACTAACTCCCCACGGGAGGTGCAAGTGGGGGTTCCAGTGGGGATTCCTTCAGGCAAAGCAGGGAGTTTCCAGAGAACAGCAAACCTGTCACATAAATCTGTGTGTACCTTATTGGTATCACTGGACACTTTTTCAATACACAACCAAACTGGATCACCTGGTGGAAAAATTAAATGCTCAGCAAAGGATTGTACCCGAAACATCTAGTCTGTCTGCAGTTGGGCTAACAAACAAATTTTTCCACAGAGAAACAGAAAGGGTGAGGTTTGCCAGGGAGATGATAGAAGATGTGCATCTGGAAGGGTTTCCTGGTGTCAGTCTGTCTGTGCTTGGCATTCTGCTTCGAAAAGGCAGCTGGATATCAGCCTGGTTGTAATATCCAGCCTCCTTCACAAGTTTCCCAGCACCCCATGCCTAAGGTCAGGTCAGGTCTGATGACCAACACTGGTAATTACAGACACGGCACAAAAAATATTTAGCATAATATCCTGTCTACTATGATGTTCCTTCTGTCTGGAAAGAAGGCTTGTGTTGTATAGTGCTTAAGAAAAACAGTAAAAAATATAATTGCTCATGAGTCTACTCAAAGCTCTGACTACCATCATCATTATTTTTCCTCACTGCAGCAATTTTTTTGTTAACTGAGGAAAAAGAAAAGATGGTGTGTCTGGTTCCTTTTTTAGGAACTTTTAACTTTATACCTTTAACACTGTACAAGAGGATGGTGAGTTCTGGTGCTGTCCTCTACCAGTCCTACTAGTGCCTGAGTGCAAAATAATTCTCTTCCAAGTGATGGAGGCTGAAGAAGAAACCACGGCTCCTATTGGTTTTAATTTCAAGCTTGAATTCCTAGAATCCTGTGGGCTGCCTTATAACAACAATTAGAACCACATGCTAAGCATGGGCACACATCTCTGCACATTGGGTCAGGTCTGTTTGAAGTCGTAGCAAATGAAGGTGTAGAAAATTCATAGTAGTTGCTTCTGTGCAGACAGAAAATCAAGGAAAAATTATGTGCAAGATATTTTATATAAGTGGGTTATCTGGAACATAGAAAACTACTACTGGTTTATGCAATTGAGGCCCTATTTCTATTGTTATCAAAAAAAAAAAAAAAAAGTTGTTTTTCAGACAGGATAACCAATTTCCAAATATTTGCTTGGTAGTAATATGTTTTAATCCACTTTTGTTTATCCTAAATTTTTTTTTTGCACTAAATATAGTGTACTTACTTCCTAGAATATTATGAAAGAATGTATTTTCTTCTCATCCTTCACTACATACAAAATAATTGGATTTATTTTAGCTCTATGGCACAAAACAATGTTTACCACCTTATTAAACAGACACAATGACACATGGCTTATTTTCTACCCTGCTAGACCTGGAGCCAAACCAAAGCCCTGAACACAAACAGCCCTGAAAAGAGGAGATGCTTGGACCAAGGTCTGATACAGTTCCAATACAGCCAGCTTTTGTTAAACCAAAGCTTCAGGTCTCATCAGTAACTCCCTGTTTTGGCAAAGTCTGGCCAGATGCTGGATTTTTCTGGGTATAACCCATTTTTTAGATGTGAAAAGTCTCCAATCCATCTGGGAAAAGGGGAGACAGAGAAGAGAGGGGGAGGTATTCTACTCCCCTCAGGGAGAAGGGACTCTGCTTAATTAAGCTCCCCATGTAAGTGCAACCTGATGATTTTGGGCAGAAAACCTGTGGCTAACACCCAGGAAAACTTGTGGCATTTCTGCCTGGGTCTGCCTCAGCAGCCGTGAGCCAGAGTCTTCATCAGACACCTGGTCCCCCAAGCCCAAATGTTTTGTGGGTATTAAAATGAGCTCCAAATAATCAGATTTGTGAGCAAAAGAGAGAAAATGACAGAAGACCATACTTGTCCTGTGACTTGATTAGAATTAATCCATTCCAACAGTGTTTACTTGTAAAATGGTCCTGGGTACATACCCACAGGAATTTTGGTAGCCTCAGCTGGCAGAATGAGAGTAGCAATGCCTTTCCTTAGCCTCTTTTTTACCTGCTTTTCCCTCACTGACCCTGGAAGACATTGAGTGACACTTGTAAAAACTAGATTTAAAGGTAGGCAATGGGAGACATGTTTCTTTACATGTTTCTTTCTCTGCACCTGAAGGCAGCCTTGAGTGTGCACAGGACCAGAAGTGGTGTGAAACCCAAACCAAGCAACCTTTTCCAATGACTGCCTGGTGTGCACAAAAATGGGGGAGGCCAAGGTACTTTGTTCTTGTCATTTCCACATCCAGGCCTCCAACCAGATGGCCATGGGCCAAGCTGAGTGCTCCACAGTCTCTTGAAGTCTATAAAACTGCATGTTCCTCCCATTAAGAGGGAAAGTACTTTCATGTTGCATTGCTGTAAGACTATCAGAAAAGCTAATGTTTTTTCATACCCTCCATATTTAATATTATACATTTAAAAAAAAAAATAATCTGCCTGACCTTACTGAGACAGTATTTGAAAAGGATAAAGAAAAAAAACACCCAACCCCCCCACCAAACCCTGTGGTTTAGCCAAGCTGCTGGATGTCCTACTTATTCCAACATCTCAGACAGTGACCCTGCAACCCAAGGCAAAAAAAAAATTGCAACCCTTTTATTTCTTCTGCTGGTACCTGCAAATTGATGCCTGACTAAAAGCATGAGGACATGAGGAGGGAAAGAGGACAGCAGTGCTGTCTCATGGCAAGCCAGCTCTCTCTGCCAAGGTCTTCTTCATTCAACAGCTGGATGTTTGATTGACTTCCATGAAGTCCTGTCGGGTGAATGATCCTCGTGGCCAAACTGCTGGCTCAGCAGAGCCTCACCAGTTTCCAAGCACCTTCCTGTTGCCCTTTTTCATCCTGCATCACGCTGCTCTCCTGTGAAGGGGAAGCCTGGGCTTGTGGTCACCAGTGCTGTGCTGGGTGGCGAGTGTCACCACAGGGTCACTGCCTGGCCACAGGGAAGTCACCTCATTCTCTGTTGTTCAGTTATCCACCTATAAAAGAGGAATAATGATAGTCTTGGGCTTTACCGGGGTGAACTGAGCAGAACTTGCCTGCTTTTAAGCAAGGTGTTTAGAGGGTAACTTCAAAGTAAAGCTAATAAACACAAAAATATAAGTCACCCTAGCAAATGCCTGTGCATTTATAGTCGCTTGGGAAAACCATTTACATTTGCTAAGTTTTTTTTCTGACACAGTTCTTTACTTTCCTGCTGCAGACTGTCATGCAAAACAGGTTCTGTGCTGCTCCCTGCATCAGTCAGTAAGGGAGAAAAGGTTAAAGAGCTCTTCTGATGGAGGTAGAGAGGAGTTACTTTTAGAGCTACATCTTGAACTTGGCATTGACTGGCATTGCTTCTAGATAGTTCCTACCAAAAAATATAATGTATGGATGGAAACAGTGGCAGAATTCCCCTGAAAAGAAACCTGCTGGTTCTGATCTTTCCTACCCTAACGCATTGACACAAGTGGGGTTTCCAGGAGCCCAAGGGATAAGGCAGACCTTGGGTGTGGTGATGCCCCACTAGTACCCCCAGGCTACTATGCAGGATGCCCCATGCAGCAGACTGCTAGCTGAGACACCCAAAATTCAACAGGATTATATGGGCCAGAATAGAGCTGGGTGGAGAGTTCCAGGAGTTTCACCTGGTGGATACACAGTGCAGAGACAAGTAGAGATGCTGCCTCAGATTGCTTGGCAACAATGTGCCTCATGGTGACCTCAGGAACATGCTGTGCCTGGGTTAATTTGCCCAGCATGCTGTCTGCTCACTGGTTTGTCTGCCCTGCCTGGTGTCGTCTGCCATCTCAACACAAATTTAGTGTCTGAGTTAGATTCAGAGCAGGAAAATTAATTCCTGCCTTAGTGGCCTTAATGCAGCCCTTGTCCAGTTGGCTTCAGGGGAGCTGCTCAGCTCCATGGGAAGCTGTGAGCACACCAGCTCAAGCTGCTGACATGCTTGGTTTTATTCCAGGCAGGCAAGACTCTGGATGCTGGGAAGGCAGCACCAGAGAGGTAGGAGGAGAAGGAAGAGTAGCAGGGGGTCAAACTTGGCAAGGGTACATTCACTTAAAGAACAGAAAATGTCTAATCAGAGTTTGAATTTTGGAATAAATTGCATCAGGGGGATGGATTTGGAGGGGTCTGCCTCTTGGCTCTGCAAGCCCTGGGTTTGGTGTGATGAAACTTAAAATAATCCAAAGGTATGAGGTATTTTACACATGTTGTATGACTCCACATGTTTGCATTTTAGTCCAGGGTCAGGAGCCCAAGGCTTGAGGCAGCATCCAGCTTTGTACTGCTGACAAATGAAGCATTTGCTCTTGACCAACCAGAATGTCAGAGAAAAATCTTTTTCATCTTTCATAGCCACTTCCCTCTTTTTTTTTTTTTTTTTTTTTTTTTTTTTAAGACCCTAATGGGTCTCTTTAATGATGAAACTGCTACTATATAATATGTCTTTTTATAGTTTGATTTTCCCCCTCCTCTTGGGATAATTTACTGCATAGTGTGGAATCTGAGGCAGTTCAAGCTATGCCAAAGGGCCTGGCAACAGGAAGAAACACCAAGCCACTGAGATTTGGAACCGTATTAAAAGTTATAAAATTTAATTTTAGAATTGCAGCTACTGGGAATGGCTTTTAAATGCGTTTTTTCCTTTTAGTGCATAAAATGGCCCTGTGTGTTGATTGAGCTGTTAGGGTGGCTTGAAAGAGTGCTCTGTAGAGTGAGGGGCATACAGACCTCTTCAGAGATCTTATGCTGCTTATTCACTGATACTCAAAATTGAAAGCTGGATGTTTATGAGAATTTATGTTTTAAATACTACAAGGATGTGTGGAATAGGGCAGAGTGGATTATTTTCAGGAATTTTGTCACAGTCTTTTTCACTGCTGTAGCTGTGAGTTGAGAGAGGACTCACTTGCAGAAAGCAAAGATAAAATCACCAAGAAAGTAGAAAAAAAGATAATTGATCTCTGGGCCAGAGATTTGATGTACATTCCCATCAGGGTAACAGTTTCCCAAGGGAAGAAGGGGAGGGGGTAATTCATAAAGATTTGTGAGGCAGCTCATTTCCTGAGACAAATGCAACATGCAGAAATGGGACTGGGTTTGGGACAAGAGGAGGGATTATGACCTCCACTGCTCCATAAGGTCCCCAAGTAGAAAGTATGGAAATGACACTTTTGGAGCTGGGATCCTACTCCATTGACTGAATACAGGTGGGGTCAGGGTATGTCCTCATAGACTCATTGCAGCCTGTATCTTGCCCTCCATTTGGAGAAAGCAACTTTGAAAGGACAATTCATGTGCCAGAGACAGTCTGCTTTTGGGCTTTCTGCTGAAGGGCTGTTTTCTCTGATCTTTAAAAAGAAAAAGCCCTATTGGGAATGGGGAGAAAATGTCAAAGGGAAGTTTTGATTTCACCCTGTTGGGAATGTGACAGACCCATCCAATTTCAGACCTTTCACCAAACAAGTCTGCTTGGTGTGGTTTCCATTTCAGCCCCAGAGCATAGTGTCAGCAGCCTTCCAGGATAAGATACCTCGCTTTTGAAAGACATCTCATAGGACTGGAAAAAAATGGACATGGAAGTGGTTTCCAGATTTGTGACAACAGGTTATCTCTTAAGAGGCTGAAAAGGATTTAGATTTGTGCTTTCATCACATCTACTGGAGACCAAGTATTCCAGTAGATGAGACATCCTGTTTGTATGCTCTGTCTGCAGACTTTGTGCTTACAGGTTGACACACAAAGTATCCCAGAGCAGAGATCAGCCACAAGCAGCAGTTAGAAATTCTTTACCTATTCCTTACATATCACTCACTGCTGCTAGCTAAGGCTTCTCTTGAAATGAGTCTTGCCAATGATGAAATTTTTCACCCCTTCTGTCAGAATTTGTATGTGCCCCCATGCTGCACTAGGGAGGAGCCTTTCCAGTGTCTTCCCTGTACCGTCCCAGCGTCTCAGGGCCACAGCAACAAAGCTTCAAACAAAGAGTTGCCCTGGGGAGTAATAGACCTCCTAACTCCCACATGGTCATGGCCAAGTCCTCTGTGCATTGGCTGATGGTGTAATGTGAGCATCTGCTCCCTTACAGCTGAACGTCAGGTGAGACTTCATTATTTGGAAGCTCACAGTGCCACTAAGAGACTTCATTACTCTGCAGTTTCAACCCTGCCAGCTTCTGGTGTCTTTTTGTTTTTTTAATTTCTGCCTGTAAATCAGTTGCTAAAGGATCAAAAAATGTGATTTGCTTGGGTTTGTTGTTTTATAGTCCCTCACTACTTGTCTAATTACTTTACCTTGTGACAAGCTGGGGTTGAATTTTTGAGGCATTTTTCCAGTGTAGGTTTAGCACAGGTACCACTCAATATTTCCTCTTTTCATGCACCCCCACAGAGAGTCCTCCTGTTAGGAACACTTCTTCTCACAGTGAGAGGTGTAAGAAGTTCCACTGCAATTTTTAGTGGATCTAGTGCTTCAGAGTAGCCCATGTCTTGGTCTGCCCCATGATATGGTTATCAGGCATGACTGGTTGGTGTCTCCCAGGCATGCAGAGATGTGGTTTCAGTTTAATTTCAGATGGCCACTAGGTTCATTAGGTTCATTTTGGCAGCAGATGAGGGCTTAGGTTTGGGGTTTTTTTAATTAAAAAAAAAAAAAAAAAGGAAAATCAACAGACCACATGTATCAGTGAGACTTTCTGATCTTTTTCCCCCCTCCCACAATAGGACATCGTCAGAAAATAGATGAGCAGACAAAGCCCGGGAGCTTGTCCTTTTCAGAGCGCCTGAGTGAACTGGAGCAGTTGCGTCGTACGGCCATGAGGGTCAGCCCACACCACCCAGCCCCCACACCCAACCCACGAGCATCCTTGAACCACACCACTGCCTTTAACCCTCAGCCTCAGAGTCAGATTCAGGGTAAGTACCTCATTGCCCCCCTGACCCTCCATCTCTTCTCCACTCTCTTTGGCCACCTATAATGAGTGAGAGCTTTTGATGAGTCAAAGGAGAAGCTTCCTAACATCTGTCTGTATTTCTAAAGACCTGACAATTTTTTAAGGGGTCCGTACTATCTTGTCTTCCCAGTGTCAGTACAGCTCACAGTGTTAACCTCACCTACTTTAGAACCATACTGTCTTGAAAGTTGTTGTTTTCTTGCAAAGATGTAAGATGCCTTTTTCTGTGTGTAGGTGTATTTCCCAGTGGTATTTATCAATTAGATTTGGTGCTTGAGTGGGAGAAATACCATCAATGCCCTTCTTTGACCTTTCCCAGGAAGGCAGTAGCAAGGAAAGCTTTGCAGTGTTTTGTACCCTGAAGATGACCTCTTAGTTTTAAGACATGAATATGGGCAGGGCGGTTTGAGCGTATTTCTGTAGCCGGTGGTTACCCAGTGGGTTTTATTTGAATGAAAACCTGCAAAACAATGACTCAGGAGTCTGATTTCCTCTGAAACTCAGGCTTGGATGATGCCAGTGAAGCCAAGTCATCTAACTTGAAATCTTATCTGCTACTGCTAGAGCTGAGTCTGTCCCTGATAAAACCAGCTCTGTCCCTGGGATTAGCTGGAACTCGGTGAGCAGTGAATCAGGTCACTAAACCAGCAGCTGATACATGGTTTTGCAAAACGTGAATCAAAATGCAGATACACAATGAGATGCACTGAAAGGGAAGGTACAGGACAGTATTAGTTTAGTGAGTGCTGTTCCTAATGGAGCTTTTCTCTGTTCTTCCACCCTAAAGGAAAAGGCCTTAGTTGAAGTTTTCTGCCGGGGTTTTGGGTAGAAATAGTTACTGTGAATTGGAGTAAATGGGGTCGTTTTTTTCTTCAGCATTTATTTTTAAAACCAGGGTGTTCTTTTTTTTTTTTTTTGCATGCATAAAAAGTTATTGTTTACCTAAAGCAAACACTCGTTACATCCTTTTATTCCCTGGGCTAGGAAGGTCTTTGGCTTAGTGAAATCTGATGCAAATCTCCCATTGACTTCCCCGCGAGCAGGAGTGGGCATTATTGAGTAGCCTGGGAAATAAATCAACACCTTGTCATGTGCTGTACCGTAGAAAGAGGCAGGCGGAAAGACAGTCGGAAGGACCACCCAGCACCTTCCCTCCCTGGAGCCACACCAGGTCAGCTCAGGCAAAGGATGCAATCCTGCAGCTCTCCAAGCCCTTGGCAGTCCCCTCACTTGTTTTTTTTTTTTTGATTTGCAGAGCAAACCAGGTTGGGTTTCTCTTGCGCAGAGCTCCATTCCTATAAAAGAAAATGCACGTATTATTATGGCTACTCAGCAGCCAGCAGTTACGTGGGTGGAGGTATCAGTGGCAGACTTGCATTCTTCAGCTTCTTGGGAACTATATATCCTTAGCAGAGTATCGGGTTTAACATCAAGCATCCCCTCTTCCCTGGTTCCCTGTGAAAGTCCTTTACTTATACGACTTCAGAGGGACAGGCTTTCCACGCTCAGCCAAGGATTCAGCTGCTCTCTCCAGAAATAGTTTTAGGAGGCTGCTCTGCTTTGCTCTTTGCAAACAAGATTTTAATGCATTTCACCTGCGGATGTAGCTCATAAACTGACAGCAATTGAACTGCTGATGTTTCCTCACTGATATCCTCCTTTTCACTTCTCAGGCTGCTTTTCTCCCCGTCCTCCTTTTCATCAGTCTCCAAAATGTGCACTCTATCCACTGAGCAACTTGTTGAGGCTTGCAGTCACTATCAGTAAAATAAGCCCCAAACTGCAGGCTCCCTCAGTTAGGACTGTCTCTGCTGCAGGCGCCTTTTAATTTCTGGGGCTTGGCTTTTCAGGGTCATGCTATCAGAGCAGGGGAAAAGGACTAGAGAGGCAAGGAGCTTCAGCACCATAAGTTTGCCTTGGTGTTTGAAGGATGATTAGGTTTTGGGCAGATCTTACCTAATTCGGTAATTCGGTATATCGTAAATATTTTTTTTATATATGTAAAAAGCACTGCATTTCAGAACACATCTCCCCGAAACCAAAACACTTCTGACCTTTTCCACAGCATTTCTATACCTATCTGCACATCTCTGCATCCTGAAACACCTCTGTTGGAACTCTGAAGAGACTACAGAGTGCTTTTTACATAAATTTAAAATAGGCCATAAAGGCCCATACATTGCTAACTTCCAAGCAGTAGCATTAAGCTTTGCTTTAACTCACACCAGTATGAATCACAGGCTGCTCTTCCACTAATCCAAGTCCAATTATCTGTTTTTTAAAAAAAGAAAAGTTACTCAAAATAGACGTCTCAGTTTAGCTCTTGCATTTAAAGGGGCAGGTTGCCATGCCACTAAACCACTGTTTATTTGTTGAGGTTTTCGTCTATAAAAGAATTGAGGTTAATTTTAACTTCCTATTTTACCAAGTCTTGAATTTGAGCATAAAGCTGCTTGTGTCATGGATACAAGTCCAAGCAAGTTAAGAGACCATAAATTTCTATAATCTAGTTTTATGCTTCTTTCATATCACAAGGAGAGAGAAAGTACACCTGTTCCTTAAAAAAATCTAACCATAGCCAATTCAAAGCCCAAAGGGGAACAGAAGGGAGAAAAAGCTTCCACCACATGGTTTAAAATCACACATGGTTTAAGTTGAAAGATTACTTTGTGCCAGTACCAAGCGTGTAATATCAAAGGATTTGACCTGCACACACAGAGTAAGGAAATTCAGTTAAAGCTCCAAACCCAGCCAACACTTCAACCTTAACTCACCCCTTCCTTTGTATGGAGAGGAAAAGAATATAGACCATGAGAGCTGTTCTGGCTTGTTGTTTAGGAAAGTTCAGGTAAGGCTCTTGATGAGCATTTAAGTTCATATATATATATAATAATTATAAATATATCTATCTATATATGATGGTCACATTTCTCCTAACACCAGCCTGAAGCTGATAATAAATACTGATTTTTACAGACGTTAACATTAACCAGAGTAGGGAGTTCTGTAATTCAGGTTTTACATGAACATGAATTTATATTAGTTTATTTACAGTATTATTTTGTTTCTGGTCCAATAGAAATATTTCAAAAGTGTAATTCATCAGGCTAAGGATATATTCTATTGGAGGTATTAACAATAAGTTAGTAAATAATAAATTTATAAGTAGTGGGATTTGGAAAAAAATCCAAAAAAATGTGCAATTTAATAACTCCCTTTTTTTTCCCCCAAAATAGCCTGAGTAGTGTTTCCAACTGGTAATTTATTTATTACCATAGTTTTTTAAAAACTAAATAAAATAAAGCAATTTCTCCTTTCTAGGGAAAATAATAATCATTCAATCAATTTAAACTACATGCTTCTGGTTCTTCTCATGCTTTTACAGCCTTAAAAATATGTGAGCTTGCTTGCCTGCTTTTTTTTTTTTTTTTAAATTTTGTAACCTTATATGTTAAGTTTCAGCTGGGACCACTCTTTTACAACCATGTCTAAAATCCCTGGAAACAAGAGGCTGTAATAAAACTGCTGACAGATCTTTAAGCGAAGCAGCAGAATTAGCACCGATAGCAAAGCGAGAGAAATCATTTAAAGATCAGCTCTTTGAATTAGCAAGAAACGTAACAACTGAGAGATTATTTTGTTACAAGCCAGCCTTTTGTCTTCTTCCAGGTGCCATACGCTTTGTTTAACAGGCATTTCAAGGTCCTTGCTATCATAATCTTGTTCCACCAAAACCAGCCCAAGTTTATCAGGCTTCCCATGAACTAGTGAAACACAGGAGTGGAGTCAAGGGCAGTGTTTAAGCTTGGGGAATTATAAGAGCTTTGTTCCTACTATGGCTGTATCCTGCTCTGATTTTTAATATTTCCATTTTTAAATCATCTTAACAGGCCTTAGATTAATAGAGTTAGAAATGTTCACAGGGCAGTGTTGCAGAGTGGGCTCTGGTGGGGCTATCATCACTGCCTTTTGCTGATGCAAAATGCAGTTTTCAGGCACTTTTGAGAAGCCTGATTGACATTCTTGTGGCTCCCTGCCAAAACAGATAAACAGATTCTCAAGATTAGGGGCTCATCAACAGTTTCTGTTTTGCAATACACCAAACACCAGTACTTTTATGTTCCCCTTGGACACGTCTGCCTCTCCCCATCGTCCCTTAACCTGGCATGCTTGCAGAGGGAGTGCATGGTGCTTTAGCAGCGTGTCATCCCATTTCCACTTGATTAACCACCTAACCTCTCCATCCCAAAAAACACTCCCCAGCACGTCAAGCAAGTGCTGACTGAGCTTGGCCCCCTTCCTGTCAGTGCTGCTCCTCCCTCCTCACACCCCAGTCCGGCAGAGTAGCAGGGGCTGGGCTGTGCCATGGGCAGTGCAGGGAGTGGGTGCATCATTTCCAATCAGAACTGCCCAGGGATGCCAAGATACCTAGCGCTGGTGCATCTGCTCCCCCTCTACTCTGCTCTCCAGGTGAGACCCCCAGCTGGAATACTGCGTCCAGTTCTGGAGCCCCTATTACAGGAAAGACATGGATGTGCTGGAGCGTGTCCAGAGAAGGGCCACGAGGATGATCAAAGGGCTGGAGCAGCTCTCCTACAAAGACAGACTGAGAGAGTTGGGGTGATTCAGTCTGGAGAGGAGAAGGCTCTGAGGAGACCTCATTGTAGCCTTCCAGTATCTGAAGGGGGCCTGCAAGAAAGGTGGGGAGGGACTTTTTAGGATGTCAGGTAGTGATAAGACAGGGGGAATGGATTCAAACTAGAGGAGGGTAGATTTAGATTAGATGTTAGGAAGTTCTTCACCATGAGGGTGGTGAGACTGAAGCAGGTTTCCCAGAGAGGTGGTGGAAGCCCCATCCCTAGAAGTGTTGAAGGCCAGGCTGGACAGGACTCTGAGCAACCTGATCTGGTGGGAGGTGTCCCTGCCCATGGCAGGGGGGTTGGAAATAGATGATCTTAAAGGTCACTTCCAACCCTGAAAATTCTATGATTCTATGATCTGGCTGTGGGAGGCCTCCTCCCCAGCCCCATAGCATGGGGTGGGTGGCCAACATGGCAAATGCAAGCCGGGAGCCTGCTTCAGGCAAGGGGGGTTGTATGAGGTTTAAGAAGGTCAAGTGCCAGGTCCTGCACTTGGGTCACAAGAAAACCATGCAATGCTACAAGCTTGAGGAAGAGTGGCTGGAAGGATGCACAGAGCAAAAAGCCCTGGAGATGCCAGCTGAGCATGAACCAGCAGCGTGCCTGGGTGGCCAAGAAGGCCAACAGCATTCTGGCTTGTATCAGCACTACTGTGGCCAGCAGGAGTAGGGAAGTGATTGTCTCCCTTGGCAGTGGCAAAGCCACACCTCAAATACGGTGTTCAGTTTTGGGCCCCTCACTACAAGGAGGACATTGAGGTGGTGAAGCAAGTCCAGAGAAGGGCAACTAAGCTGGTGAAGGGTCTGGAGCACAAGTCTTATGAGGAGTGGCTGAGAAAACTGGGGTCTGGAGAAAAGGCTGCTGAGGGGAGTCCTTATCACTCTCTACAGCTTCCTGAAAGGAGGTTGGAGTGGGATGGGGGTTGGTCTCTCCTCTGTAGTAACAAGCAACCAGACAAGAGGAAATGGCTTCAGGTTGCGCCAGGGGAGGTTTAGATTAGATATTAAAAGAAACTTATTCACTGAAAGGGTAATTAAACTGGAACAGGCTGCCCAGGCAAGTGGTTGAATCACCATCCCTGGAGGTGTTTAAAAGACGTGTAGATGTGGTTTAGCACTGGACTCGGTAGAGTTAGGTTAATGGTTGAAC
The DNA here is from genome assembly GCA_023637945.1 of Phaethornis superciliosus. Taxonomy (NCBI): domain Eukaryota; kingdom Metazoa; phylum Chordata; class Aves; order Apodiformes; family Trochilidae; genus Phaethornis; species Phaethornis superciliosus. The sequence goes on along the minus strand of JAJQWJ010000001.1, from coordinate 106,495,779 downwards.
CTGAGGATCTTAAAGGTCTTTTCCAACCAGAATGATTCTGTGATTCTGAGAGATGTTCTTTCTTCTTTCCCCTTCTTCCAGTACTGGTAGCCACCAAATAGCCCCTGAGATCTGGTGAAAGGACAGGAGGTGAAGTCACTGTGGGAGTGTAAACCCGTAGCCTGAGTGCCACAGCCACTGGGAGGTCACAGGAAGTTTGTTAAAATAGTGACGTTTCCCCAAAATTTTTGCAAAGGAGATGTGCTTAGTTGGGATGTATCCAACTGGCTCTATCAAAAAAAGAAATTTTATACAGAGAAAATGTCTTTTTACTGAAAGTACACTATGTTTCTTTGATTCGCCCTTGTTGCTCATCATATAAGACTTTTATATAAAGCCATGAGTAACCTCAGCAATTTTTCTTTTTAATGGGTACAGTGACATTAGCAGCAGACTCACCCTGCTATCTATTTATTGTCTCATAAACCAGTCTGCATGCAAAAAAATGAACACATGAGCATGCAAACTGAATTAGCATACACAAAGCAATGCTTCTTTCATTCAGTCCAATAGAAGTCCACACTGGGCAAAAATCCCTCCTTTTTCATGCCCCCTGCTAACAAATTTATATGTAAAGCTCCTGTTTAAGGGTGTCTGAATTCTGTAGCTCTGCAGGCTCAGGTGTTCTTGGTTTTGTCCAGCGTTACTTTCATCATCCACACTAGAACATGTCTTAGGAAGTTTGCTTTACAGCACAAAGTAAAAGGGAGCAGCAGAAAGTGACTCTTTCCATCTGCAGAAGCACAGGAGGAAGCTGTGTAGCATTTCTGGCCAAGTGAGGGTTCTCGTTTTGCAGTGCAACAAACACCCTCCATACTTGTATCTTAAAGAACATTTATGAGGTTACAGTATATGCCAAATAAATAGTATAGACCAGAAAATATCTGTCTGGTAAAGACATACACAAGATGTGCATGCTGCAACTAAATAACTTGTAGCTTCATAGTGGCCATTTTTTCTTTACTTCATCTCTTGACATCATTTTTTCCTCAGTCATTTCATCCTGTGTGGAAATAGCATCCTAACAGTAAGAGACATGTCTTCCATTTGATTTGTAAAGTTTATAGTGCCATCTGGGTCCTCTCCAAATACTAATTTTGACAGGGATAAAATTTTGTTACCGCGACACATCTCTGCCAAGACTTTGCTTATCTGCAGGGCTGGTTGTGCTTTGGCACACGATAGGGATGGTGATACCCAGCAGTAGCCCAGGAATGAGAGCAATCCCAAAGAATCCCCTCTGTCCAGCATTAGAAATCTCCTCTCTTCCCTCTTTCTCTGCCAGGGACAGACCACCAGTTTTGCCATTTTGAGATACTGTATTAACAGTAGTATAAAAAGTTTTCTAAGTTGTCTTCTGAGGTCCAAATGAAGTAATGATTATTCAGTGTTCAAGAAAAACTAATTCAAGTGGCAGTTAGTGCAACGGTGTGGGGAAAGAGGGGGCTGTTAGTATGACAAAAGGTATGAAGATGTTCCTTTCAAGAATAGATTAGCATAGCTGGGTTTATTTAGCATGCCAAAACAGGGGCTGAGGGGGAAGATAACTACACCTGATAACGACAGCAAAGAGGCTCAGCACTGGGGAGGGAGAAAGACTATCTGTGCCAAAGGACAGTGCTGGCTTGAGAACAAGTGGTTATTTTGTAAACTGACCATCAATGAATTTAGCCTAGAAATTAGAAGATGGTCCTAGGTATCAGAGCAGCCCTGGCAGACTTCCAGGGGGCTATTAAAGACGGGAAGACATAATTGAAGGTAGGTCTTGCTATGCTATATAATGCAAAATACAAATTGTGTCTGGGCTGTGAGGCCCAGGAGATGCTCTCTGGGCCCATGTTTTCTTCCATTCAATGAATTCTCCTCACCTGTTGCTTCATTGAGGCAAAACAAGGGGCATTTAATTCTCCAGGACAGGCAGGAGGAAGCTCAGGGATCTTCTCAACTCTGTTCTGTCTAATCTCAGTGACAAGATAGAACCTTTGCCTGCAAACTCCTTGTGCATTCTTTACACCTCCCTTGGACCACCAGGTCTTCAGCATTTCTCTGAACAAATCCTGTTTGGAATGCAGACTCAGCCATCTCTCCAGCACTGGAGACCTTGGACCTCCCTTGCTAAGAGGAAGGCTTTTCCCATTTGAGGGTGGTGGGAATCTGGCCTGCTACCTCTTCCCTCTCTGCACCTGAAGGTTTCATCCCCTTCAGCCACAGATCTGTTCCTCTTCCCACTGTTCCCATGGGGCCAGAGTGAGGAGAGGAAGCCAGTTCCTCAACACCAGCCCTCACTGCAGGCAGCATGCCAAGCTCTGGGGCATAAGCCTTGCTCAAGAGAGCCTCCCCTGCCTCCTCACATTCAGCTCTAGAAAAAAAAAAAAAAAAAAAAGGTTTAAATTGTTTAGCTTTTTCATCAACTTAAGACACTAATGGAAAGACTTATGTAATGGTGTTTAATCCAGAAGATTTCCAAGTGTCGATATATTTAAAAGATATCAATCTTCATATTCCAATTGCCTGTCACTTCCTGGGATTAAAAAATCAGTAGATAAGGCAACAAATATGTTCTCAATCCTCAAGCAATATCTCCTCTTACACAAATTTTCCTTCTCCGTTTTAATGGCTTTTTTCCCCTTTTGTCCCCAGCACAGAACGTCCTAAAGGATGAATTTCACTAAAGAAAAAGAAATCTTGGGTTTAAGGCAGAAATTGAAGTGTTTAGAGATCTTTATTTTGTTCTAAGGCTTGTCAAAGTAATTTTGTCTATCCCTTGGAAAGCTTTTTAGAGCTTGATTTTATACAAAGCATTTAGGAAAATTTAGCACACAGAAAGGTGCCTTAGCAAGATTTTGGTAGTGCCCAAACACCTAAGCCCCAGAAAAATCAGTGACAGTTATGGAGATGCCTTTGGTAATCTCTCTAGCTGTCTAGCCGAATCTTTAGGCACGTATAAAATTTGGCAGCTTGTGCCCAGGCATAGTTATATTTTTCATTAATCAGTCCATGTCTTTTACCACATGAGAACATCTTCGAGCTGATGGGTACTGTGAAGAGAAACAGAGTGTGCAGGTAGGGGCAAGTATCCCTGGTTCAGTTTTTAACTTGCACAGCAATCCTCTCTGGTTTGTTTTGTTTTGTCATCTTCAGCTCATTATAGCAAAATCCCTTCTCCGTTATGTCATTGTAAGTACAGAGCCACTCTCTGACCCAACACAGGAATCTTGTGCCCACATTGATGCTACCAGCCTCATGTTAGTACTCTCAGATTTCTTTTAGATCACTGGAGAAAAGTGTGAATTACTCAGGTTCACTTCTTGCTCCTTCATCTTTTGGCTGGTACGGCAGTGCTGGAATCAGCCCTCTGAAGTGGAGCCTCTTCACTCTTTTCTCTCCTCTTCGTTTCTGGAGTGACTGAAAAGGCTCAGCAACCTTCAGGATAGCAGCTTTAATGCACTGTACCTCAGGGGACATTTTCGTCTGCTGTTGAGATTAGCTGGATCACTGGGATGTCTTACTTTTCCATGGAAACACCTTATTCTGGCTCAGTGCTTCTCTTGCCCAGTGCTAAATCTCACCTATGGCATCAGTGTGCTGGAGATGTCTGAAGCAAATATCCCTGCCTGCCCCAGAGGCAGGTGCTCACACTGTCCTGAATTTTGGATGGCAACCCATGGCCATGTGTTTGATTGCATTTCAGCATTTAATGCAACTACTTCTTGGTTTTGAAGTTATTCCTCACTGGGACCTCAAGTGTATTCTTGGCCTTTGAATGGCCCAATTGTGAGGAAGATTAAAAGCTCTGATTGCAAAACTCTGGTAAATAAAATGCCTCTTAGTTCTTTACTGACAAACCCAGTTTCTTTCCATAGCATTCTCCTCTTTAATCCCCTCTTGGCAGAACATAACATGTTTTGATACCAGCACTCAAATTACATTCCATGGTAAATAAAACAAACAGAAAATAAATAAGAGTTCCTTACCCTAAAAACAAACATCCACTAAAATCAGCTTATTATTCAGCTGATGCTGCCAATGTGCCAGAAGATACCACTTTGATTTTCTAATTGAATGTATTCTTTCCACCCAAATACTGAACCGAGCCTCTCCAAACCTGAAATGCTGAGGTTTTAGAGCAGAGTGACCACAGGCACCCTTACAGTTTGCCATCAAGAAAACAAAGAAGGAGGAAACAAGGAGACTAGCACAGAAGTTGGTGTTCAAATGTTTGTTTCTGAGGGAAAAACCCCACCTCAGTACACAGAACCTACATGGTCTGGGTTGGTGCAGACAGCTAGATTGGGCTAGGGTGAAACCAACCCCTCTGGCTCTGCAGAAGGCTGCAGTAGCTACCGATGCTCATAACAACCACGGGGCTCTGCATTCAAGAGAGAGGGCATGGTCTCTGCTCTCTTCACCAGTGGGATTTATCCATGGGGCAGGGGGCTGCTTTCGAAGCATCAAGTGCAGGCATGCCCTCACCTCTTCCACTGCCAGGCCTTAAACAAGATGTTGCGTCAAGCAGATCCTTCTCTAATGAACCCACGTGGTTAGAAGGTTCACAGGGCTCCTTTTACATGACTGAGTACACAGTCCACCCTTAGCAAACTTATAAATAAGTTTTCCCTGCGTAGTCAGTATATGATGACCCCTATAAACTCTGGTTGTTCACATGCAAAGAACAATGGGCTTGGATGTGCTCGGTAAAACAATCAATTATGTAGGGAAGTGCACATTATATAGTCAAATAGACGACCGTCTCCACCTGACCATTTTCATTCTATTTATACAACTCTTCTCTTAAAAGCATTGAAAAACAAAAGCATATGAAATAGATGCATTAAAAAATCGTGGGTTTGCTCTCAGGGTCAGCTTGATTTCCAATAATAAATGCCCGGGTCTGTTTCAGAGGTTTACTTGGTTTACCTCTGCTGGACAAGAGACTCGATTCAAGATCAGAGACTCTCAGAGCTTCCAGGATTTGGTGCTCAACTCCAGGCACTTTCAGGGAGCTTGGATATCTGCAAGAGGAGATCTTTTGAATGTCTTTGATTAGGTGCCCCAAAAATGAACGGGATCACTAAGCATGCTTTAGAACATAAACCACTGTAGTTTCCATCCTCTGACTTTTAAAATAATTACAATTATCAGAGCTTCTAGATATGACTTGGCCATTTTAGGTTCCCTTAGCTTCTGGCCAACCGAATTCAGGTGATCATTACCACCAAAAAACGATGAAATTGAAAACCCTTTGCATAGCAAAAAGTTACATATTCACCACTTTATTTATGATCCAGAGAAGTTGCTGTAAACTGCTACATCATTTGGCCTGTAGGAAAGACAACATTTGGTCAGAAACAATTCTTCATTTTATTAGTGTAGTGATGATTTACAGCTGGCTGAGCAAGTGTAGCATTTATGATGATTTCAGTTCTCATTACATATGAGATATAAATATAGTGAGCATTTATAAGCATATAAATATATAAGAGGATATTAATTATACTGAAGTATATTTAATTTTTAAAATCCCAAGTCCAAACAATGATCCTCATTCTGCAATAAAGCACGTGAATTACTGCTCAAAGAATGGTCTCTTTGATATCCTCAAGACCAATATATGCATGAGCAATTTTATATGCAAAACCATTTGCAAATTCAAACTCAGTATTAATTACTTCATGGGGGAAGGTATCCACCAGAAAACAGGTCTGGTCTCCCATACATTATAAAAGTGAACACTTGTGTTAACTTGACAGGGAACCACACAAGGGAGGGAGACATTTCAAGTGGGTGTAGACCAAGGTTTGCCAATTAACACTCACCTAGCTACAATGGATTGCTAGTGTATTGTCATTTTTACCCCTTCTCTGCAGATACTTTTTCGAAAAGCTCTCTTTCATCTGCCTTCAGCTTTTAAGTACATACCTGGGTGCCTGTGCCAGGTTCTTGCACTGATGGTTCTCCCAAGCTCCCAGCCTTTGCCAGCAGATAAGGCCCGCAGGTGGATGCAGCAGGGGACCAGCTTGGGATTTCCAGGAGTCAGCCCTGGCTCAGGGAAACCTTCTGTCTGTCCTGGCAAATGACTGCATGTGCTGCCCATCTCTGTTATGAAATGCAGGAGCCCCGTGAACTCCCTGAGGCTGAAGGAGCTGGAGAAGGGCTTGTAGCTGTGGTCCAGGGCAACTAACACTGAGCTGCCAGGGCACAGGGAGAAACCAGGTGGAGCAGGGCTGGTCAGGTGCCTCAGGCACTGTGAAGGGCCCAGCCATCACCAGCACATCTGTGGGTCACCCACAGGTGACCAAGCCCAGGGAGGCGTGGTGGCAGGTGAGATGATCTCTCTGTGCATGACAGAGCCTGGGGGAAGAGCAGGTGGCCACTAGCACTGCCCACTCTTTTTTTTCACCAGGGTATCTAATATGCATCCAGATGTAGAACAGGGAATAGGTTGAAGCAGGTGAGAGCAGTAAAGACAGAGAGGAGAGAGTGTGAAAACACGTTTTCCTGGAAAAGTGAAGGAAATCTACCCATGGAAAAAAAAAAAGAAAAAAAAGAAAGCAAGAAAGAAAAACAGCTCTGCTAATTCTTGTGCTTGTTTGATCATGTTCAGAGCCTCCTAAACTCCCATGGAACAGTTTTGTTTCATGAGGGTGGTGCATACCGAGTGCGTGTCCATGTGATTTTTGTATTTGTACATTAAACATTTCCCCAAGATGTAATTCCTTCCCTCCTGCACTTGGAATAAAGTGACTTTACAAGAAGGACTGCCTCCAAACAGCAAGCAAAGGAGGGCTGTTGGGGCAAGATAGGGCAAACATAAATGTGTCTGAGCTAGCTGCTCCACCCAGCCTCTCATCTTTATATAAATAAAAAAAAAAAATAAAAAATGTTTCCAATAACTGAAACAGGCAAGGTCTGATCTGCACAGACGGTCTGCAGGCATCTGCCCAAGAAGCTGACGGTTGGCTGGTACATCCTCATCTGATTTATGTTGTGTGTGTGCTAAGCCTTAAATTGTTGAGTCTCTGGCTGGCTGCAGTGGTATTACTGGATGGTTGGTGTATGTTTTCAGCTCACAGAGCTGGCTCTGATACTGGGGCTGTTGGCACTGAATCAATTCCAATCTCACACCTGTCTGAGACAATGAAGGCCTTGTTGCACACATCTCCACCAAAGGCTGTCATACAACTTATTTTTCACATTTGAAGAAGAAAAAAAAATAAGGGGAGGACTGAGGAAATGCTGTCTCCTCACAAGACACGTTCTCCATGCCTTGATGCAGCATGCCCCTCTTTTCTTTAAGGGAAAATATATTTACAAAACAAAGCCAGTGGAGTGCTTATGGAAAATATAGCTCAATCCTTGCAGTTAAACGTGCATAAGCTTTATTCTTCAGGGACTTATTCTGTAGCTACCTGCCTGGTGGATTAAGCATGAGAGATAGGCACCTAGTTTGTTCCACACTGTCTGCAAAGTTTACCTCCAGCTGGGTTAATGCTAATAATAGCTTCTTATCAGTGTGCTCCTGCACCATTTACCTAGCTTTTTGGAGCCTATTCTCAAGATCTCAGAGATGTGAAAGGTGCTGGGCTTGGATACCAGTGTGGCTGAAATCCTCTGCTTCCTGGCACTGAAGCAGCTCAGCTTGGGTGGAGAATCATCCTGGCTCCAGACACCATTCACTCCCAAGTCGAGAACAGGTCTCTGATCTTTGTCTTGGTTGTCCAGCTTTGCTCTCATGGTCTCCCTTAACCCACTCTTCCTCCTCCAGTTCTGTGGCTCAGATGTCTTAGATGTACATCCTCTGGAAACTGTGTCGTTGGCTATTTCTCTCAAAGTGTTCAGGAAAAAGGAAGTCAAATTTGTCTTCTAGCTCTGCTCTGCTCAGTTGGTACTTCTGCTCCTAAATTTGAGCCTCTTCCTGCCCTTTCCACTGTGCTCTTCTTCCCACTGATGCTGAGTGGCAGAGGGAGGCAGGGGCTGCAGAACTGTCCCATACCATTTTTTTCCATTTAGGATGTTTATGTCAATTTTTCACCAAGTCAGACAGGAGGCATGGGGCCAAGACTTTCCTTGGAGTGGGGTTTGCTCCCTACTGCTGAAAACAGCCTGAAACTGCAGAGTGGCTTTGCCATGTGTCACAAAAGGTTAACTGAGCCTCCTGATTTGACACAAGGACTGTGGTGCTGTTAGTGACTGGGTCCACCCATCTAGGTGAAAGATAGATTCTACAATTCGGAGGTTCTTGTACGTCCTTTTACTATGCTCTCTAGTCCAAACTTCTGCATTTTTGAGAGTGACTTTGCTGGTTGCATCCTGGGGACCATGCAGATGGAGGGCTGGGTGGGAGCAGCAGCATGACATACAATCCAGCTCTGTGTCCTCGTTACTCCTCATTGTGACTCTCACTGCAGTCTCCATTCTTTGCTCCAAAATACCTTTCTAGGAGGAAAGTAGGAAGGAAAAAAGGAGCATGAGGCATTACAACCCTACTCATATCCAATGAGTTTCCAAAGGTTAAGAAATAGACAAAAACACAGCTCTCCAGCCAGGGTAAGCTGACCTTGATCTACTGTCCAGGCCAGCTGAGGATCTGCCCTTGCACCTTGTCAGGGTAGTCCTCAGCATAAAAATAAATGATTAACTGTGTAACGAGTGAATATAAAGACAGATGGTAAAGTATATTTCTGTTGGTACTTGCATGCCTTTGTTTAAGAATACAGAAAAAGGCCCTGAGGTGATGAAATACAGACGGGAGCATGATGTTATCTTGCACCTATAAAACCTTGCTCTGAGTCCACTGGTGGCCACTATCCAGAACTTCTGAGTTCAGACACACTGGCTTGTACTAAGCAGAAATGATGCTTTCAATCTTCAGTAAACAGCATTTTTGCCCCAGGGCCCAAATCCTTCAAACATTTGCCTAGGTAATTGTCTGGTTTTGCCTTCTATGTCTCATCATCAGCTTATCTGTAAGTTCAGACTGGCTAAATGAGCATGTGAGGATGGGGGAAGAGCTGCTGGAGGACAGGGGAATAAACCATTTTATTTTTAATTCACTGACAGGAGAGGCTAATGCGAGTGCAGCTAAGTGATCATTTTAGGATCACGTTGGGGAAAAAATGAGTAATAGAGCATGTTAATTCAAACAGATTAAAGAGCTGCACAAATAAATGAAGGGTTTTTTTGTTTTGTTTCTCTGGCAGTCCCACAATATCAACAACTGCAAAACAACAACAGCAAATATGTAATTTCTTGTTGGATTGAAATGAATTCTTTCAAACTGTTGCCACTTTTTACAACTGTGAAAATGTAGACATAAAAGATATTTCAATGAGGGCAATTTCTGGAGTCTTTTTTTCCCTGGACCAAGCCAACAATCTATAACCTACAATAACCTTGTCTCTTGCCATAGCATTGGATTCTTACATTAAATGTAAATGTCTTTTCTTGGTCTTACCCTTATTTTAATAATTATTTAATATTTGCTTACATGTCACAATTATGTTTAGCATTTATATAGTTTCTTAAATGGGAAAAAGGTTTTTTTGCTTATTATGGTGACTTATGATCTTATTCTCCATACCACAGTTGTCTAAAACTGCTCAGTTCAGCACTTTCAATGGAGTTTAGCTGTGTTTAGCTAAGTTTCTAAAAAGCTTTTGATGTGTCAGTGTTTCACAGGCTTGTAACTGCTGACCGAGAAGAATAATTTTACATATTTCTGAGCAGACAGACTAGTGGCAGGATGTAATTTGAAAAGAGGTTATAGCAAGTTAGCCTTCTCAAGCCATTTAGATGTATTTAGTGTATTAAACATTAATTTTTAAAGATATCTAATACAGAAAGTGAAACAAAAGTGTTATTTGTTTTTTTAAAATCACACATTTCCTATTTCAAAAAAGAAATCTTCCTCAGCCTAGCAACACAACAGCTGTTTGTTGGTTAATACTGGGAATTACTTTATTTCTTCCACTCTGAGCCATTTTGCAACATTTGACATGTGTTGACACTTCTTTTCTCTACTGGATTACAACTTTCCTTCAACACTGTTATTCCTTACTCCACCCATTCTGGTAGCACCTACCTGCACACAAACCAGAAATTATGATTGGGATGTAGATATGCAAAATTTGGTGCTGCAGTGCATGTTTCCGAGCAGCCTGGTTGTCCTGAGAAGGGTTCCAGGAAGAGGGGCAGGAAGGTGTAGGGGACTTGGGGTGTCAGCGGGCTCCCCCTGGGTCTCCTCCAGGCATCTCTGCCCTGATGGGTGGCATAGGGGTATCCTATACGTATCCTATGTATCAGTAACCTCAGCGGTAGTGGTCAAGGGTTGGACTTGATGATCTCTGAGGTGCCTTCCAACCCAGCCAATTCTGTGATTCTATGATTTTCTCTGTTTGGGGCAGACCCCTCCCTGACCTCCCTGGTGGAGAGATTATGTCCAGGGCATTGCTGGTTGAGCTTTGCATGTTCAAATCCCTGTGTCTGCTATTTCAGGGGTCTCATTTTTGGCGTCTTGCTTTATGAAGGACTACTGAGGGGCTTCAGGCCTGCAACAGCTTCTGCATGCGTTGATTTGCTGAGCTTCTGCTTGGCATCTTCAGTAGCACTGAAGAGAAAAAGAACTTTTCTCTTCAAAGCTCATGCTGCCTGGACCTTTTGCCCTGCAGACTTAGATTTAGCTTGCTCTGAAATCCATCAGTACAGCCTTTAAACATGGCCAGCAGGGCGAACACGCAAGCTGAGCTCCTGCAGCTGTGGCAAGGGGTTGAACAAAGAGATGAGTCTTTACCTGCCTTTTAATCCTTCTTCCTCTGGCTGTCCTCCTCCAGCCTCTCTGATTCAGGGGGGAGAGTCAGGGGAGAGGTTCTGCTGCCGCCCGCCGTAGGTGATGTGGAAACGGCGGTGGCTGCAGTGCAGCAGGATGCTGCATTCCTCTGCTACACAGCAAGTGCCAAGGGATTTCGTAAAGGAAGCAAAGCATTTCTTAAACGGTATTTTAAATGTATTTCTGGAGTGAATGCCCCTGACAACCCAGTGAGCTGGGGCTTTCAGCACATACTTCTGGGCTTGACTCATTTTCCATTTTGGTTTTGCTGATCTCCTCAAAACCAGCTTGACAGTTTAGAGGAACAGATAATTTAATAGAGTTTTCAACAAGTCCATTTTAGTTTAGTACTATAACAAGCAGCAGTTCCTTAAAATAACAGTTTCTTTCAAAAAAAAAAAAAAAAAAAAGCATCGTTCTAAGTCCAACTGATTTTAGAAATATATGTTCACATGAAGACCTTACTTCACCTTGTAAATCAAAGCTGCACTCTGGAGAGAGGTTTCATACCACTGGGCTCAGTATCATTTTTCTCAAGGTGACATCAGCTGTTAAAGTATGAAGGTTGCATTTGATATGTCACTTACTATCTCTAAGTCAATAAAATGAACCAGTGTGTCTTTAGATCATCAGAGATCTGCTTATTACCAAAAGTTGTTTTAATCCTGATTTGTGTTGGAATTTAAAAGAATCCAAGCAGATTTCGTTTGCCATCCTGAATAAGGGTTTGGAGGGTTATACTCTGCTGTGTGTGCAGAGTGCCCCTGGATGAATTCTACTTTATTAGTTTATAGGCTTTTTTTCTGAGCACTTGGGATGTGATCATGAAAGTGTAAATGGCTGTTATCTTCAAAGACCTCTTTTATACTGACAAAACTCCACCTTGCCAACTTGTATTAATAATCTATTGCAATCCTAATTAGTTCACATCAAGGTCAGTGTTTTGTGGTGGATAAAATGTCTGTAAGCTCCAGAGAGGAAGTTTTTTCTTCCACTACTTTTATGTTGAAACAGAGGAGGGAGTACTGAAAGTGTAAAAGAAGAGACTGATGAGGACTTTTTGTTTATCTGTAGGCTAAAGAACTTTAATATGGAGCAATTAGTTCACAATATTAGGAACAACCTGTAAGACACCTGAGGCCACACTGCAGTCTTCCCTTTATCACCCTGTCTCCCAGTGGAGTGCAGAGACTTCCTCATTCAACTCTGCTCTTTTTTTAAATGGCATTGGTTTTCCAGTGGGAATAGTCCATCCAAGGAACTTCAAGCCTCATATTTAATTGTCTTGAAATGTAGACACAAAGCTAGAAAATGTTTCATTGAGACATGAGTTCATTACTGCCTTTGTGAACACCCTAAGGCAGAGTCCCACTCAGCCAATGGCTCTAGGGCATCATCAGTTCCTTCCCAGGACCAGCAGGGTCAGGTCCAGCCCACAAGAGCCCTAAAGAAGGCACAGGTAATCCTATGTCGGCATATAATGACTCAATGTGACTTCCAGGTCTTGGTCCAGGAGATCTCTCTCCATTTCCTTTGGTCTAGCTCCACCCCATGAAAGAGAAACTTTGGAGGTGTAACCAGGCCGGGATTCATTTCACCTAACTTTAGGCATCTGTGTTTTGTGTGTCTCTGTCTGACACAGTCATCTGGTATCTTTGCGATCGGAGAAACAGCTGTTCAGTGGGTGTGATTCACCCTCCTGGGTTGGCTTAGATGTCTCCCTTAGGATGAAATGGCTTGCACCCCACAAGTGTCTGTTTTACCCTTTTGGCAATAAAGCCTAGAGTCTAGACAAGTAGCTCAGAGGTAAACACCTACATTGTAGATCTCTCAGGTGAGATGAATCCTCCCTCAAGAGCCAGGACACCAGGAGACACCATTACACTCTGGGCACAATTAGCACCCTGCTTCTGCGTCTGCCTTTCCAGGGCATTATACACCTGCCCAAGTCAGGCTGAAAGCTGTTTTCACCAGCAGCAAGGATGTGAGCTGGACTATTTGACCTGCTTCTCAGTAAGCATCATACCCCACCTGAGCCCTATGCTTCAGGTAGAGTGCTTTCAAGATGTGAGCTAACTAGGTCAAAGTGGATAGATCTCCCCAAGGTGTTTTTACAGGTGAACTTCTCCTGCCGGGGTGACATCAGATAATTCCCATGTGCTCTGACTCAGCCAAGTGCTGAGCTTTGTGCCCGGAGTGCTCTGCAGAACTGGAGCCTTGCTTTCTGCATGCATCAATTCTCCATCTGCTAAAATAGGGATTGCAATAATACCCTTCCTCAGGAGGCAGGATGAAGATCAGGGAATTAATTAGCTGGGAGGTGATCACGTACTCCTGTGGTTCAGGGAAAGGTGAAGGGAAGAGCAGTAGCTGGGACCTAGAGCAGCAGAAGGGAGAAGCTGGCAAGGGGGCAAGTGGAACAGGAACAGAGGCACTCTGTTGCCCAGGAGGGTTTTTTATATGAAATGTAGCAGCAGGTCAGGGGAAGCTGCCACGTTACCAAGCAATCGCCCTCCAGTCACAGAGATGTGATTTCTATATGTTGATTTAACATGATGTAGCTCCCTCCACAGGTCCCAGGTCCCTGTGCAGGTCACAGCAGGTTGTACAGCCTCCCAGCAGCAGCACACATCCTGATCTGTCCCTAGCACCTCTGAAGCTGGAGGAAAACATAGTGCCACGCAGCAAGAACACGAGTGCATGTGTGTTTACATACGTGTATGGACACGTACACACATGCATGTGCTTTTGCTGTCACCCTTCTGCCCGTGCCAAAGGGCTCTCCGCGTCCTGCCACCATCCAAGCTGGGCACAATGGGACGAAGGGTGCAGTCAGCTTGTTCCCAATATCAGCGTGGTATCTGTCCCTGATTTCCTCACTGTTTCAGTTTGTGCTTTAGCAGGAGGCTTAGAGATAGGGGAGAACACTGCAGCGGCACCAAGTCTGGCAGCGTGTCTCCTCCAGGGGAGCCAAAGGAGTGCAAGGTCAAGGTTGAATTCTTGTACTTCATTCCTTGTTGATGTGGGGAGGGAGGGAAGAGGAGGACTGGTGGTGGAGTCTCCCTTTTGAACAAATAACTGCATCTCTCCAGGGTGACTCATAACCTCTGAAGACAAAGAACAACGTATCCTCAATTTGCAAAACTCAGCTATCCAACTTCTGCCTGTCACTGGCACCCGGAGACTTTGCAGTTTGCCCATAATGCCATCATGTTCTTCAAAGGAGGAGTGACGCCAGCCCCAAGTGTGCTTACTCAGGAGGAGAGATGGTTTATATTTCATTTGAGCAGCTTATGTAGTAACCTGCTAGGGCAGCACACATATTGGTTGTGAAATCAGAGTTTTCACAGTTTGGTATTTTGAGTTGTCCACACTTCCTGATTCTGGCACAAGGTTAGCAATGAGACCTGAGAGGTTTTATAGGGACACCCCCACTCCCTACAACTGGTTGCCATTACTAAAATGCTACTTTACGGTGTGTTATGCATATGTGGTTCTACTAGTCTAGACAGCTCATTCATCCAGCTTTAAAGCTGATAGAATATACATTTCTTCTATCTCCAAAATGCCTTTGGTATCATCCCCAATAATTTTACTGTCATTGAAACACCGACATGGACATGAAGAGACATGAACAAAAATCAAACAAACCATTAGGATGCACTCATTTGATTTTCTCCCTTCCCTGCCACGTTTTCCTTCACTTTTTCTAAAGAAAAGCAAGCAAAAAAATCTTTCTATGAGACTTCCAGTCTTTCACTACATTCAGAATTGGAGGACTTATAACCCCAAAGGCCCTTTCAGACTGGCATAATTTTCATCCTCAAGACCCTTTCTAGTGCAGCACTGAAAAGAAACAAGCGAACACAGCTAAGTCAGAGAGGTAGATGATGCACAGAAACTGAAAGCAACATACTAAATGAAAAGCAGAAATAATGCTCTGCACCTCATCACCTAATCACAACACTCTGTGGTTTTCCATGGTTCTCTTTGCTATGTGTTCCAGCCTTCTCGGGAGCTGGTAAACTCCTGCAGCACCTAGCACGCTTTGGGAAGTTCTGCATCAGCAGTAAGCACCACAGCTAGAACAAACACCTTCAGCAACTGGGTTGCTGAAGCAACCACATCTAGAACAAACATCTTCAGCAAGGGTTCTGCTTGAGACTGATAGGTTTCTTCTTTATTCTCAAGAATGTGATGCCTCAGTGTGTAGAAAATCCCTCATTCTTCTATCCCAAAGGAGGTTTTTCTGAGGATCAGATGCCTCTAGCAATTCTCTAGCCTTTGCAATACTCCACAAAACCACAGTAATACTGAAATAAAATGAAAGCAAACATTGAGGCAGAAGGTTGCTTCCAAAAATCTCTCTTCCAAATAATAGCTGGGGATTTGGGTGCCTCTGCCACCCCACCCCCCAACTTAAAAATTTCCAGACACGCAACATATCTGTCATTGTCGTTCTCAACCAGAGTAAGTCCTGTCACCTGTTAGCAATTTTCAAAGCCATGGAAGGGAGTGAATGCTCATCTCCTATAAATTTCCAGTGAAAATTAGAAAGCTTTGACAAACTTTCCCAGGGGGGCATATCAGAGCTCTCACCCACCTCTGAAATTAGCAGGTGTCCCAGCTGTTGGGCTGGGAGGTGGTTCTGTGGTGTGACAGTGACTTCCACAGACTGGCACGTGGAGGGAAACCACCCTGAAGGAGCTGCACGGTGGAATTTTACAGTTTGCTCTGTAATTTTCCAGCTCCTCATGTTCCAGCATTAAGAGGTATGAGAATACCAGCCTTGTGTGGCTGCTGCCACTGCTGCCGCTGCTGCCAGTGGTGAACTTGTCCTTTGGAAAGTCCCCCTTATTTAAGCTACTGACTAATTCTTTCAGCTGCTGGGAGATGACACACCTTTTCACGGTGCTGCATTAGGCTGAGGATTTGCTGGGTTCCAAGTGAGGGAGGGAGATTGAGTCATTTTGGATGCCTTGTTTCAGAGGAAGACTAAATCAGATCCATGCACAACAATATCAAAATCCCCAGTGCATCCCACACCATCACTTGAAGCTGCTAGCTGGGAATGAGAGAAAGCAAGTGGGAAGAGGCAGAGACAGGCATGTAAAAGATGTTGGCAAAGGCAGGCAGGAGGCAAGTGGCATCTTTCTCCTGGGCACAAAACTACACGGAATATTTCTGTGCTCATAGTCCATTTCATCTATTAAGCAAGACACTTCTCTGAATGAACAAGTCTAATCAAGACCATTCCTGCCTTACACTCAAAGGAAGGGAAAGACACTATAAAAACTGTTTCCCTTTGGAAAGATTGGCAAATCGAACTGGGGGAAGGGGCAGGGACAGACAATTCCCAGTCTCAGAACAGCTTTTCAAAGCAGTTAAGGATCGGGCTTTCTCCTTGTCTGCCTCCGAGTTTGACACCAGTAAACTAATCCCAGCTTTCATTTGGCCCATGTCTTCTGCCAGTTGCTGCCTTTAAAGTGCTTGCCAGGATAGTAGAGGAATTGCAAAGCTCGATGCTATGTGACTTTCGGGGTTTGTTGCATATGACTGGCAGAAATTTTTGCAAGTTGAGAAAAAAAGCCTGGCAACAGCAGTGGCTATTTCGCAACTCATCTTCGGCTTACTGTGCCGAGAACGGGGAGGCGGGAGGCGGGGGGGAGGGAGGCTGAGAATTTTCATCAGCATAGATAGTGGCTAATTAGATTCTCAGTACTCAGGGCCTGACTTTTTTGTTTCCCCTGACCCCAGCTAGGGGAAAAATCACTGACGGTTTGTCCAGGTCGATATATTTTCAAGCAGACAGGTGCCACTTCTGAAGCTTAGGAGCAAGAGAGGAGAGAGGAGTCGCAGGCAGTGTAGGTGCAAGTGCAGTCGGGCAGGAAGGGGAAGGTGGAAGGGTGAGCATCCTGGCTGAGTCAAAGGCATACCTGCTCCCTCCCAGGCTGCTGCTGGCTCCCCAGCCATCCCGCCTCATGCCACGGCCTACTGACTCACATCCTGCTGCTCCTTTCTGAAGCTTCCAGGAACATGCTGTATCATACTGAGATTTGGCTACGCAGCGCCTCTTGGCTAGGAGCAGGCAGCAATGTCTGACCTGCAATGACACATGGAGAGCCGTCTCTCTCTGTGCTCCAAGGGCATAAAACAGAGTTAGAGGCGTGCGGGATCCAGCCCAGCACAAGCCACATGCATCCACATAAGCATTTTTCCTTTCATCTCATGGGTACGCTGGGGCCTGACTTGGAAGCTTAAAGCCTTAATATGGCTAAAAAGAATAATTTTCTGATCAGAATATAAAATCTCAGGGAGGCTTTTTTTTTTTTTTTTTTTTTTTTAACAGCCTGGTGTGGAATTGTTATATTTATTATATACAAGTGCTGTGGTGACAGATATTTTTGTTATCATCTTAAGCTGGTCCTATGATTCATAGAATCATAGAATCATAGAATTGTGTGGGTTGGAAGGGACCTTAGAGATCATCATGTCCAACCCTTGACCCACTGCTGCAGTTGCTAGACTATGGCACTGAGTGCCACATCCAGTCTCTTTTTAAATGTCTCCAGGGACGGAGAATCCACCACTTCACTGGAAAGTCCATTCCAATGTCTGATCACCCTCTCCGTGAAGAAATTCTTTCTAATATCCAACCTAAACTTCCCCTGGCACAACTTAAAACCATGTCCTCTTGTCTTGTTGAAAGCTGCTTGGGAGAAGAGCCCAACCCCCCCCTGGCTCCAGCCTCCTTTCAGGGAGTTGTAGAGAGCGATGAGGTCTCCCCTGAGCCTCCTCT
The DNA here is from genome assembly GCA_023637945.1 of Phaethornis superciliosus. Taxonomy (NCBI): domain Eukaryota; kingdom Metazoa; phylum Chordata; class Aves; order Apodiformes; family Trochilidae; genus Phaethornis; species Phaethornis superciliosus. The sequence goes on along the minus strand of JAJQWJ010000001.1, from coordinate 106,478,116 downwards.
TCTCCAGGCTGAACACCCCCAGCTCCCTCAGCCTCTCCTCATAGGGTCTGTGCTCGAGTCCCTTCACCAGCCAGATTCAAGTAAAGCCCCACTAAAACTTGCTGATGTATACATTCGGAGCACCTGAAAGTGAAACATAATTTTCTTTTGGAGGCAGAGGGGGGGTGTTGTGTTACATTTTCGAACATGTGCCCCCTCATGAAAAAGAGTCATATACAAATAGCATCCTGGAACCTCATGTTTCATTATGTCCCAGTGATTTCTCTGTCCTGTGTGCTCAGAATCGGTTTTACAGACAAAAGGATGCTCCATGTGATCCCAGGAAATAATAGACTGTGGTTTTGTCTGAGGTCTTGACCCATTCATTCTGAGCGCGAAGAATATTCTTTTTTTCTACTTGACTATCAATAGCGACTCGGAAAACCAAAACACATCCTCTCACACCAGCACAGCTCCATTGCTTGGCAGGTGTGCATTCTGCTGAACGAGGCTATCCGTGGGTCGGGGTGTGTGCATCTCACCCGGTCACCCCTGCCCTTGGATACCCGGGGGTGCCAGGGGCTGCTCCTTACAGAGAGATTCCGCTTGTGCGCAGGGACTGCAGTTCGGCAGCACTGGCAGCGTCCCGGGTGGGAATGACTAATAGCTATTAATTAGCAAAGGTCGTATGAAGGGCTGCGGTGGCTCCCGGAAAATTCATCTTCCAGCCGGCTGTTGTACAGCGAGTCCCGCAGGCAGCAGCCGAGAAGCTGCGGGGGCAGCCCCGGGAGCAGCGGGATGCACCGGCACCGGCACCGGCACCGGCACCGGCACCGGCACCGGCCGCCGCTTTCTGCAAGGGCTCCGCTGCCACCTACTGATGCACTCGGCGAAGGGAGAGACCCACCGCCTTCTGCCGGCTGGCCTTTTAATTTTCCACGGCGAAAACGGCTGGAAAAATCATACGAGCACAGGATAGTTTGGGTTGGAAAGAACCTTAAAGATCATCTAGTTCCAATCCCCCTGCCATGGGCAGGGACACCTCCCACAGGACCAGGTTGTTCCAAGCCCCATCCAACCTGGCCTTGAACACTGTCAGGGATGGGGCATCTATAACCCTGTCAAACCTGTGCCAGTGTCTCACCACCCTCACAGTGAATAACTCCTACCTAATAGCCAATCTAAATCTATATATCCTTACCGTTTGAAACTGTTGCCCCTCGATTTACCACTACATGCCCTTGTAAAAAGTCCTCCTCATACTTTCCTGTAGGGTCCCTTCAGGCACTTAGGCCACTATTAGGTCTCCCTGAAGCCTTCTCTTCTCCATGCTGAACAACCCCAACTCTCTCAGCCTGTGCTCCAGCCCTCTGATCATCTCCCTGGCCCTCCTCTGGGCTTGCTCTAACAGCTCTATGAGGGAGCATCACAAAAAGGGGAGACCAGTTGTTTTGTTTTGAGGTGGTTTTTTTTTTTGGAGTTTCTAACCAAAGCATGTTTCATTAAACTATTAAACGTTAGGCAACATTTGTACAGCTTAATTACAACTTTTTAAAACAAGTCGAACGCAACCATTCCGTGGCAATAAAACATGACGAGGCATGAAAGATGGTTCAATACTTTCTGCTTAATAGCTTGTTAGGCATGAGGCTAGAGGGTGAAAGCTCGTGACTACACAGCAAGGTGTGAATTATTGCACCATAATTCTCGCCCTACAGTGTTTTATTGCAATTAATAACTGTTTTCATGTTTTAAATACATTTTCTCACACCATAAAAAGCAGAAATGGAAAGTACTTGCTAATGGGAGAAAAACCAGGAGGACTGGGCACAGATCAACAACTGGAGCAACTTCCTTGTTTTTTTGCTATTTTGATCTGCTTTTAAATGATTCTGGAATCCTGTTTGGTTTTAAAACTGTGTGGGCCCAAAGCCCTGTTGTTTCTCTTTGTTGAAGTAGCTATCCTGCAAATCACTTCACAGATATTCTAAGCTGAGAAGCAGGTCCCATTTATTTGCAGTGCATTTTCAACCAAATTAACTTCAGCCACATAAAACCACACATTCAGTTCCCCCCACCAAACTGCTAACTTCTGAAAAGTGCATCTCTTTATTTTGAAAGCAGAAAAGAGATTAATTCAGTACGAGCTTTTTGCCTTTTTTTGAGTAGCTCAGTTCTGTGGCAAATTTGAACCCATTCCAGATTAATTTTGGGTAACATGAAAGCTGAAGAAAAGCAGGTATCACAAAAATAAAATGTTATTTGAGGCCCCTAATCCAGATCTTACTGAAGTTGCTGGAAATGTAAACCTGGCCTTTACTGGAGCTGAATCTCCCTCGATACTGAAATGGTGCCATAAAAATGCTATTACAGTGATACATTTCTCCACTTGTTATTGAAAATTGTGCAGGTGATGCTTGGGGTTTGTCAGCAAAACGTACTTTAATATGTATATATAATATAATGCATTGTATTAACATCACTGAATAGACTGCAGCTTGTTAACCAGTCTGATGTCAAAAACCCAATCTTTAAGAGCAAATACAGGGATCTGGAATACAGGTACCAAGACAGAAAATTGATTGGTAGTTTGAACTTTCACTTAGGAGAGACTTAATGGGATGAGATTAATAATGGGGGTCTCTCGGGCTGTCTGTCACTGTTTCAAGTACCTTAGAGGTCAGTAATGACAGCAAATGGACTAGGCAGGTCAGATACCTTGGGAGTCTCTTTCTGGATGTTACTAGACAAGTACTTGGTCCATTATCTGGTTTCTAGTTGGGACACAGCACAAAGCTAATTCTAGTAGCATTAAAAGAAAGAAACTGTATTTCAATGTAGTCTTATCAGTGTTTAGCTAATTGGTGACAAGGTATTCTTTCCTCTACTGCTGCTACTTCAGCTTTTTCTGCATCTTGCTGTTGTTCATGAATTTATTGCACTTGGGGGTGGGTGTTTTATGGACCAGGATCCCACACATGCGGGACAGGGTACAGGAAAAAAATATGTCTCTCATCCTGAAGAGCCAGCAATGTAAGAAACAGGAGAAAAGTGTCAGACAAAGCTACCTCACAATACAATGAGAGTTTGCCACAGGAGAGAACAGGTAGTGCGTTCTCCCCTTTCAGACTGAAAACCAAGGATGGGTGGCAGCACCCCTTGCACCATGCTTAAGAGAGTTCTCAAGAGTATGGATTTGATTCTGTGACATTAGTCTTGGAAGAGCATGTCCAGAGCTTCCCAGGCAGGAGGACAAGCTGAAGGAGTATCCATCCCCAGGGCTGGCATCCCTGCATGTATCATGATTGTAGTACTTGTGCACATTGCTGAACTGAAATCGTTGTGCTGAAATAAGGGAGTAATGATTTTAACCCCACTTTAGAACTGAAACACACTGTGTTTGACAGTCACAAGACTTGCTCTGCTGATGTTTTGTGGCATTTGTCCTACTGCTATCCCTGGAGACTGAATTCCCTGTCACCTGTGTCCCTGACATCTTTAATAAACACTGACCACACAATAACAAAGAGATGATGTTCTGATTCAGAACATAGGCTTTCTGCCTATGTCTTTTTGTTTGTTGCTACTGAAGTCCATTTAATCTAGTTTAATGGGTTTTTTTAAACAGCATGAGACAACTCAATTTTTTAGAAGGTCAATTTTTTTAGGATGAAAAAAAAAAAAATATCCTAATTCGAATATGTTACTCAGCAGAAAAATCTTTACAGGGCTTTAGTTTATTCTGCAAGTATCTTCACTAGATTTTTTTAAAAGCTAGGAGATTTTTATAAATCTCCACATCTAAACAGATGAAACAAACAAAATTTAAAACTCATCTCCATAAAGCACAAGAAAACAATAATTTCCAGATGGGCTTTCTGATGGAAGATCAAAGTCCTTCATCTCAGACTTGGGAAATTTCCCTTCCATGCTGATATCAGGTTTATCTGAATGCAGTTCATCCAACATATGTTTTTTTCAAAAAGGCAATTCACTAGATGAAGCTGCAGGAGAATGCTCTTAGAGCTAAAGAAAATAGAAAAGACATTACTAAAAATAGTAAAAAGATTTCTGGGTAGGTAAGGAGGAAAGCAATCTTTCTAACTTTGATTTATTTAAAAAAATAGGCATTTCTATACACTGAAAAATGGGAGCTTCATATGCAAAGATGAAATAAGCAGAAAAGAGTTGTTTCTGCATTGATGAAACTAGTTTGGACAAACTCCCTGCCATTCATCTCTGATTTCAAGCATTAGCCAAACTAATCTCATGGCTACAAAATGGTAGGTTAGTGTTTTCCTGTGTAAATGTTTTACACATCTTTGGCATTTTCAGATTTTTGCTTCCAAGAAGTAGTAGTTTCTGCAGAAACTCTGTACTGAGGAGTTTGGCTGCCTTTTTGGATTAGCAGTGCCATTGAGTTTGCTTAAATCACTGTGAATTGTGTTTCTGTAGTTTAGTGTGTACAAAATAGAAATACAAAATACCTGTCTGATCTAAGCCTGGGATTTTCAACAGGTTGAAGAAGTCCTATTGATCCATTTAGGAGTCTGCCTTCTGGAGGACACTACTTTTACTCTCCATCTCTGTCTCTCTCCCACACACACATACACACATACATACACACATTTTCATTTTTTTATTTTCTCCCTACTTACATGCTTGCCCAGAGGCACTCACAGTTCAGTATTTTTATCTCCTTAGTGCCATGCAAGATATGCCTTTTTGGTTAATGGGGCTGTGAACATGCACGCCAAAGTAAGAATTCATCCCAGCAATGAGTCGTCTTTCACTTTAGAAAGCTTAATCTGCTTTTCCTTCACCGCTTTTCCCTGACCACTGTCCCTGTGAAACATCAAAAAGCTTCATGAGAAAAAAAATCAGTCAATCAAAACTCACAGATGCACAAATTATGTTTTAGAAAGCAATTCATCCGAAGGTCTCTTGACAAAGGGGATGATGGAACTGAAATGTAATTATCTTGGCATTTAAGTCTCTTTTTTTTTTCCACCACGTGGGTCGGTTCACCTATTTGATTGCGAAGTTTTATCATTCAAAACAGCCTATAGGTCTCTTTTTCATTGCAGACACAAGGCAAGTACAGCCATCTCCACCATGGTCCTATGACCAGTCCTACCAGTACCTGGGCTCCATTGCCACCCCTTCTGTGCACCCCGCCACACCAATATCACCCGGCAGGGCTAGCGGCATGACAACCCTCACCGCAGAGCTTTCCAGCCGCCTGTCAAGTAAGTACCTAAAAGTTAGTCCCCCTGCACCAAGCCTCACCAAAGCCTCCAGGCTGACTCCAGGGCAAAAGGGTTGCCGTGTCACTGCCAGTTTTATTTCAGTAGCAGTGAAGCCTCTTGCACGCCCTGTGCAGCAAAGCCTTCTCCCATCCTTTGTTGGGAGATGTGTGGAGTAAAGAAGTATGGTTTGGGACCCAGCATACCACTGTCAAAAAAAAAAAAAAAGAGGACTAAGCAGCACTTTGAAGATGTATGGAACTATAAAATAAGTATGGAGTGCTGAAGAGATGTTGTATCTGCCAAGAAATTAATGCCACAGATATTTCAGTTCTGTTTCCTTCCCTTACCCTAAATTCAGACCAGAGCACAGAAGGTTATGGGTGGACATACTGACTGCAGGATGGTGGGGTTTAATATTTGAAGAGCTGCACTGGGTTTTGTTGTTACATCTTTGTCAAATTGTAGTGCAGAGCTTTACAAGCCAACATAAAAATATAGCATGGAAGTGAAAGCTATTCCCTTGGTTTCCACCACACTCAACTGACCATCTGCTGACTCTAACAGACACATATTGAACCAATATGTGTGTTCAATAGCAGGAATTTTCTTAAAATGAATGAGAGCCATATAATTCAAATTTGCACACGACTGTTTCAGAAATATCTTCTTTGGCTGCACATATTGCTCTCATTTGAATACTCAGGGCTTCTTCTAAGATCAGAGAGAATCACTTGAATGTTCTCCAGCCTGTCCTATTGCTGTCATATAGACCCTGCTTTGAAAGGGTCAGAGGGACAATGACCACTAAAAATAAATTATTTGTTAGGCCTAAGTGCTAATTTACACCTTAGAAATTGATGAAAATACTGGAAACCTTTCAGAAAAAAAAAAAAAAAAAAAAAAAAAAGAAGGATATTTTTTGTTTAAAAGAAGTCTATAAAAATTCTCATTCTTTACCAACACATTCTTTCAAAATGAAAATATCCCTTTTTGCTTTCACCTCTGTGTTTCCTTCACTTTGTACTCCTTTCCACCGTCTAAATGCAGAAATGGAGAAAACAGAGAAGGATGAAAAAACAACCCTCTTTATAGCCACCAGAACATTTCAAGCAAAGCAAATAATTTCATCAATTGTTCTAGAGAAGGAGTTTTTCTTGAGATAATTGTTTGGAATCAATATTTACCAGTTATTTTGATTTTCAAACCCTGTTCAGGAGTGCCCAATTCATGGGTTACTTGTAGGTGTGGATAGGTGGATCAGACTGAAAGGAGATGCTAATCCCATTTTACTTTTACCAGTGTGGCAACAGAGGTTGCACTTAACTGAGTGAATATTTCTTGCGTTGCTGTAGTGCCCAAATGTCATCACTGTTTGTGTATCAAGGTTCTTACAGTGCTGTGCACCATATGAGCACCAAAGGCTCCCGTGGTGTCTGCCCCAAGATTGCACAGTCCAACAGAAAATAGCCATGTGTGTGTGAAAAAACTGAACTCTGTGTTTCTTCTGTGGCACATGGAAAACAGGGAGGTAGAGCACCAGCAGTGGGGCTTATCAGTGTTTTCTGTGCCCGTGGTCAGAGTGATTTACCTTGGGGCAGACATAGTTTGTCCATGACTTGTGCAGGAATTTAGATCTTCATACACATATCAGTGTTTTTTCTTGCTTGTCTTAAGTCTGTACATGGGGGCTCATCTCTACACATCTTAAGTGTTTTTTTATAATGCTTCCAAAATGCTACTTCTATATTAAATCTCACTCAGCATTCCCAGAAAAATCTTTCACAGTATTTTTTCCCCAACCCCACTACTGTAACACACACTTGCTGTCTATCTAAGAAATTTATCCTTTCCAGAACAAAGTGTAAATTTGAGGGATTTTAGAGACCCTACCATCTCAAAACAAAAAGCAAATACAGGACTCATTCTTGAAACACCTCGACATTAAGTCTCATTTTTCTGCTTTTTGCCAAACTGAGCAAAAGAAACTCTCATCTAATAAGCAATGTGTCCAGGCAGTTTCAAGAAGTTTGATTTCTTTCTCAGGAATGAGGTGTGGAAGTAACATGTAAAATCTGGCAGGTTGTCAGATGCCACACTCAACCTTAGCTACTCTGAAGCTCTTGCCATTCCATCCCATAGAGTTACCTTGACTCATTAAATGTAAAGGGGCTGTGGTCTAGGGCAAGCAAATGTGTTCAAGGGTCCCCTTAATCTTCCAGAAAAAAATCGAGGGCAAACTCAAAAAGGAAGCATACAGCATGCGTCAGAACTTTTCTAAGAAATTTATAAAAATTCATCAAAGTGGCCTGGCTGTGTCATTGACAAGCTTTCAGAACTTGGCGCTGAGTGTGTCTGCTCTAGCTTTAAATCTGGTTGGAGCCAAAAGCTTTGTTTTCTCTCTGCTGATTCTCATGAGTATTTCCTTCAGCACATGGCTCCTCTTCTGCAGACTCCACGCCTTGTCTGACAGAAGAACTTGTCTTCTGGAAAGATTTTTTCTTAATTATTATTGTTGTTATTTTAATCATGCATTGCTGCCAGCTCTAGGGACTGACACCTTCCATTAATCTGAGTCATGATGAAGATGCTTCCTAAAGAGGCCATTATCTCCTCTGCTTGTTTAATCCTTGCACACTAGGGAAGGAGACGATAGGATGGAGCATACTTCTACTGATGTCAAAGAGGAGCCGAATTTGGCTGTCCTAGAAAACATTCCACTTAGCAGGATGAAAAAGGCTTCTAGCCCACATGAAAGAAAGAAAAAAGGCCAACCTCCAAATACATCATTCAGCTTTAAAAAGGCAGTACTGTTGTTGTCCTTTTTCATACGCTTATTAGAGACAGGGTTTTCAGAAGTTAGTAGCAATTATGTAGACATTATACAGGGACCCAGTTATGAAGACCTTAAGTGAACCTGATTTATCTTGACTTTGGTAGTGTTGAGAGTCCATGGAGAACTGTGCTCTTAAGTGCTGAGAGCTGGGCTCAGCCTGTGTGTAAATCCTGCCTGTGCAGGTTCATGCACTTGAAGGAAAATCTCTGCACCATGGAGCTTCTTGTTTTGGTCGGCAAATAAAACTGGGTGCAAAGAGACTGTAGAAGTTGGAAAAATTTGTTTTAGGTCCCATCAATGTCCCTGGTGAGTCAAGTGATGCTGGGCAAGGAACTTGAGCTCAGTGTCCCTATTCCCTAGCCCCTTACACCCTCTGAGAATAGGGGCACTCTGGAATAATTGCATGTGCTGTAAGGTCTACAAGAGCAAACACATACACATACAAAACAGACTGAGAGACTGACATTCCTCTTTGATTGCTGCTTTGCTGAAACTAGTCCAAAACATCTAGATCCACGAGCACTACAGAGACTGAATTGGAGAGCAGGTGAGAAAGAGTTCTGTTCTGGCAGTACCAGAGCTGCTTCAGCTAACCATAAACAGGAGTTTGGATGTTGGTTAAAGCCCCAAACAGGTGAACCTCCATTCTGCAAGTTCAACAGTGTTCTGTCTCCCTTTGTTGCCAACAGGTGCTTCTGACTTGACTGCATTCAGTGACCCCCGTGTGGGAATCGACCGCTCCTTCTCCGCGCTCCCCTCCATCTCTGATCCTCGGATGCACTACCCGGGAGCGTTCACCTACACGCCAACACCCGTCAGTTCAGGGATAGGAATTGGTATGTCTGCCATGTCCACAGCCACCAGATACCACACTTACCTCCCACCTCCCTACCCCGGCTCATCGCAGGCCCAAGGCAGCCCCTTCCAGACCAGCTCACCTTCCTACCACCTCTACTACGGAACCTCTGCAGGCTCCTATCAGTTCTCCATGATCTCAGGGGGAGACCGGTCCCCCCCACGCATCCACCCCCCCTGCACCAACGCCTCCACGGGATCGACGCTCCTCAACCCCAACCTCCCCAACCAAAGCGATGTGGTCGAGGCAGAAGGGAGCCACAGCAACTCCCCAACCAACATGGCCACCACAGCAAGGCTAGAGGAAGCGGTTTGGAGACCATACTGAATAAATTTTAAGTAGTTATGGGCCAGGACTAATGTGCTTTTCATTTCCCAGTGCCCGTAGGTATCCCATAAACATCTGTCCTGCTTATGGGCCCTGCCATGTTCATGCATCACTTTCAGAAGGAAACCCTCCAGAAGCCAGCACTCCCAGGAGTGGTGGCCTGTCCTGTGTTAAGCCAGCCCCTGGCAAAGTGACATCGCTCCAGCAAAACATCCCTCGTGGGGGGCTGAGCTTCTGGAAAGGAGGACACCTGAGATGGTGGTCCAGAGGTAGCAAGGGTGGGTAGAAAAGTACCCAGTCTGTTTTCAGGCCTGTGGCTTTCGTACATGCCTGGGTCTGAAGGTTTCCACAGCCCTAAAGAGAGTTTTGGTTCACTTCTATTTTTAAGACTTAAATCCTAAAAAAAAATCTTAGTGAGTTTACTGCATCTTATGGACATATTAAATGTAAGGAAGTATAGGAAGATTCCCAGAGGGAAACTGTGAACGCTTCTGTTTTAGCAATGCTGTGAATGAGAGGTTTTATATGTTGAACTTCATTCTTTCTTTTTCTTTCTTTTTTTTTTTTTTTTTTTTTTAAACCATGTTGTATATTCCAAAGAATATGGAATTTTTTTTAGTGCTGGGGTTTTTTTGTTTTGTTTTGGGTCTATTGTTTTTAGTTGTGTTTTGGGTTTTTTTAGGATGCAGCTCATCCTGCTTTGCATCTAATTTGTTTTATTTCTCTTGGCACCTTATAAATTGCAAAAAAAAAAAAAGATTTTACTCTTTTTTTTGTTTTTACCATGCTTGCTTCTTTCTTGCTTTGTCAGCTGAAAGAATCAGCCCCTTTTTCAATGAGTTAATTTAACTTTTTTTCTCTTGGACTTTTTTTTACTACAACGGCTACAGCCTTGGGTCATTTTCAACTACTGTACTAGTTTGATGAGTTCATTGATATTTATGCTTGATGTTAAGACTTTTCTTATTTGTTGATACTATTATTATTTAAATATGCCTATATTAAAAAAAAAGAGCAGCAAATGCCTTTTTTGGTGGCAGCCAAAGTCAAATTTATCACATTGAAAAAGGCGGGAATAACGATGGGTAAATGACCTCCTAATTATGTAGAAATACTGTTTACAATTATCTCACTCTCATTTTACTCTGCTAACTGGGCTCAGATCCTTGAAAGCATTTAGGTGCTCAGTTCCCACTGAAATGATTTAGGCACCAAAATCCCCATGAATTTCTGTTCCTTCCCACTCAGGGAAGGAGCATCTCCCTGCTCCTTCCTCACTTTTCCTTCATCACCAGTGGTGACCCTCAGGATCAGTGATCAGGATGCACATATTTCTTACAGCAGACTCAATATTCCCTAAGCAAATAAATCCTCATGTGGCCTCATTCTGCTTCTGAGCTTGCGTGGGCTTCCTGACAGCTCCTGTGGAGGGCTCCTAATCTCTTAAAAGTGAAAGCCCACAGATGGTTAGCATGGTAAGGGTGAAAAAAAAAAAGTCCTGGCTCCCACAAAATCGGTGTAAGACTTGCTACCGGCTCAGCGGAGCCCAGATTTCTGTGCAGTACAAAAGCCACGTTCCAGGGTGCTGAAAAACAGATCAGTTCGTGCATCACAAAATAACTCAAAGTGAACAGGGTTGTCAGCCTCATCTGGAAAGCAGACTGGCAAACAAGTGGCCTGAACAGTTCCTCTGTCACCACTTTCTGAGAGAAGGGGAAGGGTATCTAAAACGGGTGCACAGAATATTCTGGCCGGTAGCAAATACATCAGGCTCATACTAACAGCATGTTAATTCAGTTGTCCTCGTTGCCCATCGTTACAGCACAAACATATCAGATGTCACTGTAAAGTTTATGGCACTATTTTATTTGATGGTTTGGTCTGAATGCAGTTGTACTACTCATTAATTATAAACTGCTGATGTTGACACATGTGCGTTCCAAATTAGCTGATTATTATTTAATGTACCTCTTAAATGAGTGAAACAATTGCAGGTCAACTCAGAGAGTATTTGAAAGCAGGACTTCAGATCAGTGTTTGATGTTTAAAAAAAATTAAAAGGATTCAAATTTAAAAGATCCTTGGCTGCAGGCAGCAAAACAGCTGGACTTATTTAAAACCATTTGTTTTTCAAGTTTTCTTTTTTTTATTATGATTTTGCTTCTTTGTTTAAGTCAGATGCAGTAGCACTTTGGTATTGAAAAATTACAAATTGAAGAATTTACATTGTCAATAAGGTCATTTACATGCAGAAAATAGGGAGTGTTTCAAGAGATCTCAGCAAAAGCTCAAAATGGTTTTGTTAAAATACAGTCATGGCCTTCTGCTTTTCATTCAGCCTTATATTATTTATCATTTCCTAGAGTCTTCTTTGAACAAAAAAGGCAAAAAACATCAAAATTACATTTTAAAAATATGTTTTGAAACCGTGGAGACCTTGATGAATACAGAAATACAGAGACTCCACCTGTTGCAACATTACTATAGTTGGAATCTCACCTCTTCAGTAGCCTAAAAAAGAAAGTCCTTCATCACTAAACAGTAGCTCTGTTCATCTTACACATTCTCTGTCGCCGTGCAATTAAAATAATTCACTGCAGCTTTCTCATCTGCCTTGTGACTCAAACACCCAATAGTCCTGTTAGCATGAACCCAGAAGTGAGGGAGAGGACCTGAGAGGAACCAGATGCCCCAACACCGAGGGCAGGGCTGACTTCAGCCCAGTGCCATAGGAGGGGGTCATGTGGCTAGTGAGCTCCCAGGCATCTCTGTGGCCACCAGCCCTCTGCCTCTCTTACCTTGTAGTTTGGACTACCCACTTTTGAAACTTAAAAAGAGTAGTGTTTTACAAGAATGGGGAGTTGGCAGCTCTTAGCCTGACGATTAGACTTAACGTTGAACATTTCTTATGTCTAGTAATCTACTTTCTTTACATTTGACCCAAAGGTAAAGTTTAATTTTATACTCCCTGGTGTGAATAGGATAAGAAATTGCAGAACCCTCCATCTTTACTGACACGTAACAAAACCTTGGGATTTTTCAGTTCCTCACATGTGATAGTTGCCAGCACCTAAACTTCCGAGTGTAACCTCTCTGTGTATGTCAAGCACAGCAAAAAGCAAAAAAGCTTTCCTTTACAAAGGAAAGTCTAACTTCATTATCCTTTACAATTAGTCTGTTTAATAACTGAGTTTCCGTGTCTTCACACAAGTGCTAATGAGAACCCACAGTGTACTCAAATCTGTATTTTTGTAGCCATCCCATCTCAATAAGGACAGCAAAGATCTTCAAGGCTGTAAAAATCACCCACGTCACATCTACAGAGCACTTATCAGGCAAAAAGAGGACATTGGATAAAATATTTCCCCATTCACACATCTCCAAATTATAGTGCGTAATTATATATTTTTATATATTTAAAAAATATATATATTTATATAGTTTTATCATCCTGGTAGCTGAATGGAATAAAAATATCCATACCTATTGTGCTTCTGTTCCCAAGTCACAGTAAGCAGAGTGCCTTAGACACCTTCCCCTACCAAAATGCAGTTAATGGTAGTCCTGACTATCAGCTTGTGTGTTCCTTTCACAAAACAAAACTTGTTGTCCAGATGCAGCCATATCAAACAACTTCAAAACAAATATAGGGCCAAGATGTCATTTGCTCTAAGGCCCACTACTTTGCTCTCAAACAACATTTTTGCTCAATTTAGGAGCTCTTGCTTTGCTTCCAGGATTATGTACAGGAGCCTTAGTGCAAGAATGAGGCAGCTGCAGAGGGCATCCCTGCTATGAAGGATTTGGTTTTTAAAATTATCTGCTGGAAAGGAGAAAAAAAACGCTTTCCTCCAAATGGCTCACCTTCTTTGTCAGTATTCCGAATTGCCTGCACTCTTGAAACATTCATTACTGCTTTCTGGGTGACCTTTTCCATTGGTGTATTTGAAGATTCAGGAGAAGTGGATCATTTTTTATTTGAGCAAAACACTTGCTTGTTTTCCTGCATCATAACATTTTCGTATTTTATTTTTGTTAACCTTGCTTGGTCAGTAGTGATCACCTGGCATTTTTCTCCTCATCCTAAAAGGGTTGCATCAACAGAGTTACTTGTATTTATGTATGTAAATAGTTTTCAAAAGCTTCATAGCAAAATATTTAGTGCTTGTAATTACTCCGCATTTTTTTTCATTTTTCTGTGTTTTTAATGAACTTACTTTTGTGTTTTCTTAAATACTGTAGTGAGACTTATTTCCTTCCAAATTACTTATTTTAGGCTTCAAGATTAACTACATTTTATTCACTTTTGTAAACAGTTATAGCATGGTCTCTATTCAACACTCTTCACTTTTTTTGTGGTAGGGGAGAGATGAATGTGCAAAAATCTATGGGTTACTTGTGGTATTCTGGGTTTGACAGTTAACATCTTTGTTTAAAACACAAACTAAACTTTTGGTCTGAGGTGACTGTAATGGTAGGTCTGAACAGAGGACACGGTGGGAGACACACTCCTATCAGAATGGCAGAGAGAGTGTATTTATTCAGTATTTACTGGCTATGTTTACAAAACAGATGCTGCAGCATCCTGCAACGGTCACATTTTCCCTTGATACTGTCATGCTGAACATTCCCAGAAGGGGAAACTACCAGGTTCTGGAAGTTTGTTTTTTTTGGTTTTGATTGCAGGGAATTTTTCTTTGCGGTGTGGGGGGTGGGGGGGAGGGGAGTAGTGGGGAAGTCTGCTGTTTTTTGGAACCAGATAGGAAAAGAGAATAGAGTAGATTTTTCCCCAACTACAGGAAGTCTCTAGATACCACATCAGAGTAGATTCTTGCTGTACATAGGGATGGCTGTGTCCAGCACCACGGGAGAATTCATTACAACTAGCACAGAGAGCAGCTGGACTGCTGCGTTAGTTCTAATGAAGACTTCCTTTCTTTCTTTCTTCCTTTACTTCTCTCTTTCTTTCTTAGTTTCTTTCTTTCTTTCTTTCTTTGTACCACAGTTTCCTCTGTAAATTCAATATCATAATTAGTGTGAATGACAAATAAAATGTTTGACAAGTATGTACATTGGCCTGGTGCGTTCTTTCATCAGGGAGAAAACAACCCTCTCAGAGAAAAAGTAACCATCAGAAAAAGGATATTTCCATACCTTTCGCTGACTTCTTTCTTTTTTAACATAAAATGCCATTTTGCTGCTATGGAGTGACCTGACAGAAGGCTGCCTGCTGTTCAATAGGACTATCAAAATAGGACCGAAAGGAGACTTTGCAGGTACAGAAGCCTAGTAATTGCATTATATTTCTGCTTTCTTGATTAAATTTTGATATTTAAAAATTATCTTACTTTTTTTTTCCCCTTAATATGTTGCCTTTTGGCTTGGATCCCTTTTTGATATTGATGAGTTAAACCTTTCTTAGCTTAAGGTTATACTACTTATGAGATACATTGGTTCTTTTTTTTTTTTTAAATAAATAATTAAGCAGTAGTGTTAGTGAGACATTAATACAGGGGCACCAGGCTTTCAAAATGTGGAGAAAAAAACAGAGTCAACATTGAAAGTTCAACCTGAAAGCCTCTCTATCTATACTTACACAGGTATATATATAAAATCTTCTAATACTGGCTATGCACAATACATTGCATTATATTAAATAAGCTTTCAGAAATATCTTTCTACATAATAATGTGTATATACAAAGATTAACTTTCATCTAGTCCTTTCAATGAAGTGAAAAACAAACTATAAAGTAAGCTGTTAAAGGTGTACTTTTTCTGACAACTTGCCAGGTAGCACTCCATCTCTCAAATGTTAAGTCCTATTATCATTTTAAAATTAGGGCCAAACAGTTACAGAATTGCAGGTACTTGAATCCCTAGCCTCTTTAGAGACTAGAAATGCTAACACACACTTCTATTGTTACTGGCTACCCCACTCAGTATGACCATCTGATGTTTTTTTCTAGCACAATCCCTTGTTATTATAACAATATTGCACATACAGTTTTTCAAAGGTCTATAAATTCTTCTCCTTACCCTGTGAAACCCAAGAGCCCTTCTTAGAGGTGGGTGGTGAAGTTAAAGCACATATTTGTTTTTTACTTTAACACAACAGGAGAAGAAGCTCCAAATAGCAACAGTGAAAACAAAAAAACCCCAAAACTACTACAACCAAGGGCATCTGAGCAGAAGCATTTGTAGACAGATTTTAAAGACTACATAGAGGACATACCAGCAGAGTTCTCATTTTGTATAGGAGAGCAAGATTGCCATGTCCATTTTAACCAGATGCACACAGGATAGAGTGGCCGCCTGTCTTTGTGAAATAGCCCAAGTCTTTCTTACTTGACAGCAGCAGCTCAGGTACTTGTGTGGCCCAGCTGGGTGGAGGAGAGTCCCTGCTGACCCCAAGCCTGCCAGCTTCCACAGTGGCTGTGCCATTCCAGATCAGGAGCCTGAGCTCTCTACAGGGTGAAGGGAAGAAGCATGGGCAGCTGCCCTCTCCTGCCCCTCTGCCTTTCTCTTTGCCCATGGGAGCTGGCAAAGGGGGAGCTGGAAACTCAGGAGCAGGCAGAGCAGTCAGGGCAGCCTTCTGGGACCGCCAGGCACTTGTGAAGGGCCTGCCATCCCTCTTTTGGCAGCGGAGAAAAGCCAGGTCAAACCCCCACCTCGGGATCTTTGAGGGGGAGCAAGAGGAGAGGGCCAAGAAAATGATGAAGACTAAGGCTGGAGGCTGCTGTTTATGAGAGGAAGGGCTGGCAAGGGTGAATGCAAGAAGTTGTTGACTTCTTGTGGCACCTCACACCCTGACTGACAGCTTTTAATGACCTTTAATTATAAAGGCCATTGTCATGGGTGTTCTCCCACACTGCTTTGTTTGACTTGCGCAATGAGGAAGCAGCCATAAGCCAGGCTCCAGAGCAAAAACTGTTTATTAAATACTATCAGCCTGCAAGGCACCATACTACCCAACACAGATGTTCTGGAAAGACAACACAGGTGTGTTACCTTCAGTGTACAAGGAATTTTCCCTCTTGTCAGTGCCTTGTCTCACAAGACAACAGGCTTGGATTAATGGTGCAGTTTACTGTGCCCAAAAATTATGTCCCTCTTTCTGAGCAGAAATGGAAAGACTGGTTACTGGAACAGCATGTGGTCATAGGATGCACAGTAAACTCTGTATTATCTGCTCTGAGACAGACCTAGTTCACAGCATTCATAGCTTAGAAGCCTATCACCACTGCCACTGCTACGACACTGAAGACCTTGTAATGGCAGCGTGGTTTCCAGACATGACTAAAATATGACTCAGTCCAGCACTATAAGTGGGCCAAAAATACAATTTATCCATCACCCCATATCTTTTTACAGCTCTGTGTCTTTTCACAGTTCTGTAAGATGATTTGGAAAAATATCTCAGTGTTACTTTAGGCACCCCCTTTTTCTCCCTGAAAGATAGCACCTTTTTTCACTGTTCAGCTATGTTGAGTCCTCACATAAGCTTTGCCACTAGGATGCCCTGTGGAGCAGAACTTCTAACATAGGCAGGATCTCAGGGAAGGAATGTCCGAATTACAGCTCATCTCAACTCTTGCCTTCTGGGGGAGGGAGGCACAGTGTAGATAAAAGCATGTTTAACCCTGAGGAGAAGGAAAATAAAAGCTCAGAACCTACAGGTCTTCATTGGAATGTCTAGCTACTGAATTAGGAAGCTTGTTTTCTGGTTTTAAGTTACAGGGACACCTAGAAGTCTCCCAGACTGGATTAGTCAGCACGAGTCACTGTCTGGGAATTGTTTGGGTTTGCTAGAGGAGGATAAAACAATTTAGAAAGAAAATCTAATACACAGATTTAAAACATAGCCTGCTTTCAGAGCAGGGAGAGGGTTAGGTTTGATTTGTGAGCTTTATAAAATGCTGCTTCCTAAGGGTAGGAAAGCTGTCAAAAGACAGAAGCTGTTCCCTGCTGATGCAGAATTGTTTCCTGTAGCACATAAAAAGTGCCTCTGGCTGGTTTACTTTCAAATGCTCCAAACACAGGAACATCTGTAGCTTTTCTGGGGAAACTTAGATGGCAGTCTTACTACTGTCTGCTGCTGCACTTGACACATCCTGTAAGCACAGAATAGAGACTGCACTCAGGGAAGCCTGCAGCTCCCATTTCTCAGGAGGTCTCTTGACATCTGTCTTGACATATGTCTGGTGGTTGCTTAGTTTCCCCTGCCTTCTCACACCAAAATCCCTCAGGACCAAGCCCTCCCAGTTCAGAAGGCAGCCAGGATTGCCATCTGCAGCGATACCTCAGGTAAAAGGGTGCAAGTTTCCTGGCCCTAGGAGCTCAGCAGGGGCATGCCTGAGGTGCACTGAGCTCCATGCCACAGAGCCCAGCACAGGGATTCCAATGGTCTCTAACACCAACATCTGCTCATCTTTTTTATATTACCTTCCTCAGATAAGTACAGTGGTCAAACTGCAGGTTGTCTTTGCATCAGGTGAGCATCACAGGCATGGAAGTCCCTTTAAAGCTAAAAATCAGCTAATATTCACCAAAATAGTAAAATCTCTGTGTGAAGCCCTCTTGGCAAATTTCACTCTTCCTCTCTTAAATGTCTGTGATACAAAGAGTTGCTCCAAAACAAACAAATATGCTTCTTCTACAGCAGGAATTTTTCATGCTTCTTTTTCACAGTGTCAAACAGTAGTCAAATTTGTGGAGGGGGAAAGCAACTGTCCTTCTCCCTTTCTTTTTCTCTTTTGCCACCTCCTCTAACATGCGTGTGATGTTTGTCCAGCCTCCTGCAGAACTGGTAGCCCTGTGATGTCAATCCAACACACGTAGTTTTGGAGGATGTATAATTACAACCATCCAAATGCCAGCACCTCCATCCCATGGGGATTATGATTCTGAAGCTGGATGAGAGGAAGAACAGTTGTTCTATTTTGGAACAGAAAGTCACATTTCCAAAACTGTCTGTGCACAGCAAACATCTGTCCATGTGGCCCTGAAACACTGTTCAGTAATATCACTGAAGTGATCTTGGTTGCCAAAGTTTGGAGCCTTCCAGCTTAGCTGGGAATCCTGGGCCTTCCAGGCTCTGCACTCTGTGGGAAGCAAACAATGCTGCTGATGCAGTGGTGACATGGTTGGGGTGAGTCAGCATGTTGCACCACAGTTTATCAGAAATATTCCCAACCAGCCCCAGGTATGAATGGCCAAACCAAGCTCTTCCTAAACAGGCATTTTGATTGCTATTCAGCACTGTTAGGCCTGCGGCTGCCAGCCCATGGGCTCACTTGGGTGACCTTGCAGACCTAAGGTGTTAAGGGGGCAGACATTTTGTCTTACAGTTCTGCCTTTCCAAATGTGATCCCTTCAGTTTGACCTGATTAGCAAGGTCACTTTGTAATGCCCTGTATACTTCCTAACCTCCCTGGGTCTTTAAGCATATCACCTACTGGAAAATATTTCTGTCCTTTTTCAGTGTCCTATAGCCAAGCTCAATGTTTTCTGCTTCCTGAAGTTGTACATACACTTTAATTCTCCTTAAGACACAAGATTTTTGGGCTGCACTTCTCTCAGTGCTCTTGAGGGCAAAGTTAATAAATAAGGTGTGAATACAGCAAAGCAGAGGTGCTTTTTATCCAGCAACAGGACATAAGGGACTTCAGCCTCTCATAAGGGCTGAATTGGTATTGGGCTTCAGCTGCTGTCCCTGGAACAGATATCTGCCAATGTTCCTCCTCATCCTTATAGAGGTGGCTTCTCCTCACTTATGTTTGCTTGCACATTTTCCTCAGATAAGGTCATGTCAGTCCATAGCCAGCAATCAGAGAGGACAGGAGATGGGGAAGGAATGAAAGGAAGAAAATTTAAGAAAATCATGAGGCATGATTTGGAAGATAAAACTGTAAGTATGCCGTCACTTTGCAAAACATGTTTGTTCTCCATAGATGCCTCAAGCAATGGTCTCTGGGGCAACTTTGTTGCCACGTCTCCATTGCTGCCAGTCTCACAGAAGGTGATTTATTCTTTGACTCTTCAATGTCTGGTTATCAGATTTTAAGTCTTAAGATGCATCATACACCCTTGCCGTAGCACACACACAATTACATGGTATGGTCAAGAAGTTTCCAAGTGTACACTCAGACAAAGTGGTTCCATTGAAGATGAAAAAGGAGTCACTCACTACTAAGGTCCCTCCTTGGCAGTGGTGAATTTTGCCACTTCTCAAGGTTTTGAATACAACAATGTACTGACACAGGGTGGGTGGAAGAGAAAGACACCTTCACTCACATCTGTGAGAGATTTTTGTTCCCTGTTTGCAACAATATCTACAAGCTTATTCCTCCCACAAGAAGCCCAATGGTTTCAGTAATAAAGCTACACAAGGGGGAAGAGTGGCATTTGGTCTGTCTTGATCTAGCAAAGAGGAAAAAGTTATAGCAGAAAAAACAGGTTCTGTTAAAGAGAATGAGGTTTGTTCATTGTTTAAGAGGTGTAAGAACAGACCCCAAACTGTGGTTTCTTCTTCCAGTGCAGGAAGCTGTAAATAGCATTAAAAAGGGCAGACTTCTGAAGTCTTTGTTTGCTTGTTTGTTTAGTTGTTTTTTTTGTTTTTGTTTGTTTGGGGTTTTGTCTTTGTTTTTCTATCCTTGATAAAACAAACAAATGTTAGACCTAAACCATCCTAGGAGCTAGAAACTCCTCTGTGATGCTAATGGAGACAGATGCTGCAAGGAGGGCAGTAACCTCATCTTCTCACAGTGATTGCTCAAGCACCTCTCAGAATCAAATTCCTTAAATGTCTTTTTTCTCATTTGTATCACCACTCACATACACTCTGAAGTTTTATGACCCAGGGCTCTCAGGGGCTGGTAATAACCCACTAATAGAAACTATCATGGCTCCCACAAGTTGCTCATCTCCTCACCAGTTTTTACAATGCTATATTAAATGCAGCTATTCTTGTACTTTTCCACCTTTCCTGCCCCTTGGGGCAGCTCTCTCCATTTGGTCAGTTCATCTGTGCTCTTTTCTCACCTCTGGCTCCTATTGACCCCTGTGCAGTCTCATCAGATGTGTCTCTCTCTCAGATGAGTCCATGGGCTGTGCAGACACCTGAGAGCATGATGAGTGGGTAAGCTGCTGCTGCTGCAGTAAGATGTGCCCTGTCTCAGGTGCAGCTTGCAAATTTAGCCTTACGTCTTCTGAGTGACATATCTTAGCACAGAACATACTGTCCCTAGCTTCCTCACTTGCAGTTGGCCGTAGCAAAATCCCTTCCTTTCTGTGGGTAGAGATACTGACCTTGTTTGAGAAGCACTTTGAGCTCCATTGATGAAAAGGTCCATGGAGAGGACGTTGTTGTTATTGTTGTCTGCAGTTTAAAAACATGCTCATAAATCATCTTCCAGGGATGGTGAAGCAGGTTTCATTGGCTCTGGAGCTGAGTGACTGAACAGAGAAGAATTTCCTTCTTTGGCATTTTCCCCTAGTTTTAATAACTTTGAACTCTTGCTTTAGATCTTGTTTACATTAGGCTGGTTTAGTAACTGTGTGTCTCCCTCCAGCAATTTTCTCCTTCTTCCCCACCTTCCTCAGGTATTTGGTTTAGGTACCAAACATCTGACTCAGGTCTTCCTGAGAGAATGGCTGAGCTGGGGTGGATGGAAGAAAGAATTATTTTTCCTTGCTGGTTGAGTTGAGGGACTTAACGGCAGAAGGAGGTGGAGGCCGTGACTGTCATGGGCCCTAGGAACATAAAAAATCGAGGCTGTTACCACACCCATTTGGCCACTGGATGAAATGTTACACACAAACAGCGCCGATGGCCTTCGCTAAAAAATGTTTGGGTCGGAGCACTGTAATGGGTCCTTCTCAGCTTTACAAGCTCCAAAGCGGGGACGCCTGCCTTTTTGGGCAGGGAGGGGAAGGGATGCTGGTTGTAGGGCAGCATCGGGTCCCCCGGGGTCACACCGCCTCCCGTTAAGTTACCGCAGCACGGCCACCGGGACTCGATCCCAACCAGGAACAGGAAAAGCGGCTTCGTGTTCCGTTTGGTTCTGAAAGGTTCTGACAAGCCAAAGGGGTCAGCCAGAGCCCGGCCCCAGCTGCCATGCCTGAGGAAGGCCACCCCAGAGGCTGACCGCAGAGACACCGCCCTGAACTGGGACCCCGGGGTTTCGGGTCAGGCAGAAGCCTCGCTGAGAGGGGGGGAAACTTCTCCCCACCCGGACCCCTGCGCCGTGGGCTTTGGGGCCGACCGCTCGGTTCGCCCCGCAAGGCCAGACCCGGCCCTAGTGCAGGTGCCCAGGTGGCCCTGCCACAGCCCCCAAAGTCGCCGTAAATCCCCGACCACCCCTCCGGGCCATGGCGCTGGGCAGAGGGTAACACCCGCTCTCCCCCCTACCCCGACCCAGCCCCGTCCCAGCCGGGGCGGAGGCCGCTAGAGGGACCCCGCCGGCAGCCGAGGCCGCAGCGGCGCCGCTGGCAGCGCGTCCGGCGGGCACGGTGGCGACGGATCCCTCCGGGAATCTGGGGAGGGAGGAGAGGATCTGAGGAGGGAGGGTCCCGTTAGCGATGCTGAAGGGTCGCGGAAGCCGCAATGGGAGGTGGGCGAGCCGGCGGAGGGCAGTCCCGGGGAGGCAGCGGGGCCTGAGAGCATGGCAGGAGCTGGGAATGCTCCGGGGAGAGACGAATCATAGAATCATAGAATTGTCTGGGTTGGAAGGGACCTCAGAGATCATCATGTCCAACCCTTGACCCACTGCTGCAGTTGCTAGACTATGGCACTGAGTGCCACATCCAGTCTCTTTTTAAATATCTCCAGGGACGGAGAATCCACCACTTCCCTGGGCAGCCCATTCCAGTGCCTGACCACCCTCTCCGTGAAGAAATTCTTTCTAATATTCAACCTAAACTTCCCCTGGCACAACTTAAAACCATGCCCTCTTGTCTTGTTGAAAGTTGCTTGGGAAAAGAGGCCAACCCCCACCTGGCTACAACCTCCCTTCAGGGAGTTGTACAGAGCGAATGCGGCGGAGCCTTGGCTGGGGGGGTGAGACGAGGGTAGGGTGGGAGATGCAGTGTGCCTCGGGGTACCGGCTGTGCTGTGGTGGGGGAAGGTCCCCGACAGAGAGGTCACGGCTCCAAGCGCTGCTGGGTATGCCTGGGGCCCTCCTTCCTCACTGCCGACTTAGTGGTGAGCAGTGTGAGGAAACAACGCTTGGTAAAACCAGGGCCCTGTCCCATCTGGGTGTTGGCAGAGTCCTGCACACCCCATCGGTGGGATTTACTGCTAACCTGGGAGCTGCTGCCCTCCCCAGCATCTGTCTCATTCAGTCACACACGCTCTCACTCACTCACTCACTCACTCACTCACACTCATTCATACTCGCACTCATTCTCACACTCACTCTCACTCACACACTCACACACTCACACATTCACACTCACTCACACTTATTCACACTCACACTTGCACTCACACTCTCACTCACACTCACGCACTCACTCGCACTCACACACACATTCACACACTCACACTTATTCACACTCACACTCAGTCACTCACACTTGCACTCACACACACTCACACACTCACACGCACTCACTCGCACTCACACACACATTCACACACTCACACTTATTCACACTCAGTCACTCACACTCACACTTTCACTCACACTCACTCACTCTCACTCACACTCACACTCACTCACACTCACTCACTCACTCACTCTGTGCATCTGGGAAGCACTTTGTGATCAGTGAGGCTGGAAGGCCCCGGGTGTCGTGGTCTATGTCTTATTGCCCTTTCCAGGGGTCATCACCCTCCATGGGGAGTTGCTGAGAGCAACAAGAATTCGGAATTTAACAAGTATCAGTAATTGTCAGGCATTAAATCTCACAGTACCTGAAGGCTGAGCTGCCCACACACACACACAGACACACAACTAGTGCTCTGCTGTTTGCCAGGAATCTGGGAGCTGCTTGATACGTTGTTAAATCAATAAAGGGAGTGGGGAGTGTTGGCAAAACCTGTTTGGTGTCTGTGAGCTTAGCGTGTAGTTTTTTGGTTCTCCTGGTGGCTGACTTGCTGGGTCCAAACTGGAAAGGTCATTGTGTGACATAGTAGCTAGGTGCTGTCTTGAGGGGAAGGTGTCTGGCAGGAGGATGACAGGCCTCAGCCATTCCCAGGGACACCCAGTGGAGCGCAGCCCTTCAGCTCCACAAGGCACAACAAGCAGGAATAGATGTACTTTCGTGGCAGCTGAGGGAAGGGTAAGAACAAGCTTTTTCTCCTGACAGAAGGGAAGTTTTAAAAAGCCATTGACTGCGCCTGCAAGACATTTTCGCCTACTGTGTTCCTTGCTGCTGGATGAGGTTTTTCATAAGCCGTGCCAAGGGTGTATGTATCTGTGTGTCTCCTGTGAAAATGAATGGAGTACATCCATCTGACTTTTCTTTCCAAGTTTCAGCCACAGATAATTTCTTCGCTTTTTTCATCGGGGAAAAAGTCTTGTCGCCTGCTCTGCCATCGCGTGGGAAACTTGAGCAGTACGGCTCAAGGCCTGGAGCAGCCCAGAATGTGTGGCATTGCAAGGAGGAGGTGAAGTGAAATCCCAGGAAGAAAAAGCTCAGCATGTGGCTGAGCCGAGATAGATTATTTTAAGGCTTCTGGAAATTACCGATCTCTAAATCTGAAAGAAAAAAACCTCAAACCTTCTCCTTAATTTAGTTTTCCTATAAGAGACTTTCCTAGTTAACTGAATCCAAACCTGCCAAGAAGGTAAACAGTACTGTATCACTGAGCTTGGGCCTTGTAATTATGGCCCATTCAGAGAAAAATGGTGACCTTTCAGACAGATGGGCTAACTGCAAATGTGCCAATCAGACAACCAGACATATCCATAAGTGCTTATGGGGAATAAATTTCAAGAACTCTTGATGAAAACTGTCAGGAGCCATAAATGTATCCAGATGGGAAATAGCTCAGAAGAACTTCCCATTGCCACATCAGAGACCTGGAAGCTTGGAAAATGTTGAAAGTTGACTGTAATACGAGGTTCAAAGCTAATAGGCTGGGCTGTCTGCAGTATTGTATTATGGCTGTAATCTCAGCAATATATCAGGCGCCCTGGCTGTCTGATAGGAAGATTTTGACTCCCAAGGCAGGCCAATTTCTACTCCTTCAACAATATGCAGAATATTAGGCCACGTTGCTTGCCTTCCATTCTTTATCAGCCACGCTTGGAGTGCCAAATACTTTGTCATCCCAGATCTGCAAGGCAGCTTGAGCCCTGTGACACCATGTTTCCAGTCACATCTGATGATCTGCCCCTGATATTTATGGCTTTTTCTCAGTAGAATCCTAACTGATCCAAAAATGATAAGAAGGTACCAGATACTGTTCAGACATGATTCTCTTGTTTTTTGATATTGTATCATTTACATGTTTGGTTTCACTTCACAAGTAAACGCATTACCACTTCATTGTGACAATAGCAGGTATTAAAGAGGTTCACTGGAATATTCCTCATGACAAAATCAGGACCTATAAATGTCAGATGGTTTTTACAAACACTCTGGCAAACAGTCTTTTTTATGACAGAACTTTGGCCTAGATCTGAATATATTCCAAATCCAATTCTACAAGTTCAGACACACATGCTGGGTTGTATCTTGAAGAATGAGGCTAATCAATGGTAGAACCTCTCAGACAGTATTTTTTTCTGATGAGCATTCCCAGAAGAACAGCAGATTATTCTGCTGTCAGATTATTTATACTGTCAGGCACTAACAGGATAATTTTAAAACTCCAGCAAACTTTTAACACCAACAGGACGCATTTGCATCCAAGACCACTTATATTTCCTCACAGGGATATGTGTTTTTTCATTGAAAATGCACCATAATTTGCACTCTCTGCTGGTGATAGCTTCAGCAGAGAGGTCAAGAGCTCACCAGATATGGAAGTAAAACTGTTCATAACTTGAGACAGCCCTTCTGATGCAGAGTGATGGTGAGTGAGAGAAGCTGCTGCTGCTGCTATTGACCTGGTTCTTCTCAGGAGCTTGCTCATCTCCAGGCATTTTCTCTCCCAAGGGTTAAAATTCAATTTAAATTAAGATTTAAGAAATCCTGTAGAAGTTAATAGAGCTACACAGTTAGAATCATAACATTGTAATGAAAGTAAGTTGTGATCTTATACCATATGGTTTTGGAAGGTTCAAGTAGAAAATGTAGGTATACTCAAGTATCCTGAACTACACGTTAATATTTAACGTGGCGGAAAGAACTATGTGGTTATCTTGTAGTATGCAGAGGAACCTGAGTAAAAGAAGCCCTCTGAGATCTTCCTACCCAGTTTCCTGTGGTCCTTGCCTTTGCCTTTTGGTTTGAAGGGGGATGCTCAGAGCTAGCCATCAGTGTTGTTCCTGATAAACGTTGAGCTAAGGCAAGGCAGGACCTACTACCTTTGCTCGTGGGTGACCTGGCAGGGTGTCTACATAAGGAATTTTAAAAAAAACCCTGTGGGTTTTTTGCTGAACTGCACCATGCCCCTTGTCTGAACACCTGTGTGTTCAGGAGGTACAGAGCAGATCCTCCACAGCAGTGTGGCATTACTCTGCCAACCAATACTGTAAGGTAGACTGCATTTAATTTGATTAGCAGTAAGCTGGCATGCTGTGTTTCATTGCCATGCTTGTGTTTTAACAGTAACCAGTTCCAAACATAGATGTAGTCTGACTAATTGTGGGTGAATCAAAGTGGGTGTGTGTTCTTTGGCTTGATCCAGGCCTTGAAAAAGAAGCTGTACAGTTAAGTATAAAACAAGTGCATTTTCTTAATTCCATATGCTTTCACAGAATACATATTTTTTTTAATGGTAGAAAAAAAAAATTTACAAAGATTTACATACGTACTGCATACTGAAATGTCTTCTCTCTTTCACTTAGATATACCTGTCTTCAACATATAGTAAAACTAGTTTTTTCAGATTAATGTATTTATTTTCATTGCCATCCTGGGAGTAAGATACACATGAACCATAATTTCAAGTGCCGTGAGTTCAGTCAACTCCACAAAAACTAGGAGCAACTCTTACTACTGGCCAGTCATGTAAGATGCAGGCCTGGGCAGCTTCTTCAGGAGCTTGTGGAAGTGCTGAGGTTTCTACACAGAAATGCTGCCAACTTGAGCCATCTGCCCAACAGTGAAAATGTCCCCCAGCTGTGCAGTCCTATTTCCAGATGTGTTGTCAGGAGATTTTTTTGTTTTCCTTTGGCCATTGTCAGCCTTGCTTTAGCAAGCAGCCTGAAAAAAGAGAGCAGTGGTCTCACCACCCCAAGAAAATGAAATAGTACTCCAAGAGTACTCTGGTAGAAAGAAGGAGTAGAAATTAGAGGAACCAATGAGCAGTCCTGAGACATGTTTACTTTGCAAATATTGCTCTATTATGTTTGGGAGGAATTTCTGGTAAAAAGAGGAGCGTAATTAAGCAAAGGAATGTTTGTAATTGTAACCAGGGATAGGAGTCTGGGCCAAGGAGCTACACTTCAGTGTCCCTGGGGTTAGTTGGTCACCCTCACCAGGGCAATAGCATCTGAATTCCAGAACTGGAATGCAGAAGTTATAGCCTAAAAACAAAACAAAACCAGAAACCAAACCAAAGTTGCAGAGAGGCAAAAGAACAAGCCTTTGATTAAAAGTTTTTCTTGAAGAGTAAAGGGAGCCAGAATCTGTTTAGAAGTCTCTGAAAAGTGAGAAAGAATGGGGTGAAGGGTTTCCTGAATGCACAGGGATGGGGGGTAATCTTAGATATTGCATACAGTCTTGATGAGGAGCTGGAAAAACAGAACTTGTCTCCAACACTACCTTGGAGAGTAAGGACAGATAAGGCAGCCCACAGCCTGAATCACCTCTTGCTTCTCAGTGAGATTTGACCAACCCAGTCTGGAAGTGGGATGTTGCTGCAAGAGGTTTGTTGCTGCAAATGAGTGCTGAGTTAATCAGCTTCCCCAGAATAGATGACTGTCAGACAGTAATACACCAGGACTTAAATATTGTCCTCTGTGCTGTTTATCTACTTTTCGTTTTTTCCATTAAATCAACTGAGTCATATTTGCAAGTGAAGAAAATCAACTTGCTGAGCACCAGAAAGTTTAGTTTTCATTTTCCCAAGCTTCTGGATGTGCATCTGGGTTTAGAAGTGATCCCCAGGATTTGAACTCAGCCCTTTCTGCTAGTCAAGTCCTGAAAGAATGGTTATGCAAGTAAATGAAGTTTATCCTGCACTTCCCTGCCCAAGGCCTCAAGCAGCAGTGTCAGCTTCTTTTTTATATCCAGGCCATGTGAGACACTATAAAAACGACTCACTAGTCTTTCTTGTGGTCTCCTTAGCCAAAAGCACAGCAAAAATTTGTCCATACTCAGCTCTGACTACTTGCCCAAGCTTTTGTTTCAAAAAGCTGCCAACAAGCAGTAGGAAATATCACCATGAAATGATAGCTCATTTCAGCCATGAATGAGACCAATCACAAATGACCAACAAAAGACTGACAAAATAGCTATGGGAACCATTTAGAGAAATAGAGGGCCAGAGAGGGTACCTTTCACTCAGTATGAATGAATTTTGGGTGAAGAAGTGTTATGCTGGAGAAATTTTTCAGAAAGAAGCTACCAGATGCCATCCTCAGGGATCATTAGGTCAAGTGCATCCTTTCAGGAGAGCTTAGCATTTTCTCTCTCAGTAAAAAGAACATTCCTGTCCCCCAGCAGTGCACTTGCAACACAATTTACACATGCTGGAAAAAAATCCAAAATAACTTGTGAAAGTATGAGAGAAGAGAGCGGCCCAGCACTGCTGTCAGCCTTCTCACTGTGTTTGGGGAATTTGCTTGTATTCCAACCTTCTTTCCCTGAGCCTCAACAACACTTTCCCTGCAGGAAGGCTGCGGATTGGAAAGCAGAGAGGTCCCATTAGTTATTGTGGGAACCCAAAAAGTCTGCATATGGAATCAGCTACATACCACATTGTGTTAGACAATGCAGCCCTGTGCCAGAACTGAATGGTAGCCTTTTGCTCAGGCAAACAGCACCGCTCTCTACAAACTGCTCCTCTCTCCCAGTGTGATTTCGTGACCCTTTCTTCCCATTTTATGTTGCTTGAATTTTGGGAAAGTATAACCCACAGTGTACTGTGAAGTTCAGCTACCATTCTGCTACTGAGAATGGCCCTTGTAGCCTTTCCTCCAGCACAAAATGCCTCTGACACACAGGAGAAAACACAGTTTTACAGGTGACACTGAAGATCTTAACACTTCTTTACTTTTCCCCACAAGCTTAGAGGTCAATGTCATTGGATATTCAGTAGCAGATCAACAAGAAAGGATCCTGAATTTCTTGTCATTCTTTATGAAGCACAAAGTAGTTCCATTCACATAGGAGACCCTAAAATCAGTGGAATCAAAAGTAGCTGCCAAAAAGTAATAGAGTTGGAAATTCACAAATCCACTACTGGCTTTGCAGAGACAAGGTGTTGTATATAGCTGATTCTGTATATGCCTTTTTCTATGATGTATGTAAGAGCTGGGTAACAAAAAAAGTTGCCAGGCAACTTTTTCAACAGGGTTAGTTTCTTTCTTATTTCTTTGACTGTTGTCTTTAAGTGTGTTTTTCTAAGGAAGGGTTCCCTGTATGTGTTGCCTGTGTTTTTTGTGAAGGGAAGTTGAAACAAGAAAATTGTCTTCACTAAAAAGTCTTACAGGCATGCAGGTTTTCAGGGTGTTTGGGACATTTCTAAATGACAAAACCCAGAATTGGAGAGACCAATCTGTGAAAAACTTTACTCCAAGCAATATGCCATTGCAGCTGTTTTCTGAATATTTTACAGGCACTTAATTTATTAATCTTGGTTCTGTATCTTTTACTTGTAGTACAACTTGTCATGTCTTTCAGCACTATTGACAACAGTGTGAGTCAGATATTAAAGAGATAATGATCATATCTGCAGGGCAGAGGTCATGTTTCAGTGGAAGCAGCACTTGAGAAGGTAGAGGGATTTAAACAAGAAACAAACCCACAAACCATGGGTTTTCCATTGACTTCTGTTTGGACCATTGATCTTCTGCTTTTAAAACTGAATGCTAAGTAGTTTCTTTTACTAACACTTGTAAGTCACATTCCATCTTGGAAGGTGAATGCTGTATAACCTGATTCATCTACATCATAGGATCGTGCTATAAGTGAGAGTGTCCTCCCTGCACTGATGAGGCCAACAAGAAAGAGGAATCTATCTGGGCTGTGAAAGCCATTGAACTCTTGGCCAGAGAGTAGATATTATAGCCATTATCAAGTTCAATCAGACCTGACCTTATATTGCCAGAAAGAACAGATGCACAGCTCCCTGTGTACTTTTAACAAAGCATTCTCAGGAATGCTCTCAGGTGGTTGGAGTTGGAGTGTGAGAGACCTCACCTCACTACAGTTCGCCTCAAGTCTCTGGATCAGAAACATTTTCTTTGTTCCTCCTTCAGTTCTGTGGATGTGAAATGAAAATAACAGCTTTCCTTTCGTGATGAGGGTGTTGTGGGTATGCATATGCTTCTGAAGCATTCAGATGATAGTGCAATAGGGGTGAAATAGGAAACTGGCTAGAAAATACTTCAACATTTCTTGGCATGAAATCCTCTGGGGATTATTTTTAAAAAGACATCTCATTTTTAATTGGCTCTCAAACCTTTTAAAATGTCAACTTTACAAATGAGATGTTGTTTTTAATCCAGATGAATTATTTTGACTGATCCCCAATTAGATTTTATAATATAATTTAATGGCAAGTTCTTAAATTCAAGGGAGAAGAAGAGTGTTCCATTTGCAAATTCTCCCTCTCCTGTTTTGGTCATGTAATTTCTGACAAAGTAAATTATTGTTCCTGAACACTTTATAGGCATATTCTTCAGCAAGACATATGTATAGATGGAGTTGTTACTCTGACTGAGCAAAGGAGCACAAAACCTTACAGGTAGTCTGTTTGTGTATGTATAAATACAGTTTATACCAGATACATACACTAAAAATCTGCCTGTTACTCAGAAAGAACATCTCATTGCCCTTGTCTCAGGGATGGAGATGTTTAAACATTTTTTCAAAAAATTTAAAATTTAAAAATTTTTGTTCTTTCATTTTCTCTGTTTCCCTTTCTCTAATCTTCTTGTCCCTTCTAGTTCCCGTGCTTTGGATTTGTGTTCCCTGTAGATGGACAAATCAGTATCTGAGTACCTAACTAGTAGTTCCTAGCCCTGAGTGGGAGTGAGAATCCCAAGTCCCTGTTTTCTTTTTTTATGATTTATAATCAATTATTGCCTTCACAGAAGAGGGAACACTTACCTCTTCGGTCCGTCACATTTTTAAAGTCAGTTCATTTTTCCAAAGGTCTCATTCATGGTTTTTTGCAGCCAGGAAGATTAATAGTGGTAGATGTACTTCACTTCAACATCACTTCAACATTGTATAACACACATTTGATATACTGGAAGATTTAAAAAGCCAAGTGGCAAGTGAAGACCAATAGTATAAATTTAAGTGGGCATAGTATTTTGGAGCATGTTATATCTTGGTGCTTCTTTCTGTGCACCAAGTACGCCTCAGTCCTGCCTGAAGTTGCCCTCAGGTGGCATCTCCTGATTACACCTCTCTTGTAGTGGGATTCAAGCACAACGTGTGCCATTCACCTCACTTGCTTATCACACCATAGGGCCAACTCAGCTTATGTTCCCTTGGGTTTCTATTTCCGTGGGCCCTGGGAGGGCTTCTAGCTCAAGGTGTTTGCTCAGCCACACCCGGCATGAGACCTGGGTGAGCAGCAGCTCCTCTGTACAACATAGGTAGAGACCATATGCTGCTTATGCCAGGGGCAAAAAACCTCACTCTTTGAACAAGGAAGATGAGAATGGAGACTAAAGCATTCCAGTGCCTTCCCACATTTATCTAGAAAACAGCTCTTAACTCAAGTGAGAACCACTTTGCTGTGGTATTAGGGGTGTGTCTACATGATACAAGAAGCCTAGTGTGGATCCTCCCTCCTCACTGTGAAGCAGGGTACTCTGACCTGGAGAAAGCTTCATCTTCATGAAAAAACAGAGGGAAACTTAGGACTTTTGTACAGCTGAACCATGTTAGAGTGTTCCAGTGTGTCACACAAGCCTGCAGAGCCAAGGTGACTGTCTCTGTGAGGATGCAGGAACATGTTCTCTGCTACAGCTGCTCTCACTTCTGCAGCAGCTCTGTGGTTCAGTGGGCTGCCTGTTTTATCAGTTCATTGATGCACTTATCAGGTTGTGCCTTTTTTTACCACATTTCCCAAGGCACAAGTTTTATCTGCTGTGAGTTGGGAGAGGGAAGGAGGAGGAGAGCAGGGGCCTTCAGTTTAGCTCAAATTACATCCACAGTGATAATGAGCTCTACCAGAGGAG
Source organism: Phaethornis superciliosus (assembly GCA_023637945.1). Taxonomy (NCBI): domain Eukaryota; kingdom Metazoa; phylum Chordata; class Aves; order Apodiformes; family Trochilidae; genus Phaethornis; species Phaethornis superciliosus. Next base: position 106,446,392 of record JAJQWJ010000001.1, on the reverse strand, counting down.
GGTTTGCTGATAGCAGAGGAGCAGCTTTCAGGAAGACTTGTACTGATGCAGTGGCAGGACTCTGTCCACATCACAAAGTGGATATATTTTTCCATATTTTTACTGTATGGACACATCCTTATCACCTTGCAGCCTGTTAGCCGGGGCATCCTTAGGCACAGAGGGGCTTGTAGCATTATCAGCTACAGCACAGTTACTTGAGAGCCTGTACATTGTGTCAGGAGGATTTGACATGTAGCATCCTTCTTGCAACCTGTGTGTGGTCCAAATCCTTGTAGCCTCTCATGTATGACTTGCTTACCTGAAACAATTTACCACTATTTCAATGTTACCACTACTTCACTATTACCAATATTTCAAATGTTCTACAATGGAGTGAGCTGGAAGATCTGTTCTGTGATTATTCCTACAGGTAAAGGAACATGAGAGTTTTCTCTTCTAATAACCCCTTTTATTACCTGCAAATTACTTGAGAGGAGAAAAATTTTTAGTAGCTTGGTGTTGATCCTAATGTTTTCAAAATGAAGAATAAGAAGTTGGGTGAAAGCAACTTTTCAAATATTTTTCAACAAAGGAAAATACAAGTTTGCTTTAGGTCTTGTTTTACTTTTTAACCTTGAGTTGAAAATTGAAGTTTGGTATTTTGTGGTCTTTTTTTTCTTTTCTTCTCTTCTCTAGAACTTTTAGCTCTTATCTTGACCCTTTCCTCAATGAAAAAATAAAAGGAGAGGGAATGATAGAAGTACAAAATGCAAGAAAAACAAATGCCCTCAGTTTTTGAAAAGGGGCGTTTCTTTTCAATACAGCTCATTGGTTTGATTTAATAAAAAGCTGAACAATTTTCAGAATTTTAAATATGACTCTTGTTTCTCTGAGTTAATTTCCAGAAGAGATTTTTCTATTTGCATTCTATGACTCTGTGATTCTGCTCATCAATAAAAACACCTTAATCAGGAGAAGCCCAATTTAGGCCGGGAAAATCTTTGCTCCTTCACCTCTTTGCAATGTGCTAATGAAGGAAAAACTGAATGCTGGTCTAAGCCATGCATTAGCAACCATCTTTCTCTACACCACTGCTCCTGTGCAGGGATGCATTTGGGTTGCATTTGTGTCTTTGTCATGTGAGACAACTGAGTTCAGGGATACAGTGCCAGGAAAGGCTGCTGACAGGACAGTGTAGCGTGAAGCCATGTGGCAAACCTCTGCTCTTCAAGCTCTAAAGTGCTCAGGATGTCTCAGGAAACTCAGTTTGTAGGACAGAAGCTCCTCTGCATGGTCAGCAAAATGGCAGGAAATGTCCACAGAGCCACCTGGAGTTGCTGGTTGAGGGGGATGTTTGTTAACTTGGTCAAGTCTCTACCGTGCTGTGGATAGTTTCTGTTACTTGGACTTCCAGGGTCATGCCACTTCAGCAGTTGATAAATGGTTCTTTACAGCTTAGAAATAACCTTTCTACTAACCTAGGAAAAAACCTCTGGCTTTTAAACTAAACGTCAATCAGTCATAAGGAGTTTGTGAAGTGCAGATAATTTGCTTATACTCAGAAAAACATGTTGATATAGATGAGGGATACTAACTGGCTTTCGTAAAGTGTTTTTTTTTTCATTGCTTTGAAGCTATTTAAAAAAAAAATGCCTTGGGGAAAATTTTTTACAGTTCAGCGACCCTACATTTGATTTTAGTTCAGCTTGCTTCTGGAAATACTGCATTGAGTGCAAGTAGTGTTTAACCTTCAAGTTGATGGGTCATGCTGAAGAGTAAGATGCTGAAGCTGAGAAAGTAACTTTCAAACCTAGATGTTTTCTGCAGAAGTAGTTGAATTAGTAGTTGAGTAATTAATAAGGTAACTGGCCATATTTGCATTGTGTATAATAGGTGTTTAAAAGGGATATGCAAAAATTGTATTTAAAATTCTAATAAAAGCATCTTTTGCACAAGCAACACCACACATAAGACTATTGCTAAAAAGCAGCTGGAAATCTGTACTTTTATCTCCAGAAACATGCCTTTAAATAATGGAACATGATCTCTGCCCTGGAGTGGGAGCAAGCACTAAAAATCTGTGTCAAGACACTACATTTTACTGCATGTCAAGGCCATTCAGACAGCTGGTGATATCATTAGCACAACAACTTGCTTTTCTCTCTCCCTTTCTCTCATCTAATTTGTTCTTTATTAAGGTGCTTAAAAATAAATTTCAATGGTCTCTTAAAATCAAATAATTCAAGTATGGGCAAAGGTATTTTCTTAAAATAGTATTTTTTAAGACTCAGACACTCAAAAAGTGTAGTAGATATGAATTAATTTACTGTGGGATTGTGCACCTTTAACTCACCTCATCACAGGAAAAATGAAATTGCTTGAGTTTTCTGATATGCCAGGGCAGTTCTGTTGTTTCTACCCACATTTTCTGCCTGTGTGGTCTTAAACATACAAACACAGACCATAACTTTCTAGTTTAGACAGTGCCACATGTGCCCAACAATCCAGCATGGAGAGCTGGAGCCATGAACTCCTTTTGTTTGAGTAAGATGAGTAAGGAAACCACACAACATTAGGTTTTGAAGCTATCAGTGGCCACAAGCATTTAATCAAATAACCTTCCAAGCATTGTCAGATTCCAATACTTGAAAGTTAGCTACAAAGAAGATGGAGACTCCCTTTTTACAAGGAGACGCAAGGACAAGATAAGGAGCATTGGGCACAGGTTGCTCCTGGGGAGATTCCAATTGGACACAAAAAGAAATTTTTTCACCATGAGGACAGTCAGACATCAGAATGATCTCTGAGGGGAAGTGGTGAATTCCTCCACTTGGGACAGTTTTAAGTCTCAGCTTGACAGGGTAGTGAGACATAGCATATAAACTACAGTATTACCTCAAAGGGTTGTACCAGATGATCCTTGAGGTCCTGTCCAACCTGACATTCTATGATTCTATGAACCCCACCTGTTTGCTGAGTGTCTGAACCTTTCTTTTTTTCTTTCACCTGACCATACTGGAAGTGATTCTAACAAAGCCTTAGGAAAAAAAAAAGGACAGGACAAGGTAAGTGAAATCAATGATCCGAACAAGAAGTTTCATGGTGTCTATAGACCATAAACACAGGCATAACACAAAGCAGCATGGTGGTTCAGGCAGATATGGCTCTTGCCCTTCTCAGTCAGCAAGGACATGCAGGAGGCAAAATTCCCACTTCCCATTGTTCTGTTTCCTTATCAGGATGTTTTATGGCTTCATGCCTGTTTGTCCTCATTTCTTCATCTTAGCTTAAGGCTTCACTTTCTTCTTTGCCTTCTTGCTGTCAGATCCTTTGAATGAATTTGCTTATACAGTGCCCTGCAAGGATTAATCTATTCCTTTTTTAAAACTTTTTTTCTGTTTCTCCTAATGCTTTCACATGCAAATTTTATTCTTCTTCAGATGCCTCAAGGTTTATGTTTACAAATACCCTGACTTGTGCCAAAGACCATTTCTCTCACTAAGGTCCAGACATAATTTGGAGATAGATACTGTTCCTCACAACCAGTGAGTCCACCCTGTTTCCAGGAGATAAAAAAGAGCCAGACTGATTTGACCCACACATTGCTACAAGTTCTCAGGGTCAGAGAATAGCCCAGGCTCTCTGTCATTTACTGACGATAAACAGCCATAACTCTATGGGTATATGGTGAGAAGTAAGTAAGGCCCAGGAGCCTTACTGCATTTGGATTACTGCAAGAGTTGCCAGGCAGCGTGGACAGTCCCTGGATCATCCCAGAAGGATTCCTCCAAAAGGTAACAGCTACAGATGTGGTCAGCCCCAAACCACCCCCAATAGATGTGGGACAGTCTGTGCTAGATGGCTTGGCAGTCAAGAATTACACACTGGCCACTTGTTTTTTATTCAGCTGTAATGGGCACAGCCAGTGTCTATTGCTCACAAGATCTCACTGAAGGTCTGTGACATACAGGATTCCTCCAAGATCAAAGTGGACTTAAATTTTGCCTCTTCTTAAAACCCAGGCTGCTGCTGCAATACAATGTACCAGGAAATTAATATAGGCAATAAAGACAGAACACTGTTTTAATTACTTATGAATTTGTATATTTTCTATTTAAATTTGTAAGGCATATGAAAAGAGTATACAGATTTCATTTTTTATATATTTTTATATATATGTTTGTATTTGAAAATACAAAGTAACAGTTAGTAATATGTGATGAATGACTGCTCAGCTATCAACCCCAACGAGTTCACAATTGAGGGTGGGAGGGGAAAGGTACTGTGTCTGTCTTCTCTAAAGGCAAACTAAGAATGCCTACTGAACAATGCTTACAAATAATTGTGATGATAGTGCATTTGCATCAGAACTGTGTAGACTGTACGATGAAGACACTGCAGACACAATCCATCTGATGCCAACCATTACCTTTACGTAGCGCTTTGTTAGAAAGCAAGCGCATGTTTGATGTGGGCAAGGACTACAAACTAGTCTGCAATGGTCTTTTTGAGGGTATAGGTGCTACAAAGGCTATTTTTTAGCCATTTTCACATCTATTTTTTACACACAGGCAAAATTAATCAGAAGAAAACTTCCAGGTGGTCCTATGACTAAAGCATTGCACCTTCTACTCCTACGTGCTTGCTGAGGGCCTGCTCAGCAGAAAGCAGCTGTGGACATCACTTTTCACAGTCCATACATCTCTCATAGTGTGCTCCTGGAGGTCAGGCTAGAGGCTGGTCCTCACCAGTACTGGATGCCTTGAACACAGACTCATGCAAGGCTGGAGGGATTCATCTAATCCAGCCCCGACCTAAGGCAGGAGGTAGATGTGCCTTGTTCCTCCTAAGTATCTGTCTGATCATCTGTAAAGTTCTCAGCAATGAAGTCTTCAGATTTTCCCTGGAAAAGCCAGTATGCTGGAGCTCAACTAGGAAAAGTAAATACAGAAGGACTCTTTCTTTCTTAGAACCTCTCTTCCTATGCTTTCTAAAACCAAATGAGAGTCATGGAAGGATGACAAAGGCAGATCTTACATCAGTAGGATCACCCATCTACATCACACATTTCTTCTGTTTACAGTGACAACCAAGTCTCTCCCTCCTCCTTTGTTAAAGATTTATCATCAGACAGTCCATGGGCCAGTGACAGCCTGTGCTGCACTTGGGAGCAACAGGAGAGAAGTCTGATGGGTTATACAGCCCTGAAAGAGGAAAAGGCAGGAATTTATTTTTAATTTCAAAGAAGAGTCACACAATGTGAAAAGGATCTGTTCTTTGTTGACCTGCCTGCAGGTCTCTAGTACAGAGGAGAAAGCTTCTGGGACACCAGGTATGGTCCAACCTACAAGCTGACTTCTCTCCTGAGTTACCCAGGGCACTGCATGGGCACCAGCTGGTTGGCTTGTGGCCCTTTGAGGCATCCAGAGAAGCAAAGAGAAACCCACGCGGTAACTGTGACATTTGGCAACAACTGTGAAACAGAGATCAGAGGCAGCAATGGGTTATTAGTGTGTTTGTTAGAAACAGGGCTATTCTCAGGATTCAGCAATTTAGTGTAAGTCACTAGTCTGTAATATTGCTATAGTTGTGTTTCCCTAACTGCAACAAATGCTTTAATATTGACTGATGCCTTTAACTTGCAATGCACAACAGACATTCATGTGTGCAGACATCTGTACAGACACACAAACATGCACATACTTAATTTAAGAATGAGCAAATAATGCTATACAATGATTATAAAAGAAGGATTGGCCAATAGCAGAACTGTAAATTACACTGCAGTGTATGCTGGCTTTTTTTTCCATCTTGGCTGGTGCCCATCTAAATCCCAGAAGCAATAAAGAATGGGAGCATCTTCTATTTACTTCATTCTTTTTGCAACATCCAAATAGGCATACTCAATTTCTTGATCAGCAGGACAAGTGTTTGTAAATTCATCTCTTGCATATGCATTGTTCAAGTATCTTGAAATCCCTGTCATTTCAGGTGGAAAATCAAAATTTCTGTATTTTTTTGCAACAACCTTTTATCGAAAGAAAGAAAAAAAATGTCATTACACACATGATCTGCAAAAACCCCTAAATCTACTCTTTATGCACATTTTTAATTTTCAACGTGTAAGTCGGTCATAATATACGACAGAAAAGAGAAGAAAACATAAACTTCCAGAACACATGGGATGAAGAATGCTAGCTAACAAGTTAACTCACTCTAAAGGGATTTATTTGGTATTAATATTTCCCTAGAGCTATGCAGAGCTATGTGGTCCACACCTGGAAGAGATGCAGCTTAAAACAGCAAAGGAGATAGCATAAACTAGAATTAACAGAATAGTCTTACAGTAATAAACTAGCCCACACTTGGAGACTTTCACTGAAACAGAAAGGAATACTAAATCTGAAATGACTAGGAAAAACAACTATTGGCCAGTACCTATTCCCTCCCTGTTGGCCATCAAGGACAGTGTGATGTTGATGCTCCATCATTTTTCAGACATTCTCCTGATTTTTGACTTTCCCTGTGTTGGCTTTGCTGACTCCTGCTACATCTCATGCTTCTCTATGCCTGTGTTTCGCATGGGTGAGGGAAAGGGCTGGTTCCCTTGCTGCTCTCTCTGGAATAGGTTTAACCAAGACATCTTCAGGAAAAGTTTTTACTTGTGGAGGTGTCAGAAAGCATTTCAATATACTCTTCCACTGACAATATAGTAGTTAGAAAGGAAACTTGCTGAAGTGACCTTGATTTCCCAGTGTGGTCTTTTCTCTTCCAGAGCCTGGTTGGCTCCAGAATAACCCAGGGACAGGCTGTGAGAACACCCAGACCTCTTGGTCACCAGGTGTAATCACCATGACACCAGGTGTGTGGGAATGCTGCAGAATCCTGCAAAAAGAGGTAGGAGCCTTGGCTGGAAGGCAGTGGGTGGTGGCTGCCATGCCAGCATTATGGCTACTACTGATGATGTTCAGCAAAGCAAGAGTTTTGTATTAAAGAGTTTTGTATTAAAGGTGCAACTTTCATGTTCTCCTGCCTTCTTGAATTAGCATGGACAAAATTGTTCAGTCTTATTGGTTCATGGCGCTTTGCATGTCAAATGCAAATGAAAACACTTCTCAACAGCACTGTATGTAGCACTCATAAATACTTGTGAGAGGCTTAGGGAGTGAAATCACAGCCCAGATACAAAACCAGATATTCTAACTCTAGTCATAATTTCTGAAGATCTGCCTGTCTGTGTTGTAATGAAATGGCCTTGTACATTAGCATTCAGTGTCTGTACACAGGCCACTACTGTGTGGCCTCAGAATAACTAAAAGATTCCTCTGCCTTTAGAAAAGAACTTAAGCTTCTGTGTCACTCTTCAGGAAGCTAAAAACCAAATACAAACCTTGATTATATGGAGCTTTGGTAGGAGGTTACAATCAGCTAAGGTGAGCTCATCTCCATCCAGGAACTTCCGGCTGGAAACAGTGATCTCCTCACTGCTGTAAGCATCTATTTCATCAGGCAAGGGGCTATTTAAATAGTTGTCCAGCTTCCTCAGGGCTTTAAGCAAAGATTTTTCCAGATCTAGGTTTAAGATAATAAAAAGGTCATTCAAGCCTGTACCAAGGTCTCTCTGACACTAAGCAGAAAGGCGACTCTTGAATCCTGTCTCCTGGCACCCACCCAGCTCACGGACACCCAGAGATGCCAGCTCCCGCAATTCCTTTATCCTGAGCTTAAAACGTAATGCTGGCATAAGAGCCCTAAGTAGCTAGAGAGGGTTCTGAGAAAAAACAGACTGGGGCTGTGCTACCAGAAATGGCTCCTCAAACATCTCTGTGTGCTCTTGCAGAGTGGCCCAGCAGAGTGGCTCTGCCTTCACACCGACACTCGCTTTGGGAGCCTCAGGGCAAGTGCCTGCCCACAAGTGGGAGAGGAAGCAAGGCTGGGAGTGATGGCAGCAAGCCACTGGGATGATGCTTCAGGGTGTATGGGAAACTAGAGCATGAGTCCTGTGTTTTTGGCTGAGTGGGGTCAGGGCGGCAGGGGCTGGCAAAAGTTGGCTGGGGTTTTTGTGGACTGGGGGTGCCTGTGTGCCACTGTGGAGAAGGAAGAAGGGAAGACCAAAGGGAACAGGGATGAGAGCTGGAGGAGTTGAGTTAATGTATGGTGGCAGTGAGGGTTCTGCTCTGGAGGGACATGCCATGGGGCTAAAGTCCTCATTATTTACAGAAATGGAGTAGAAAAGGAAGGTCTTAGTCCAAGTGGACTGTACTTTTAGAAGACTCATGGAGAAGGTGCTCGAAAAGCTGAAGAAACAAGAAGGAGCTGGAGCTGGTGCTCCTGGGCTGACAGTGGTATCTGAAGAAACTAACTTTGGGAATCCTCAAATAAGAGGGTGAATAGGCACAAACTTCCACAGCCCTTATGCTCTGGAAAATGCCTGTTTAACCTAAGCTGTAAATGAAGTATCTCCAGGACAGTGTGCTAGAATTGTACAGCTCTGATTTCTTCTAGTAACTCCTGATGCTGACAAAAGGGCTGTACCACGTACTTTCATTAGCATCTTTTCTTGGGTTCTTTATGAATGCAGAGAATTTTGCAAACACATCGTTTCCTGCAGAGTTAGACTCAGGGTGGTTTGGTGCAAGTTTGGGATACCTGAGGAGTTAAAAGAAACAAAAAGAAGTTACATGATTATCCTTTATTTTCATTTCCACTAATCATTAAATACAGTTTCAAGATGAAAGAGGGTAGATTTGGACTAGATGTTAGGAAGAAATACTTTAATGTGAGTGTGATGAGACACTGGCACAGGTTGCCCAGAGTTGTTGTGGCTGCCTCCTCCCTGGCAGTGTTCAAGGCCAGGTTGGATGGGGCTTGGAGACACCCAATCCAGTGGAGGTGTCCCTGCCCATGCAGGGAGGTTGGAACTAGATGATCTTTAAGGTGCCTTCCAACCCAAACCATTCTGTGATTCTATGATTACTGCAGTGTCACAACATACACCCTCACAGGACTCTCGAAGGGAACCATCCTGAACTAAAAATCATGTGGCAAGTGCAAATTTACACCATGGTAACACCAGGCGAATGAGCTCCTTTTCCTGAGGGAGGTGTAAAATTACTGTTCACATTGCAAATGCTTCCCAAACAGCCCAGAGCCTCTCCCACTTCTCCTCCACTTGTGGTGGGGCTACATGGAGCATGGCTCCTGATGTGAGGAGGGACAGAAGGAAAGTCCCTATTTGCAATAGCTGAGGCTCCTCACAGCCTCCTCTCCTGGCCAGCTCCTGTGTGGAGTGGCAAGTCCAGCAGCTGTTGTGGCCAGGAAGGAGAGGAAGGAAAAAATAGATGGGGGCAGCTACTTGCCTCCTTCAAGTCAAGTTTGGCTGCTTGAGAAGGGAGTGCTGCAGAGGGGCTGGTGTCCCAGGGCAGGGAAGGTGCCTGGGTGGGGGACAGGATGCTGCTGATATTGGGGGAGAGGTGGGAAGAGCTGCTGGGGTAGGAAAGGACAAGTCTGAAACCCAGACCCTGCTGCCTGCTAGGATGGGTCCACCTGGACACTGAAAATGAGCCCAGGAACACCTGTCCTGGGGGAGACTTTCACTGCCCTTGCCTTCCAACCATCTGCTCCCAGTAGGTACAATTATTTGTACAGTGGGAGGAGGGAAACCTCAAACACAGACAAGTGGGGGAAAGGAGGTCAGGACCTCTTACCTGTTCCTGCAAACCCCACCATGACAGCCAGGCCAGGTGGCATGGTGGAGTTTGCAGGAACAAGAAAGAGTTCCTGACCTCCTTGCACCATTCTAACCACGCAGATCATGGAGGGCCCGGGCCTCCAAAACCAAGGGGGTTCAGTCAGTAACCCCTCAAGTCGAGGGACATGAAGGGGTAAAACCAACAGAGGCAGCCAGGGATACAGTACCTCGGAGGTGCCAGCTTTTCTTCCAAGAATTCCTCAATCTTATTGACATCAGTTTTCACTTCACCATCAAATGTCATGAAGGGGGGGTTTGTTCCTGGGGCGAGGTTCTGCAGGTCAGCAGGCTTTCTAATGGGAGGAAAGAGATGGGGTTAATGACATTCGCAATTTCTACACTTAATTGCAATGAACTGTTTCTCCTTTAAGACAGCAGGCTGCTTTCTTGAGAAACAAAACTTAGGCAGCTGCCTCACACTGGTGGTGTGAGAATTTGCTATCTGAAAGTGCTCTTAAATGCTTAAAAAAAACCCAAAACCTGTGTTACGTTACAGAGATCTACTGTAAAACAGACTAAAATCTCAGCTGCTTCAAAGGAGTGAGTCCACTTAATAGCAGTGAACCCTAAAGAGGAATCAGGCATTCAGACTGTTAACATAATGCCAAGCCATGGTGCACATTTAAAATCTATCAGAAGAGAGATACTCTTTAAAATGTCCATTTTGGAAAAACTTTTCTGAGAGGCAGAACTCTGGTATCAATCTCACCTTTTTAAATCCACAGTTGTGACATTAAATATGACACCTTTTAGCCACAGAATCATAAAGAGACGCTGAGAGAACGGGCAATTTCCAATACTTTCCCCATCACTGCCAGCCTACAATTAAAAAAAAAAAGAAAAAAAAAAAAAAAGAAAGAAAGCAAAAAAGGTATACATACAACTATGATGACAGCAAATTTTGACAGCAGATGCAGCAGGAAAGTAGAAGATACTGATCAGCTTTGAATACATATAGCATGTAGCTCATCTCTACTAATGCATATTTTCATGCAAAGTTTGTTTATATCTTTCTCCAAACATTCACATAGATACAATGAAGAATCCTATCATCTTGGAGACATATTTTTTCATTAGAATACATAATGAATATTGTCATAAGTTAGAAAACAAAATTGAAATCACAGCAGTTCTTCCAAAGGAAATTGTCTCCACCTGATTTGTCTACATGAATATAAATCTACCTAAGTCACTGCAAGATGTGAACAAGTTAAATTAGTTTATGATCACAGGAAACAAATAGAGAAAGATCTATCAGCATAAACTGAGATTTAATATCTCAGGCAATTAAGGGAATAAACAGACTAAATCAAGTAATTAAGAATTTCAAACTAACAAACTGAAAAGGAAGGAATTTCAGCAGTAACCTTTCTCCAGCTGAACCCACTTGTCTCTGCATTGCAGAACTGAGGACTAAGGAAGTGCAAGTGCTGTGTCCCCCTGGCTTAAGACCCAAGGCTACCACTTTTAAGGCTGAAGTATGGCTGTATCCAAGTCACATAACCTCTCTTTCCATGTGCCCCTGTGATGCCCAGTATGAAGCACAAGAAGTGTAAGTCACTGTACATGTGGCCACAGAAGAGTTTTCTTGTGTACTTTGCATTACATTTTAAGATGCTTCATGAGAATGAGGCATAGCCTGGCATAGTTTGTCTTGGTTTAGGTTAGGCTTCAATCAATATTGTTGGAAGGGATCAGAGGTCTAATTTTTAAGCCCTTCACCCACTTCTCCTAAAGCACAGTTTAAAAACTGTAAGTGCACAGAAGGAAAAAAAAAAAAAAGGTGTAACATATACTTAGTTAATAGGTTAGTTGATGCAGGTTTGCAGACCTTATACCCGAACAAAACACATTAATGAAACCAGTTTTGCTTGCTCTCACCTTCCTCAATGCTATCAGATGAATCTCAAATATAGTAAAAAGTTCTCCATAAACAAACATTGCCATGGTATTTCTTTACAATGCTCACCTTCACAAAGAGCTCTATGTCTGGAAATGAGCACCTGGTCTGGAGCCAGCAAGTTTCTGCCATGGAACCCGAGGGACTCATGAGGAGGGACATTGCTGCAGCTTGATAAATGATCTTACTCTCTCTATCGGCCCAAAGGATTCTCCTCTGAAAGCTCTCTGCTGCTTTCTGCTTCTGGTACTGCAACAACCACTGGCTTTCTTGGTAATGAAAACCAGAATATGCTATTGCCTTAAACACTGCCAGGCGATGAAAACTTTTAGAAATGCTAAAACAGCTGGACTGCTGTGCTAGAAAAGTCTTATTTCGTAGGTGGCAAAAATGCTAGCTGATCAAAAGCTACTGTTGTATTTTTCCTCCTACTCAGAGCACTGCTTTCCAGCACTGAACAGTTTGCAGCAACAGGAATATAGAAAACTACTGTGTATTTCATAAGGACAAGACTACAAATGCTGCTGGCATGTGTTTAAAACAGAGTGGAATACATGACACCACCATTTTCCTTCATACTGTCTCTTATGTCACATTTTACCCACCCTCCAAGGAAAAAAGGGGTTGAGGGGTATTGCTGTGACCCCCACAGTGGCAGCAGTGGGCATCCTGTGCTCTCTCAGTGCTTTCTGCTGTCAGAGGATGTGGTTTCAAAGGTGCTGTGTCTGGCAGGGGCAGGCATCTGGTGATGGGCTGGCTCCTGCTGGTGCCAGCTGCCCCTCTGTCCCTGCCACAGCCATGTCCCAGCCCACTGCCCTCACACGAGCTGCCAAGAGCCACCTATCCACTCAGGATGGGCTCTCAGGAAAACTCCTCAGGCAGGACATCGTGGGGACAGCAGCTCAATGTGGTACCAACCTGTGCTTTGGTGTCTTGAACAGTCCATTACAAAGGAATTTAAACCATCCACCTAAGTCAGTGAAGATATAATCTTACCATAACAGATTGCTATGACCTAGGGAGAGAATGAACAAGGGTCCAGAAAAAAAGCTGCTACAACTGACTTTGTATTTTCATTCAGCCTTTGAAAGGAAAACATAAGTTATCTCAGCAGGATTCATGTGCCATCTGGAAAACTATGCAGATAGCCCTGTGGTCAAGAAGAGCTATGTGATCAAGAGTGACAGCAGGGTGGACTTTTCCTGACCAATAGCTACCTTCTGATGGCCATGAAATCTTAACATTTTGGGTCCCTCTCACTTTTACTGCTGGAGCTAAGCAAGAACAGTTTGTTGCTTTGTTTTGTCCCCTATCACCTTGATGACAGTAAATTTCAGGGAACCAAATGCAGCAGCCCCAGGCTTCTCCTCTGGAGGAATGTCTGTAAGTGGAGTCAGAGATACAGATCAGGACATACATTACCATGACAAATTCAGATGTAAAACAGGCACTTCCTGTCCCAGTATTTCCTCAAGTGAAATGACAAACAGGCAGCCAGGAAGGTGAGGGACTGGCAGCCTTGGAGATGTTAACAGAAGCAACTTCCTATCTTGTTTCTAAGTGCGAACTTTTTTATGTCCATACCTACTTGGGAGAAAAATCTGCTAAAATGGATAAAATAGCAAACAGCCAACCTCTCAGCCTGTACCTTCATATGCCTCTCAGCCTGCTACCAAAAAAAAAAAAAAAGAACACTGAGCAATTCAACATAACGGGGAATTAAGCATCACTGATTTCTGCAGTGGTCTGCCAACTCTAACCACTGAGATGATTGTTTGCTTTTGTTTGATTGTTCTCTTGACCACTCCTGTGGGCAAGTCCTGATGGTGTTAAACAGACCAATGAAGTCTAAAAGATGTCTGACCTTCCTATACTGTGCTGTGTCCTCTCCCATGCTGCCTACAAGGGACATTAGTATTGTATTGCTGTATTACCTTCACAAAGTGCTGCAGTGCTTCTCCATTTCTGATGTGGCCATGATCCTTCCCACAGGCTAATGAGGAAATCTTCTAAGCAATTGCCTTGTGACATCACTGGTGCACTTTATTAATATAAATCTGTTCTAAAACCCCATGCTGTCCATGCTGTGTAGTACATCCTAATGCCTAAGACACGGCTGTGTCCTCTAGGGTTGCTGTGCATGGACTGAGAACAACAGGAACATCTTTGGGGTTTACTCCATCAAAAGTCTTGGCTGCTGAGGTCCTATGGCAAAGGAAGCAGCAGCCATCCATGTCGGGAGAACTGGGAAGGTGGGGAGCCACATCAAGCTTTAGGGAGCTGAAAGCTGTTTAGTTTTTCATGCACTCGAGCTTTGGGTGAGGGATGAAGGGATGACAAAACTCTAGACTTGCCATGCCAGTGCTTGTGGTGGATACTTCCAGGTTTCCTTCAGTTCTGCAGAGCTGGAAGCAAATTGCAGTAGCATAAGCAATGATTTAATTTTTCCCTTCTCTAACAGTGACCAGCAGTCTGAAGTGACTGCAAGACCTTGAACATCAAATCTGATTCAAACCTTGACATGGTTTGACCTGGCAGCTCAAACAAGCTACAGTTTCCTATAACCTTTACTGAAAGCCCAGAACACAGACATTTTGTCCTGCTGTGGAAAACAGGGTGAATAAATCTAGCTAAAATGCCTTCAGATACATCAGCTTCCATTTTTGTTTACAGGAGACACCTCCATTCTCCTAACTCAGCTCATCTAATCCGGGAAGCTACAATTCCTATGGGACATAAAAGCATCAGTGACACATGCCAAAGCTGTTGGCTCAAGTTTCCAAACAGAGGGTCTGCTGTGATGACACCAGTCACTCAAAAATCACGAGCTGGAATACTGAAATAGCTTTATAGCTATGTATCGAGCAACACGACAATAGCTGAACCATGCCATCATAGTACAATAATGTACCTTCCAACAATGCAAAGGCAAGCTTTTTACAGAAGTGAGCCTATGTGTCAACATCTTACCTTGCACGGCCATGATGCAGCAGTGAGAAAACCAGAAAAGACCTGCCTGTCCTCGTGCTAACACCCACAGAAGACAGCACAGCTAAGGACATTGTAGCCTGGCAGCAAAACTCCCTGCATTTTTCTCCAAAGCACAACGCAAGGATGTGGAACTTTGAGCTGTGCTTGGTACACTTGCAGAATTCAATCATACTTCCTCACTGTTAGTGCTTAGTGATGATGCAGGGTGAAATCTTAACTCCAGTGAAGTCAGCGGGAATTTCTTGCTGTTGGTTCAATGGAGGGTTGTGTTTCCAGACCAATCATAATTTTAATAACCAGGCGAATGCTGCTGTAATTACAACAAATGTTACAAGCTGGTCTACACTTGTAATTGTTGTTACACTCTCTTAACATCCAGATCTTGCAGGTGAAGTGGGCCAAAACCCCAACACAAAGATGTTTTTTATGCTCTTCTGCTGCTTAAACAGATGGCTGAGCAGTGTCTTGAATAAGTGGCATTTACGTTTTAACTGTGATTGGTCAAGAGGTCAACATACCTTTTCTAGTAATATTGGAATTTAATGAGTTCATTAATCAAATAATTAAGACATTTGTTGCTACAGAGGAGAAAAATTGCAGGCTGTGCACAGAAGCTTTCATTCAGAGCCTTCAAAGTCCTAGGAAGCAATTGTATATTGTGACAGTATCAACTTATTACAGCTCTCCATAAGCACGTGCCATTACTTAATGAGATTATTAGCCTACACTCCCTCTTTTTATACACTCCCATTTTTCACAGTTCCACATGCTCTTCGGTCTTTTTTTTTTTTTTTTAGTTCTTGTTCTGGGTTTTGCTCAAAGATGCTGGGAAAAGGAAAAGCTCCCCACACCCTGCTTAAGCTCACAGGTAGGAGACCTATCATCTCATCAGCTAATTTCACTAGGCAGCAAGACTTTAGGCACAAGACATTAAAAGGCCCCAAAAGACCTATATTCAATTTCTGTAGTTGCTGCTGCCACCTCGATTCACTAGCTTTGCTTTTCTGGTGGCCTTGAAGGGATCACTTGCCTCCCCATCCTCACCCATAGCAAGAGGATAATTACAGTGTCTTTACCCAGGAGTCACTCACTGTATGCTGTTCTTAAATCAGTAGTTTAGGCCTTCCATGAGCTGGAGCTGCCCTGCCCCTGGAGCTGCTGTAAGGATTTTTGTAACTGTTTTTGTCCAAACAACTGGAGAACCAGGTTTTTGAAGGTTCTGCTATTGACCTCAGATGTTCCGTGCCTTCAAAATTGTGATGAGTGGTATTTGTTTTTCCTGGACTTTTTGTTTCCTTTTGAAGCTTGAGCATGGAAGAAACGGTTCAGAAGGAGCAGAGAAGGCTTTTTTTGTTTTCATATAATTATATAATCCCTTTGAAGCTACAATAAAAAGGAGAACAAGGAGCAGAACTTTTTTTTCCCCAGAAGCTGAACTCCAATTCCATTTTCTTTCTTTGACAGTTGGGACCTACTTTACCTCCTTTGCCATATTTATGCTGGACAAGAGGCAGGTTTATTCAGCAAGTGGAGCAGAACTGCTGCCTACTGGGAGACATCGAAGCGTCCAGCTATGACCATCATCATTGACCTGCCCGTCTGTTCTGCTGAGCTAGCTGTCTTGGGATGAACTGGGACTTTCCTCCAAGTTTCTTTATTCTGTCCTCAGATATAAGGCACTTTTGGATTGCTCTTCTTTCTCATACCACACCAACAGCTCCCCTTTTTTTTCACAATGCATTTGATCTCCTATCAAAGGACAGGAACCACAGCAACCAGTACGAAAATACTGCCTGAGAAACTACAAGTTCACAAGCTTGGGCAGCCTGCGGAAAGCAACTTTAAGGCTGGGTGCAACTTTCAAGACTAACAGCTATTTTGCTTTAATTCCTTCTACAGACTCGTTTGTTCTGCACTGGCATGGATTAACTCAACCCACTGCATTCCTGGCACCGACTCTTGCCCTGAACTAAGCCCTGCGATGCCATCCTGACAGCAGCAGCTGCTGTGAGTTGCTACCCCTGTCTCTGCACATAGAGTGGCGATGCAAGAAAGGCCCCTGTGCAGACAGCTCTTCTTCTTGCCCCACTGCAGACAGCCATGGGCTTCATGATGGCCAACAAGAAAGGGGAGAGGATCTCCCAGTGCCTGCCTTCTCCTTCTGACCCTGAGTGGAAACCCCTCTGCCCTCTGGTTTACCATGAAGTGCCCAAGCCATCTTTTTCAAGAGCATTTTCTGAGATCGCAGGCAGAAAGACAGAGGGAAGTGGTATGACTTCCCTCCCTCCCATTAGTGCAAAGATCTCCTTCAGCCTTGGCAATAGGTCCTTAGAGGCAAAAGGACTGTAGCATAGCTTGCTACTCTAGAAAATGCTTGTTTTCTAGATACAGCCATGTTCTGTTAGTGTGCTCTGGCAGATTTATTGTTTTAATAAACTTTTAAAAACCCCAAAAAACAAAACCCAACCCCCCAAAACCCCAAGCCTCTACTCACTGAGGATGCAAAGTGTGTTCTACATTCTTGATGCCTGCTACAGTGTGCATGCAGACTCCTATAGTATTGCAACACAGAAAAAAAAAAGTGACGTTGGCAATATTACTTCTGTTATGAATGCGATAAAAATATAGTTACAAGTAAGTTTTGTTCACTGAAGGCAACTATAATGCATTTAATAACATATAATATACTGTGCTAAACTCAGAGGCACCACGGGCATATCATCTGGATTAGATCATGTTCAAACCAAAGCTTTTTGCGAGGAAGAGACAGATTACCTGGAATTTTCTCCATTTGAGTTCTGTGTTTATTTTGTGGCCTAGGGCTAGGGCACAAACAGCCAAACGCTGGATTTTCAGAGAACTTTTGATGCCACCTACTGGGCTTGAAATGAAAATCTTGACTTCTGCTCTTGGAGCTAGGAGCAGTGGCAACCTCACACATAAGCACACCTCATCATGATAGCTTCTGCAAGATGCCTTGCTTTTTGCTGACAGCGCTCCTGACATGCTGAAACTGTGTTTCCAAGCTAAGTTTTAAAACAAAATACCTGTTTTTAGATGCATCTTAATGGAAAAAGTGAAGATTATATTAATTATTCTAGTATTTTTGAACAGTCATACAGCTCTACCTTTCCACTAATATCCAACACTCAAAACAGATGTTTCCAGCTGCTGTTTAATTTCTCAGCCAAGTAGCAGAAATATTTATATTTAAAGTGTGGCTGTCGGCTGAGATTCCTGCACATAAATTGCATTTTTGGTAGCTGCCAAGGTAGATTCTTGCTGTGTATAACATCCTGAATAGTGAAGCTGTGTTGAATAATAATTAGATTTCTTCACGCAAAAAAAAAATTCTTTCCCCCTTCCTTTCTCTCTTTTTTAAGAGCAAATAAATGCCTTGATCTCATAAGTGTGCCATGAGGATTTTTAGTTTAAAAATAAACGTGTCTTAATTTATATATAGAAATATTAATATATTTTATCTTGAACAGCATCACAGGGCTCAAAGAACACCAAACACGCTTAAAGGCTTACAACTTTGAACACGCAAATTCAGTAATACACTATTTGTCCTAAGCCCTAATTAAGCTTTCAGATTAAGGAGGCAACAGTAAACAAAACAACAAACATTCTGCTAAAAATAGCTTCTTTCTCTTTTTAAGGTGCTAGGACAAAAAAAGCATGCCTGGGACAAAGAGAGCCAGCGTACCAAAATGTTTTCTGTAAGCAATGAAGAAGTGTTTTGACTTCCACAATCCTCTCCTGGGGTATCACTTGTAAGGCCCCATTTTTTCCTGCTGCAGCTGGAAGTCTGCCCTTGCTGACTCATATACAACAGGGGACAAATCCTCAGCGCTCTCCTTCCAATGCAAACAACTTCCAGTAGCTGGGCAGCTGAGTTTTCTGTCAAAAGAGAGTTCTTTTTGATCAAAAAAGAACTTCAGCCATGTAGGAAGCACGGCGCTGTTCCCCATGAGCAGGAATGAACCCCTCCTCAGTAGTGAGATAATTCAGTGCAAGACTGAAAAGATTCCTATGACCATCCATCCAAACTAAAACATACAGAGATGTTGCAATAGAGCCTACATTAGCATGCAAAATTTGTAAACTGGACAGTCAGCCGAAAAATATGGATGCTGGGGCCTCTGTATGTCTTCAACTTTCCTTTCTCTTGCCTCTCTTTCAAGTCACAATCAGTCAATGCATTTAGGCACACCTGTAACTTTTAAACAAGCAAGTGGGCACATCAACAGCAAATAGAAGGATGGTCCTTTTTGAGTTTTTTATCTGCTAAATAGCCTCTTGAATGACAATCTGAAATGCAGCTAGTTACCTTGGATCAAGTGGATCTAATTTTGTTGTCAGAATAGAACAGACATTCATTGTAAGTCCTCTGCTCTCAGTAGGAGAGGGGAAATGACAAAGTAAAAGCATCAGTTGACTTTACATCTCAGTGATCCAGTCTGCAAACTGAGGCGCTTTGGTAAGAGGATGTGTTAAAAAGGGTAGGTGCCCAGATTAGCAAGCTGCCCAAAACCTGAAGACAGGTGCAGGCAGAACGACAAGAAGGAAACCTGGAAAGTGAACCAACAACTCAATTTGTGTGCACTTGGCTTGACCACGGCCTGCTGCTATCCTGAAGGGAAGAGCCTGATTTTGTTACAGAAACATGAAGCCCTCTCTGTCCTGGTCAATGCATGCCATGGGCTACAGGGAGGAGCAGGAGTGCAGAGTCCTGCAGCATAGAACAGAATGCAGGTATTGAAAAAGTGTAAGACTAGTAGAGCACGAGGGTAGCTGGACATGGTCCCAACCACTAGGTATGCTGCCTTTCCTGTTCTCTTTCTCCTTTTCACAAAAATGAATCACAGAATCATGGAATGTCAGGTTGGAAGGGACCTCAAGGATCATCTGGCCCAACCCTTCCAATATTATTGTTTATATGATATGTCTCAGCACCCTACTAGTCCAGAAGAGAGCCTTGGATGTCCTGTCTGGTGTTTCAGCAAAACATAAGGCAGAATTTCAGTCAGAGAGATGCTGGAGATTACCTAACAATAACAACCAGACCTGCAGATGGTGCCCACAACCCAGAAGGCAGGGGCAGTGGCAGTGTTGTTTGTAACACATAGAATATCCCACAAACTCATAAGCCTGAGCAATGAGGATAGTGGACAAACAGTGAAAATGGGTACAAACTGCTGTGACACGCTGTTACAAGCTGGAAGCCTTCTCACACATGGTCAGAAAGGAAAAAAAACAAAAAAACAAACCAAACAGCTTTCTGGTCAGTAGTGACAAAGAGTGCTGGTAGTCCTTGAGATTTATCACCTTGCCAATCTCACCCACCCTTGTGGGATCATGTGCCTCAGTAGTGCTTTCTCTGAATACAACCCTAAACAGCCCTAATTTACAGTCTCTAATTTAACTTTAGTAAGATAAATCCCACCCCTGGAGAGTACTCATCTGCTAGATATAATTGCTGAAGAAAAAAAGACTGTAGGATGTTATTCCCAGTGTGTCTGACCCAACTGCCCAATGGAGCTGTAGGCAAAAGGTGATGCTGCCTCAGACTCCCATCAAACTTGACACTTCCATGGAGGTAGGGCAGCATTCAAGCAACAGCACAAGACATTGTACCTGATCCTGAAGATGCCTCTGCAAAAATCTGGTCCATGAAAGATTAAATCGAACTCAGTCAAACACTACTAAGGTGACAATGAAAATGAAGAACCTGTTTTACACCAGAGGACAGGAAAATCTGTTCTTTTTTTAGACTTGTAAAGCAAAGACTAAGGGGAAATATCATTACTTAGTACAAGTATAATTTTTTTCCTAATAGCTGAGGGTGATGCTGAAGCAAAGCAAAACAAAATTTTAAAATGGGTGCAAACTGGCCAAGAATGTTTCTAGATGACAATTACAAGGGCTTCTAACCACCACAACAAGGCTTTGAACCAGATTTCCACTAAGATTAATAGGTGTATCAATATCATACGTGACTGCACATGAGGAAAAAAGACCAAGTTGTCTCCAGATGAGATTTGATCCCTTTTAGCAAAGACTTGAACCTATTCTCCATCAGGACATCCCTTGCCACCTGTTGTTTCTTTGCCCACAACATGGACATAATTCCAAGGAAAGGACAATGGCAAGTGCCATGCTGTTGCTGTTGTGTTCTGTGCCACCAATTGTATCCAAGGGAAAATACTGCATGTAGCAAACTCCAGCACAGTGATGGAAGGGAAATGCTCATTACACAGCAGCAGCTCTCTGAAACAGAGTTTAAATGCTAAAACAATCGAGTGACTCCTTGGAAAAGGAAATAGATTATGGATATGGTATCTCTGACAGTGAGCTCCAGCCAGACACCAGACAGTATAGAATGTTACTGGCAATGAAGACAGTCCATGTGTTAAAATCAACCAGACGGCAAAAAGTAAATGGTTCCAGAGGTTATCCTCTTTTGAGGGAGAACAGGAGAGCAGTTAGCACAAAATGTCACTTTTTTAAAAAGCATCTTGAGTCTGGAGACCCTGTGAGGGTGGTGAGATACTGGAACTTGTTGTCCAAGGCTGTGGCTGCCCCCTCCCTGTCAGTGTTCAAAGCCAGGCTGGATGGGGCTTTGGGCAACCTGGTCCTGTGGGAGGTGTCCCTGCCCATGCAGGGGGGTTGGAACTAGATGATCTTTAAGGTCCCTTCCAATCCAAAGCATTCTATGATTCTACAAAATCACTGCAAATCTAACTTCTTAGACTGTATGTTTGATGCATGCTTACTGCTAGGGATGGACATGGGCTAGAACGGGCCAGTATTTATCTAGTGGCCAGATACAACTGCCCAAACTAAAGAAGACAAGGAGCAATGCCAGAATCCCAGAGATGGCAAATGAAAAAACACTTCCCTCAGCCCAGTAACCTCACACAGCACTGGCAGAATGCAACAGCTGAAATGGGACACAGGCCTTGAGGAAGTACAAGATCCAAAAGCAATCCAGAATGGCTGCAGCTGAAGCATCCTCTAAGACTGCAAGCACACCAAAACCAGCTCATGCCTTATGGAGGCCCAAAGAGTTCAGAAGGTATCTCAGACCTCAGCTGTCCTGATTATGGATAATCATCAAAGCAAGGTACAGGCATATACGGTACCAGAATGCCATCTAGCAGATTAACAGCAGCAGCTGTTAGGGAGAAAGACTCCTACCTGTAAAAGCAACACCATGACAGGGTGGGATGTTGATTTGACATGGAATATTCTGAGTCACCAAAAGGTTAGTGATATGGAGTGGTAACTTTCAGACAGGTCTAAGTTGCTGAGTACCTGGAGCAGCCATCAGGAGGCTGCTTGGGGCAGACCGCTGCTGGGGCACAGCATGCAGGTAGTCAGTTCTCTTGACAAAGAGCCAGTTCAGCTCCTGAAACCCATCAGCAGTTGTTTGGACCCATCAGATGTTAATGCCCATCCAAAAAACAGGTCACAAAGATGATTCTTAGGAGTCCTGCTTAAAAGTGCTGTTAGGATGTGGAGCCTCCGGGCACAGAGAAGTTGCCAAATTGATGCAAATGCAGATCTACAGAAAAGATGTAGTTGGGATCCTTTCCTTTCTCCTTTGGAGAGAGGGAAATAAAGACCTTTATAGTAACATCCAGGTTCTATAAATGAAGTATAAATACAGAACAAAAAGACCATTCCTAACTTAAAAAACAAACAGAACCCTTATATGTAGACCATTAACAGGCATGTGAGAATGCCAAAGGATTTTCAGAAATATTTTTATAAAGAGCTGTGTAGATTAAGGCTTTTAGTCAAAGCTAGGCCAAAAAGAGAAGCCAAAGGAAGGAGAATTAAAAGAATCAAGTGTAGGCACAAGGCAGTGAAAGGAATTAACTTTTCACCTGCACAGCTTCAACTGACCACGAAACACCATTAAACTGTTTTTTCTGTGACCACAGATTATAAGAAGTAGGCTAAAGGTTGAGTCTGTCTACAAACAGGATGAAAATTTAGATATACCTGTCTACTCTGTTTTTAATGATGCAGCTGTACATTAGTGGTTATCTCAGTATTAGCTTCTAGCTGTTATTCCTGATGACAAAAGATGTGCTCCATCCTGTGGCAGGGCTCTGCTGACACAGATCTCACCTGCAGGTAGGTAATAAAGAAGCCCTTTATATCTCTGAACATCTGAATCTTGGGCAAGATTTACATCTCCTGGACTGGCCACCTATTAGCATTTTATAACATCTTCGGACAATTTCATTAGTAAGGCTTTTCTCATTGTGTTAGGTTTCTGAAATTACACTAAACTTTCTTTCATGCAGTATTTGCATTAACTTACTATGAATACTTTGTTTTATTGTATTTCATAATTCGTATGTTCAGTAAGGCTCTTTGCTAGACATAGCTCTTTGAACACTCTGATCCTCTATGCATGTTGAGGGATTAACAGTCTGCTGGAGTTTCTTTATGGGATATTTTGCTCAGCCCTGTTTTTACGTAGCCAGCAGTGGTCACAGCTTAAAGGGGTTATATACATCTGGAAATCCTAATCCTCTCTAGATGACAGAATAAGAAAAGAAGTCCAAAGCTATAATTTCCTCTGGTTTCAGAAGTTCTGTCTCTCCCCGTCACGCCAGCAGCCATTTCAGAGCAGGGAAAGCCTCCTTTATTTTAACTTTCTCTTCATTATTTACTTAGTCGTGGTCTGCTAGGTAAGTAGTTATTGCTGAAATTAACTTAATTACTTAGTAAGTAATTTAATGCTTTTGATGCGTAGGAAGAAATTTTCGTTCATTAAGAAGTAACTTTGTAGCAATAAACTTTTTACCATTGTCCAGTTACATTATAAATAATGACACACAAAAGACCCAAACTCACTCCTGTTACTTAGATGAAATATCCATTTACTTTTGATTTCAGTGTCATGGTCTGCCCAGTACTTTTACTGAGCCCCGAGTCTACCTGCACTTGGCCCTACCAGCTCTGACCAAGGGTACCTTTGCCTCTCTCACCTGCTTCTCAGGGATGCCCAGATGGCTGGGAAGTGGCTTCCTATGGAGCATCTCCTGCAGCCAGGCACTGAGGGCAGGGGGGCACAGCAAGCACTGGTGGAGAACTGGGCAAAATTTAGCATTTTGCCAGGTTTTCATCTCTGTGTCTTAATGCCACAGCCTTTTCTTGGCCAGATACTAAATGCTTTAAGGCAAAGCAAACATCCTTTCTACTGTTTTTAGATGCCTAGCCCCCAGCAACAATACCTGAATACAGTAACTTTTTGTGTCAGTTTATTTTTTTCCTAAAACACCTTGAAAAATTATGTCAACAAATAGTACTTTGTCCCATCATAATTATCAATGCATTATTCCTTATCTCTTTATTTTACAAGGCTTATTTAGATGCTGATGACAATCAAGCTTCCAGGAACTGTGCAAAGCAAGGAGAACAGAGGTGAGGCCAGGCAAGGAAAATTAAACGTAAAAATAAGCAAGAAAACTATGATGTGGCTATCAAAGACTGAAAAACTTCATCTATACTTTAGTATGATTTAAATTGGTCTTGTCCAATTTAGGGATATTGTTCTTCTATTCATGTAATTTTTATATTGCATAAATTATTCTTGTTTCATGTCTCACACAAGACAGCATTACTTTCAGTCAATGCTATTTACTTTTTTATTACATGATGATAATGAATTATATGCATTACTCACACACAGTGACCAAGACTTTTCAAAGCAATGCAAGTAATCATTGCCACCCCTCCAAAACAGAAGCCATGTATTTTAATGACAAAATACCCATTGCTTGTCAAAAAACAACCCAATAAAACCAAAATCAAACCCATGTTGTTTATTCAGAAAAGAAGGCTTTATGCAGAGGCAAAGGGCTGCAGGGGTGCCCCTGCTCCACTCTCCCTGAATTGAGGTGAGGGAATACCATGGTCCACTATAGCCATAGCAGAAATATACCAGCTAATTAATAAAAATGCACAGCCCACGAAAAGTTCATTCCCCCTAGTCCTAATATATTCTTTAATTTTAAGATTCAAGTTATTTTCAAAAACCTGCCAGCAGTCTAAGAGAACTGAGAGCCTTTTAACTGCACACAGGTGAAAACTGGAGTTAAGAAACACCACCCAATTACAGGTCACTTCTTTTAATCTTATACTAAATAGTTCAAAATCCTAATTTCCTTCTGCTGTAAATTCTGCCTACAGAGTTCATGCTGTCTGTGTTTGTGTTAATGAGAACATTACCAGGTCACAAGCACACAAGCAGCAAACCAAATGCTATTAGCTATTTATCCTGTTACAAGAATTATGTTTAAATACCTCAATGCTATTTCTAATCCGTATTTAATAACATGGCAAGATGACAGCTGAACATTCTACATGGAGACAAAAAAATCTTATATCCTTTTTAAATTCTTACAGGGAATTACTTCAACAAAAGAGCATTATATTCTCAAACACATTATAGGTCTAGGAAAAACAGATTAACTGGTATTTCAATGACACATCCTGGTTTACATTCACCATACCATACTTAACCTGCAGCACACAGCCATGCCATTTCAACCTGAATGTAAGAACTGTACACACATATATATAAAGTATCTCTGGTTTGTGTTGTATACAAATATGTAAATAATAATAAATAAATAAATAAGTTATTTTATGCAGCTTCAAGGAGTAGATCATTGAAGGCTTGAGAAATTGTTTGCCAGAGGTATTCCTAACTCTGATTTTAAATCAAGAGGTGAGAGATAAAAAGAGGGATTTGGTTTTGGGTGTTATGTGATATTTTGTAGAAAATAATTCAAATGACCAGGTAAAATAAAAATCTGTCAGCTCCAGTAGGAACTGGCAAAAACGTGTCCTGAAAAAGCAGTTTAAAAACTGGGCACAAAAGCAGCAAAAACCCATTAGCTTTCCATAGAGAGGACTTTACTCTGTTCCTTCCCTTCCCGGTAGACATTCTTCATTCTGCTCTCTCCACCACCTTGCTTCCATTCACAGGCTTTGAGAGCTATGAGAAACACAGTACCGGTAATTAAAATACAGATTTTAAATAAAGTATACTGCATGATAAAGTATTTGGCAAAGCAATCAGCCCAAGTGTCCAGAGCTGTAACACTGATCCTCCTGAAAACAAGGACTGCCCTTGAAGTCTTGGCCCCCAGGGAGCTTCCAGTCCCTGCGGTGCTCCTGACAAAAACAAGGGCATTGGTTTTACTAGGGGGATTGGTAGCGTTTTTGCTTCTGTAAGCAACATATGCCCCAGAATTTTTAAGTCTTTAGAATACATTTGGGTCCTGATTTGAGATTCATCTGCCACCATCATGAAGCCTCTCAGGTTCTATAACAGCTTTAAAAAATAATTTCAAAAATTACTACCAGCTAAGTGGCAACGATTCTCCAAGACATAAATGAGAATTCTTGTGAAATCTGAGTAAATGTTTAACTTCTTTCTAACTACCCAACTTGAATAACTTTGCAAAGGGCAAGCAAGCGTTTGTGACTCCAGTCCCTCTGTAATTTACTTTGTAACAGTTGTATTTCCAGTCAATTGTGGACACTCGGATATATGCTGAAATTTCAGCATAGGGAATCTACAAAAAAAAAAAAAAAAAAAAAAAAAAAAAAAAAAAGAAAAAAGAAAAAAAAGAAAAGAAAAAGCACAGGCTGCTCACAGGGAGGAGGCTGCGTGGGGCATCCTGCTGCCGGGAGAGCCTCCGGCAGACGGATCCGTCGGTGGCAGGCAGCACAAGCTGCCACTGTTTGCTTTGAGAAGCTAAATATTTTTCTGAAGGAATTAAAACACTTTCCTGCTGACAAGGCGGGTGTTACTGAAAGCAACTGTGATGGAATCACTCGACTCGTTTCAGGCTGTTTATCAGTAGATAATCGGACGCTGCAAATGGAAATGCACACAAATCCTTATCACAACGTGGAATTTTATTATCTGAGTGAAAAAAGGAATCATGTAACCTTCACGTGGCATTTACTTATGCTCCTTGTTGAAGGTCTGAGGAATATGCTATTTCTTACTTTTTAAAATAAGCAGTAGGACCTTTTCTAGAGCAGAGTCAGCTTTCATTAAAAAATGAAGATAGAGAGAATACAGACATCAATGGCACAGGAGTACC
Organism: Phaethornis superciliosus; assembly: GCA_023637945.1. Classification (NCBI taxonomy): domain Eukaryota; kingdom Metazoa; phylum Chordata; class Aves; order Apodiformes; family Trochilidae; genus Phaethornis; species Phaethornis superciliosus. Next base: position 106,419,622 of record JAJQWJ010000001.1, on the reverse strand, counting down.
ATGCTTTACTTTCCCTCCCATAAAATATGTATAATGTTTCCTTTCACAACTCCTTTTACTGTCTCTGAAGAGCCTGTCTCTTGCTAGAAAGTATACAGCTGCCAATTCAAACCAATTTCACTAGACAAGCATCCTCAAAAAGTGCTGTCATATTAATGATTTCCATTATCGCTTCTGCTTCACAATATTTAAACTAACTTCTAAAAAAGAGGCATAAATATGACTTTGCATAAATCCATGTGGGACTGTAAGAAAGTCTGAAGCACAGAGTGCCTGTGACAGCTAGCCCTGGCTGGTACCCATCAAGGTAAAGAGCCAAAAACATGCAGAATTGTTTGTGGAAGCAGAGCAATCACAAGGTTGCCTAATCCCTTTCCTGCAAACAGGGCAGCGAAGTGCTGGAGAGAACTGATTTCAAATGAAAGAAGAAGTTGGCTTAGTATTAAAGATACCTAATAAATAAAATTTGACTTTTTTTAACCAACAACAAAAAAAATAGTTTATTTTTCCTCTTGTAGGAAAAATAAAACCAAAATCTGGATAGGCTCAAGTGGACTGGGAATGATTTGTTTTACCATGCCAAGAAGGGGACACAACACCAGTTCATCTTTTTAATGTCTACCATGTTCTAGTTTCTCAAAACATATGGGTAACACATTGCTTACTCAAAAGCAACCTCAAAATCCATGGGAACCAGAGGTTACTGAATACCACTTAAAGTCCTCATACTATGATAGGTAATAACAGCAAATAAACCATACATTGCCTAGCAATAAGGTTGCACAACCCTTTCTGATGTTGTCTCACGTTGCAGGTAATTATTACATGTTGATGTTATCAAAGAGAGATCAGGAATAATTCTGTGACTGTGTCTATGGCACTGGCTTGGGAGAGGGATGCATATTAATCTTCCACTTATGCTCCAGGTAACACCACGACCTGTTGCCAGGAAAAGCCTTGCATCCCACATCACTGCCTAAGTACAGGACAACTGTGCCTAAACCTCCTGGGAATGAATCTAGACCAAAGACTGACAGGTAATATTTCCTAAAAAAAAAAAAAAAAACCAGCCTAAAAAACAACAAAAAACCCACAACCAACCAACAAGAAACCCTCTTAATTTTTAGTTAATAAAGACTGTTTCCAATATTTCACCTACATTAATTACTAATTCGTGTATAGTTACATTTTTCAACTAAGTGACCAAATCTTGTTCCTCCCTTGGCCCAGAAAATCATTACCCACAGTCTAGTGTTTTATATTTGTGAATGCTAGGAGTCCTGTAGACTGGTTTGATGATCTTCTATATACAAATATGAAATAAGCCTCAAACTAAACAGACAGACAGCATGACAATTCCCAGGCACAGCTGCATGGCAGTATCACCTTGTTCACCAATCATCCACGTTTCTGAAGGAAGCTGCAGCTCTCCAACAGGATTTACGAAACAAAGATTCACTTCAGACCATCAGGGACTAAAGGCAGAAAGCAGGCAAGCAAAATTTTATCTTTGTCCCTGGTACCTATGATGCTGACAGGTAAGATCAGCCTTTTAGAGAAGATAAAACTCAAGGAGCATAGGAGGAATAGTTGAATTCTGGGCAGCAGGCCCAAAATCTCTTAAGAAGTTTCTTCTGATTTCAGCCAGCAAGAACTACAGGACATGCCCTAGAACTGAATCAGGAAAGTGTCCCCTGTTTAGCAAAGGCTTAAATAGCACGTGACTTTAATCTTATGCTTAAAGTACAACACATGGTGAGGTGCTTTACTGAAGCAGTGTGCTGAGAGTAAATAAAAAGAAAAGGTCTTGGAAGGTAGCTTTGGAGGTGCTTACTTTATTCCAGAACTGGTTTTGCCTGAAACATGCCCAGAAACAGCAGAGATTTGCAGTTACACTGAGAATAAATAGGTGCTTGTATGATATTATGTGTACATGCAGTTTTAGGTCTTTCAAAGCACGGACAAAGAGATCACTCCAAGAAGTACGATTAGATCATATAAAAAAAATACTAGATAAAGCTTCATATTTCTGATCACTTATGTCTACCTGTTCACTTATGTATTTCAGGACGAGGACTTGGCCTCTAGGTTGCCAGAACTGACACTGGCATAAACAGTACGTTTCTGCTCCATTAAGCATCCTCCAAGTGCAAGGCAGCAAAACCAATTCTGGTGTAGCTTTCAAAGCTATTAGTCAGCAGCTCCAATGAACTTTGTTTCTTTTTAGCAGTCTAGGCTCTAAAAAGGTGACAAACAATATGGCAGTGAAGGAATGCACAGGAAGTAAAAATTTAAAAATTATACATTAAAAAATTTTGGATAGCTTTTTCAGAAAAAATATTGTTATCATTGCTTTTTTACACCAAAGTCTCTCAAGGACAGTTTTATTGAAGCCTGCAGGAGGCATACTCAGCTACCAGAAAAAATGCTGCAGGTGCACCTGGCACGCACAATAACCTGAAGAGTTATGAAAGGAATTCATAATGCCAGTTTTTCTTGAGATTCATTAGGGAACCCAAAATTGCCGTATTCCAGATGAAAGAAAAAAGAAAAAAAAAAAAAAAAAAGAAAAGTAGCTAAAATAGGATAAATACCCATGGGAAGAGAGCCAGCTTCCTGCTTGGTCCCAACAGCAGTCTTGGGAACAGAACAGCAAAACCTCTGAACAAACACAACTCTACTGATTTGGTACTTTTTGTACAGCTGTATGTAGTCAAAGCATGAAAGTCACCATACAAACAAAAAAATAGAACATACAAACAGATAATTAAGCAGTAGGCAGGAAAGCAGGACCATACTGGATTTACTGGGCAGCCCCACAAGGCTCAGCCCAGACCAGCTTCACTTTGATTCTGGTTTTAGCAGATCTAGCCTACCCAGTGCCAGGGGAGGGGCTTTCTCCTGAATGATTTTCTTAACTACTCAGAGAGTAGACAGGTCTCATAGCCAACTTTGAACCAGAATATCAGAAAGAATGATGAAGGGAAATGACATATAAAAAATGACAGGTTTAAAGAGGCAATGATGTAGCACCTGAGAAAAGCTCCTACTTTTGAAGAAGGTACACAAAATGTTGCTGAAGAAGAAAAACAGATAGGGGGGAGGAAAGGAGCAGATGTGTTCCTCAAGGCAAAGATGGTATGGTTTTGACAGACAGAGAAATGCAGAGGTACTGGTAGGGATGGAGTTAAAGGAGGCAAAGAGAAGCCGTCTCTTTCCTACCATTGCCTGAACCATACCAAATGCTTCCCAGGTCATTCCATGGCATTCCTTCTGTAGCATCACACATATCCAATGTGCTCACCTTTTGCAAACTTTGGGTGTTTTCATTCGCTTGGATAAAAATCCAGTAACTGAACTTCCCCCAAACCCTCTTTTAAACTAAAAATTCAAAGCTAGGGTTACTCCACACATAGAAGTCTTTAGTTTCATCCTCCCAAAGTCATCTAAACCCTGGGTTTCCACAACAAATCTGCACTAAAATGGACAGTACACACCTGTCTACTTTCATTCTTATACAGGATGTCAGCTATTCTTGTAAATCACACCCACTCAACTGATTTACAGACTGATTGCACCAATGTGCAAAAATCAAGATCTTAAGCACAAATACCTACTCAGAGATTACACTGTAAATGCTTGCTTACATCAAGCGTAAGGCAGACCACAGTGTCCACTGAAGGGACATACAGTCTAGGAGGTTTCTGCAGGGATCTGAGCTCCTGTCATCCATGGACTCCTTATCTACAGCACTCAAAGCCCAGAAGTTCAGCTTCAGAACAGTCCATTTGTACTTTAAATGGAAATTATATATAAACCACAGATCCATCACATTACAGAAAGGGAGATCCTTTTTTCTGCATTAGTATGAAATACCTGCTATCATTGCAGTTGGATAGGTTTACTGTGGTGCTTGGAGACACAGATGCAAGCACTTACTATTCCTTTTTCTCCTCTCAAAGCAAGACTTTTGCTTTCTTGTTTATCATCACTTCTGATAATTCAGCACAGCTCTAAGCATATCAAGTCAGTCAAGCACCTTTCAGGAATAGTGCAAAGAATTTCTGTACCAGTAATGCAACCTCGGTCTCTGGTAGGAATGTGATGTAAACACTGAAAATACGAAATATGTCTCTCGATTCAGTATTTTTTCTGCTCTTTTAAAAAGATACCAAACATACTCTCAATTAACAGATTTTTACCCCAAACTTAACTAGCTTCTGTTTTGTATCATGCCTGACAGGCACCTAAAGATAAGACTGCTAATCAGGTCATCTCCTGGTACATAGTCAAGACAAAGACAATAAATATATCAAGGTAACAAGGACTGAAGGATCACAATAATTAAGAGAGAAGTTCTTGGGATGGCAAAATCAGTGCGTCATCTTTAGCAAGTCTGTGTACCAGTGGTTTATGAAAAGACAAAACCCCTTTTTGCTGTATAAAAACTCCAAGAGAAAAGGAGAAGATGTGGGCTCTCTCTTCCCCCCCTTTTCTCTCGCCACTTTGGCTTCAGCCACAGGACAGCACCAGCAGAACAGCACCAAGCAGGAACCGTGGGTCCTGCGCATCCCCCCTCCAGCCAGAGGCCAGGGCCGGAGGATGGTGATAAAACTTAATTGCTCTCTTGTTTCTCTTTCCTTTTCTTAACAACTCTCTCCCCAAAGTGACTAATTTGTGTAAATTCCCTCCTCTTGTAAACTTGTTTTTTTCTTTTAAAGGTGGCATTATTGTCTCTTTTCCCTAAAATAAATCTTTGTAATTTGCTTAAATCATAAAGCCTGTTATTTTTGTAAATTTGTGCAATGTCTATGAGTAGTGGCTGATTTTTCCTCACAATCAAAATATAAAATAATAGCTCGGATCGTAACAGAATTAAATAAATCTCTGAATGAAAACAAATTATTTTGATTTAGAGACCAAGAATGTTGCAAAACCGAATTAAAGCCGAATTTTTCGTTGGATAAAATTCATTACCTTAGACTCGTGGTCAGCTTTTATTATATACCGTTTAACCCAGAAACTAAACAAGACTGGTTTTGGAAGATGAGCAATCTTAGAGAAGGCATCATGCTCATGCTGGGTTGTTTGTGTTCTGCACTTACAGATAAATAACTATCCATAGAAATCTTTGGAATGATGAAATCAACAGTCGTAATTCTGCTGTTTAAGTTTTCTATCTGTAAGAAAATTTAAAACTGGTTGGTAGTTAACCTTGGAGGTATTTTACTTTAATTTAGAAATAAACTTTAAAGTCTTACACAAGCATTTAAATTGATTAAAATTGGCTGTATAATCTTGGTGAGAACTCTGCTATATTCAAATTATAAGATATAGTTATGACATTTACAGGTGTTTTCTGACCAAAAAGGACTTTTGCCACAGCAAAAAGCACACATATACCATTGACCTTAGAAGGTCAGCTACCAAGCTGCAACATCCCCAAGGTGTCCTACCCAAGGTGCCAGATACACCTATCTGAATTACCAAACACCGATCAGAAAGTGTATCTGGATGCCCTTTGCAAACACTTTGAAATACCAGGAACATCAAATATTACTATCTAAAGGAAAGATACTGTACCTCTTGTTTCAAGGGAAAATTGAAATTCAGTAGGCACCTAGTGAAACCCTCAAAGCAATGCTGATACGGTACTGGGCTTACAGCCAAGGAGTCTTACATATTCCATCTTCATTAAGGGCAGAGTTCAGCTGTCTAAAGGCAGACAGATACCTGTTGTCTTTGGAAAAGTCATCATGTATCCTGTCAGCATCAACCTTCTCATCCTGGAGGTCATTATCTTCCATAGATGCTGCTAACCTATTAAATGCCAAAGTATCTCAGACAGCATGAAGTCTTGACATTGGGTGTCTGAGTTCAGATGAAACAGCACTGCATAGCAACCCACGTCAAGTTAAAAGCAAAATTGCTGATATTCATGCTTATGGAGCTAGCAGGAGCTTTGCCACCCACATCACCTTGGGATACACTAGGAAACACAAGAGTTACAATATTCAAATACATATATGCAAAATTAAATGAAGCAATGCAAAGCAGGAAGAAGCAGAAAAGAAGAAAACCACAAATCCTCTAAAATGAACAAGCTTGATCAACAACAGTAAAAACAAGAAACGCTAATCCTCATATGCTTATATCTGAAAAGTTTATTTCTGATGGTGATGCTTCTGTTTGTTATTCTCAAAAACGTTTTTTGCTGAAAGACTATCAAGTACTTTCATGTTATCAAAGTCTAGTGTAATGATCCCTAGCAAAAAAACCTGTGAGGATCATTCAGTCACTACCACTATATTATTTTTCTTGCAAGTTTTCTCCTGTTATGGGACTTACTTGTAACGTTGCTCTGTATTTGCACTGTGCTATCAAAATATGGAATGGATCCCTAGCACTGTGAATACAAGCACAGACAACAGGCAGACAATCCCCACCTTTACCATTTACAAACAAGCCAAAAATCAACAGGCAGGTGAAATGAACAGAAAGAGCTGTGACAAAGAAACTAACAACAGAACAGACAATAACCTCAGTTATTTTATATAGCCTAAAACTTCCCATATTCTAATGGCACTATAGAAAAGCAGAGTTTTAAACAGAGATTTGTAGAAGGTCAGGGAAATTATATATTTAAAAGGAAGCCTCCAGCTGCATGGGAGACAGCACACAAGGTGCTTGCTGAGAAACGCAGTACAAGGGGGAAAGAGGTCAGTGAGCACTTGCAAAGCAAAGGTGTGTGTCAGCATCTGGAAAGCATATTAGAGCTAATAGGCAGGCAAAAAATACTGATTTAATAGAGTATAAGAGGGGTTGAATTGTGTGCATCAGAAATGCGCATGTGAAGGGAAGTGTTCCAGACTGAAACAGAAATTTTCAGTTTGCATCATCCTGTCATTTCCTTAACCCCTGAGTTCTAGCCATTGCTCATAAAGGAGCACCACAACAGAGGACCACATGGTGTGGTCAGATATAAACATACAACAATATCCAAACACCAGAGTTCACACTGTCCCACTTTGGAATCCACTCTCCCCCTTTTTCCCATGAAAATATAAAAGCAGCTACTTAAGCACAGAATTATGTATATGCTCTTAAAACCTACATTAGGCCACCTGGGAAAACTTCCAGTTTCTGTCTCTTTATACCCCTTTTCCTGCTTCCAAGAAATGGGTCGAAAGATAGTGAGCATGTCTCCGGGTGATAGCAAAAGCAGTTTGATCATAAAATCTCCTGAAAGCAGGAAAGAGATACTGCTCCTCATTTCCCAGTGTGGCATCCCTGGCACATATTGGTGGCTGGGGAGACAGTGAGCTCTCCAGCAGGCTTTTTTCCCTTTCCATTAAACTGGAAAAACTTTTGCCAATCTCTAACTAAAAAAATTATCCAATCTCAACTAAACCAACCTCAACTAAGAAGTCTAGCTCTAGGTGAGCTAAAATATTCAAGCTTTGTAATATTTCTCCACTGAAATAATCAGAAAAGCAGCTATAGTATTTTCTACATTCTTAGAATCACAGGATGTTAGGTTGGAAGGGCTCTCAAGGATCATCTGGTCTAACCCTTCTAGTATTATTTTTTATATGATACGTCTCAGCACCCTGTTGAGCTGAGACTTAAAACTTTCCAAAGTGGAGGAATCCACCACTTCCCTTGGGAGACCATTCTAGTGTCTGACTGCCCTCGTAGTGAAAAATTTTCCTCTTGCATTCAATTGGAATCTCCCCAGGAGCAAATTGTTGCTAATGCTAAGACATTCATAAAAATGTTCCTATCTTTATTAATTCACAAATATTTTTAAAACCCATTCTTAATCATAATATTTGAGGACTATGAAGTCCCTACAGAATTTATTCTTATTATAAGCTGCTCTGTAATTTTGGCCACGTTGTTCTTCCATAAAGTATGCGCCCAGATACAATAATGTACTTCAGCCTCTGTCACTCTTCCGCATTCCCTGATGGCTCTAACAGCATAAAATAAGAATTTTAAAAGTTGCAAAAACATCCCTGCAAAGGAGACTGTTGACCTGTGAGCCAGAAAGGCCATAAATCACCTCTGCCAGGCTCAACTAATAGCAGCTGCAGTTTGACACAAAATCAGATTAGGACTCCAGAGTTACAATCTCACCACCATACACACAACCCTAATGTATAGAGGTGCTTTAGATCACTGAATATTTCACAGCCTTTGTTCTAAGACACAGGCAGTGAAGACAGAGCATATTCATGAACAGTCAGTACCATCATTCATCTTTCCAGTATGGAGGGTAAAGAAGTGGAAAGACAAACACCCTAGAATGGTTTCTACACACAGAAAATTTACATCTGCTATTTGGTTTCTTTGGACAGATTCTGCTTCCATGCCATGTCCCACTGATTTTGGTGGAATTCCAGGCCCAAGGCAGAACGAAGTTTTAAAGCTATATGCTATAAAATACTAGAAAACAGATTTATGATCATTAAAATGGTTCTCTTTTCTGTACATTTCCCTCTAACCTAAACCTTCCCTTCTCAAACATACACAAACTGGACAATTCCAAGGAATGCTACGCTCCTGGCCTGTTAACTGACTCTCTGAAACTAGCCTTGCCAAACCTTGGGGCCATTACCTAAATGTCGACTGTAGTTCACACTGGAAAATCCCAGAGTCACATTTTAAATTTTATTTTCCAGTTTCTTCCACATCAGCCCCTGATGTGATGTGATGTTCCTACTGCATTCTGAAGCTCTTAAAATCCCTTGAAAACTCCTTATCTCACAAGCTGCAGCTAGTGATTTCAAACAGACACTGCTGAGTACATTCCTCCCCCTGCCCTGGGTCCTCGCCTCACTGTGAGCAGGGCACAAACAGAGCCCCTGAGACCATGGAACCCAAGATCCCTGCACCTTTTCCTTTAAACCCAGAGAAACCTCAAGTAACCCAGCATTGGGCCCATCAGGGGAAACTATAGAGGAGACAACTTTGCAGGTGGGATCTGTGCTTCTGTGGCTTGGGAGGTGCCACCAGCTCCCATCACAAAAGAGATGGGTGTCTGGCCACCGCAGGGGAAGCCCTGTCCTGTCCCATCTGCTGCCCACAAGAGGAATGAGGAACTAGGGGCAAGTTTTTTTGGTGTTAATAATCGAATCACCTTAGTCAGGCTGGACTTTTGTCCGCCAGCGTTAGAATGTCACTTAACAGGCGGTCCCTGGGGCTCCTGGCGGATGGGAGAGTCATGAAGCCAGGTTTCCTCAACAACCCCCACATGCCCTACCTTGACGAAAAGGGAGATGTCATGTTCCTGCTTCTCTTCATCCTCGTCTTCCACCTCCAGGGCGGCCGGCGAGACTGACCCGTCCTCCTCCTCCTCCTCTGCTCGGCCCTGCACGCCGTTCAGGCTCCGACCCGCCGCATCCCACTCGCCGCCCTCGGGGACCGGGGACCGGCTGCGCTGCCCCTCCGCTCCTCCTTCCCCTATCCCCGGGGCCGTGCTCCCCACTTCTGACACCGCCGAGGCACGGGCCCCACTCTCTACCCCCGGTGTCTCCGCTCCGACCTCGCCGTCGGAGCCGACCGGCGACCGGTGTCCGCCGTCTGCTTCCCCCCCGGCCGGCACCGCCGCCTCAGCTTCCCCGCAGCTCTCGGGAGCCACTTCGCTCCCCACAAGGCTCACCGCCTCCTCGGAGACGTTCCCCTCCGGAGCTGCCTCCCTCACCGCATCCTCGGGGTCCCTCCCCACCGGGGCTGTCACCGCAGCTTCCTTGAGCTCTGTCCCCTCCGGGGCTGCCTCCCTCACCGCCTCTTCGGGGGCTCTCTCCTCCGGGGCTGTCGGCTCTGCCTCTTCAATGTCTGTGCCCGATGGGACTTCCTCTCTTAAAGCTTCATCAGGGTCTCCCTCCTCCGGGACTGTCGCCTTCCTCTCCTCGGGGTCCCCCTCCTCCGGGACTGTCGCCTTCCTCTCCTCGGGGTCTCCCTCCTCCGGGACTGTCGCCGCCGCCTCCTCGGGGTCTCCCTCCTCCGGGACTGTCGCCTTCCTCTCCTCGGGGTCTCCCTCCTCCGGGACTGTCGCCGCCGCCTCCTCGGGGTCTGTCCCCGTCGCCTCTTCGGGTTCCGTCCCTGCTGGGGACGTCGCCGCCGCCTCCTCGAGATCTGTCCCCTCTGGGACTCGCTCTCTCACCGTCTCCTTGGGGTCTGTCCCCGCCGGGGCCGTCTGCACCTCTTCAGGCTCCGTCCTCTTCGGGGACACGGCCGCGTCCTCAGGCTTTGTCCCTGACGGGGCTGCCTTTTCAGACTCCGTCCCCGCTGGGGCCACGGTCGCGTCCTCCGGGTCTGCCCTCCCCGGCGCGTAGCCCTCGGGCCCATCCACCTCCGGCTGCCCTCCCGACAGACCCTCGCCGGCGGGGCAATCCCCGTCGGGATTTCTCTGCTCAGCCCCCGCCGGAGCCTGCTGCCCCGTGCCCTCCCCTCCCGGGGTCTCCGCCGTCCCCTCGGAGAAGCCGCTCCCCGTCCCGCCGCTGCCCCCGGGGGACACGGCCACCTCTGCCGACTCCTGACCAGCCGCCGCCTCCCCTCTCAGCTGCGGCTCCTCTCCGGGGGATGGCCCGTCTGGGGGCTCCGCCGCCGCCTCGGGGGATATCCCGGGCTGCGGCTCTCCCACCGCCGCCGCCGCTTCCTCATCGCCTCCTTCCCGGGGGACGTCGCTCCCCTCCGACGGCGGGGCGCCGGGCTGCCCCGGGCTCTCCGGCATAGCGTCCTCCCCCAGGGCCGATACCCAAGAGCGCAGAGCACCCAGCCGCTGGGACCAGCGGGGACCTGCGGAGACGGGAGGAGCGGGAGCCGTAGAGGATCAGCCCCGGGCACCGACGGGGGGGGGGGGGACGGGGACGCGGGCGCCTGCGCACGGCTGCCCCCGGGGCCGCGCTTTTAGGTGTGTGTCCGCGTCTCCGAGGGGAAGGGTGGCGGGGGGGCGGCAGCCCGCAAGTGCCAGCGCTTCTCCTCCGGCAGGTCCCTCGTCTGTTCTCCACTGGTTTTGACTACAGCTGGCACGGGAGGAGGTGGCCAGAGAGTTACCGTGGTGGCAGTAAGCGCTGCCAACCCCTCCAACTCGGCCATCTCTTCTTAGACCGGGGGCTGCTTGCCGGTGCTGAGTGGGACTGGAGCTTTTGAAAAGAGTGGGCAAAAAATTTGCCCTCACCTCCTGTGCCCGCCCTCCTCCCCCGGGCTGGCTGGACATCCCTTGCCCAGCATCAGCCTGGTCGGGCTTTGCCTCCCACCCCGAAGTCCCTGGAGCTCCATTTCTGCTCTTGCTTTCCCACCCTCGCTGCTGCTCAGGGCCTCAAACTCAGTGTCTCTTGCAGGCCCGTCCAGACGTTCTGCTGCTGTCCCCAGCGACCCGGATGGCACCCACTGTGCCCACTGGCATGTGGGGCTGACAGCACCTAGAGGCTGAGGCTGTGCTGGGTGCCAGAACAAGGAGCATGACACCATTTTTGCTGTGTCCAGTTCTGGGCCCCTCAGTTCAGGAAGGAGATTGAGGTCCTGGAGCAGGTCCAAAGGAGGGCAACCAGGCTGGTGAAGGGACTCCAGCACAAGTCCTGTGAGGAGAGGCTGAGGGAGCTGGGGGTGTTCAGCCTGGAGAAGAGGAGGCTCAGGGGAGACCTCATTGCTCTCTACAACTCCCTGAAAGGAGGCTGGAGCCAGGGGGGGGTTGGGCTCTTCTCCCAGGCAGCCATCAGTAAGACAAGAGGGCATGGACTTAAGCTCTGCCAGGGGAGGTTTAGGTTGGATATTAGAAAGAATTTCTTTACGGAGAGGGTGATCAGACATTGGAATGGGCTGCCCGGGGAAGTAGTGGATTCTCCGTCCCTGGAGATATTTAAAAAGAGACTGGATGTGGCACTCAGTGCCATAGTCTAGCAACTGCAGCAGTGGGTCAAAGGTTGGACATGATGATCTCTGAGGTCCCTTCCAACCCAGACAATTCTATGATTCTATGATTCTATGATTTTCCACATCCAGGTTTATGAAGCCCCTAATACCCTCAGCGCTGGTCACGCACTGAGACTCGCAGAGCCCAGACAGATTTCCAGGGTTTCTTAAAACATAAATGGACCAATGCCTCATCTCAGTAGCTACATAGCATATGAAATGTGTTCACAAGTCCTTTCTGGGTTGCATCAAAGGTTGTTAAGAAGGAAAACATGAACATTGTAAGAGGGAATATGAATATGAACATTGTAAGAGGGAACATAGAAACTGTGTGAAAACACTTAGATTTGCATCCTTCTAAGTAGTGTTGCCTTAAAGGTAACCACTACTCACTTCTACAAGAGTTTAAATGTGATGAGAAACACCATGCTCTGCACAGAGCAGGCAGCTGGTGTTAAAGAAGAGGTAACTTTTAGTTTTTGTAAGGCAGCTGCAGATTCATCCTGAAGAACTTCTGTTCCAGATAAAAGACATCTTTTCACACTTTCTGTAATTTCTCTGACTTATGGAGGCACTTTACAAAAAACTAAACCAAACCAAAACAAAATCAGCAGGTGCTAGTGTGAGGATTAGCTTTAGCAGTTTTGCTTGTAGGCAAGAAATAATTTTCTAGGAGATGCAGCCTGCTGTAGTCACTCTTCTCAGGACTGATTTATGTGATGGCACTATCTATGCTGTTGGAGTAGAAAACAGTCCCAGTTTTCTAGATGCAGAGACAGCAGTGGGTGGAAAAGTTAGCTGACAGGAGTGAGGTATCATATTTATAAAACATGCAGCTAAACAGGTTTATGTGTATAAAAAACAGTTTTCTATACATTTGTGAGAGGCAGGAGTGGGGACACACTGAGCACAGGATTTTTAAATGGGTGGGAAGGAAAAAGGTACAGCCAACAGGAGATGGGAAATACTGCAGAATCAATCATTCCATAAGATCAAATACCTCCTCTGACAAAAATAAACAGACAAATAAATAAACAGTCCTGCAGCTCTTTTTCATAGAGGACATGCTTGCCCAGAGTAACATTGCCAGTGAGACAAAAGAACAGAGACAGTCCTGGTCAGAAGGGGTGTTTCAGAAAGATTTAGGAATGGAGGCAAGCATCTGGCAATGGAGGTCTTGCAGCTGTGCCCATTGCAAGGCAATTATTTCCCTTATCTTTTACATGCTCTGATATCAGTGGAAAGACACATCTCTCCTTCTACACAGATGATAGTTTCCTCATCTTAACACTTGGTGGAGGGTTCTGAACTCTTGGGCTGAGGGATGGCCACATCTCCCAAGTGCAATGGATGTCCCATCTTACAAAGCTTTCATGTATGAGACAGAGCTGTCTTTAACTGAGCAGACCACCCACAAGCACTGCCATGTTGTATCCTGAGAAGGCTCACCTCAGGTTTTCACTGTAAGAATGAATAGTGAAGCAATATGCCAAATATCCATGGCATAAAAGTGGTGGCAATTTTGCAGGAGAAATGGTTTCAGGTTATAGACATAATCACTGAAGTCAGCTGGCTATGTTTATACAAATACTGTGTTTGGCTGTGCTCCTTGAGAAACCCTCTACTACTCCCAGTCCCCACAATATCAGCTTTGCTCAGCTTTGGTGGCTGATGGGCCCTCACAGATGGGTTCCCCCTGCAGCCCCGAGTGACACAGCCCCGAGTGACACAGCCTCCCCTGGCTCACTACAGCTGCCTGTTGCTAAGTGATGCTTCTTTTCATCTGTCCCTTGGCTTTGCACCCCTTCTCTAAATACCATCTTTGGGCATCAGTTTTTTGCTCTGGCTGTGAGTTTGACATGGACTTGCATCCTGCTGATCTGATGGAACCACAGGAGAGATGGTTGTCTCTCACCTATACTTACTTATTCATTGCAGAGCTTATTCATTAACACCAGTATCCTGGTTTTCTTTATTTTCCTATTTCCTGCTTTGTAGCTCTTAGTACAAAACAAGGTGAGGATTTCAAGGCCGTGATAAACACTGCCTGATTATTAACAGTGGGCAATGTTTGATTGTAACAAAAGATTAGCTCTTTAAATACTCATGAAAGTCTGACAAAAGCAGAGCAGAAAAAAACTAACAGCTGACATAGCCAAGTTGTTAATTACCTTTGTAGGATAGCGAAAAGCTTAAGGTTTAGTGTTTGATATAGTTACCGTTTTTATGTATCAATGATAGAATACTTTGCCACAGCTCTTGCTGAGTTTTTCCTCAAGTGTAGGAACAGACATTTCCTAATTCTGCTGGAGATGAGATCTAGTAATGACATATGCTGGTACTGGGCTCATGTTGCTGCTCTAGCTGGTCACCTTGCCATGAGGTCTGTAAGCAAGAGAGAGAGAGTGAGAGAGAAAGTCAGAATCAAAGAGCCAAGGAAATGGGTGAAGAGGGATGGGGTGGACACGATTCAGAAGGGGCTGGCTTGTCAGCTTGACACTGCTCCTTGTCACTCTTCAGCATCATGATTTCAGAAAGGCAGTTTTGGAAACAGACCATTGAATTAGATCTGTTCCATGGAGATCCCCGAGCTTTGGATATCTGTTGTTCTATACTCTCTGCATTCAACACTCTTCCCCTCTCTCTCAATTACTTAGCAATTAATCTCTCCTGCTTCACACTCCTCCTGTACACTACCTTCAAGCTTTTTATAACCCATCTGTTTCTCAAGTAGGCCCTCAGCTAATAAATATTATTTTCTCAGTTTGGCTTCAAGTAGGATTACTGCACACCTTCTTCATTTAAAAGATGAGTGCAGGTAATTAAACATCACAGGTGTTAGACATTAGTGGACAATATGAAGATCCCTTTATAGTCTGTTAAAGAACAAATTATATCCCAGGGGTTTATCAATTAGGCTGTACTTATTTGGATTATTGTAACTTCTTTTCTGTCCCTGACTGTACAGTGAGCTGTAGATCAAGGTTATAGTTTTTGCAGCCTAAGGTAAGGAAAAAATGCCTTGTTTTTTTTCCTTACAGACCTTACATGGGTCTCAGGGAGAGCTCTTCCCCTTGGCCTGCCTAACTCCTGGGACAGGTCAGCCCCATGGCAAGGGGACCAGAGTAAGATATTTGTTTGTGCCTCTGTGACCCCCATTTCACAGTCCTGTGCAGGTCCAAATGCACAAATGCCAACTATTTAATGGTTTGCCCTAAGTGAACTGGGGTAATGTAGTCAGCAAGGCTTTTTTTGGCTCCCTGTGCAGGCTGCTGCCTCCTGCAGAAGGCTGCTCCGCCTGTTCCTTGGTGTCTGCTCTGGCTGAAGTTGCATTTTCTCAGCAAGTGTGTGTGTAGCTTTTCTTCCCAGGGTGTGCTGTATTTCAGACACCACGTACCTCCAGGCCAAAAGCTGCCTGCACATTATTTCAGTTCTACTTGTTTCTGCCATAGGGGTGAGCGGAGCCTCCAGAAACTAGATGGCATTTAGTTGGGTTCACCATCATGGGATGAAGGGAGGAATTTATCAGAGTAAACACAGACAGGTATAAACTGCATGTCTGCAGACCCTAGAGCCAACAGAAAACTAGTGGCTAGAGCCAGTGAAATGATTCTTCTCATCCCAAGGTAGATATCTAAAGCAATCCAGACAGTCCTTGCCAGAAAAGAGCCTATTTCTCTACACTGACTGTGCCAGGACCTGAGGGTGACTGGGTCAGGGGGTGATATCTGTGCTGGACACATCTAAACTCATCTGAGATGAATCCTGTCCAAGGTGATTCCCTTACAGACTGAAATATGAGAATGGACATTCAGCAAAATATGGGCCAAAGTCTGATTCAGTTGCAGCAGGTGGTTTAACTGTGATTTCCACAAATTACTTGTAATATAAAATATTATCCCATACAAGCATATGACTGACTCGCTTTTTGTGGGAAAAAAAAAATTAAAATGTATTAATATTTTATATAAGCCATTTCTGTCTTCTCCAATTTAAACCGTTTAAAATTTCAACAATGGAAAAGACAAAGTGGCAACAGAGAAACTGTTCTTGGAAGACTACAATTCTCACTGCTTTCAAAATACATGTATTTTTGCCATGTTTCTCCCTAACTTCTTAAACTTCTGCCAAGAGGTTGATGTGGCATTCTGCTGCTTCATGGTTGAGAGAATGTTCGTTCCACCCAAACAAAATGATGAAGGAGAGATGCCTCACTGAAAATCGCAGCAGCATGCTGCACCCTGGGGAGGTGAGGGGTAATGCTAATCTGTATTTATAGCTCTGAGCTTCACAACCCTAAGATGATTAGGAGCAGCCTTCCCAGCTGCTTAGAGTCTGCTTGGGAAGAAGGTAGGGATGTTGAAATGTAAGGGGGGGAAAGCCTGTCTGCTGGGCTAGGAAGCACAGGAAGCCAAGCTATTTCTAACCAAGGCTGAAAAAGCAGAGAATGCCAGCCAAATACCAGTGCCTATCTTCCTTTTGCATGTTACTCAGTTCCTAGAATCCCTGACATCTCACAAAGCTGAAGGAACCAAAGCAGCATCCACTTAAATACTGAATTAATTATTCTGCAGTGTGTTTAAAAAAATAAGAGTATGGATACCAAAGCTTTAAAAAGAATAATAAACTCTGTGCTGCTTACTATCTTTAAAGTACTTAAAGTCTGTTGATTCTCCAAAAGTCTTTGACTTTTCTGTTTTTATCTTTGTTTTTTCTTTAAGCAGTACTATTTTAGTGAAGCAGTAACATCCTCCATGTGCTGCAGGCAAGTTAACAAACAGACCTTGTATGTAGGTTTCTATTTTCAAATATCATCTAATTAAACAAATATTGATTTGGAATGAACTTTGAAAATTCCTCAGAAGCATTGAGGTCCTACAAAGTCTGATGACTGTCCTGGAGACTCCAGTCATCCTGTTTGATGGCTACTAAGGCCACCTCAGCACTCACTTTGCTGTTAACAGTATGCCTGGCTGGAACTCTGGGCCTTCTCTGATTTTGGATAACTCCAGGCCTCTGCACAGGCTTTTGATTCTGCTTGAGAAACCCCAGTACATCTTACTTCATTGAACTCCCTCCCCCCCATCACTTCCAGATGCCTTTCAAACATTCCCATCCCCTACCTCATGCACTATTGCTTAGGGATGGGCATGCACACAACACTATTTAAAGGACCATCTTGATTTCCACAGGATTCAATAGGATTACTGATATGTTTAAAGCTAAGAGTCTTTGCAAGGATCTGGGTCTTACTAAGTAACTGTGATTTCATTATTGGCATCCTCATCATTCCTTCCTCTATTTTCTGATACATATGGGGGCACTGAATTGGGACCTGAGTTTTCAAAAGTGATGAACTTCTCCAGCATCAACTGATTTTCATCTGCGCAAGGCATCTGAAAACTAGTTCTTAAAATATTAGCTCTTTGGAAAAGAAAACCTGCCCTTACTTCTTTTCCAAAGTGCCCAGAACATATTTATACTCCAAACTAAATGGATTTTTCCTTTTGTAAGGTCCAAGAGATTTTCCTCACTTTTCATAGTGTCTACATTTTCTGGAATTCTTCTATTTTTGTAATATAAAGTTCTCTGTTATTTTAATTCCTATTACATTGAACTGTCATTTATTTTGTTTCCTATTTTACTGTGCCTGTTGTATACTGAAATAATTTCTTAAAATATAATCCCTAATCACAGTTCATTTGATGTTTTGCATACTCTTGTTTCTATTTTAAATTTGTTTACCCTTCATAGCTCTTAATAGTTTGGGGTTTTTTCCCAGGTAAACCAGTCACATTCTGTACCATTTCCACTTGAACTTGGCTTTTTATAGAATTCTTCTTTGCAGAACTGAGAGAAATCTTTAAATTATTATAGCTTTTAAAAGAACTATAGATTTGGGAATAAAACTTATAGTATTTCAAAAGTCGTAAAAATATTTGTTAGTACCTAGCAGTAGTGATAATTTGTTTTTATTACCAGAGTTGCAGTATTTTCAGACTAACTGTTACACTTACTGTTAATGACTCAATTAATTATAAAAACAGATCACATCTATATGCAGCTGTCTAAAAATTACAATATAACTTTTACTTCAGCAGAATTTTCTGAAGTATTTTATACACTGTGATAAAATAGCATTTCATATAATCAGTAAAGAAAATTATACTTTTGCAGCCTTGTAGTGAGAGGCTGCAAGAGGTGACATCCAGAGGTCTCTTCAGCCCTACGTTCCCTTTTCCTATGAGGTCTGTGAGTCTTTGGGGGTCTTTTTGTTTGTTTGTTTGTTTGGATTGGGTTTTTTTGAGAGGATGTTTAGAAGCTGTTTTTTTGTGCACAGTACTCTAGAAGTGATGATAAAGGGTAGGCAAACTATCTATCTTGGGACAGGTCTATATACAGTTCACTCCAGTCCATTTTTCACAAAAGTTCATTTATTACATTTGAATGCAGGTTATGCCATAGTCTTTCTATTTTTATTCTTTTTCTCTTTTTCTTCTCCTTTTTCTTTTTTTCTTTTTTTCCTTTTTCCTTCTTTCTCATTTTCTTTTATTTATTTTTCTTTTCCCAGGATTAGGAATTCAATGTGACTCTTTCTATTAAGCTTTGACCCAGTTTTTGTTGAAATTGTATTATACTTACTGTTCTTTTCAAAAGTGCTTACCAACAAAACCCATTTGTTCTACAGCACTTGTAAATGAGCTCTCTGGTAAATCAGTAACCATGCTTATTACTGATTCCTGCTAAAAAAAAAAATGGCTCTTTTACCTCTACTGTATATTACTATTTCCTACCTAATTTAGGAGCTGACTTACCAGAGTGTATTTTAAACCTTGGTAAGAGGTACATGGTAACCTCCTGCATTACTATAATGCAAAGCCTATCGTTGTGGGATCTGGGGTGGCATCCAAAGGTGGCAGTGACCTTGGGAGTCCAGCCCTGCCAGGCACAATGCAAATATAGGAAGAGGCATTCCAGAGCAGGTTACCAGCCAGCTGAGGACACTGGCAGGGAAGGAGCACAGTGAACCATGGGAGAAGGGGGAATGAGATTGTGCTGATAGACATTTAACAAAGCAACCGATCTGAATAAATTTCATGAGCTTTGTACTTTACCTACCACTTTAAAGGCCCTTCAACAAGCCTTATTTTCTGCACCCCAAGGCTTTTGGTTTTAGCCTCTTAACAATACCAAGGTAAAGAAACCTTAGGTTCATTGTGTTAATTTTATTTAACAGAATTTTATTTACATGTTTCTTCTATGCCCTAGGGCAACTCCCACTTTTCCAAATTCTAGCAGTTCTGAAAAACACTCCAGCAAATCCTACCTCTTCTGTGGGTGCTAGGTCCTTCTATGAAAGACTCATCTATACAATATGGGACAGAAAGACTATCACTCTGCTTTTTTGTTCTCACTGCAGTCATTTGGAGACAATGAAGAAAAAAAAAAAAAGAAAAAGATGGTGTATTGTGCTGGAAAATGCAGTACACCAAAATGCTATCAGAAATAAACCCTTTTGCCTAATGAGAGCCAGAATAATGAGATATTTTCAGTCAACACAGCTGGAAATAGCTAATGCAGATGGTTGATACAATAAAGGCTGTAGCAATTCCTTGAACCTTGTTGGCTGCAACAAGGTTTTGGTCTTTGCAAAGACCCAAAAACATATACAAAAGTGATTGATACCAATTGTTCTACACCAACAAAAAAATCACACCTGTGGTAGTAGTGTTCTATGATGTATATTTGTCTTGGTAAGGCTTGGGGAAGGCTATCAAACTGGATTAAGTGTGCTCAGGACACCTGGTTACTGTGATTCCTGCAGCTCTCAGTGGACAAAGGCTGAGCTAAGCAAATAGCTGAGAAGACCACAGGCATCCATGAGGAAAGACTGGGAGGGAGGAATGGTGCTACAGCGCAGCTGCAGAGAGCTGGACTCGACCCTCAGAGAGCCAGGGTGGTGATACCCTGAAAAGGAATCCTTTGGGATGTCTGGATTAAGACAGTGGATGGAAAGGGAATATGCTGGGAGCAGTGTGGAGCAGGTGTGAAACAACTTTCAGTGGCTTTACAATGAAAAATATTATTGAGAGATTTGTGGGACTGGATCTGCTTAGTTGGACAAGAACAGTGAGGAGGGACTCCAATATCAAGCACTGGGAGACTTTTTATTACAGTGGAGAAAAACATAAAAGGGACAAATGGCTAGCAGTGAGAACCAGGCACATTTAAGCTAGAAATGAAATACAACTTAAAAAAAATTAACATAAGAACAAACTGTTAAATAAGGATGGAGATTTTATCTATATGTTTTACTTTTGGGGACATGTGCGTTTGCTCAAACCAAATTTTAGTTAAAAGTAGTGAGATTTTGTCTAATCTATATATTCACTATAACTGGCTTGCTTTAAAAAGGGTCAGACGTCTGTGTCTGTGGAAGAGTGTTCTGAGAGAAACAAGACTATCTGTGAGAAAATAATACAGAGAGTCTGTTTGGCAGATAATAAGCACTTCAAAGAGGTAAATTGAAGAGTATATATTTTTCGAGCAGCCTCCTAGAACTCAAGGCCTTCGAGATGGCTGTAGGAAACGCAGAAGGTGAAGTTCTTTGGGCAGCCTCTGGAGGAGCTATGACAGTATGGAAAGGTACTCCTGGCTCTGGAAAGCAATGAGAAATGGGAATTTCCCCTCCAACAAGAACTGGATTGAAAAGCAACTGGCACACTTGAAGTATACTCTTCCACATGGCAATTTGAGAAGCCCTTTCTCAAACCATCTAAATAAAGAAGATCTCCACAAATCTGTTACATAAGCAGTCAGCCTTTTCTGAAGTTTGCATGATCTAACAATGGAGAGAAATGGAGTAAATATCTAAAATGTAGCATCATAGACTGGTTCACCATTCTTGATGGTGGAGGAAAGTATGAGCATGATCAAGTTCTTTTGACCATCTTTTAGATTCAAATAAATGGTTGGGTTGCTTTGAGCTTTTAAGTCTCAAATGTGTTGCACATTTTTTACTGTAAATGTAGGTGGTTATTTGGTTAAGGCTTAAGAAATGAAGATTTTTGTTACATATATATGCAAATAACAAATAGCTCAATGTCAGTGTAAGGACAAAACTGAGGACAAGGGCTTTTTGTATATGCAGGATATGAAAGTAATTAAAGAAAGTTTATTAAAAGGAAACTGTGTTAATAGCCAAAATTAATCTTCATTGTTAGTATAAGCATATTTTCGACATGCATATACTTTGTTAAATTTTACAGCCAAGGTATGATTGCAGCACTGTTTTGTGAGTAGGCTTCTATGCATAAAAACCCCTCAAAGTCTTCTGAAGTCTTGTGAAGTACTGGTGCCAGTGACACCAGTTCCATGTGTTTAAACTCCTAAGTGCCCCTACCTATGTGTAGCCACTAACCAGGTGCAATGAAAATCTGCGGAATATTAAATAAATCAGTGGTTGTATTGTGTACTTTGGAAAAAAAGTTGTCCATAGGGCCACTTGTTAGGTCTTTCTCCATACAGTTTACACTCAGTTGATAATCAAGTTCTGTACAGTTCTGTTATTTTTTCCTTCGCTTTTCATTTGAGAAGGGAGGATTTTTGTTGCATTTAATACAAGTAGCCCTTCTGAGATCCCTTGTGCTTCTCTTTCTACCACTAGATGGTAGTGTGTGTTGTTTGAAACATTTGAATGGCACTGTTCTAGCGTGCTTCTAGGGCTTTATCCCGTTTAATCTTTGTCACTTACACGGAAAGATACACTTACTCTGTTCCCAAAGATGAGCATGGGAGTGGAGATCTATTTCTTCTTGGCCTGGCTGTGCCAAACAAAAGTGTACATTGCATTCCCTCCGTACGTAACAAAAAGAAAGGATGAATCTGTCATTATACCTGAAGACTAAGGAGGTTCAGGTTTAATTTTTCTTCATTGTCTAGGACTGAATTAATGTTGGGGGGTCGTGGTACGGTCTCAGCTGAGCTTTAGGCACTACTGTGGTACAGAATATAACTAATAGCTTAGTTTCACCCACAAAACTGAGAGCTGAGTTACAATAATCAGGTTGGGGGTGGCTTATGCTGTTAGATCAGTAGTGGTTAGAGGAGTATTTTTTAATTACTTCTGTTATAGTAAGATAGCAGGCTGCAATTACAGGAATTTGTTGTCAGCAGGCTTTGCTTCTTGACTTCAGGTTTTGAAATATATTTAATGATAGATTACCATTCAGATTCCTCAGGTGAGATTTCTGCAGGGAACTAGAGCTCTTGATGCAGAGAATACAGACAGATAACTTCTTATCAAAGCTCAGGTGTCACCTCTCCTGCCAGGAAGCAATTCGGAGATCAAAGAATAAGGTGAAAAATGGCACTAACTTGTCTGGAGGTTTTAATGCTAATTTAGCATTAATAAAACTCAGCTTGTTCATACATGTGACTTCTCTTTCAAGATACCATTTTTCTGAAAACTAGCCTGAGAACATACAGACTTATGCCACTTAACACAACTGGTCAGGAAAATATCTTGTATCTAAGATGAGAGTTTATCTCTGAAAAAGGCTTAAATGGCTCAAAACAAAAATAGAGAGTCTGAAGAAACTTCTAACAGGAGATCTCGTCACGTGGTATTTTTCTCCTTCTTGCTGTATCCTGCAAAATGTCATAAAAATTGACTGAGACCAGTAATTCATCAGTTCAAAGTCTTTGATCTGAAAAAAAGTCAACAGTGATAATTTAAGATAGGGTAACTGTAGTACCTCAAGGAGTTACCTCTGCTATAAACTTTGCACATTGCAGATCAGCAGGGGGTAAAGCATTCCCAACTGTCAAAATTAGTTTTTCACCTAGTTTAGTATTTCATGTTAATACATTTTGGAGGAAAAAATCTGTAAGCATGTTTCACACTGGTATTTGAACACCATTGAAAATATTTGTATTGGAAGAAGTGACCCATTGTAGCCTGCATCAGTATGCTCATGGTCTGGTTAAAAAATTCTATCACATATATGGCACAGTAATGTTTTGCACATGCATACTACCATGATTTTACTACAAAAATACAATTTAAAAAATGTGATCTCAAAACCAGATGCATGAAATGTAAATATTTATTTTCTATCTTTGGATGGAAATCAAAGTATCACCTGATGACAAGATTACTGTGCATGATGAAACGATGCTAAGTAAGCCCTGGGACTCAAAGCTATAATATAAATGCCAACCATCTCCTCTCCTGTGTCTGGGAGAAGTTGGTTGTAACTGGAAATGAGAATAGAATTAGCCCCTCACAGGCTTTCTCATTTTAAAACGCAGCTCCTGTATTTTGCCACCTGTTCTCATTTTTTACAGGAACTCAAGTATATTTTGCTAGTAGCTATGTTTTTGGTATTGAGCAGGTCCAGGGTGAGAAAAGAGGGTTTTGTCTGGTCTTTTAACTTTTGAGACCTCATTCTTTCTTATGCAGCCCTGAAGGGGTAAAATGTTTGGCTTGTACTTCACCACTTACTGCCTAACATCCTCACACTCCTTGCTGCCTTTTACTATTCTGTGTTACCCATGTACTGGTATAGGATGTTTACAGTAGATGTGTGAACGTCACAACAACTACGAAAAGTCTGTGATCTCTGAAACATCCTTTTGGATCTTCTACTGGGAGGTGATACTATGGATACACGTGTAAGAAAATTGTTGCTCCAGGTTATTTAGGTTGAACTATCTAGCACATTAGGTAAACTTTATTTTTCTGAGTAGGAACGTCTGACACAAGCAGCTCCTCCAGTGTAGCCAGGCAAAATGCAGTTATCCTTTACGACCTCATTGACACAGGTAAAATACTGAGGTTGTAAGAGAGTCTCCTTCACATCTGAAGTGAGGAGGAAAGAACGTGGATGAGGTTTTATGCACCATCTTTTACAAATCTTCAAGTCAAAATACCATTGGTCTTCACACAGCAATAATTTGGAAAAAAGTACAAAGAAAGGGTTAAGATTAGCTTCCTATATTGTCATCAAGAGATTCAACTGCCTAAGCAATGCTATGACTTTTTTTTCTTGTAAGCTTCTCTTCTGTTGTCCGTTAAGTGAACTGTCTGCAGAGCATCAAGGGCTGGCTTGTCCTTAAGGCAAATAAGATGTACCCAACAGCGACTTGTGTTTGAGTAAGGCTTTTTCTATTCATCTGGTTGTTGCACAACGTCCCTCACCCTCTAAACCAAGACGCGTCGTTCCTTGTCCCGGCCATGCTGTGCAACTGCAGCAGGCCTTGCCCGCTCACCTTGCCCCTGGGTCATTCCCATTATCCTTACCGGCCGCGGCTCACCCGGCGTACGCATAACCACAGCCGCTGGCTCACCTCTCCCCCTAACCCTCCCTGACCACCCGCCCAGCCGCTCCAGTCTCCCCTGGGTGCGCCTTTGGCCCCGGGAGTGCCCGCCCTACGCCGCCCCGCTCCCCGCCTCACACCCCGCCAGCCGCCCCGCTGCCCTCACTCAAGATGGCGGAGGCAACGCCTTCAGCTCGTGCGGGCCACCTGTTGCTAGGGAGGCGGCGGGCGGCGCCTTCCTATTGGCTGACACGGCGCCCGGCGCGCGGAGGGGGAAGCGCAGGGAGGCGGCGGCGGTTTAACCGTCGCTGGGGTTACGGGACCCGACCCGACAGGGCAGGGCGGGGCGGGGGCTGCAAGTTCTGTGTGTGCGCCGCCGGGACCGGCCCCGTCCCGCCCCGCCACCCCCCTCCACACCTCACTCCGGGGGCTCCGCTCGCCCCCGGCCATGGAGTGCGGCGGCAGCAGCAGCAGCGGCGGGAGGGGCTCCGAGGAGCTGCCGTTCCGGCAGACGATGCCGCCTAGGGACGAAGAGGAGGAGGAGGCGCAGGCGCTGCTGCCGCCGCCGCCCGCGGCCGAGGGGGACTGGAGCGCCGTTGACGGCGAGATGGAGGCGGTGGCGCTGCGGGACCTGCCCACCGCCACCATCGCTTGCAATCTGGACCCGCGCGTCTTCCAGGACGGTCCGTGCCGGGTGAGCGCAGGGGGCAGGCCCGCCCCACGCCGGGTGGAACGCGGGTAGGGCCGCGGGCCGGCTCCCTCTGCCGGCGAGGAGCCGCTGCCGCCGCCCGGCTTTGCCGGCTCTCGGCTACCGGCACCGCCGCCGTATCAAGATCCTCGTGTGGGGAGCGGCGGCCTGAGGCGGGGGTGGGGGGTGAGAGGCGGGGGGCGTCCCGCCTCCGCTCGGGTCTCGGCGGGCCCCTGGGTCTCCGCAGCCATCCTCTCCCTCAGGCTGTGAGGGGCGAGGCTGTGGCTCTGCCACCTGCCCGCTGCCCTGACATAAAATGAAGGGGGTGCGAAGAGGCATGCCCAGGGTGTAAATTCTTCTCACAGGTCCCTCTCCTCAGGTCTGATCCGGAGGCTCCTCTGATCTGAACTCGTAGTTCAGGGCGAAGGGGTGCATAAACCAGAAGGGGAGAGGGGGGGGAACAAAAAAAACCCCAACAAAACCCAACCATCCTGCCCTCAACCACTCCGCTGAGAGCGTTGCCGTTATGATTTAGAGAGGAACAGCAGTTCGGATGGGCGTTTGGCGAGACAGGAGGCAGAAGGCAGCATTTGGAGGATTAGGAGAGTAGTAGGCAGGTAATTTGTAGGCAAGGGGAGGGATAAAGTGCCTGCCTACAGGCAAGGCGGTTTGTCGGGTAGCACAGTGATCTGTAGTGCTTGGCCGAGTTGAGGACCACTGTGTTTTTAAAACTAACCAAAATTGTCAAGCGTTGTTCCAGAGCAGAGAAAGGTAACAGCAGCTGTCAGAGGAATACTATAAACTGCAGCTCTAGGTGTAATAAGTGGATATAAATATTTCAGAATTGCTTCTCATTATATCTGCGGCCTACTTGATGAGGGAATTTAAATCAGTCTTTTTTTTTTTTTTTTTTTTTTTTTTCTTCATCTTTTTCATACTTGTCTCAGCCAGAATTAAAGAATGAGTGAAGCTAACTTTTCTCTGTTTTCATAGATGGCTTTGCTATCAAGCTCTTACTTTCTATTGACTTTGATGTTGAAGGAGTTGTTTAAACAGATTGTAATGAAATGAACTTGAAAAAATAGGCAATAATGGTACTGGTTTAAAATTCTATTATAATAATTGGCTGCCTCTTTGTGGAAAAAAATTTAGAGTTATTCTAGTAGTATAACAGCTGAGCCCTGCCAACAGTTACACTGCATTGAAAGTGTGGTGGAAATTGGAACACCATGTAGCAGTATCTCCTGTTACTTTCTACAGTTATATAACTTCAAATGGAAGTATACTTTTGTATTGCTTCTGGTAACCTCAGATGTGGTAGGAATTTTGCCGTTACTGGGATTTACCCTATTTACTTAAGTTCATTCCAACTGTTTTTTTCCAACTGTTTTGCCCATAAACAGTTCTATGTAGTGTCATCGGGTGTATGTAGCATGTGTGTGTTTTTGATGATGACATGGATGCAAAATCCCACACAAGAGGTACCTGAAAATTTTTCTGTCCTTTTTTATTCCAGAGATTCTGTCTCCAGACACTTAATTTAGTGACTTAAAGTGCTATGTGTCCTTAAAAGTACAATAAGTTCAGATTTTGGCTAGCTGAATCTGCTGTTGAAATACGTAATTTAGCTTTGGCTAATATGATTATAGAAATGGCAAGAGCTAACTTTTCAAAGTTGAAAACGTACCACTGCCGTGTAGAAAAACAGTAGATTCATGGAATGGATAAATTTTTAATGTGTTCTGTTTTCCAGATGTCAGGCAGTTGCAAAGAGAGAAGAGGTGAGGTGAGGCACTAAGGCTGGATCTTAGTCAGTTTGGAATTGTGAAAGGTGGCTTCATCATACTGCTGTCAGATAGCATGAAAATGTTATATTATAAATGAGAAGGAGAATATAGAGCCTTTCATGCATTAATCCATCCAGTTTTACATTAGCTTTTGCTGATTCTGGTATCCAGGAAAAGATATTTTGGTCTAGAGTGACAATTTAGCATCTAGAAATGATTCAAAGGTAATAACTCTAAAGGATTGTGCTTAGTTAAGGAGTTAATTTTAAGAAAAATAATTTGTTTTACTCTAGAATATGTATAGAAAAATCAAATTTGCTCTTATCAGTGTAGCAAATATTTGTAACTTTGCTTCTGTGATTATAAAGGAATTAGTAAAGGTATTGTAAAATATCATCAGACATAGAGGTTTTTAAATGTTGTGTGACTTTTGGTGTGTGCAGTGTGCTTTCTTCTATTTTGTGAACTTCCTACTTTTTCCAGTGTATGTAACACTCATACCTTGACTATATATTTAGTGTTTGGTTGTTTTTGTTTTGTTTTGTTTTTCTCTTCAGTAGGCCTCTTAGTAATCCTGGATTGCCCTATTTGAGGAGGGTTGATCCAATCACAGGTGAGATAGGACAGCTAGGCGATGACTGACAGCATCTGTTTCTGTTTTGCCCTCCCCTTCCCAAACAGTGATTTGCACTTGAAATCCTTACTCTATGTTCTTGTGCTTCCTTGCTTCTTAATATATTTTTAATTGAGGTGTTCATGTTACAATTGAGAAATCTGAAGTTCTATTAGGTTTGCCATCAGTCTCTTAAAAAATAAACGTTCCTTTCAGGTTGGGTAATAGTTCTGGTAAATGACTGTTCTCTGATTTGTTCTCATAAGAATCTGACTTGCTTAAATACTTCATAGCTAGTTTTTTTATGTTGGTTCCAAAATCCTTCAGAGAACACTGAAATACCCTCTCTCAAGTTTTTCTAAAGCACAGTTGGAGGAATACCTACGGATTTGGCATCCTCTTGTTTTCACTGAAGTGTACAAGAAATTAGCTTAAATGAAAACCCTTTATCTGATCCTTAAGTTAGCTAATTACCTTGAAGAAATGCTGTTCTGATTTCCACAAGTGTCTTCCACCCTTAGCCCCCAGCTTTTTGGTAGTTTCAGTGTTGACTCAATGCTTGAGGAACTGTAATTCTTAGAGAAAAGCAGTATTTCTTTTTGCAACATGCAGATGAGCTTGATCGACTGTAACCGTGTTCATAAGTACTCATTTTAAAAAAAAAAAAAAAAAAAAAAAGTGTCAGTAGCTAATTATCAGAGCCAACAATTGTGCTTTTCCATATTTCCATCCTCCTCAACTGATACCCAGTTTTTAAGAGCCTTTTTATGTCAGTAGAGGACACTCTGGGTTTTTTTATAGAAATTCTGCTGTCAAATGGCAAGCCCAGTAGGTAATAGGCTTGCTTGTGTTTTGTAATCCTGGAGGGATGTGGCATACTTAACAGATGACTTTAAAGTTCTCAGTACAGCCACAGGGGGGCTAAAGAACTTCATTTGTGCCCTGGTAGTCTGTCTCTAAGTAGGTTACTTAGGTCTGTTCTAGCTGTCGGGTTTCCATTTCATCTTAATTGTAGACAAGTTTTACTCATTTAATTTGTGAAGAATAAAAGGGAAACATAAAGAATATCTAGAAATAATTCGATTTTTGAGCTACCGAGGAAAGAATTGCTTTTTAGGGCTAAGAGAACAAAGATCTTTGATGCAGCTACCTTTCCCTGTAATGCATTGAGTTCCTTAAACTACTTTATAATACCTATAATTGCCATAATCTGCTAAATCTTATAAATTATGTCAAACTAATGATTGTACCAAAAGGTTCTTGGTAATTAACAGAAACTTACATTCATAAAGATAGGTCCTGAAGATGGGCTTTTATATCACGACACTATTTTTTTCTCTGGAGCTTGCTAGGGAAAATTTCACAAAGCTGAATTTTTCAAGAAACTTAGCTTGATTGCTTTTAAGTGTGCTAGCAGTAGGAGTGAGCCTGTCTCCTACAGTAATCTGTCCTCATGTGACCTCCAGTGGCAGGCAAAAATAAACTGGCTGTGAAATAGCATCAGTGGTTATTTATTAAAAAAAAAAAAAAAACCAACAAAAAAAATCATTTTTGAAGATAAGGCATAACTAAGGTCAGAAATCTCTGCAGTACTATAACCAAGAAAAGAACAGTAATGGCAGGTGTATTGCATCTTGTTAATTATTATCATAGTTTTAAAATTCTATTCTTCCTTTAGCTTTATGTAGTCTCAGTATGGAAAAACTTGTCTGTGGATTATAAAAAAATAAAACCATTGTTAAATGACTCATGCTTTTAGAAATATTTAATTAATTTTCATCCTACTGGAGTAATCATGAGATGCTGCATGTACTTTGTGTTTTCAAAAATACTTAGAGAATTACTTCTAATTTACAGGAAGTTTGTCAGATTTCTCAGGAGTGTTTACAAAACTTTCTTTACAGAATAGAGCTTGGGTTTTCTGGTAATCTCTTCCTGTCTCAGTCACATGCCTCATTAATCCATTTACTTAAAGTTTGATAATCCTCTTAGATCACATTTAAAAAACATTTTAAAAGTAAATTTCAAGGATGTGTTTCTACATGTATATATTTTTGTGACCATGGCTCTGGTTTTGGTAAGATATTCCCCTAGGTGGAACATAAAGTTACTTAATGGCATCTGTATTTTTATGCTTATATTTTAAAGATTTTCATTCTTTCTTTGCCATTTTGTTCCTGAAGTATATATATATTTTTTGACAATGTTTGTAGTTCTTTCTGCACTACTGCTTTCCAGAGAAACAGGAGGTTAAGTTTGGTGCTCGGATAATTTCCTAATAACCTGTTCTTACACCGAAAACTAAAGTGACTAAGGAAAAGTTAAAAAAAACAACACAACAATAAATCTTTCATTATGAAAGTTTTGGCAATAGAACTTCTAGAATTTTTTAACTACTTTATTTTCAGATTATGCAGATTTAGTCTGTGGCTATTAACAGGTTAAGGCAGACTTCTGAATGCCTTAAGTCTGGAAGCCATGTAAATGTAACACTATGGCTGATGTAATAGTCTTTGACATTACAGTAGAGCATAATACCATGCTAATGCAGTTTTATGGCTCCTGGGATGCATTCAGGCTGCCAAATGCACAAGAAGAATTTGTTCTTATCTCTGCATCCGGGGCCAAACATGAACTCCTGAGTTGCCGGAGTGCCTAACCTCCTTAGCTTCTGAGGGTTTGCAGAAAAAAGTCTTTTTTTTCTAAAAAGATGCCATCCTTCTTGAATAATATGAAGACTTATAACACTTCACAATATATATGCATTCTCTGTGGAAATCTTGTCAATAGTTACAAAGGAGTGAAGTTACAGTATTCATCACTGAAAACAAAAGCTATACACATTATAGACTCGTAACATAGATTTTCATGCTTACAGTTTGGTTGGTCACAACCAAACTTTCCTGTTTTTATATGTCCTTTCTTTTATGCCTTAATAAGAAAATGGAATGAAAATATGAATACTTTTCTACATGCTATGAGGTATTAAAGTTTTATTCAGTCTTAGTGTCTCTGTTTATTTCAAGGGCGATGTCTTTAGTCTTCTCGCTCAAGAAGCTTTTTTGGCCTGTGAGCCCAGACTATGTTTTCTGGTTGTGCTGAGATGTGATTCAAGTAAATTTCAAATAAATAATTTAATAAAATTCAAATCAGAAATGTTACTTGAACAAGTTTTGAGATGAATACTCTATTTTCAGCTGGAGTAGAAGTATTTGAAAGGATTGCACAGTATAACTTTTTTTTGGTCAAGCAGTGCTTGACTGCTTTTTTCATATACTTGAACCCTCAGGCACTGAATAGTGATTTAGGTGGCTTCCTTTAGCTGTTCTCCATGTATTAGTTATACTTCTTTAGAACGTACAGATAATGCAATGAAACTGTAATTGAAAGGCTGATTTCACAAGAGGAGGGATAATTATTTTCATTTCTGTAGCTCTTTGTTCTGCTGAAAGCATTTCTAAGTGCATCATAACTAGTTGAAGCCTTGATAAAATAAGATGATGCCAGAGAACCCTCATGCTGTGGCTTGGAATATATTGGTGTTGTAAAGAGGAGGTATTTGAGAGCAGGTTCAAGTTTATATCATACTTGGACCCTCTGTAGGTCTCCTAAGTCAGGTGAAAATAGCAAAATATAATCATAGAATGGCTTGGGTTGGAAGGGAGATTCAAGATCATCAGGATCCAACCCCCTTGCACAGTCAGAGACACCTCCCATTAGACCAGGTTGCACAAAGCCTCATCCAAATTCTTATTTCTAAGTCAAAATCTCGCTACTATTTAAGTCCTGAAAGTATGCTGATCATTCCATTATTTGACCAAAGAATGCAAATACCTTTGTAAGTAGAAATAAAATAAAGTATTTAATATTTATATAATAATGCTATGTCAAGTCATACATATGGGGTGAAAATAAGAGTAAGCAAAAGGCAAATTTATCATTAGTGAGAAAATTTCAGTAATGCTGCACAAGATGTTCATTGGATGGCTTAAAAATACCTAAAAAGAAAAACATATTGTGGCATTGTCATTAATAGCATAGATGTTGTAGAGGTTAACAAAAAATATATCCCACACACTTCTGAGTGACAAGCATGAATAAAATGATTAAGATCAGCAATGGCTGAACTGTCCTATGCAGAATAGATTTAAAAAGATGAAAAGATAGTTAAATGTAGAAAGCTCAATTCTACAGCAGCTTGTTACTGAAATTGCTTATTTAGTTGGGCAAGTTTTAATAAGTAACATTTATGAGCTTTTATTTGTAATTAATATTGGCCATTAATAATGAATATGCTTTAATTTCATAACTGCATGTCAGAAGAACTGAAAACAAAATGAAAATAATATTTAAATGGCTACACAAAGTCTATGTAGTGTACATTAAACAGAAATTACATTGTAGTTTGGGTTTTGTTCTTGTATGTGGGAAAGCATACTTTTGGGTTTTTTCTCCCTTTAAGACTTGATACAGCTGTTTATAGAAGTATCTGAGGGACAGACCTGACTGAGACTCTTGTAACTAAGGTAAAAACTACACTTCTGTGTGTGACAAGAGGGTTTTAGACACCTCTGACCTGCAGGCAACTTGGAATGACTTTATAATTAGTTACAGGGTTTTTTCCATTTAGATTGCCAGAACCTGCCCTTACCCCACAAGAGAAAATGTTTTTTGAAATCTGAAGAGATTATTCAAGCACTATATTGTAACCTGGCATTTATGAGGCATTTAATTTATCCTCTATTTAAAAGGATATTTTATTTTCAGACTTATTTTTTTTTCTTAAAGAAAAGAAAACTGAACAAAAACAAAATTAAAAACCCAACAACAACAAAATATACCAAACCACACAACAAAACCCCCCAGCCACACTGAAATCAATAATACAAACCAAAACATCCCCCTCCTACCCTCCAAAAAACCCACCCCCAAAGTCTAAAACTTAAAGGTTTGTCATTTCCATAAGAGATGTGAGGTGGTGGAGTGAGCCACTGTATGGAATGTTTCTACTTTCTACCCAGAATATGAGAATATACTGCAAATTCATTAGTAAAGCTGAAATACTTACTGTCTTCAGTGAATCTTGGACTGAGGTATAAAATACAATTTAAAAAAATTGTCTGTGTAATGCATAAGTAAGCTGTGAAAGTCATGGTCCTAGAATGTCTGGGAGTCCAGTAGCCTAATATTTAAAAAGGGCTGGGACTGATTTATGAGTGATATCCAGCAGGTGTGCTATTGATAAGGTTGGATGTGAGAAGAGCAGTTTATACATGCCTGGCTTTATACCTTTTGTCTCTTCCTCCAAGCATTTGTTACGGTCAGAGATAACTGGAGTGCCTTTCTTCTTTTAATTAACTGTATGTATCCTTATTTATTACTGCTCCTGCTCATAAAAGCAGAGTGATCAGTACTCATAATATTGATAACAGTGAATTTAACAAATTAAAATGTAACCTCATTGTCCAAGGTAAACTTTCCTTTTCATTTTAGAGATCTACACATAACTGTGAGACAGTGTATCTCTGTTACACCAGTGATTTTAGAAATTGTAAATGTGACCAAACTGCCCTACTGTAAAAGTGAAGGGAGTTGAACATACTGTGATTAGTTTTTTCTGTCTATATTCAGCCTGGCTGAAGAATGTTTGTGATGGGATAAGCCCGAGTCATTTGTCAAACAACTGTCGAGAAGAAATAGGGTGCTTTTGGCACCCTCTCCTGAAAGTTACATTGTAGTTGCCCTGTTGAAAAGCTTCAAAGGGCTTTCTTGATGCATATGCAAAAACTGTTGTGGAACCTTAATGGTGTGATAGATGTATATCCAGTCTTTTAGCTGTAAATATGCTGGATTACACATTGGCTTTGAGTGGAGAATATGGTGAGATGTGGATTGATATGTATGTGTGTCTGTATCAGTCTTGAAAAATAAAAAATCTTTATACCCTTTAAAAAGAAAGTCAGACTTTGACTTTTAGATACTGTGTAGGCAAGTAAAACAGAATCAGGATATTGCTTTTCATGGATGGAATACAATTCTAGAAGCTTCTATGAAGGTTTGGGTCTGCCTTCAAAATAAGGGACTGCCTGGATGAAAAGACCTCTTAAAAATCAGGATGCTTTTCAAATTAAAACTGGCTGAAAGGCATGAAGAATTGTTTCTTTCTTTCCCCCTGGAGGTACTGTTTCCTTTCTCTGTAGAGATAGGAACTGAGCTGGTGAGCTGCCAGAAGATGTAAGATATATTGTTGTAATAAATTGATTTTTTTCCTTTTCCCATTTTTTTGGAGGTGAAGAAGCCATTCATAATCCATATGCTTAAATAAAACACATCAGTGAGTTCTGGTGAAAATATGAGAAAATGAAAGTTTAACCCAACAAATGTAGATATTATATGTTATGAAATATGTTAAGGACAACTCTCATCTCTGATATTTCTGTCTAGAATTATTTTGGTAATTATTCAGAGCTACTGGCTTTGCTAGGAAGCTGCAGCACTGGTACATTTATTACTAGAGAAAGCTGAGACTACTCTTAATCCTGCTTTTTGTCTCAAAGTGGCAATATGTATGTTGCAGACTGGTTTGTCCAGTTCAGGAAGAAAGATGAAATTAAGTATGGCCAAAAGAAAAGAACTGAAATTTATATTCTTGCAGCTTGTTATATCAAATAAAAGCTTTTTCTTAAGCCAAGCAAAAGATACACACTTGTGAAATAGTGCAGAGAAAACTTCTGTGTATGGCTTGTGTAAGCAAGGAGTAAATGGGAACTCAGGAGTGGTATTTGTCCAACTTCTGAGGTATGTGGACACTTCTTTGCAGAACTGATTTTAAAAAATCAACTTCCTGTAATTAGACACTTCAGCCACATCACATCAAGCTGATAGCAAAGATCAGTTGGCTAATGGAAACAGTGATTAAGGGCTTGAATTTTCCTGGGGCTCCAGGGTGATAGTGAAACAGCTGCTGTTGCATGCAGTGGAAAGTATGAATAACTTGCCTGGGGTTGTATAACCAAAAGAATAATCGGATCAGAGACTAGGTTAAATCATTGTGCCTTCTATTAAAAACACTGTTAGCCCATGTGTTCACGCCTCATTACAGTATATAATTTAAGAACACTCAATAGACCCCACCTATTAGGCATAAATAGGTAAAGCCTTCACACCAGGAATCAGCTACTTTTCTCCCAAGAAAGAAGTGAAGGAGAAGGTCGCTAGTAAATTTGGTCAGAATTTGAAGGTTTTTTTCTTTGGTGTATGCTAAGTAAACTTTAAAAGCAATTTTAGTAACATAACCCACAGCAGATTAAGTGTAGTAATTCTTCACAGGAGAGGGTTTAAGGAGAGATTGTTCTGTAATTAACTACTTGATATGCAGCTATGTCTCTTGTTTCTTCCCTAGCAAGATGCCAAAATAACACTGTTCTTGTCTGTATCATACTGCAAGGATGAAGTTTTCCTCCCCTCTGCTGAAAAAAAGTGAAACCCAAAGATTTCTATAGAAAGAGCAGGGGAAGCAGAGGATAGGATAGAATGATATACAGAATTGTATCGGTTTTCAGCAATGTTAATTGAAACATAAATTCTGAAACTAGAAGTGTTGTCATGAAAATTCAGGAAGTTACAATTGTTTCAGGAGTTATTTTCTAATACAGATCCTTTCTCCCCTTCAATCAAAACAGCTATGTTCTTGCAATATAGACAAAGAAACCATGAAAGCTCTACTGTTATGTACCTCAAAAACTTTAAATGCCAGCTGTTTTTGTTACCACTATCATTCCGACAGCAAAATTGTTCTGAGAAAGCTCTGATTAGGTCAAATATGTTTGTTTGGCTGTTTTAGGTTTTTTTGTTTGGGTTTTTTTGTTTGTTTTTTGTTTTTTGTTTTTTCTTTACTGCCACAAAAAGTTGAAGTAACTCAGCCCTTGTGTTGCTATTGTGTCGCTGCTGCAATGAAAAGGTCAGTTTCATAGGAAACTTGATAAACTTTGCAGACAGTTGACTGTTAAAAAGCTTCAAGTATATTTGCAATTACAGGTTATATGATTTATCCTACACTCTAGTATGTGACTAACACATGTCTGAAAAAATTACAGTGTATTAGATATTAACCTTACCAAAAATGCATGTAATTTAGGATAAAATCCAGACTCTCCTGTGGCTCCTTTTATTATCTTTATTACTATATCTGAAATGATTTTGATATTTCTAGGTGCACAGAGTATGTTCTTAGAAGTACTGCTGCTAGTTGCAATTATATTCTTCTGCTATCCACCCAGAACATTCCTTGAAAATACTTTGAAACTTTCTTTCTTCTTGCCATGACTCTAGTGGAAAATTTCATTCTTTAAAGTTTAAAATAGCAGCCACCTTGTGAGCAACTACTGTGGTTTAGTGAAGACTCATGTTTTAGAGTATATTTCTTTCTTTTTTGTTTTTTGCTTAGTCACAGAGAATGTATTAGAAGAATGGTCAGATGATGAACACTAACTTTTACTTGCCTGTGGTAATATCCTTTCATACTGAAATTAAAATGGTGGTGTTGTGATATAAAGAGCTAGTCATTAAAAAAGCCCTAAAACACATACTGTTTTCATATAGTTTAGTCCTTGTCTTCCTCCTAACTTTGCATTCCCTCAAGTAGTAGTTTCATATAGTTGCATTTTTAAATACTTAATTGCAGAAGTGTTTTTCATTAAATTTCGTAAGTCTTATGGCCATATCTCTACTCAGTATGACAGTTCATGTACCTATCATAGCTAAAGAAAACATAACAATTTAGAAATATGTTTTGGGGACATCTCTTTTGCTTTTCAGAAATGACAGCTGAAGATCAAAAGAAAAAAAAAATCTCTAAAATATACATTCATGCTGCAATTAAGAAACACAAACAAAAAATGACAATTAATAAAAGCCAGTAGCTGTCGTAATATCTAGATCTAGTTTCATCTGTTAACCATCTTTCTCATTCAAAGAATGAACAGGGTTTCATAGGTAAAATTTGGTACAGACATGGAGACTGAATTTTAAGTACAAGGTATATTAAGTGCACCAGAATGATAGCTGACTATATGCATCAAAGTATATGTGAATGAGCAGAAATGCCCCAAGCTCCCACTTTCCTTTTAGAAAAGAAGCAGCAAGACTGAAAGTGAGAGGAGGTTACTCCTGTCTGTGAGGAGGGAAGTGTTGATGAGTTGGGCAACGTCAGTCTTGGAAGAGGCCATTCCTACTGAGCATGTGCCCTGCACCCTAGTGCTGTTACACTAAGAAAAGGACTTTTGGAGGGCTCTGAAGTGGGCCAAGGAGATAATAAGGCTTCAGCTAAAAATCTGCTACAGGTTGTGAGTTGCGTCCAATAGCATAGTTCACACTTTCCAAGAAATGCACCTTAGAATTATTATTATCAGTTTTTGCAGCGTTCCTGGCATTGGGTTATATTTGTGCACAAGCTTGTCCAGTGTTGTCAAGCTGTCATCACATTCTGGTGTGAATGAACTGAGTTTGTGTGAGAGCATTGCCCCTTTGTCTCATATTGGTTCCTTCCCTTCTGAAAATGCCAAGCATTCACATAAAGCTGGTGACAGTTCTGAGATCTGTGCTTGTCCAGTGGAAATAAAGTTGAAATTGACAGCTTCTGTCTTGGGAACATTTGAAGAGCTTCCTTCTTGATACTGTAAGTTGCAGCAAATTTTAATTTGCTTTCTGAAAATGATACCTGCTATATTATGTACTATAATAAACCTCTGGCCCCATAGTTGATGCAGTCTTGAAGGGGTGTTTGAAACCTCAGAGATTCACAAGATGTTTGCTAGTGAAAGTGAGTTAACCAGTATAAAATTATAGACAGCTGCCTAATTCTTATTCAGTTCTGCGAGTCCCTTTTTTCCCCCTCCATGATGCACAGAAGGCTGATGCTGCAAGACACCACACTGATACTTAAGTTTTTATCTCAGACTGTGTTCTGAATTATCTTTTTTATTAGACTGACTTTCTTTAAATTTAGAATATTTTAGTTAGTATATTGTAGTAGATTCCTGTAGAAGTCAGTGCAGGAATTAAATAGAAACAGAGAACAATCAAGCCCCATTGTAATTTGTAATATAGAGGTGATAAGGACTAGTCTTGTATGACATAGCTGTGACTTGAATTGATGCTATTTAGGGAGTCCTTTGGTCTGGGAAACAGATGATGGCACTGGTGTCTGTTTTTTGAGTGGTGTTTCTTTCCCACAGTTAATCAGCCATTAAAGTTATTGTAGTAGATACATTCTTTTAAATGCCATGGGGAGAAATGAAACAAAAGATAGATGATGCTTTAAAAAACATAGACTAATTTCACTTCTACATAAATTTAAAAATTCTAGATTATAGAAGAACCAGATGGAATGATAAGAATTAACTTGTGATCATCTAGTGGTTGATTGCAAATTGGAAACTACAAGTTACTTAAGTTCATGGATCTGTGTTGTCTTTGTTTCTGTGTCTCCCTTTCCTAAAATAAGCTTGGGTTTGATTCCCACAGCTCAATGTTTGGACCTATAGTTTAACCATAATTAGTAGGAGAGCAGTTGCCCCATCATCTTATCCTTAACAATTACCCAAATATAAAGTTTAAGTATCAGGCAAAGGATCCTGTGAAAGCCAAGTAACGGGAAGAAAAGCCAACTGCATCACTTCAGGGTGTTAAAACCACAGAGCAATACAGCCATTCCTTTTGGGCCCCTGCACACCAGGGCAGCTCTCTAGCAGAAATACATGCTATGTATGAGTGGCACTGAGGTCAGCGTGGCACAACACTAGTAACAGTTCTGCTGACCAGTAGTGTTAGCTGGAAGGTCAACCTCCTTTCTGAACAGCTGGATGTATCTAATTGGAGTAAAGGTTGGGAAGATTGGAACATTAGCTGTGTGACCGACCATGATGGGGTTGGGGGAAATAGTAGTTGGATCTGTAAAGCTAAAAACAAAGAATGACTGTCAGCAATTAAGTGATGAAGCATCTCATTGTGTTGACTGAGCCAGGCAGAGTTAAATCTTTAAATGCATAATGTTATTTTTTTAGTAGATTGGCTTTGGGACACCAAAATTTACTCCTGGACAGATAGAATCATATTTATTTTAGAGTATATTGGTGCTTCATCAATAACAGACTTAAAACGAGTTATTGTAATTGCTTCATCCAACAGTTGTTTTTAATTGCAGTTGAAATGGTATGCAGTAAGTAATGTAAGAATTGCTCCTAGTTTAGCAGTGTGAGGTGGTTTGTTTGTTTTTTATTTTTTTTTTCTTCTTCCCTGAAGGGAAGAACATAGCCTGGAAAATTTTGTTATTGCAGGCTTAGTTGCCTGTAATGTAACTGATAGTTTCTGAGCCTCAAAACAGGCAGCTGAGTCTTTGTGGTAGTTGACAATGTAGCTTCGCTTGTAAATTCACCAGACTGATTTCTTAAAGGAACTGCTGGTAAGATTATTTTTTTCCAACCTGTTTAATCTTACAGATTTGCACATTATTGTTTAATTTCTCTTCCCTTCCTTTGCCACCTCTTTCTCCTCCTGCTTATTTTAAGTATCTCTTTTAGCTGACTGTTGCAGCTAGTACTTTGCATTGCATATTGTCTTATTTGAAGACTGTAATTCTTTTACATTTAAATCTGCCAAAGCCTTGTAGTAAAATTTCTGTTGCATAATATGGAACTGGAAATGCTTGTTGCAAGCTCTTTTTTGCTCTGCTTGGCAGGTTTGAGATGTCAGCTAAAATTTTCTGGGTTGGCTTTAGAAACAATCGAGGTAGTACTTTCCTTAGAGGCTGACAGAATGAAGTGGCTTTGAGAAGTGTTCAGTCTTTATTGGTTAAGAATACAGTGTTGATGAAACTTGGACTACTAAAAGTGTTAATTGTGTATGGACTACTAAAAGTGTTAATTGTGTACAAACTGTTTTTATAAAGGACACCAGAGTACATCAGTG
Source organism: Phaethornis superciliosus (assembly GCA_023637945.1). Classification (NCBI taxonomy): domain Eukaryota; kingdom Metazoa; phylum Chordata; class Aves; order Apodiformes; family Trochilidae; genus Phaethornis; species Phaethornis superciliosus. The sequence continues at coordinate 106,380,327 of JAJQWJ010000001.1, read as the reverse complement.
TGTTTTCCTCCTAGTCAAACTTCTGAAATACAGCGATTTATCTCCAAGCTTTTAACAGAAGTAGTTCAATCAAAACCTGATTCATCTGGAAAATATAAGGTGTAACTGTTCACATGGGAAAAATGTCTTGATTTCTGTATTTATTTAAAGGCTAAGTATACAATAGTAGTCTTTCATTTGACTAGGACGTTATTGTTGCAGTAATTTAATGCAGTTCCTTGGAAATACCTTGGAGAGTGGCATTAATAGCAAACAGACTAAGAATAGCTCAGGGCAGCGCCCTGGAGGGAGCTGTCTGCCTTTCTTCCTTGGCTGTAGGAAAGGTTTCATGGTTGTATTTTCCAACAGGGTTTGTGGGACTACAAGTAGAAGGAAACAAGACATTTGAAAGCACTGGGGAAACCTGAGAAATAACATCCATGTTTAATATCACGCTGAAATTTCTTTATTATTTAACTTTTGTGGGGAAACAGGAACAATTTTTTTTAATGCAGACAACCTATTTTGATAGCACTAGTTATATATTTCATAACTATGTTTCTAAAATTTGTGAAAATTAATAGAGCATAGTATAAACAATACAATTTCAAATGGGGGCTTAGTGGAAGTTCATCAGAGCTTGCCTGAAGCAAGAGCTGTGAAGCTCTTGTCCAAGTGAAATTTGGAAGTCATATTGAAGCCATGAGAAATGTGAGCACTGCCTTGGCAGACTGTCTGGGAAGGGAAAAATTGCATTGGGTAATCAATTGCTGTATTGAGCAGGAAAGAATGTGTGGTGAGAGAAATCAACCTGTTACCCTTTGAATTGCACAGAGGCAGCAACACAGCTATAAATAATGTGACACCATGTCACAGCTTATTTGCATACTAAACAAAATAAGGTTCCCTTAAATTTTTAAATTAAAATAGGAGATGAGGGTCCTGGGAACTACTTAAGAGTCTTGTTTGTTAAAGTAGTACCCTCCTGACTCAGAACTTTGATCAAGGACTGAAGTCAGCCTCACCAATGTGTGCTGTGTTGAACTGAACATCAGAAGGGATTTTAGCAACCAGTCAAGCAAGTAGTTTTAGAGAATTTGTAATTATTTCACAGTCCCTCTATGTAAGCAAACTCTCTGTAGTGCTGTGACTCCCAAGAAAAGAACAAACTGTTGTTAAAAGATGTGAGTATTCAGAGATACTATTTCTAGATTTCCTTAAAGAAAAAAAAAAGTAAATCCTGTTTCCTAGGGCATCAAAGGCTCAAGCTCTGGAAAACAGGAATATATAGGAAATGAAAAGTGAAAAATTACATAAGTTTTGGTTTTTTAAAATATTTTTTATAAGCATTTAGCTTTATTTTCAACATTTTAAACCAAAATCAGATTAAACACCCACCCCTTATTCTGTACCCCAACCTACTCTCTTTCCCAGTTTCTGGAGATCTGTTTCTCAGAGGATACAGCAGATGTTTTCTCAGAGAGGGTACTTTTAAAAGGCCAATCAAATATATCACCATGTGCAACATAATTTTCACTTAAATCTTGAATTGAGTCAGTATTTGTAATTACCACCTTTCTATGAAGAAACAAGAATAATTGTCTGTGAAACTCCGGTTTTGTTTATGAGTGCATCTATAGATTTGGGATTTAAATGTATATACTCGAGTGTTTTCCCACATAGACACTATTAAAGGATAAGTTGTCCTGCGGTTGAAACAGTGACCCTTTCGTGGTTAATGGAAAGGACATTAGAGCTGCTGACAGCTCTGCTCTGAGGCTTTGTTTTGAAGGAGCTGTTTGTATTTTCACTGGAGCTTAACAGCCTTTACCTTATGAGGTTGCCACAAAGTCGAATTGTTGTAACCTGTGCTCGTAGTCTTACCTTCAGGGGTAATAAACAAGTAACTTTTTATTTTTTGATCATTTCAGGGATTGTGTTGTATCATTTTGGTGGTAATGTCCAAATAGCAATAAATCCCTTCATAGAGGAACTTCTAGATAAGGACTTGATTCTTCTTTCCTTGAGGAAAGTGGCAATGTTATGGCACTGACTAACTGAGAACAGAACCCAGACGTTAAATAGTGATATCAGGACATGCAAAAGAGTATAAAGTGGACTACTAAAAGGATGCACTAAGTGTAGTTACATGTCAGAGTAGAACTGTGTGTAAGTCTGGAGTAACCTGTGTAGGAAAAGAAGTGTGTGCATGTTTCCCATGATGGTATTTATGCTGTGGATGGGAGTGCTTGAATTAGCAAAACCCCTGTTTGATAGAACAAAGTCCCTAAAACTTGCTGTATGCTTTTTAAGAGAGAGTCTCAAAGATTCACAGTTAGAAACTAGACAATGAAAATATATTACTTTACATGCTCTGTAGACTTTGTGAAATATTTTCCAGGAAAGCTGAGTGCACCTATGAATCACTTATGGAAAGTCCAGTGGAATGAATTAGTCAAAGAAATGTTTGAGTGACCACCTTTTGCCTTCTGCTCTCAGGAAATAGTTCAGCTTTCCATGATTTTATACAAATCATGTGTTAAAAATAAGAAAAGCTATAGTTAGACTATCGAGCAATTACAGTTGCTGCTCTTTGACTTTCTCATATCTTTCTAAAAATGTTTTAATAATTTAAAAATAATTATTATTTGGAAAAAAATCATTACATTTAATATCAGACAAAAGATGTGGGTATCTGGGGGGAAATCTTCAAATTTTTAAGATGCTTAGGGAATTTCTCTACTGTCTTCCCTAGTCTTTCCTCTTCTACCTGTGTTTTCCTGCTGGCATAATTAAAAAGAGGGGAGGGGGATGTTTTCATTCTCTATTCTGAAGCTGGTACTTTTCTCCTTTTACTGTCAGGGGCTCTTTAGTGAAGCAAAGTCTAAGACTGCACGATTTAAACATCTTAACTATACAAGTGAAGGCTTCTGTATTGGTACTCCACAAGTTACATGTTTGATAACAAGTACACTGCAGTACTGATTGCCGTTGTTTAGAGGACTGACGGAAAGTGCTATCTTTATATGCAGTAAATAGGCCAAGTGATTCTTTGCTAGATAATAATTTTTTTTTTCATGTTATCTGTTAAAGCATCAGCCAAGTTTTGCAGTCTGTGTATTCAACCCATGCAAATGCACAGAAGTGTGTAAACTTTCATGCTTTTTGCACTGGAAAGTGTGATCTGAACTGTGCTAAATATGGCATGACAAGACTAAAAGGGTATATGAGAGATACTAGAAAAAAAGTGCATAGGGTGAAGGAGTACAAGTTTCAATCTATCTTGGAGCAAATCCCGTATTAGTTGTTGTGACACAGGCAGTTGATCCAAAGCCTAGAGGAGTCCTTGGTGTTTGGAAGGGAGTTGCTTGGACTTGCTGACATCCTTTCCTAGGTGTGAAGCTGTGAGTATTGAATGACTGTCAAGTCTTACTTTTTGCTGCTTCCTCTTCCTTGACAGGAGCTGGTTCTGCCAAAGGTGACTGCATCAGAGTTCTAGGGGGATGCATAGGAAGTCAGGTTGTAATTTGATTTTATTTTCGTTTGGGTTTGTTGGGGGGGAAGTTGTGGGCGACAGCTTGTGCATGGATGTATTTCTGGATTAGACTAGTTAGGTCTGCATTCACTTTTCCTAGTCAACTGTACTGAACTGTCTTGCTAACTTACTGGGCTAATTTTGAAAGAGGGTAATGTGAAGGAGTGGAGCTTAGGCAATTTGAACTATAAGGTTTTTTGGAAAGTAGATGGTTGCCTCATTTCCAGTTAAATAAATCTGAAGAAATTTAACAACAAGAAAGGGCTTCTAGAAGTTAATTCTTAGCCACACAAGAAACTATTGGGATGAACACTGTTATCCTCCCCTGCTCTATATATACACAATCAAGTTTGAACCTATCCATCCATTTGTGCTTTTTTTTTTAATTTGCAATTTTTGTCCATTGTACTGTGCCCTAGATAACCACTCCTAATTCTTTCTGTCATTTCTGGCCTTTGTGCTTTCATTATTAAAACCAAAAGCGTGTATAAGTACATGCAAATGTATTTTTCAGGTTCACATTGTTTGTTCAGTATGCATTTAATCCTTTATGTGCAAATTAGGAGGTGGTCATTCTAAATTATCCTTAACCCTTATTCTTAACTTTGGTTAAGAACTCTGGAAACTCATAGAAAATCAAGACAGCTTTATTTCCTGAGGTAATTTCTAAAATTGTATTATAGCATGTGGATTAAGTGAGCTCCTAAAGCTTGCAAATTTGTCCACTAAGCATATTTCACAGATTGTGAAACAAATATCTGTCTTACTTTGCATTTGTGTCCTTGGCTGATGTCTTCTACAAGATTCTGAATTCTCCCTTCTTTCCATCTTGCAGCATGTGCTGATACTTGTTCTAGCTTGTCTGGAGGCCTACATAAGCTGTCTGACTGGCTTCTGCCAAGATGAATAGCTGACAACAGAGTTCTGCATGCTTCTTCCTTCGTCCTCCTATAACACTCCTGCTATGCCCAGCCCCATATATTTTCACAAAACTTTATCACAAATGCTGTCCCTTATATCTTTATCCTGGTATCATACTTCATTGAAACTTGCTTAGAGTGTCAAGACATTCCATTTTTTTGTCTGGTGACTTTGAGAAAACTCCCCCTATTACTTTACGGAACATTTTTCTTCTATGGATTTATACTTGCATGAAGGAGCTCTTTCAAAGTGTAATACAATAACCAATGCCTTTTTTCCCCCCAGATCATTATTTAAAGGACTAAGTAGTGTCCTGAGTAGATTATCCCTCAACGATATCTGAATAGGTTGGTTCTTAGCAATTCTGTGAGTGAATGCAGAGTGCTCCTCAGATATTACTAACCTTTTAGGATGCTACTTGTTGATGAATGTTTTCTGCTTACCATGTGAGAACAGGCTTTATGGGCTTTCTAACATACTCCTTAGGTATACAGAAGTCATAACTATTTTTTGCTCCTCCATTCTTCCAAAGACACACCGGGTACTCTGGACTGACTGGTTTAAAGCTCCTAAGTGCAGGATGGCTCTGCATTATAGGTGGGCAGGATGGAATTCTAGTGCTGATCAGGCTTTCAGGTGGCATTACCTCATTACACTGTCAGTAATTCAGTGTCATGGTTTCTCAGTTTAGGTTTTTAGATTTTTTTTTTGGAAGTGTTCCCTTTTGAGCTAAGTAGTGAGGTTTCTTGGAAGACTTTTCCGTAAAGGGCTCCATTCTTTCCTCAGCAGGTTTAGTCATGATAAGTTAAGATGCTGGTTTACACAGGTGTTAAAGTATTTGAATAGCCTCTTTTTGTATAATCTATCTGTACTGACTGACAAAAGTCTATGCAATTCTTATTTACTTGTTCTGGTTTTGCCTCTTAGTAAGAACATTTTTTCCAATGAAGCAGTTCTCTCTCACTCTTCTAAAATGCTCTCAGCATAAAAAATCTCAATATACTTTTTTCCCTTTAAGTCTACTATTCTATTTAGTCACTGCAATTTTGCACTTTAGCAAAATTTTGGATGCTAGTTTTTAGCACTTGGAAGTAACTTTTCTAGGTTGAATGGTATTTTTAATATGAATAGAAAAGTAGTCACCATTAAATAAACTGTATGGAAATGTTTATTTCATTCAATAATGCTTGAATGACGTCAAAATTGTAATACATTTACTATGGATTACTTTAGTAAATGCCTTGCAGGAGTGGAAATATGTTGAAAAAAAGACTTCAAATTTTGGAATCTATTTGCCATATTGAAAAAATTTCTAAATTAGTCTGGTTGCTTATTCAAATATTCTGTAGTGGAATTTCCAGACTGCCATTTTTATATTACGAGTCAGTGAACAGGAATTTAGTGTTTAATGCTTGGAAATGGAAGTGTAAGTCATGGATTTTTCCAAGGAAGGAATAAGCACACTGTAGGTGTTTATTTTTCAGATGGCTGGCTGGAAAACTGTCACACACTGAATCTGTAAATAGCCCTTCTGTGATGGAGCACAGCTCTTTATATTCTGTTTGAACATAAGTAGGCTACATAATGCAAGCATGACGACAGTTTCTATATTGTAAGCTCCTCTGAACAAAAAAATCTTGTAAGAATCTATTCAGTAAAAACAGCTATTTTCCTGCTTGGCAATGCTTTTGGAATCTGTGTTTAAAAAAAATAAATCATTGGGTTATGGAATCTTTTTTTAATCCCCCATTGAGGTGATTGTGGAGTACATAGCTTTTGTGTGCAGAGAAATGGCTGAATTCAGCACTTGGCTTCATAGAAACATCTCTGACGTCCATGGGTGATGCACACTTTTGTGGTCAAAACTTTGGGTCCCTGGGCATTATGGCTTTCTGCTGAAAGGATTTACAGCTTCAGGATACAGTCTGTCGTTTCAGACTTCAAATAGATGTTTGTAATAGCATTAAGAACTAATTTGAATAGCATTTCTTCTTTATTCTCATGTTGAAATAATAGCAATAGATGCAGGCAGCCTTCTGTGTAATTTTTTTTTTTTTTTGTCATGTGGAAAGCAGTAGAATTAATATCAAGAAAATTAGTAAGTTAACTGGCACGCATTAGAGAAAATGAGTTGCAATTCACATGTCTTTAAGAGTTGAAATTTTATGTGGAAGCAGAAGAAATATGGTTGGAGCTTTCAATAATTATGATGATTAAATGGTAAAGAAACTTTTCTCACTGACTAGTGTACCAAACTATTCTCTTCAATTTTTCTATTCCAAAGAAAGTGTTCCAAAATTGCTTTAAAGTGATAGATCTGAAGGCAAGCCAGTATGCTACTTCAGCATTTGTCATCAAAGAGTAATGGTAGCTCTTGAAGATTTTCCATCAGCTATTCTCCATCAGTGAGGGTGAGTCCACTGAATGATACCTTTATATTAACTTTGGGTGTAAGTTTCTACTCAAAAGTCTACCAGAGTAATACTGAGAAACAGTTTCTGGGAGGAGGGACCACTAAGACCACTCACCTTGCTGTTATGCTGGGGGAGTAAATAACATGTGGTTGTAGTGGTTGCCCGGCTGCCTTTTCTACAATTGCTAGCCTTGATGAGCTTGCATCTATTCTGGAGAAACTCCAGGTTGCAGTATTTCAGGACCTTCCAATAAGAAAATACAGGTGGAACTGAAGAATGAATGCTGTTGTAACTTTCTTTATATACTACTGGTTTTATTATTAGCCATGGTGATTTGGTTTCCTCAGTGTGATCATGGAAGATTGGTTGCAACTCAAAAGCTCTGGTTTTGTTTGGGTACAGTCAGATAGAAATGACTTGGTTTGGGTTTCAACCATCGAATGTCACTTTCTTCTTTTGAAATTTTTGCTTAATGTGTTAAAAAAAAAAAAAAGTTGGTTAGCTTGCTTAAATTGGTTTATCTGAAGCTTTAATATGCAACAGTTCTTTATAATGGTAACTCTTGATTAAGAGGCTGAGTACAGAATAGAGATAAGATGACACAGATTCATTTCTTCTGCTTTTTCTCCTCAGTGCTGACCTTTTATCTCCTTCATTATGTAGAATGTACAAAGTTGGATAAAAATATCTTGACTTCTTTTGGTCTTTTTAGAAAAGTTTCAGTGAATATAGAAGAATATTGAACCAAAAGTGCCACTTACATTTTAATCTTGCCATGATGATCGGTATGTGTTTCATTAAGCCAGAGTGCTGGACAACTTTGATTTATTTTTTTTCCAGTATTGAAGTGTTTGGCAGACTGGGATGCTGACATCAAGCTTTTACTCTAATTGACATATTATATATAAACGTATATATTTAGAAGACAGTCTTTAATATCTGAATCAAGATTGTAACCCTGCTCAATCAGCTCAAAATTTAGTTTTTAAAAATTCCTGTCTTGTCAAGTATTATCTTGTCTTCATCACTGTATTTTTATATATGTATGTATCAAAACAAGTCTTAGCTTATTGGCTTGGGTTTTTTAAGCCATAAAACAAATATAGGTTCAGTGTTATGTAAGAGTTTTTCATGATGCTTCTTTTAGCTCCAGGGTGCACGTCAAGAATTTTGAAAGTGTGCTTACTTCCGGAACAGCCTCATATAGGGGAGTCTTGATCATGCTTGCTTCAATTTGATAGGATTTGAGTAAAATGCACCCATTTGTGGGACTGGATTGTGATGCACTGCTAGGATCTTTCTCTATTGCATCACAAATTACATTTGGGGATCTTTTTTCCTATGTCTTTCTTTGTCTACATCTTTTCTCGTAAGCTTGTCATGACATGAATGTCTTCATGCAAGAACATCCATTCCTCATCACTTCCTGATTTGGTTGCTGAAGATAGTTCTGCTTATGTCACTGTCAACATTTAAATGCATCTAGGTTAGCACTAGAGGCCCATGTCTCTGAAATGTGGTCCCTGTTCAGTCTTCAAATATGGTATCTTTTAGATACCAATGTACAAGCCCAGCAGCAGTTATTTCCTCAGTGCCCCTTAACTCACCCTAATGCATGGGCAACGTGCAGAGGTGTCAGTGGAATGCAGCACTCCAGCTGTGTAAGTGTTAGAATATGTATGACGTGCTTAAAGAATGTATGAATCCCACTCTAAGCATGTGCCCTATCCACTGGACCTCTCCCTTTACTGAATCTAGATTATAAATAACTTTACAGCTGTTGCCTCTTTAAAAAAATGTTCTTCACCTTCAGAAGGTGCCCCCTCACTGAAGAAATAGTTAAAGGGCTGGTGTTGTTTTAGTAGCTGATGGTATATAATGTCTCTTCTTTCTTGCTTGAATTATTTCATCTTGCCAATCCACCTATCTGTTAATTACTGTCTAGATTTTTTCCCCACGCTGGTATTCAAATAACCTTGAAAAGGCCAGACTGCTGAGGATTTTTCCTACTTACAAGAAGATCACCTCATGCTTCCTTAATTTCATAGTTACAACATGCTTATGAGATATTACTTTATATCTTGGGAGGTGCAGGAACATTTTTTTTAATATAACTTCCTTCAGTTCTACTGTTAATAGTTTACAGATGCTTTTTTTTTTTCTATAGCATGCAAAAATGGCCTATTAACACATTTTTGTTTAAAAGCCCTTGTTCTTTTTTAGTTCATAATAAATATAGATGATCTTTGGAGGATTTTTCTTGCTTTCCTCTTTTTTAATCTCCACTGAGAGGAAGGGATTTATATAGCTATCTGTATTTATAGAAGCCTTTAACAAGTTTAAGTTAGAAGAGTTGTTTCCTGCCCTTCCCTTTCCATAGTTAGCCTTTTCTAAGTGTGGCATGTACACCACTTTCATGATGAGTTATAGACTGTTCTATTGTCCCTGTCACTTTTTCTTTACCCTTTTTGCCTTAAATAGAAATAAATAATCAACACTGCAACTGCATCCGGCCACAGGAATGATCTTGTTTACATTTATCTTGGCTAAAGATTATCATCTTGGTGTTTGACTTTTTATTTTGTGGATTTTTTTTTTCCCTTACCACCCCACCCCAACATGCAGTGATTGAACTCTAATATTGCTGGACAGTCTTTTTCAGCTATTTTGATTCACTTTTAAGAAGCATCTTAGCTTCTCGAAGGTTGTTTTGATTATATATATGATACCAGATTTTTGCTCAGTGGTGGGTGTGGGGGAAGATTTTATCCCTCAACTCCCAACAGTTTTCTCCTTCCCCTTTTTATCCCCCTACACTATTACTGCATGAACACTTGGTGTTTCACGATATGCTCAATCTACTGTAATATGTTACCTATAGATAATTTTGTAATTCAAGTGAATCACTTAATGAATTTAAACAAAAATAAATACAGGAGAAATATGTAGAGGTTTTTTTTAAAAAAATGAAAATTTTGATTGGCATTTATCCTACAGTTTTAGGTATACAAAGGTATTTGAGTCTTGTATCTTGAGTCTGTGTACTGTCTTACTAAAGGTGCAGAATCTTCATAGCTTTTTGGCTTGCTTTTACATGTTTTGCTTAACATTTTAGAACATGGTCACTCATTCATCTGCTCTTTTTTCTGTTTGGAAGAGGAACAGGTTTTCCTGGAGCAGCTGAAAGACTAAAATGATGTCATTGCACGCCAGATGCGTGGCCTTTTTATCGTTGGGTCTAGCCCTGTCTATCTGCAATAAGTATCTAATTTATGAAGTATGGTAGTGATAATTGGGCTGAATTAGTGCTCTGATAAGTATTGCTGACAAATACTCCAGCCTTATTTCTGAGAAGCTGCTTTATAGATATGAAAATACTGTCCAATAGGGCAGAGTTTTGTAGCCATTGAATACTTCTTTAAAGTGGCATTCCTATATAGTACTTCACAGAAGCTGATGTAGTACTCATAGATTAACTTTTATGTACCCTATTATATGGAATCAGATGTGTAAATTCTGTTAAAATGGCCCAATTTTTATTGGAAATCCAGCGACTAAAATACTTATAAGTGTATGAAATAGTGAATGGTCATGTGTTTGCTGTTCCACATTATAAACAAAGTTAAAGAGAGGAGCTGATGAGACAGTCTTAACTCCATGCTTCATGCCCCTTTTTCCATTTTGTCACTGTGTGGGTGTTACCTTGACTTAATACACTGCACGTAGCTCTGTGTAATTTGGAAAACCAGTTTGCAAGCTTGTATTGCTGTGCTCTGTGTAAATAAATTTGCAGATATTATTTGTGCACTGGTTTTTTTGTTGTTAAAAATGTTTTGTATTTCAGATGACTTTTCTGCTGAGGAGCTAACTCAGCATATGTACTTATGTTGCTTGTAATACCTGTCTGATGATGTGATGAATGTGTAGAATATAAAATCAGTGAGTATGCAACTCTGGAAAACCTAAGCTTATGACCACTAAGCACATAACCGCAAAGAAGAAGAAACTGGCATTTGACATTTTAAGTTGTATGATAATTCTTACTCCCTTCCTTTCCCTGTGTTTCTGATCTGGGTTTGCCTGGTGTGGGAGAAATTTATATGGCTAAGTTAAAAGCTGTATTACTGCATGAGTAGGTGTGTAGAGCCTTAACAGTGTTCTGGATTAAAGGTTTCCAGTCACTGAATTCTCAGGCCATTGTAAGGATTTTGAGGAGAAAAGTATACTCAAGTATGGTTGGTCTGTCAGTGAATTTTACTTTGTAACTGTCAGACTTCCAAAAAGAAATTGTGTCCAGGCTTCTTTTTAGTTTCCTTTGTTTGGGGGAAATTTTTTGTTGGGGGAAGGATGTATGCTGATTCATCTTTGGCTAGTAAAATGACACTAAGAATTGTGCAGATATTTTTAAGGCAAGTAACTTAACTCATTGCCCTCACTCCTGGCTAGCTCTTTTCTTGAGCCAGCCAGCATTGATATGACTTGTCTTGCTCATCAAGTAAGTTTCAAAACTTTTGAATCCCAAGGGCAGGGAAAAGAAGAATTTCTAACGATGGAGAATGTTACTATTTCCTGAGTGCAGCTGGCAGAACACCTAAAGGCAGTTGAGAAAAATACACTGCCCCTGTGTTCATTTAGCTCTTCATTTATTAAACTTCCTCACTTCTTCAGAGGGTTTGAGTTCTGGGGATTTTTTGGTTTTACTTCAACACACACTGAATCTACACTCTGGATGAGTGTTGAGTTCTAGAAATAAACATTTATTGGCTTTTCCCATTCTCTCCTTCAGCTTGCTTGTCCCATGCAGACACATTAACACCTCTGCTCCCACACTTGAAGGACCAGTGCAGGCTAGAGGGCTGCTTGAAGTCAGGTGCATGCTAGTGCACAGAGAGCAGGGCTTTCTGACCCTGCCCATGAATGGATGCTCTGGAAGCTCTTTATACTTTACTGTCCCTCTCCTGTCCCAACCACTAGGAAAATGAAACCAGCAAGTATGATTATTCATGCCAAATAACTTCAAGATGTTTATCGCTGTCCTAAGTAAGGGCTAAGGCAAGATAATTAACATGTAGACAGAAATAGAAACTAATATGTTGATAGCAAAAGATCAGCAAGTATATATAGTGGAAGTACATGGATTACATAAAGAGAACCCTCCAAGGGCAGTTGTAAAAGTCTGGCAAGGATGAGAGAAAAGAATGAACTATATTGTTCTGATTTATAGCTTCTTAGGTGTTTGTCTATTAGCTTACAGAATTACCAACACATTTATTTTCATGTTAGTTTTCTTCCCCCATTGTTAGGTTTACTAATGTAGTTATTGGCAATTGACAGTCATTTTTGTGACTTGCCTTTTTTTTCTATTTTTGTGGTCTTGTGTCCTCATTTTTTGTGTCTTATCTACAAGTGGAGATTAAATTATAGAACTATTTATGACATTCAGTCATTTTGTATTCCCACTACTCCGTATACTCATTTGACTCCTTGTTCCTTCTTTCGTCCCTGAAAGTAATAAAAATTGTATAGAATAATTAAGGTTGGAAAGCACCTCAAAAATCATGAAGCCCAAATGGTCTGTGTTAAATTTCTCTACCTCAAAGGTGCTGCTACTGGGGAGTCTGTTGGATAGTGTAGGTATTAGGGAGTACTTTAGGTTTTCATTGCATAGCTTGACTACAGTTTTTGGAACTCAACTTTTAAAACTTCAGCCCCAGAATCTGTACCTTAGGGAAAGGTAAAACCTGAGAAAGCACAGCAGACTATGTTGTCATGTTATACTGTTCTTACCCATTTGGTTTTTCTGATTGTTGTTGCTCAAAGCAGAACAGTGTCCTGTTGCACTGATGAAGTCTGTGTTCAGTATTGGACATAATTTGGTAACTGGATGACAGCATGTATCTTTAAGCTGGTAATCTCCTTGTCCTTGTTCTCTTTCTTTGGGTCACTAGGGAGTCTCAAAAAAGAGATGGAAAGCAGCAAACTTGATGAAGAAACAGGGAAGAAAAACAGCTCTCTGATACTATCAGAACATCAAATCTAGAAGTTCTGATAGTCTTGCTCTGTTCTTGTTCCAGACAGTTAGTTAGCCCGTGGTTAACAAATGTTACAGGACCTGAGCACCACAGAAGAAATATTGCAACACTCAGGATTTTGTAATAGTGGTTTTGTAACTTTGACTCTTGGTTTCTACAATACAGCTCAGGATTTTCAACATAGGGCTACTGACTTGAATAACACTTCATGAAATGAGGCAGGAGTAGTGTGATTTATTTTATATATATTTTTTAATAATTAAAGTTATTTTGTTTAATCTACTAACTGAGACATTGTAGACAGCATTTTTGTTTTAATCAAGCATAGCAGTAAGGATATTAGATCACTTCAAATTGATTTTTTTTCTCCAGAATATTAGTTCTTGGATTTTTTTTCCTGAATTGTTTATGGTATAACCTTACTAAATAATAATGAGAAAATGGAACAGACTAGGGCTGGTTTCTTTGCCTTTTAAAACAAGTAATGTAAAAACCTTGTATGTATCAGTAGAAGGCTCAATGTTTATTTTAAATACTGAAAATTTATTTTGTGAGGTGTTGAATATTTTTAGAAATAGTTGATTTGTTTACAGCTAATATAATGCATTAAGACAGTAACCTATAATCCTGTTTTAGATGACAAAGTTATTTCTGAAAGATGGCTGTTTTTAAGACTTGTGAAGTCATTTTTCTTGGACCTTAGTAATGTGTAGAAGGTCTTGAGGACAGCAGAGGATTTTTTAATGTCTTACTCCTCCTGGGATCTGGGCATCAAAATTTAAATCTAGAGTTACAAAGGGATGCAAGTGCTTAGGATCTACCTGTCCTACTTTAAGCTGTGTAGTCCAAAATAGGGCTTTTGAAGACTTTCATAATCTCTGGACTGCTAGCAAGCTGTGACATGCTTGCTATATAAAGGTCTGCAGCTTGGTTGCCAAAGGTTTCGTTCTTTTGAGCAGCTCAAACTCCTGTGTAGCCTTTTATGAGGCTTTACAAAAAAAATACGCTTTACCTGTCACTCATAGATGCTGCAGTTATCTCAGCAGCCTCAGAGAATGCAAAATGACTCAGTAGCAGGCTGAAGAGCAAACCTTCTTTACTTTCTTATCAGTATTCACCTTGGATGTGGAAAGCCTGTTTTCCTTTTACGCTCAGGTGATTCATGGCCATGTTTTCCAGGTGAGCATCCTAACCGCTGGCCTATGGAGTCATGCTTGGTGCTTCCACTTCCGAAGTCTTTTAAGACACTTGACAACCTAATTCCAGGTCAAGGACAGGATCCAAGACATACTCGGAATGATTTCCCATGTCAGCTCAAGTGGTTCACTGCTTGGCATGATACTTAATGGTGAATCCTCAAGTATCTGTGTTTCTGGGTACAGGTTGTGAGCTTGGGAACTCAGGCCTCTTTTCACTGCATGTGTATCCCTGTTCGTATCTTGACAACATTAAGGGGCTAACCACTGCATCCCATCTTCCTGGGGGCCTGGGGAGAGGAAAGGAGCTGCTGTTTATTCCTGTCCTTCCTTCAGGCACCCACATTAGGTGCTCCCAGAGCACTGTAGGCTTGTTACCTATTACTTTCTTTCAGAGTCAAATTTAATCTCCGTGTCAGCATCTACCCAAGTTATTGAGTTGTCCTTCAGAGCTCCTTCTCTTTTCCTGAGCTGAGCCTGTTTTTAAGTGAGGGCTTCTAAGGAAAGGTGCCAAGAATTTGGTATAAGTAGTCTTTCACGCTAAGGTAACTTTTACACTAAGTTAACTTCATAATAGCAGAGGGTTTCACTACTAGAAGGGGATTTTAGCCTGTGGCACAATAAACATCCTTAACTTTAACCTAGTAAGTAGAGCCCATGGAAATAGAGGAAGCTATTCATTTGAGGAGCTATACATGATTATTAATAAAGTTTAAAACTTGTGGCTGTTGTTTGCAATTGTTTTATAAAACTTCATGCTTCTGTCATAACCCCATGTTATAGTAAAATGAACTAAATGTACTTAAAATTTTGACTTAACTGTAAGGTTTTATCTGAGGCTGCATGGGAGAGTTCCAAATGTCTTGTAAAAGCTTCAGTTTAAATTTAGTCCATTACTTAAATGGTAATGATTTTTTAAAATAGTACTTCATTAAAAAAAAAAAAAAACACCCCCAAAACCCACTCTCCCCAAAAAGAGAAACAAGAAAAGCCAATAAACTCAAACCTGTGTGTTGTGCTACATTTTGGAAATTGTTCTGAAACTGGCATACAAATAAACCAAAAAATGTCAGAAATGCAGGTTTTATGCCCTTGTCACTGCCATCAGTAGTTCAGGTTGTCTCTAAAAATCTCCCCTGCAGTTTTCTGATGAAGGTACTATTAAGAAAAACAAACAGTCAAACAAACAAAAACACTAAAAAAACCCCATCATCAAACAAAACCAAGAAACAATAAAACACAACAAAAAATACCAGCCAAGAGACAACCTCCCCCCCCCCCTGCCACGGAAAAAAAAAAAAATAAGAGCATACCCAAACCAAACCAAACAAAAAATACTAAACCCCAAGCATCACAAAATAGAAACCGGAAAACCTCAACAGTTTGAGGCTTGGACTGAGGTTTTAATGAAGTGAGGGTGGCAATTAATCCATATAGTTGCATCGAAGATAGCTTGGAAATGGTTTCTCACTGTAGTGGGGGGAAAAAGTATTTTCCCAAATCGGTTCCTCCTAATCTCTACATTTCAGTCTGTGTACTTTTTCCACAAAATTACTGAAAGCTATTGACCTGAGGGATTTGTTTTCCGTTCCAAAGTCTCGACATTTTCCTCCTGGCTAATTACAGCCTATTACTCTAGACTTTGGTCCCTTAGCAGTAACATTTTCCATCTTAAGATGGGTTGTCCCATTCCAGTGAAGAGCATGTTGTCTGAGTGCTGAATGGAATTACTACCAGTGGAAACTATGCTGCAAGCGACTCGATAAAGCAGCTGCTGTGCAAACCTCAGCTGTTTTTTCCATCCTCCCGAGCACTGGTAATTAGCATAGGGAAGCTGACTAATGTGCTCACGTCACCTCTTTCCAGTCGCCGCTTACATTTTGTTCCTGACTGCCTCAAAGCATGCAGGACTTTGTTCAGGAATTCGTTGTCACATACAGGATGCTCTGAAACCTACCTTTTTTTTTTAATTAAGGGGCTGGACTTCGTTCCCTTATAAACGCTGCCTGCAGGACCAGCGGCTTCCTTAAGTCGTTGGCTGCAGCGGAACAGAGAGTGTTGCTTTGGCGAAGCACAAAATGCATTTTAGAAATTTTAACTACAGTTTTAGTTCTCTGATTGCCTGTGTGGCAGATAGTGATGTCTTCAATCAAGCAGAAACGAGGGTATGCACTATTTTATTTCTATGGACTACTTGCATTTGTAGGTGCTGTCTCAAGTTGTTTAAAGTACAGATACCTTAATAGCTTTGTAAGAAAATTTCAGTTTGAAATGAGGGTCTTGGGTTTTACAAGCCTGTAACATATGTCTCTGATCTGAATGACTCTTAACTCTGAAAACTGTTAGATCTTAGGCTATGTGATCTGGAAAATTATCAGAAGTTTGCATCCAGACTTTCTTGACTGTCGGTATAGTATATTCCTCACTTCAGTTTTCAGCAAATGTTTGCATCATAATTTTTGTATTAAGATTCGCTTGATTTATAGCACACTTTGTACTTTTCATAGGCTTTTTTGGCTAGCACTGTAGCATAATGTTACAACTCTTAAGAAATCTCAGATTTGTATTTAGTTGACTAGAATTCATAATAATGTACATAATCCAGTCCTGATACAGTGAATTGTTGACTGCTGAGATGCCTTAAGGACAAAAATAACATTTTGTTTAGCGTCAGGTTGCTAGGATGATATTTATGACCTCTAAAAAAACTTTATATATTGTACAAGTCTTGCAGGTACTCTCTTTTTTAAAATGTTGCATGTAAACTTTGAAAAGCACATGCGGGCTCAGCTTATTTCTTATGGTCTCATCCAGATCTCTCTGGAGTACAGGAAGCTAACAAGTACAGGCTTTGTGTGTAGAGGTTCCTTGTCTTGCTTCATAGCTCATTTGGAAGAAGCCTAAGTGTGGCTCAACAAGAAACAGGACAGCTCTGATTTTAGAGTAGCTTTGACATACAGTGGTTCTGTGCATAGCTGTGGTGAGTTTGTGAAATGGAGCTTTTCAGAAAGGAAAATGAAATTCTGAAGTAATCACTGCCTTCTTTTGTAATCTTGGCTTTTTTTCTCCTCATTCAAAATGTAACAGTAAAAAAAATTAGGTAATGTGGTTTTATTTTTTTTTAACGCTTGTTTATTTTGGCTTTTTACTGAACCTTCTAGTAAGGCTTTCTGAAGAGAAAATATTTGAAATCTGAATGCTTGATCTATTGCCATCACTGAAATAAGGCTTGCAACTAGATACTGCTTTTTTCTCAATGTGAGCCTGAAACAATTCGCAAGAGCATGGCAGCTTCAGCATCTCCTGCTTCTTTCCCCTCCTTTGATCTGGTATCCTGAAGTAAGAGTAAAAGGACTCTTCATATAAATGGCATAAAAACCAGCCATGTCAGGTTTGCCAAGATGCCCTGGGAGCACAGATCCAAAGAGCAAAATGGAGATAGCCAGCTACTGGTAAAGGTGATTCAGTCTTTTTCAGAAGATAGGACAACAAAGTTAACTCAACTGCAGACCTGATGAGGGCTTGGTCCAGTTCCTACTCTTTCTACACAAGTCAAAACAGAAAGTGTGTCAAAGGCCCTCCAGGAGCTGTATGATTAGTACTTCAGATTTTTGTAGGATAGTGGGAGCCTTTTTAGAATTCAGTTCCAGAAATAGAAGAGGCTATTAAAATAGAGTTAGCTAATATATTCACTTTCATAAATGAAAGCAGAAGCTTTTAAAACAGGAGATGTTCATTAACTGTATTATGCATGCTGGGTCACTGAAGAAAATTACATTTAGCTTGCAAATGTGTTTTTTTGTTTCTTTATTAAAACTGTTTTGTTGGTTTTCTTGAAAATTTCACACTTAGACAAAGGCATGTTTGGCAGACATGGTTTTCAAGGCCTTTGGATATTAATTTTATAAGACAAGCATTTCTTTTCAATATCTAGCCAATACTGCTATTTCTGTTATGTCACTAAATCAAAGTACCATGTTCAGCACTTACTTGATAATCTATTTTTTAATAAGGAAGAAAAATTCCGCTATAGAGAAAACAAGTGATAGGTTAGAAATATTTATTATAAAAAAGAGAGAAGAAAAAGAACTCTAAGCTGTTTTAAATACCTCAATATTCAAGTGGTAGTGTACCCCTACTAGTAGCTGTTTTAATTTATTTTTGTAATTTATTTTTGTGTTTCTTTAGGGAACATGTAGAGTGTTGCATTTTCACTTTCTTCTCTGGTCCATTCTTTTCAGGCCAAATTTGAATCACTGTTTAGAACATACGACACAGATATCACCTTTCAATATTTTAAAAGCTTCAAAAGAGTACGAATAAATTTCAGTAACCCATTATCTGCAGCAGATGCTAGAATCCAGTTGCACAAGACAGAGTTCCTTGGAAAGGAAATAAAACTGTATTTTGCTCAGGTAAGTCCTTTTGTCATTATTCTTAAAAGGTACTAAAGCATAACTTGTGATAAGCTTCCACACGTTATGCTAATAAACACTGATAATTTTTTAAGTTTGATTAGAGAATCACACATTGTTCTAAAGCTACAAGTATTTGAAGGCTATTGCATATTTTGCTTTTATGTCTCCCTCTGGATTGTTTTGATAACCTCGGGGAAAGGGAGTAGATGATGGTAAGCAGCACAAGGACTATTTAATGGGGTGGGGGAAGCCAAATACAGTCTGTCAGCAGTACACATGCACACATATGTGTGCTCAAGTTTTATCTGAGGGAATCCAAAATGCAGAACTGCACATTCAGAACTCTACCTTTTGGTCCTGCTTTCACTTTTACAAATTGGTTTGGTTAGCACACGTTTGTACTTGAGGTTTGCCATCAAGTGAGGCTCTAGAGCTGGCTATAGTCTGCTGCTAAAGATGCAAAATTCAGGTTCTGGCAAACGGGGTGCTTTTTGGTAGTTGTTGTGTATTTTCCTCTGTAAATTTAATGGAAAAAATAATTTGTGTGTGTCTGTTTCAGATGTCCCTAGGGACAGTCCTGAAGGAGCCAGTTTATTTATATACCTTCTAGAATTCTCACCACTCTCACTTGTGGTAATGAGTTTCAGCATTTGTCATTAGGCCTTAAAGCTCATAACCAGCTTCCTCCTACTTCAGTTTTTTAAGGGCAGATATTTTCTGGTGAAATTTTTGTAAAATTTAATGATGAGAAGCAGCAGATTTGCATACTTCATTGCATGTTTCATCAGAGTTAATGAATGGGATGGCTTGTCTGTATTTTGTATACTGGGTCTTCCATATAACCCTCTTCAGTAATATTGTTATGTGCTGCCACCTTGAGTGCCTGTTACAGCATAACATCTCTCCAAACCTTAAAATTCCTCACAAACGATGAATTCATTGATAACAGTGAAACAGCTTTAGCTATTTTTGCTTTTTTCAGACTTTGCACATTGGAAGCTCGCATTTGGCGCCACCAAATCCAGACAAACAATTTTTGATTTCACCTCCTGCCTCTCCACCTGTTGACTGGAAGCAAGTAGAAGATGCTACACCAGTCATTAATTATGACCTTTTATATGCTATCTCCAAGTTAGGACCAGGTAAGAACGAGTAGAAACCTTTAAAACTTCCTGAATTTCTACAACTTTTCAAATTAATTGCCATCTACCAATTAAATTTCTAATACTAGAAAAAAGTATTACTAAACAGTAGTTTCTGAGACGTATAGTAATTCTACAGGAGCACTTGGAAGGCCTAGATCTCTACAATGTAATTTGTTTTGTGAGTTGTAGAGATCATGAATGTTAACTTCAATAATATATTAGCTTGTTCATCAGAAGCAGCTTCCTGAAAATGAAGAGGCAGTTGCGTGGTTGTGTTCCTTATGAAGGGGTTGGAATGTCCTGTTTCAGATTCAGATAACAAAACCACTTAACAGCTGTGTAGCTCTGTGATAGGATTATCTCTGCATCTGAGACAGCAGTATGTGTAGGAGGGAAACTATCAGTATCAACCTCATTTTCTTTTGGAGTTAAGAGTCAGAAGTTCCTTCCACTCCTGGCTCCTGCTATTTTTATCTGGTGTAGTTTATTCATTTATTGGAAACGTTTGAGATAGCTTCAACCTGAGATGAAAAAATAGCAGTCTTGTCTTTCTTCCCCACTGTCTAAACTAAAAGAGATATTAGGAACATGTACTTAGCCCTTATTTCTAGTGCTATCTCATAAGTTGTTTGTCATTTCAGGTAAACATGCTGTGTAGTCTGCTTATAGGTCTTTTTATGAAAAATAGTACACAGATAGGAGAAACAGTTATACTTGCAATTTGTATTAAACCAAATACTACTTTCATAAATGGATATAAGGGTCAGCTAAGTTGTTCTGGCTCTGAATTTAAACATGTTTCCACTTTTCTGTGATTAATGATCACATCCTCCCTTCATGTTAATTTGTATCTCAGTTAAGAAAACTTTCTTGATGAGAATGGAGGCAAATTGTATTTCCCAAAATATACACCTCTGATTTAACCTGTCTGCAGTGGTACTGTTAAGTTCAGAGGAGAAAAATGACCATATTCAAACCAGTCTCAGAATAAAAAATACAGTCTGAATCATTTTACTGTAGTATTTTTATATACCTATATAAAAATATAGATATACCATCTTAGGGAACACATCATGTTAGTTCATCTGGTAAGGGGTGGAGAAGGTGTAGGGCAGAATTTTTAGTTCCTTATGCATCAGCTTTCCATGTAGTAGTTTTGTGGTTGACTGTATAGATTTTAATAAAAATAATGTGCATCTCACAGACTACTAAGGAATTCTTACCAGTAAAAATTCATCCCTTTACAATTTGTGAAGGGACAAAAATCTGCACTTATGCTGGCATGAAAGTTGGAGCAGATTATTGTTATTTTTTAATAAATGCAGTCTTTTAAATTGTATATGAATCATAATGGCAAGAGCAGCTTATAGGAGGTATTATACTTGGAAGTGGAGGTATAAAAACTAAACACTAAAAGTTGGTCCTTTTTCCTGTGCAAGTTCTGTTACTGAGATTCACTACAGTAAGCACAGATCTGTGATCCTTTTTCTCATGAGATTTTTCATATATAGTGTGAATATTGAGCCCTATAAAACTCTGCCTCTCGATGTGGTCTTCTTTGGGATATGAACTCAGTGACTTGGTACCAAGAAGCAAACAGTGGTTAGTCTAGCACAATGGCTTGTGAATTTCTGAAGAACTGGAGGGAAGAGCCTTTTCCTCCATGGGGATGCACTTTGTGCCAGTTCCCCTTCCTGAAGTTCTCCAGGAAACAGAGCAGAGACCACTGCTTGGCTCACTAGAGTGTCCTGCTTGCCACAGGTGTTACTTCTTTTGAACAGCTGATGTGCAGGTCACTGTAGTGGTGAGAATGCAGACAGCTCTCTCCATTGAGAGGAGAATGAATATCGAGTAACAAGAAAAAAAACAAACAAACAAACAAAAAAAACCAAAAGGAGGGTTGATCAGGCAAGTGGTGAAAAAAATAGTTTGCACTTTCCCTGATCTAATGTAAGATTAAAATTATCCAACACCTGGTTGGATTTAAAAGGAATTCTTTAAATTATGGAGAATTATTATGGTCAATTAAAAATTGTATCATAGCTCTTTAGGCACTGGCTGAATTATATCCGAGTATTTCACCTTATTTGTGAAACCTGCTGTCTAGCTCTGCTGCTCCACAGAGTCCCCGAAGGGTGTTAGAGCTCCTCTGTGGGAGGCTGGAAGAACTGCATCCACCTTTCTTAATGCTGAAAGGTTTTTGGGGAAGGAAGATCCAGTGGTTTTGTCATACTTCAGGGAAACAAAAGTCTTCCTGAATGTGGATAAGTAATCTTGTTTGCTTTAAATGACAGCGCCCCCCCCCCTCTCCCCCCGAAGAAGATTTCAGATTGCTTATGTAGAGCACTTTCTTAAACACCTAGGATAACATCATTAAACTTGCTTTTAAGAGAGAAGCTGAGCTATGTTTCTTTGAAGACAGAAGCTAAATACTTCTGGATGGTAAATGTGACTCTTGGCAATGCACCTGCCTGCACCATCTAATGCAGTGCCATCAGGTTTTTGTCATTAGTGTATTACTTACACATTTTTATGAACTCCTTTTAGTAATTTTTTTCATCTTTTTCTACATAATGGATCCTTTTTAACCAGTTCTACTAATATTTTAATTTTCAGGAGAAAAATATGAGCTACATGCTGCAACTGACACTACTCCTAGTGTTGTCGTCCACGTATGTGAGAGTGACCAGGAAAATGATGTGGAAGAAGAAACGAAGAAGCCCAAACCAAAAATTATTCAGACAAGAAGGCCAGATTATACTCCTACCCATTTAAGCTGAACAACTGTTGTTTTTTAAGCATTATGAGTAGATACATGCAAGGGAAACATTTGCTATGGAAACAGCAGGTCACAGGTTTGGTGGCAGCAGCAGCAGTTATAGTAGGAGAAATTCCTACTATATACTACTAATCCTACTTTTGCTCAGAAAAAATACAGGAAGTTTCATCCTTATTTTTGATGCTGCAGTTTGCTGGGTATCATGAGCGTGTTCCCAGATCACTGAGAACAAGAGATAGGCAGAAGATGACATTTTGAGACATAACAGGACAAACTAGGTTTATTTTTGGGGGGCTACTGTAGGCAGTTCCATTATAAGGCAACTAGGGGAAGCTTTCTTTGTTCTGGCTCACATAAATCCTCAAACTAATAGGCAAGTCATTGTGTGGAGTACATAACGATAACAGAGGTGGTTTTCAAGATTAAGGTATGGGAATTGTAAACCTTTTTCTTCTAATAGATTTTGTGCATGTGTATTCTTGGTCTTCTAAAGTAACTTTTCATTATTTTCTATAGTTTCTCACATGTTTCTGAAAATCTGGGAAACTGTTTAAAGTATTTATTATCTCAGCATCCCGGACTTATTACAAGACATGTATATACCTATATATATTTATATTTGTTTTTATTGGCACTCATTTTCCAGCAGGCATACAATTTCTTCAGCACCTTATTTTGGTGCTATGCAACTTGTGCTTTTAAAATTTTAACCTTTTGAATGCCTATGTAGGTTTTTATCTGGCAAAGTAATGGAAAAATGTGCAATAGAAAAGTTGTTTAAAAGAGTTGATTTTAAATTATTTAAGTTTAATTTATATCTTCAATAACATTTGTTCAGTAACTGACTTTCTCATTTGGAAAAATGTACTCTTAAATATATAAGTAAAGCTAATGTTGCATATTCACAATGATGTAATTTTTCAGTGAAAAAAATAGTAAGGGAGAGACATGAACTCTTCTCTGTATTATCTGAATCTGCATTGTTGTGAGCAAAGGTTTAACAGTGATTGAAAAATTGCACACAGTGTGTAGAACAACACGAAGAGATGGGAGTGCCTTTTCTTCATTCATTCCTGATATGAACTGTTCTACAAGCTGCACACTTGTATCTTTTTCTACTGGCTTTGTATGTCCATAAGTATAAACTTTCTTAGCTTTGCTTCCAAAATAAGCTGGTATTTAACAATGCTTAATGACAAGTAATGACACATACTTAAGTAATGGATATATGTGGGAGAAGTTTTAGGGTTTTTTATATGTTAGTGTTTAAAGACAGTAGCTCATCACATAATTTTAAAGGAGGAAAGATGCCAGAAGTTTGTTTTATCACTTGTTTTTTAAAATTAAGGTCCTCACTTTGAAATAGGTTTCAGTATTTTTTCTTACAATATAGTAACTGATATCTGTAGGAAAATTTCACTTACAGTTTTAGAAGAGGGGGTGTTTGAACCTTCTCCATATATATTTTAGAAATCAAAGCATGGGTCTCTGTTGGTTTGATTTTACCTGCAGTTGGTCTGAGAATGAGTTCTGTAGCTGGAGTTAATATAAAGAAGTCCATTCTGTGCCATCTGAAGAAAACATTGACTTAAATGCCCAGGTTCATACCTCGTTTTTAAATAAATAGTATATATTTTTAAAAAGCAAGGTGTACAAAAAAGCCATTCCAAGCTGTGGTGCAGTATAAAGGCAGTGTTACTGAAGGCCTGTCATAATACTAAGCAAAATAGAAATGGATATCCTGTGACCACAGAGAACAGGAGTGTACTGAACTTCAGGAGTACTTTGCAGTTACAATCCTATTTTGATGGCTGTGCCCTGTAAACTGAAATAAATGCTGAGACTTGGGTTCCTAGACCTAACTCAAGTAGCATTTTCTCCCTGTTAATATTGTTAAGAGCTAATGCCATGTATTTCTGGAGCCATCTTGTATGGAAATGAGGGTGCATGAGGTTACTTTTTGTGTTACTAGGGTGTAACAGTCAGCTGGGTACAGGGACTGCTTATTAACACTCAAAATAAATAAATTAAATACAGAGAAACTTTGTAGGTTTGCCACAACTTCCCTTAAGCTTTTCCAAGATTTTTTTTTTCCATGTTTCTCAAATTACTGCTGCACTTGGTGTTAGACTTCATTCAATTCAAAATTTTTGGAATAGTTCATTTTCTGTTCTTTTTCCATCTTTCCATGCTTACCAGTCAAAGCATTAGTTTTGCATTAGAAACCAGGGTAGTTGCTGTTCTATTTCCTAGCAATCATAAGAAATCAGCTCTACCTTTCAATTAAAAATAACAGAATATTAAATGCCAGTATGGTTTTCATCATTTTAGCACACTGACATCTGCCTCATAAGATGGGCACTAGAAACCATGGAAGTCTTGGAATGGCTAAAGTGTGGTTTCCCTTCTGATGGTATTTACAAACAGAGCTTGTTAGATGCTAATTTGCCTGTCTTTTTGGTTTTATATACTGGCTTGTGCCACCTTCTGTTCTTTACTACAGTGTGTTGCTTGCTTTTTCTGTTTGTTTTGGGGTTTTGTTGGTGGTGGTGGTTTTTTTTTTTAATGTTCAGATGAATGCTGTTAGTGTTTTATACAGTTGTATAGAATGGAACTTATTTAAATTAAAATATTTTGTCTTCTTGTAAATGTTGTGGTATTTATGCATAAAACTAGTTGAAGATTTTGTGCCAAAATCATAACTTTAAGCTTCTTAACACTTCTGATTTGAAAAAGGTAAGAATATTGTCCTAGGTCATATCCTTACCAACCAAAATAATTGATTCAGAGAAAAACTTTCCAGCCTTCTGCTTATGAGACTTGTGTGTTCTCAAAGTATGAGAATCTAGTAATGAATAAAATAGTACAGAATATTCCAGTTTAAAACTGATTCTTCAGAGCCTGAAGTTGACGTACTTCATACTAAATGTATCAGAATCTTACTATTCTATAATAATCCCTGTGCATTCATTAGATCCTTACCAGTTTTCTTCCACAACATTAGTAATTCTATTTTGAAATCTCTCAAAATATGAAAATGTATCAGCATTTAAATGGCTTTACGTAGTAACTGTAAGTCTTTGTGTTGCAAAACATGTTATGCAAAAAATGCTTTGAAGCTTTCACTCTCAATATGGATAGAAATCCTTTCACATAAGAAAGGAGTTACTGATATTAATGTTCATCATTCATCTTTCCTTATGGCTGGGAAGTATTGATGCTTGTAAGAAATTGTTTTATATGCAGAAGTGGTTTGAAATAACAAAGTGCTGCTGCATGCAGGTCCATCCAGGGGAATTCCTGTATAGCATAGCAGAAATAACTTCGTTTTAAGTAATCTAACAAAATATAGAAGATAAAATAGCAATTCTAACTGAGACATCCTGCTTTACATCAAACTTATAATTTATTTTTCTTTTTGGAAGTATAGTTCACATCTTATGATTTGCCCTTTACATAAGGACAGCATGCACAATCTCATAAAGCTGTAGGATATCACTAGCATTCCTCAGTTTGCAATACTTGTTACCAGCTCAGTGCCACACATTGCTATTGTTGGATTATGCATTTGTGCATGTGTTAAGGACCTTACTTGTTACCAACGTGACTTAAAAAACTTGGAAGACTAAAGTTTTTTCTAATCAAAACTTTGTTTTTCAAAGCAGCAACAAGTGTAGTAACTTTGATATTTGAAGTAGTGGACAAGTGTATTAGTTGTTCTTACATGGTCTAGACTTGTCAAGGGTGGGGAAGGAATGAACTCCAGCAACTCTCTGTTATCCCATTTTAACAGTTACAGCACAGATTTTGCCCTAGGCACAATCACTTGCCTTGTCAAGTTTTGCTTTGTCACACTAGAAGGAATGTCTTGGAGACAAGTCCTTGAACTTTGAATGGTGAGTTGTATCTAAAAAGCTTGCCTGCTTTCCCTGGTATATCCAGAACCCTCTCCCAATTCCAAACATACAAAATTATACCTAGGGATAAACTTTTACTCTATGCATAGACTAAGTTCAGAATTTCACTTAGCAGGTCTTGCTTCACTTCCTCTGTTACCTTTACTTTTATCCTGGCTTGCCCAACACTCTTTGGAAGCATCTTGCAGAAAATTTTACTTGCTTATGCTTTTAATAATTTGTGTTTGAATGTCTAAAAAGAAGAAAAAAAGCAAACCAATGGTAACAATGATAAGACCCTGAGATACTGTACATTACAGTGACTAATGCAAGATCACAAAAGTGACTTGATGAGTAGGTGACAGGATGGTTCTGGCAGGACTGATTTATCTTCCTGACCAAATCTCCATCGATAAAGTAGTGATTATCACACTTCTTGTCATTTATATTTATGTATCTAAAATTCTGGCATCTCTGGCATCTTGCTTGTATTGTCACCTCTGGCAATCCTGTCACCTATTCTGTTTTGGACGTTCTGCCTCTCAGAGACAACTCAAGAAGCTCCAGTTCTTGCTCCAAGCCCTACCCTTTTTCCACAGCATGTTATTTTGTATTTCCAAATGACTTAGAGTCTCTGAGATTTACAAGCATTTCCTACATCTCCCTTCTGAAATCACAAGGACAGGCATAGCTCAGTGGCTGTGGCTTCAGAACTCAGTTACAGGCTTTACCAAAGCCTGCAAAGATTTTGTGTGAGGGGAGCACAGCATGAGGGGAGCACAGATAGGAAAATTTTCAGTAGTCTGCTCTAGCTGCTGTATTTGGAGCCATTATGTATTTATAAGTTGCACTTGGTAGTCTCAGTTGTTTCCATGGAGTTAATTTCTTGGGGTGGAGTTTTTTTGCGCTTGTGCCACCTGGAAATCTCTCACTTTACCTCTTTTTGTTATGTCCTCCTTCCAATATATTGAAGTTTATTGTGTACTGTCTACTAAGCAGGTCCTTTACCTATCTCCTTAGCTTTTACTTTTGACTATTTGCTTGGACTTGCCTGTATTTTGAGTGTCTGCATATTTTCTTTCTATTGAAGTTGTGCCAAGAACTCATTTTGTTTGCAGTTTCGTTACTACCACATCTCACTTGAATGAAGCACCCAAGGTGTTGTGTCATTTATTAATCCTAATGAAGTTATAAGTGATTTTCTGTTTGCTCTGTGTTGCATGTCAAGTATACATGCTTCTCCTGATGACATGCACCTGCAACACTGGCAAAGCCATAATCAGTTCCCTATCTTGTCGGGGGTACTGGGATACCTTCAGTAATTCTGGAGGCCCAGGAACAATTTCAGCTGTCATGACTGTGGGGCTGGCTGCTATTTACTATTGTCCAAATCTCTGGAAATTTTTACTGTGTCTGTCCTACTTTGCCTTTTCCCAAGTCTAGCGAGGTGACGCTCATTCGAGGACAAATGTACAAAGAGCCCTAGGATGTTGGCAGGAGTTTGACTTAGGTTTTTGGTTTTTTTTTAACTATTAATTACTTTTTACCTTGTGCTTTTTAGTCAGGGTAAGTTCCTTGCATCTCGTAATACTTCCATTTGATGCTGGCGATTTCAACGAGTAATCAGAGTTTTGCTCACAACTCTGCTGTTTCCAAAGTCAGTTTGTTCATTTTCATATTTGGAGCTTCACTATTTGTGTTAAAGGTTTTAAAAAAACAGGGACTTATTGAGGTACTGGAGAAATCTGGAGGAAGAAGTAGAAGATTTATCTGTCTGAGTATTTTTTTTACAGCTGAGCATTATGTCTCTTGACTGAATATTTGGAAGTACTCCAATTATCAAGCCTGTAAGAGCAGTAAAGAGGAAAAGCTGAAGAAGTCCTTTAAGTGTCATTCAGATAGATATTGTCATTATTTGATTCCCTTGGTGGGAATGTGTTGTGCTTTTTGGAGTGCGTAGAGCTAGATTTAAGCATGTTCTGGAGCTTCCCTTCTGCATCTGTAACAATTATTCTAAAGCTTGAATTGCATCTTTCCAAATATGACAGACTTTTAAATGGATTTTGGTGGAATCATCTTGGTGTGGTTTCCTGACAGTGTCTCTCTCTTGTAAGGAAAACTAAATATAAGAAGCTGACTTCCACTAAGTATATGTGTAGTACTGAAAAACTAAATAAAAGATGACCAGCTATAGCAAGTGGCTGTTTCTGGTTACAGCATTGCCAGTCTTTGGTAATGACTTTGAAAGAAACTTAGTTTTTAAGCTTTATAAGTCTTATGTTTTTATTTTGTGATCCAGTGTACAAATGAAATTATATATGATTCTTGGTGAGCTGCTAATTTGTATCAGATGGATTCAGGAGGTCCAAAGAAGTTTTTGGATATGGTTTGGGGTTTTTTTGTTTGTTTTTTTTTTGTTTGTTTGTGGGTTTTGTTTGTTTGTTTGGGGGTTTTTTGGTTTTTTTTGGGGGGGGGGTTACTTTTTTCTTTTTTAACAAAAATTAAAAACAATGCTAGAACTTGGTTTCAAAGTGTTAATGAATAAGAATACCTTGGAAAATACAGAAGCATTCTTGCATATTCTCTAAAAAGAGATCCTGATTTTTTGTGTGTGTATGTGCATAATTTTCAACATGCTGTTTTCTGGTTTGCTGCTTTTTCCTCTTTTCTACCTCATACCTCTCCCTTAATTGATTTGTGTGCTGTACGGTTTGAATAATAACTTACATCCCAACTTGGATGCAGTCCTCAATAGAACTGTGCATCTACTTTTTTTCCTTATGGGGCTGGGGGATAGGGGAGACTTGTGTGAATGGAGCCTTAAAGCATAACTAAATTGTCTGATTTCAGTGAATTGAAAGAGGTACGTGGAGGTGCCCATAGGTGGAGCTAAATATCAAGCAGAGTCACTGCATACTACTGAAGAAACCTCAAACCTAATCTCCAGCTAAGGCTTCCATCACAACAGCAGCTGTGGAAAATAAATAATTTCACTATTAGATTACAAAAGCAGGGTATTCCTTGTCCGTGATCCCTTTGAATATAGTTGACCTGAAACAGATCTGTGGTGTACAGAAAATCTTATAGGGAAACACTTGTTAACAACGAGGAGCTATTTAACAGCAAGTTGCAGTGTGGAACACTCTGCTATGGTTAATTTCATGGATAATTCATGTATACAAAGTGTTTTATTTGGCCTGCTAAGTGGTTTTCAGGGCAGGTTAAGTATTGGAAGATAGCTAGCAGTTAGTTTCACATCTCTACTTGTTAGAGGACCAAAAGGATACAGTACAAGTTTCATAGAATTGGCTGGGTTGGAAGGGACCTCAGAGATCATCAAGTCCAACCCTTGACCACTACCGCTGCAGTTACCAGACCATGGCACTGAGTGCCACATCCAGTCTCTTTTTAAATATCTCCAGGGATGGAGAATCCTCTACTTCCCTGGGCAGCCCATTCCAGTGCCTAAACACTGACAAATCCGTCACTTTCTAGAGAAATAAATGCACACAAGATCTCCACGTTTGCTCTGGTGAAATGCCAGCTGACTGCTAATTTGTCCTTACAGAGCATGTTTTTAAAACCAGTGTTTCTCTCAAAGGCTTCAAAAGCAGCAAGCCAGTGAACTCTAAAGACTGCAAGGGAATTTCTATTCAGCCAAGTAATTATTTCTCAAACCTATGTTTTAGATGCTTTATGTGTACTCTATACCGTGTTCACAGGAGAGAAAGTGCACCATGAGCATGCACATGCTATTACAGCCCTTGTGAGGGAATTGAATTATCTTGTTATGATACCAAAAGCCCAAACTGTTACGTGTTGTAGCACACAGGATTCTGGCTGAAGGCAAATGAGCTTGTCTGAGATGAAGGACATCTAGAAGGAGTTTTACTTTTTGGGGTGGGAAAAAAGTGCTGCAAGGTGAAGTCATGCCTGTTACTGCTTTTCCAGTCTCTATAGTAGCTTTGTCTGAAACGAGGTAGCTGCCCAAGCTATCTCAAGATGCATTTCTTAGATGTTCTGGAGTTATTCTTAAGACCAAAAGGGGTTAGGCTTGTATTTCCGCAGCCATGCACAGGATTTCATTTGGAGATAGGGAAAAGACTTTCAAGAAGAGTTTTTGCATGCTGAATTCTATTACTCCAAGTGTTTGGTTGTTTTTTATTTTTTTTCATAAGATTTCCTATACTGAGATTTTTTAGGAGGAGCAAGTAACAGACAGACTGAGGCAGTGGGAAGAGAGGGAGAATGCTGTGATGGAAAAAGTGGTAAGAGGAAGATGGAGAACAGAGGCAATCCTGGGAGCATGTGAACTGATTTGATATTAGGAAACTGGGAGGAAGCACAGGGCAGGCTGTCACTAGTGTAGTCTGCTGGTTTCTTGGTGTTCTCAACACAGTTGTGTGATCTGTGACCTGCTCTGTCACTAGATCCAAGCCATTTCCAGAACTTCAGGGCACATGTATGGAGAAAGGGGTGACTCTCCCTCTCTCTAGTCTGTGGTTCCCGAATGAGAATGTGGCCTCATCAGACCATACCTAGGACACTGTTACCATAATTTTCCCCACCTGGGCTAATCAGTGAGGTGGCCAAGTGTCAAGCTTCTCAGGTCACACTGGCATCTGTCACATTCTCACTTCTGCCTGCGTTCTAACCAGGGTGGAGGGTCACCTAATAGCTTCCAATGTGATGCAGCTGTATGCCTGCCCTGGCTCTTTGGCTTATGCCAGGCTTGCATGAATTCATTAGGAAAAGGAGAGGCAAAAGAGATGGCTGAAGCAGAGATGAAGGGTCTGCAAATAGAAAAGAACCAAAATGGGGAGTTTAACCTGGACATCAGGGGAAGCTTGGCTCAGATTTCCACTCCCAGCACTCCTCACTGCCCTCACGTGCAGACTCACAGTGGATGCAGAAGTTCCAGAGGTTCTTCCTATCCACTGACACTGTGACTGCTTTAGGGGACTGCCATACCAATTCACTCTATAGAAGCTCTGATCCAGCAGCTGGACCTGTGCCCCTGGCACTTCACCTTCCTCTCCCAAAACACGTTCCACATTGCCAGGTTGCTCATGTAGCATCAGGTATGTCTCAACTTCCTGCCCTCCTCCTGATTTTTAAGGTTGACAGAGGGTAAGCCTCTACATTCTTATGCTCCATTTGCACATATTTATTACACTGACCTTCTTTCACCCCTTGAACCAAGGGGACAAGTCTAATGGCCTTGCCAGTCATGGTGCTGCTGATCAGGATCACTGTGTTCCGAGGTTCAATCGAGCACAACTATGGTTTGCTATTATTTTTAAAAGCACAAGCAATTGTAATATCTTGAATTATTCTTAAAGCTAAGGACTCAGGCCTTTTCTGAATTTTTTTTTTTTTTAAGTATCAAGGAGAATACATAATTCAGTCTGACAGCAGCTACATGTTACATGCCTGTTCTGTGCTATATAGCTGAAGCTCATCATGTGAAAAACCATAAGGAAGCTGCTGCACCATGAGGAAGTCCACTTAGATGCAATGTGCTCACAGTAAGCAGGGAAAAGCCAACCTAATTATAGTGAAGACTTCTACTGCCATAGATCTCTTGAGAAAAGATGAGATTAAAAACTGCAGGCACATGAAAATAATGCAGTTTGTGCTGTGGGAAATCTTCAAGCAGGGACATGGGGCTGTTTTATCTACCAGTGAGGTCTTGAATTCACTTGGGTGAATCATGAGTAGGTATTCAGTTTGAAGTCTCAGATGTGCTAAATAATTTATATTATTCTAATACTAAAAAAAGCCTAACTAAAACTAAACAAAAGCCCCAAGAAATCTGATGAGTAAGCCATGAGTTTTCTAGGTAACTTCAGCTCTGGATACTCTCTCCTTCCAGGGGAGCATTATACAATGGAAACTTTGACACAGCCTTAATTATAGGCTAGTTCTGCTGCAATATAGCTCCTGTACTTAAGTCAAAACACTTCCTGAGCATGGTACAGTGTTTCAGCACGTACTTGCTGAGGAGTGCTTCTAATGGCTCACTGTTGATTAAGGAGAGTGAATTAGCAGCCAGAATTTTTGCATGAGATTAAGAAGGTTTGGTACACTATGCTGCTAAATTCTCTGCCAAATTGTGTAGTATGGGACAGGTATTTACCAAGAACTTCCCCTGCTTTGTAAGTGTGGAAACACGAGGGGAAGGAATTAAGGGGTGTTCTGCTGGTTAGTACATACCCAATCTTTCTTCTCCATAGAGCATGGCCATGAATTAACTCATCAACATGTCCCATAACTTCCTTCTATTCCAAAGATTTCCAAAATGCATTTGGGTAATAGTATTGCTCAGTACTTGATCTCTGCCCTTGCCTCCCTTATCCATCCATCACGATGCCAGAGCCATCTTGGGACTCATTTCATGCTTAGCCCAGTTTTCCATTTCTGAGTATGCCAATACTGAAGCAAGGTTTTGCTTCAGTATTGTTTTAGGGGTACGTTGCTCATCAGATAATAGGGTGGTTGAGGACTGTGGCAGATGTATGGGCTCTGAGGAGCAAGGGAGAACTGCTGAGGTTAAAAGCTATGATTAATCATTCACCAAAATTCGTGATGATGGGTGTGCTTTGCAAATGGCAGGCTCCAGTAGGTCTCAGTGACAATCAGTGTTGAGCTACAGTGTGAGCAGAGGACAAGGCACCCAGGCATGTGACAGCAGACTGAATAAGTCTCTGAGCACAAGTGGGGTGTTGGTAGAAAGAGCCCCAGTCTATGGCTTGGCTCTGAGCACCCTGGAGTGGAGGAAGCTTTCAGA
Source organism: Phaethornis superciliosus (assembly GCA_023637945.1). Taxonomy (NCBI): domain Eukaryota; kingdom Metazoa; phylum Chordata; class Aves; order Apodiformes; family Trochilidae; genus Phaethornis; species Phaethornis superciliosus. The sequence goes on along the minus strand of JAJQWJ010000001.1, from coordinate 106,347,222 downwards.
ACTATTTAAGAGAACACTTTAAAAATAAAGTCCTACTGGCAATCAGTTATACCCTAGGGCAGATGAGAATTGATCTCAGTTCTGAGAAGTTGCGTCACATCTGGAGGTCAGAGTGTGTGAGGTGAGCAGTAAGAGGGGTGGCAGTAAGGAGCTGATGTCAGCACCGATCATGTCCTTGGTGGTAGGTGCTGAGTCACACAGAACTGCCTGTGTGTCTAAATAGATGCTGGCTGCTGGCAGAAAAGGAAAACCACTGAAGAAATACATTTGCTCTGGTAGCCACAGGTAGCTCATCATAGCCCAAGCACACGCTAGCAAAGCTGTCACCGGCTGCTTAGGGTGAGTGGGAAGTGAGCAGGCTACCATTTTGCTGCTGTTAATCGACCCGAACAGCAGCACAGTGCCCAGTTGTCATAAAAACAAGCATTCCCTCAGCTGACTGCAAAATCACCCAACCTGGCTCTGGAAATGGCAGATTTCTGCTGATAACACTACAGCTTGGCTGGCTAGCAGGCTGCTTGCTCTCTGCAGATGCCTAGCTATTTCGCTTCCAAACATCTCAATTTCCCTGTGCTCCACTTGATTACACACTGCCAGATGGTGCAGAAAATTCTGCACCAACTCAACAAACAAACCCCACAAAGAGGACTTCAGACAGAAACCGTGTGTGGAGATCTTTCACTGCAGGTAATATCTGGGCAGGTGTGTGGGGTGATGGGATGATAGATGCAGGAGAGATGCCTGCTAGTGTCTCTAATGAGGGCAAAGAAATAAAGAAACCAGAAAGCTGATGTGGGGCTAGGGAGCAAAACAAGTGAGCAAAAGGCATACAGGTCTCATCTTCTTGGAACACTTCTACCATTTTATGGGGTTTTTTTGTAGCACCAGAAAGTCCAGCTGTAGAGGGGTAATCTATAGGAAAGTGAGTTTCCTTCATTGTGCTGCTTGTGGAATAAATGGTTTAAAAATATCTAGTACAGGTAAATATGGTATTTTGCAGTGATGAAGATTATAAAGTGCTTTTAAAGCATTTGCTAGAAAATGTAGGATGGCTTTTTAATGCACGTACAAAGTCTGTTCACAGAGACAATTGGACAGAATTCTTTTTGAAGCTCTGATTCTCCAGTCTGTCCAACATGACAGTAATATTACCAGGGTATTACCGGAGGCCCGTAAACACATCAGAAAACAGGCTGCATTAAACACCTGAACTCATCAGGTGTTGAATCCTGTCTGCACTAGCTCTCTTGCCAACACCATGAGCTGACTCCAGCTTAGGCCAGCCTTTTTGTTTGAATGAAGTCCAAACCTGGAAGCATGTGAGCATCCAGCCTCTTGCCATAATTTCCTTTATCAGCAGATCTGACACCCATGTTGTGCATCTTAAAACGGGTGTCAAAGCTCCATGTGCTGCTGCAGATGGGTCCTCATGCACTAACAGCTGCTCTCACATTTTCTTTTTCCATTAACTACTAAACAAGAACATAACTTTCCCCTTGGGGAGATGGGAGAGAGAGGGAGAGTCTGTGTCCTTTGCCAGGCCCCTGGCAGGTTCAGATACCCCAGCTAGCACTTGTAACTCAGCAGGCATTAAGGTCTTACAACTAGAAGCCATGTCCACAGCTGCTGAAGGAAGTTTTTCTGGTCGTGGAAGCTGAAGTTGTCTACTTGAAAGCGTTTTCATTGTAACCTACAGATTTGGAGCTACAAAGCACTACTACCTGCCCTTCCCACAAGTGCAATCCAAGTCTCTGACTATTAAAAGTGTAGTTAAGAAGACATTTGGATAATTTCACCCAGAGCCTTTTCCAGCTGGGGAAAATCCATTTCTTTTGTTTTTTAGCATTTCAAAGGGCCTAGAGCCACAAGACTTAACTCCTTCTTATTATCTTCAGCTGACTGCCAGGTAAAAGTGTACTGACAGCATCTTGATGGGGCTTGACCCATATCTTTGAGTTTTTTTCTTCTCTTTACAAGTAGCTGGTACTGATAATGGAGTAGAAGAGATGTTTCTGTGCATGTACAACTATAGAAATGGTGATAGGCACATGTTTGGAGTCCTTGTGTTCCAAATCTAAATATTTCCATGGTTTTAACCTCAGTTAACAGCATATTATCAAATAAACTGAAATTCCAGGGGATTTTTACTTTGAAGACTGAACAGAAGGCTTTTCTGTTTGGTTTGCTCTGAGCGGAGTTGGGTGGGGGAAATGTTCTTTTCCCTTCTTAGATGAAAGAAAACCCCTAATTATTTGCACTAACCTTGCTCTGAATGCAGCTAGCTTTGTTGGCTGGTTGCTTTTTGGGTAGGTGGGTAACGTCTGATCCACTTTCAAAGAAAAAGTAGCTTTGGTTGGAGAGATCTGACCAGCTGCTGGAAAGCTGGCCCAACAAACACAGACTTTGTGTATGCTCTGCAAAGAACAGTGCTGGGGTGTCAGCCTGTGAGCTGCCTCGTGCCCAGGGGCTGGCTGGTGGGAGACATGCCTTGTAATAAGTGGCACAAGCACCCAGCTCATTGGGTTGGAAAAATAAATAATAAATAATATTTTTTGTCTTTTGCAGACTACTGGATCAGATTGTGCAAGTGTAAAGGGCACTTGGTGTCATTTGGGGGTGTTTAAGTGCCTAGGGTCCTGCTTGGGGTTCTTCATGTACACAGAGAGCAGAAGTATAATTTCTGCCGAGAAAATTTAGTCATGCCATGTTTCCTTGCTTTAGAGTTGCTTTTGCCTTGCTGTGAGCATTTGTTTGGTGGGAGTCATGCCTACTGTCAGTCAGGTAGCTCTCACTGAGCCTGTGTTGAAAGCAGCAATTCACAAGTGATGCAGCATAAGCCATGCAGCAGAAAGGAAAGTGTTAAACAGCAGGGCCAAGGCACATGAAAGTGCTCAGCCAGAATTGCAGCAGCTCTTGGGACCACATTGCCTGAGTGCTGGGACCAACATACACGGGCACAACCCAGCCTGGGGTGGGAGATGTTACAGGATGGGGTTCTCACATCTCAGATGTAGGGTGCTGGTTGCAAAGAGAGCATCTGCAGCCTCATCAGTGTGTGTTTTTGTCTTGGCAAAATGATATCACCCTAAGCAGGTGACCTGAGACCTACATAATCCTTCCAGATATCCACTGGTTTAGTTTTAAGAACAAAGCATGCAGAAAGGTGACCTTAGAAACAGGCTAAAATAAGAATGTAATTACTAATGCAATGTCTAAATAGTGACTTGTGTTGCTACCTGATCTGGCTTGTAGTTTCTTCTGTTTGTTTAGTTGTGAGGATTTTTTCAACATTTTTTTTTTGGGTGATGTGTTTTGCCACACATGTAAATGTTTGCAAGGTGATCTGACCTTGATTTTAGTTTTTAAAAACAAAACAAAAAACACAAAAAACCCTCAGCTTTTTTGAAGTAAAATGCAGAAATAGCAAAAACTGCCTTTGACCAAGTGTATGAAAAATCACAGTCATTAGTTTTTTCTTTCTGAAGACGGATGCTCCTCTCATCATCAGCGATGCTGCCATGAGTTCCTGCAATACTGTGTGGTGCTGCCAGGAAGCAGTGATGGCAGAAGTGGTGGCACAGGGATCTTTGGTTCTGGCAGAAGTGGGCAGGCATGGGGCTCCCTGATCATCAGCGACCAAAAGAGCTGGCAGTGCCCTGCCCCCCCTTCCCATCTCGAGCCCCGCAGATGCTGGAAAGGAGGTAGAGACAGAATAATGTTTCCCAGGCTGTGAATCTGCCCTTCAACAACCATCAGGGTACCGTGTTTTGCAGAGATGAAGTCACATCTGCTGAGACCCACCAGTGCTGCTGCTGCCACAGGAAGGGAGGAGGTCTGGGCTGCCCTTGCTCACACGGGAAGGCTTTGGTGGTAGGGAGGGACTCACATCATGAACAGAGCATGTACCTGGGGTGGAAAGGCTGGGGACCATCACTGGTGTTATTGATAGGGTGCTGGGGAAGGAGCCATGGGACTGCATTCACAGGGCACCTGGTCCCACTTAAGGGTTTGGATGTTGTTGTAGCTTCAATTAAAAAAAAAAAAGAAAGGGTTGAAATCCTGGTTGTTTTTCCTTCTGCCAGATAAGGACCTGCTCTTTCATTTTTGTCAGAGGAGCTACATCAATTTGAGTTTTGTTTCTTGATTTACTTCTAAGCAATTTTTATGGCCTGCTTTATTTACTACTGTGATGCAGCAGCATTCAGATCACAAAAACCTTATATAATTGTGTGCATGACTTTCTGGATGAGCTTCAAAAGAAAGCAAGCCTTTTTGTCTTCTGTGGAAACATAAGTGGTTAATTTTGAACTTGAAATGCAGTGACAAGATAAAATTGGATGTGATATAGAGCAAGCAAAATTATTGTTTTCATGCTACTGGTTTGTCCTAGAAAGCTTTACTTTAAGGTACACTTTTATGTTTAACTTTTTTCAAGAGGTTGTCTCAACTCCAACAGCTAAATCATGGCTGTCAATGTGTTTAATTAATTTGCCATTAGAAACATAATTACCTTTTGTGAAGGATAAGAAAAGCTAAAGATATTAAAGATCAGCTTTGCTAGAGCAGAGGTGAATGGAGGAGAGTTAAATGCAAACAACAGCACCCATTGAAAGGATCCAAGTATTCATCCACCTTCCAGCCGTTGTCATGGAAAACCCTTCATTATTCCTGAAGCAGCAGAGTGGGAACATGGTTAAGCACAGAAAAGTGAGGGGCAACACACAGCAAATACCTGATTTCTCTTTCCCAACATTTCTGGATGGGACCTGCTGCTTCTGATACTCCGGTCACCCAATGGTTGCGTGAAGCTTTTGAGAAGGAGCGTAGTGGCTGAGCTGGTGGGAACCCCCTGCCACCACAACTGGAAGTAGGGTGGCAACAGGCTCCCCAAAATGCACAGCTTCATCTCCTCCATGCACTGCAGCAGGCGTCATACTTCCCAAAATCTCACTGAGGAGGGGTCCCAAATCCCTGTGTTTTTCTCATCACTTTGCCATGGAGCAAAGCTTTCCAAAGCAGCTGACCTGCTGTTGGGTGGGACAGGCAGCTGGGCTCACAGCCTGCAATGCTCTGCAGTACTCAAAATATTTTTGGTTCAGATAAAATACCCAAGACTAACGTGCTAAAACATTTGAGCAGATTCCAGTGGTCCTCGCTGTCTAGAGTTTTTTCTGTGACGCTCACAGGTAGCAATTCACTAGTGGTTACCACTCTGGAATGGACAGAAATCCCACTTTTTTTTTCCAAAGGATAAGGGGTGGAGTGACACAAGTATAGTTGGTTATAGCACCAGGAAAAAAAAAATCCTCATGATGAGATCTATTGGAAACTATTTGGATGGTACATTTGTTGCATTAATACAGTCTGAGTAATGGATGGTGTTTGGAAATGAAACTTTCCAAACAAAAGGAATAATGTACTATATCTGGCACAAGAGTTGAACAACAGGAATTCACATTTTCCATTTCCTGGTGTGGAACAAAGTAGGCTTAAAATTAGTAAATCTGTTAGTCATTGCATTGTGAATGGCATGGTCGAGTAATGCCACTGCTTGGGGAAAATGTTTGTTTTAACCATATACGATTTTCTAAGTAAAACAGGCTTCTGCTTGGCATGTGGATCTCATTTTAGCAAGATGGAGTGTCTTAATCTGTGTGTGACAGAGGAGTTGGGCTTGCATGAATGACAGGAGTCAGCAGCAAGGAATCCCTGGACTTTGTCGAGTTCGGGTGTATCTGCTAAAGGCCGTGTAGGCTGAGCCTTGGGGTGGCATGCTGCTGCCCAGGATGGTTTCCCAGGAAGCTAACAGACCTCAAATGTTCTGACAGCCCTAGTACTTCTGCCAGGATGACTTTTTCAAACCACATGGGTATTGTAGCAATTTGGGATTTCAATGGAAGAACTCCTCTCCCATAGTAAGTTTGGGTTTTCCAAAGCATTTTTGTCTGGATTTTTCAGCTATCAGCTTTTCATTTAATGACCACCCATTCTCTGAAGGCATTTGCTTTTCAATAATGAGAAGGCGTACGTTCAGCCAGGAACCTTTTAAAAGCAGGAGAGCAGAGTAGTTTTTAAAAGAATGTAGATGATAAAATTCCACCCTTCTACAAACATTGTGATTAAGGTCACCTCACCATTTGCTTGGTTGTGGTGTTATCTCCAGGTTGTCACGGGCAGCAAAAGAAGTATGTGCAGCAAAGGATGCTTTTTCAGCCCCAACTGAGAACCAGCCTGGGCTTCAGCCTTATTTGTGGCTCGAGAAAGAATGGAAGTTATGAGTTTAGCAATAGTCCCTTGTTTAAAGCAAGAAGAATGTGTGACAGCCTGATTTAAGGAGGGACAGTTTCACTCCATGTTCAGTGTATTGTTTTGAGTGGGAGGGAATTCAAAAAACTCAGGATGCTTGCTTGCCTAGGAGGAAAAGAAATGCCTGAAGCAACAAAAACACGCAGTGTGTGTAGAAACTGTCTGTGTGTGCACATTTAAAGCATGTGTATATGTGTATAAATACACATACAAAAAAAACTAGGGGAAGAAGAGGAGTGCAGGGTGAGGAAGCTAAGCCAGCAGCAGCCCCAGCAGAGACAGGGCTGGGGAATGTAGTGGGAAGGACACTGGTGGCAGCCACTGGCCCACAGCATCCACACACAGCTGATGGGTGCTGCAGAGGTGCAATGCTTCTGTTCCTTGCATCCATGTCTTTGACTTGGTTTTATTAGCATTTCATACAGGTGGAAATGTGATAGATCGTGAAAGAAGGACAGAGCTTTTATTGTTCAACAATTCCCCTCTTCAGAAGATGGTACCACAAAAAGATTCTTGCTCTCTTGCTTTGTCTAGGAGCTGATGATGTGGAATAAAAATGGGGGTTTTTTTGCTCTCAGAAAGCCATTAGATTATGTGGGTGTGCCTTTCAAAATCATAATTCTCAGCCAGTCTTCTTGAACTTCAGAGACCTTGTTCCTTCTCATGAGTTTTCTGCTGAAGTCACGTATCTGATAGATCTCTGTCTTCCTTTCTTTCTTTTATGTCTGTGCAGACCAAAAAAAAAAAAAGTCAATACACTGAGGGGCTGATTTCTGAAGATGCCTGTAGATGTCATGAATCATCAAGGCACTTATTTCAGTGTGCTACCATGAAATTCTTGGGCTGCACTTCAGTATTACTCTGCCCATCATTGCCTTTGACTACTAGCCACGTAATCCATTAGTTTTTATATTCTCCAGCTCTGCCTTAGGCTCAAGTCTCCAGATAACTGACAGAAGTTTGATGGGAGCACTGTCAGGCTATCTAACTGTGATTAATCTCTTTCAGCATGTGTTTAAGGCTCACTTTCAGAAAGTCATTAGGTGGAGCTACAGCCTCTGGCAGTTCTAGGAGGCTATGTCTCTGTCATCCATTAAACACTCTAAAGATGGATGATAACTTCAAAATCCATTAATTATTATCAACATTGCTTCTAATTACATCATGCCTAAACTCTGTGAGAGGTTTTCTAGGTAAGTGAGAGATGAGGTCTCTCTCTGCCATGAGGAAGTTACAGTTGACAAAGGATGCTGAGATAGATAAGGGAGAGAAGGACTGCCCTTGAAGAACAGAGCAGCCCAGCAGATCCTGTGTATTAAGCCTTGTTTTGCTGCTCTCTTCCTCACCTTGGTGTTGGAGACTCTGCTCGGAGGTAAGGAATTAAGTGCTGATTAATTAAATTTGCATAACCTCAACCCAAGGCAGGTCCAGTTAAATTTCATGCTTCCAGGCAGGCTGCTACAGCCCTTAGCTCCCACACACTGTATTGCTGGCATGCACTCCTGTAGTCTTCAGGCAGCCTGGGGCACTAACTCCAGATAGGTATTAAACAAGAAGCCATTTTATTTGAAAAAGAAGAGAATTCGTTATTGACTTTTGGTAAAAATTAGATTTCTTGTCCACAAGTTAAGCAGAGAATTGCTGCTCAAGGCTCTGCAGCTCGTGTTTCTTCTCTGGACCAGATAACAAAGTGGGTATCAGCCACGTTAGCACAGGAGAGAGTGTTCAGATGCAGCAGGGAAGGGCATGGTGTGAGATGCTGTACAGGATGGATCTGCTCAGCCTGAAGCTGGGGCTGTTCAGCCTGAAGAAAAGGAGGCTCAGGGGAGACCTCATCGCTCTCTACAACTCCCTGAAAGGAGGCTGGAGCCAGGGGGGGGGTTGGTCTCTTCTCCCAGGCAACTTTCAACAAGGCAAGAGGGCATGGACTTAAGTTGTGCCAGGGGAGATTTAGGTTGGATATTAGAAAGAATTTCTTCATGGAGAGGGTGATCAGACATTGGAATGGGCTGCCCAGGGAAGTAGTGGATTCTCCGTCCCTGGAGATATTTAAAAAGAGACTGGATGTGGCACTCAGTGCCATGGTCTGGTAACCGCAGCGGTGGTGGTCAAAGGTTGGACCTGATGATCTCAGAGGTCCCTTCCAACCCAGCCAGTTCTGTGATTCTATGAACTCAGCAGCAGCTGCAATAGTGGTGCTGCTGTACAAAAATCTATTCGTTTTCTCTGCATTTACACTTCAGAGGTACTGTGTGATACTGAATGAGTAGGTTCAGGTGCCATGACAAAGCTGAAACTTCCAACCAGACTTGTGTTTATCCAATGCTACCCATGGGGTTGTTTTACTACGTGTACTTTTGTTTATGGAAATGCTTCCATAATTTTAGTGTATTCTCAATTCCCATAGATCACTACTGTCCCTAGCTTCAGCAAGGCACAGGGAATTGTCTACCAACATGTGATGCTGTGCAAGAAGTGACTTGTGCCTTGCTGCTAGCTGAGAGGATGCGTCAGAGGATGCTCAGCTTGATGCTAGCTTCTTACTGGTGTTTCTTAAACATGTGCTCTGAGCACACAAAATATTGGGTTAAACAGAATTGACTGGTTATGGCTATTTGTGTGCAGGAGCTGCTCAAGTTTTCCTGGAACAAAAGAATCACAGCTTGTACCTTTGCGTCAAGGCTTTTCAGATGCTGAGTGCTCTGTCCAATATTCACATCCTCTGAGTCAGCTCACGCCCTTTTGCTTTTTCTCCTGTGAAATTTGTGTGTCAAAGCGAACAGGAGCCTGGCAGAAAAGCACTGGCTCCAGGTGGAGTAAAGCTACTTTTGCACTGACTTTTCTATACTTTCTGCTCCTAAGCCACAAGATTTAATTCTTTCTGATGGGTTGTCATCCAAGAAGAAAGATAACCTGTGTGTACTAACTTCATGTACTAATCAAGTATTTTGCCTTTCAGTTTTTAAAAAGCTACAGACAAGTTGCTACATTGCCCAAGCAGCTATTTGATATTTAGGGCCCTGTGGAACCTCTTCTGTTGAAGAAAATACAGATGATGAACCACAAGATGTGGTTCATTCTTACCTTTGATTTCTGATTTAGCTTACAAATAGAGAGAGCCTTTTCTCATTGACCCCAAGAAGGATTGAGCAGTGGTCAGATTTCTTGCTCACCACTTCCAGAGTGCAGGAAAGAAGGAAGCTGGAGCCATGGTGTGAGAGTATAGATGGGTGTGGGATACCGGGATGGCCAGAGGGCTGGGCTGTGCTCAGCATTCACCCCGCTGTCGGTTATTAATTGAAATAAGTAAAAATTTGGTAGAAATTCACATAAAAGGGAACAAAGAGACACACAGAATAACAATAGAGCTTACATAACATGAAACGTCAAGAATCAGAGAAAAACACGTCCCTAGTGAACACATCTGTGCTTAGATAGGCTGACTGCACACTGGGTGATGGACCTGTTTTTTGGGACAACAACCTGAGGCAGAGGAGGGCACGACAGGTGCCAGGGAGTTGGAGCTGTGTGTTTCTGTTTCTCAGACCTTTGTTGGGTTAATTGCAGCCAGGATTTGTGCTGACCAAGCTGTTGGGGTGGGGTGATGAAGAGACCTGCTTCCCTACACAGTCCTTTCCTCTGCTGATGCTCAAGAAGGTATTTGGGCAGTAACTGCAAAAGATCTGGCTGCACCCTCAAGGTGGTAAATGAGGTTACCATTTACCACCACTTTCGTAACACCAAACTGGGAGAATATTTATGCATGCTAATGTGGTTAAATCTACACAAAATTGGGGGTGATATGCTCAGGGCAGTGCAAATCCATGCCAGTATTTTGGCAAAGGCTGCAGGGATTATAGCTGCAGGTCCAGAGAAAGCACATCCCTAGGGCAGCCTTGGCCCTCTCCCTCTGTTGTGGGTCAGTGAACCAGAAACACAAAGGCTCTCAGAGGTTTCTGCAGGGTGGCAATTTGCTTATACTGCTTGCATCTGGTGCTTGCTCAATGGGAAAAAGCAGTGCAGGAGGAAGATACATGAAGCTTCTTCTAGAGAAAAGCTTATCAGTGCCCCACTGTAGAACATGCAGATTCTTTAGAAGAAGAAAAAAGAAAAATCAGGACTAGTGTGACCTGTGAAAGACATCTTTGATAACACGAACAAGGTTGGACCTTACATGGTGTGAAAGGACAGGAAGATGTGGGTTGCATGGGCAAGAAAGAGAACTGACAGTTTTCATTTAGATAAATTAATGGAAAGCTGTTTCTCAGTTTTACTTCTCAGGCTGTGAAGTTTTCCTTCCCCTGTTAGCTGACGTGTCTACTGAATGGGTGCATTTTTGAGAATGTCCTTCCTAGCTCATGGAGGGCCCTCCTCTCCCCACCTTAGGTAGCAATTTAGTGCAAATTCCTGGGAGATTAGAGGGGACATTTTGACAAATTGCTCCTTCTGTACCATTAAGGGATCTTTGATCTTTCTTTCTTCTGGTAATGCTTCCAGTGAAACTGATTTCTGAGCATAAAGCATCTCTGCTTCTCGGTGTACTGGGAGATATGCTGATAAAAATATGGGTATCAAATATTCTCTGAGTGAGTTGGATTCAGTGCAGGAAAAGCCAAAGTTTCAGGGGAACAATGCAAATCTATGAAGTTTTCAATACTGTAAACATTGGAATGATGAATAATTCTCCAACACCGTATTGGTGCTTTGGTGGCTTTCCAAAGCTCTGATGCCCATGCAGGTTTTGTGGGGTTGGGGTGGAGTGCTTTTAGGACATCAGTAGGCTCTTCAGTACTGAGGTGTATGACTAGATGTGCTTTGTGAATATAGTCTTGGAGTTTTGCCACCTGATTAAGTTAGGATTGGGGCTTGTTAAGACCACATTTTTCACCCCCAAGGTGAGGGGAAGAAGAGCTGGGTTCTGCAGAGAGATGGGGTAGTGAAGAGGAGCATTGTCTGGGAACCCCTTGCTTGACCAGAGGTGCTGCCATGCTGTAAGGAGAGGAGTCACAAACCATTGACCATAGCATGGATATGCTGCCTGCTTTTGGGAGCTAAGCTCAAGCTGTGATGGTATGGCATGGGATCTGCCATATTTCAGCTTACTGCTGCAGCAGAGCTTGCACAGTGAGTTATAGATATGACCTTAGAAATAAGCAGGGAGTGGTGTTGGTTTGTAGTGGCTTTTTGTACTATCTTGTTCTTAAGTGGTCAGACAGAACAAGTGACAACGAATCCTGCTTAGTCATACGCTCTCATTTGGTACTTGGTACACTCTGAAACCTGCATCTGTGCGTGTGCTTTCTTTGGAAAAATGTCATTTTGAGATTCTAATGGAATCTGACATTGATTTTGACTCCTGTATACTGCCAAGGAGGAGCAAATTTACAGAATTTTCCACTCACTAATTAGTGCTCGCATGACTGCAGTATCAAAGCACAGAGGGGTATGTGGTGCTTTTCCACTGTGCTGTTTTCATAGGCTCTTTTCTCATAATATTTTATTATTATGAGTATATATCTTCTGTAATTCTACCTGGTTTAAAAGAGTACTTTGGACATTATCTTTAAATTATTCCTTGAATATATCTGAAGTGTTATTTTAGCTGTATTTTGCTCGAGATAATACTTCCTTTTGAAAGATACATGTAGCCTCATCTTTTTGTAAGCCATGACACCAAACATCTTCCTAATCCCCCATAGACAACCTTTGGGAAAACTGTGCAGAGACTCTTGAGTAGATGGCTCCTTCTGGCTGCACACCAGCGTTGCAGACCTCCGTGGTGCTCGTCCTCACCTTTCTCCATAGTAGCTGAGAACAGGGCCTTCCAATGCACTCAGCCAAAATAGTGACCCAAGTGAGTGCTGCCCAGTTTCTGTCAAGCCCTGGAGGAGCCCAGCCTTGGTCAGAAGCTTCCAAGAGAGACCTTGGAGTAGGGTGCACAGGACTGGGCCAGGAGAGTCAGTCCTGGGGAGAAAGTCTGAGCTTGGGATCCAAAGTCTCAGACATCCTTCCTCTGCCTAAATCCCAGAAGTACACATACAGCCTCACAGGAATTTTTAGGAAGCACCAAAACCAGGCTGGATAGGATCGAACTTCTTGGAAAACATTTTTGACTGCTTGCATTTAACTCACTGGTGATGGTAGCAAGAGGTTACAGCACTTATGTAAGAAATGTAAGATGAAGATTTGTTGCATCCTCAAAAATTTACCGGCCATACCACCTGCTTTGCAGGCTAGGTGTGCCTCAGCAGTTCCATGACAGCTCAGGTTTGTGTCACTCTGCTGAGTACAAAAATTGAGGCAAACAGTGCAATTCAAGTCTCTCCCCTCCCAGGAAAGTTTGCAAAAAAGGAGACCATTTTCACTTCCCTGTAGAGCCAGGGGAATGACATGAGACATCCTCAGGAGGAGAACTCCCCATGCATGTGGCAAGAGCAGCAGCCTCCTATGAGGGGCTGTATCTTAGGAGGTGGGTGGAGGTTTGGCATGCTGTGAGACACTTGCCCCTAAGTCCTCCTGCATCTCCAAGGCTTTGAATGGTGGGGATCAGGGCAGGGATGCTGCTGCCTTTCTGGGCAGCCTTGAGTGTGATGAGCTGGTGGCCACATGGAGGACATGGACTGGGAGCTGAGACACATCTGACCCTGAGCAATGCTCCCAGGGACACAAGCAGGGGGCAGCTGGGACTGGCAGGAGCAAGTCACCAAACTGCTGTGGGCAGTTCTGGGTGTGCATATGTGCCCTTGCCAGGGCATAAACAAACTGGGCAGGAACAAGCAGGTTAGGCTGGGCATCTGCGCAGAGAGGGTAGGCAGCAAACTTTTTTTTTTCTTCTACAAAAACTGCAGTTTTGGATGGGTTTGGTCAATGCACCAAAATGTTCTAGAAAACCTTTAAAGGTTTAAGGGACTTTCAGTAATTATTCTAAGGAGCAGAATGTTCTGAAGAAAATAAAACCAAATAATCTCTTCAGAGGAATTAATATTTTCTAAGTTTCTTAGATGTGCAAAGTGAAGCAAAGAAATCTCTGCCTGTACACATGGTGAGTGTTTCAGGGTTATCATCTTGGTGGCAGGATGGGGTCCCTCAACCATCAGTGCCTGCAGGGTCAGAGACATATTGCCTGTGTCAGGCTGAGATCCTGAGCCAAAAATGGGTGCTTGGCAGACCTGGACACCTCTTCCCATGGATTGGTGCCGAGTGGAGATGGCAGAGAGGCAATGCTACCCCCTCTCATGTTTTTGTTTCTTGCCTTAATTTTCCAGATGGATGAGAAGCTGATGGTGCCAGCAAAAGCAGAGCACAGGGCAGGTTGCCCTGATCTGTGAATCAGCTCTGGACCTGCTCTTTGTGAGGCACCACTGGGAAACTTCTGCCTCCCCCTCTGAGCTGTGTCTTCCCTCACCTTGGCACATGCAGACACATTCCTCCCTGAGGAACAAGTGCCTCTGTGTCAGAAATGAACAGCCACACCTTTGCAGATCTTTTAGGCAGCATCCGTGGCCTAAGTGGAGTGAGGAAGCATCCTTCTGACAGTCACTGCCTACAGCTGTAAGGTGCCCTGTGACTGCCATAGGGAGGATGTGTGCAGGATGTGTGCTGGGGGATGGATGCTGTTAGCCATGTGGGTACCTCTGGTAGTGTAGCCCAAGGCAGCACACACCTGCCTGAGCCAGTTTCAAATGCTGGGGGAGACGGTCCAGAGCAGACTCAGACCCTGATCTATCCCTGCATGAAACAAAATAGGAGAAAAGTGGAAAAACCTGTCCAAGCAAAACAGCTGCCTGTATCACTGCTCTGTCTTGAGGAAACGCATGATAGTCATTCCTTCCCTTAATTAATGTGCCTTTTAAATCTGTGGAGACAAGAACAACAATGCACACAGGCAGGTTCTTCCTTGTAGCAGGAAGGAAGAAATGTGATGGCTCTGCCATGACTTGGGCAAAACTTGGTCTCCTGTCCTTGGGTGATGGGGAGAGATTGGAGTTGAGCTCGCTTCAGGGTGAGTTGGGAGATTGTTACCCATGTAAACAGCATCTTTAAAAATATCTTTTCACAAGATTGAATGCTCATGGTAGGTAAAACAACAAAAAAAATAATCCTGTTCTTTACATACCAGACTCTACCCACTTGAGGAAAAAACCCTATCATTTGTTAAGAAAAGGAATTGAATGTTTTGTGAGCAATGTGCCCTGTTGCTGTGCCAAGAGCCACTGCTACTTTTGTGGCTACTGAGCCGTGGCCACATGCATACACAGCAGAGAGCCAAGACCATTTAAAGTGATTATTTGTGCTCATATCCCAGCAAGACTGGGGCAATTGTGAAATAACATCGCTAGCCAGTGGGAACCTGTCTGAGAAATTTATGACTGTCTCCATGTACCTGTGGAGTGTGACTGTGATATTTTAATGAGGTTCTGCTTATTGTTAGGGGTAATCGTGCTGCTTTCCATGTGTGTTTTATAGCAGTGTCCCGGGGGACTGAGTGATGGGGACAATAGAGCTGTGCTGCATGGTGGTGAGAAAAGCAGTCTGTCCTTTCCCTGCAGGCACCGTGCTGCAGATCACCTGAAACTGGAGAGGTGCAGAAGCCACAGGAGAGGTGATGCTGGAGCTGGTAACCACGGCTTGCTCTCAAAAGACATAGTCTGGAGTGGATGTCAATTTGTAGCTAATGGTACAGCCTTCCCATGATGCCTGCTGAATGGTCGGAAGAATAAACTGCAGCATCAGTCACTGCTAAACAAAATTTCTCCTGTCTGGTCACTAAAGAAATGAGTGCTTGCTGATTGGAGATGATTCATCTGAATCATCATCATCAAAATATAACACTGCAGCCTTTGTGCCTCTGCCAGCATCTACTAATTACACTTCAGTAAGGGAATTTCATTTAACCTTGTTACAGAGGTCAGAAGCATTTCTATCCAGTGTCTTTTCCAAACGCTGCAGGTGTCAGCACTTTTTTAATTTAACATTGTGGAGTTTTGTGGATTTAGTTGTATTTCACTGCCAGGCTGCACACGGCAAGCCAATTTCTCCAGGTGGTGTCAATCCACACACTTCTGCTTCCTTCTCTGCAGCTCCACTGGTTTGTGCCAGCTGCAGCTCTGACCTGTGGCATCGCTCCTGCTGCTGCTGCAGCCAAGTGAACCTTTGCTTTGCAGCTGCATAATAGCACAGGCTGTGCAAACGTAGGGGAGGAGGTGGTCCACATCCCTGTACATCCCTGCTTTTTGGAATTGGATGTGCTTGCCTCGGTGATATCAGCAAGTGAATTAGCATTACCCTCTTGGCCAGGTTTGCTAAAGGTTACCTGTGATTCTGAGTATTTTTATTTTTGACTCACTGACTTAGGCTTTGTTTACAGAAAGCCAGTGCTGTGGTTTTCCTGAAATCCCATCCTTTGAAAGGTGATTTGGATAACTGCCAAATCCAAGGTCACTTTTACAGCATTTAGGCTGAATCAGAGGTCATGCCCCAAATGGGTTGGCAATAGAGCCATTTGGTAGGAAGGCACCCTGGGTGTGGGGGACAGAGCTGGAGAAGGGCTCAAACCCATTTTTGTTCCCCTCTCCCCATGGCTCTGATGTAAGGAAGCAGAGATGAGCAGGCAGCTACAGCCTGGTGCCTGCCATGGGCTGAGCCCAGCACAGGTCACTGTGGGACAAGCAGAGACCAAAGGCACCTTCTGACTTGTTTCTCCCTCCCCCTGGGCTGCCCTGAGCAGCATGTTCATTTCTTGCTCAGAAGCCCAGCACAGTTCTGCAAGTAAGGCTTTGCATGACTTTCTGGTGATTTCCCCTGATTTGGAGGGATTAACATGATGAATATGGGAACTTGCCAAAGGGCATGATCTCCTGGACAAAAATATGTTAGACTGCAGCTAACTTTTTCAGCAGTAAGTTTTCTATGAAAGAATGTTGATTCATTGAAAGAGTAAATTGTATTTTCTACTCCCCAAACCTGCTTCAGTATTTCTTTCCTCAAAAGAACACTAAGACCAATTTAAAAACAAAAGACCTCCACATCTCCATCAGGAAAATGGTTTCAAGAGATCTGCAAACCCTCACCTTCCAGAGAAAACCTTTATTTATTTTCTGAGGGATCATATCGCTCTACATGTCATCAGTGCATTGAAGAAAATTAAACCTTTGGCTACTGACAGATCTGGGAGGGCAAAGAAACTTCTTTTCCAGTGTGGTTTTGTAACAGATCTGAGAGGGCAAAGAAACTTCTTTTCCAGAGTGGTTTTGTAGCTTTGAGCCTAGCCTTTGTATGATACCATTGTGATATAAAAAAAACCTTATCAGACTCCCTCTCAAGTCCCACCAAAGTCAAATAGAAGTTACACAGATGCTTCTAAAACTATATATATATATATATATATGTATATATATATAAATGTTCTCTTGCATAATGAAGACATAATGGTCCTCTTGGCTGCAATGGAGCCACATGGGTGTGATGGTGGGGAAAGTGAGGTCCCACACAGACATGGAGATTCATTAAAAACAATTCCTGCTTTGGCTTAGCCACAACTGGAGCCATTTTGCTGGAGGTTAACCTAGCGCTCAGTGGTGAGATGAGGCTATGGGGTGAGGGAAAGCAGGGCTTGGTCACTCTATTCACATTTTTCTTCCCCATCATAGGATGTTACCTGGCAGGATTCTGCTCACAGATCTCATGCTGATATTAGGAGTATGACTGTGAATATCAGCTTTCTGTAATATAACAAGAGGCAAAATTATGTTTTTAGAGGGTTACAGGGAGGCTCATTCCTCTTCTCCCTATAGAAGGGGCTCATTCCCTGCCAGGGAGTCATCTCATCCTTTATTGGGTTGCTTAGCTCCCCACTGCACTTGGGATGGGAGGTTGATGCCCCATCCCTTACTTGCCTGGGTGGTGCCAGGGGATTTGTCACCCACCACACGATGTGCCCCTGCCTTCCCAGGGACAGCCTGTTTCCCTTTTCAGCACAGGGTTGGTGATGTTGCCCAGCACAGCTCAGGCTCTCTCCATGGCCCATCGTCCTTCATGCAAGCAGAGAGCCCTGCTTTGGGAGCAGGTGGCAAGAAATGGGGCTGCTGCTGCTAAGCATGGGGTCCAAATGCCTTCCCTGGGGCACTGTTGCCCAACCTGCCCCATCTCCCAGCAGCTCCCTCCCTGTGCCTGCCTCTCACCCAAAGGAGGGGCATGGCTGTCAGGCCCACACCAAAGTGGTGCTCGTCTTTCCCAACACCTTCATGGGTGTTCAGCCATGGGAAGAGGAAGGCTAGGCCAGCAAGTGATACGATCTTATTATGTCCCAAATTTCTCTGAGGAGGAAGCAAGGCCTGATTGCTCACTCTCTGCTGTCACTGACTATGCATGCTCTCCTCCTGTCCTTTTATTCCTCCTCCCTCACCCCAATTTGGATTCTCTCCAGGCATGAGGCAGCACCTTTCACCATGCTCAAATGTCCCAAAGAAGAGTGAGGTACAACCCTTCACTGACTTAATCCTATTTTTGATCCTTCTACATTGCCAGAAAAGTTAATACAGTTGTTTGTCAAGCAGTACAAGGTTTCCCTAATTAGCCACAGCCCATCCTTAAAACAGCATCTTAAATCATGCTGGGGAGCAGGCCCAGACTGCAACAAAGTCTTCCTCTGAACCTGGGCCATCTCTTCAACTTCATCCTCTTCCTTGGCCCTGCAAACACTGTGCCTCATGGCAGGCATTAAAATATAACTTAAACATCTCAAAGGGGTATGCTCTGAGGTTATTAGGGTGTTCTTGAAAGCAAGAAGCATCAGATCTACCTCAAGGCTTTCTAGAAGCAAAGTGAAACTTAATTTTGCTGGCCTGAAGAAGAGAATCTGAGCCCCTGGCAGCATACAGGCTCTGGACCAGAAGCTCTTTCCAGGGCCTTGGGCACAGCTCAGGACAGTCACTGGTGATGCTCACCCCCAGAGAAATCTGCTGTTGTGGGTATCTCCCCACTTAGAGCCAGTCTGGAGAATTATTTCATCTTGTTAGCTGCCTGCTCTCTCCTTTGGGTGCAGCAATTGTCACAGGCAATGAAAACAGCACAGAATAAAGCTCCTGAAAATAAAATAAAAGCACAAAAATAAAGCACAGCAGAAAATAACATGATGCTGCTTTCCTCCCTTCATTCGAATACCTCAGCCACCACCTAAATTCTCTTTTATGGTAGCCGTCCTAGCAACAGCCCCTGGTAAAGCTGAGGAGGGGCTGTCCCTGTTTGCTGAGACTGCTGAGTGTCTCAGGGCAGAGAACTCCCCAGGTCACACCAGGCACCAGTGTGAGTCTGCCATAGCCCTGAGGATGCTGAGGATATTTTACCCCACGTCACTGGCATCCTTTGAATGAGTTTTAATGCCACTGCCTTGCAAAGCCAATAAATTCATTTTTTAGGTTCCAGGTGGGCATTAATGAACCCTCCCTTTGGCTAACTGGTGATTACAGACACTTCTTTCTCAAATGGAAATTAGGTTTTTAGGTTTATTTAGGGTTTTTTTGGTATATTTTTTCTTTTCAGGTGATGGGTAGAAGTTAGTTAACCAGTTGCCCCTGTAGTGAGCTGTTTGTGTTGGGCTCAAGGGGCAGCCCTGGAAATGGCTCCCCCTTCCTCCTGACACCTGTGGTGTCACTGGAAGATGGACCTCGCCTTGCATCATAACAGCTCCTAGAAGCAAAAGCCAGAGGATTTTGCTGACACTATTGCTGTTTCTGAAAATGCCTCCACATGCACCTACCTCCACAGATGTGGTCTAAACCCAAGGACACGGTGTGCCCACACGTGTGAGCACGCAGGGTTGTGAGGGGCTCTCTGGGACGCAAAATCAGCCCCCGTGGGGCAGGCAGGGAAAGCCATCTGGGGCAACAGGGCTGCCAAAACCCCAGCATCTTCCTCCTGCTCCCCTTGAGCATCCCGCTGTGCCGGGGCCTGTGGCACCCACAGCCCAGGTGCCAGCCCTGGAGCTGCCCTCCTGTCCCCTCAGCACCTCCCACCCGTGAGCCCAGGGCTGGAGCCGGCACCTGCAGCGGGAGCCCGGCCCACGGCACCCACGCCACGGGCTCCTGCCCTCCCCCAGACCGCCGAGTCCGGGTGTTTCCCTGTTTGCCTCTCACCTTCCCACTGATCCCAGGGCAGGGGGACAGTGACAGCCCTGTCCCTGCAGGAGCCAGGAGCCAAACTCTGACCGCTCTGACCCTCTTGCCACGGGGGCTTTTCCAGGGCTGGCATCTCCTGAATTCTCTTTGGCCAGGAGGAGCTGGAGCCCTGCACCCAGGGTGCTGCTGCTGCTGCCAGGTCTGTACCAACTCAGGGGACGAGACCAAGGGGGTGGTGGAAGGCTGGGAGAGGCAGTGAGAGCCACGGAGCTGCCGAGCTGCAGAGCTGAAATGATGGAGGAGAAGAGGGAGCTGGGGCTCTGCCTGCCAGGTTTTGTTTGCTGTTCCAGCCGTGCCAGTGTTTGCTTGCTCTTTTGGGCTGGGTGTGAGCCCAAGGCAGCTGCATCTGGGAGAATAAACTTGGTTTTATAGTGTTTGTTGCTGCATTTTCCACTTCAAAACCGCATGATACACGGTGTTTGGAAGAGAACTAAATTTCTGCTTTATGATCAGATCAAACAGCTGCTTTTGGGAAGACATCAGTGTATCCCACTGCATGAGCATTGCTTTTTAGAGTGTCACGAGGACCTGAAGTGTTTCTCGGTAGGTAGGGATGGATGGCCCTAGGAGTGATGGGGAGAAGCTAACCAAATTTGCTAGAGAAAGGTGGGGACCGTGGAAGGAGTGTGAATCTTGTATGTAACTGCACATCTATCTGTACACCCTTGTGGCCTGCACTGTTATTCCCTCTGATAGGATTGCAGTGTCCTGGATGCTGCGGTGTTGCAAAATTTCCAGGAGCTGGAAGGAGGAAATAGATCTATCTTGTGCAATGCTCTGGCTTCCAGAAAATTTTCTGACCTACTCATCACTGTAATGAACAGCCAGGAAAATGAGCCAGGGAGGTCAGTAGATCCATAGCTTTAGGGTGGGAGAGAAGCATGTTATTGGCAGAAAATGTGGAGAGGTGGGCAATGTGCTGTGCTAACTTTTGCTACCAGGTTAGTGGTAGTGCAGGTTTTTCCTCAGTGTGTCCTCAGTCCACTGGAAGTTGCTATGTTTTTTCTAAAGATATGTGTTCTAAACTACTTTTGTGTCTGGTGCTTGGTTACTGATGCCGCAACATGAGAGAGACTGTTGGAATGTTTGCTTGGTATAAATTAGAATATAGGTCCTTTGAGTTGTGAGAGCTGAAAAAATTATAAAAGGAGATAAGCCTGTGTCCTTTAACATCCATCTCCGTATAAATCATAACCATCAGATTTTAACCTCGGCAGGAATGTACAGCTAACCAAAAGTAATCAGTTTTCTCACCTAATGCTTGAGGACAAAATTACTGTTGAGCTCCAAAGCCGAGTATCACATCCTCAGGTATATTTAATGACAGAAAATTGCCTCTCTTCTTTTCAAACCCCAGTGGCCGGCTAGGACCCAACCACATCTTGCAGAGTATTCTTGTCTGAAGCTCAGCTATTGGAAATGAGCCCAACTCAGACATGGGCAGCTCCAGCTCCAGCTGGGTCAGGTGAAGTCCTCTGGCAGTGGCATACGGGCTCAGGGAGCAGCCTCCAGCCTGGCTTTGAGCAGAGAGACCCATTCTGCTTTGCCTTTGTTGGGGACCATCCAAGTGCAAGTCAGTTCTGAAATTTATGATGTAGACAGAAGTTACATTAAATGCCAAATCTCTGCAGCTGCAGATCTCTCTGTTTGAACTCAAACATCAATTTCCAGCTCTGTAGTGGTACCCTGGTCACAGCTCTGCCTCCCCACAGCAGTGGGTGTCCCTGCCTCAGCACCCTCACAGGCACAGCGTGCTCCCCAATGCCTCAGTGTGACCTTTCAAACATGAGCCAGATTCCTTCTCATCTAAGTCTCATAGACTCACATTTTGCAGCTCTGGCACTCCATAGCTGTAAGCATTTGGATATCCAAGAGACTGAGAGTAGGTCTGTCACTGTGTTCTCAGACTGTAGAGACATGGTCCCAGCCATGTTCAGGGACAGTTTCTGAGGCAGCAGGTGGACACAATGTGCATGGAGCCTATCCACACTTGCCCATGCATCTCCGTCCTTCAGTCCCACAGTGTGCCTTGCTTCTTAGCTTCGGGAGTAAGTGGGTCTTCCTTGAACTTGGCCATCACAGCTCTCCACCACATGCAGTCTTTTTAAACCACAAGGCCTATTAAGGCTTAAAGTTTTTTTGTCTAATTTCTCCATTAAATGTTAAAATGCAGCCTTGAAAGATGCCCTCTGCCAGAGGACCCCCAGCCCTCTCCTTCAGGAGGCGGCTCCTAAGGTTGGTGCTGGGCCAGTTTTCCTCTCAACTGTGAGGGAAAATACCACCAGGAATAAAGGATACTGACAGAGATTTGTTTATTTTTCACTCTTCCTTCAAGAGAGCATTTCTAGTAGGTCTCCTTCCCCCCGTCCGTGCCCCATAGCTCTTGCCCAAGTCACAGAGATTTGGGGGAATAGAGGATACTCCTTTAGGGGTGGTGAGAAGTGCTTAGGGGTTGAGAAGTGTGAACAGACTCTGTTGTGCTTGGGAATAAGCAGAGTAGGACTCAGTCTTCTCTAGGCAGAGTCCTTTGGGGTGTATGAGGGAAAGGGGGTGGCGGTTTTGTGTTTTATTTTTCCCTACCAGTGGAGTGTCACCACTGCAAGGAACAGCTCACCTGTGTAAGTACATGCCTGGGGAAAAATTCGCACAAAACAATGTTCAGATTAAAGGCATCCCAAGCAATCTGGGCCAGCAGACTGAGAAAGTAAACACTGTTTAGGATCTGCACTGAAGTTAGATCAAATGCATGACTTCAGACCTTCTAAGATCCTGTTCAGTTATAAGCTGGGCTGCCTTCAGATGCTTTTTCCTGCAGTAGAAAATGTCACCATCTAGTGACATGGAGTCATTTATGGTGTAGGTTTGTCTCCTAGAGTCCTGAATTTGTCCATTCCTCCATTTTACAAACCTGCTTTTCCATGGCACAAGAAAGAGACAGTGAGCAGTAGGTAGCAGAAAGGAAAGGGATGAGGCTCAGTGAGTAAGGGCCAGGTCCAGTGGTGCTGCCCCACATCACAGCCCGTGGCAGATGAGGCAGTGGGTTCAGGTCATTGTTGTTACGTAATGGAAAAAGAACTTGGGCAATGCCAGCAGTACACCTGAACTACCAGCAACCCCCTAGGTGTTGGGAAGCTCACTGAACCCCTCACATTTGCTTTGAAGATCTGAGTTTACCTGTATTCAGTGTAATGGATGGAGAAGCAGCAATGGATCTGAGAGCAGGATATGGCCATGCTGCTGCCAACCTTAGGGAATTCTCCATGAATCCCTGGCCAGTGAAAAATTGCTAACTGTTAAGTTTTGCCCCAGGTTTTTAACACAGGCAGTTCATTGCTCAGTTCTTGCCTCTTCAAAAGGGGTAGAGAAGGTTTGACAACACCAGCACACACTGAAACTTCCTCCGGGATGGTGTGAGATGGGGATCACCATCCCAGGCAAGGTCTGGACTTACCAGGATACAACCCAGGTAAAATGGGGGTGCTGACTCGTGGGGTGGGCATGCTTTCATTCAGAGGCTTAGGGAGGCCTTGCAGGTGGGCTGGAGCAGTGATTGTCATTTGCAGCCCATCAGCTGTTGTCTGGGAAGAGTGGCAGGGTGCAGAAAAACACTGATTGTGGTCAAAGCAGTTCTTAGGATAGTGACTACTTGAGAGACTCCATGACCACCAGCCATGGAGGAGACCAATGACTGTGGCCCAGATGGCTCTTCCCAGTCCTTTGTACTACAGCTCTAAACCGGTCCCAGTATGGAATTCAGTGGAGTTGCACAAGCTGCCACTTGTGCAGTGGCAGATGAAGCCTTTAGGCATGCTGAGGAGATTTTATAGGGAACAGGAGTGTGCCCTCTTCCTTCCTTAACCTCTCCTGTTATTGCCACCTGATGTAGCTAGAGAGGTGGGGACACTCAGCTCCCTGCTGGTACTTCCAGCCCAGCCAGAATGCAACAACCCAGAAGTAGGCAACACCTTGCAACTCTCAGAAACCTCACAAGAAAACATGGGGAGGCAGCTGAGTATATTCAGCCTCAAAATGTCAGTTCATCAGCACCAGAAGTGTTGTCAGTGCTACTGATAATTATTATGATAAATGATTGCCTGTCTTTCCGGAAAATCTTGAGAGATTAAGTAAAAGTCTTCTTTATTTTTTGTCTAAAAGTTACTGCAATGATTTGCAAATGGTTTTACATTTTACAGTGTCGACACGTTTTACAGGCTTAGGAGGAGCAATCTCAGATAAAGGTTTAAACTTCTTTTTCTCTTCCTTTCCCTCTTAAAGGCTCTGAACACAGCTGTGAAATGTGAATGGATTTTAACTATTAAGCCCGAACTGCCAAGATGTTATTTCCTGTAGCTTTGACTCACACAACACAAGAAATAAATTGGATTGGAATATTGTTTTGTACAGGGGATTTTTGTCTCCCTCTGCCACCCCCAGGCTCAACTCCACTTGGACTCAAAATACCAAGGCATACTCTCATGAGAGCTCATTTTTTCCTGGTAGCGAGGCACCTCTTGGCAGGAACTGCTTGCTTGGAGCAGGATGAAGCTGAGCCCACGGAAACCTGGCCTGGGCTGCCAGTGGTCACCAGCTCACCAGGGGAAGGAGACTGATGTCACCTGGTGTGGCCTGGTGTCACTTAAGTCACACAGAATTGGACGGTGATGAAAACAGGACTTTATCTATAGAATCGTCCTGGGCTAAGTGTCTGACTTTCAGTGAGCCCTGTCCCCAAATCCACTTCTGCACAGCGGGGAGGTCCAGCAAAAGGGTTTGCATTAATAATCAGCACGTGCAATTGGAGTAATTAATTCCCATGAGTATGTTTGTTCATATTCACACCCACATTAATTAATGTGTACTTTATTTGGCAGTAATGGAGCCTCCTGGCACAGAACATGCCAGGTAAATCTCTGCTCTTTGTACGAGGCACAGCAGATCATGAGATCAGCGTCCTCTTCTTGCTTCCTCTGCCTCAACATCTCCTTTCTCAGCAATTATGCCATAATGAGGTGCAGACAACTCAAAGAAGCTGCCAGATCTTGTTCACTTCAGTGTCATTACCAGCACCTGGAGGCTGTGTGCACAGCTAAACTCTCTACCATGCAGAGGTCCTGCACAGCAGCTATGTACTGTCACCCTTACTGTCACCCTTACAGAGGGGTGAAATTGCTGCCTAGGCCTTTTGGTTGCTTTCTGCTCAAGGGTTCATTTAATTCTTCACATATTATAGATCACTAAAATATAATTATAAAATTTAACAATTAAATAATTAAAACCAAAGAAAACCAAAGCAAAACAAACACAAAAAACCCAACAAAAGATGGGTATGTTGGAGGAGCTTCTGATAACATGCTGGCCTGCTCTCACAGATTTAAAACTGTAGAAAGCACTGACAGCCATCTGATGTGATTACAAGATTGCTGTCACAGAAGTCACCTTGAATAACAGTACTTCATTCAGATATGCTAAGGGCAAAACCAGAGGAAGGCTGTTGTCTTAATTTTCTAGAGACATTCAAATTAGGCATTGTAGTGAGATTGTCAGTCATGTTACCTGGCTGCTGAGCCTTTGGGACTGCAGAATTGATAGGATTGCTCTTATTAAGTGACTTCCAGGTGACATTGAAAAGGGGAAAAGGACCTTTCAGCTTCTTGTGTAAGACTGAATACATAGTGCCATGGCTAGGAGGCTCTGGACGGTTTTGGTGTTACTATCTGCTGCCCTGTTCCTGACCTGCAGTGATACCAGTGAATGTCCTCCTGACGAAACAATAAAACACCAGTTGCATAGCAACTTACTTTGGAGGAGAAAGCAGTGAACTATGCCAGGGACAACCACTAATCTGTAGGAGGGAAGATGAAGAGAGATGCTTTTCTTTCCACTACTGAGTAGGCAGCAGCCACAGACTCTCTCTGTATACACTCCTTGTGCAAATGCCCATTGGCAAGTTGCATTAAATCAATGTAGGATACATTTCTGTCAGATGTTTAGTTCCTTAGTTTTCTGTAGTGTATGTCATGATGAGAGAGCTGCAGCAGAAAGGCAAGATCCCTCACAAGGGTGGACAAGGAGGAGCTTGCTGCAGGCACCGAGTGATTTCAGGTACAGTGGGTTTGTTTACAAATTCAACCCTTCAGGTGAAGTTAGAGGAGAGTGACCAAGAGAAGCCGTGATAGCCATCTTCAAAGCCAGAAGCAGTTGCCACAGACTGGGAGTGAAACACTCCTCATGCCCATGGGGGCTCAAGGGAGAAGTCATGGGCTTCAAATAACAGCCCAGGAGGACTGGGTGAGGTACCCTGTGAGTGGCCAAAAGCTGGGGCAGTTGCACAGCTGCAGCAGACCAGGGACTGAAGAGGGTTTTCAAGACAAATGTTTATGGGGGATGGACTCAACCTAGCTGACTTGGCTTGGAAACAGGAAGTGAAGTGGTCCCTTCAGGCTGGTCCATCTCCTCTGCCTCTGCTCCAAGCCCAAAGAGGGAAACCACGAAAGGGAGACAAAGGAAATAGCAATTTTACCTGATGATTTATCTGGCGTGTCCCTCATTTTTATGCTTTTTCTAGAAAAGCCACAAATAAGGAAGAAAGAAGTGTGAAGGACAGAAAACCAAGATGTTGGTGCTGTCTAATGACACAGCCCTGAATTCACTTCTCTTCAAGCTGCTTCAAGACTACCTGGAGCAGACAAACAGCTCAGCACCTTCCCAGGTCAGAAGCACTGGCAGCAACCTGGAAATCATCTACGTGCTGCTGATGGTTGGCCTCTTTGGCTTCTTCACAGTGGGAGTCATGCTGACCAACATCCGTGCCAGGAAGCTGGAGAACTCCCGCGACCCCTACAACACCTACATTGCCACAGACATTTGGCACCAGAAGGACAGGGAGTATTTTCAAGCCAAGCTCATAGAAAATTACAAGGTGTGCTGTGTCTTTGAAAACCAGCTGGCAGTGGAGCAGCCGAGCATGCAGATTCCCGAGGTGAAGTCTCCCTAGGAGAATGGGAGGAAGGGCTGCACTTTGCATGGGGACAACCCAAACAATATCTGGTGTGAACCAGGCTGCTTGTCCATCTGCAGAGCTGCAGATAATGGCCTCAGGCTGAATAACTGTGATCTGATGGTGAAGTTGATGTGTCTGTGATGACCTTGGTGCTGCAAAAGTGCTTGGTCACCAGTACCTTGTTGCAGTCACTGTAAGTTCGAGGAAGGGGATACACAGGAGGAGTCTCATGGACACATCGGCTTCCCCCAGCAAAAAAAGCAAATGTTGGCATTGCCAGTGTGAAAGCTTGCAGTAGTTCATGTAATTAAAACCCAACTGGATCAAACACAAGCTAGAGGCGTTAACAGTCAAATATGGTTTAGGCAATTATTTTCAAGTAAGCCAAGTTTCTTCCAAGAAAAATGTAGCTGAAATATTTAATTTGCATTTTTGTCCAGCATAGAATAATAACTCCACAAATTCTACAGTGTTGTGCATGACCTACTTCTTTCAGAATCATGCACCCCTTTGACATAAAATTTTAGGAAAATATTTCCATTTTTTGCTGAAAACCACTTTTGTCAAAAAATGCAGACTTTGGAGGGAAATTTTTTAGTGACTGTCTCTAATTCATAGACTATACCGATATTGCAGGTTACTTTTGTTTTTCCTTCTCATGGATAGGGACTGATTGTGGCAGCAGTATCCACCCTTGTACAAAGACTCAGCAGCCTGCAGGGTCTGTGCCATAGAAGCATATAACATTTCAAGTGTTTCAGCCACATTTAGCCATCGCATCAGGCCTAAGTGCCAGCCCTTGGTTGGAAAGTGAATTTCCACTCCCTGAAGAGCGGTTCCACCAAGTGTCTGGTATTTAATCACCCACACAGCTTATGTCTGTGCTTTCCTGAAATCCTCTGAGTGGTTCCTCCAGCCCCCCTGGGTGCAGCCTCTCTCTGTGCTGCTATTTATCTGCTGCATTACCCCTTGGGAGGTCCGTGCCTCCAAGGTTCCCCTGCCCTTGGCCTCCTCTCTCCCTCCTTTGGTGGGATGGATGCCTGCTGAGATGCGGGGGAAGGTGGCAGCCACACTCAGCTCTTGTGGCAGCAGCTATCAGCTGTCTCTATTAAAAGGGAGAAATACGGCTCCCCTGGACATTGCCTTTCCCAGAATAGCAACCTTGCCAGCTTGAAGCCTGTTTTCTTCTTTGGGATCAAAGAAGCGACAGTCTGGGCAGAAGGGATTTTTCTATTTCTGCTCTGCAAATACACATTCCATTTTTAGCTGCTGGAGAGGAAAAAGAAGTGGGAAGGGCTTGAAAGAAAGTTGTGCAGGGCAGCTGCTTCAAAGGCAAGGCCAGGGCAGAGCAGGGGCAGATGGCTACCCACCTGTTTGGACAGGCAAGTGTTGATACAAGTCACAGCACACCCCCTTTCTCTGCATAGGTACTTCTTTAGCACCACACTTCCATTAAAGTAATATTCTAGCCATGCTTATGTTCCCAAAATACTCAGGACAATTAAAGATGCAGGGGGGTTTGGTTTAATTTTTTTTGTAGTTTTGTTTGGTTTTTTTTTTTAATTTTTTAAGATATGGTGCTCAACATTAAGATGAGGACAAGCTACATGTTTTCAGTGTCTTGAAGATCATGGAAAATATTCCTCAGCTCAATTATCCAAGTCCCTTTTTCCTCCAGAGGAGCACAAGCCAGAGCCGGGCTTTGGAAAAATGTCAGCTCTCAGCTAGGGCACTGCTCTTTTGGGATCTCACTCTGCAGCCTGCTTGTTACTTGCATTTCCCTCCGACTCTGAGAGTGCTAATGCTCTTGCTTGCTGGTTCTCCAGAGGCAGGCCCAAGCAGCATTGCTTGCAATGTTTCAACTTGCAGAAAAATGGGCTTTAATTACATCAAAACCTTTGAACATTAAGCTTGTCAAAAGAGCTCCTTCCTACAGCGCTATCTCCACCCGAAGTGTCTTCAGCTATTTTGGGCCCAGGCACTTACTGGTCACCTTATTTTAGTAGTCTCAATGTAGTTATTTGTGGCAAGGGTGACTGTCAACACCAGTTGGCTTCCACAGGTTTTTTTTTCATTTGGTTTTTCTTTTTTTTGGCTCTGCATTGTATTTATTAAAAAAAAAAAAAAAGTGTGTGTGTGAATCTTTATGCCTTAATCATAACATTTTCCTGTGCCACCAGGCAACAAATCACCCTTTGGTGGCAATCGTGGACTCTCACTGTGGCCTTTCAGTCTTGTAGTTCTCCTTTTTCCTCTATTTTTCACTTGTACAAAGCAATAAAATATGAATTACAAGCTGCACTTGTGGCCTCAGATTTTTTTTTTCTCTCCTAAGCTGTTTCACAAGTGTTGATACTACCTGATGGGCACCCACTCACCCGTCCCCTTTCTACACCCTATTAACCACGGCCAGGTCTGGGTGCTGGGATATCTCTCAGTACACCTAGATCTGGAGAAATATCAAAATTTCAGGAACGAATTCCTCACCTCAAGTAAACTCCCAGTGTTTGCAATACTTCAGGCAAGTCTGGCTCCAGTGGTTAGAGCAGTGATCCCAGTTGTAGCCCCAGCAACACCTGTCCCATGGGGATTTGGGTTTTGTTGCACAGCCCACACCCAGAAATGACCTGATCCTGGCAAAAGGGCAGAGAAAGCTGTGAGGCAGCTGTCCCTTCAACAAGGTATTGTGCCCACCTGGAGCCTACTGGGTCTGTAGAAGACATCAGATGGGTAGGTAATCCTTGTGGGATGCTCCACTGATGGGAATTTTTAAAGCTAGAAAGGATTGTGATGATCACATGAGAAGCAGGAGTACATATCATAAGATATGCAACAGTAGTTAGGCTGCACCTCAAATATTGTGTTCAGTTTGGGGCCCTTCACTACAAGAAGGACATCGAGGTGCTGGGGTGAGTCCAAAGAAGGGCAAAAAAGCTGGTGAAGAGTCTGGAGAACAAGTCTTACAGGGAGCAGCTGAAAGATCTGGGGTTGTTAGTTTGGACAAAAGGAGACTTTTGGGGTCCTTATAGCTTTCTGTTGCTGCCCCAAAATAGGGTGTAGCAAGGTGGAGGTTGGGCTCTTCTCCCTACTGACAAGAAAGAGGACTAAACGAAATGGCCTCAAATAGTGTCAGGGACCATTTACATGGGATATTAGGAAAAAGTGCTTCACTGAAAGGGTTGTCAGGCACTGGAAGAGGGCTGCCCAGGGAAGTGGTGGATTCACCACCCCTGGAGGTATTTAAGAGATGTGTAGTTATGGTGCTTTGGGACATGGTTTAGTGGTGGACTTGTCAGTGTTAGGTTTTTTGTTGGACTTGATCATAAAGATCTTTTCCAACCAAAACAATTCCATGGTTCTATGAGTTTAAAGATGCAGGTCAGCCAGGTTTCCTTGCATTCACTCCTTGAAAAAGGCTCTGAAATCCCTTTCTATATGTCTCTAGATTATGTAATAACAGTTGTGGAGATGTAAAGTGTGAGCTGAGCTGCAGCTCGCACTGCTGAGCATCCTGCAAGGCTTGTAAACACAGCTCCCACTTCCTCTGTCATTACCACTGACTCACTCAGGCAGCTGACACGGGACCCATCTCTGACTTCATGTAATAGGAGAAAGAGCATTCATTCACTGTCCAAGTGTCCGATTAGTTCACTTGCTCATCAGCTTTGCCATAGACCAAAGACCAGCAACAAATTTGTCATATAATTAGTATCACGTAGAGCTCAGGTTTTCTGATATCCTTCTTGTTGGGGAGACTGAAGACTCTGAAACTCATTATGCAAATGTTAGACTTTTTTTTGACCCAAACTCTAAAATTCATTTGCTCAGAAGACCTAAAGCAGCCAGGGAGACTTTTAGAGATTTAGTTTTCTCTGGTCCCCAGCAGAGAAAGTCTCTGATTTCATCAGCTGTGGTTTATCCTAGTCAGTAGCCTTGGCCTAATGAGCTTATCTTCAGATATTGTTTTCCAGCAGGTTCTCTCCTGTATGTATGTTTTTCTGTTTTGTACAGTTGCAGGCAAACCTGGAAGTTGTGTAGTACAAAGCCACACAAATAAAATATTTATAAATAACCATGGTACAAGACAAAATAGGACAAGATTGTGTGATGTTACCTCTCAGAGGGGAAAGTCACTCCTCACACCTTTGGGGAAGAACATCCAGGGAAGTTTTTTCACCACGTTATGTGACCACTGACTCATGGGCAGGTGAAGTCTTCCTATTCTTCTCTTTACTGCCTGTCCTGGAAACTTCTCTAGGTTGCTTTGACTCTGGGAAAATCTCTGGCTGCTGCAGCTCCCCAAAACTAAAGCGTGTCTTCTTGGGCCCTGTTGCAGGAATGTCAGCTGCAATACCTGTCCTGGTTTGGACTTAATTGCCTCTACCAGAGAAGACCTCCCCAGCCGTGTGTGGAGCAGGGTGCAGCATGTAGCAGGGCACAGTTACCCTTTTCTGACACCAGGCAGTCATTTGCCAGAGGGGGGGGAGTATGTTTACCTGAAGACATGTCTGTGTGGGTTCACACATGGATGGCCTAAACTCATCTTTCAGACTGCCAGATGTCAGCTCCAGCTGTTGGAAAGCAATAGTGCTGAGTCTGAGCCCAGTATGTCCTTCTAGCAGCCAGAAGTGGTTTACATCCAGGCAGCAAGTCTATGCTGCTCTGTAGTGTGATGTGCACAACCCTCCCACAGGAAACCCAAACTGGAAGCTCATCCTTTGCCTTCACTGCAAAACCTTCCCTCCCCTTCCAGCTGCAGGCTCTGGTTCTTATTTCCCATCTCATAGAGAACTATATCTGTAGCAGTTGTCTTTTCATCCTAACCAGCAGAAACATTTAGGGCTGCAGGTACAAGAGATAAAAACCTCAGTATTAAGTAGTCCATCTGGACAATAGCTCACACTCAAAGGCAGGCCCAGCATGCAAGCCTGAGTTGAGTTTTCCCCTTCCTCACTTTATGGTTATCAGTGTTATCTTTATTTGCAGTTGGTTGGATCAGACCTGCCACACCAGGAAACATACACAAAGACAAGCAGTAGGAAACTGATAAAAATAGAAGATATGAGCAATCAGAAGCAAGCAGAACATTCTTTACAGCTGATAACTGGAATTATTTTACATAATATTTCTATGGCATCCTGTTTTATTTTTACACGTTGATATCACTATACCAAATTCACTCCCTAATCTCCTTACCCAGCTGGAGCCATCAGCTATGCATGTGAAACCTCCACGAAGCCTTTCTCAAGAAATCACTCGATGGAGCAGCTCAAATGTGATGGCTTGGCAGAGGAAGCTGTGAAAGGTCAAGCTGTGCTTCACCGGTGAGGTGGGCAGGAGGCTGGTCCCTGGAGCAGAGCTGTCCCTGTCCCTACAGCTGGCTTCATGGACACATTCAGGCAGTGAAATGGTCCCAGTCAACCACCTTCAAATGACAAGAAGCAAAGGCCCAGTTTGGTGTGGACCAAAACAGGCAAGCAAAGTACTTAATTCATGATAGTTCTAGGGCAGGGATTGCAAGGACAGCTGTTTCTAGAGACAGCTTTCAACTGCACCCACCAGCATCCTTCAGATCAAAGGAAACGGAATCATAGAATAATTTGGATTGGAAGGGATTTTTAAAAGTCATCTAGTCCAGCCTCCCTACAGTAAGCAGGGACACCCTCAGCTAGGTCAGGTTGCTCAGAGAATTGTCAAACCTCACCTTGAATATCTCCAGGGATGAGGCCTCAACTACCTCCCTGGGCAACCTGTTCCATTTTTCCACTACCCTCAGGGTAAAGAACTTTTTCCCAATATCCAGTTTAAATCTGCTCCTCTAATTTAAAACCATTCCCCTCATCCCATCACTACAGGTTGTTGCAAACAGTCCCTCTCCAGCTTCCTGTAGGCCCCTTCAGGTACTGGAAGGTCACTACTGGGTCTCCCTGGAGTCTTCTCTTCTCCAGGCAGAACAACCCCAGCTCCCTCAGACTGTCTTCACAGGAGAGGTGTTCCAGCCTCCTGATCACTTCTGTAGCCCTCCTCTGGACCCACTCCATCAGGTCCTTCCTGTACCGAGGCCTCACAGTACTTTCAGAAGCACACTCAGGATTGTAAAATGATTCCCCTGCTCAGTCCACAGAATCCACACACTGGACTGGGGGTCATCAACCTTTTAAGACCAAGAGCCAAGCAAAATAAAATATAACATCTTAATGTGAGAGCACTTGCTCTAAAAATGCTTAATTCACTATCGGTCTTCTGACTGTGACAGGAGTTTTATGACAGCTGCAACACACAACTTGAAACAAAACTAACCTTCACAGAAATCATAGGATCATAGAACTGGGTTGGAAAGGATCTTAAAGATCTACCCCTCCTCCTCCCCCGCACATAGGGGCAGAGATACATCCCACTAGACCAGGTTGCTTCAAGCCCCATCCAACCTGGCCTTGAACACCTATAGAAAGGGATGCATCCACAACTTCCCTGGGAACCTGTGCCAATGTCTCACTACCTTTAGAGTGAAGAATTTCTCCCTAATGTTCAGCTTAAATCTTGGATTTGACTGGTGTCCAGTAAAAGAATTTTCAGTAAAAGATAGTTTAAAGCGTAGTTTGTAAGTCCAGCTGACATCATTCCCTCTGATTTGATCCCAAGGTCACCCATCAGCTGTATTTCTCCTGCCTCCCTCAGTACAATATTCATCCTTCTCCAGGTTTCTCTCCAAACCACAACCACTGGCCTTCAGTCCTCCTTCCTGGAGCCTGCCCCACGGGTTCATAGGTCCTCACTTGGATGAAATAATGCCTCTGCCTCAGCCAAAAGGGGCCATATCAGCACAGGATCTAACCCATTGTTCCCAAAGTCTGCATTCCAACTTCCTTTTGCCTTGTGACCTGCAGCTTTGAAGGGCAGGGTCATTTTTCAGGAGGAGAGTTGATTCAGCAGCTGTACTGGTTCACTGTTTTGCACATAAGCCTCGAGCCTGTGGTCTTTACTCAGACCCATGGCAACAGCAGGCTTAGGGACCTCCAATCTGATGGGACTTTTTTGCCTTGGCAGTATTTTCTCAAGCCTTTTTATTACCAGCTTCCCACCCAACAATGCAGAACAAAACTGGGAAAAGGGTGCAAACAATAATCTCATACCATCTCTGCACCTGCAAGCAAGATCCTTCTCTGGGCTGGCTGAGCTGAGCTCACCTTGCAGGTGCCTCTGCAGCTTCACCCCCAGAGGTCCAGTTCTTGGGCACTCAGGGGTGGATCTGACCCTGAGCTGCATGCAGAGAGAAGAGGAATAACACATCAAATCCTCTCCATCCTTTTATTTATTTTCCAGCTTAATATGCAAGAGTTATGCAGGGTGCAGGCGTAGACAAACACAGCACACTCATCAGTCAGGCACCCTCTGCCAGCCAAGGAGCAGCACGGATTTACCCCCAGGCAGGATTTACCCCCAGGCAGCCCTTGGCAGGACTGACACCTAAAATTAACCCTCTGCTGGGCTTCTATTTGTTTCTTCCCCTCAAAACAACAAAAGTGAGATTTCTCTCTTTGACAGCAACAGCCCAGTAGTTTTTCCATCCAAACCCTGACCTTGAGAAAGGGATTGTAACAAAACAAAATGCAATTTGAATAAAAGTATGCAGATGAGAAGCATACTGATTCATACTAATCCAAATTCCTGGTGGTGTTGGCTAGCTCGCTGCAGAATACAGGCAACAGAGACAGGATCATCTTTGTTTACAAAAAATTTAATCCAATGTGTGTACATTTGAAGAGTCTCTTCTGGATTTCTTTTTATGTGCATGTTGCTCCTTATTCATGCACGCAGAAGTCACTGAAATGCACAAATTGCCAGGCTTGTTGAAGCTACCACCATATAGGACCTTCCATCTCAAAGGCAGACTATCCTGGATAAAATTTCTGTCCTAATTTCCTCTCATTTCCCATGGCCCTCCAGGGGGATCATGAGTACATCCACCCTGGCTATGTGGGGCAGATCTTCCCTCTGGACACCCCCATGGATAGGCTTGGACAGTAGTAGAGGTAATGATAATGTCTCCACTGACAGCCCTGGGAACAGGATCTCACCCTAATTTGGACTCAACAGAGAAAAAGGAAAGGGCATCACCCTGTAGTATAGAACATCATCACATTCCAGCATGTGTCCTGCAAGGAAAATGGTCTGGTCTGATCTGAAAAATGGGGTTATTTGATGTAAACTGATCTGTCAGTGTGAAAAAATGAGCAAAACTACCTTGCCATGGTGTGTGTTTGGCATTTTGTAGCACAGCATGTGGATGCCAAGTCATAAATGCAATAACAGCAGAGCAAGTTACATGGCAATGAATCTATCCAGTAGCTGCTTAGCTGCTTACAGGGGCCAAAAGCCATGCCAGCTGTCTGGACCTGCTTCCCACCTCTCCCATAAGATACCATGGGTGCCACAACTGCACTGGTCCTTCCTTCCTTCCTTCCTTCCTTCCTTCCTTCCTTCCTTCCTTCCTTCCTTCCTTCCTTCCTTCCTTCCTTCCTTCCTTCCTTCCTTCCTTCCTTCCTTCCTTCCTTCCTTCCTTCCTTCCTTCCTCCCTTCCTTCCTCCCTTCCTTCCTTCCTTCCTTCCTTCCTTCCTTCCTTCCTTCCTTCCTTCCTTCCTTCCTTCCTTCCTTCCTTCCTTCCTTCCTTCCTTCCTTCCTTCCTTCCTTCCTTCCTTCCTTCCGAGGGACTTGCAGCAAATTAGGTAGTCTGTGAAATTTTAGAAGAGAAAAGGGATGTTGCAACCTGATGTGTTTATCAGACGTGTTTACAGGTTTATTACACATTATTCAACAAGGAGGGTAAGCCTGCAGCTACTGCAGGGACCAGACCAGTGTATACCAGTTGGTAGACAGCTGCGTGGGTACATGCTCCTGGCCTGCTCTGAGGAAGCATGTTAAACCCCAGTGCAGGTGGATGAGGCTAACACATTTTATCTGGAAATCTTCAGGGGAGGGGGAAGAGGAAACAGGCAATTAGAGTGGCAGGGATAACACAGGGCAACTTGTCAAACTGCCTGGCCCTCTGCCATCGTGTGTGGCCGTACCCAGGTGCCACCCTAGATCACCTCCTTACACAAACAGTCCTCCTCTGCTGACACCTCCTGCTTCCATTTTTGGCATATTATGGGTAGATGCTGGCCAGCTATTCCCAGGTGTCCAGCCTGTGGTTTTAAAAATGTCCAACTCAGTGTCTGAAAAGCTGATCATAGCAGTGATCCAGAAACAACATCCTGAAGGGTAACCACCCCACCACAGCTGCATCTTCATAGGGGATACAGTCACAGGGCAGCAGACACAACTTCTTTTTTGCTAGCTCTCCCTACCCCTCCCCTTCCACCTCTAGCTGACTGCAATCAGGAGTGAAACACCAGAGAGAAACCAGCTCTTTGCAAAGTTTCACAGATATTATCAGTGTTCATCACAGATGAGTCCAGTCTTCAGTGTCCCTCTGCACGTAGTTTTCCTATTCCAGCTTGCATCCTTCTGCAAGGAGGTCACCATTCATCCTCTGGTGTCACCAGCAGCCAGCACCCACCACCACAAGCTGGCTCCCAGGTTGTCCCAGGTGATGTTGTCTTTGGCGAGAGCTCCTTAATGTGTAGCCTGTGGTGGAAACAGGATGTGAAGCACAGGATGGGAGTGGCAATTGCTTTTATTGCTGTCCTGAAGGTGATAATATTCGAATCGTATTACCATGTGTTTTGGATAGGAGCCCAAAACGTGAACATCAGACCACAATAAATGCGGATTTTTTCACTTCCCAGTTACCATTCAAGGCCAATAGTCAGAATTTTACTGTCAGCAGGTGAGTCACAAGAGGAAAAATGCGGATGTGGCTCTGAGACACCAGCTCCTGAAGCAATTGTCCATCTGTGCAGAGCCTGCACATGAAATGAACCGAGGAACAAAGCACAGATGAGTTGCCAGTGCTTGGCGATGCCCTTGTCTGAAGCACAAGGATGGGTCCAGAGGTGGTGATGGTGCCAGAGGATGAGTCCCAGAGGTGCTGGCTGCCATAGCTGCCTCCTGGTGATGTGGAGTGACAGCATGGCAGCATTAGATAATTAGAGAATGGTGGCAGGGCAGCAAAATCTGTGAGATCTGCTACACCAGAGTATTTTGAAAGGTAAACGCCTTTAGAAGGATCAGATAATAAATGTTGGAAAAGCTAGGAAAAAGGAAGAAAGTAACAAAGACCCTAAACTTAACTGCCAGAGACTTTTATCATCAGAATCACCCATCATATAATGTCTAATAATGTTGGTTTTGCCTTCTAACTCACACTAAGTATCTCACAGAAAGCAAGAAGCTGTTTTCTTTCATCTGGTGTATTAAATGTGCAAGAAGCTATTCAGGCTAGTACTGAGTATTGGAAATATACTAGGGTCCTGTAAGAAAAACATATTTTCTTTTTAGGAAGGAGTGAGCCACATGACTGCAGTGCAGTGCAGGGTTATCCAGAGACCCCATAGCAGATATGGCAGCCCCAGGCTATTTCCACTTAGCCCCAGTGTACTATCAGGGATGAAACAGTGTTTTGCATAAATACTCAAGGATTCAGCCGAGTTTTTTTCTCACACCTGCAGCTGAGCACAGAGAGAGAGAAACAGGTCACCAGTTAACCAGGACTAGCCCAAGGCCTGTTATTGCAACAGCAAAATGAAAGCTCTGTCTCTTTCTCAGCCACAGAAACTTGGGTAATGCGATTCGTGACATGGCCTGGCCTGCAGGAGAGGCAGTGTGTGCTGCCTTGCAGTGGGGCCATTGCCTGCAGCCCTCACCCTCAGCCACCACCATTTGAGACCCCCCTGCTCAGCCTCTTCTTAGGAAGCCAAGATGGCTCAGCCCCTACCAAGAGGATGCTGCGAGAAGCACAAAACAGGTTATCACCCTGCCCAAACAACACCTAGGGTCCTAGGAAGGACTTTTCTACATAAAATAGCCCAGTACCCTAACAAATCCTCCCCAGCTCTTGCCTAGCTCTCTGCAAATTCAGCATATTTCTCCTCCTGGTTCCGCACAGAGCGGGTCTCATGTTGGTACTGCAGCAATGGTGCCAGCCTCTCTGGCACTCTGCCCCTGCTTCATGAGCAAGCCAGGCTGCCTCTGAGACACCTTGGGACTCTCCAGCCATCAGCACCTGCCAGGAGGATTGCTGGGGAAGGGGCACACCTCAGCATCCAAGTCTTGCGGATGGTTCACTCCTGGCATAAATGCCTGTCAGGGTATGACCTAGATTTTTTTTGAGGAAGTCACAGGGCTAGTGTGTGAGGAACCACACGGGGTTGAGGTCCTCAGTACCCCATTGTCCCCAATGACTGGTGTGGTCTGTTTGCAGGACTCGGCCACGTGAGGAATGCTCCGTCACTCATCTTAGATCCAGACATTCTTTCATCACACTTCCTCTGAGGCAGGCAGGTTGCCCTGGCTCAACAGGAAAGATGGCTTGAAGACATGATCCACCTTATATCTCGCAGGGGTAAGAGCATGGAAAACAAGCTAGCACACTGCAGAGGAAAGTGTGCATGAGAAACACTTTAGGCCTTAAGCTTATCTGGGCTTGTCCAAGTGCATGATGACTCTTCCATTCCTGGCTCATTACCACCCATAGGATTTTACAGACATGTCTGCCTGTCTTGGTCATGTCCTGCACATGCTTCCAGGTAGTTGCCCTGGGGCCTGGAACAGGAGGAACATGAAGATTAGTTCAATTTGTACCAGCCCCTAAACCCCTTTCTGTGGCTTTGATTCTTGCTATAGAATCAGCTCAACAATCTACGCAACACTCTAAAATCCAACATTTATGAAAGTCATGACTAACATGTCCTTGCTCATGCGTGTTGTTTCCTAATGTCATCTTTTTAAAAAAATTAAACTTCTATTTGAAGACAATCAGATCCTCAGCTGCTGTGCCCTGGCCCATCTGCTATAAAGCTGATGGAAACTTCCCAGCTTATTCTGGGGTCCATCTGCCTCCACTGAAAGACTGTCAGAATTACTTTCTGACCCTGCTGCTATGTTTGTGCTCTAAACCCATTACCTCATCTTTCTTTTTTTTTTTTTTTTTTTTTTTTTTGTAAGAAGGTGGTACAGACTTCCAGGGCTGTGGGAGGAGGAAGGAGGCTGTCACCATCAGGAAGGTGCTGAGCACGTGTTCCTGGTCAAGCAACATGGTTGTGTCTGACTGCCTCTCTCCATCCATGCTGCAACGGGATCCAGTCCTGTGCTACACTTCCATAATTTCCACCCTCCCTCTCATCTTGACATCATATGCTACCCCACTTCCCACATTTTCTTTATCAGGAACAGTATCTGGATGCTTACTCCATGGGACATGGGACCCTTGCTGTCTTTCCTTGGGGAGGACAAGTATGAATCCTACATCCTATGCCTTGGTATCACTGAGGGGGGCAATCCATCTCACAGCACTTTTACTGTTGTCAGGTTAGAGGCTGGGCTTAATCACAGTCATTAGAAAGTAAACTCCTGAGAGCACATTATGTTGAGAGATGGACTCACCACCCATCAGACCTCTCTCCCCATTGAGTAGGGAAACTCCTCACAGAGTCCCAAGCAGCTATGCTTGAGCCTGTGTCGTTCATACTCCCCCTCTGTACAGGTGATTAGATGACCATCATCACCAATAATTTTACATTTCCATTTGATCATTTTTCCAAGAAAAAGGACCATCAAATCTAGAGAAGAGGTATGAAAACAGGTGGGTTTTCCACCTCAATCTTCAGGCAGAGGTGTGGGGACAAGAGCCACAATGGAGCTATACCTGACAGGGTGAAAGCACAAGGTGTGAGGCTCACCTTTCCCTAGCCCCCACCACGCTTCCTCTGAAAATGGAAACAAGACAGCAACTTCAGTACAGTGCTGGCTTTAACCTGATGAACCCTACAGAGAAGCCAGCTAATTATCCATGCTGTAGGGCTGTGCTGACCCAGCTCCACCACTCCCTGGCCCTCATCAGCATCTCCAGCCAGCACTGCACCATGGCCTGATGGTTCACTCACAGCAAGCCCGGGTCTCTGCCTCTGCCCAGTGCTCAAAATACTCCTAGCATCGTGATTTCCTCTGAGAGTTGGGGTTCAGCTGTAAAACAGCTCCAGCAGTCTGGCAGTAGTGGGAGTTATACACAGATAGAAGAAGGGAGGGAGTTTGCTCCAATTTCTCTTCTCCCATCAGCTTTCTACCTGGGAGCCCTCAGGTCTCCTTTCCTCCAACCACTATCTGCCTGCTTCTGATTTTTTTCTTGTTCCTGTGTTTGTAAGCCAAATGTGCAGCTCACCTAACAAGCTGATACTTTCAAAGCACTGTGTATTATCCAGCAAAGACTGGATGTGAAAATATGAGTTTTGTGTTCTGACTCGCACAACAAGATTTATGTATCTGTCTGACTGTAATTTAACAGCAATAGCTGCTGCTACTTCCTGAAGGCAGACATACCCTGCTGTCGTGGGGCCCTGCTTCCCTCACCTCTGGCAGTCCTTCTCCCTCCTGCTTCCCACAGCAGGAAAACTGAGCAGCTTTAGCATGAGCTCTCCTCCTCCCTCAGCTGCCTTTGGTTGTTCTGGTTGCACAACACACCCCCATGCCAGCAGACATCTGTGGCTCCCATGGCAAAGTCTGAGTTAAATAAGAGATGTTGCAAGCCATGGCTGGTGTTACGAGGGGGACTTGGATGTAAACGGGTGTAACTTGTGCTGTTTTTCCACAGAACAGAATAAAGCACCCACACTCAGCTGGCAGAACAGGACACAAGAAGTTGAGGCAGCAGGATGCAAGATGAAAGATAGCAAGGTTGATTCCTCCAGCATCCACTTTCCTATTCCTGGCTACTTTCTTTTCCCAGCCTTTCACCAGAAGAGTAAAGCAGTGTGAGTGGGGATATAAATGTTCACTGTCCAAGGAGGCACAACCATGTATCCTCTTTCCTCTGGAGTGATGAGATGGCATCAGACAAACTCATCTGGGGACCACAAGGACACCGCTGTTTTCTTTCCTTCTCCTGAGAACTGCTGACTTATAAATATGGCAGATACATAATGAATAACCAAAAATCACTGCAGGCCCACAAGTTGCTCTCACTCAGTCTCTGTCCAAGCAGCGAGCACTCACCTGTCCAGAGCAGCTTTTATGCTTTAGTTTGCCCAGTACTTAGAAAACTGAGCCCTCCTTCATGTTATTCTCATCCCTTGCATGATAAAGGAACATATATGGCCACTTGCCTGGAGCTCCTATATAGTATGAGCTTCACAGGCCTATAGTATCCTGTTACCACATTGCTTTGCTGACACTCCCTCATGCATAATGTGCCTGTGACTATTTGCTCCAGGCAAGAAGCAGAGGCCACTCCTCTCCTATGCTCCTTAAATAGTTAAATGCATTGGTCAGCTGGGAGCAAGCCTGACAGCTGAAAGAGGTGCTGCTCCCAGGACAGAGCCAGGTCTGCATGTAAGTAAGATGTTTGAAGAGGTACAAGGTTTCATTGTGTTGTTATGGTACCTGGGGTGGCTGCAACTTCCTCTACATAGGTATAAGCAGGCACTGGTTTAAATTTCCATTTCCATTGATTTTCCATTATTTTGGATACATTTACTCAATTGTTTTTCTCCTAAAGTGCTGTTCTCTGAAAATCAGCTGGTTAACACTTAAGCTTCTGGTCTTTTTCTTTTTTTTTTTTCTCCCCCTTTAAAATTAACTAGCTATGGCATTATACATGAAGCCTTGTGGATGTTTTTGTATTTTAGCATGTGTCTGTGTGTGTAGGAAAAGAAGTATATGCACGTATATCTCTCTGTGTGCTTTTGTGTGCTTGGGCTTAAACCTACTTACGAGGCAGGTTCCAAGTGGATGTGAGAAGGACACGATTTTGCACATACACAGGAAATGGTCAAAATGGGGAAAAAACACTCCTTAGTCTGTGGAAAAACATTGTAGAGGGGAGTGAGTAGAAGGCAGGTGAATTCCCACCATGGAAAAAATGCTTATTTCTAACCTGCGTATCTGATATGATGGTGGGGAAAATGTAGCCATGCAGATGTTTGAAGCCTGGAGTAGTGCTAATGGGACATCTCAGTATCTTTCCAGCCTTGTCTGTGTGTGGATGGGTGTGGGGAGGTGAGTGTGGATGTGTGTACAGACAAATGACACACAGCTGTATTTGAACAAAGCCATCTGAATCCTGTTTTCTCTCTCCTAAAGACCCAGTGGGCCACAGCAGCACCCCCTGATTCTTCCCCTGATTGACACAAAAAGCAGATCCTAGCCTAAAATTCTTTCTCATTTTGAGGTAAATACTCAGGTTCTGCCTTACAGCATTCCCAGTGCACTGCATGCCCAACCCGAGGAGAATTAGACAGCATTTATGGTTAACGGGTGATACTCTGCCCTTTCAGCTGGTTATGTCATTTGGCTCAAACCTCTCATTACTGTTTTCTGGGGACTGCTACCTGTCATGTTGTTTACCTGTGGTATTTTGTATGGGCGGGCAAACTGTTAGAAAGTCATAAATGAGTGTGTGTGTGTGTGTGTTTCACCCCCCCAAAATATTTTCTATACAGACAGGATTTTACTGTAGTGAAGTGGCACATGGCTCAGCAATGCCCACACTTGCAGATATAAGTGCTGGTCTTTTTTGCCATCCAGTATCTGAAGGGGGCCTACAAGAAAGCTGTTAATGGACTTTTTAGGATGTCAGGTAGTGATAGGACCAGGGAGAATGGATTCAAACTGGAGGAGTGTAGATTTAAATTGGATGTCAAGAAGAAGTTCTTCACCATGAGGGTGGTGAGACCCTGGAACAGGTTGCCCAGAGAGGTGGTGGAAGCCCCGTTCCTGAAAGTTTTCAAGGCCAGGCTGGCTCTGAGCAACCTGATCTAGTGGGAGGTGTCCCTGCCCATGGCAGGGGGGTTGGAACTGCATGATCTTAAAGGTCCCTTCCAACCCTGAAAATTCTATGTTCTATGGTCCAATATTTAATTAGTTTCTCTCTTCCTGTGCTGCTTAGAAAGCAGTGTCTGAGGAACTGTGCATCAAAACACTGTGATTTTGCATTATATTTTAAAAACCCAAGGATCTGTACTCATCACTAAAGGACCACCCCGGTGGTGGCAGGAGTCATGGAGACCCATGCCAAGAGACTCCAAGGGGCAGTGTGGAGCTGCAGTTCCCAGCTACACATTATCTTCCCAGATGTGAGAGGGATGGTCCATCTAGCTGCTGTTCTGCCTCCAGGGCTCTGGAGAAGAGTTTGAGGTGACCCAGAGAGCAATACAATGAGTGCAGAAAAAGCTTTTCAACAAAAGACAGTCATCAAGAGGCAATGGAAGTAATAAACATGCATTCAGATCTTAACCTCACTTTTTTTCATGGTAGCAAAGGAGTATAATTGTGGCAGCTGGATAAAGGATAGTCTGGGCAGCAAGTGGTTTGTTTGGATTGTTTAGTTTTGTTTTTGTTTTGTTTTGTTGTGTTTTTAGTGGGACTGCAAAAAGTTA
Source organism: Phaethornis superciliosus (assembly GCA_023637945.1). Lineage (NCBI taxonomy): Eukaryota > Metazoa > Chordata > Aves > Apodiformes > Trochilidae > Phaethornis > Phaethornis superciliosus. The sequence continues at coordinate 106,304,212 of JAJQWJ010000001.1, read as the reverse complement.
GGAAGTGTATCTATTAAGAAAAGACCACTGGTGTATTTCTGAAATATGTTCTTCTGCAATGTGTTGTAGCTCATTATGATGCTGGCCACAAAACCCAAGGCAGACAGTATAGCAGAATAAGCTGGAGAACCAGAGAAGGGAAATATGGATTTGGGAAGCTATAAAGAAAATCTTGTTAGCAGAAAGTCACTTTACTTTCAGCCAATCTTTTTCAAAATGAAACTTGCACCCAGAGTTCAGGTATAGATCACTTTTTCTTTCACATTGTATCCTGAAAAGGGGAACACCAAGACAGATTTCACTTCTGTGGACTATTGTGATCACTGATTTCTACTGCAGCCAAATAGATGGCCACCAGATTGGGATGCGGCAGAGAGGAGTTTTGTAATCTATGGGCAGTTTACTCACATCTGGCTTGGAATCTCACCTTTCTGTTTTTCTGAATAGACAAAAAAAGCCTGGTTAGCTAAAAGCTATACTCCCCTGAATCACATAGTCCCACACACCCCCTGTTGCTGCAATTCTTTACATTCCCCTGGTACACCTCCAGTTCCCGTGCTGTGTTTGTAAGTCTCCTCACACCTCTGCAGGAAGGTCCCACAGAAGCTCCGGGCTCGACTCACGCAGCTGCCGGTCATGGTTATTTGTCTATTAATAGATTCCAGGCAAACCAGTCACAACCCAGACAGCAGGGTAAACACCTTCATTAAAAGGTAGTAGTTGCAAGAAGGAGGAAACCTAACCAGGAGTAGCTAACCTTAATCATCCAGGATGTTCAGGCAATTCCAGACACCCCATAGGCACTTCAGTGGTCGGGTGCTGGGCTCATCCTAGCTGGACCAGGGAGGAAATGCCTGACTTCCCTGAGTCAGGAGTAGTGCACATCCATGTGTGAGGCACAAGGAGGAAAAACATCTCCTGTCACCAGTGCCTGCAAGCATGTTGAGAAAGGGAAGGAGGCTGCCAGCTGGGGATGCTGCTGCCCTGACCTGGGGTTCAGGCCACTACCTTTTCCAAGTGAAACTCTCATTTTAGCACTGCCAAATGTCTCTGGGCTGACTGGCAGGCAGAGCTGCTCTGATGTATCTTTCTCTATCAGAAATTTTCCAGAGGTTTTTATTCTGTTATTCCTATCTAGCTCTTTAAACTGTTTCTTCCATGAGGTGTAAGGGAGTGGTCAAATCCTCAGGTATTGTATAACACCAGAGCTCTTGCTGCAATGTGAGGTTATAGCCACTGTTTGTACAACAGGAGAGCTACACAGGTTAATCAGCACTGGCTAAAAAGCAAGGAAAACAGCAACAAGGAATGTGAATGACATTATATTAGCAGAAGTTGCACATTTGTGATTCTGTTTACAGCTGGGCAAGGCTTCATAGGCAGAGAGTCACACAAAGCTTTTCTAAGATTATCACATACTCCTCAGAGAAAGGGATTTCTGAGAACCAAAAATTATGCATAGATTCATATCAAAACTGAAAAATGGTTGCTGCCAAAAGGAAAAGCTTATTTTTTGGATGTGGGATTGGAAGACTGAGATTTTTTTTTTTCAAAACGGAAAGATTTAATGGTTTACTTAGAGGCAATGATTTAAGTTTGTCTTCTGCTAAAAATGACTTTTAAAAAACTCATAGAAAAGACAACCTCAAGCACCATAATTTGACAGAAAATAATTTCTCTCTAGGGTTTCCTCCGTAGCAAGATAACAAACTTGAATCACTCTGGATTAATTTTTTTCCTTCCCACAGCTCCTCTGCAATCCAGCAGGCTTTGCTGTAGGTCATTTAGCATGAACAGCCCTTCAGAGCTGAGCTACAACAACAACTTCAGAGCTGGAACTACAACATCAGTATTGTTCACCTCTCCCTTTAGCCATATTATAGTTAGAATTACACTGGTACTGAAGTACAACTTATCCTTTTTCCATTGAGACAGTCCCTGGCATTGGCAGCCTTATTTACGTGTCCTGATTTTGGTGCTACATCACCAGCAAAACAAAGCTATCCTAAAGAGAATAGTATGTTCCCCTGCATGTACAGGCATGTCATTCATGCAGAGAGCAACAACTTTTGATTCTCCAGTTCTTGGGCTATCTTGCTGCTGATTTGCACCATGGCCCTCTGCATGCGAGACGTGCAGCTGGAGAACAGCCGAGTGCAATTAGCTACACAGCAGAGGAGGGGGAACAGTAGGAAAGACCTGAACTAGAAGACACAAAAGGACAGGTGTGCATTAACCACCTAAGTTGGTTCTTTTGTTTTGCTCTGTTTTGCCTAGCTTTCGCAGCCAGAGTGGAAGATGGCTTTCAGCAACCACACAAACGACAGTTCCATCATGCCAGATTTACTCCACATGTTGGTGGAACAAAAGAAGACCCTTCGGTTCAATAATTTCAGCAACCCAGCCTTGGAACTGCAAGAGGAGATAATGGCCTCATTTTACATCCTCATCATCGTTGGGTTTTTTGGCTTTCTTCTCTTTGTTATGATGCTCAGCAATATTGTTTCCAGCAAGCCTGAAAACTATATTGACTATCTCTATTCTGGGAAGCTTAACCCTCAGAGAAGCAAGGTGGAGCTTCCAGGAAAGGAAAGCAAAGACACCTTCATTATTATCAACAGCCCTGCCTTACTGGAGCTGCAAAGGCAGGATAGCAAAACCAGCCCTGGCTCTGAGGCGCCGAGCACAGACACAGTCCTGAGGAATGTATGAAAATGGTTTCTTTTTATGATCATTCTGTTGGGCGTAAGGAGCTTAAATGGAGACACTTCTTTCATGAAAGCAAGAAATGAGGAGCTATGCCAGAACAGATCCAGACGGATCTTGTGCAAGTTTCCCACGTGCAGCTGTGAAGGTACCTGAGTGCAATCCATGTTGTTTCAGCCCCAGGCCTTCAGAGAAGAGGCTGGAAATCAAGTCCTTGCTGGCCTAGCTCTTCCATGGCTGTTTCTATCACATTTTTACAGCTTGCTTCTCTGGAGAATGGAAAGCCTCCCTTTGCATGCTGTTGCTTCAAGCAGGACCAGGACGTATCCAGCTGGGGCACTGCTGCTGTGCCTCTTTGCTGTTATTATTTATTCATTTATTTCTCTGGGGGGTCAGAGTTGCCAGGGACCCCTACACACTCTGCAAGCAGAAAAAGCTGCCACAGCCTCTGTGCCCACCTTCACTGCCATGCTGGGCAGCTGGAGGCAGAGGCAAGCTGACCCATGTCCAAGCCTTCTGAAATGAAGCTTACTTCAAGGGTCTGCAGGCACAGGTCAGACTTGAACTCGTTTGCTTGTTTGGCAAGCTTGGTCTGCAGCAGGTTTTTGACAGTGGTCATGCATTTCTCAGCAGTTCCCTTCCTGCATGTCAGTCCTTTACCAAAGCCCAAGACAATGAAGAGGGCCAAGACATCCTGATATCTCTCCATGATCCCTCCCTGGGCCCACCTGGACAGCATTAGGGCTGACAAGACAGAGCTATAGCCCTCAGGGTTGTGCCACTGTTGTGTCAATTATCCCTGACAGATTCCTTATGTGATTAGTGCTAAACCTCTCATCATGAAATTCCACCGAGCTCTCAGCCCCTGATGCTTCCTCGGGTGATAGATAGTAAGCAAGGAGTTTTCATGGTAGTTTTAGGATATCTTCTGCAGGCCACCAAGCCTTGGAAGACACAAGGAGGGGTTTGTCTGCCACAGAGCTCAGGGATGTTTAATCCATGTCCTGTAGAGCCTTGGCATACAGGGATCCAGGACGTTCAGCCGTGGTGAGGAAAATGCAGGCAGTGAGTTTCAGCTTGTTACACTTGGTCCACACATTTACTGGAAAAAGCTCTGGAGTCTGCAAATCACAATGATTGGAAATTGATTGTGCAGATATTCTGAGAACTTTAAGGCATTTTGTTATAGCAGCAAATATCCTATGAATGGTCTAAAATGGTCTGCCTGTGGGGTGGGTGGGTGTTGCTGGTTCCACTCATCCTCCTTTATGTTGCTGTGTATGTTTGCTGTTTGTTACCAATAGCAAAGAAGTTCTCTAACACTTTGTACCCTAGGAAACATTTCTTCCTAACTTTTCTTAAGCAGGTTTTACTCCATCTGTAGCTTCATGTTTTGCTACTACAATTTTGTTCTTTTCTTTTTTTTTTTTTCTTTTTTTTTTTTTTTTTTTTTATCATGTGTTCTTCACTGCCATGATATAGTGTTGTTATTATGAGGTTTTACCACTCTTTGGTCCAAACCAACTGCCTGGAAATGATTCACTTGATCTGGGCCATATCCTTAGAGGGAATTTCCACAGCCTGATCTCGTAAGACATGTTCCAAGACTGATTCTTCCAGCTGATAGCCAAGATGAAATCCACACCACTCTCTTGGCTTTCCACACTTCTTCCTTGAATTCCAGATTCAGCTTTCCAACACAGACATCTCCTTTTTTGGACAGGTGCATATTCCCCAGACACTTTCTCCAGCTGTGACCAAATAGGCAGTTGAGTTAGTTTTGGACCCCATTGCCTCTGGCTTCATTACTATGTCTGGTTTAACAACTGCTCAGTTTGAGCCAGGATCCACTGTTTCTGCTCAGGGCTCCTGACTGCACTCGGTAGCCACATTCCCAGTGCTGCATCTCAGATATTCAAATCTGAAAAATGAGAGACGTTTGGACGGCAGAAGAAATATTTGCAGTTCCAAGTTTATTCCTTCTGCCCAGTGTGATTTTTTTCCAGCAAGTGCAGCAATGTTGCTGCTTGTTCAGATGTCTGAAGCCAGGGAAGCACCAGGCTGGAGGGCTGACTCGGGAGCAGTGGGAAGTGTTCTTTGCCTCCCTGTAAACAGAGCTTCTAAAAACTAATTCACTGCTGAAATATGACAGAAGTCTACTTGATGTCCCTTCTGGTGTCCACCTGGGGATGAGCCCATTCCTGCTCACACCTTTAAGGGCAATCAGCTCTTGTGGGCAGCCTGGGATGGGGGTGAGGTGAGTCCTTCCTCTCCCTGTGCTCAACATCCATCAGGGACTCTACACCATGTATTGAGAGCTAAAATCAGATTTCAGACATGCAGATGATGGACCTAAAGGCTTCGTCCCCTTCCTAGGCCCAAGCAACACCATCAGCACCAGCCAATCCCTTGGCCTTGAAACTTTCCCTTCTTTCTTTTTTTTTTTTCTTTCCCACCTCAAGGAGAAATATATGTATGTACATGTAATTTCAAGCACATTTGATAATCACCTTCAACTCCTAAAGATACCTCATTCCTATGGAGTCCAGGTAACAGGCCAAGTATTTCTTCCTGAGGTAGTGGCTGTAGTTGGTCAGAAGCAATGACTGTGATGGAAGGGAAAGGCTGCTAAGCTCAACCTTGGCAGAGAATCCCGAAAGCTCAACCCCAAATTTCATCAGTTTTCACAAGGTTTCTCAACAGTCTTTGTGGGAAACCACTGGCAGTGGTGCCAGCTCTGTTCGTAGAAGCTCAGGGCTCACTCTTTAGATATTAGCTTAAGTTATTTTCTGAAGTTTTCACCTTTTTCTGTGTTTTCACCCTAAAGCCATCTTTCATTTTGGCAAGTCCTTCTCTTATTTGTTCCACCACAGATCATCAGCTAGAATTACACAATTTTGGAAAGTCTTCTTTGAGACCAAAACCACTACTTTGGCATGGGACTTCAGTCACTGTACAGGACTTCATCAGACAGCTAGGAGGGAAAATAGATGATTTACTTTGGGTATGGTATTTGCTGGAAAAAGAACCCTATTTTTTCTCTCATTCCGTATAGCACTGGAAGAGCACCAAAGTTCCTGTACAATGATGTTCTCAAGTGTTGGTTTTGGAAAAAATAAATTCAAATTTACAAAAAAATTTATTTAGATTTTAAAAAAAAGTTATATTTCAAAACTAGCAACTCAATTTTAGCTGCAACATTTAACATAATACAGCAGTAAAAGCATTCACTCATTGCCTAGCATCTTGCCTACTGTTTATGTGTATTTCATAATGTTCTTCTGTATTTTATTATATTTTTATTTGGGATTTTAAAATAAAGGATTTGTGATTATTTTTATCTTGCTCATAGAATGTAGCAAGTGGTAACCTAATAACATAATGACTACTGAAATAGGTAATTGGTATGTAACTGATAATTTGTATCCTAATTGCTTCGTTATTAGGGTAATTGACATATGTGTTTTTTGGCTGAGTGGTACAACAGAATTTTGTGAAGCACCAAAAAAGTGCTTGGGGGGAGTAGAGGGGATCACTTCCCTGTACTCTGGCAGTGATGGAGGAGCTGGCAGCAGGCAGGGGCCTCCTTCTTCTTTTCTAGGAGGCCTGGGCAGGATGCTACTGAGCCTGGACACCCTTGTGAGATGTTCCATCCAGGGGTTGGCAGGTACACCCCTCCCTGCTAGCACCCTGTGCTCTGGGTGTGGTGGTTGTGTGTGTGGGGAGGGGGTTGTGGAGCACTACAGGTGGTCCAGCACTGATGCCCAGACCTCAGCCTTCAGGGCACTGCTGCCAGGCAGAGGTCTGGGTGGTGGGGCACCAGGACAAGAGCAGGAGACTCTGGTGTGATGGCTGGGGGATAAGAGTGAGATTGAAAGTGCCATTTCCCAAATCCCAAATGCACCTGTGAGGCAGGGGCTATGCCCAGAGATTCTGTGCTGTGTGGCTTCTCGAGGGAAAAGCAGAAGTCTAAAATTAAAAAAGGAGGAAAGGTCCTTCCCCCAAGGTGCTCGCTGCCTAGGTAGACATGGGGTGGGAGGGAAAAGAGACAAAAAAGTGACAGAGCAAGCTAAAGGTAGCAGGGACAATAAAATCCACTTTTTTTGTCTTAGACCAGTGCTTTATGTTAAATTATGTGGAGATGGTGGAACCATGGATAATTTTTTTAAAAGCAGATTAACAGGTGGGTTATATATATTTAAATAGGACAGAGGAGAATCCACTTCTGAAACAGTTACTCTGAAAGGACATGAAAGCAGCCCATCCCTCCCATATCACTACGTATCAGCTGCCTTATCACTGCCATTTTCATAACCAATTAGGCTCAGACCAGTTCATGGGGACTGAAGGAGCCAGGGCCATCCAGAGACGGAAGCACGGTGTTGCCACCTGACAGCAGAAGAGGATCACCACATCCTCCTGGGTCAGTACCACAATCCAGTGATACAGACCTTGGCCAGGACTCAGAAAGCAGAAAGGTTGGTTTGCACCTCCTGCATCCACCTTGCTGAGTCCCTTCGTCGGCACGTGGAAGCACAGGCAGGCACTCAGCCTGCAGCAGCAGCATGGCTGTCTCTGTCACCCAGATGCAAAATCACCAATTTCTTGATGCTGCAAAATCACAAAAGCCTGGGCTGACAGAGCAGCCATTTCAGGTGGTTAAAACTGAGGGGCATCAAACCTGATTGTTCTCAGAAACCCCAGCGGTACCTACATGTGTGGCCCAGTTCAGAAGAAGACTGTGCTCTTCTGAAATACATCTCCTGACTGCTGCTGCTGCTGTGCTTTGGATCACCTCACAGAGCAGTCCTGTGCAACCACAGGGTCCGGGCACCACTGCCTGCAGCCCATGGGCAGCCCATGGGGAGGAGGGGACAGCAGCATGGAGCTTCTGTGTGCCACTGGTGACAGGGAAAGGGATGAGAGGGACCAGGCAGGCATCTGGAGCATCTTTAGCCTGGTATGGCCAGGAGACCTCAAGGAGTAGGAGGAGAGGATGGGCAAGGAGAGGGGAAAGCCTACCTCACTTTTGTCCCTGGAAACACTATCTGGATGCAACCACAGTTGTTCCCCTGACTTGTTTCTTACTGGTGTCTACAATCAAAAAGTAGCTATAAAGCAAGAGTAACAAAAGCAATGTGCCCTTTTTTATGTCTCTCTCAAGGACGGCATGCTCCAACTGAGGCACAAATAAGTAAATCGTCTCTCGAGAGGAGACAAGACAGAGACATCTTCAATTTAAGTAACAAGGAATATGATTTGCCATTCCAGTGGGTGTCATGGGTGGGATGCTTGCCACAGGCATGAAGAAGAATTAAAGAAAGATTCCTTTACAGGTAGTTCTTTTTCACATTTTACATCCAGTTCTTGAACAATGAAGTCCCTAATTCAGTGTATACATTTATTGGTATACATTTACTAAGGACGAAAGCTAACACTGAAAGAGAAAGGTATAGAACAGTGGAAAAAGCTAACAGAGATGAATCAATATTATTTTATGCTGTATTAACATATGAATATGAACAGTATATTCAAGGATTTTCCTTTGTACGCCTGCAGTCTGAATTTGCCATCATTTTATATCTGGCTAACAAACCCTATAGGCCTCTTTCTGGGGGCATATTTTTCCTCTTACATCAAATTTGCAGCCTTCTGATCTCCATTTGATCCTGCTACACAATGTGTCCCATCACTCATCCGAGTACAGCAAGTACTCAGCAAGTACAGCAAGTACAGCAGCCAGACACCTAAGTTAGAGCCTACTGGCCATGTTCATCTTGAGGCATTTTTTGACTTCACAGTTCCCTACTGCATTAGGACAAAATAAAACTGTTACAGAGGGGATGACATGGTTTTTGAGGTATCTCAGTTTCAGAGGCGGGCAACGAAATGTGTGCTGTCACCAATGACTGACACATTTGTGCTGTTCAGCCTCAACTGTCAGGCTGATGATGCTGCCAGCCTTCTAGGTACAGCTAGGTGTGAGCAATTTAACAGTCTTGTACTGACAGCCTTGTTCCTGCAGTAAAATTCTGTGTGTGCCTCTGCAGGGAGGAGGGACAGGTAAGAAACCAGACTGGTCAAAACAGTCCTCACTTTCTGCTGCTCCAAAGCCTTCCTCCTCTGAACCTGTGCTGTCCTCAGAGTGCCCATGCACACACTCATGCTAGCACACACACGGCACACATCAGCCCCTGACTGTTCCTATCTCCCCAGACCAGTTGCAGCCCTCAATTTGCCACCTGTTCTGGTGCTCCCCATCTGAGTTGCCATGGCAGCAGGGTGGTATCTGTCCAGCCTTCTGCTCTGACCTTCATTTCACCCAGGAACCACAACATTCAAGACAAGCAGTGTCCTGACTAGAAGCTGCCAGCAGCGCAGTTGCAGCCTCCCCAGCCTGGTGGGACCATTGTATCCAAGATGCCTTTTGGTCAGCCACCTGGAAGTCCCTGCTGATGCTGTTTGGGTGTGACACTGCTGGGTAACACCAGGCAACGGGTACATTGTGAGCTCTTCCAACACCCTTCAGGAGCCTCGAGACACCAGCATGCAGCGCTTCACTAATCCACTTCTCAAGCACATAATTCACAGGAGTGACTACTTTGATGCTACTTCAAAGAGGCAGTGCCTGCAATACTTAAGAGCTCTGAGGAAACTTCAGCTTAATGGTTTCAACACCATATTTTTAGGAGAAACAGATATTCCAGAAAGTCTTATAACAGGAGAAAAAAAAGACAAGGAGACCAGCCAGCACTGGCCAGTATGGACACTTATTCACGCTGGCAGTAGCCAAGGGTGGGTGCCCTGGAGGTACAAGCTGCTATTAAGAGTTGATCTGCCTATCCAACAGCAGAACGGTGTCTTCAAAGAGTTGTGTGATACTCTGACCGTCTCCTATGGAAAATGTGTAATTGTGGCAAAGGATAAATCGCAGCCGATGCATGTTGGGGGAACAGACGGCCAGGAGCCAGAAATGGGAACTCTGCCACCAGTCCCACAAGTGATCTACATGTCTGGCATTAAGTGTTGCCCTGAAGTTGCTAGAGCAAATGGCCATGAGCTTCTTGTTGTGCCTTCATCTTACAGCTATCTCTATCCTATGGACGCCGCCTGGTCTTCTTTGAAATTGTTTATTATAAACAACAGGCAGGACTTTGCCTTGAGGTCTATTGAGAGGACCCACTCCTATAGGTGTATTCTCTTTAGTGACTTGATTGTTAAAGGAATTGAGAGTATGACCCCCAAAAAATGGAAAGTAGTGACTAACAGAGTGAAGAGATGGGAGAACTACTACCTTGACACACTTTCTTAAGAGCTTCTTCCTGCAGTCAGACCTCAAATGTCTTGTGGTTGGTATTGAATGAGTTACCCTGCTCCATCTCTGCTGAGCCCTTTCCTTATAAGGATGTAAACCTAAGGAAACGCATGTCAACAGCACTAATAAAAGACATAATTTAAAATTCCAAATGTTTAATTTTATGTGTATTCCAGATCTAGGTTGATATGTGCAATGCTTGCACCACCAAGAGACAGTTAATTTTCCTTATCACAAAAAGGGTCCAAAGCATGCCTAAGATCCAGTTTAGCCAGGCTTCTGCATAAATGCCTGTCATGGGGGTCATGAGACCATGCCACAGATGTTACTGCCTGCTATTTCAAGAAAGACTGGGCTGCAAAATGAATTCTGTCTTTGAGCCAAATGGGAGATCTGCTCCTCAGCAGGGAATATACTGGACTGTGACTGGCACCAGAGCCCACAGCTTAAGGAAGTCCAAAGAACTTAACATGACTTTCCAATAAAATACATGTCAACACCTGCTACGAGCTCAGTGGTCCATTACACCAAGTACAGTGCTTCCAACAGTGGTCTGTGATAAACATTTCAGTGACAAGTAGTAGAAATCTTTCTAAAAGAGAAGTTCCTTTATGAAGCCTGACCTGAGTAATTTGTTCAGGCTTTAAAGCATGAAGAGTCTGGTCTCTGGCACTCATCAGTGGAGATTTTCTTTAATGTGACATTGATTACTGAGATGTCATGATTTCTCATGGAACTGCCTCCAAGAGATTTTTTTATGAGTGATGTAAACCAGTATTTCTTAACAGCACTTGTTTTGACTTCATTGAACACTTTCTTGGCTTTCTGAAAGCATCTTCCAATTTGCATTCTCAAAGCTGCTCATTACTGAATATGTGTTTATTGTGTATTTCTAAGAGAACTAAGAATCTAAGAACATAAAAGAAATACGTTATGAGATGATTCACAGGTTCACTAAAACATTTGAATACACTGAGGAAAAACTGTGCTGTTTTTCTTCTGTGTGTGGAAACCATCTAAAAGATCATTGTAATTTGAGAGATATGTACAAAAGGGAGTCTCATCTACCCTCAGAAGAATCCACACATGTAGTTCTCTACAGCTGAGATGTGAATGTTCAGAGGAAAATAAGCATCTTTTCTCAGCTTCTTATTCATCAGCAAAAACATCTGCTCAGTTTTTACAAATACAGATGTTGCAGAGAATGGAAAATTAGTTTCCTCATATACAAGGAAGAAAGAATAGGGAGAAAAGGGGAGAAGGGCAGAAATGTTTTTATTGGCTTGGTATTATGGCCCTGAACATAATGTTACGCTGGCTTGAAGCTGCAATTGCCCCAGTAAATATCCATAGCTATGAAGTGGTGTGAAATCAGCATGAGGAAAGAAATAGGCCCAGTGCCTCTTTGCCACAAGGATAGGCAGTAATTGCACAGCAGCTTGGTTGTCTTAAGAAACAAATGATGCACACCCCATGTCCTCAGTGATTGTTTACCTGCACCTGATGACACTGCACTATACCACTGGGGAGAAGCAACAGGCTGGCCCCAGTTTGACCTCACCAGTCTCTGCTGCCAAAGCTTACGCAGTTGTGGGTTTTGGCCCCCCTTAAACACTGCTTCGTTGGTCGGGTGTGTCTTCTGCCATCCCTAATTCGCAGTGGAGTCCATGGGACCAGGTACAGAATCCCTTTCTTTAATCCATTTAGCAATGAGGAAGTACCAAAAGGAAGAAGTTTGTGTCACAGGAATTCATCTGTCTTTCCTGTTGTGTATTCTTCGGTAAAACGAGAGTGAAGCCTCCGTGAATGGTTTCATGGAAACAAACATGAGGAAAGAGGAAGTGTTTGGTGCCACATCTCCCAGAGAGTGAGGGAAAAACACCCTTTCCCTGCAGAGGGCTGGGAAAGCCTTGCTAAACACCTTCACTCTTCCTAGCCTCCTTCTGGGAGTTTGAGGGCTGGTGAAACTTTTTTATCCAGTCCTATTTAATGTGTACAGAAATCCGAGGGCAGGAAAAAGAACTGAGTTTGAAATCAAATGAACTTTGGTATTTTATATAAAATCGCCTGTGATGAGTCGTCTTCGTTCTTCCTCCCTCCTGCTTTTCTACTGCAGAAGGGTAATTTCAACCCATGTTTTCTACAAAATGTTGTAAACCTTTGTACTGAAGAAAAATATTGTGGCTCATACAGTTCTGACTCAACTGGTAATTTAGGATGACAAGCAATTCCTTTAACATATGACTAAACAAGCTAATAGGAGGATGTTACCAAATAGCATGCATCTTATTCAAGAGCACTTGAAATAGCCTGTATGAGTCTAATATCTTCTTGGTAGGATTTTAAATACCTATAATTTTATTAGGTTTGTGAGCAATAACTCTTGTAGTAGTGAGGCTCAGTACACTTGACCCATTGCAAGATTTCAAAGCAAATCTCTTTGTTCCCACTCATGATTTTCTCTGAAATGCACCACTCAAATAAAATGATTAAAATATCTTTGCATAGAGAGGAGAGGCAGATGCAAATGTGTATGTTGATGAAGTATCTGTAACAGATGTCTCTCTGCTCTGAGCTAACTGGAATGCAAATCACCTGAATTTTCATGATGTCTCATTAGCTATTTTCTTCTAAATGCTTTTCCAAGTCTTGTCTTCATGAAAAAAAAAAAAAAAAAAAAAAAAAAAATTCCCCCAGCTCACAGAGCAGGCCTGTAATGACAGGCTTAACACATTTTTTTCCCCTATTTTCAAGTCCTCTGTCCTGGTTGCAATCCAGGTTACAGACAGGACAAAAGCACTTGGGGCAAGAGCTTACAGAGGCCCAAGCCAGGGATGCATAAAATGATGGGATACAAAGTGTGAGCTTCTGTGATGGAGCAGACAGAGTGGGGTCCATTTTGTGCCATGCTTGAGGACTAGGCTGGACAGGTAGTGGAAGGGCAACCAACATTGCTCAGAGTCCAGCCTCTGTCTCTGAGAACTTTTTTCTTGAAATTTCCTTCTGCAGCAACCATGTGGAGGAGGCATGGGTAGAAATGCAGAGGTAAGGAGGAAGGAGGCAGGAACAATATTCTGTGTAAAAAATCCAAAGAAAACAGTTTTAGGAAATAAATATATGTAAGGGCCAGAATAATTCATATGACTTAGATGGCACTTAACTGTCAGTGTCTGGTGTTTCTTGTTGGCTAGATCTAAGCCTCAAATCCATGAGAAACACCAAGCCAGAAAATGAGCCGAACTGTTGGACACAGCAGTATGAGTCAAAAGCAAATAAAAAAAGCCACAGACCTCAGAAAGTGCCACACCATCAGAAACTGAGGCATTGGAGAGCAAAATCAACAAATATGGGGAAGTCCAAGGAAAAAAAGAGACTAATAAAAAGGGATAATCACCCATGCTGCATTTCTGGTGATCAACAGGAAGCAGCTGTATACATTCTCCTCTCTGTAACAGCCATCTCAAGAACCTTTGAATAGACTGGAAACAGTCTCATGGTGAGGTACAGCCTCTGATGCTGGTACAAACAGACATACTTGATAGCTCTCTCACAAGATTCAGAGAAGGAGAAATTGATGCCATATGGAGATATGCATGAATATATGCCTACTCATTTATTCGTGCCCGAGCAAACTTTTTCTCCATAGGAACAAATGAGAAATCCATTGCTATGGATATGTGTGTTCTGGCAACTGCTGGGTATTTCTGTTATCAGCTGGAGAAGGGCCAGGTGATTGTCCCCAAGATTGGTAGACACATATGCCAATCAAGTTCTAGCTGAGCCCAGCTGATATGTTGGGCTTGCTCCAGTAGCTAAGACAAGCTACCTTCAAAACCCAAAGCTAAACTCTGGAGTGACATGCATAAACACCCATCCACCTCTGTGTCCCCAAAATAGGTACCCACTTAGAACCAGCGCCTCTGAACATGGCTTTTGGCACAGATGCAGAGGGAAAACATAAATTCAGGTTCTAGAAATTTTACCTGATCTGTTTCCACACACACATTTGCTGTACATTTCTTTGTGTTCCACACACTCAGGAGCATGTTAGAAACAAGACTGTCACAGCCTGGTCAGCTCCTTCATGTCAAGTCTCAGCTCCTCACTAATCTCAGTTTGATGGGCTGAGGTTAACAGAGAGTTATTCACAGAATCGTTGAATGTTTTGGATTGGAAAGCACCTTAGGCATCATCAAGTTCTTCCCTTCTTCCAGGGAAGGAGCAGCCACAACCTCCCTGGAAAACCTCTTCCAGTGTCTTACCACCCTAACAGTGAGAATTCCTTCCTAATGTCTGTCCTAAGTTTACCCTCTTCCAGTTTAAAGCCATTGCCTTTTGTCCTTTCACTACATGGACTTGTAAAAAGTCCCTCCTCAGCTTTCCTGTAGGTCCCCTTCAGGTACTGGAAAGTTTCTCCAGAGCCCTCTCTCCTCAGGGCTAAACAACCCCAGCTCCCTCCGCCTGTCTTCATAGCAGAGGTGCTCCAGCTCCCTGGTCATCTTTGTGGCCCTCCTCTGGTCTCACCCCAACAGGTCCATGTTCTTCTTGTGGGCTCCAGTAAATAGGGAGAGGATGCAGAAAGGTGATGTGTCTTCAGAAGGAATTTTGCAAAACCTGTGAAGAACTAGTGAAGGCTGAAACAGGGGAGGTCTGTTTCAGCTGCTTTGTCTATTTGTTTCTCCTATGTCAGAGGTGGAAAAGGGACTGTGAGAGTTTGCTGCAGTGCTCCTTTTTGGACAGAGTTGAGGCCGGGGTGTGGATAGTCAGCAGGTGGGCAGAGATGCTGAGAGAATGTCACAGGTTAGAGCTAGGATCAAGGAGAACAGTGACTCTACCCCAGGAAGAACATTTGCAGTGCCTTTACTGAGCAAAGCAAGACAAAACAGCTGGCATTGATGATCACCCAAGCAAAAAATCTGAGGAAGATGTTTGGAATAGTTGTCTGCATGAGAGGCTCTTGGAAGAGCTGGAAAATCCTTAGCTACCTGACTTGCAACACAGAAACTCCAAAGCAATCCCTGGAGCACTGCTCAGTGAGCCTTGCCTTCTTACAGCACCGGTGTTCTTCCATCTCTGGTAAAAATGTCTTGTGGCCTTCAGACTATAAACCTTCATTGGTGATCAAATCAAGCTGAGTTAATTTCAATGAAGTCTAGAGTGGATAATGAGAAAATAGTCCTACTATTATGAAAGCTGCTTCAAATATTTTTCACTATCAGGACCACAGATACCCTACAGCCACTGAGCTTCTTCAGGCTAGAAGAGACCTATTCCAGCAGCCACTTACATAATTTCAAAACTCGTCAGAGTTTATTTTTTTTCTCAATTAAAATCCCAGTAGCTCCTTTCTTTATTACTACACAAGGATTTTGGGTTTTGACTAAAAACATGTAGCCTTCATGTAAGTAAAAGTAAGCACTAGCAGTTTAAAAGCCAGCAATCCTTTTATTTTCTCAGTCTTCAACACTTGACACTGGTGACAATGACAACATCCAATAGTGAAAGACCTGTGCAAGTGAGGTACTGCATTAGGCTAAGCTGCCTGTCCCTACAACATGAACGATTGCATTGAAATTAATAATTTTATGCAGCAGGGGAAAAGGTGAGACTCTGTAGTTCTGTAGGCACCAGAAGAGTGTGACCTGGCTCGCTCTCTGAGATGGGAACATCTACAAGAGGATCCTGTCCCTGCTGCCTAACAAGCTGCACAGTCACACACACTGAATCCACACTGAGCACTTCATCCTTGCTGCCTCCTCTCGCTTGCAGAAACACAATCAAATTGAATTCTCAATTTCAAACTTACCAGGACATAACACTTCTTTCAGTAAGACACCAAACTTCAACTGTCCCCATGAGGTTTCTGATTAAGAAACAGAAAGAAATCTGAGCTGCTGTCTCCCCCCAGTGTCAGTATATTTTCCTGTTTATGGCTGCAACTGCAGCACACAGGGTGCCCAAGGGTAAAAAAATCTGCTGTAATATATCCAGTGATAGGAGAGATCAAACCTCTACCCTGCTGTCAGAGAACAGATATTGGTTCAGGTTTGGGAATGGTAAGATGTCTTCTTATCTTGGAAATTCTGGAACACCAGCCTGCTGTGACACTCATCACAAGCACTAGGGGGTTATCATTGCCATAGTGCTGCTCCAAAGTTAAGGAAAAAAGCAGCTAGGCTTGGCCAGATTCAAAGTCTTACACGTACAAAGCAGCTTTCTGATTTGGCTGTAGAGGAAAATGTGGTGACAGGAAGGACTTCTGAAGAGACTTCTCAAAGCTCCTTTCTCCCTTGGTCAAGTCCCGGACAAAAAAGAGTCCTATACCTCTGCCATCAGTTTAAAATAAACAAACAAAAAAACCCTAATTATTACCATGAGGCTAGACATACCTACTCTTGGTTGAGAGTCTATAAAAATCTAGATTGGGGCCAATATTCAAAGACTGACAGTGGAGCCAAGACACTGCTTACTTTTGAAGCTAGTGGACACTACACAGGCTGGGCAATTTTGTGTTAAATTTTGTGTGTGTGGCTTATCCACTTGGTGTGTTTCCCTCAATAGCTGCTTAATGGAGGTGGTTAGCAGAGCCTGTTGTCACTGAACACTGCAGAGACATTTAATAAAATTAACATACAACTCCACCTTTGCATACAGATGATTACTGAGGCAGTAGAGGGAAGCTGCTGGTTTTCAGTGTCACTAGGAATGCCCTAGCCTGGCAGTCCTGAGGCTTCTGTGGCCACTATATTGCTCTATCCCAGGAATGGGTTTCTCCAAGACTTACATTTACCAGTCACCAAGGTGATGGCATGAATAGCAAAATTTTAAAAATGACCGGGGAGTAATTCCAGCACAGCCAGAGCTCTCTGACCATCAGCCATATGAGCTGCACATAAACTTAGCTAAGTAAGGCTTCAAAGAAGGATGCAGAAGTGCTGTGAGCTGGTGTGATCACAGCAGGCACCTCAGCCCACAGCTGCAGGGAGAGGGCAGGAGTGAGACATCCCAGAGGTCTCCTGCATCCTGCTGAGCTCTCAAGGCTTCTACAACCTCTCCTCCTTCCTCTTCTCCTCTCTCCACTGTTAGATTTCAGCGTCACCCTAACTTCCAGAAGACAAAAGGATCTTGGAAGTGCTTTATAGTAGAAGTGTGAAGGCAAATGTTCCTCTTGACACTGCTACACGTGCCTCAGCCTTTGTTTCTGGGAAAAAAAGTCTGTTCTGTTGATTAATCTACTGTGATCAAGTTACCTTATGTTCCAGGATTTGGTGTTATTGTACATGCAGAACAGCTAATGAAAACCCCTCTGCTTCATAGGTCAAGTAGTAAATGGAGAGCCACAGATCTCAGATATTGCACATAGCAAAATAATGTTAGGAAAGCTTCTAGCATGAAACTTCCTCAAAGGTTTTCATACTGACACTGTGATTTCCATGACTCTAAGGAAGGCCTAAGTATGGGAAGTACTTTGAAAAAACCTGTCAGGAAAAGCTCCTCTCCTGCTTTTGTTCAATAAAGGGCCCACAAGTCTCAGATTTACACCCCTGCAGGAAGTAGTTGCTCTGAAGAAGTCACATAGAACTCTTCCTCATTCCCTGCTGTCTGTCCATGAACCCTGTACATACCTATGAAGGATTCAGAGTGTTTTTCTCTTTAAAACCAGCCACCCCCTTGCAGCTAATCTTTAAAAACTGCTTCCCCTGCAGCTCTAACTGTAGCATTTGATTAAGCAGTAACCAAGGCCATTGCTTTTTTTCTTTTTTTTACAAAGGGTTTTTTATTGCATAAATAGAGGCTTAGACATTTTGCTGTATGTATAAAAAGTTGAGATACAGTTTAAGTGAACGAGACTCTTGAATTTTATTCCTTTGACACATTCTTCATCCACAGGAAGGCTTCTTTCTCCCAGGAAAGGAATCCAATGCAAGCTGCCAAGTGTCAGGAAATCTGCAGGGTGGGGAAACAGCAGTGAGAACAGCAGGCATTATATGCTGGCAGCATGGGATAGATCTGCCTGCCCATGTGGCACACTGCAACCAGAGCTAATCACAGCTCTGCAGTGCTGACACTGGAGACCAATTTTAGGGTAGGGGAATTCACCCCACCTCTCAGTCCCATTACAGAAAGACATGGCAGACAGTCTGAGAGATGGCAGAATTTAGGAAGGACTGGGCCTCTGCCGGGCAACATGGGGTGACTGGGCAAGTAGGGTATTTTCTGAAAGGTCAGAAAAGCTTTAATGCCAAACATTCAGCATCATTCAAAAAAAGTCAGTGTCACATGCTGGACACAGGGGTGTTGCAGGATAAGCTCATTACCCTGGCACAGCAATCCTGACTCTGCAGAACTCCCCAGGACCCAGTGCTGCCCACATAGCATGGCATGGGCTGCTCATTACAAGCAGCAGGTTTGCTCCCTTCCAGGGCAGCCCATCTCTCATCTGCTAAGCAATAAAACTTCAGATAATTTGCTCTGTCTGAGTTATTCTGCAAAAATGGAAAGAAGTGTTCTCACAGCTTTTCCAGTGGCTAGCTAAACTGATTCAAAACGAGAGTTTAAAATGGCCATAGTCTGCCTAGAAACAAGTGCTAAGTCTGATGTAAACAGGAGACTGGAAAACAGCTTTTGTTTTCTTATTTTTCCTATGCAAATGAACCATTCCATTCCCATGGTTATTTCCAGGACCCCATTTTGAGTCAGAATTTCCAAATCCTGTTGCATGAAATAAAACAGTGATAAGGTTTGAAGTCAAAACCAGTAAACACTTCTAAAAACCGAACCTCTTTGCATGTGTGAGGTGATGATCTCAAAAGGGGAAAGTAAGTTTTTTTAGTTTAACAAAGAGTAATATCACATCAAACTCCCACTGAGCTTACAAAGGGCAGGCAGGAATAGAATTCCCATTTTGCTGCAGAAGAGAGATGTGAAATGTACTGATACAAAAATCACATACCAAACAAGTCAGGGAATATAATTAACATTAATCAGCACTCACTTTGCTAATGGCTTTGATCCAATAAGACAATGATTGCTTGAACTTTGAGAACGGTGGGAAGAAATGCAGTACACAAGGAATGAAAAAACAAAACCAAGAAATTTTTGTTAATTTTGCTGTTTTATGAAGAAAGATGTCAATTTTTCTCAGTGAAGTCGATGTGGTGGATGCTACATAGCACAACCTGTAGCATTTTTATTACCTTGGGAAGTTATACAGCATGAGATTTGGCACTTCCAGCTAAACTATCTACAACCTGTTGTGTATTTAACTAACATGGAGTGACTTATTCTTTTCTATCTTAAATATGTGACTTATAGTCAAGAGGTCTGACTGCATCATCCAGTCTGTTGTGCTTCTTATGCATTTTTTGTCAACTTAACCATCTCACTACATATCAGGATTTCCTGTGCACTTGGCTGGGTGTAAGAGAGATTAAGAACAGAGAAGGAATCCTATGCTGAGATCTCCCAAATCATGAAACATGGCTGCCAAGTTTTCTGGTGGCATCTGCAGTTTTTACAAAGAATGGTCATGATGTGGGTGTGCTAAGTGCTGAAGCATTGCAGGCGACAAATATTGCAAGAGCTCAGATAATGGTGATAGTTCTGATTGCACAATCCAAATGTACCCAAGCCAAAACATAATAGATTTAATATGTCAATGCCATTATTGGACAATGGGATGTTGAATAAATTCTATACCGGAGAGACTCTTCAATCATCCTTCTTTTCTACTTCTGTTTTAAACTTCTTTTCACGTTCCCTCTTCAGTTTTTCTTCAATTTTTTTGCTCTGGTACATTTTTACTCCAGCAAATGCTAAGCAAAGAATCAATGTTTTAGCTGCCAAAATGTACATCAGCAGTGGGAAATTCTCCAAAGCCTGAAACGCAAAACAATGCAAGGAGTTACTGGAACACTTGGACAATTAAAAATTAATCTACAGAAATGCTATAGAGCTTTCTAAAAGCATCATTCAAAGCAATTGTAAGGTTCCTCTGTTCATGATATTTTATCTGTAGGAAAATTTAAACTAGGCAGATCAACATCTAGGGAGAAGGACAAAACCAAGTTCACTGAAGTTTGTAGAAAAAGGCCCTTTGAAAAGGTCTTTGTTGCTTTTTCTTGCTATACAGCAAATGCAATATTAGCACTATCTACAGCTGAAAAAGGGGAAGAACCGAATATCTTAGAATAATTATAAAAGTGAAAAAGCTTCTGAAGAATTCTCCCACAGATGATGGATCTGTGTATATTAGCTTATAGATGTGATCCCCAAAGACACTTTTGTGCTCCTGGAAATTTCCGTGGAGTTCTGCAATTAACTTTCCCACATCTAGAAGGTATGATAAAAGCCTTTAAACTGGAAGAAAATTAAAAAACTCCACAGCCTGCAATAATTTAGTTTCAGGAGTTTTTAATGCCTGGAACCACTGAAATTGCACAACATATTTCAATGTTACAAAAGCATGCTACTCTATGTGTACATGGAGTAGCAAATAAAATGAAAATGGGTAACAATGTGAACTCAGAATACAATTATAACAAGAACAGCACAGGCACTCAGTGAGTGATATCAATTGCAGAAGAATATTGAAGGTACATGAAGTTCCCAGCACACTGTTCCAAAGCCACCTGGCCAGCAGGATGGGTCCAGTGGTGCTCTGAGGGTTCACAGTGCCAGCTCCCCCTTAGCAAGCCTCTCAGAACCCTACTGTGCCCTTAGCAGGCCTTCTAGCACCTCAAAAAGCTATTTGGCCACTGTCAAACTACTGATTTAAAAACAAAAACAACAACAACAAAGCCCCTTGTATCAATATGCCGTTAGTTTGTCTCCTTAAAATCCACAAATCAGAGGCTTAAGTGGGGGCTTTTATAACACTGATCTCTACAAGCTGCATTTTACCTTTGACATTGGACTTCCCTCTAATTTTGCCAAAGCCCACCATCTTCTGTCAATCTCGCCCTATGTTAGAAGGATCAATCTCTTTAAACCACAGCTCTGCAATATCATAAAAGGTAAATCCAAAGCTTGCAGTTATCACTGTTTTCTTGAAAAATAGTTTGATTAAACATGTTAAAAGTGTTAATGCATGAGGTACTTTCCCAAACATTTCTGTGCCTTTCTGTGCATCTATCCTGCAGAGTGTTTATGACCCAAGTATTCTAAAAGACTGTGAAGAATACCCTCCAGTAACAAAAGGAGGACAGATCAGCAGAGAAAAGCCTTGGAAGAGGAAAGCCAGGAGGACTAGAGGACAGCAGAGCTACACTCAGGTATAAAATGTTAAGTCCCAACAGCAAATAGTGGGGCAAGCCCACAAGGTGCAAGCATGTATGGCCAGAAAGGAGAAAAACAACAATGAATCCTCTGTCCCTGAGGTGTAGAGAGGGTAGTGGGTAGACAACCTTCACCTAGGCAAGGAAACCATCTTTAAACACAGGACCCACCCCACCGTATCTTACATGCTTGAAAGAGCAGAAATTCACTGCCTAATGCATATGAAACATCCTCACCTTCCAGTTAAATGCCACCATCGTGGCTGTGTGATTACACTGTCCCACCGCAGGCAGCACCCAGCACCGAGGAGTGTCACACTTCTACAGGCACAGACCTGGGCAGGAGCATCTTGCAAAAATGGAAATTAAAGAGGAATTAGCCAATCTGTTCCTACTCAGCACGTCCACCTTGCAGCTCTCTGACAAGCCCATCTACTGCACAGTGTCTGGCAGCATGACCAGTGCCACAGGGTTCGGGAATGACCTACATGGACCTTTATGGAGCTGAGTGACAGGAGCAACATCTGTGCTGCTGAAGGAAAGGGATCTGACAGGCCTGGAGCAGGTGCCACGCTTGCGCAGAGCAGAGGCTGCACTTCCACCACAGGAAGCAGATCCCAGCAGCTGCCAGACCCGAAAACACAAGGCTGCCTGCTCTGGAGAGCTTGCCACGTGTGAACATCACACCAACTCACTGACATCTGAGATGCAGCCGACGGAAGAGCACCCCAAAGAGCTGTCTTGAGGTTTTGAAGCCCACCTGCCCTGCTCAAAGCCTGAATGCCTAATGAATCCTAGCATCTAATATAATGAACCAGTTCTCTCTGATTTATCAATAAATTTAATTCTCCACGCAGCCCATAGTAACACAGAAGTGAACCAGTCACTGGAGTACTTGAGTTCAGCCCTTTCAGAGCTGAACTGCAGGGCTGAAAAAGGCCCCAGGAGATGCTGAAGGCTGCACCACACAGCCACAACACTGACCGCTACTCTCTGCTTGCTTGCACCACCAGCATTGTTTCAGCTGAGGGGTTTTAAATTCAGCACATTTCCCTTCCTAACCCCCTCGAGGTGCTTCTTTTATGTGTAATAAGAATCACTTTCAAAAAGCAGAGGGAAGCCCTACAGCTTAGTCCTAACCTTCACCAGCAGCTGGGCTGAATAAATCACCACTACACCACAATAGCTGCTGCTGACCTTTTTTTCAGAAACAGGGAGTCAAGTTAATGTTCTTTCATCTCTTGCACTGCTCAGTCAGCTTCTTCACAGATGCCCGTATTGGTCCAGCTACAGTGTCCTCTTCTTTTCCCCCAGCTGCAAAATCTTCACCCTGCAGAGACCACCCTGGAAATATCCCCACAGAGAGACACCACTGGAGATCTCTGTTACCAAGATGGAACTACACTAAAGCAGCAGCATGGCCAACTTGTTTGTCACTCAAGTATTTGCTGAGATCCTGAGTTGTGCGGCTCTGATCTCCTGTTGAAAAAATGTCAGGGCAGCTGTGAACTAATGAGTCTGCAGCATTTCACCTCAAAAAGAAAAAAAAAAAAAAAAAAAAGGCATTTCAACTTCTGATGCTTGCTCCAGAATCCAGTGACCATGAAGATTTGAAGTCCTCTGCGAGACTATCAAAGCAAAATTCCCCCCTCAGAGCAGAATGTGGCTCTCAGTGCATGGTTCAGATGGCTACGTGCTTATCAGTAAAACCCATCTTAGACAAGCCTGGCCTGATCTGAAGTGACTGGGTTGGGGTGTCCTCAACTTAAAATGCTGACTTGGGCAGGGGCTTCATCGGACACAGTCTTCTCTCTTCTAAATTGCTGTAAATCCTGTGCTTCAGTCAGAATTAATTTTGCAACATATTATAAAAAAGCAAGAATTCAGCCATTCAAAGACAGGCTGCATCTGGTATATGATGCTGAAAATGGGTTTTTAGTGATTTTTTTACACACAGAAAAAGTTTTAGACTCAGCAAATGTTACGTGAGCACATCTGTGGTGTGTGATTGCAGGGTCCCACCAACAAGAAGCAGCGTACAATGTGTAACACAGTGTGCACTCCTGCAAATGCTCTTGCTTACCAGACAACTATTTAAGCATTTAGCACACTTCTGTAATATTTCTGCTTTGCTGAGATGAGCCTGAACCTGTCTGAACTGTGTATCCACCAAGAGTAGCTTCACTGAAGTCACAAAGGACAGGATGTAAAGAAATTCTCCTTTTGTTCTGAAGCATGGTGTTTTGATCCAAAATGATTCCTGTGAGAGTTCACACCTCTGATGTTCTATCTTCACAGTGTCTTCTGCTGTTAGAACTGAGAGGGGAAGCCACCCCTCTCTCTCTCCATGTTGCATTCCCACATCCTGTGCCATCAGCCTCTGGTGGTCGAACACTTCTCCCCATTTTGCCTCTTCACATTTTCAGTCTCCATTTTGATCCATACCTTATTAAACACAGCTGAAACCCCAGCTGAAGAACGGGCTAGGTTGGGCATGGGGCAGGGAGAAGAAAATGGCAAAAGGATAAAAAAAGGCAGGATTCACTTGGCATTTGAAAAAAACAATTTGTTAGCACTGAGGTTATCAATTAAAAACCAAAAAGCTCAGACACCGTACTTTCAAGGTTGTGGTATCTTAAAAGAATGCAGGGAGCTGAACAGCTGATGTTTGCCTTTTCAGAGGCAGATAAGGCAGAAATAGGAGTTCAGAACACATCTACACTCAGGCATTGTTCGTTCCTCAGGAAAATGCAGGTTCCCTTAACAAACACAGCCACTGTAAAGGGAGACTGGGCCCCACAGAAGGTCACTATCACTTTCACCCACAGCAAGGAGGTCTCGTGTTGAGCCATGTGAGAAGGCAACAAGCTCATCTGGCTCTGCCTGAAGCCCTGCCAGAGACTCCATGACAGATGCTCCAAAATCACATATTGGTGGCCTTCTTCACTGTGGTTGCACCTTGCAATTACTAACCTACTTACACTCAGACCTCCTCTGTCAAGCAGACCAATCTACTGCAGATGGGAAAGGAAGAGTCTGCCCATAGTGCACACCTCAGTGCTGTACTAGCAACCCTCTGTTAACTCCAAATGGTGTGAGGTCTTCTGGGTTCAGAGAAGAGAGAGAGTGTCACCAATACACACGTAGAAGTTCACCAGTGCAGGCGTAGAGGCTCATGTCCTTGGCAGGGCTAAAGAGCTCAGGGAGGGCTGCATCAAGTCCCAGAGTTAGACTTCAGCTGATACCATTTCCAGGATCTCTGCACAACGCTGTGTTGTGCAACACAGACCACCCCAGACAAAGGACTTGGGCTGCAGTCAGATGGGAAGTCTGTGGTGGAGCACAGAATTGAATCCAGGACTCTCAGCCACTGAACTACAGCTCCAGTCCACCACAGGAACCACATCACAACCCAGCCATTCACACCATTGTTTGCTTACGCAGTGGCAGAGTATTGACTGGCCTGCAAGCACCAGAAAACATCCACACAGGCATCTGGATACTCACAAACCCACTTGAGTTGTCCTGGCTGGAAGTCTCATTCAGCCTGCCAATAACTCCATCTAGTCAACAAAATGGGACTCGAGATATTCTTTTGTCTAATGGTGATTTCCGAGCATCTCCATTCTACCTACTTTGTGAAAAGCTATAAAAGTCCTGAGCATCAGAAAGCAGCAAGCCCCTAGGGTTATATGACTGCATCTGAAATGGACAGATGGATGAGTATCTCTTGTGCTAGAAAAGGAGTATCATTCCACCTGTCCCTTGTTGCTGCTTTCTTTAATGCACCTATTTCAGGAAGCAAAATGCAAACGTCCCACCTGGATAGTCACTGGAGGATTCACCACCACATGTCATGCAACAGGCTTTGCATCTGCAAGACAAGCCTCCTCCTCCTCAAAAAAAAAAACCAACAACAAAAAACCCCACTATTGAGTCACAGCAGAACGTACTAATATGGCAAAGCCCGAAGACTGAAGAGAAACACAGTGGAAGCAACTGTGAACCAGAACTGCTGGACAAAGAGTCCATCACAAATCACTGCCACTTGACATAGTGATTATATCAGACACGTGCATATTTACAACCTATATGTGTAGGTAGGCTAAGACACTGATTCACAGAAATACCTGTCTAATCACTCAGTTAACACTAGTGTCACTGATAAAAAAATCCTAAAGTAACACCAGATCAAGGAACATGAAGAACATGAAGTCATACAATATCTTCATACCCAAAGAAGCAGAAATGAAAATATTAGTGATTCCTCTGGCAGCTCCTCATGTGCTCCAAACACTGGGAAACAAGAAAAGAGTAGATGGCATCTGTCAATCACAGCAGCTGGATTAAGATCAAAACCAAAATGTCAGTGGCACAGCAGCCTCTTCCATCATGGGCTCTGGGGCATAACTTCAAGACACATCCCAAGGTCCTTGCAAGCAGCAGGCCCTTGCTTGCTGTCACCTCATTGCCCTAGGAGGGTCTCCTGGGCTGCCTCCATTCTGACCTTTGCTCTGCCCTGCTTCCTGCTCAACTTTCCTGCTCCCTGCAGCACCACACACTTGCTTGAGAAAACCCAACTTTTTCAACAAATGGTAACTTCTGACCTCTCCTTCTTACTTAGCTGCTTCTTTATTATTATTTTTTTTTTTTCTTCAGAAAACAACAATACCTGGCCGATTCACATGCAGCAAAGCACACTTCCAGGCAGCCTATGCCGGGGATCAGGCCTGCCTGCGGTCCCCAGCCCGCCAGCAGCACTCCGGCAGCTTTTCAACTTCACGCTCCCTCTCCTGAGAGGTGGCGGGGGAGGCTGCGGGTTACCGGCGAGGGGAATTCTGCCACCTCCCGGGTGGGAACACGGCCCGTGCGGGGGTCAGGAAAGAAGGGCCGGTGGGGAGCGGGGCAGAGAAGCGGGGTGGCAGGCAGAGCGGGCAGGAAGGAGGACTCCATGGCGATGGGAATAGAGGCAAGGGAAGGAGTGGGATGGCGCGGGGGTGTGTGTGCAGGGAGGAGGGCTGGAGGGCAGGCAGGAGGGCAGAAGGAGGCAGGCGGTGGTGGGGCTGGGAAGCAGAGGAGCGGGCCGGAGGGCGGGCAGCCGTGCTGGCAGAGCTGGCTGGGGAGGTGAAGGGTGGCGGGGGGAGGAAACGCGCCGCTCCTGCCCGATCTCGCCTCACCGACCCCGCCGTGCCCTCCCGCCCCGGCACCGCAGGCATCCGAGCCAGCGAGGGGTGCGGGGCAAGGCCCGTCGGAACGCGTCTCCTACCTCACGGAGCGACCATGGCTCTGGGCGGGAGGCGCCACAAACTACATCTCCCAGGAGCGGCAGCGGCACAGGACCCCGGGGGGCAGGGCCCGCCTCGCCTCATCCCGGGCACTTAACTCCGCAAGGCCGGGAGGCTGGTGGAGAGTGTAGTTTTTTGTGTCTCAATAAAAACAAAACAAAACAACCCAAAATGCATTTCTCATATGTCCCAGAAGTGTCGGTTCGAGGGCAAAGCGGCCCAGGTTCGGGTCCCCGTCGGCGGCAGCCTCAGAGCCGTCCGCCGGGTGCTTGCCGCAGGGCCGGGCCAGGGGAGGGGGTTACCGCCGGGTTGCACTGGGGAGCGGGGCCGGAGGGAGTGGGAGAGCTGCTGGGGGTGCTGGTGCTACGGGGCAAGGTGTGCCGGGGTGCTCCTCCAGCTGTTCCTTGCCAAAAGGGGCTCTTCGTGAGTGGGAGCTGGAGGGCTGGAGCAGCTGTCCTGCCAGGACAGGCTGAGAGAGCTGGGGTTCAACCTGGAGAGGAGAAGGCTCCGGAGAGACCTTATGGCAGCCTTCCAGTGCCTGAGAGTGCTACAGGAAAGCTGGGGAGGGACTTCTTAAAAGAGCATGGAGTGACAGGGCGAGGGGGAATGCCTTTAAACTGGAATATGGTAGATTCGGGTTAGACATGAGGAAATTATTTACTGTGAAGGTGGTGAGACACTGGCACAGGGGAAATGCCAGGTTGGATGGGGCTTGGAGCAGCGTGGTCTAGTGGGAGGTGTCCCTACCCATGGCAGGGGGGGTGGGACTGGGTGATCTTTAAGGTCCCTTCGAACCCAAGCCAGTTCTGTGATTCTGTGACTGTAGCATGGCCGTAGTCCTGGCAGCTTCCACCTGCTTGGTGCAGCACATTATCTGTGTGGTGGCCCCGAGGGTAAGGAAGGTCCTACCTTATGGGTATGAAGCACACCCCTGAGAGGAGCTGGGGAGCTGGCAGACACACACAGGCCACCCAGGGGAGGTGAAGTAAGGAGGGTATGCTAGGTGGGGAGACATGACTGTGCTGGGACCTGGCAAGCCTTACCCAGTGCTCACCGACTGAGATGATACAAAGGCTTATTACAGTGCCAGCAAAAGGCACATCTGGAGCGTGGCAACAGCTGCTGTGCCAAGTCTCAGGACCAGTCTCCAAATCAAGCTAAAGCTTCCCAGCAAAAGAATGCCTTTTCCCTTTCATAGAATCATAGAATCGGCTGGGTTGGAAGGGAACTCCGAGATCATCAAGTCCAACCCTTGATCCACTACCGCTGCGGTTACCAGCCCATGGCACTGAGTGCCACATCCAGTCTCTTTTTAAATATCTCCAGGGACACAGAATCCATTACTTCCCTGGGCAGCCCATTCCAATGTCTGATCACCCTCTCCATGAAGAAATTCTTTCTAATATCCAACCTAAACCTTCCCTGGCACAACTTGAGACCATGACCTCTTGTCTTGCTGATAGTTGCCTGGGAGAAGAGCCCAACCCCCCCCTGGCTCCAGCCTCCTTTCAGGGAGTTGTAGAGAGCGATGAGGTCTCCCCTGAGCCTCCTCTTCTCCAGGCTGAACACCCCCAGCTCCCTCAGCCTCTCCTCACAGGACTTGTGCTGGAGTCCCTTCACCAGCCTGGTTGCCCTCCTTTGGACCTGCTCCAGGACCTCAATCTCCTTCCTGAACTGAGGGGCCCAGAACTGGACACAGGACTCGAGGTGTGGCCTCACCAGCGCTGAGTACAGGGGCAGAATCCCTTCCCTGGACCTGCTGGACACGCTGTTCCTGGTACAGGCTGTTTCTTTTTAACACAAGCAAGATGAAGTTGTTGGAAATGCAGCATGGCTGAAGTGTTTCAGCCAAAACTTTCTGAAAACAAGCAAGCCCACATGACAGCCAGACAGCCAGCATAGCAACTTAAGTGATTTAAGTCTGGCAACATGACTGGGAACTAAACCCAGATTCTTACAAAAAGAATCATGTTTTAATACTAG
This sequence comes from Phaethornis superciliosus, assembly GCA_023637945.1. NCBI lineage: Eukaryota > Metazoa > Chordata > Aves > Apodiformes > Trochilidae > Phaethornis > Phaethornis superciliosus. Next base: position 106,275,647 of record JAJQWJ010000001.1, on the reverse strand, counting down.
AAGTATCACTACTACTGCTTTTAAGTATTCCCTGAGAGACATCAATGTGGAGAACTGCACAAGAGAAGATAAACCATCATGGAAACCCATTTGCCAGCCAGTGAAAACAAGTACTCAACATGGGAAACACTTAGGAATCACAGCAATGGGACAGCCTTGGTAGGTGGGTGTAGAAATCCCTCCTCTGCAGGCCACAAAGCAGAATCTCAGTGGTTTACAGAGTCCTGACTGATGGGATGTAACCAGAACCTCCATTACCCAGTTTGCATATCAAGGTAAACAGATTGCTCTGGAGAACTAAGGAGCAATAGAAGAGACAGCTTGGCCAGCTACGGACTTCAGAACAGATGATGAAGCTCTGGAAGCTTCCCTGGAGAACCAGAACATGATCCTAGATAAGACTGCTAGTTTAGCAGCTCTTCTGCTATAAAACAGTCCTTGTCATGAGTCAGTTCTTGCTACCAATTAATAATGAAATAAAAATGGGAGCCCAATAAGTAAAAAACTTTTTGGAATGAATGTGTGTAGGTATACGTTACCTCCTATGATTCATACCATAATACATTGTTCAGACAATAAATGGAGATTTTGGTACTCGATTTTACATTTTCACTTTTTTAAAAAAATATTTATTTTTCATTTATTTTTATTTTTTTTAATGATGGACTTAATTCATACAGTTTGGATCTAAGTCAGCAGTTGTGATGACTAATTCAGTTGTTATGAGCAGGGAACATCCACATCTGCTTCTGGATTTAAAAAATGCTAAAAAAATTAAAAATTTTAATTCTCTTGGTTTTATTTTCCCAAACAGAATACCAAAACAAAGCACAGTCGTGCATTTCTCTTGGGTTTTCCCCAACCACCTATGCCAAAGCCTTCATGAGAAACAGTAATGCTGGTTTCCCAAGTGTTCTGTTCCACATTGACCTATCAGTTAATTTAATGAACACTTTCATATCTCTTTGTAATTCCAGTGAGTTCCCTGCTTCATGATTTCTTCATTGCTGGTGTTTCCAAAAAGTCAAGGTGATTCAGGGTTTGTTTTCTCCTTTGCACCCAAGTTTTCATGGATCACACACTTGAGGTCTTCTCGATTCAGGACCTGGCTTTTATACTTCTTGCTCCAGTCGTCAACGATGTACTGGTGATAGGGGTCATTGGAGTGCTCTTGCCTCTTTGATTTCACAGTGCTCACCAAAATTGCCACAATAATGAAGGAGAACATCCCAATCATCACCATCAAATAAAGGATAACGTAGTCAAAGTTTTCAGCCTCAATCTTGGCTTGCAATTCATCTGCTGCATCTGTCATGTTTTTCCTCCAGCTATTCATGTAAGTGAGAAAGGTTTCCTTGAAAATATCTTCCACCTCCCAAGTGAAGTTTTGTATTTCAGCCATCCTTGCAAGTTACAGTTACTAAAGAAAATATGATACTTTAATAAAATATCTATAATAAAACAGTTGGTTTCTTTTGTTCACATTATGAAAATTAAATAATAAACACCTCCAAGTGTCCAGTGACAATGTAGCACCAAATTAAGATGGTCTGAGAATCCCCAGTGAGTAGTTCAATGTGTTCAGAGACGCAAGGGGAAGTCTTACTCTTCTTGTAAGAACTGTAGAATTTTCAGGGCTGGAAGGGACCTCTAAGGTCATCAAGTTCCAACCCCTCTGCCATGGGCAGGGACACCTCCCACTAGATCAGGTTGCTCAGAGCCCTCTCCAGCCTGGCCTTAAAAACTTCCAGGGATGGGGCTTTCACCACCTCTCTGGGCAACCTGTTCCAGGGTCTCACCACCCTCATGGTGAAAAACTTCTTCCTAATATCTAATCTAAATCTTCCCTCCTCTAGTTGGTGGGAAGCCATATATGCTTTGGCGAATCCAGTGAACGTGGGCCCTCATAACTCACATTATAGAGTCAAGGCACACTGCTTTTCCCTGATGTAGAGGCTCTGAGAAAAACCTCTGCCTTTCTCTGCCTTTCCTACTTAAAGAAGAGCTGTGACTGCATTGCAGACTGCTAGTCTGCAAAAAGCAAGTGGTTTTTGCAGAAAAAAAGCAAGGGATAGGATTTCTGTCTGATGCTCCTGTGTAGCACCCGTCCTTCAGTGCTTCCTGCCAACCAAGCCCTGCCACATGTGACCGAGCTTCTACAAAAAGTCCCTCTACGGGTCTCAGTCCAGTCTTAGTGCAATGATGAGCCTATAATAAGGGGTGGTGAATTTTCATAATTAATAAGAAATTATGGTGTCTTTAGAACTTGAGTTCAGCAATTAATCTTCCTCTGTTGGACAAGCCTGGCAGTAGCCACCTGCACGGAACAGGCTTGCATACACAGAATTCATGGATGCAAGAACATGAGCAGATAGGTCTCTGCAGCTATATACTCATACACACTCAAACACAGGGGATAATAGTAATCTAATGAAAGTAAGCACAGTGTAAGAAATTACAAATACAAACTGCCTTGATGTTTTTTTCATGTAAAATCTCTCTACTTTTCCTTTGATTCAGAGCAGAAATTGCTATGCTTTTTCAATAGGAAATAAATTACTAACAGAAACTTACCTTTCCTGTGTCCTTCTCTAATGAGATTCACTGTAAAATCAGGTTTTTAAAACTCCACTGAGTAAGATAATGATACTCTTGAAGGGAGCAGAGCTATCCTAAATGTTAAGTAGCCTCCAGACTGCACAAGTCTATAAGCAATTGTCTGTGAAGTAAGTTCCTTGTACTGCATGCTTTCTGTTTATGTGAAATGAAATGCTAAATCTAATCTCACCTAGAAAGTCAAATATTGGCTGTCAGCTTACATCAGTCACCCTATCAGATGCCAAATACCACTCTTTATGTTTGTTACTGCAACTTCATATGTTGTATAGGAGCACTGCTGTGCTTTCCAGAGGTAAAGATTGATGCAGCTCAGTCTTTGTTGACCCAGATAGAAATGGGGATGCCCCTGGCTGATACGGACATGAGAGGCTGGGCACTGAGCAGTGTGAAAAGTGCCAGCCTGCCAGGCTGCTTAGCACCCAAAGGGAAGAATTTTCTGCTCCTTCCTGTGTTTCATGCTTCCCCTGTCCTTTGCCATAATCTCAGGCTTTCTCTCTCTTTTCCCTGGATTCCCCACACAGTTTGTCTTTCTTCTTCTTCCACTGGGACCATGCTTATTAATGACCAACCCCTCCATGAAGCCCTCTCTGTGAGAAGCAGGTCTTCAGACACAGCTAAGGCCAGCCTTCCTGAGCTCTGCTTGGGGTGTACCACACATAAAGAAGGAAAAGACAAAAACTTTTAAAAAAAACCCAACACACACACACACAAAAAGCAGAACTAATTATTGTTGATTTTATTTCTAGCAAATAACACATACTGACACCTAACCGAAAGGCTCTGAGTCACACCTCAGAAAACAACAGTGTGCTTAGTGGATTGACGCATCTTGGGTTTTAGTCAGCAGCAGTTCCTGGTCATGATGGGGACATCCAAGGGAGTGAGATTAGGGTGGGATTGCAGTGCAAAGTGCTCCACAAGCACATGGGAGGAAACAGACTTTCTGGAAAAAATATTTTGATTTCACAGGTTGTTCTGCCTAAGCAATTTGCAAAGAAAGCAGTTTCACAGGTATCTATGCTTTGAGGAAGACAAAGCAATCATGCACCATCACTGAATCAACAGTGGACATCAGAAAATGGGAGATAGGCCCTTGGTAGGGGAAGGTGTTAATCCCTGAGGAAGCTCTGCTAGTGTTGTGCTGCTGACATTGTCATGGTTACTGCTATCATTTCTTCTGGATGATTTGCTGTGCACGAACACTTCCCAAGACAGGGGTGAGCTCCTGGCAGCCTTTCCTCTCTGATCCCCCTTTTGTTTCTGGCAGTTTCCAATGTGCCCTAAGCTTGGCCTCTTGGAGTCAAGGTAGCTGAGAAGCTGCTACTGTTTGATGAAGCTTTGCAAACCAGAGGGACAGCTGCAAATCCAGTTTCCTACATTATGCAGCCAGAGGCTCACCCTGGTCAGTCCTGGCTACATAAAGCCACTGGAAGCCACCAGCATGGTATTAGAGGAGCACCCAAATGCAGGGCTGTGAGCCTAGCTATGGAAATGAGAGCAGAGCTATGGTCATGGAGGTTCCCAAGCAGAGTAGCTTGGGAACTGCTGTCCTGGACTGCCAATAATTGGGTGGAAAGGGCTTATCCATCCTGCAAGCAGCTTCTTCTGCCATCTCTTCTGGACAGTCCTGTTTGGCCAATACTTACAGGCATACACTCACAGAGGCATACCTACATATATAAAAGATGCACATGTTGCCACGCAGATATGAAATTTAATTGCCAACTCTGTTCTCAGCCAAACTGAAGGAGTCCTTGAATAGTCTGTCTTGGCTGTGCGTCCCCCTGAAGGTCACATTTGCACAGGGTTTGCTTGGTCTCTATAGCAATGAGCTGATCAAGGACAGACAGCGTGAAACTGATTAAAAAGGACAGGCAGACAAATGTCCTAGGCAGGAAAAATTACTGCTTTAATGTTAGTCTCCCAAAGTTGGACTAATATTGAACAAAATGCTCTGTCTTGCAATGGAGAAAGTCTTGCAATGATTACCCAGAGATCTGAAGGATGATCAGTGACACCTCAAGCCATGTGACAGTTTAGGAACAAATCCTTCTGGAAGCCATTATCAGGCATGTAAAGAACAAAAGGTGATGGGAAAAAGCCAGGTTAGATTTACCAAGAGCAAATTGTGCTTGATCAAGCTGATTGTTTTCATTGCAAGAGGATGGAAGGACTGTTTCAGTGGAGGAAGGCAGAGTGGTAGTGGTGATTTGCCTTCACTTTAGCAAGGTTTTGGCATGGTCTCTCGTTACATACGTGTATCCTGATTGAGGAGATATGGACCAGATCTGAATTAGCTTGACCACTATCATAAGAAAGATAGAGTAAATGACAACCCACAGCATCTGTGGATGCTTGGATTTATGTAAGAGCTGAGTACATTAGTGATTTTACACCATTCACTGGTGAGGCAGTGCTGTTGTAACATCTGTTCTTGCCTCCCAGGTGTTGTGGAGAAGGTGAGTCCATCCAAAGCCAGGGTCTTGTTATCAGCAGGAGGTACACCACAGGTAAACGTGCATAGTGTTTAACAGTTAGTACAATCAACATTAGAATTGGGTGTATTTTCACATGTAGCAGCCCTGTGATCTTGAAGGCACTTTGAAGTAAGGAAATTAGCCACACATAACTCACTAATTATATGGTTCATTAGCTAGGATCATGAATTTTATAGGGTTAATTCTTAGAAACAAAAGAATATAGCTGTTAAATGTGGTTAATGAAGAGGCATGAGTATACTTTCATAGGTACCTTTGGAATTTCTTAGGTCTGGTTAAATCAAAATATTGTACTATTCACTGTGCCTTTCAGACCTCAAACCTTTGTACACACAGACTGCAACCCACAATCTTCTCAGCTTTAAAATACTGATATGCTATACTGCTAACTGCTGATACTTAGGGTGCTGATAATATTTAATTACTTTGCCTACTGCTTTAAACTTTTTACCTTCTTGATAGGCCTTCTAGATTCCTTTTGTTCCTTCTGGTATTTACACATTTGTTTAAAACAACACCAGTGAAATCAACAGTTCTGTCCCTGGGTCTGGCTGCAGCTTTTCAAAATGTTTCCTATTAGTGGATCACCTTGTGAAAAAAAAAAAAAAAAAGAACCCAAGCCCTGTGGGTTCTAATAGTTTGGCTTTAACTGCTGATCAAGATTACATCTTAAGTTTAATTAATTAATTAAGTTTGAGCTGTTTGTTTATGTTCATTTTTTTGTAATTCATGTTTTACTTCTTCTGAGTTTATTTCTCATCTCAATGGAAACATGTTTCTGGTAACAGTGTTGGTAATGAAAGATACTGCCTCTTTATTTTTTGTTGTCTAGCTGTGCTTCTTCTAGTCTCTTGCCTGTTTCTTGCATTTTTGCGCTGAGTTTCTGCAGTGGGTCAACATGTGTAAGCTACCACCTCTCCAGAGCTTTGACTTCCACCTCTCAAGTATTTAACTTCCTGTCACTGTTTGCCATTCCTCTCAGCAAATCGTTACGTTTTCATTTTCTTTCTGCATTCACCCTATTCATGATGGATATAATTTTCTTTCCCAGGATAAGGGAGATAGGATTAGTACATCTTTTCCTCTCAGGGGCATGGTTTTCAGCACAAGTGGGAGTTTTGATGTCTTTCCCTATGCAGGTTGGGTATTCTTTTCAATGAAGAAGTCCTTTTGCAATTGCTTATTTCTTTTGTAACTGTTCTTCCATATTTCAAGGAGCAGCACTTACTTAGCCTGTTCTCTTAGGCCTTTGTCTGCTCAGTGGTAAATATATCTGGTGGTTCAACAGCTTGGGGTCTCCTCTTTGTCTGAGAGACCCTGAGACTTAATTGCACGTTACACACTTTGATCAATTGGCGTAACACTTTGGTTACATTTTTGAAAATGTTAACACCCAAACTTTCTCATAAGATTTGGCATGGGTGCTAGCCAAGACAAACAGCTGATCTGTTGAAAGGTTGACTGCTATGTAGAGGGATCTTGACAGGCTGTCCCCAGAATGTTCATGGCTGGTAAAAACCTCTTTCTGAAGATCACTAGCACATCAGGGTGCATTGTCCTTAATGCCTTGTATTAACAAAATGGAAGAGTGGAGACACTGGAGAGTGACACCTGGAATGGACCTTTGTGTTTAAATAAAAATACGTTTGACAAAGCAAAATTTTCATGTAATCACTGAAATGAGAGGAAAAGCGTTTACAAGAAATGTGAATTTTACCGTATTTTCTTATGCAGTACAAATATAGGCTAGGTTGTGAAGGAAACCCTTTGTATCTATGAAAAAAAGTGTATGTCATCAGAATGCATTTGATAGCAAGGGACTGCAGCCTGAGCAGTTTCTCAACCCTGAATGCCTGAAATAAAAAAACCCACAAACCTAAATAAAACCCAAAAATCTCAAACAAACAAACCAAAACCAAAACCAAAACAAAAAAACCCAAAACTAGAACAAACCAAAAAAACCCCAAACAGGCAGAACAAGTCAGGTCCTGAACTCTGACTGCATCTGGTGCCAGGATTGCACTGCAAATGAGATACTGGTACTTGCTACCATGACAAGAAATGCACTACATCAGTCCAGAATGCAAGAGTGGAGAAATTGTGGCCAGGCAGACACTGCAGTCATTCAGTTTTGTTGCTATGGTTTTATACGTGGCTTTTGCAAAAGCTTTAAAGGATGAATAAAGGTGTTGCCCAGAAATAGCATTGAAATGTAAAAGCAAACAGACTATCTATAATGCTCAGTTTCTAGTGACATAAGAAAATTCACTCCTTAGCCTCTTTGAGATCACCTTGTGGAAAGTAAGACAGAAAATAAACACCTTTCCAAACAATTCCCTCAGGGACAGCTTTTGCTGGAACAGATCGCTGTTGAAGGAAGCATGGTCCGATGTTCTGCAGATAAAGGCCATCACATGTCATTCCTGGAGAACAAGAGCTGCTGAGTGTCCTCCTCTCCCAGCACAGGCAACAGGGATGGTGCCTGCATGCTGTGCTGATAAACTCTGCGGCTGCTGGTGGCACTGCTAATGCTGAGGTAAGAGTGACTGGGGCTACCTGTTGTGGCCACATGCCCATGAACACCTCAGTGCCTGCACACAGGCTGACCACCTTTCATGTGGAAATACCACCCTTACAGCAAGACAGGCAGCCAAAGCAGTCCTGAAATGATATTCTGGCTGTTAGCTCTCAGCTTGGCCTCTTCACACCGCCACACCCTGAGGACTGTACTTCTGGCTAGGGAGATATGGCACCTTGAGTGCAATGTATGTGTGTCCTACAGAGAAGAAAAAAAAACCTGAAGTGTCTACACATGTCCCTTCCTAGATATCAAGTGGATTTCCACCATTCTTTCAGCTGTAATTAAAATACTGTTGCCTGTAGCTAAATTGCAGCATACTACCTGCATTTATCTGAAGTTAAAAGTCCTGCTGAAGTGTCACCAAAGGCAAAGTTAATGTCAACAATGGGCAGCAGCCCTTTTGTTCCTAACAGTCTACACTAAATCTGTCGTTTCGATGGGAAACTGCAGGTGAGTTGCTTGCTGAGTTGTAGGTAGGTACCACAAAGCTCTGCAGACTCAGGCACACCTCCTGCATACACAGGAGCACTTTCTGACACCCAGCTTTGCTTCCCTCTGCTCTTCACCCACACTGCCCAGGCCCTCATGGAGGAACACAGTCAGTAGGTCAGTCAGAGCAGTTACAGAGTTGGAGGGAGGGTAGTAAAGAGCTGGATGAGGAGTATAAATGTCACACAGTGCAGCACACACAGTGAGCTGTGCTCACCTGTTCTCTCCTTCCATAGACCTGAAAACCACAGCTCATTTGCCACCAGTGGTTTGAGCTAGCACTAAAGGCAGTGTGGTGGTACCACTGTCCCTCGTGCACCCCACCCAGCCTGGGATCTGGGCCCTCTGCCCTGGAAGCCCCTATACAACTCTAATGCTTACTCATGTAGCAACTGCACTCCTGGTCGGGGAAATAAAGTTGCATCATGATCAATCAGCCTCAAATACTGTTGTTTTTTTTTATTTTGTTGTCTTGGCATTTGCTCCAATAAACACTATCTGTGTAGCTAAAGATTGACCAAAAAATTGTGTGCTCTGCACTTCAATTAAAAGACAGAATAAGACCCTATGAGACATTCAGGGTAATGAGTGCTGTTCTCACATAGAAATGCTCATCTTGTGCAGTGATCCAGCCCAAGACTTTGACATCATCTACACCTGCGCCTTGATTTTTCTTCAGTGGTGTCCACAGCTGAACATGATGGGGATGATGAAGTTTCTTCCTCCTGCCTGAGTTATCTGTCTAGGTGCCTGGGCTGGGCAAGTGAAGCAGCTCTCTATATGTTCCCTCCACTTCCCTGAAAGACATCCAGAGACAGGAAAGGCAGACCCCAGGTGGTGTGAGAGGGCCAAGTGTATGTGCTTTTCTCCCAAGCTGACCTGAGGGGTTTTTGGGGCAATACTGCATACCAGTTTATGGAAATTTCAGCACAGAGGTACAATGGTATCAGGCATCATGCCACAAAAAAAAGCAATCCATTTTTTTACAACCAAACTTCTTTGACTCTGGGGTCTCCTTCAGAGAGCTAGTAGTATTGAGGAATTTTCTGGGGAACAGCGACTGGGAGAGGTGCCCTTGCTGAAACCACATTTTATTGCAAAGTTCTGTCCTTCTATAGCAGAGGGAAGGGTTACAGCAACAGGCCAGGAGTTTGGCAGGTGATCATTGTACTGACAAAGGTCACCAATTGCAACAGCTTCTCTGGGCAAGGGTAGCTCACAGCTTTTGATTACTCCCACAGTAATGATGCCTGGCATTAAGTTTTGTTCCTTCTCCTTTCATTTCCTAACCACAGAGGGTGGCCTGTAAGCTGGATTCAAATCCTGACTGAGGCTCTGATTCTTTACAAAAGGGTCTTGTTTCCTTCTTTCTTCACACACTGCACAGCTAAGCTGTGGACCTCTTTGCCACAGGACACTGTTGATGCTAGTAGCTAGCAAGCATTCAGAAGTGATTAGATTTATTCAGAAAAGAAATATGCATCAAGAGTATTTTAGTAAAAAGACATCATGCCCTGTCACAGCAGTCTGCTGAGGGTTATTCTGAAGGAACTTTTATGTTCCTAGGCTTCCAGGTTTGTCCGTTCCGTTGACTGATTTCTTCACTTAACAAAACGTCCTTACTCTGTCTGGTAGGGTATGGGGAGAGGCAGTAAAGAGGATGGTGAGAAAAGGAAAAATCATGTAGGAATCAACCTGATCAACGGACAGGAGAAGAAATGAAACTCGCCCAGGATACCCATTCTTATGTTGTTGAAGCCCAATGATACACCACAGTGGGGTTCAGCCAAAAATTTTATGACACCACTGTAGAGTCATAGCTGAAAGGTGGATCAGGACAAAAGTGCAGGGATACTTAGGCCAGCTTTGGTACCAGCCCTTCCGTGGACTCCTCTCCAGAAGGGCCCAGATTGTAAGCAAGCTAGTTCTGCACTCCTGGCTCAAGTGAAGCCAGTAGGGAATTTGGATGGAATGGAGCAAGGAAACTTGAACTGGAGTTACTGTCAATACCTATTTTCGCAAGGCTTGATGTTGTTACCTCACGTGTCTGCAGTCTTAGGGACTTGTTGCTGAAAAGTTCCACGTATGAGTGAATCATCTGTTTTCATAGCTCATCAGTGAAACAAGTGATCTGATTCACAGGGTCAGGAGAGGTCAACCATTTCTTCAGGAGGGCTGTGTGGTCTCTGAAAAATTACAAGGCACTCTGGGCCTCTCGAGTTCTGTTAGGAGCATTTCCTGGCACTGTGGAGCGCTGCAGCTCCTCACAGCAGATCTGTTACTCACACAGACAGAAATATGCAGCCAACTCCCCTCACTCCAGATCAACAAGCCAGGCTTTAAAACAACTCTCAACCATGTGTAAAAGACTCTGCGTTACCTCACACTTGATCTCTCCCCCACCAGATGCATTTAGCCAGTGATCAAGACCTGCCATGGGATGCTTCTGCTCAGGCCAGGCCCCCCTTGGAAAGTCAGGCAGGTAGCTGGGTGCCAATGCCCCATTTCTCAGAGGCTGTGAGAGGAAGCACTTTCAGAGCATCATGCCTTCCCAGCAGGTACCCTCAGGAGCCAGTGCCTGGCAGAAGCTGGGAATTAAAGTGCTTGCCAAATAGTGTGCCTGTCTGCCCCTATCCAGAGCCTAGTTCAAACTAGTCCCTTATGCAAAGGAGACGAATCAAAGTGCCTCCAAACAGCAGTTTCATGTTAAGCAACTTTGAGTCTTACAGTCCACCTTTGACCTTATGCCTATTATGCAAATGTGTGGCTACATGCAAACATACACATTTGTATATTTTAATATATATATATAATTTATAGCTAATTTATATATTTTAATCTCTTCTAACTGTAAAGGCTCTATGAGTTTTTTACTAAGGAGACAGGGAGAAATGAGGGACTGTAGAACCCAAGGTACAGCCTGAGGCTTGCAGAGGCTTAGCTTGACCTGAAAAGTTGGGTAAGAGAGCAAGGCAGGATGCAAATCTCTGATCCTTAACACAGGAGCAGAACAGAGCTCCACTCACTGCTTCAGTCCATGCCTGTGCAGATGCAGCCCCCAGTGCAGGCTCAGCTTCCACTGCACTTCTTCCAGGGGTGCACTGATCCCTCTTTGCACTCATCTACCTGGTGGGCAACTGCTGCTGGAGCTGTCTCTGGCCCCGGATCTCACAGTGGAGGAAGGCTGCTGATCAGCAGCAACATAATTGGCTATGTGCTGTGCTATGCTGTGCAAGGGTGAAGAGGAGAGCACCCAGGGCAGGTCATAATAGCAGTATTAGTTGTTATGAGCACATAGCCACTGTGGCTGCATGTAACCTGCTGATGAGCTCAGTGTTTTGCAGAAATGTCAAGTTAGGTCCGGAGGTGCTCTGCATTTTGGCTTCAATGCACTCCATCATTGCACATTATAAAAAGTGTTGCTTGTTTTTGCCGACCTCTTGACCTGCACACAGCCTAGTAGAGATTCTCATGTCTTATACTTTGGACTTTAAAGGAGTCCTGTGACTGTGGAACCAGTTTATACTGCTCACAGGGTGACAGTGAAAGGGGAAGCAAGGGCCAGGTCAAGACATCTTCTTGAAACAGAAAAACAGAGCAAGCACCCTTCACAACCTCATGCGATGACATCTTCTGAGCCCAACCCCACTGTCAGAGAAATTAAATTACACTGATATTTATTTTGGCAGAAAAAAATCTGTTTTACATACAGCAATCCATAGAGGTCATTGAGACCAAAACATAGGTCCAAGACCCCACATTACCCCAAGAATGCTAAAAAATAAAGACACGTGATCATTTCAAGCCCACTGACAAGGAAGGAAAACAAGTGTGTCAGCTCACGATTTAAGAAATAATTGCTTATTCATCCAGCTATATGTTGCGTGAGTGCAGGCACATTTTTTCTTTCCTCAGCCTTCCTTGACCTTGGGCCCATTTGCTTACATGGCCACAACCCAGATGCACAAACTGTTCTCCCCATCCTGCTTGTATTCAGATCCCACTTCCATCAGAAACCCCTGACCTCTGGAGCAGCAGACAAAGGCCATCCAGGCCTGCATGCCTTCCCTGTGCCAGTGTCTTTCATGTGCCTTCCCTCATCCCTGGCATCAGGGATGGTGCCCTGCAGGGACACCCAGCACTCCTGGCACCAGCCTGCTCTGGAGCCACCCCTGGCTCCCTCCAAGCAGGTCTGGTTTCCAGATAGACCCCACCTGGAACCAGCTCCCCCCAGAAGGTGCTGGTAGCTGAGGCAAGCTCCTTGTGCTGAAAGGGCCAAGCACCTTTCTGCCCTCCCAAAAAAAGAATGTGTGATTTTGGATACACCACACACTGCATAATTGTGAATAATCCCATGGTCAAGACATGCAGTGGCTTTGTGGAGATGGCAGTGGCCTCTTCCCAGCTTTCCAAAGTCAGCTGAGACCTTCCCACTGACATTAATCTCAATTTAGGAAGACAGCTATGGTGCACTTAAGTACAACCTCGTTGGAAGTGGCTCTTACATATGTTCCCAAATTTCAGCAAATGCTTAAGTGCTCTCTGAATAAAGACAATTTCCTGAACTAGAACCTCTGCTGAGAGCTGGAGTGGATCCAGAAGAAGGTTATTCTGGGTAATCTGCCTGAGGGATTTCAACAGATAATTCTGTGCATCTATATAACACTCTATCTGGAGAATGCAAGAGTAATCTTTTAATTGGATTCCATCTGATTAATTACCCTCCTGGATCTGCTAACATCCAGCACTCTAGAAACTATATTCTGGCATCTCCATTGAAGACTCAAGTAAAAACTAGAGTAAAGAGCCATGGAGAAGGTTGAGTTTAGCATTTATACTGCTGCCTTTCACTGACCATTCCTGAGACAGAAGAAAGAGAAGAAATTACCATTTTCATAAAAATTCAGTCGCTTTTTAAAATAAGTCAGATTTTTCATAGTGTCCAAAAAAGTCTGCAGACTTGCACAATAAGAGTACACATATAATTTGTGTATGTAAGTATGTAATTGTGGCTGATGTAAGAGCATCTTCACAAGATTTCCATCTTGTGTTGATAACTTACCCTGCTTTTGCATTGACCCAGATCATTCAGAGGTCTCATTGAAGTAACCACAGACTCCATGCTGGTATCTCCTGGATGGGGATGAAGCTGCCCAGAGCAGCATGGAAAGCACCAGAGTGCAGCAGTCACTGTGCAGGCTGCTGAGCACAGGTTCAAAAGCACGAGCCCTTTAGGACAAGGGCTAGCTTCGTATTCCAGTCTAACATGCTGAATCAAGCTCCTTTTTGTGCTCTTCTGCAGCAATTGCCATACCTCATGAACTTGTAATGCAGAGATTTACTGCTACCATCACCCCTTCTCCATCACCAGAGCTACTTACAAGCCCAGTGCTCAGTGCAGCCCTCCAGCCCTAAAGCAACACTGCACCTGAGTTTGGACCCTTGTACATTCAGCAACATGCCAGGCCCACACAGTGGCCTGTGAACTAAGGGACTAGAAGTATCAGCTGTCTAGATATCTGTATAATGGAGGAGACAAGCCTTAAGATGCATTGTCTAACTCAGTAGGGGTGATTTTGGATCTCCATTTTAAAAGTACTTACTCCTATTACAATTGCAGAAGAACGAACATGTTTCCTAACGCACATTACTTATAATAGACACAACCAGATTTCAGCTAGAAGTTAGCAGTTTGGTGCCACAGACATTAAAGATAATAGTCTGGAGTCAGGTGGATGTGTTTGTTTGCCTTCTCCACATCTGTTCCAGATGCTTTCAGAGCTGAAAAACATCAGCTGGAAGAAAACTGTCAGAATGGAGGGAAACTGTCCATTTACTCAAAGGTGCTTTAAAGAAGGAGGTAAGGCAAGAGCAGACAGAAAGGCATACATAGGACCTATCTAAAATGTGGGGTATAATGGGTAGTGTTTTGCCTTGTTAAGTATCTTTTACTGTCATGATAGGAGAAGCTGAGTCTTTCAATGGTCATGAAAGAGAACAATTCTCAGGCAGAAGCACCATCTGCTGGTGGACACCAATTCCAGTACTTAAAAAGTCTACCATGAAAGCAGCTTAAGCAAACACCTAAGAGACTGTTTGAGGTGCTTAAGAGGCATCTTTGAGACCTTAATCCAAAGACTAAATGTGATATTTACCAAGTTTTCACACCGAATTCCTCACAGCACTGTGTTACTCCAGCCCCTAGTAAGAAGTTTCACAAGCAGCTATTTGCTTTGACAGAAGCAAAAGGTTTCTTATGTTGAGAAACAGATCAGGCTTTCAGCTTCCTCTCACTAAAGTCAATAGAAGAACTCTCACTGCTTCCCAAGTACCACAAGTGTTTCTACACAGAAGGAACAGGAGGACAGCAGGAGATGCTTGTTAGCCTTGGGCTACAAAGGCTGTGTGTCTCCCCTTTGTCTGTGTAGGTCTTGGTTTTCAGCAAACATTTCATTCTGCCTAGAAATGTGGATTAGGGCAATGTATCCTGCAAGCTTTCAAGAAAAGGTTAAGAAACAGGACTGAAAGGGTGACTGTATGTCACCCAGTGAATGTGCTGAATGATAAAAAAAAATTTCCTTGTGTTTCTGTTTGAAGAGAATGTAAAAAATACTGTGCTACAAGTTACCCAGGAAATGGCCAATGAGCCTACAATGTTGATTAAGTTTCCTATGTTCCTTCATTAAAAATTTACTCCCATGACATAATTCAGGAGCCTTGCTTGACAGAGCTGACCTTTCTGACCTCCCTTCTCTCAGCTCAGGCTGGGTTCAGAATATGAATCCAGATCTGAAAATGCTGCAGACTGTTCATGGTATATCTGTATATCTGTATAAGCAGCTGAACTTCAACTGTGCATATTTGTCTATGTCAGTGCATTCACGTTTGATCTGCCACCTCCGTGCTGTGACACGAGCTCACCTCTGATCCTAGCCTGCGGTGAAAAATGGAGAGGTTCCTCATAGCAAATATCCTCCCCCAGAAGGACTCCAAACATGCAAAATCCAAGTGTAATAATATGAATGGCTTGGCTGAAGAAAAAGAAGCTTGAATTGGAGGGTCCCCCACCTCTGGAGTTTGATTTTGCCATCCCACATTCAGAATTATCATGTTCTGCACAATTAAAATAAAAACACTGTTTCCATAGCTCAGGGCTCACCTACAGTAGTTTCAGCTTCTCAGAAGGGAAGCCTCAAACCTCTCAGCAAAGACAGACTTACTCTTAAAACTGATCTGTAAAACTTCATTTTTTCTGCTTTCCCTATTCAGATTTTACTTTTGATAAGTATTCCCGTCATTGCTGAGAATTACCAGGAAGCTAATACACCACTGGAATACTCCAGAATGGGTTGAAGAGTGATGTGTCGGTTGTGTACCCACTTATCAAGAGGGCCAAATCTGTGGGGAGAAGATTACCACATTTCTTACTTCAGAGGCTCCATATCAGTGTGTTTGACACACAGAACAAAGCTGTTTGTTTGACCTACAACTCTGGCTAAACATCATGATAAATTAAAAGGAGCCTGGTTAGATATAAAAATATCTGGATCACTTTTGCCAGTGAAGCAGAAGTGGATTTAATCTGTCTTTCAGAGACATATTTTTCCATAGATCAGGAGTATGATTCTCCTTTCTTTTTTTCTTGTAGCACTTGGGACACCACAGAGTATGCAGGTCCCACTAACTCCAGCTGGCATTGTTGTTCTAAGTACCATTTTCTATTTGAAGGGCCAACTGAGGTCTTATCAAAGAAGCAAAATGTTTATCTTTCCCTTCAGATCTCAGCCCTGTAACAAAAGTCTGGGTCAGTACCTTATGATGTCCCAAAATGGGTTCTTACTATTTTTTTTTTTCATGTACGCAGCTGAAAACTATGAAACAAACAGGCAGGCAATAAAGAAACTGCCAGGTAGGAAGAAGTGATGCTCTAGCCCAGTAAGTTACAGGCATTTTGTTTATTTGTCTTGTACTGATAGATACACTTGTCTCTGGAAGGCTCAAAGGTGTTTCAACCACAAGAAGCTCAGTCTTACAGTGACTGCTCTTTTTTGCTGTCAGCTTTTGACAGCCTCAATGTATTTTAAAGATTACATGTTTTTAGAAGATATTTGCTGAAAATACAGATACATTTTTGCTCATGTAACTCTAAACAATCTGGAAGCTTCCAGACACACTGCATGTGGTGTGAGACGTGCTTTAACAAGTTGGAACTTTGAAGGGAGCCTTATCTCACCAGGCTGGAACAGCATAAGCTGTACCCTGCAGAATCCCACGGCTGATACGAGTCTAAGGAAGAGTAAGAACGTTGCTTCTGAAGGACACATATGCATACCACCCAGAGAAAGAGCCTGGCTGCTGGCACAGAGCTGCCTCTGGGTATGCCATCACAGGAGGTCTGCATATTCAGGACTGAGTGCAGTGCTCTGTGGGCCTTTTTCTAGTAAAAGGACTGCCATGGATTTGAGCAGTTCAAATGAAAACATTGATTTAAAGCCTGTCTTTCAGGGAACCAACCAAAAGTGTAGATCTTCAACAACACTGAGGTGTGTAATAGGAGCTAGGAACCAAAAAAGCTTTGAGATGCTGTGTGGTTTGTCTGGTCACTGAATGACTCTGTGATGGGACAAAAGACTGAATCTATGTCTTCCTATCTGTGGTTGTCCTTGCTGGCCCACTGACCTCTGATACTTTTTGATGTAGAGACTCATTTATGAACACCATCCTAGGCAGAACTTGTGTAAAAATTCTAATTCTTATACAAAGCCTTACCTTACACCTAAAATCCATGCTACCTGCATGATGAAAGTCTGGTTGAGGGACCCCACACATATGACAGTGTCCTAGATTTGCACTTGCTCTTTTTGACACAGATCCCTATAATTAATTCATAGATTAATGGTATTTTTAATTGGTCATTAATATCACATCATAGGTGGCTGAAGCTCACATGAGATCAGTAAGGACCAAAGGCTCAGCTGAACACTCTTTGTGGAACTGGAGATCAAATGCAATGTCAGGAGTCATTAATAATGGATTGAAACCAACTATCCCTTTTAACAGAAGGAATTCAGGAGCTCAGAGACATCTTTGCAATAGAACCTGATCCTGATTTGTATCACTGCAAATCTCATCTCTTCCTAGGTTAACCAGAAGCCCAGAAAAATGTTTGTGGTTACTGTTATGGCATATTCCACTCTAATCAGGCAAGCAATCTGAAATGTATGTGTAAGAGAGAAATCCAGATTCATAGCCTGCACAGCATCACAATGAGAACTAAGCAAAAAAAAGTAATTCCCATATTACATCTAGTTGCCTTCCATTCCAGAGTGAAACTCAAACATCTCATCTCCCTCTTGAAAAGGGAATGGAGTCTCAGGCAGGTGTATGGAGAGGAGGAGGAAGAGGTCCAGGGACCATCTGCACAGTCCCTGTGCTACTGAGTTGTGAGATTGGTCTGCCAAAACCTCATCCAAACCTAAAAATCCTCGTTTTCTTGCTTATTCTTCAGCCAGTTGTCACGTTGATGGATCCAGACCACAGAGAGGGTGCTAATGAAGTGCTTCTGTTGTATCCTGGAGAACACTGCACACTACAGCATGGCACTATACCTCTACCCCTACCACTGGCTGCTGCAAGAAGTTTAATAGGTGCTCCTGGGTGCCCATATAAACAATTTCAGAAACAGACTAATCCAGAGATTAGCCCATGGACATTAAAAACCTTTTCCCTCCTGAGCGCTTGATCTCATTCAAAAATCAGGATAGCAGAATCTGCTGCAAGAATAGCATGCATCTGAGCTTGGCCCAGTTGAGTTAATGAAGAATTATTTCCTGACACAGTAACACATAAGCCTTGCTCCAGCTAGACAGTAAACCATAAGGAATGAGGAATCGGTCGTCCAGCTTCTGATTTGATGCATGTATTGTCTGTGTGTGAGTTATATATGTTGAAGATGGGGCCTGAATCTAGGAGAGCCCAATGGGCTGCCAAAGCAGCTCCCCTGGAAGGCCAGCTGCAGCTGTACAAGCCTGCTGAGAACACTGAAGTGTAAAAAGAGGGGAAGTTTTGTGTGGGAACAACTCACTCAGGATGATGCTCACAGAGAAAGGCTTACACACAGGGGGTTACTCTGGAGGCAAATGCTGAGCCTAGGCTGGTGTCATTTAGAAATGGAGCCAGGCAGAAGGAGGCATGATTTACACTGCCTGAGACGCCCTCCTCTGAATCCAGCTGAGCAGATTGAGAGCAGAGTTACCAGGATCCAAAGTGCAGAGAACTGAATCAATATTTGTCCTCTTCTCAAGCTGGTCAGTGTCAGAGTTTGGAGACCCAAAAGGCTGAAGCCGAGGGCCTGATAACCCTACGAGTTGGGGCTTTTATTTACTCGCCCGCAGAGACATGCAGCTTGGTTTTCTCTCTTGCTCTCTGCCTACATCCAGCTAAGGAGGCAGCAAGCCAGGGGCTCAGCTCATCCACGCCGGGTGCCATTTTTGGGAGCCACCACACTGTGTCCCCACAGAGCTGTGCTTCCATCCCCTCCACCTCCCAGCAGAAAACGTGTCCTGGTGGTAGCTCATCTGCATGGCCATAAATACACCCTCCTCCAGCGCTGCTCTAACCCCTACTTACATGGTTAGAGCTGGCAGGGAAATGATTCTGACCTTCAATTGCAACCAGTCCACTCAGTTCAGGCCTGGTGAGGCGAGTAGGGAGAGACATTAAAAAAAAAAAACAAACCAACAAACAAACAACCAAAAAAAAACCAAACCACAGAAAAAAACCCTAACAACATATAAAGGTCAAAATTCAAGGTCTGCTGCTCATGACTAAGAAATAACACCAGAAACCTTCCTTGTGTGCATAATACATTTCTTGCTAGGACCTGAAATGTCTTGGAAGCAAAGGTAAGCACCAAAAGCCCCATTTCACAGGTGGGCACGTGAGCTGACTGCCAAGCCCAGACCTGAACGTGATTAGATTCCTCTCTTTCTAGGCTCACCCCACGAGACCACACTCCCAAACTCAGGTGATAAGGTGACAATGTGGGGTTTTTTTTCCTTTCTGCTTCTAAGTGTTATGTCTCCTTGCTACTGAGCTGTGGCTGTTGTGTCCTGGGAGTGAGAAGCCTCCCTGACCTCCTTAAGTGCAAGACCATCCCATCAGGCACTGAAGGTGTTTTTTCAGAAGCACCCAGCCCACTACAGCCACCTTTAGGACACCTCCATAGCTGTGCGACCCATCACGCAAATGGCAGCAGAAATTCTGGAACACCAGAGTTTGCCAATGTATATCCAGAAGGGTAAAGCAGTGTGGGCCATGACATTAGCCCCCTCCCTCTTCCCTTCAGACACAGCAAAAGGGCACTGCAGGTAGGACACAGGGTCCTGTCATCTAAATCTCTGCATCCAGGTGTGCCAACCACCTGACACATGGGGGTGGAGGTCTGGGACCCTCACTAAATAGGGAGGAGAGGTTGAAGGGAAAGGGGGAAAGAAATACATGCAGGGCTATGACTTCAGAGAGCAGAGCTGCAGTGGTCATGGGGTTCAAAGAGTTCCTTGGGCAGACTGGCCACAGGGGGGAATGCAAATTGTAGAGCAGTTCCAGGCAAATGGAAAGAAGTTAAATGTTGCCCTCAAGACCAAGAGTAGAGGCAGCCACTTGAGATGGGAAAAGATACTTCTGCCTCAAGTACGAAGACTTTTGGGAAGTCCACAGACAAGAAAACCCTTGGATAAGAGAAAGATAACTCCTTACCTACCAGCAGGTTGCAGCAGATTTGAAGGAAAACTCAGCTCTGATCAGAGAGGACAGCAATGTCATGTCAGCACATCCATGTGACAGTGGGCCTCATGCACCATCAGCCTGGCAGCAATAGTCACCCTTTGGGTAGGCCCATTTTTTCCTGGCATCAAGCTACCTGCCCCTAGGACCAGACCACCAGAAGTAGCTCAGCTAGACACCCATGCCATGCCTCTACCAACTAAGGTCACACCACAAGCTCTTCCACCAGTCCATTTAGCATCAAATGGACCCTTCCACTAAGAAGACACAATTGTGTGACACTATCACTTTTGTTGCTCCAGAATAACTTGCTCTGTTCCCCAGGACAACCCCTAGAAATATGCAAAAGAAGGGAACCAGTAAGCATGGGCTTGAGAAACATAATTTTATGTTGATGGATCATGATGAAGAAACCCAAGAGAGAGACATGGGATACAGCTCTGCAGCCTTTGCTGCAACAAGTGGCAAGACAGAAGATGAGCTATTGGGATGGGATCTAAACAGGAATGTTCACACACTCTTTTATCACACAGTCTTAAAAAGGAAGCAATTCACAGACTCTTGCTCTGCATGTGTCATCCTAGTGGAAAAAGATTTTCTTACTGAGGAAAATCACAGCTGCCATAGAGTCCCTCACCCAGCACAGGCAAATTACCATGTGCAGTTTTACCACTGATGGTGCAGTATGTTCATTGAGCAGAACATGTGCCTTAACTGTGGAGAAATTCTCCATCCTACCCTGCCCAGCAGACCAGCAGGCAAAAACTTGACTGCTAAAAAGTCCTCAACCACGTTAAGGAGGCCACGGAGTAAATTAGAGGTGGCAAGCAGTCCTAAGGTCTAGTGATACCTCATGTAGCAACAATAACCATACAGAGCTCAAGGGCAGCTACCACAGAAAACGTCTGCTAGAAGTTGAATAGAAGAATTTATTCCTCCTGGTAGATGGCAAGGAGTGGGGCTGTAGCTACCAAATCCACTGGGATATTTTCTTTCAGGCCACCCCACTCCCCTACAGATCAGCATGTTCCTGCTTCGATCAGGCCAGTCCAACAGCGAGCTCCTGGAGGGCCCATGCCCATGGCTCCAGGAAGTCAGCCAGGCAAAGTAGTAGGAGGCTCATCCCCATGTCCTCAACATCAAGACTGAGTCCTTAAACCAGAGGCAACCACACCATCAGGGCCAGGGACCAACTTGATATGGGGCCAGCAGGATAACAGAGGGCCCTGGGGCTCTGTTTCAACTCTATTTTTTCTCAGTCCTCTTGACTTTTGTCATCTTCAGGGAGGGATGCCTCGTGCATCTTCTTTTCCAGGCTCTGAAACCACAAACTCTAGCAAGCAGAAGAGCAAATAGCCCTTAGCCCAGAGTCACTGCCATGAATAGCTGACAGATGGATCTGAGGTCTGACTTACAGCTTGTTTAAGACAAAAGGCCAGGCCAGCATGTGGCTTGTGATAATGATCCCAGCCTTTCTCCCAGTATCGTGACCCATCTCTTCTGGGCACAGTGCACATGAATGACCTTCAGGATTGCACATTGCTCTGGTGATGAATGAGAAGGTTTTTTTATCTGCATGGTGCCTTGTGTGATCTGCCTTGGCCCCTTCTCATCTGGTTAAGCAAGGCTGCATTGTTGGGGGGTGGTGGGGAATCTCTATGGCAAATCTGTCACTGCTATCCTTTCTCTCTGCACCTTCTTCCTCCCTGTACCAAACCTGGACTACAATGCTTGCAGCTGGAGTTCTTTGCTGCTATGAGCTAGTTCCCAGAATACCAGGAGGTGTAGAAGGGAGAGGACTGACCAGCCTGCCTGTCTTCTGTGTGGTTGTGCTCCCTGCATGGAGCCAGTGGTCCCAGAAATGTGATACAATGTGAGCTGGCTTTTACAAATGACTTCTTGCCAGAAGCTTCTCTGTGTGAGGCCAGTGCAGATTGCTGGGCCTTGACCACAGGAAAAGATTTTACACTTGTCAACCAGAAAGTATTTTTACAGCCCAGGCCTTCCTCTGCACCCATTGACCTATAGGAGGGTTCTTATCTCTGTCCCTTTGTATCTCGCTCCATGCACAAAGCTTCTCCACCACAACCCTTCCCTATCTACAGCTGAGCAGGACCAGATGCTCATCCCTGGAGCAGGCTGGTAAGGAAGATGCCCCAGGTCTTGTCCTCAGCTGATTTCCCATGCAGTTCTCAGGCACCCGAAGACACATTTGGCAGGAGCTCAGGATGTGACTGAATTCCCCATGGTCATTCAGATGGAGGCTGTGGAGGGTCACACAGCACTGATAAAGATGAAAGTGGAGATAATCACATCATGCAGACTGATATGTCATGTCAACACTTGAGAGGGTAAACACTTGGCATGGGTGTCAAGTGGAGGACTTCCAGGAAGCACAGGCACAACACAGAGTCGGTGCTTCTGATCTGGGGGCACAAGGGCCATCTGCTGCGGTCAGAGAGGCCTGGTGCAACCAAACCTTTCATGATTGCTGTATTTGGGGGACATCATAGGGAAATACACATTCAGTCTAAGAGCTCAAAAAGGGGGAGATGCTTTGCCATGTCCTGGACAGTGGGAATGGAAGGGTAATCTAGTCTATGGCCCTGCTGATCTCCACAGAGACACTGGCCACACTGCAGGGACCTGATGTGCCACATGGATGTGGCAGCATCACTCTTTTTTACCAAGGTACATGGCAAACTCAGACAGCAGGCTTGCTCTGCAGTGTGTTCATGGGATCACAGGATAATTCAAGTTGGAGGTGGCCTCAGGAGGTCTTCTAGTCTAGCCTCTCACTCAAGCATGGTCAGCTAAAAGGGTGTGTGTGGGGCAGGTAAGTCAAGACTGAGGATATGTATTAAGGGGGGCTGGGCTTGACTGAAATGCTGTAGGGATTTGTGGGAGAAATAGCATACACTATGGATTGTGTATTTCCCCCACACGAGGAAATATAGGGTGTTCCAGTACTACCCCAGAGCACCTGGAGGAGCAATGCAGATACAGACAGAAATACCTACATTTGTTCATCCACTGTTCCCACTCTGAAATTACTGCTGGAATGACT
Source organism: Phaethornis superciliosus (assembly GCA_023637945.1). Classification (NCBI taxonomy): domain Eukaryota; kingdom Metazoa; phylum Chordata; class Aves; order Apodiformes; family Trochilidae; genus Phaethornis; species Phaethornis superciliosus. Next base: position 106,252,609 of record JAJQWJ010000001.1, on the reverse strand, counting down.
TACCCTTACCTCATGGATGCAGGACCACTGCTCTTTTCAATCTCACCAGGCACATGCCTAGTATCCAGCCTCCTCCTAGAGCTCCTACCTGTAACTTCTTAGCATTGCCAGGGCTGCTGGAAGCTACTGATTTCTCCCTATGTGCTTATGACTGTTCATTACTGAAGGAAACCTGACAGTATCTCTCAGCAGTAGCAGCACACTGCTTAATTTTAAATCTCCAGACATTCTCCATGCATGTCTGCCTCTCCAAAATATTGAAAAAACCTGCACCTTTATCTCACCTACAACTTGTAATAGCTCTTGGTCCTGAGGAAGCCTAGCTTCCTCAGCCTCCTGTGTGTGTCTGCTAGTGAGATCTCTGTGATTGCAGCTTTCAATTTTAAGAACAATGATGATTTTCCTGGCTTTTTTGATTTGCACACTATGTGGATGTAGCCTCTTTACAGCTTGTAGCTCAAGTGTTATTTCTTAGGAGTTCCTGATAGGTCTGCTAAGAAGTTGCTCTTTTGTAATAACTATTGTATTTCTTTCCTCCTCTTTTTTTTCCCTTTATGCCTTGGCTATTAAACCAAGATACACAGGTAACAGTCAAATAACCAGGTGCAGTCACACAATAATGAAATGTATAGCCAGACTTCATATGGGATTAATAAGTTACTGCAGGCCATCTCCAAGCCCTTCACATAGAGCAGGTGTATGTTTTGAGCAGAAAAAAACCAACACATTCTGGCAGAAGAAAATGCCACCTCTTTTAGTATCCTTGTATCCTAGTATCCTTAGTTTTCCTAGTTTAACAACTCCTTTTCACAAAAATTCACTATACATATTCTGAGAGACTTGGTTATCACACATAGAAATTTAAGTTTAGCACTTCTAGACCCCTTAGGGACAGACCTGTTAATACAGCTCCTAATTTTGTGCTTATATGGAAGATAGGGGACAAGAATTAGTGGCTGGCAGTGGGGGTGACTGGTTGGTTGTGCTCCTGCAGGCTGTTGAAAGCAAACAGCCCCCTTATTGACACCAGAGGACACAGAGATGAGTTCAAAAAGCAGGGTCCGTAACATATGACTGGGCTTTCCACTGATTGTGCCTGTCAAATTTCAACCCTCAGCAGATATGCTGTCGCCCATCTTAGAAATGTGGTTAGACATTTTTTTCCCCAAGCCAGAAAAAATGTAGGGTTTTTTTTCCACTCTCACATAATGTAGAAGTGACCAGACATCTTTGCTGAAACTTCCACTCAGACAAACAACTTTAACCTCCAGGCAAATACCAACCATGAAAAACTACATCTTCAAAGGTGAGTGTTTTGGAAAGTTAGGGGAGTGTGAAAAATAGGGGCCATAATGGAAACTATTCCTGCAATAGTAGGCAACTGATTGTATTACCATATTGGATTCCTTCTCCACAGTGTTTCATGTTTCAAGCCAACCCTGTAACGCACAGTGCACCAAAGACAAACAAAGCCAATAATGAACTGACCAAAATTCAATGTTATTCCAAGAAACATAGTTGAGGTGAAGTAAGTTATGTGGCATGGAAGCTGAGGTTAAGTGAACACAAAGACAAAGGAATTTGTGCAGTTTGGGGTATGTGTAGTAAATATCATTGCCTTTGCATCTGGCACAAATTGGAGATTGCCATGCAGAAAGTGCATACCCTGGGCCAAAACAGTGGTTGGTCTTAAAAATATTTCAATTGTCTTCGAAAACTAAATATTGTTTCTTTAGCATTTGTGTTTGTGTATCTTCAAGATATTCCACAGGGAATTTTGTAGAGTGCCAATGTTAAAATAAAATTACCCCACTATCTGAAGCAGAGCTGAAAAGTTTAAAATAAAGGCTTCTGAGCCAAGGTCCCTGATGAAACTCATAGAGATGGCACTTCTCAAGAAAGGTGCTGGGGAGAAGTGCTCCCCATTCCATCTGCCTAACAGACTGTATTTCTTCTTGACAGCTGTCTGCTTGATGGTTTTTCTTTTAAACCATGATCTCTGCACTTTGCTAGTTTGCCCTTCTCTATACACTCCTTTAATGAAGGGGAGACAATGGATGGAGAAGGACTGCAGAGAACCATAAGCAATGGTCAAAATGGACTCCAAATCACAGCCCCCTGTCACGTGCACAGCTGAACTGAATAACTTCATCTTCCCTTGGGCTGAGCACTCCTGACTCTGCCCTTTTCAATTTTGCAATATTTTTTATAATTCACAGCATGAGCTGCCTTATGATCAGTAGTTGAAGAGATACATGGAGCCAAGCATTATGGGTTCATGGGGAGATGGATCCTGTTAGCTTCAGTAAATACAGAATAGATACCTGCACTGATCTGCTCACACTAGGCAAGAATAAGAGAAGTTTTTGGGGTGTGAATTGTCTGACCCAAACTAGATGATTGATTTAGGATAAGATTAAATGTATTCTGAGAGTGCTTATTGTCTCTATCAACTATGAAGGGTGCACAGGGTGACAAGTCCTGCTGGAAATGCCTATTCTGTCAATATCTGCACCTGACCAGATGGACCCTATCACTATTTTCTGGTGGAAGGCAGGACACTGACCAGAGCTCACACGCTGATTGTGTTACCAGCCAGTGTGTTACTAGTAGTGACTTTTGCCCCTTGTTTGAATTCTGGAAAAACTTTGATGTGAAGGAGGGCTGTGACAGCTGAGTAACACCAGTGGTTTCTAAATGAAGCTGTGGAGCATTTCAAAATCATAATTTCTTGATAATTTCTTCAGAAGACATGTATCAGCATAACCTGTTAAAAAGACCACACTAATTGCTGTAGAAACCTGAGCTCTGAGTGAGATGGGAAAATCTGAGCCCAGGAAAAAAAAGAGAGTAGGAAAGAAGAGATATATGGAAGCAAATAAATCAAGAGAGGCAGGAATGAGACAGAAAACCACAGGGAAACATGAAAGGACTGTCGCTGCCCAGGCCTTCACTGGTCTCAGACACCTGGTATTTCTAGAAGAGGTAACCTCATAGCCTGTACAAGGAAAATGTCAGTGTGCTTCTGTCGTGGTTTAGGCCCAGCTGGTAACAAAGGACCATGCAGACACTCACTTCCTCCCTCCAATGCAAGGTGGTGTGGAAGAAATCCACCTAAAACCCCACAGATTAAGAAAAGGACTAGAAGGGTTTCAGTCACCAATTATGCTCAAAGGCAAAACAGACTCCACTTGGGGAAAAAAAAAAAATCAATTTAATTTCTCATTAATCAAATCAAAACAGGGCAAACAGAAAGAGAAAACAAAACCCAGAGCTTAACTACCTTCCCCCACCCCTCTCTTCTTCCAAGGTCCAAATTACTTTGCTCCTGATATCTCTATCTCTTCCCCCTCAGAGGCACAGGGGGACAAGGGAGTGGGGAGTGGGAGTCATACTCCTCTGCACACTTTGCTCTCGCTTACCAGAGTCTAGTTGAGGATGATCTTTTCCTATCTGCAGTCAGTGTAGTTTCTTTTTTTTTTTTTTTTTTTCCCAGAGAAGTTGTGGATGACTCCTCCCTGGAGGTGTTCAAGCCCAGGTTGAAAGAAGCCTTGAGCAACCTTGTCTGGATGGGAGGCATCCCTGCTCATGGCAGGGAGGTTGAAGTAGATGATCTCTAAGGTCCCTTCCAACCTAAGCCATTCTATGATTTCAGTGCTTCCTTTGTACGGGGTGCCTGCCATTTCAGTGGTGGAAAGGGTTTTTCTCCTGGTTCTCAGAGCACAGCAAGGAGGGTAATAAAGGCCAAGGAGCAGATGGCATTTTCTCCTCTAGTCTTCAACTTGATTTAAGACGTGTTTCTTTTCCCTTGGAAAGGTCAAAGAGTTCTTGCCTCACAGCTGAGTGTGGCTGTAACAGCTCACTGTCCTTCAGGTCAGTGGACTGGCTGTACAGAAGAGAAACCAGGATCAGATACTATATGTGGCTTTTTCTCACCTTTTTCCTCTCTTCAGCTCTGGTGTCCTGACCAGCTGCCAACTGTGCATTTGTATTCCCCTCAAGGAACTTGTCCCCTTGTTTCCATGAACAGATAACAACACAAAGCCTCAGGAAATCCATTCTGGCTAGATGAGGAGGACAACAGCAGAAGCCATCCTGTGGACAAAGTTGTGAAGGACTGAAAGGAAAAAGGGCTGATTCAGCTTCACAACTTGTTGGTCAAGGCCAAATTCTGCCACCTCACATCCATGCAAGTTTGTGGGATCCATGAAATTCAGCACAGAGTTCTGCTTCAGAGAGGCACAGGATATAAATATCTTGGTTTAGGTCTGGATAGACAGACAGACAGCTAGAGGGTTTCAGTGCTGCAACATGAGCTTCCCCAAGGAGCCTGCCTGAACCTAGAAGAGTTGTTGGCTACTGCACTGAAAGATAAAACAGTGAAGAACTAACATGGCTTATAATGATTTGACTGAACCCAGATGAGAATTTAAATGCTAGTTTCCTGTGAGCCCAGCTGCAGGGAACTGCTGGGATGCAGCACATCAACTTTGGCTCGTCAACACTGAAGTTCTTCTGAGGCTGTCTGGCCCACGTTCACTCATTGGTTAGCTCAGCCATTTCTGAGCCCAGGAAAATGCCAACCCACCTCTGCCTCCAATTCTCAGAAATGTTAGCTAAACAAGACTCAGAGAGCATTAAATTGAGAGCAAAACGAAAGCAGAACAGGGCAGGGAGTTTGCTGTTGCAAAAATTCTATAACGCTAAGAATGCTTGATTTTTACAAGTTTAAACAATTATTGTAGAAACTACATGTGAAAATGTATGATCTTGCAGATTATAATTGGTATCCTTCTGGTAGATAATGAAAAAACCATAGGCCAATCTTCTAACACATTGAGTCAGGTTACCAGCTGCATGTCACTGAAGTCCAGAGAAATATTTGAACAGGTTATCATATAGAACAGCAATGGAAATAGGGCCATATTAAGAAACCATCCATGCAAGAGTACTGAGTCCACTTCCTACAAGTTTCCTCACTTGAAGTCACATCCAGTGACACTGTAGATGCTTATTACAGCCACACCTGAATCCTTCTTTACTAAAATTTTACCTTATGAGTACTGACAATCACTACTGCTCTACTTATCACAGAGTTAAAATTATACTGATGATACATCTATCATGAGCAAAGGTAGATGAAATCATGGTAGATATGATATAGTAGCACCTTCTGGGGAGATTTTTGATGTCATGACTGCCAGGGAAATATTTTATTGATAAAATATTTTTTGATAGCTCTGCAGCTAAACATCTGTTTGTGAATTGGAGGAACACCAGTAACACATCTAATACCACAAGAAAAAAAATTAACAAGACAAAGTTAGGCAGACATCTTCACCCATGTGTCTTTACCTTCACACATCTATGTTGTGTTGATGGCTGGAAATACAGAGGTCTGAGGTGCATACAGAATGCACTTGGTATTTACCTTCTGGAAATCTCTACTCTCTTGGGGCTCCAAAAACATTATTTTCCTGCTTCTTTCCCATCATTGTTGTTACACATACTGTGCCTCTATGCTGGCACATTTTAAAAAAGCACCTTTTCCAAGGCATGACAAGGTTGTAGCAGTCCATTGCCATGTTTCTAATTTTGCCCTGCATCTCTATGAGTAAAAATTTTTATTGTGCTCAATAAATGAGTCTCCACTAAGTAAGCCATAAAAATCTTTTAGCCTAAGGTAAATATTTGTCTTACAGTGAATATATTTAAATCTGATTAGTGGAACTCTGCATTCTAGTTAAGCAATTCCATATAAAGTAAATTCACTGTAATTTTATGTCTTTTTTCAACTGTAGGCAGAATATGAGATTCACATTGCTTTAGTAAAATGGAGGGGGTGGGAATGGGATTTGATTACAAGAGTAAATATAAGATCATATGACAGAAAAATTAATAGCTTCCCTTATTCTGATTTAATCTGTTAAAATAACTTTTAGAATAGGCTCAAGGCCTGCAATACTTCACTTTTCAGTAAACCATTCAAACAGCCTTTAAGAGTCCCCTGTGGAAAATCCTTGACTGACATTATGAATGACAACCAAATATTTAGGTTCTCAACCAACACCTTTATGCAGCATTTTCTTACACATTCGTACACGTTTTGACCAGCTGAGAATTTATTGGACTTTTTCCTGCTGAAAAAAATCTTGTGGATATTTCAATGGAGTGTTTATTGTTAACCAAGTCCAGACTCCAGGGACAACTGTTTTCTATCCTAAATAAATCCACATTGAGAATTGGACAACCGAGCCCCATCAAACAGATCACAATGGGACATTTACATTTGGTGAGGAAAGATTCGTCTGAGGAAGCCTTGAGTTTAAAAAAGTGTAACTATGACATCTAATGGAAAATATAAAGCACATTTGCCCCAAAATAAAAGTAGTATGTGCGAGATCCATCTAAAACCTGGCTTGAAAATATTCGTTGTGTGGATGCAGTGCATCTAAATTATTCAGATTGTTTGCTGGTGGGAGATGGAGTGTCATTCAACTAAGATACTTAATAAAACTATTTCAGGTCACTCTTGAAAATTATTCTTGTCTGGAAGAACTGAAGGACAGAGTTTGAAAGAGCCAATAGTTTGAACTTTAATTGCCTCAGGTCTTACACAGCTCTCTATACTCCTTCACATACTGCTACCATCTAGGTAATGATGATAATGTCTCCTGTTGCAGCAGGCTGACTCGAAGCTTTAATGATTTCTTCTGCTAGAGCTTCATGCCTCAAAAGGTCACAAGCAAAGCAGTACTTTGGATTGCTTTGGTCCAGAGCTGAACATACTGAAAGGCTGTGGAAAAACTTGAGTTGCCATCTCACAAACACGTCTTTTTGAAGAAAGTCTCCAATACTATCAGTCAAACGCATCTTCTTACCTTTATATGCCCCTCCAACAGCTTAACAGAAATTCCAGGGTGTTTCCCTGTACTGTGCATTTAAACCCAGGAGACTGTAGCAGCATTCAGTGTAATGGCAACAAGGCACTGTCAGAGAATGAGGATACATCCAGAGATAGCGTAAGATATCCCTGTAGTTCTCCCTACTAGAAGACAAAAATACTTAAACACCAAACTTCCACTCATCATTCAACTTGATTATTGTGATTTCTCAAGGAATCTTTAGCATCTAGCAGATAATAATCTGCATCCCCCAGGCTGAGGTAGATTTGCTCGTGGGCACAGCCATTTCTTTGATGCAAAGAAAAATGATGGCATGAGCAGGCACTGTCAGAAAATCTTGTATGTAATAAAGATATGCATTGCAATTAAATCTCTGATAAGGTCTTAATGCCACTTTTATTGTCATGAGAGCTACCCATAACTGAAGAGTTCAATTACAATCCTCTTTCCATTTGCAAGACCTCCAGATGTATTTCCTGTGAAGTAAATAGATAAACCTTTTGTTAATGCTCAGCTTGTCCAGTCCTACAACTAGTAAAGTTGCTTCAGTTTCTTGTGCAAGACACATATGGTAGAGCAGTAAGCTTCTCTGTTACAGCTCAGGTTATAGATATAGGCTTACCTGCTCAAAGCTGATAAAAAAGGGAATCCAAGAAACCTGCAGACACATATGCAACTGCTCAGACAATGGTGAAGTTCTCAAGAATGGCAGGTTTGCCTCAAGAATTGACCAACTTGAGCTTCCCTTTCAAAACGCAGAGCCTTCTCCCTCTTACAAAGCCGCCATGCCACGGTTTGCCAAGGGCAGGGCTTAAGATCCATCTCTCCAGTAGATATCCACAGCCTGAGGATAGCCTTGGGAAAGTATCCCTTCCCAAGAAGCTGAAAATGTTGCTCATGCCTGGCAGCTACTTTTTGTGACGCACACATTACTCATAGTCCCCTTCCCAGAAGGTCTCTGTGTGGCAAAGATCGGGCGATATGCCAGGAGGGTAGATTGTGGTCTACTTGCAGCTCCTGAAACAGTCATTAATTTCTGCTTCACTTCCATGTATCTTCAAACTGATTTATACAGAAGGTCAAATAGATGTCTGCAAGAGCTAGAGATGGAAAATCACCTCCTAAAACTCTCATACACTGAACATTTCTCTACTGTAAACCAAGATGAATTCAAACACAATAGATGCGCTTTGCTGGATCTGAGCAGCTTCCTCCAGTGGTGTCAGAGGTTCATCTGTGGAAACTGTGTAAGAAACAGGGCATATAACAAAGTTTGTCCTCTGACACACCTTCTGCATTTCTGGCAGTCAGTCATTTACCATTTGGGCTCGAGGCTGTAGCCAGTCTTTATTAGCTAGAAACAAACCTATCCTAAATTAATTTGACTAATCCACAATATGTTGTGATAAAGAGTTTAAAGACTTAATTACACATGGAATTAAAAAGTCCTTCCTTTGGTCTGTTTTAAAACTCGTGTGTTTAAAACTTGTGTGTGATACATTTATTAGCTGCTCCTTACTTCTTTTATTACCATAATCCTTTCCCTGTTCCTCATTCTTCATGATTTTATTACCACTGATCTATTTTCCAATCTATTAGTCTCTTTTCCTACAGCAGCCACTCTATATTTCTCATCAGCTTTATTTCTCTCCTTTCTAACTTTTTCTTGCTGTGGTAGCCAGAATTTAACAGAATGGATATGAAGAGAGGCATAATCTATTTAGATTTCTGTTTTAGTTCTTTTCTAATCATTGCTACCTGATTTTTTTTTTGACCGTCACTGTACAATGAACTGGTTTTTTAGGGAATTATCTAGTATCTAAGGAATTATCAGACCAGTATTTTAACAGAAGTAGCTTAGTTAGATTCCCACTCTTTTCAGATAGGGTGGGTTTTTTCCCTGTATGTATTTTCTTGGACACATGAATGTTGTACTTCATATCCCATTTTATCATTTAGTCATGCAGTACTCTCAGTACCTTCTGGAACTCTTTGCAGTTCACTTCAGACTGTGTAAAGCCATACCTGATTTTTGTAACAAGTGTATAGGAATCAGTGTGGAATTTCACTAGTGATTATTGCTAAGTGTAATGAGCAGCTGAGGTTCCACTAATGAGCTCCCTCCATTTTTCCCTCTTCCCATTTTATCTAGTAACTCACTTGTTTATTTAACACCTTCTGCTGAGTGGCCTCATCAAAAGCTTTTCAGAAATCACTGTTATGCACATGGCTCTTTATTCCATCAGGTGTGTTGGCTGCTGTAGCTCCCTGTAGACAGAGAACACATTGTAAGTATTAGTTCTGCTGTATACTCTTGATTTCCCTTGGTACTCTACGGTCTAAGCCATCTCATCCTCATAATTCATTACTAATAATTTCATCAGCTGGTTGTTCAGCTCCTTCTCCCGACATTTCACCTTCATACAGTTCCTCAACTTGTCCCCTGTAAAGATATTCTACATGGAAAATGCTGTATAATCTGCTATAGAAAACACTAGCATGATAAAGTTCAGTGCTATAGCCAGTGTGAAACACTTCTGGCCTTTTTTTCCAAAATGGTTCTTATAGCCCTCCTCTTTCTACTGCAGTTGTAAAGGTAACAGCAAAAGATTGCTGTCCTTACAACCACTCGTTCCACATGAGACACTAAAGCCTGCTTTTCTCTGTCACATTAGCAGACAATCTGATGTGCAACCTTCTTTCTTTCAGTGGCTTTTCCTCAAAAGAACAGTCAGGAGTTGATTTAAGCACTGTATTTCTGTTATCATCTACACAAGTTGCAAGAATAATATTTTTTTCAAGGGAATCTCTTAAGAGTTTTCTAAGCCTTAGCTGTGAAGAAATAGTGACACCCTACCTGTTGGCCAAACAGCTGCTGTAATTTGGTTCCTACTCTTTTCTTTTTGGTTCCTATTCTACTGCAGAATTGCTAGCTATTGCTGAAATATGTATTGTGCCTGTTTTTATTAATTCATCAAATGCCAATGAACTGGTTCCTCATTCTGTTTGACCAGCTGTTTCATATAATCTGTAGTTACAATTGGCTTGAAAAATTTCCCAGGAGGAGAACAATAACTCAAATTTGTCAGATCTGCAGCAATTCATGAAGGATAGTTAGTATGTGGAAATCCACATTTCTTAAATTCAAGTATCAAGATACCAATCCTATTGTTGAAACCAAGATGAGGCTTCCAATATAAGCCACTTGTCACTTATAATTCCTCCACTCCCTTTCATATTACTGTGTAGTCTGAAATCTTCTGTTTGATCATTGTTCAGGGTTCAATATATTTCCTATTAAAAGAGAATAAAATCTGTTCAGATTAGCACCAAACAATCCAAACAATTAAAACAAAAACATCTCTTAGATGCTCCTTATGCCTGGATAACTCACAAAATGTTTTCTTTAAAGCCTCACATTTGGCATGTGTCTTAAGAGGAATGTGTGGTTTGTCTTGATAGAAGAAATATGGTAACGACTGTTCAAACATTCTCTACTTTGCAATTTGTGATTATCCTTACTGGTTTAGCAATAAGTATATAAGTATAATGTTCAGAGAGATTTCAGTTATGGTTATTTGGCTGCAACACAGACCTTTTTGTTATCTTATTTAACTAGAAGTTACATAAGATGTCATTTTGAAAACATTGTCTGGCATTATACAACAACAAATGCATATACCCCGAAGAGAACTTCAACATTTTCTTTACAAAAAATGTGGCTCAATTATTTTTTCCTGCACACCTCCTTACCTGCCTAACAGTTCCCTACAGAACAGTTCAATCTCATGGGCATAAACTCCAATGGGAGATAAAAGATTTTAAAATCTATTCTGGTATTATGGGAAGTGTAGTTAAATGCAATTAGAGAAGCAGCAACCCCAGTTCTTTTTTATAAAATTTCCATTCTCAGATAGCGTGAAGCAATATAGCATCTTCTCAGCTTTAGAGGCTCAAAAGTCCTCCTGGCCACCAGCCTTCGCCTGGCCACCTCAGGAGCCTGAGGAGCATCCTGTTAACAGCTGGCAATGGAAAAAAGATCAGCTGTGGGCAGAGGAGCTTCTGTCCTGCTGGCACAGCAGAAGTAGCTCATGAAAGAAACAAACAGGCACACCCCAGCCCTCCTCTCTGCACCTGCACCAGCTCTTCCAATCTGCACAGTTTCAACCCATGTAGCAGCCTGAAATATGGGAGACACAGAAGTGGGCATACTGTCATTTAGTTCTGCTCTTTAATCCTCTGTCTCCTAAGGAGAAAAGCTCCTCAAAGCATCCAGCTGCTTCTGCAGGGTCTTGTCCATAAGTGCTCACTCAGAGAACATCTTTTAGCTTCATTGCCAGTAGGTAACCCTGCTGACTTTAGATGCAGTGAGATCCCTGGTTTAGCTTCCCTGTGGGAATGACCACTGACAAATAAAACATAGCCAGCTTGTGGTTAAAGCACAGGATCTTTGCTCTATTCCTGGAATTGCAGCAGATTTCCTGTGTGGCTTTGGACAAGTCACGTAAGCCAAAGTATTCAAACGTGAGGCCAAGCCACTGGGTGCTCAGCAGCTTGAAAATCAGGTGCTTGTTTATTTGTCTAAGTATAGATTTAGGACCCTTAATTTTGGCATCAATTTTTCAAAAAATCTTTGACTTATATGTCTCAGATTCAGCACCTATGTGGCCAAGCTATACAGTCAGCCAAAGCACCCATCAAATTCAGGAAGAGCACTGTATCCCCTGGATGTCAGGCCAATCCTCTACACAAGAATTTAGGTGCCTGTCTTTAGTTTGCAAGGCTGATCATGTGGGGATTCATCTCTCTGAACCAATAACTTCAACTGACAAATGAAGAGGACCCAGGAGCACACTTCTACCTGGCCTTTCAGAGGCTCAGCATGTTAAAGATGGGAATGCTCCATTCCCTTATCCAAACAGAGAAAAGCAAAAATGATTGTTTGTACCAATGTTTATTATACCTCTGTAATTACACTTTATTTGGACAGCCACTTAATATCCCCTTTGTATTCTCAGTGGGGAAAAACTCAACACCCAGTGGGCAGAAAACTCTAGCATTTTTTCTTATCCTAAAAGTGAACTAGATTTGCCTGCTAGTTTTTTGTTCCTGCTCCTTCCCAATATATAAGCCTTCTGTGGGGATCCAATAACCAGAAAATATATTCTAAGACCTTTTAAAACAGAAAAATGCAAGGTAGAATTCCAAACCCACTAATTATTTTTCATTCCTTGTTTTAAACAACCTGTCAAAATAAACAAATACCTTCTATGCTGAGACTTTCTATGGCAATTTTTAGTTGTGGCTGAATTTTAACATCCAACTTATAATAACAATAAACCCTTATTGGTAGTGGCATGTATGCTACCACGGTAAAAATATTTTCAATGCACAGACACTGTATGGTATTTAAATAGAAATATCTTTTTTATTTTTGCTGACAGAGTCCTTGGGCAAAGCTGGCTGATTGGAGAAGCAGTACTTTTATTAGCATACCCAGGGGCTGGCTGGCTGGATGCTGTGGTTGACAAGCTGCTCTCACACAGGAGAGGGTTATCAGGAAACAGGAATAGGGTATCTAGTCTTAGTCCCCATTAAGATCTGCATGGAAAAGCCTTAGAGAAGACACCAATGACATATTTAATTCTCTAGAGGAGGAAGGAGAGGTGTTTTTTTCCATTATGCAGTAGATCGGTTGGATATATGGCAAGAAGCAGGTACAAAAGCAGGTGAAGCCTCTAAAAATACTGGTGGTGAGTGCGATTTCCTAGTAAAGTGGATTAAAAATCCAAGGGAATCTTTAAACCAAATATTGGCTTTTGTAGAAAAACAAAACCAGGATAGTGTTTCCACTCAGCCATAAAAGTTACTGCGGTTGTGTAATCATGTTGAGTTGTGGCCTTAGGAGAAGTTATAAAGCAGCTGCAGCAAATTAACTTTTCAAAAGTTATTATGGATTGGATGGAATCTAGAAAATTCCCCCATGTTATTTTTTTTAATAGAACTGTAAAATGAACAACTGTGGATGAGATCGCACTCAATTTTCTCGCCCTGCACAAGCACAAACCTGAAGACTTCAAGGGAAAATGTAAAGCCAGCAGCTCCACTTCCCTTGAAACAGACACCCCCCTCCAAAAAATGGATGGACATATTTTTTCCTCTCTAAGGGCTTGGTCCATATCCCATAGAATTCAGCCAAAGAAATCCCACCGAAGGGACCTGGTAGACCTTAAACAAGGTATAAATTTGTGGGGTGATCTCAAACAATAGGCTTCTTTCAAAACAGGTGTGGATCCTAACCTGAGAAGGGTGTGTGACACCAGAAGAAAACCTCCGGGAGGGTGGCACAGGAGAAAATTCTGGATTCAGTAATGCTGTAAATAGAAATTCACTGGCTCTCAGGTTAAAATACAGCATTCTGTATCCTGAGTTCCATTAGTTCCAGAGCTCAACTGGAGTAACAACCTCTGACCTCACCTGAGAAGAAGTTACAGCCACTCAACTAATAGGATGCACCTTAACTTTCAAAGGGGAGGTAGCTGCTGCCGTAATCCAATGTGCAATTTGGGAAAGAACAACAGCCGTGCAGACCATCTTGTGACTCCTAGGCCCAGGGAGTAACAAGAAGATAGAGGGTCCAGAAAACAGCAGGAAACAAAACCAACATCACTGCATTAGAAGATATGAAGTAAAACAAAGGAAGATATTGGCATCAGGGTCACCACAGTCACAAGTATTTGGACTAGAAAATCTGTAATTTGGGAGATGAACAGGCTTGAAAACTCCTGGACTGAACCGTGAGAAAACCGCACAGTAATAGTCAGAAACACGGGGGGGGGGGGGGGGGGAAGGCAGGAGTAGTAGTAAAGTTCAGCATTTCTTGATGTTTGAAATTAAATCCATACTGGAACTGGTTTAGGACAAATGCCTCACATCTTATCCCATAAAAGCTCTTGAATTAGGCCTTACAGAAGCAAGTCACTAGAAATACATTACCTCTGACTTTTTTTCTGTATTCTCTTGCCCAGTCAGTGGCCTGAAATATACATACCTGTCATTTGACTCATTGCGTATAACAAAATAGTGACAATCTCAGAGATCCTGGGTTCGAGTTGGGTCCAAAGTCAATAGAAAGAAGTCAGCACTTCCTATTTAAGCACCCTCTGAGTATTTTGAAACAAACCTGAATTAACAATGCTATAATACCCTTGAGAACAGGGTACCATACACATGAATATCATGTGTATTCAATGCCAGCTAGTGTATCAAACCTGAAGGATCTGACCCATTAAAATAGTAATATGTGACAGTACAATGCTTCAAACCTTCAGAGTATTCTCTTAGCATAAATTAATGACTTCTCACCTGCACTCCTGTGAGACAGCTAAGTATTTACACGGAATATATTTACAGAGTGACCTAGTTACATTTGGGCATGTTAGACTATGTTCTTGCCTGAGGACAGTTTTTGGATGGGACACAATTTACATGTCACTGTAGTACAGATGTAGCATTCTGTATGGCCAGACAGACAAGATTCCTCATGAACATTTTTCTTGCATTCAGTCAGAAGGGTTGCTTCACATATTTTCAAGTATATACTCCAGCCATTCTGGAAGAAGGAAGCCTGGTTATCTACGAAAGAAACAGAGCACACAGTGCCTTTCATACAGAAGAAAAACCCTTTCCATACAAAAAAACATTTGACAAAATGTGGGCTATTTTTAATATCCAAAGTTCAGCCTCCCTAGAGGCAATTAATGATAGAGGTGGACTGAGTGACTAACAGAAACTAGTTGCAGTATTCTTTGTAAATGAGTTTTTTAAAATGTCAATTTGGGGGCAATCATTAGAAAGTAAAATAGTTCAAAACCTCTTCCCTCTTTGTGTTTCATAACTCAGATACTGTCTGTTTAACTTCCCAGTTCTCTGGGGCAGTGGCTGTCTGTTTTACTGTCTCTTTACACTGCCTAAGGGCAAAAGAAACTGTGAATTAGTGATGGCCATCCTCTGGCCTATAGGTCCATGGTAGTGTGTGAACTGCTTACAAGGGATCTGGGAAAAGTGACTGGAGGAAAGAGTTATCACAATGCTTATGCAATGTTTCACCCCTGTTAAAAATTTTGTAGTGGTCCACTGATTGGGAGACACTTGAAAACACTGTTCTAAATGAGCGTGTAATCACCTGTATCAAGATATCAGCTGACATATTAAAGGATACAAGATCTCTTCACAGGCCTTGTTCCTCATAACACAAACCTCATAACAAAACTACTAGAGAAAAAATTGTTTTCTGTTAGACTTATGAGCATTGGATACCTGATATCTAAAGTACTAAAAAAGCAGAAGGTGAAATAAAGATTACCTTAGTGTGACCTGAGTTACTCTAATTCAACTTAGAAGATAGGGACAAATAAACTTTAAGGATGGATGGATCATCCCTACACAGCAGGACATCCCCTTTAAATTCAGCATGTGGCTGTACTTCATCTCTCCTGGAAGAAGATCCTAAAATACAGCTACCACACACCTATCTGCCCCATCACTTCCAGAACCTTCACTTGGTTGCAGACACTTCCTATTGCTTCTGACCGAGAAATGGGCATAAAACCAAATTCAGCTGTGGGATCTGGTTTGCATTATTTGCTCTTGATTTATTTGGTGTGCAGAGGGCAGTGTTTTCAAAAGGCCTCTGTAGCACAACTGTTCTCTAATGAAATGTCAGTGGGAACTTTACCACTTAGCTTCACTGGGAACAGCTTTAGGTCAATGCTAGGCTCTTTCTGGAAAAAAAAATGTAGCCAAACAAAACCCAACAAAAAGCCCTCAATCTTTGTTTTTCTTAAAATGTTGTCTTGTGAGTGCACTATAGAGTGATGCCAGTCCAAGGGGGACAGGAAAGAATGCAGAGACAAAATGCAGAGTCTCCTCTAAATATCAAGCTCAGAAAGCAGCCAGTGAATTGCCATTTTTACAGTGTATAATCCGCAGGAAGCTGTCACAGATGCCCTACATTCTTCAAACAATGTTTCAGTTTCTCTTTCCCTTCAGAATATTTTTGGAGGGTCCCCCTATCCAACTCTCTCATCAGTCCTCAAGTATTTCAGCCTGTGGCCTTCAGTTCCTCATGTAACCATGCCCTCTTATATACATCCCCTTTCACACATCTGGGTCTCCTTTCACCTTTCTCCTTCCCTCCATACCATCATTGTTTTAATTCAAGTCACTTCATTTTTCCATCTCAGCATAAGCATGTCATTGTGTTTCAGAATCTGTACTATCCTTATAGCTATGAATGATTTCTCATTTCTACACCCGTCCAATAAGGAATAAATCTTTCCAATAAGGAGACTTCTCCAAAGTGAACACCATTTCCCAATAATTTTCTTGAATGAGAATGATGATCCCACTGCTAGGACCTAAATTCCCTGTAGTGTTCAGTTTGTACTTGCTATAGGCTCTATCCAAACCATACTCAGAATTAATGAGCATTTTAACATCACCTCCAAAGGACTTAAGATTGCATTATAGCTTGTTACAGGATTATTTTTCTTTCTCCTACATGAACAGTCTTGTTCCCACTTAACTCCTGCATATTTCTGCTGGGTGTTGTATCATTGCAAGGAGTGTTACACAGTAGCAATAATTTTTGCCCTCAAATATACCTCCCTTAAAGCCCACTCATTTTTTTCCAGAAAGTGCTCATTTCCTTCAGTTGCTTTTTTTCTATCAATAAACTTTCACTCATCAATATGCTCTCCATGCTGGTGGCAGGTTTCACCTTTAAAGCAGTTGGACCACGCAAACTCAGCTGCTGCTTTGCTTTGTGCTAGGATGAAGGGAAGATTTTATGGATGCCACACTGTTCACTCCTGGCACCGAAGGACCCAGAAGCTGAGATCAGATGCAAATCAGCTGCTCTTGCAGGTGATGTGTTCATTGTCCCTATAGGAACATTCTGCATCCAAATCCTATGCAAACACACTATGAGGAACAAAGCTGGCTCAGTTCCCTAAAACTTTCATAGCATTGGAACAGGAAGCTGATGCACTGTGTGCTGTGTTTTTACCTCGATGTTCAAGAGAAAAATATCAGAAAAGAAAGAAGATGTGGGCCACTAAGTCTGCAGTGCAAGACAGGTTGTAGTCATGAACTGAGAACAGGAACTGGTCATCAGTTTCTTGAAGACCTAGCAGTAAATGAGAAAAATAAATAAACAGAAAAATTAAAGGCTACAGACTCGGTCTTCACAGCCAAATCTCCACCCAGTATGAATTTGGGCTGCACCAAATCTATTAGTGTAGATCATTGAGAGTCTGGCTATAGGCCTACTAAGTCCAGAGTCACTCCAGGTCATTTTAGTGAATAACAGTGTACAAACACCACAATTTTCCAGGTGACTTAAGACTACCTGATACATGAATCAATCTGAAAATCTTAGCCTGAACATCTTCAGTGGCAGCAGAAAATCATTCACTGCTTCTTATACATACTATCTGTTTTATACAGAGTTCCTACCAAAAGAAACCCTTTTGTGCCTCCAAAGAAAATTCATAGACTCTTCTATGTTTGTTCTTTCTGCCCCTGTACTCAGCCCTGGTGAGGCCACACCTCGAGTACTGTGTTCAGTTCTGGGCCCCTCAGTTCAAGAAGGATATTGAGGTCCTCGAACAGGTCCAGAGGAGGGCAACCAAGCTGGTGAAGGGACTCGAACACAGATCCTACGAGGAGAGGCTGAGGGAGCTGGGGCTGTTCAGCCTGGAGAAGAGGAGGCTCAGGGGAGACCTCATTGCCCTCTACAACTACCTGAAAGGAGGATGGAGCCAGGCAGGGGTTGGTCTCTTTTCCCAGGCAACTCTCAGTAAGACAAGAGGGCATGGTCTTAAATTGTGCCGGGGTAAGTTCAGACTGGATATTAGAAAGAATTTTTTCACAGAAAGGGTGATCAGACATTGGAACGGGCTGCCTGGGGAGGTGGTGGACTCTTCGTCCCTGGGGATATTTAAAAAGAGACTCGATATGGCACTCAGTGCCGTGGTCTAGTGACTGTGATGGTAATTGATCAAGGGTTGGACTCGATGATCTCTGAGGTCCCTTCCAACCCAGCCTATTCTATGATTCTATGATTCTATGATTCTATGAACGGTACCTGCTGGTTACAAGTAGCTACTAAGATATATATTTTAAAAAGCAGGTTTAAATCAAGAAAATAAAGTTAAAAAGAGTCTCTAAAAGAATGAATGGTTAACCAGAACACTATCTAAAGAATCATTCATGCTAGTTCAACAGTTTTATTACCTGTCAGTATGGATAAGAGCAGCTCATACCTTAAATTTCACCATCAATCAAAAAGCTCCTTTCTCTCTTTTCCATTTTTCATGTAACAGACACAAACACATACTTGCTGAAGGCAACTGGCCACTTTTTACAGAAACCCTAAAAAGACACAGTGGTGATACAGTCATACATAAACAATAGCTTGTCTTACAGAAGAACTGTTCATTATATACTGTTTATAAATGAGTCCCAGCCGTCTTTTCTTCACATACATCTGCATATAGTCATCAGTTTTGGCAAGGACAGCACAAAGTGTGGTAAATCAGCACTGACCAGGCTCACAGGCTATCCTGAAATTTGTCATTGCAGAGAGCTATTTATCATGGCTTTGACCAAGAAAAGTAGTGAAGCAATGCTTCTGTTATTTAAGAAGTCCAGTCCATTTTGAAGGATGCCAACTAGACTCCCAGGCTCTGCAGTCTAGCTCTTCAAAGGAGGTGATTTCAACCTGCTTACCAAAGGTCAGTGACAGACCAGAAGTTGGTTTCAGAAGGTGAATGCAGGAGGCTTGTAATTAGTCTTTAATGTAACACACCCATAGATGCAACCAAAGGAAGCAATAAAGCTGCAAGGCCAGTCTTCTTTTAAATTAATTTAAAATTGTTTGCAATCACAGAAGATTCTGTTCCATAAAGGAAAAGGTCGGTGGCCTTCAGTAGACCAAGGTGATATGAACTGCCTTGGCAACTCCTGGTTATCTTGGCCTTGGAGACTAATTAGTACCCCAGACATGCCCCTCTCATTCTCTTGCACCTGCCCGTCAGCAGGACAATTTAAGCCATGGTTCTTCCAACCAATTTGCTGACCATTTAATTTCCTAGATACTTCCCATGCAGAAAGAGAACTGAATGCACAGCTGAAGCAGGTTGACTCATGTTACAGGTCCCTCTCTTTTTCAGGTGTGGTCCTTGACTCAAGAAGGATTCTGATGCACCATTGCTCTGCTGAGACATGGCTGGATTCATTACTTTTGTTACCTGTGGGATGTTATTACTTTCTGTGAAAGAATGGTGCCTAAGAAACTCAGTCTTCAGGCTAGTATCTCATTGTGCTAAGAACAGCGAAAGCTCTGACTAAACTTTAGTCCAGAGACCTTGTGCACAATAAATGGATGTAGACAATAAATGGATGTAGATTAGGGTTGCCAGGAAGTCAGGAGAAAATACTGCAGAGCACAGTTGGCATCAGTCATAGTGTATTGCTGTTGTCACAGCCAAGATGCTGTGACAGAAGCCCAGGGAAGCAAATAATGAGGTATCTTTGCAGGTTTTCCTGGGGAGCTCCCATACCAAAGAGGCACTATGTAACCAAACTCCTGTTAAAGCTCTAGAATTGACATTAGTTGTTGCCAACAAGGCAGGTGAGAGATGACTTATGACCAGACACAATGCCACAAGAATTAGAGTGGCATCTCTATCAGCACAATGTGGACAAGTGGATTACATGTAATAGGGAATAAGACTGCAGAAGCTGAAGAGAGAGGATTGGCCCCATGAGCATAATATTCCCTGGACTCAATAGAAAGTTATTGGGTAGGGTGGTGGGTAAACTGAGGCTACAAAGGGTGTTGTGGCACTTTGTGGAGTGGAAAAGCAGGAGCTGGGCTAGCAGATTTGGGCCTCCTTTCCTAAAGAAAGAATTCCTGTGTGGTCATGCTATACATGGGTTAGTGTTCATCTCTTGACATATGTTCAGCCACATCTGGCAGGTGAACAGGCATCTCAAAATATGAAACTCTTACAGAACTCATGAAAACAGAGGGCAGGCAGCAGATAGGACCCTAGTCTTTGCCTTGACCACACCATCCATGGGCTGCAGTATAAAATCAGTCTGTATTAAACATCATAGGGGAGAGAAAGAGGCCATATAAACAATCCTAACTACATAAGAGTTTCCATTGGATACCTACATACCAAAGTCAGCCTCTAGATAACAAATCCATTCAAAAACAGGACACATAAGTTTAAATACTCATGGCACAGCAATAGCTGTACATTAAAGGTGGCTTACATTAAATATGGTTTTGTTCCCATGCGTTCATATTTTCCTGTAAGTCCTCTTCTTTTGCCTAGAAATTCTGCCTATTTTTAGGATATTTCAGGACATTTTCAGGACTTCCTATGTTTGTTTGGATTTCTGGGCCTCTGGCAGATGCAGGGAGACCTGGGAAGCAAAGCTGACAGACTTCTGTACATGCCAGCTACTCCCACTATATTAGTATGTAACATATACTACAACAACATCCCACCCTGCCATACCAGAATGGTGCTTGACTAGGATCTGTCACTTACCTGGCAGGTAGACCTTAGTTTTCTGAGCCACATCAGAGATGCCTGAAGAACTGTTTCATATATGGTCTTCACACATAGTAAAAGTACCATGGTACTTTTGGTAATGCTGTCTTTGCTGAGCACATACAGAACATCCTGTGTGTCCTGAACTTCCATGCTCTTGTTCTGTAATCATATTAGCAAGTCCATATTATCAAGTCCAGAAAATCTCAAGAGGAAACATAGAAGAACTACATGTGGATGACAAAGACATTCTGGGAGTTCTCTATGTAATCCAGAAATTAAAAATTATGTAAAGACTTAAGCAACAGATGAGTAGAGGCAGAAATTGATGAAGGCAGAGATGAGGGGGCAGGAGGGCTACAGGAGTTATTATGACAGTCAGAGTCAGCGTCCAGTGATGCTGAAGGTAAGGTGGGGGAGACATCAGCAAAGGAGGCAGAAAATTAGCTTTGTCAGAATTTGGCCTACTGTTGAATCTCCATTTCCTCCAGTGACCATGTAAAGCAATAAGAAAAAAATAGAGGAGAGGTATATCATGTAAGCCACCTTTGAAAGCCTTTTAATAAAAGGAGGATTGAGCTGCAGGGCCTTGCAGAGCCTCTGCACCTCATGTGCTGGCATTTCTACCTACCAGCAGCATTCCCAGCTGCCAGCAGCCAAGCAAACAAACAAACAAACAAACAGCTGCCATTTTGTTTGCATTGTAGATGAACTCAGAAGAAAATACAGCTGCAATTAGTTGGCACGCAGCCGTGGAATTAAATCCTGTGCTGCCTGGCTCGTAGAGCACTGAACTGTGGCTTCAGCTGCAGCAGCTGGATTCAGAGCAAGGGGTACCATGGAAGGGGTTAACTCTACACCTGTGTGCATGTTCATCATGTGTATTTTTTCCTGAACACATTATTAGTCCATTAGCTCATTTAGAGACCATAATGAAGTCATTATGATGCCACCAGTATATTTTGCCAGAAAGCTGGCAATCTTTAATCTGCTTCCTCTACAGCATCTCACAAAGGAAGGGAGAAACCAAAACACTGATTTCAACTAACAATGCATTTATTTGCAGTGCTGGGTCCCAGCAGATGCTGAGAAGAAAATTCTTTTGTTTGTTCCCCACTCCTTCTGATGGGTTTTATATAACAAGCAAGGCATAGGCGATCCCTCCACTCAGCACAAAGTCACTACCTTTTACATGCTTTTCAATTTTTCTGCATCTTCCTTTGCCCTTTCCTTCAGCTGAGGCAACAAAAAATGAAGTTAAAAACCCATTGCAACCCTTAGCCCTGGCTAAGGAGTTGCCATGCATAGATGCATTGCCTGTAACCCCTCTCTGCCATACTCATACCTTCTTGGGGAGACAACAACATCCACTTAGCAGGGATTTCTAGAAGTGTGCTAGGAAACAATGGTTGGCATGCCAACAAAGAGGCCTCTCTGTGGGAGTCAGGGGAAGGTAAGGGATGTGGGCAAAGGCAAAGAGAGGCTAATCCACCCCAGCTCAGTTTCACACTCATCAGTGCATGTGCATTTACAAACAGGGCAAAAATTACTTTTGTCAGTCCCTGCTTTTGTTTTCTTATTAAACAAACCCCACTGATATTTCAAGCTTACGTGAGTAGTATTCAAGGCAGATCCCCAGAAGGTCTGAATGTGCTGAGTTTTTCCATTAGTAATGGCTGGGATGTGGCTGGGTCACACTACAGGGCAAGACCTGAGCCACATCTATTCAGCTTTCCATGCATGAGGGAATGTACCTCTTCTGTAAAAAACAGAGAGGTGAGTAGGTCAGGAAGCTGATGTAAGGTCAGATGGCTGCTACGATCATTGTCTTTTCTAAGACCCTGACCCAAATTCCAAGCTTACAGCTATTTTCATCACCTAAAAAGATTATCAGAGGGAAGTGTAAGTACCAACAAAATGCTGGAAAAAAAGCACCACAGAAATCCTTCACTGATACAAAGACTTAGCAAATTCAATTACTTGATTGCAGTTAATTGCCAGATGCTTTGCTTACTGTCAAGTCCCCCTGAACTCTTCTTCAGGCAATGATGACTTTCTGAATTACTAGGTCATACTGCACAAGGCTGACTTCTCACAAGAGCTCCTGTCAGCCACATCCAATGACTGATAACAGCACAGCAAGCCCCGCAGAATTTGAGACACCAGTATACCTGAGCCCATCATCCTCCTTACGTGGTGAACAACTGCAGCACAACTGACAGCTTCCTGCAACTAAAGCCTGCAAACCACCATTTTGTGAAAATATCCTTGTGTTAAACCTCAGCATCACAGCTGAATACCAGCAGGGCTACTTGCTTTTGGTCGATGGTACACAGCTGCCAGCAGTGGGCTGGCGTGCCACAGCAGTCTGAGCATCCTCTTGCTGCGTACCACTGCATCACAGCCCCAAATTACCACACCCAGCCCTCCTCCAGTGTGTTGATGGTGCACTGGTGAAAGAGTTATTAGTTGGTCCTCAAGTGGGATAAAAAGGAAGATGGATGCTCACGCCAAGGGAGTAGAAAGCACTGTGGAGCAAGAACGGCTCTGTGAGCAAGTGTAGATTGAAAGAGGAAGAGGCAATTAGTGTATCTATGGTTGCTTTTCAACAAAGTAAAATTATTTATGTCCTTTGAATTTATATGTAGCACATACTGCACAGCTGGGGGACTGTAGTCAGATAAGAGGAAGAAGACTAGCCATGGACTCAAAGCATATGAGCAGAACCAGAAAATGTGACTCTCGTAAATGGCTGTGATCACCCTGCTCACTGGTGGGGATCTTTGGGAAGGCTGCTGGAAGCTGTAATCTCCAAGATATATGGGCACTCCAGCATAGAGGACAGGACAAAGCCAAGGATGGGGAAATTTTCATCCTTGATTGCTAGGGACAGTCAGTGCAGTGTGTGTGTGTATGTGTTGCTCATATGGCAAAACTCTGGCATTCTACCACTCCCTGTGGTCACATCTAGCCCTGAGAAGCCCTGACAGCCTGTAGGCTCCCTCCTGCTCTGGCCCCACTGCCTGGGTATACAGAATCCTTGCAGAGAGCCTGGGGACAATTAGATGGCTCTGAGAGATGGCCTTCAAAGCAAATGAACTGAGACTGAGAGGAACTGAGCTGAGTGCCTGGGCCCTCACAGCTCAGCAGAACATGAGTAGGACATCTGCACTGCCACCCTAGATGTTTTTCATCCTCTGTGCTTTGAATATGGTCCCATGAGAACATGGTCCACTGACCAATACTGGTGTTATCAGCTCTGGAGATGACTTAGAATCATAGAATGGTTTTAAGACTTAACACCCACTTTGTGCCTGACAACAGTGAGTGCTGAACTTAGCACTTGCATGCAGGAAATAAGCACTAGATCCATACAATTGCATGCTAAAGTGGTGGACGTACACTACAAAGCTTCTATGCTGTCAGTGCAGAAGGAAAAACAAAACATAGATATGATTTCAACCCATAATACTGGGAGCTTTTGTACTGATCTATCCTATGACCATGCAGTCAAAATGAAGTATCATCTTCTGGCTGTCAAGGCAGCTGGAAGATCTCAAGAAAACTTAGAACTTGCCAAGTCACCATTTCCAGGTGGGAAAAGAAAAGGGCCATACCCAAGGGGAAATTGAATTACAAATTAAATAAATAAATAAACCAAACAGATGCATGGCAGCCCTTTAGAACAGTGAAACCAAGACTCCTCTTGAGGAACTTTGACTTGGGCTTGGGAGTGGAGACAGCCCCAGCTGCAGCACAGGAGAGATGCACAGCATATTGGTGTACCTACAGTTATCAGATGTTGGTGGAGGGGCAGCTGGGAGAAGGAGTGGTGCGAGGTGGCTTTTTTGTCACCAATCCTGAATGCATAGATTTGGCTGCTTGAAGATCTGGAATATCAACACCTCTGGTCTAAATGCTCCATAGTTACCTCAGCCACAGTTTTGGAGAACCACTTGAATATACACTACACTCCCTGGCAGCATCTTCAAACATTACCTGCTATTGGTTCTAACAACAGTCAGATACCCAAATACTGAACTGAATCAGCAGCCAGTCAATAAGAGCCTAACAGTGCAAGGAAATTAAGAGGGAGCTTCTGAGGACCAGGTTAATACCTTGATGCCTAAACCAGCTTTCCACTATTAATGCATATCCATCGTATTCATCATTATTTCCTAGCACTGTTGATTAAGAAGAAAATTTGCACCAATTTCTTGCTAATCTCGAAGCAGTCTATTACTAGAAACACTCTTAAATGCCCTCCTTTTTATTTTTATATATGCTATGTATATATCCTATACTTTTAAAATGCCCAATATGTAAATTACATTTTAATTTTATATCCATATATATCCCTTTCATTCAAGATCACCTAAGTCTATGACATAGCCAGACTTCTTAGTTACTGCTTTATCTGCAACATATTTAATGCTGTTGTCTTCTAGGCTTGAAGCCAGGTGGGCATATATGTACACTGGTAGCAGCACAAACATACAGGAAAGTGCCATCTCTATACCACATGTGTTGAAAAGATTAAACTTCAGTACTCTCATGCTGCAAACTTGGCTAAGAAAACGCTAAATTTAAAAGAAGTCCAAAATACTGCTTGAAGAATTACTGAAATTTCAAGCAGTATGTGAAAGGACTCTGTTCTCATGTCCTAACTCCTTTCACATCTCTCAGGATTATAGGTTTTTTTGATTGTATTTTAAAAAAAAAAAGGCTCAGTCATCTCAAGTGTATAATTTAAATGCCAAGTTCCTGCCTGGATTCACATTTTCCAGCTCATTTTTAAATCATTGAAAACAGATTGAATGGGGTGCCTTCTTTGGCAAGTATTGCTGTTCACCTACTAACAGAACTTCAGTGTGGTCCTCTTCTGCAGACATTTGCCCATTGGCTTGATGGGGACTACTCAGGAAAGGAAGGACCTTTCAGGCCTGCTGTGTATTCTTTTGTCTCATCCTGCTATTAAATCTCTCTGGAAAAGAAACATAAGCATTCTGGAACCTGATACTGTAGAAAATTCTGTGGTCCTTTGGACCCTGTAAGTGCCAATTCATGTTTTGCTTGCAGAAGCAAAGCAAACGGCTTTTCCCCCTCAAATATCATAATAATTGCTTTCTCCTTCTTGTGCACAGGACATTAAACAGTTGGGCTTGTTTGTCATACAAAATCAAATTAAAAAGAGCATGACAAGTTAGTGTGTGTGTTCTCTAAAGAATGAGAAAGAGCTGATGCTCACATTCCTGCCAGCACCACCCACTTGTCTACACTGGAAGGGCCAAAAGCCATTTCCCAAGGTAAGAGCAGCTCACAGGTTTTCTCTAGTCCCAGGCATGCAGCCATGATTTACCTCACTGCCAAGAGGACCTAACCATGACCATACATTTCAAGGGTGGAAAAGTCCTTCCACAGCATTCCTGCATCTCCCTGTTCCTGCGTCTCTGTGCATCCTCCTACACCATACTCCCCGCAAGCTGGATCTGCTTATAGTTTCCTGCTTGGAAATGGAAAGTAAATATTCCCCTTGGTTTGCTCCCAGCATAACCACCAGCAGCTCCAAAAGTCCTAGTTAACTTCTGTTCTGTCCAAGCAGGATGTGCTTCCAAACATGCAGCCGCAGATCCAGGGGGCACAGTCATATCCTGCTGAAGAGGAAAACCACAAATACCAGAGTTTCAGCTGCATCAGTACAGGTAGTCATGATTGCAATGCTACTGAAGGCTCTCTACATCTGAGCACCTTCACAGCAGACTCTTAGTAGCTGGGGTGGCCCCAGCACCTTGAAAAGCCGTGGCTGGTGGCACACTGGAAGTCCAGCAGCATCCCAGCCCTACGCCCTGGTTACATGGAGCCCCAGGAGGCATTTCCTAGCACTCTGGGCCCTTACCACATCCTTCTCCCAGGAAGACTTTTATGACTGCATTGTCCTCCCCAGATGCAGGAAAAGAGAAAGGGTGGAGGGAAACAGTGGTGGTGGAGAATGAAACAGATATTAATATCCTTGATGATGTCTGCTTTTATTTTCCCTTTTAATTTACAGCCTGGAACTTCAGCTGTAGTTGCTGTTTCCTTAATTGCACCTGGTTTGGGAGTTAAAAAAAATATACTTTTTGTTGCTCTTGGCCCGTAGGTCAGACTAGCTTGCTCTAGCATTTCTACTTGTTTATGTACATGTGAGTTTAATAAAGTTTGTTGTCTGTTTAAGATCTGTTGTTGTCTTCTCAATTGTAGGGAAGTGGGAAGCTGTCACTATGCCAGGATTTTTCTTATTGAAGTCTAACAAAACAGTGAGCCATCTAGACAGACCAATAACATGGCACCCTGTGTCCCCAAACCAGCACACACCAAGAGTTTCATTAAAATTGATCTTGAATTCAGCAAGTAAATCAACACTCACCCAAGACAATACATTAAATTAATCAGGCACAAAATACCCCATACAGATCAGTGGGCCAGAAACTTTTAAAAACTAAGCACAACAGAAACTTTCAGTTCTTGGTCAATATCAAAGTACCATGATGTTTCACCACAAAGCAGCACATATAATTAGCAATCAATTACTCGTTAAAATTGCCCCACGAAGCAAGCATGTGAGCACATACAATGTCTCTAGTTCCCTTTGGCTCGCTGGGCCCTGACCTTATTTCACGATAAAAGCACTTCTGGGGTGTACAAAAAGGCAAAAGAACTTGTTGAGCTCCTGGGGCTGCTTCCTTGGCTGGCAGACTGTGGTGGGTATAGCAGACATGACCAGGAGACCTGGCTTCCTCACTCTCCTGAAGGATAAGCCATCACACTGTTGAAAAAACTGTTTTTTTTCAGCACTAACCCCAGACTTTCTTGGTGCAACTCCATATGCCCCACCAGGAAGAGAGAGGATGGCAAGGTCCTTCCTACAAGGTCCCAAGCTACCAGTGCTTGAGTCGCTGGAATACAGCCCAACTTCTCCTCATCCGCAGGTGCCTGACCTCCCCAGGTCTGTGTGTCATCTCCACCACCATGCAGGAGCATGCCACAGGAAATCCTCTCCAACAAGGAAGCAGCACTTTTTGTGATTAATATGTCCCCAAGGCTTGTAAACCTTTGAAGGGCAAATGATGACATTGCTGTGGCTTGAGAGCCCCATCCTCTGGTGTTATTTGCACTGTGTCCCTGCTCCAGCCTACCCACCAGGCCATGACCTTCCATCAGCATCTGTCATGGTCAGCCTAACACTTAATTGTCCAACACCAGGTGAGGCATCCATGTATCTAATATAAGTTTTGCATGACAGACACACATTGTATACCCCACTCTGGTGGTGCCAGGAGCTGTCATCAGCAAAGGGCTCTTCTAAGTGTGGAGTTGCCAGACAAAGAGGGCAGCTTTTCAGAATCCAGACAGGAATGAACTGAGGGAAAGACATGGTGACTGCAAAATAGACACAAATAAATTACCTGGTCACTAAAAATCTTTTTTTTTTTGAAAAAAAATTAATAAGAGGAAACAAAGAAGATTTTCTAGAAGCCCTGAAGTGAGAGCCCCTAGCTCCATGATGCTCAATGACACAAACTCTGTGTGAAAAGACTATTCAGTTTTGCAGTCTGCTGCCCACAACTCTGGTTTGCCATGAAGCCTCTTTGTTGTAGGGATTAAAAAATTTCCTTGTAAGGTCTACATGGTCCTAGGGAGTTAAACCAGGAATGGCCAGGAGACAATGTTTAAGGAAGGATGAGTTTTAGCTCATGGGGTTGATCCGGATGGTTGATCAGAGTTATTGCTGAAGTGGACTCTAAGGTTGCATTTCTGAGAAAATACAACAAACAAGGTGCCAGTAACTGGGAATTAAGACCAGAGGCATCCTTCTCAGTAAAATCTGCTATCTTAAGAAGTGCTGCAGGTCCTTAGTGTGACACACCAGCTGAGCAATGATAATAAGGTTTAGGACTTCTTCTGAGGGCTAAGTTTAAGGGTTTGGAGTCAGTGAAGCCACCACTGCGGGGTGCTGGGCTTGGCAGGTGAGCCCCAAAGTGCCAGAAATCCTGGTCAGCCACAGGGCTGGTAATATGGGTTGAAATACAGCTCCCCAGGGAGCATTCAGGAAAGGGAGCTCAGCCAGCTGACTCATGGTCTTTTTTTATGCCACTGGCTTTCAGATAGATACCAAAAGAATAAAAAAAGAAAAATCTTGGCAGCTCCTTTGCTAGGAGAACAGCCTAGAAGTACTTATTATTAAAAGGAGTGATTGAGCACTGACATTCAGTGTTTCCATTTTTCAACCTTTTCTATTTTTTTCTTCTTTTTTTCTTTGTGTTTGTTGTAAAACCACCAGAATAATAGCAATTTATTAAGAACTGGCATTCACTCAAAATAGTTCCCCTTAATGTGAATGCTCTTACTGACACTGTAGAATTTATTTACAGTTTCTCTTTCTTCTTCTGTTCATTGTTTGGATGTACCATAGGACACAAATAAAAAAGTTATTTATGCTAAACAGATGTACTGTGAAAAGCCAGATGCAACATGGATGATAACCAGCAGCTGGGCAAGCCCTAGCAGATAAGCTGCCTTTGACTATGGTTTTCCTTCATGCCCACAGTTGTTAAAGCAGTTTTCTCTGTTTCTCCCTTCACATGCAAGTACCCAGAAATGCTTACAGATCTAATAGTCCTCATTACTTCCAAAGGCTGAAGAATAAAGTGTGAGTACCACCTCCAAAGTGCTTTTTTAGCCACCTTGTGTCGAAAATGCCTTTCCCACTTGAAAAATTTAAAAAAAAAAACAAACCCAAACAACCCCCCCCTAATGAAACAACAAACACACAAGAAGAGATAAAGCCAAAACAACATAAAAACCCCTAATGTAGTGTGCAGAAAGCTGAAATGCTGCCTGGATTTACCTCAGACACATTCATCTCCAGACATGGTCCCCCCAGACCAGGTGGAGATTATCCTGACACTGCTCGTAGGTAAAGCATACACATCACCCTCTAGTCTTATTCAGACATGGCAAGGCAAACACAAACACAGCATGCTCATGGCAAGGTGCACTCAAATTGCCTCCTATGGTGCATCAGATGGAGACAGGCCCATACTGCAGAGCTTAAGATCAAGAAATGGACAAACACATGAAAGCACTTAGTCCCCAGGGCTGCCAAATGCCTGCTCCCTGTGCAGTCAGTGAGGAGAGATGCACAAGACATGCTACAGGTGTTCTGTCTGAGGTTCACAGTTTCTTCTTTGACCACCTAGGGAGCCAGAGCCTGGAAAGTAGGTGGTCTGAATCACATGTCACTCTCTCAGCCAAAGATATCAAAGTAGGCAAAAAAGGATACAGCTGGATACTCTTCTGCTTTCTCCTGAATGTGAGCCATGGCTGTGTCTCTCCCTCACAATTCATTCCATTGATGTTGTTCAGTTGTCATCCTATAAAGCATTCATTTAACTCAGAGGGGAAGAAAAAGTCAATTTAAAAAGAAAAAAAAAAAAAAAAAAGTGCAACAATGAATTTTTAACATATTGTCCCAAATAGAAAGCTGGACCAGGTGCAGAGTCCTGATTAGAATTAAGTGATGGGAAGATGTCCTAAATGTTCAGCTGAGCTGATTGCAGAAACCTGGCTCTGAAGGCTGTATACAATGAAGCAATTCATTAATAGTTGGGCTTTCACCTTCCTGGCAATAGATGAGTCATGTCTTTGAGAAGGTCAGTGCCTTGATTTTAAGAATGGAAGAGAAGATTGGGATGATTTACCCTGTAGTGCACAGGCAGTACAGTTTTCAGCATTAAGACTGCATGAGGCTAGTATCTCCATCTACCTGGTGCCTTTGTTGCCCCTGCACGACTGAGCCATGAGGGAACCACTGACCCAGTTTACAGCTAAGCATGTCAACCTCAGTAACAACAGCAATTTGCTCAGAACTGGGTATTTGTTAAATTTCTTAAGTTTCTCACTTTCTTCATTGGCAGCCAAGCTCTGCAGTTCATATGTAAGATTCCCTTAGAGCAATCTGCTTCCTTGTTTACAGGACAGTTCATGTGTCTGCCTTATGACTAAAGCCCCAAACAGGCAAAATTATTAACTTTTTTGAGAAATGCTCTCAAAACCACAAGTAATCTCACTCTTTTTCAGTGCGTTACTTAATGCCATACTCTGAGCATCACAAAATATTCTTCACAAGTAGGTAGTTTGAGCCTGTAGGAGAGCAGCCACAAGGATGGTTTGGCTCCCATTTTCAAAGCAGAGACAATCAGTGGTTTGATTGCCTGATAAGTCAGAACAAGAGAATCACCTGGCTAAAAGGTGGTCTTTCTGAAAACCTTCATCCTGTGTCAGATGGGGAAAGCAACAAGTACACCTGGTATCAGGCCTTTGAGAGGAGATACTTATAAAAGCCACTCACTGTTCTCATGCTCTTTTTTATGAGGACAAGAATTCCATTGCCTGACACATGAGAGGCAAGAAAGGTTTGTTGAGGATACCAGACTAGTGTGAAAAGAGCCCAAAACTGAGAGCTAGAGAATGTTTCTATACCCTACCTGCCAGCAAGTACCAGCCTGCCATCAGAACATGACTGGTTTTGAATACATTCTATCACACCTCTTGGACAGAAATGATTGAAAAATCTTATTAACGCAACTAAAGGGGGAAAAAAATAGGACCAAACATTTTTAGGTCCTTCTTCCCCCCAGGAAAGCAAGAAGCATCCAGAGAAGTTTCCAAATAATACATTTAATTTTCAACTACTTCTTCCACCCACTCAGTGTGGGTGCACTGGAAGGATTTCTCTAGCTTCTAATATTTCATTTGCAAGAAAGATCCCTGTAAAGGAAATAAAGTGTTTAGGTGACAGAGTTTCAGATACTCATGGCTTCATATTTTCTCCTTCAAAAAGCTCTGGAGAGAAAAAATGTGGACCAGTTGCCCAAGTTGTATCTAGTGCTTTGGCCCTTTTTCTCAGTACTAGGTTTGGAAGACATCTCTACCCCCTTTGGGAGAGAAATTAAAACCATAGGCTTTCCCAGAATAACCACATTTATACAAGCTTCACTTCCCTAGAGAAGAAGGAGAGGGAGTCGAAACCTCAAAGATTGTTTTAGAACTTTTATGGTGCTTTGCCAGAAATTTCTAAAAGAGTTCATGTGGCCATAAATCAGCTGAACTGGTCAATGTGCAGAGACAGCTGACCAAAAGGCTCACCCAATGCTAGATAATTCACATTTCTGAGAAAGCCATGAAACAAAAGATTTTGCCTTAAAAAGCAATGGGTTCTTTAACTTCTCTTAGATTCATCACACACTGCGTGAACTTTCATGATTACAAGGATCAACATAACTGAATTAATGAAGAAGTATACCCAGACAATAAAAAGACAACTTTCTGTGCTGGCAAAATTACAAGTATGCACAAGGTGACAAAAACCTCCACACTTAGCCATAAAATTCTTGCAGAAATATTCTCACAACACTTTTGTTCAGCTGAAAGATGACCACTAGCATCTTTTTGTCTGTTATATCTCCTATTCACAGAGATTGTTATGTCAGAAGAATGGATATTTGTCTCCTTTCAAGTAGAGCTCATTTTCTCAGGGCTACAGAGGCCATTTTTCTGGAGGAGGAACTAATGATTCTGCTGGTCTCAACTTATATTTTAAATGCAATTAACTTTTAGAGTGAACAAAGCCTGTCTGAAAAATCAGTAGTTTTGAAGACATATTCACTCAAGATGAATACACAATGGAGGTTTTTTTTTTTAATAACAAAGGTGAGGTCTTATCCCTCATTTGGATTCCTATACATTTAGGAATAAATGTAGATATTGGCAGTAAGTACTACAGACTTCCAAACACTCTGAAGATTCCTATATTCTGAATGAGTCTTCACTGCTTTTAGATATGCAGTGAATCAGAAAGAGAGGCCTCTGAGACCATTTTCCAAATATCATTTGCAGCCTTCAGCTGATACAGAAGAGGCCAGGGAAGTTCTTGCCTCTTATCCTTGCCTCTTCTGTCCTGGATCAGAGAACACAGTGCTTTGTTTGAAACTCTTTTGGGGAAAAATATCCTTATGTTCCAATCTTTATTGAGCAGGGTGGCTGGCTCCAGTTTACAGACAATGTTCAGAAATAGTTCACTTGCAATGCCAGTGGCCCAAAGACTACAATAACTTTTACTGTAGTGTTAACTAGGAAGTACAGTTGTTGGTACATGTCCTGGGCAGATCTCTCTTAAGGAAGTGACTGCATTACCTAAGTAGTCAAAGAAAACATCCTCAAAGCATCTACAACAGGATTTATTATGGCCACAATGAGTGCTAAGATCTGGAGAGCTCATAGGAAAGAGACCAATAACGTATAGATACACTTTCCTTGTCCCAACAGCTCAACATCACACCGAAGTGGTGTAACTCACAAAGTCCCATTACAGAAGATGCTCATGGAGTGAGCTCACAGAGGCACCCTTTGTTCTGTGGTCATATTGCAGAGTGAAAAAACAATGCTCATTAAACACAGGTCAGGCCCACACCAGATCACATATGACCAAAAGGTATGTGAATGTCATTCAGGGCTAATGGCTGAAGAATTACATTGGTTTGAGGTCATCCTTCTTCTAGTAGATCCATAACTGGATCATCCTGGTTCATGGCAACTGAAGTATCTTCATAAGTGCTTTTTTCATTTGTGCTTCCTGGGTTCTGTCTATCCTACTAGACAACCAGCTGAAGACCATAGCCTGTGAAAGCTGCATTATATTGGGTTATCAAAGCCCATGGCAACATTCCAAATACAGCACTTAATTTTTATTTTTTTTTTTTGCATCATATCATTACCTATCGCCTTGGCTTATGGGCAAAAAAACTCACTGATAGAAAACTGACAACCTAAGGCCTTCATGCAGTGGTGATGCAGGGCTTTGTGAGATAATTTGAATGCCTCTCCTTTTAGTAAAAATCCTCTTCCATCTCTTGTTACTGTGCTTAGGGAGACAGCAATGGCAATGCACATGTATGTATAGAGCAGCCAGGATTTTTACACCCCCACGAAGCTTCACAGACCAGCTTCAGCAGATTCAGTTGACTTATAGGAGATACCTATTATATATTATATTATAGCATTATATATTATATTATAGCTATTATATTATAGCACCTACCTATTGCAATTTACTGTCCAAGAAAGAGATTTTATGAGGTAGTTGCTCAAGATAACATCACTGCAAGACAGTGACCCTCAGGAGCCTTCCAGTTTAATATTCCAAAATTTCTTGAAGCTTCACATAGGACCTGGGGCAGAACACTGAAATACTGCAAAGAATGTTCATGTTCAGGTGGTTGCTGTAATAGATGGACACTTTGGAGTACTTTTATTTTTAAATAAAGCTATGAAGCTAACCAGTTTGTAAGGATCAACAAGTCAGAGCAAGCATTCCCTTCTCCATGAATGATGTGGTTATCTCTGCATTACAAGGTTTCACCAATGTTTTTAAACTATGGGGTGCTTTTTTAAATTGAAGACCAGGCACACTGGTCAGCAAAATGAAAAGACAGAGCCCCGGGCAGTATTCAGTTCATAAGTACCTGCCAATTTGTTTTGCAATTGCACTGTTATTTAAAAATGACAGTGTTGAATTTAAAAGTTTCGTCTGGGCATGGAACTTTGCAGCTCCCTGGCAGATCTGCCAGAGCACTCTATCTGCCAGCCCATAAAACATTTTGTGATCAACTGTGCCAACCTAAATGAAGTGGATTTGAGGTCAAGATGTATTCTCAGCTAAATGGTCTGCAGACACCCTGAGAAAAAGCAGCAGAAATACCCCCTTTACCTGTAAAGCATATTGGAAATAAATGAATAAGCAATCAAACAAAAAAGGAAAAATCCACTCACTGTTCTCATGCTCTTTTTTTATGAGGTTGAGCAATATTTATTTGAAAGCTGTAAAACCACAAGTACTTGGCATCTGCCCTCTTTGCAGGGCAGATAGTTTAATGTAGGGCAGGGGCATTATTTAGCTGCTTTTAGCAAAGTTAAAATTGGCCCTTTGAATCATTATATTTTTCTCTAAAACCTGCCTGTACATGGATGTGCTGAGACACCATTTTATATACAAATTTAGTACATATACACACCTCCACTTGTTTTCTTCCTTGGCTCATCAATACTGAAGAGAGTCAAATGAAGCCAATAGACCAACCATTGGCAAAAATGACTGAAAAGTTGTCACCACCCAACATGACCACAGCCCTTAACTTCATTGTCTCTTAGCTTGCAAAAATGTCTGCTTGCCATCCAGCTCACACACAGGTACTGAAAACTGATTAACATCTTTTAAATAGATTGAAATCATCATATAAACACAGCTTGTAAAATGCAGAGAATTATCATTATTTTACCAGGCCAAATCCTGACATCATTGCCTTTTTCCACTGAGAGAAGAAAATTATCTTGGCTCCAACACTGGTTTTGCCTCACTAAAATCTGAACAAAAACAGACTGAGGGAAGACTTCAGAATCTATCCAGAGATTATTTATTCTTAGGACCAGAAACTCATACTAATGAATTTCACCATGAAATACCTTGGCTTCAGAGTGATCTATCTGACACTTCTGCAGGCCTCCTATAGCAGGCTGGCCAGTCAGCACAGCTATAAAAAGTGAGGTGACCTCTTCCTTTGCGCAAAGGAAGGACTGTGTTAATGTGCTGGACCAAGGGACAGACGATCACTCAGCTTGCAGCTGCTTGCTGCTTCTCTTAAAAATTGTCCTGAGCCATGGATGATCTCAGGCATCAAGAGCTCTTCCCATATGGGTCTTCACTGACTCTTCCCAGCTTCCATAAGGGCAAAGGCCATGATGAAAGTGCATTTGCATTTCAGGTAGCACCAGGTCCAGTGTGGCTCTATTGTCAAGAAAGTAATTTCACCTAAGAAATTACTTTCAACAATGAACACCACAAGTAGGCTGTTTTGTCAGCAGTGCTGGGGTTTTCATGGAAATGTTTCCATTTCAAGACCAATGCTCAATACCCTGATGGTTGTGGTACTGTGCTTGGCATGTGGAGTCCTAAATTCAAGTCACCCAGACTGAAACACAGTAAAGGCTTGGAATAAAAATTGTCAACTCTGCTTTGGGCAAGACAGGAATTTGAAACTGAATTTCCTATGTGCCAAACCAGTAACTCAACCATCAGGCTTTGGATCACACTGGTCTTGTCCGTGGGCCAAGTAACCCTGAAAGCAACTGTGGAAGGCATCTTCCAGTCCAGTTCTAATCACTGTAACATGAAGCAAACTAACTTGATTTCATGATACCTGGCTCTTCAACTCTGGTTCTTCAAGAGCTTTCCAAATGCCACCTCCAACAGTTGAAATCGTGGGTCAGTTAAGTGCTCTCTCTTCTCCCATCCTGATGCCAATGAGGAGTAATAGGGGGCATTCTTGTCTTACAACATGCTCACATATGACCTAGGGTAACTTGGCTATCAAGGTGGAACCAAGGATTTTTTTGTTTTTGTTGTTAAAGCTGGGTGCCCAGATCATTGAATTTCAGTAATATAAGAAAAATTTCAATATATTGGAAAAACTAATATTTTTCAAATATCCAGTAGACACTAGAATCACGCCAGTAATATTGGAACACATAGTGTTGGAAAAGTACAGCCATTAGAACTGAAAAAAAATTACTTCTCAGAGAGATGGATCTATCGGTTCTATGTATTTTCTATCAGAAAGTAGATCCTGCACAACATGAACAAAAAGTCCCCACTGCTTCTGGGTGACTCATGTTTAGAAATACTGCCATCCTAAGTCCTTTTGTCCTTCTGACTAAAGGACACTGAAGTCAGTGACACACAAATTTACCACCTCCACCTGCACTGCAACAGTCTGGAACTTCTCATCTTTAAATAGGAGAGATCAGGAGAGTCACTCAGCTGAGCTCTTGAATGAGATTTCTAGGTACCAATAATTTTAGAGAGGCCAACACTTCCACTGCCTACAGACCTTGAGAACAGAGGTCAAGCCACTTTTCACATACTCCTCTTTTCACTGTTTATCATAGTGTACATACATTTACACACATGCTCCTTTAAGGGCTGAACTTTAAAAGCATGAGATATCCACATTCATGCATACTCAGTGGTAACTGAGCATACTTAATTACCATTAAGTTGGTATTTTCATTGCTCAGAATGGCAAAAGAAAAACTACACTAGAAATTGAAGAGGTGGCCAGTGTCCAAGTAAGAACACACAGACACTTCGCACTTCTTCTTTAGCAGCAAGGGGAGCAAAGCTATAAAACAGTTATTGCTGGTTCAGTGGGTTCACAGCATGGAGAAAGCTGTTGCTTTTCTGTCAGAAAACGGCTGTTGAACAGAAGAAGATGGAGTGATATATGGATTTTCCTGAGACCTCAGCAGCACAGCTGCAAAGCATTAAGATGGAGCAGCACTGCACAGGGTCCAGGCTCTGCTAGGACATCCAGCGTGCTCCCTCAGAGACCACCACCTCTCTTGGGCGAGGAGAAGGGGAAAAGGGGAAAACAAACACAACAGTGCTGCACTGCCGGGGAGAGGAGGAAGGCAGCCAGGGGGCTGAGTGGGAAGGAAACCAAGGGAAGTCAGCTGCCTGGGACACAGGAGAAACAGAAGAGGCTGAGGATGTCAACACAGATGAGGTGCTGGTGAAGAGAAGAAGGGGTGGGAGGAGAGAAGGCTCAGCTGGCCAAGAAATGAATCCCAGCCATACAAACACCACATGGGGACAAGGAGTGGAAAACAGGGAAAAGCACAGTCCCAAAAATACCTCGGGGAACATGCACAGGACTAGTTACCACGATGTAAAGAGTGCGTGCATTTCCATCCAGTCAGCTGCTTTCTGATGAGGGCTCGAGCACACACACTGAGCATTTCCCACAGCCAGCACAGGTTGACTGGCCCCATCTCCACCAAGAGGTAGGGAAAACACTCCTGCTTGTCACAGGGTGAGAAAGTGCACATGGGTAGTTCTTGAGGAATTGCTCCATACATTAAATAATTAATTTGTATATGTTTCTGTACCTTGGGCTTAGTTACCTGTGAATGTTTTTGTCAAAGGGGTACAGCATCCTGAAGAAAAGAAGCTGACTCTGGAGTCTGGATTCTTCAACTACAGTGGTTTTCAGAATCGTGGAAAAACAGCAAGTAATCTGAGGAAGGCTAAGGTTATAAACCACTGAAAGTACAAAGCCAGAGAAATAGTAGGTTAATGCCAAGCCAGAGTGGGATTCATTTGAAGAAATTAACTACAACTTCATTATTTGATTTTACAGTAATTTGAGTTGATTTTAGTAGGCAGGTGACCTCTCTAGAATATTTGTCAATGTCCCAGTTAGCTGCTGCAACCAAGGTCTAGCCAAGGTGGCTAAGTGTATAAATTAGCTCTTGACCTAATCACCAATTATTTGAAAGTCTTTTGTATAAGAACTATACGTGCAGAGACTGGTTGGCTAAACTACAAAAGATCTAGAATTCTTCTAACCATTTTTTGTGCTTCGAGGTTAAAAATACTTTGTTTAAAAAAGAAAAAAAGAAAGAGTGAAAAGGAGTGAGAATTAAAAACTAACCTTACTCCAAACCCTTGGGGACCAAAATGCAACAGCTTGAGACAAGTAAAGCATGCTGCATTTGGAACTGAGCAGTGTGCTACAAAACAAGAAACATACACTTGAACAGATTTCCAGATCTCCTAGTAAACAAAAATACCCACTGCCCAGAGAGGGTCATCTGAAAGAATCCCAGGCTGTAAGGCAAATTTCCTAGAGAAAGCTGTTAGCCAACACCAGATCTTTGGAAATTCAAGAGGTAACCATGGGTGCAGACCCCACTTTCAGAAGTTCAGCAGGAATGATACCTAAATGCTCATAGACCCTGCCAGAGGTAACAATGCAGAAAGCATGTCCTCTTTCAGAAGTTACATATGAATATTACCCTGTGATTGATTTTTTCAGGTCCTGGAGTAAACAGAGTAATACCTCTTCACTTACTAATAGTTTTAATACTCCCTGCTATCAATTTTGACCCCTACTAGCTGAAATTCAATTCTATTGCTCATGGGTCCCGTGAATCTGTTCACAGCTCTTTCACCAAAGTGAGCACCTCAGCCAGAGTCTCCAAAAATTCCAGCTACCCCCCAACTGGATCTGAAAAGAAACAGCAGACATTCATAGCCCTGGGTTTCAGCCAGTCTTATTTATGGTCCTGAGAACAACACAGGGAAGTGACCCATATTAGCTTTTGAATACAGGCCTAACTTAGAAGCGAATCCCATGTACTTCTGAGGCCTGACACACAGTTTCGTATTCCTTGTAAGAAATAATGCTGGTATCCTTGGGTTCAATGTCAGAAAAATGAAACATTTGGATCATTAGCAGATAACATAACAAGTTATGTGGTAGGAAAAGACATCTTAATTATGGATGGAAAACCACTGCTGAGAAGCTGTGGGGAACAAAACTTGTGCTACTACATGACTGCACCACTTCTTGTGTGAAATATACTGATGTGGAAAATATATTCCTTAGACCACAAGAAAATCTTAGTGCTGGGTTCCTTTCACAAAAAGAAACCTGAGAAGACCCATACATTTGCTATCTTGTTTAAAATGCCTAATATAGTTACTAGGCATGATTTCAAGTCAAGAGATTTTTTGAACACTCTTCAGCTGCCATGCCAGAATGAGCTTAACGTTGGGTCAAACTGTTTGAAGCAGAAATGGAGAAAATTTTCTAAAAGAGCTTGCTACATTGCCTCCAAGGAAATTGCCTCAGAAATAAAATACTGAGACAGCCATTGGCTTTTGGTGATGGTCCCACTGGCAATTACATAGCCAAGCAATAGTCAACACACACTAGATTTATCCAGGAGGAGTACTTTTTTGACCGCGTTGTTGGCATTGTAGGTTTGAAATCTATGGCAACCAGGGATATCGGGTCTGGGAGTATGAAGATCTACAGCCCACCAGAACAATTCTAAACATTTGCTGCCAGCTCTTGGGAGATTTACGTGGCTCCTTTCTTGGATATTTTCTAGCCTCTCGCATCACATCCTCTTAAGGACATTTGAGGCACAGAGCCTCCAAGAAATCTCTTGAGTTACCACCACTGTCAGAGAAACTCATCTGGCTCACAATGTACCTGGGTGCTGACTCCAAGAAGCTCTCAGGAGAAAGAGGGAAGCCAACATGAGCCTCTGCCATAAGAATACTTCTTGCAGTCTGCTCCAGCAGAAGCAGACAGCAGGCAGCTATTTCAGGCAGCCACAAGCTCACAACTTACTACTTTTCTAGACACCGTTTGGGATGCATATACTTGCCTGGATGCCTGGATGCATGGGGCGAGTAATGCATGAGCTGCCCAAGAGCTGTCTGTGAGTATGGAGAACTGTTGTGGATATTGCAAGCTGCAACTTACTGAGTAGCTTAAGGTTACTGTGGCCTGCCAGGATTAAAAAGCTAGGTGCCACTGATAGGGCCAAAAGAGCTTCTATCAATAGAAATGAGTGTTAAGCTCTGTGGTCTAGCAGTAAAGCTAAGTTTTCCCCTTGGTGTTCAAGCCAAGTCTGGGCAAAATGGTATCACCCATCACGCAGTTGAACAGGGAGTCGCAATCCTGAGCTCCTTCTTCAGCATCTCAAAATGGGCTATGGTTTCAAAACATGAATTTAAGAGAAAAAGACAACAGCATCTTTACTACAAAGGGGTCCACCATGGGATCCTGAGGTCCTAACTCTAAATTAAAGCACTGAAGGTCACAATAGAACAATTCTCCTCTTCTATGTCAGAGATGTTTGCTCACATTCCAGCTTAGGTCTCATTTATGATGACCTGGAGGTGTTCTTCAGGCAGGTGACACAAGAAGCCTACAGAAGTGGCATAACAATAGGCAAAAACAAAGGGAAAATTAGTTGCCTTGCAGATCACAAGTAGCTGCAGTGGTGCCTGGATAACCCCAAACAACCAGGATTTCAGCCTGGCAGAACAAAGCTCTGCCAGAGCTAAATTCAGTGTTTCACTGCCACCTGTTTGGTAGATTAACCATAGATCTGCCATTACCCTGTGACTCACAACTGGTACAACCTCTGTATAAAGCTTTTAGATAGCTTCATATGGGCCATCAGAAACAAGATCTCTTCACTGTGCTGTTGAAGCTAGTGAAGGCAGGAGCAAATGGAAAATCTGACAACTCAAGCAAGGTAAAGACATACTGAAGAAAATACCTACCAAGAGCTGGTAGGGTATGTCTGTGCTTGTAAACCCTCCAGAAAGATACTTATTCACATTCTAACATTCTCATTTAACATTAAGACAATCCATTTATGTGGTCACCAAACAGTAAGAACTATTGTGAAAGACTGTGATATATGAATACAGTCTCTCAGCTGTGTGGTGTTCATGCTGGTGTACCAGATGAGTTACTCAATAAATTTGCCATGACAATAACTCTTCCTTCATAATAAAGGGACAGAGGAAACTACAGTGCTAGAAGACAGCAAAATACCAATTTTCAATAAAAGGGGAGTTTGTATTATTATATTGAGCTGCTTAATTTTGTCTCATCCTAAATGTACACATTGTACTTTGCACAATGGGCCCTGATCGTGGTGGGGCTCTTAGATGCTTTGATAATAATAACAAAAATGAGTAGCAATTAACAAGAAATTCAATGGTCCCAGAAATTACCCCCTCAGAAGTCTGACTACTGTATCTAATAGCAATGGTACAAATATTAAGAAGAATAAAATACTAAACATCTGGAAAATAGCAAATTATTGAGCAATAAGCAGCACAATAGATCTGGTAAAAAAAGATATGGCTGCCTCTTGACACAATTGAAAAAATAACTGCAGTATACTCAAACAAATACATTTAATAGAGCTACATTGGCCTCTCAGTAAAACATTTGTTCCAGTGCCAAACAAAGTGTTTTATTTTTGTAAAAAAATGAGTACAATTAACTTTTTTTGGCATTAAATAACATGAAGATAAGAGCTGCTGAAGGTTAGGAAAGTACTAGCTAGCATCCTTTTGAACAGAGGACTAGCAATACATAAGAGGTCAATGTGCTTTTTTTATAGAGAATTTCATTCTGTGTTATTTGGATCTTTCCTTTAGTCTCCTTGTAATACCATATGAGATTTTCCAGAAATATATTGCTCTGCGTTGATCTTTTCATTGTCTGAAGACGAGGTTTTGGAGGGAAAAAGGGAATAACATAGCTATTTATTCTGTCACCCTATAAATTCAAATAACCTCTGAATTTTTGCATAATACTTAACAATTTTTAATCATGACCTGGAAGGAGAAACTCACAAACGAGGAATTCAAGTTGGTATTACCTTACCTCCCACTTGTATTGCCCTTGTAAAATTACTAGCAATAAATCTATCCAGAGCTAAGCCACAGCACAACAAAAGACTTGAGCATATGTTCAGCTGTTGGCACAGCCAGTAGTGACTAAACTTAGGTAACTGCAGTTCCTCTTGGAGGCCTTTTATATCATCAGGTTGTGTTAGGAACTGAGAAAGCTTTTCACAAGGATGCAAAAGAAAGTCCCAAGATATCTCTCACCTTTAAAAGCAAAAAAAAGCTGGTGAGAACTTTTCCAAGTAATCACCATGAGGAATTAGCTCAAGTTCCACTCATTGAAACATTTTAAAGTAGTTGAGACAAAAATCTAGTAATTACATGATAAAGAACAACCAATCCTCACACAGACTTGGAATGCACTTCCTCTAAGATCTGGATAGTGTATGAGCGGGGTAGAGCTATCATTGCCAGTGTGGACTTAAGGTAGAAAACTTTACACAGAAGGCTGCACCAAACCCTGATGTCTTCTCAACTCTCACCCTGAAGGGAAAATGTGGTATGTGAATCTCCCACTGTGATAAAAAAAAAAAAAAAAAAAAAAAAAAAAAAAAAGAGAAGCTGTATCTGTCTTCACTCTATTTATTAATAATTTGATTTATGGGAGTTTCTAAAATTAAAGTAAGTACCAAAACATATGACTGACCAGTGCCCTATGGCTTTCTTCCTCATGTGGAAACTTGAAAGTGTTTCTTCAATTATTCCGTATTATGTAAAATTCATATGACAACTGGCACTGACGTTAAGAGTTCTCAGCTGGGACAGTTACTTGCTTTTTACCAAACTAAAATGGATAAACTGGTGAAAAACAAAAATGGAAGGTCATTTGGTAGTGACATAGAAAATAAATTACATTCACGGTAAACTTAAAATGATAATATCGGGATGACTAGGAGTGTTAGTCTGATCTGGCAACTGACTGAAATAAAAAGATGTTTTTCTTAGTGCCTTATGACTACACAGTGCTTCGTTATCTGGGACTCCACCTAAGAACAGCAGCATATTCTTAAGCTAACTAGCAGGTCATAATAAAATCCTCATATCATATCAAATCAATCTGAAATAGTAACCTTTTCCTTTATTTATTTGTAGTAAACAAAAATACTGAGAATGGAAAACATTGTAGGCCAAGTAAATATTTAATTTGATCAAAAAGGAAACAACTCCAATTTCTTTTAAATACAAACTCTGAACCATTTGTTGCTATGAATATTATGAATATTAAAATGAATATTAAAAATATTAATAAATATTTTTTTAAATGGCAATGTTTTACTTCAGGACAGTCAAAGTGAAATGTTCCTTTTTTTTTTTTTTTTTCCTTTTTTTCTTTTTTTTCCTTATTTGGAGTTTGTTTGGTTTTG
The DNA here is from genome assembly GCA_023637945.1 of Phaethornis superciliosus. Taxonomy (NCBI): domain Eukaryota; kingdom Metazoa; phylum Chordata; class Aves; order Apodiformes; family Trochilidae; genus Phaethornis; species Phaethornis superciliosus. The sequence goes on along the minus strand of JAJQWJ010000001.1, from coordinate 106,209,327 downwards.
TGGCTAGAGGAATTGGGTGTATTTGATATGACACTTCATGAAGGATGTGGGAATGTTAAACAGAAGTAAAAAGAGGGCCTGAGAATGATCCAGCGACTGGCAAATAGCTCTTGCAATGGCAGACTTCAGGACCTTGTGCTATCCAGCTCACAGGAAGGGAAGTCTGATAGGCAACAGAAAATAAGTCAGTCTTCTAATCCATGTTACAGAAGAGACAGAAGGATCCAGTGGCCAGAAAGCAGCTCAAGATAGGCAGGAGTAGTTCAGGAAGAACTAAGACATGCAGCAAATCTTGGGGAGTCTCTGGACTCCTGAAACCCCAAAAAGACAGAGCAAAACAGACTGAACCAGAGCTTGGCCATCACCAGCTTGGGGCTCTTAGCCCCAGCACTAAGGCAGCCTCCTGCCTGACCACTCTGGGGTTCACTCTGCCCAAATTCACCAGCATTGCTTCCTCTGTTGGTGTAACCATTGCAGAAGAATGGATGAAATCTTGCACCTGTTGGAACAGTTAGCATTGCAGTTTTACACCTAGTTTGACACGGCCATGATTGACATGGTTTGGGAGCACATTTAAGCATCTCCTCAGTTTCTAGCACAGGATTATTCCTGTAGTCACATGCCATGATGAACTAGGTACTATGTCCTGTCCTTCATCTGATATCAGACCAAGTAAATTCACTTTTCTTCTCTTGCAACCCATATGAACACTCTGCTATTAAGAAGTGAACCTTGATTGTTTCTAAGTTTGTATTTTGTTGGAAGAAAGTGGGGAGAAATAGAAAGCCAGTGGGGGAAAAAAATAGCACAGTGAAATTTGAATGAGAAGTATTAAAGCAATCAATACACACAGAACATAAAACAAAAAGATGAGGGAGCAAAAGACAGAACTTCTCATCTGAAAATATGGAGCAGCTGCCATATATAGGACCTGTATTTCTGCCAGTATAGCTCTGGAGAGGAGTTTTCTCCTTCACACAAAAGGCTCACATTAGCTACAGAGGTTTTAATCCACCATTCCCTTGCAGAAATAAGTGGGTGAAGAATAATACCTCAGTGGTAACAGGTTCACTGTTCACAAATCCCAAATTAGTTTGTGATTTGCAAAACCTCAGGCTTCTTGAGGTTCACTTCTTACTGCACAGTGAGTCACTTCATATAATGAAGTCTCAGTACAATAAAATCTAGATTAAGCTACTGTAGCTCTTAGTTGAGCCAAATCATTTTGCCAAGTTGCTCTTAATACTTTCTGAATGAAAACACACACACACAAAAACCCAACACAACTGGAACAGGGGTTACTACAGAGTCATAAAGCAGAGCAATGCCCTGGTGATGGAAAGAAAATTCTGGTACCTCGTTGCCTTTGAGAACTCACACCAAACTAACTGTGTGGACTTCCTGCTTTGAGGAGGATGCTTGGAGGGATTTGCCTGTCTGATTCAGACACTACACTGCTGCATCTCATCAGAAAGATCTCCTGAATTAAAAAAAATAAAAGCAGTTGTTTGGAGGTAACAGCCCATTCAGATTTGGCAGAAAACATTATTGAGCATATGCCCTGATAGCATGTTTATCAGCCCAAAATATGTTTTCTGATTTACTCCTGCACAGAGTCAAGCCCAGTTCCACAACACATCAAGACCAGCAAGTTCCTGCAGAGGCCCATAGCAGCACCCAGCTGCTCACACCCAGGGGCCACCAAAATCATCACCCAGGGCACTTTGGGTTTCACTGAGAGAAATATCTCTTTAGGCAGATAAGCTGCCTACAAAGAGGGCTTCTCTTAATCACGGAGCAGTTTAAGGCCAACAAAGTATATCACTCTGGATACTTTATAACATCTCTTCTAACTTTCAATTTTTCCTTTCTCCTGCATGAACACACTGTCCTAACTCCAGACCAGATTAGAAGTGAGAACCCAGAACTTGCAGTTGAAACTGCAGAAATCTTGTTTCCTAAGTGAAGCATGTGTAAGGCTTTCACATAAAATAATGATTCTTACCTTTGAAGTACCTTGGCTCCTATTGTAGCACTGGGATGGAGCTCAGCAATTCCTTTGGAATTACAGGGCATTGCTGGGAGTGCATGCAGAGCTGCAGCCAGGCCACCTGTAATGCTGGGGATTTTCTGCTGGCTTGTTTGCCAAAAGAATGGTCTGTATTTCTTTCATCTCCCTCATAAGTTTCATTTTTTCAGGGAACACAAGTCCAGTTTAAATTTTTCATAGATCTCTTTTTCTTGTACATCAAGGAGACTGTTATGAATGGTTGAACAGACCATGAAGAGTAAATCAGTGACAGAAAGAGGTAGATTTGTGTCTACCATAGCAACCACCTGTACAGGAGATGGGATAACTCCATTTCAAATTTCTCCAGCGATAGAAGCTCTACTTTGCAATGTTGCTCTGGGCTTCCCAGGAAGATACTCCAGACCAAACTGGGTCAGCATTCAAAGTGTGAACATCAGCCTAATATGAGCCAAGCCTTCTCCCTCACCCATCAGTGGGACTGATCAGCAGATAAGGAAAGGAATTTAAAATAAAGAGTAGAGCTGGAAAGCTATTCTTTCCCCTTACTCACCATGAAATAAAGACATCACAAAAATGTTGTCCTTATAAAGCCAGGCCTCAGCTGTCAGTCCACTTGCAGTTAGCCCCGCACAAGCATCTCTATAGCAAATACAGCAGTCAAACACTTAACATCAATTGTATATTTTCAGTTTTCCATTTTTTTAATTTGCTGCAAAGAAGCCTGAGGTGACCAGCCAGATGGTAAATTATTACAAGTTTGGCACCAAAGTGTGGTCTGGTCTCCTAATAGAGTGTTTGTCATAATTACATATTGTATCATGTTCTGATTTATAATGCAGTTAACGCCCATCTGTGAGATCAAATTCAGCTCTGAGTTACACAAGAATAACCCCACTACAGCAGGGATAAAGGCACAGGGAAGAGCAGCCCTGGTTCAACTACACTTCAAAAAGCCTTTAAAAATACTTAGTACCCAAGCCCATCTACACTTGCTCAGAGTCTACATGCTCTGAACAGGAAATAGATGGGAACTCTTAACAGTCTTAATTGGCATAATCAGCATTCAACAGCAACAAAAAAAGGCTTCATTTCAAAGATGAAAATTTATCGGCAATGACACAAGCAGATATTCATTAACCATAAATGGAAAGTCCATCTTCCAATACACTAAAATCAAAAGGAAATCTGCAGTTGATAGGTAATGTCTCTTGTGTTCTGTGTACAAAACAAATAGTGAAAACACTCAGTCTGGATAAACCAGTCCCTGACAAAGAGACTGAAGCAAAAGGACGTGCATGGCAGTATTCAGGATTACTTTGCTTTCCTTATGACAGCAGATACGTTTTAACTTATGCACATGAAATTATGCACATGATCTTTTGCTTGTTTGCATGGGATAACATTTTTGGTCTCTATAATGTGCAGTCACTGAAGATAGAGGGAAGAGTTAGATGAAAATGTTTTGGATCACAGCAAAAACCCTTCCCTCCAGGGAAGCAATTTGTCCTCCTGGGGAAGAACTGAGTCCAGCACATCCTCTCCCATGCGAGATAATGGGAAGGCAAAATCTTCATTCCGATTTTTCATCAAGGAAATTCATCCCCTGAATACTACTTTTGAGGACAAACTGAAGACCAGGATTTTCCCCAAGCATGGGCATTTTTGCTTCAGGCAGGCAGTGTTCCTATATCAAGGCTTTGTTAGTTCATACATATTACTGTAGCTCCACCAATTTGAGTGCCAGATTTTTCCTCTGAGTCTGGGGTCCTTTGATTCATGCAAGGAAATTCAGAAGAACTGGTTTAAGTTTCAAAGACAGCTGAGCCTTGTGTGGAGAAAGGCACTGAGTGAATGGAGGCTATTGCATTACAGCCCACTGTAAATCACACCTCTTAAAGTCCTCTCATTTAAAGAGGACTCCCAGGTACTAAAAGTGGAGTATGCTTTTGCACTTTATGCTTCCCAAACACCGATTTGCAAGATCAAAAGAGGCAAATCCTTGTGGTGGAGAAGAACAAGGTGAAAACAGCCCAACTTCATCATGCTGGGAGCTGCCCAAAGTTGCCTTTGCAGCAGAGTCCTGATACCTGCTGCTTGGACACTGCTCTGCCTCCTCAGATGAGGCAGCAGCCAGGAGGCTGGTTTGCAGTCAGTGTGGCAGCAGAATTGCTTGTCAGACAATGTCCAGAAGGATTCCAAAACTTCTCCTGGAGTTGCATGGAAATGCGTGTGGAAATATATGTGATTGATTGCAAGAAGACTTGGTGATATCTTTAGGTGAATTCACAACTCTACAATGTGCCATTAACTTTAAGTTCCTGTGAAAGAAACAAAGAGTAATTGATCCTCCATACTGCACGGAACAGTTGCTTTCTAATGTAACACCTTCCTAAGCTGGCCTTGGTTTTACTGAAAACCTTTATCTGGGTTGATGTTCTTTTCAAACCTATTTAATGCCCCTGGGAGATATTTGTGAGACCAGTAAAAAAGACAATGGATTCCTATATTACTATTTTGTACCAACCAAAACCTGACCTGCCAGAAGAGCTATTACTTCACTCCATAACAATTCCTTCAAGGAAATGGCCTAGAAAAGGGCACCCATAGCACTGAAGGATAACGGGACCAAAAATCTGAAAACAACAGTGACTTTGTTAAGCACATATTTTTCAAAAATATAACTACGAGACTGGAAAGCAGTGGAAAGTCTGCAAGGACTGAAAGCGAAATTAAAGCTTAACGTGACACTGAATTACTTTTTATCAGGGTTTGTTTGGTTTTAGCTAATTTTCTTTAGCACCTAGTTGTACTTCCTAAGTTATGAAATAATTTCTCAAGAAAAACCTGAAATTTGTATTACTATAACTGTAACCCTGTTGACAATATTTGTAGAATAGATTTTGTCTGTACATAGGCATTGCTTCACGTGACACAGAAAATACTCCACTTAGAGACAAATCTGTATCAGGCAATCAGGAATTAGAACTGCTGACAGCTTAAGAAGAGTGAGATTCATCTTACCTCACTTGGGAAAAAAGCCTCTGTGGTACAGACTGAGTTACTTAAGTTGCCTGTAGAAATCATAGGGTAAAGGAGACTGTTCCAAAAGGCAGCTGGACGCATCCAAGGATAGAACTATCTTTCTATATCTACCCCCAAAGGGTTCTTTAATGAGTTGGATAGCTACCACTTAAATGATGATGCAGAGGTAAGATACTTCCTGAAGTACTAAGTAACTTTTTTTCACTTTGAAACTATTATGGAATATGGCAAAGTAAAATATGCAAGTAAAAATGCTGCCATAAATTTATCACTGTGCACACTGCTAATCTTATACAGAATAAGAGCCAAGTGAAAACCACTCTCTACTTGTTTCTTCATTAGTTTGTTTCTCTGAAACAGGGTAGAATAAGTATACTATAGCTGTGTACTGAGTTATAAAGTCACCGCTTCTCATATCAGAGTGAGCTCTCCACTAAACAGGAAGGCATTTTTCATGTCCGCACACATGCTCCGCAGAAATTTCATTTTCTTCTGAGACAGATCCTTTGGTGGTCAGGCAGTCAGGTGGAAGATAAGTGTGAAAACAAGCAAGAAGGGCAGATAGCCTGGCTCCTTGGACTTTGAAAGAAGGGGGAATTACACTACAATCACAGATTTATCAGAAGGACTCGTCAAATGATTGCAACCTTGAATTACTTGAATTACTCTTTGCAAAACAGTGATTCATAATCTTATGAAGTATGAAGCATTCCTCATTAGTATGAAATGCTGGATTTCCAGTGGATAAAAAAATGACAGCAGATCACATTTTCCTGTGAGGTGGTTGAAGACAGTAAAGGAGAATTCCCTGATGTTTCTAAAGAATTTGAAAGGCTGGCTTATTAAGAAGAACAAGCAAAGAATTCTGTAAAAGGAAGGACCTCTATGGCAACTTACATAGACTGAAACTCTGGCTTCAGTTAACATGGAAAGAAGTCATGGAGAGACCTGAACAAAGCCTAGAGAAAAAGTTAGAAGAAATAAATACAGAGGCAGAAAGACAATTAAACTGAAGCAAAATCAGAAATTGAGGGAGGAAAGAAGAAAAAAAATAGAAAGAGAAAAGAGTATAAGAGAAAAAAGAAAGATAACTGAATGCAGAGTCACAGAGCGAGTGAATGAACAATGAACAGATGAATTGCTGGACAATGACCAGAAATGTATCTGAGAACTGGTAAAAGAGGCAGAAAAAGGAAGGGAAAGAAACCAAAAATCACAAGACCAATGTTTTTATCTTCTTAGTATTTTTTGCAATTGTACAGCATGAACCTGACTTTTTTTCTGAAGGAGTCAGAAGTCTTGCTGAGAAACTGCAGCCTACTCCTAACAAACACCATGCCTCTCAGAGGTCCTTCTGTTGTTGATCACACATCAGTACATTCTTTAGTGGTCTTTCCCCATTCTTTCAGATACAGTTTACACAGAATTTCTCTGCTGTGTGAGAGACCTCTTTTAGTCCCCAGGAGAGGCAGGGAAAATGGAATACAGCTATACTGTATTATATTAACAGAAATAATATAATGTCTGCAGTAGGCTACTAATGCTGCAATGGGATTAGTTCCTCCTTTTATTCGGGTTTAAACTATGGAAGCCCCCCATCCTCTTCATCAGGGCAAGATATATCTCCTGTGATTCTTAGGGTACAGCTGTAGAAACATAATTACTTGAAAAGTAACCTTTTTGTTTTTTAACTTCAGTTCTGTCCATATGTGCCTGTGTTATTTGTAAAGTAATACTCTTCCTCGTATTACATCCTTCCCACTCACATTACAGAAAGGTATCTTTGTTCTCTTTTGTGATTTTCTGCAGTCTTGTAAATTGCTTACCCTCTCTACTTAAAAAAACACACATACACACAAACACAAAGACAAGCAATATATGGTGCCCAAACATCATTAGCTCTCCTTAGACCCACACTAAGCTGGTCTACCTTTGCTTTCAACCAGCTTTTAGACCCTTATTTCTATGGTGACTCAGCTACCTTTGAGGTGATGAAACACAACTTTAACAGATAACAATTAATTTTTTAATAGCTTTTAGCTAGTTTCTCTGTTTCTCTGGCTTTTTTTTTCTTTGTCGAAAGTGTTTATTCAAAAAAAAAAAAAAAAAAGAAGTCTGAAAATCTGTGCAAAACATGCCAGCAAATTCTGACCTCGTTGCTAAGGCTCAAGGGTTAAAGCAGATGAAGATATCATGGGACAATGTATTCCTTATCATCCCCCTGTGGCACAATGTTTGTCTTTGAGCATCTGTCTCGGCATAATTGTGTAATACAAGCCAGCGAGGCATCTGCAGGATCCATGCCTTCCAAAGTGAAACCAGAATCCCTCTGCTTACAGCCTTTCTGGGCTTTATCAGGCCATGCAATACAAGTTTTCATCTGCATTACACTTTACATAGTTCAATGAACGATTACTGCCATACTTCTAAGTGACAGGTTAAATTGAGTTCATGATTTTGTGTAAAAACAAATTACTCTTTTACGTTTGCGCCTGATTTTCCCCTTAGGGACACATAAAGAAAAAATCTTGCTCCTCTCTCAAGGACTTCTCTGAGCCTCTGTAAGAGATTATGTTTATCAAACCGATTTTTTTTTTTCTTTTTCTTTAAATCTAGGATAATTTACCCAGTAGCAGGTAGGCTGGCATCAAAGTGTGACTGGATGGTAGCGGGAGGAGAGGAGGTGGGAGGGGAGGCACAGCGTGGGGCGAGTGGTGTTGAGCTGCAGCCCGGTGTGAGCGGCCTGCGCAGGCTCGGGAGGCGGCTGGAATGAGTTTGTTCCCTCACGGACAGACAAAGAACAAAATGTACCAGGGATAGAGGCTGTGATGCAGTAGCATCAGCCTTGGGAGAAATAACGCTCATGAAAAAAAGCACTCATGGTGTAAAAGTCGAATTAAGTTTCCATCCCCAAATAGCGGCCTAGCCGGCGTGTAAATGCAGCATGGAAAGCACTTTCAGCTCAGCGGTGAGGTAAATCATTCTGACTCAAGCAAGATCATACAGAGGAAGACTGATACCCGTTCCTCATGTAGATTGACACCCATGCCACTTTTGCTCACAGCCAGTTCTCTTATTCGGTAGGTATTCAGAAATTCACTGTGCAAGGTGCAAATGGCTTCAACAAAGATGCTGCAGAAGTTGCAGCACATGTAGCCTGAAGGGCAAAATCCTAACTCCTAAAAAAAATTAATAAAAATTACTCCAATAAATTTCTGTTTTATACAAGAATTAGTTGCTACATTTTTTTCTGAAACTAAAATACACTGGATGGAAACAGTGCTCATTTATAATAATAATCAAAGTGGAATGGAAGATTTGAGATCTATACAGTGAATTCTATACAATGAAAAAAGACGTGGTGAAACAAGTCAGATTTTAGAAGACAGATCCTATTTCTTTAATCTTAGGGAGCCGATAAAGCCTTGCACAGTAGATAGAAAACAAAGACAAAGATGTGATTGGCCCAAATTATATACTAACCATGACTTTTAAAACATCACTGCTATGAAAAATATCACAGTTCTGTCAGTTTTATATGGCTTAGCATTGGGGGTTTGTAATTATAAAGATCCAGTTTAAAAACATTTACCAAAAAAAAAAAAAAAAAGAGCTCACCTTTCAGCACAAGTGACTTCACTAAATGCTGTCACTTGCTTAGAGCCATACATACATGTACATGTCCTGCTGAACTGTGATTTAGAAGAGACATTTGCAGTCTGCAAGACAAAATACAGCAATTATTTATTAGATGTGATAAGAATTAGAATAAACTGAATCAGTTGATTCAATTAAAAAATCACATTTTCAAACCTGCTCCTCCCCCTACCCCAAAAATTACTTATTTGTAATGATGATGGAACACTATTGTAAAAAGCTTTCAAGCAGGGTCTGATGCTGTCTGGCTCATACTCAAAGACACAGACATTTTGCAAAAACAGGACAAAATTGGAAGTTCATGATTTCGCAAATTTCTTGGACTATTCTCTTTCTTAGGGGAGGAAGTTCAAAATCTAGTTCTTAAATTTACAATGCTTCCTTTAAATATCAGCCTGTTCTGTAAAATGTCACCCTGTTTTCTTAAAATTATTATAGATACCAATTTACAGCTAGGAAAAATTATTCTATAAGCTAGGGATAGAAGAAAGATCTTGAAAAGAAGTGTGGCTAATATATAAAGCATAAAACACTGTGTTTCCATCAGGCCCAGTTCTAAACTGGTAAATCACCTTGGCTGCAACTGCTCTGCTGTAGGTAGTGAATTAATTTTTTTAACCAGCTTTTATCCCTGTTTTCTAAGGAAACCAGGATTATGTATTCACACAAACTACCCGTTCTGAGTTATGCCTTTTGAAGCCATTGGCCAAGTCACAAAACTTGACAGATGTGTCAAAGATACTGAACTCACCTGGTATTTCATGGAAATGGGTAGGCTAGTGAAGCAGACACATTAGTGCAAATTACTGCAAGGTATTATTAGACACCACAGAAACCACACATAAAAAAACAGAGATGGCTTAGAGAAAACAATTCTTCCTCCTCTGTTTAGTAGGTCAAATAACCACTTTTTTGTGTCTCTCCACAAATCCCTTTTTCTCCTTTTTTTACAGAGCAGAAACATTCTCTACCATCCTTGTATGTGCCTGTCTTTGAAACGTACTGTGCTTCATCACCAACATATCAAAGTTTTTCACTGTTTCTCTTATACTGAGAAGGAAATTAAATTATTCCCATTGGACTGTGGGAGCTGGGTAAATGCCAAGCCACAAGCTACCCTGCTCATTTGACCACTTCTCTGCTGCTTTACAGTCCCACTCTCCTCCTTTTTTTGGGTTTGCTGAAGCACCCAAAGCAGAGCAGTGCAATTATCCAGTGTGGATTAATATACGAAATCCTGGTTAAAAACAAACAAACAAACAAATAAAACAAAAAAACCAAACCCCCAAAACAACAAAACCAAACAAACAAAACCAAAACCAATAAAAAACCCTCTCCAAACAAACAAAAAAACCCAAACAGAACAAAAAATATATATAAAATAAACAGGCTTCCTAGTAGAAAGGCATGACAGAGTTTTGGCACCTGGCACACTGAAGTCATGTTTATAATAACAATGGAAAACTTTTCAAGTGGTGTTTACTCCAGAGGGAGTTTATAAGTGTGATGAGCTCTTAAGAACAGGTAAACTAAGACAAGAGTTTGTGAGCTCATGAGCACAGAGAGGGCTGCGCTTTTTTTTTCAGTCAGGCTGCTGAGAACAACCAACAGATTCAAGGTCACCAACTTTTAATATTGTTTAGTATTGTCTTAGCACAGCCTTGAGCTCCTTTGACCAGTTGCTCCAGTTGCCACTGGGAGCTTCTAGTATCACTTTTACGTATTAACTCTTCTGGACAAGACTCTTCTTGTCATGTTTAGTGAAGTGTCTGGGTTTATACAGCGAGGAATCGGTACCTGACTGGAAGAGAGATGCTCACCAGCTAACAGTGGTGTCAATGGCAGAAATAACCCTGGCCCTGCAATATCTTTCCTGAAAACAAAACAGTATTTACAGGAAAGACTGAATGATAAGAGAGAGATCAGGAAAGACCAGAGGAAAGAGGTTAAGAGAGACCACAGGAGAAGGCTGGGGACAGATATTCCCTTGCTGCAGGCAGAAGGTTGTCAGGAACTGAGACTCATAGAACAGTGGTCACTTCATGTAGAGGCATCAAAAGAAATTTCTTGTTGTCCTGTTTAGTCCAGCAGGAAACAGTGTATCAAAGTGTCCCTCTGCATCTTAATGCTGCTATAGGAATGTGTGGATACTTTCTGTAGGAAGGATGCCCTTCAGATCTTGAATCCCCACAAGTTACAGGAAAGCAGCTCTTCTGTATAATTAAAGGAGCTTCTCAAAAGCATCCCTCCAATCCCCCAACAGTGCCAAGTAAGAGAAAGGAGGAAATGAAGTAGAAAAAAACTCTCTTTATTACATTGCTTTGTGCTCAATCACATAAACTCAGGCAGTACTTAAGCATTAATAGAACGAAGACCACAAAAACCTAGGAAAGATGGTACTAAATAAAGAAAGTGCCTGTAGACAAATAGTTAGCCTCTTGTTTGAATTCTTTAAGGGAAAACTTAATTTTCATTCTCCTTTAACTGACACAAGCTTGAAAAATCTATCCAGCCATGCACATTACCAGGACTAAAATACTCAAAAAAAAGGCCTAAAACAAGTGCTGGTTGCCTAGTAAAAAAAAAAAAAAAAAAAAAAAAAAAAAAAAAAAAAAAAAAAAAAAAAAAAAGAGACTGAGTAGTAGTCGAGAATGAAAGTCAGAGAATGAAATTTTTAGAAAAACCTCAGTCAGTGGCTGAAATTTGCGTTTCCAGAACCAATGTGGCCTAAACATAGGTTATGTCCCCAGAGCAAAGAAAGGTACAGCTCTTAATTTCTGTGAAGATTTCCTTTATCTGAAGTGATGTTTGGCTTCCATAAGGCTGCTCCAGCATAAGAGTGAGGACCCAGGCTCAGTTCTGAAGATCTCACTATTCAGATAGGCAGAGCTCTGCCATCCCACGGATATATGTGAGGGAGAATCATTCACATGAACAGTGTTGCAGACTTAGCTTCCAAGGCTGTTCTTTTTGGGTTGTCATGAGATGATGATGCTTAGCATCAGTTTTATAAAATGAAGCTAAAAGATATTTTAATTTTTTTTTTTAAGTGATGTTGCAATTTTCCCCTTGGACAAATTTAACAGACTAAGAAATATTTCTTCGTGAGACAGTACCATTTCTTGCAAGAATTGTGTTACAAATAAAAACTCAAGCCCATTGCCTTATAAAAGACAGATGAACAAGAAAAGTAACAAAATTTGCAAAAAAAAAAAGGGTTTGTCCTTTTATAAAGAGCACTAATTCAAGAGCTGGAACTTAATATACGGTTAATTGTTCAAGCATACATGTAATTTTGTAAGAATTTTGTCAAGGTATAAATTCAGGCTGGAGAAAAGACTGAAAGAGTTGTAAGAGTCCCATATTTTCCAGACATTTGCACCTAGTTTAATAGGCTTATAATTAGCACACTTACCTAACAAAAATAATCTTACCAGGTTCCCATCACTTTCATCTCAGTTTTCAACTATTGTGATATTCCTCCAGGCTATTACATGACATGCCAATAAAAAAGCAGGAGTACAATAGCTTTCTTTGTGTTCCTCTCTCTTAATCTGCAAAACAGATGCAGTGAGTGTGCTAGCCACTCCAGATTGCTTTCAGCAGAAAACGTAACTTTGGCAGGTTAGTACTAGTTAAGGGGCATATGGTTTGCTATTCTCTGTGGAAATACAGCCATAAGTCAGCCAGCAAATTCAGATTCTTATAATTAACAACAGACAAACATTTGGACAAAAATTCATGAGGGCTTTTTTTTGTTTGCTTGTTTGTTTTGTTTTGTTTTTGCATGGCTTTCTAACTATTTATCCTTCTCTCTCTTTGTTTTTTTAGAAAAAAAGAAGAAAACCCACATAACCATGTGATTGATGCAGTAAATTATGTTGCAATTATCATAACGATGTCCTTGGTATTGTTTCAGAAAAATGTTTGTTTTTTACTACCACCCTCCTCTGATTTGACATGAATTTAAAGTTGAAATTAAATAAATCTGTATTATTATAAATCATAATTTGGGAGTAGTCTTTTTTGAGTGAAGCCAAGCTGGCTTGTAGTTTGCAAACCAATCGGCATGAGAGAAAAAAATACTTGACTAACTTGATATGAAGAAGCTGACTTTGGAGAATAGTCCAACTACTGAACTTGTATATACTTTCCATTAGCTTCCAGGGGAATCATCTACGTGCTCCAAGAGCAGCATGTGGCCTATTGCATTAGGCCTATTAGAGAAATGATGAAGTTTCAAAACTTCACGCTGAGGGGGAAAAAGCACATCCCTAGCAAGAAAAATATGACACTTCCTGACTGATATGTTTGTGGCATCCAGTGCTCTGCTTCAGAAAAGCACTTGTGCATATGATGTGTTTTTAAGCTGCTGCATAAGCCCAAGCAGAGGTTTAGTAAAGCTCCTTAGCACACACACAGCTTGATGGAGTTGCCCACAAGCCTGGCAGAGGCAGGGCACAGAGTCTCCAGAAGGCATGGAGGACTCACTTCTTCTCACTTGCATCCCTGCAGCTTCTGTCCAATGAGCAAATACCAGTTTGCAGGAGAAGAGGAATTTCCTCATGGGGCAACATGGGTCTCCATGTGCCAGCACCAGCTTCCTGACTTTTACAGAGCCATGAGATTTCTTTTGCTGGGATCCAATCAAGACTCAATCATAGAGAGAATCACAGAACTCATCAGCTTCTAGGCTGGTCAGCACATAGGGACTGGAGTAGGTGCCAAGGTCCTCAACAGGGACCTGCTAATCTGGAAATTCCTGCCTGCAGAAAGCCTGCAGACTTCACAACTTGTCCTGAGGTTCTATCTGCACTAAAGACACACCCAGTTGGGCATTTAATCCTCAAAGCCTCCCAGCATGGTAGGTAAAACTGAAAGTTGGATCAGCAGGAAGAGGGACTCACTTGCTCCTGTTCAAGAGAGCATGTCTTTCCCATTGGAGAGGGAGGCTGTGGCATGCGGGTTGATCAGACTGGTAAGGGTCTCTTGAGTCCTGCATCTCCAGGCCAGCTCTTGCTGCTGCCAAGGAGATGAGATCTGGCTTTGCCAGGGGAGGGGCTGGGGGGTCCTTTCCTTCCCTTCCTCTTCTGCCTCCCAGCAGACACCACCACTGAAATAATCCAGCTCCTAACTCACCTCCCCAGGGCTCTGGCACAGGCAGAGACAACAAAGCAATAGCTACTTTTCTGCTTCCCCACCCATCTGGCACCCCAGGTGGCTGCCTGGTCTGCTTGCTGAATTAACCCTGATGGAGCTTTGTGTTGGCACTGCTGCAGCCTCTGGTGCCCCAGAGCCTGCTCACCACTCAGTGGTGGCAGCAGCCCCACATGGTGCACTACTGGGACCCATCCTTCAACATCATGCCAGGGCCCAGGAGAGGCTTTCTCCAGGAAAGCATCAGGAGAGGACAGTGATCTTGGGGTCCTCAGAGAACACAGGTAATTTTGTAACACACTTGATTTTCTCTTTCTTCCCAGATGGACTTCAGCAGCAGCTGTCTCTCTTTAGGGGAAGCCATTTCCAGTCCCACAAGGCTGGCATCAAGTGAAATTTCCACTGTCCACCAGCAACAACATGAAATTGAGTTTCTTCTTTTTTTTTTTTGGCCAGCCCAGTGCATCCTATATGCTTCCATACAGACTAAGAAAACAGGAATTGTCTGCCACTCTGAAGCCTCAGAGCTCTGCCACTGTTTTATTATTAATGTTATTGGTTGTTGGTGTTGTTATTAACAAAAATAAGCATCTTTCAAGGGCTTTTCTTTTCAGAATATTTTCATTATTAATAAAGATTTGGTGCAGTACTGTACTTAAAAGTACAGTAGAAAACATGGAACATAGATGAACCTAAGAACAGCATGTACTAGCTTAGAGCACATGTACATCTAGTACTCTGCATTAGACAATATCCAACAGCATACATTAAGGCAGACCTACCAGAAGAAGAGAAGACTATATCAGAGCTCTTTGATATGCTCTCCTAGTCTCAAGCAATCTATACTTCCTGAATGAAAGACGGAGGGTTTGGTTGTTTGTTTTTTTATTTACCATGGCCCTCGGTGAATTTGTCTTTCACTAACTTCTTTCACCACTTCCTGAGGCTCGTCAAGGCTGGGAAGTCTTGTGGTGGCAGGTTTTCTCCATTTCTGCTTATTATCACCTACCTGGCCTGTTTTCAGACTTCATCTGTAAGCTGTAGGGTAGACACTTTCTCATGCTATGATTGCACAGAGACCAGTGCATCCCATGAATCAGAATAAACTGGGCAGTCCAGACTCCCAGTCTTTTGCAAGGGAGAGTTCTGTGGAACAGCCAGTACAGAAGTTTCACATCAATTTACATCCCAGCTCAACAAGCATGCCAGACTTTGTTCACAGGGCACCTAACAGCTGAAAACGTTCTCAGGGTCCTAACTAGTCTGTTCCTGATTCCAGGACTGAAAATCTCAGAAAAGGGAATAAATCTGCTCTTCCTCCCCCCATCTTTACACGGTAGATGAGTAAATAAGGAATGACAGATAATGTATAATTTGGGCACAGATGCCCTTGCTTACCTACTATTTAATATAATATTTAATATCATCATTGATGACATAGATGGTGAGATGGCCTGCACTCTCAGCAAGTCTGCAGATGACACCAAGCTGAGTGGTTCAGTTCATACCCTACCAGAAAGTGATGCCATTCAAGATCCTGACTGGCTTGAGGAATGGGGCAATGTGAACTTCATCAAGTCCAACAAGGCCTTGCTCTTGAGTCAGGGCAAAACCCCAATATCAATAGAGACTGGGGGATGAATGGATTGAGAACAGCCTTGTGGAGAAGGAGAACCCTGGTGGGCTAAAAATTGAACAGGAGTTGACAATGCACACTTGCAGTCCAGGAAGTATCCAGCCACTCATACCCTGGGTGCATAAAAAGAAGCATGGCCAGCAGGTGGAGGGAGAATATTCTTCTCTCTCTACCCTTTGAGACCTCACCTAGAGTATTGTGTCCAGCTCTGGGGTTCCACAATGAGACAGACATGGACCTGCTAGAGTGGGTCCAGAGGAGAGCCATAAAAACGGGGGACCTCTCATTTGGGAGGGCTGGAACATCTCTCCTATGAAGAATTTGGAGCTGCTCAGCCTGGAGAAGAGAAGGCTCCAGGGAAAATACTTTTTCTCAAGGCTTGTAGTGACAGAACAAGGGGCAATAGTTTTAAACTAAAATAAGGTAGATTTAGATTGGATATAAGGAACACTTTTTTTTTTTTTTTTACAATGACGATGGAATTACATTGGAATA
Source organism: Phaethornis superciliosus (assembly GCA_023637945.1). NCBI lineage: Eukaryota > Metazoa > Chordata > Aves > Apodiformes > Trochilidae > Phaethornis > Phaethornis superciliosus. Next base: position 106,193,308 of record JAJQWJ010000001.1, on the reverse strand, counting down.
TATTGCTCAGAGAAGATGTGGATGGCCCATCATTAGCAATGTTCAAGGCAAGATAGAATGGAGCTCTGAGCAACCTGATCTAGTGAAAAAAATACCTGCTCATGGCACGATGTTGGACTAGATGATCTTTGAAAGCCCATTCCAACCCAAATCATTCCATAAGTCTGTGTATGAGAAAGGGACAAGCCATCCCGAAAAGCAGGGTCTCCCCGTGATTGCCTCAAAAAGCAAGAACAAAAGGTTGTGAATATGACCCAGATAAGCAAGGAGGAGGGATGTTGGCAGCACTGCCCTGCCTTCCTTACCGTCGGACAAGGACAAATCAGGATTCCCCCTTGCCCAGCATGTTTTGCATTTGCTTCAGTTCAGCCCTTTCCCACAAGAGGGTGATGCTCCTCCCTCTCCAGGCAGAAGTACACGAGTGGCTCCCAGAGAAGAGAAAAGACCAGGTGGGGCACTTAGAAAGCTCCAGCACATGCAATGAGTTAGGAACCACGGCTGTGAAGGTTTCTTCATGCTCCAATTACTTGGCAAACAAAAGCATGACTACTTTATCACAGCCTACCAACAGGCTCCCTCTAAAAAAAGCCAGGACTTAGCAATCTAAGGACAGTGCAGAACCCATGCTAACATCCCTTCTCTCCTGAAAACTTCAGGCCTGGCTGCCAGTTGCCTGGCTGGAGTGTCTCTCTTCCTCCTGTCTGACCTCCTCTTCTTCTTCCCCCAGCAGCACAGCCTTCCAGAGTGCCAGAAACAGCATCACAAACCTACACAAGAAATGATTCAGTAAATTGGTCAGACAGCACAGCCTCCCAGTGCCTCTTTTTATGTGGATAGCAAACATTATTCACATTCTCAGTAGTTCATTAAGAGAAACAGCAAATCAAGATACTACTGTCCTGTCACTTTGTCTGCCTCCAAATACCTAACAATAAAATGTTAGTTACATTAGAAATTATTCACCCAGACACTGGGCTTTGAAAGGGAGAAGAGGCACAGTTAGCACACAGCAGCAAAGGCTGCCCACATGATTTGTTAGCCCTAGAAGGGAAAGACAGCAGCTAGCACAGTGGAGTCCTGGTCCCAGCCTAGGGATCCAGGGTCTGCCTGTAATACTCCTAATGAATAATCTTGAACATATTGCTGAACAAAAATGAGGGTCCCAGGAGCTCTCCAAACCTCTCCCCCTACAGCAACCTTACGGTCCCCATAACAACCTGGCTAGCTCAACTATCCCTGTCTCTCCACAGTCCAGTTTCCCACTGCTCTATAACAAAACACTCAGCTGTATGCCCTAAATCCCCGTCCCTCTTCTGCCAGTTCTGCTTGCATGTCTTTCTCAAGCACTGCCCCCTGTCCCTTCAGCCCACCCTCACACTGACCTCTTTGTGCTGGGACTGGGTTGACAAGGAAAGTGCACCTTCTAAGTGCCTGGCTAGGGGACACAGCACATCTGCTCCCAATCCCTGGGCTTGAGATCATTAAGGAATTTTCTGCCCAGAAAGCAGGATTTTTGTCCATTCCTCTGCCATACCCAGCCCCTTACTACTGAAGAAACCAAGAAGGCTGATGATCTACTTTACCAGACCTGATGTTGTCCAACCACACATTGTGCTCTGACAGCTCTCAGTGCTCCTTTGTTACAGGTAGCAGTTTTCAAATTGTGGTTTGCAGATCTGTTGCAAGGTTTGTCTGTGGACAGAAGCATTTTTCTCTAACTTCAGGGGATCTGCACAAGGATATTTTATGCTCCCTGTGCAACCCTGGCAAATCAGCAAGTCAGAACTTTTGCCTAAGAAGTTGTAAGGGTCTACAGCTTGGAAGAGCTTGAAGACAACCACAGGAACAAGACTCCAGCTTGTGCCTGTGGTTGTTGGTAAATGTTGGGAGAGGCTTCTGAAACAACGTGTTGCATGGTGGCCTGATGCATCTATAACAGTATTCTATTTCTTCCAAGCTTTCAAAACCCTCCAGGTATTCACTCACTTCTTTTCCCTCTGCTGAGTAATTGTGGAGTATTAAAGGTCTGGAAAGTATTTCAAACAAACTAGAGGGAACTGTCAATGAAGACTGATTCAAATAAACTGGCAATCTATCCTTATCCTGAATGATGGATGGTAGAAGACAATGGACTGAGAACATGTAGAAGTAATTTTTCTTCTCTAAAGTTGCTTAAAAAATTATTTCTTTAGAAATGTTGCTGCTTGGGGAAAACAACAAAAGAAGTCTTTTTAATGGTTGCACCTTTTCTTTATTGAAACCATCACTATAGGCAAAAAGCAGTGGTATTTTGCCTGCCACTCTGCACACACATCAGCTTCATGCCAGCAGGATGGGCTGCAGTGCCCCAACTCTCTGCACCTTTCAGCAGAGAATCTCAACTCTCCCACAAATGCTGCTGGAGACGAGTGGCCGAGCTTTTGCTGAAGGCAAAATAAGAACAAAAAGCCCTTCTCTGTCCAGCCACTCCCTGCCTCTCTCCCTAACTGCACAGAAACAGTAATTCTATGTGTGAACAGAACATGTTTGTTTGTGTACTTCTGGACAGTGGAACTGCAGAATTTAGCTAAATACACCCCTGATCTGTGAGAATGAAGCACAAGTGCTCTCATTTCCCCCCTTCAGACTTCTCTTTCAACAAACTTCCCCTTCTGAGCCATCCATCCATTCATTTCCCTGAAGATATACTGCTGCTTAAAGTAATGAAATGTTCGAGGCATGGTAGGGGAAACCTATTTTGAAGAAACAGGGAACAAAACCTGAAATGACCATGTATTTGTCAAAGCCTGGTAACTCCAACACTCTGCATTTCATTCCCTGGCCTGCCTGTGTCCATCATACTCTGACACTGATTGAGGCTTTCCAGGGCATTGCTACACTTCATGAGCCATGCCCAATTTTTAGATGCTGTGTTGCCATGGGGACTCACAGCATCCAAGATACAGGGGCCTGTGTTACCACAATGAGGCATGAGAGGAGCATGCCTTAAAGCAAGAGCAACAAAGTATAGTTGGCTGAGTCAGCCAAGGGAAATGCTAAAAAACATGAGTATGTCTCAATATGGTTCCTCGCCAGGACTAAGGTGCAAGCAGCAGATTTCAGAAAAGTCCTCTCCCTCCCAAAGCCAGCTAAAAGCTTCTCAGCAGCATGAGCAAAACTGAATTTTGCTGCTCCAGAACTAAAAGGACACAAGGAGGAAAGAGGCAGACAAAGGAGCAGTGATAGATGGAGAACCAAGGAATGGAGAATGGTAATCCAGGGTTTGCTGGTCCTGCTGGCTTCCAACAAAAAATATGAGGAGCAGTAATTCTTTCTGTCCTGGTCCCAGACACCCAAACTCTGTGCTGGATACCAGCAGCAGCATCCTGCATACACTTTCCAAGGCTGACAAGAGACAGTGCAGAGGTTTTGCTCTCTGATCTCTCCTCCCATGGGCTTCTGGTGCAGGTACCTGTACAACCTACCTATCTCTGGTCTTCCAATTCAGTGTACAGCAGTATCACATCTTGCAGCCAGCCTCCTCTTTTCTAAGTATTGCCTTAATGGCTGGGCTAGGGAGTTACAGGGAGTATCTGTACAGGCAGATACAGCACACAACCACATGTTAACTCTGCCAAAGCCAGGAGGGTGCAAGTTGGTGCCAGTCCCATGCCTGTGCCACCAGGGAGAACAAGGCTGCACCTACCTTACACATCCAAGATCAAAGCAGGACTCCTTAATGTCAACACAGCTCTGATCTGACATGTAGAAATGCCTGCCTGTAGAAATTACTAGATGGGTCTGGTCTAACTACATGGGTGCCAGCATGGATCTGGCATGACACTGACCTCAAATGTTTCCAAAGACACATAAACCCACACTGTCCCCCCACCCTTTCCACAGGTTCAGCTGATTTTGCTGACGCTCCACAGAAAGCTCCAAGGGGGCAGCAGAGTGAGTGCTCCCCTGGGTCACCTGGATCCATACCTGGTCAGGGACAAGAGGGAACTGAGTCCCAGTGATCCACAGCAGAGATGAATGGGGGACACTGGATATAAAATGGGTACTCTCAATCTGCCTTCTTGTGATGGGAGATGATGTGCAGGCAGTGTTTTCTGGGCACATTTGGTCAGAGCAAGAGTGTAGGAGGTAACACAGACTGGGATCACCAAGCTTATGGTCTTTAGAGAGCTTAACCATGAGAGAGAGGCTTTTTGCTTGGACGCTATAAGTATTACTGTATTACAATATATATATTTTATATATATAATATATATAGTTATATAATAAAGAGTAGTACTGCCATAACACCTAGAAATGGGATCTTAGCTGCTTTCTCATCAGAAAAACAGATGAACATGGGCTTCAGTTGCCCCTGAGGTAATTTGGCAGTGGAGCTAAATTTTGAATCCAAACATTTACACTGAAGTCAAAGTATCTGTGTCCTACCTGAGCTGCCCAGCCATGTTGGGTCTGAGACTCAGTAAGTGGTGTCAAGGACTTTCTCATAATTTCATGATGGATGTGCCACAGTAGAGAGATACATTGCTATGCTTATATATATTCAAAGACAATGGTTTTGGTCCATCACTAACAAGAAAACCTATTATATGCCTGATTTTCTGCCACTGACCTGAAGTTACATAAGAAAAACACAACATTCATTTAAGCTTCTCCATAATATAGGGGTGTGTGTAGGGAGACGAGGAGGGGGGGAACCAAAAACAAATAAGTTATTCTTGCAGATTTGATGAAAGGTTCATGGGCCAAACAGTTTTGCATGAAACCCAGTAATTTTTACTTCCCTGCTTAAACTTGAAACCAGCCAAACTGCATGTGGTTTGTGCTATTGCTGTGAACAGCTTATATGGCCATACTAAGAGCAGTAGTAATTAGACTACCACAGCTATACATTAGTTAATAAAGAATATAAATAATCATGTAAATGTCATGCTTTGATGCCAGGACTTGACCATTGCAAGCAAATTGAACAGTATTTGGCAAAACAGGGCATTCTAAGAATTTGTACATGATCTGCTTTTTTTGCAAACCTTTTGAGAAGGAGCTATTTACATGGTAAGCATGTTTTCCTTCAAGAGATTATACTCCTTCCAAGTCAATTAACTGCATTCCAATGAAAACAGGGAGAATTTTAAATAAATTATACTAGCCTGTTCATAAAGAAAGAAAGCAAGAGAACAAAAACACAATAGAAACTCTGAAATTGTGGTCACTTAAATAAAAACCCTTCTGCGCGCAGCTGAAAACATTTTCTCTCCTAAAATACTGACATTTTACCATGGGAGAAAGAAGAAGAACATCAATCTTACAGGAGTTTTCACTTGTTTTGGTTGCCAGAGTGTCACTCTTACTGCCTCACGTTATGATTGCTGTATTAAAGACATTAATTACACCATTCAGTGAGAGAACAATCAGGAAAAAAGAAAAAAAGGCAAGAAAAATCTTCTGTGGAATCAGCTGCAGGATAAACCAGCGAGGGTCAGGGTACAGCAACCTTTCTGTGCTGAGGGCACCACTGACTTTTCTGATATTGTAGGCAAGCAGCTTATCTGAGCATTAGCCCACAATACCACCCAAAAAACTACTACCTACCATAAGAGATGAAGATGGGGTTCTGAGGCCAGGTGTTTATACGGCAATTTTCCATGAACTCTGTCTGGCACAAGGGGAAGTGATCTGAAAAAACACATCCAAAGCAATTTGTAACCCCAGTGGATCCAGCTCAACTCTGACAGCTGCTACTCCTGGTGACCCCCCCTATGTGAAGAACAGCTGCCTCTCAGGTGACATTCAGCAGAGAGCAACTCCCACAATGGCATTGCTCATCTTGCCATCTTCATTACTGAGGAGGAAGAGGACACTCAGTCTGAAAAGCACTCATATACTTTTCTGTGCAGTTATATTCAAAGAAAAAGGAAGATCCTAGCAGCTGAATTCCCTCCCTCTGTGTGCCTCAACTCCACCAGAGAGGAGACAAGCTGAGTTGGGAACACGGAGTGCTCAGCTCTTATACGAGTCAAAAACTTCCTATCTCAATAAATTCCCCATTAAATGCAGACATTTTCTGAAGGTCTAGCATTTGTACAAAGTCAGGGCTGCCAGAGTCCTTGGGAAAGGATAGTTCCTGTCTGTCCACTGGGTATAAAAGAGGTTTGGGCACCAACAAAATAGTGTGGTCACTATGTACTCAGAACTTGCAGGGTGTTTTTTCAGCACTTCAGATTCCACATTCAGGTGAACATGTCCAACCTTCCCCATTCAGTGAAAACCTATATGCCCTTACATAAAGACAGAGCCAGCTCTCATGTTCCTCCTCACTTGTCACATATTGATAAACCATGAGTCATATTTAGATAGTGTCCATCCCCCCAGAACTTAAAAAAAAAAAAAGGCTTTACAAGTCTATCTCAGGTCAAATTCCAGCCTACAGTGTTCCATATCCATCCTGTGAGGAGCCCCTTCTGAAAAAGGAAAGACTGCTTTTGTTGATATTTTTTCTATTCCCTTAACACTATTGACCAGGGTCCCTTTATTTTAGGCACTGCAAAAACAAATTACTTGAACAGTCTTTCCCTTGGGTGCTCCCCAAATAGGAGTGCCCAAAACCTTTATTTGTCTAGACCTCCCACTTCCTACGAGAACATCTAGTTACATCAGGATTTCTGAATGTGAGAAAATAGCTGTTCATCTTCTGTGAGCTGTGCATTGCCAAGGTTAGAAAGAAGCTTTCCCTGGGTTCATACATCATGCAGTAGTGGGGTTTCTTCTCTGGAGCATGTGGTTCCTGGTTCTAATCTCAGCTGTGGTGAAGAAGACCAGCGTGTTCAGCTACTGCATGAGAAAGTTCGCTAATTGCAAGTGTCTGTGCCGGTGTCTGACAGATACAGAAGATGTCACGGTCAATTTTCAATTATGTGCAGAAATAAACTGTATTCCCTGGGAGAAACCAGAGCTTTCGGGACTTTTTCATCCACCAGATCTTTAGGTGTTTCATCTGTGTGTCAGTACAAAGAAGCCACAGTGAATAACACATTAATAAAAAGCTCTTCCAGGCCAAAGTTTTATCAGGGAACTTGAAACAGCCTTCCTTCTCTGTTGCATGGACTGTTCTGTCTCTTGGAGCCCAAGATGTAGGCAGGAACTCAAGGCCTTGAAGAACAGTGCTCTCTTGACTGTAAACAGCTCTAAGAAGAGCTATGTTTGAACTGCTGTCTATTGCTGCTGTGCATTTCATAGTTTTACTGCTTTTCAGCAGACAAACATCCACTGTTCTTACGCTACTCCTCGATTTAAACCAAAAGTGCTCAGGTCACCTCTGGACACACAAGCTGTGCTTCAGTAGCCTGGTTCCAAGAAACTTTCACTAGGCAACTGTGTTTCTCTCTCTTGGCCAACCTTTGAAGTTGTAACAAGCCTCTTCCAGTCAGTTTTTCTTGATCACCAAGCCAGCAATTAGCTAAACAGCCTCCCTGGATATCCGCATTATCCTCTTGTTTTCTAAATCAAATTTAATAATGTTTCTAGGAGTTGGAAAATATCACAGACCAAACTACAATTGCTTTTTGTCTTTGATGTCTACCAGAAGCAAGTCTTCATTAACAGGGCTCCTAGCAATTGAAATTCACATTTTTGTCTGCTTCCTTTCCTGATGAGCTGCTACAAATGAAGGCTCAGATTCCCTGGCAGGTTCCACATCTGTGTGAAGTGTTCTTAGCCTCCTTTCACATCTTAGGCTATAAATCTAAGTCCAGCTGAATATCTACAAATTGGCCCACTGTTAATTTATCTTGGAGAGTCTTATGTGGATATGCCTGGAATCAAAGTTTTCTCAGGTCCTCAATTCAGATGGGGCCCTTTTTTTTTTTTTCTCTTCTAAGTCTCATGTCAAGAGTTTGAGCCAAATATGGATATATCTTATCCTACATCCAGACCTAAATAAAAACTGTGCCACAAATCATATTTCCAAGATTTTTCTCTTCAAGCAACTTGTCTTTTTTAATTATTTTTTTTTCCTGAGGAGCACATTCTACCATACTATTAAAGCTAGTTTTGATTAGGCATGTTTATGGAAGGAGGAAAAAATTAATGACAGCATCAGAGAAATTCTTTGATGAGCTCCTATTTACACAGTATGCCCACAAAGTCCTGTTTCCCAGAAAAAAAGCAGAAACAAATAACAGCAGAACATTTTCTTGCTCACAGTTACTAAGTCTCCTCCTTCTGTCAGTTCTGCTTCTTCCACAATGCCATGCTTAACTGTTTCTGTATGCTGGCTTGCTTTTTACTCATATGTACAGTGACTACAGAGCCTCCATTAGGTAACATCTCAGCCTTTTTTTCTTATCATCCAACTAGGCTACATCTATTTTTCCCACCCATTTCACTTTGCAAGAAGCTTACTATAGAATAAAGATTTTGCTTCAAGGCAACTAGTAACACCTTGCTATAAACAGCTCAGTATCACATGTAATATTCTTCTCTGCATCTTCTGAGGCCATAGTTCATCCCAAAGTCATGTGAAAGCTCTGTGATGCCAGGTCATGTAGCAATTGAAGGCATGGTCTTGTGGGCAGACAGTGAATGGTCACTGCTGTTAGCTAGATCACACAGCAATGACTTTGTGCCATGGACACACTGCCAGGCATGTCCCACAGTACCTCATGCTCAGCTCCCCAGTTTTTTTTTTTTCTCACGAATGGTAGGATGCCAGCAGAGAGACCAAGACAGGGGGCTTGATGCTGGCTTTGTACCCTCTTGACTGCTCTGACAGACTGCTACACTGTAATGCCAAAGCTAATGCCCAGCTAAACCATGACAGCTTCTGTAAGACTGCTTCTCTGCTATTTCCACTGCCCTTCCATCCCAAATTACTGCTTTATTCCCCCATCCCTAAAGCACTTCCCATTATTTAGCTCCTTGGACTACATCAAGGGCCCTTACCTTTACCCAGTATCTTATGTGCATGACCTGGATGTGTGCCACAACTAAGCTGAATCCAGAGCTTTTTCAATCATAGCAATATTTTTTTGTTATTCTTTTTACACAGCTGCTTTAGATCATGCGTAGATGGACATGTACAGACAGACCATACTCCAGGATGGCTTCATGGCCGGGTGTACTAAAGCAGCTATTTAACTTCTGGATGGAAGTTAGGTTGTACCAGCCCATGAAGATATGCCTTCTGACAGATTTTCTGATACTCCCAAATACAAGCCTAGAAAATAAGTTCTCCCTGGTGTCATTTCCAGAAGCATCAACTCCAGAAAAGCAAAAGCATCCTAGGAAAAATACTGGTACTGCATTTCCTAGAGGTATAATCCTTTTCTTTCTGATGCGAAAGGTAAACAGAAACATTTTTTTTTCTTTCACAATATTCATCAACTTGGTGTTGTACATAAAAATCTCCAAATCGGGATTAATCTACCCCAAATGTAGGCCTCCCCCAATGGAGTCACCAACCACTGAGCTGGCCTTCCTTTGTAGTCAACCAGCTGAGGTGCTTTGCAGGGCATGATTCATCCCAACCTCTGGCAGGCATCTAAATTAGGGCAAGAAAGACCTCAGGGGAAGAGCTCTGATGTAGACACCTACTCCCAGACATCTAAAGTTCAGTAATATGAATCCCACCTCCAGACACTTTTCAGCTGACCCAGTTTATCAACAACTGTCATTTACCTCAGCAAAAAGCAGGCACTTTCATCTATACTTTTATTTCTGTACTTCTATTGAAAACTCCAGACTTGAGAAAGACTAACACTTCAGACAGCACCATGGGCTTAATAAGAATGGAAACATCCTCACAACATGGCTGAATTTGAGTCTGAGAGCTCACCTGCACTTTTGTTATCTGATTTCATGCACAGCTGCATTCCCAAATCAAATATACACATAACCAAGCACCTTACAGATTCTGCAGTATGCATTTTGAAGCATTTCAGACCAAACTACCTGTTACTTAATTTCTTCAAACAACTTCTATGACATATATGGAGCTTTATAAACACATAAAACAGGTAGATCTCAGTCCATAAAAGCTTTAAATCTAAACATAACATAGCAGCAAGTGAAGACAGCCTACAGTGGGGGTGATGCTGAGGACACGGTTACAACCAGCAAGGACAGATTTCATATTATAAAAGAAAAAAAATTCCACATTTTTCAGTTGATATTTCTGGCTCTGGTATTTTATGCTTGAAGAGCTTCTTCCTGACCTGTTTTTATTTGCATTGAACCGTTTGCTTCATCACAGTTTCCCAAGAGACTGCAGGGTTGTCATGAGCTCCCTACCACTCTATTTTAAGCAGGCTATCAATGTCAATTGAGTATCCAAACTCTTAGGAACTGTCTTCACCCTGGCTAGCAGCCAGGGAGTGCTGACCACAATCCCCTCTCAGTTTGTGTCCTAAGGCACTTTGAATGCTGGACTTCCTTGGAAGACCCCGCTCCATTTCCCCACAGCTAGCAGCCTAAATGAGGAGGAAAGCTGATGGGAAGAACCTCTATGCTTGCTGCACTTTTCCACACAAGACACACTGATCTGGCACCTCATTAACCACTTGTGCCAGGAGGTATGGAACTTCAGAGGTGGTTTTGGTGGGGCACGCACCTCTGCCTCAACCTGCACCACCAAAACTCACTCTGAACAAACATAGAGGAGCAAGGGATCTGCTCCAAATCAAAACTCTGCCTCTCTCCCTGTAACTCTGTGGGCTGATCCCAGCCCTCTGGGCAAAATTTGTCTTCCTTGCTGGGCAGGAGAATAGAGGGAGACAGGCTGGCAAGGGACAGCCAAGCTCACTGCAGTGGAGAACCTCACCAGTGCTTGGGGTCCAGCCCTGTCCTTCCCTGTGCCCATGCATCCCCCAGCCATGCCAGATGGGCCCCACAAGCATCCACACCATGGCTGCAGAGGGGATGAGAGGGGTCATATGAGGAGGAAGGCAGCTGTAGCACAGGGGGTGGGGTTGGTTGCTGACCCCCTGAAGCCCTGGGCAGCCCTAGAAAGCTCCTGCCTCAGGCAGGCAGGGAGGTCACAGCTGCTACCCTATGACTGCCATCTTCCCTGTTGCCAAGAATACTGACCTTGAAAGCCACAAGGGTTGACAAGATTGGCCTTTTGCAGTAACAGCTAGCAATAATTTAATTAATTGAGATTATTAATATGCAATATCTTTGTCGAGATATGATAATTGAATATGGCCATATGATCATATATTTATCAGCTACCTGGCAAGCAGGGAATTTCTTCTGACATTCTGGCCCATCTCATCCTGTTTCCTCTCTGCACCTCCAATATTTCCTGATAACTGAACCTCTGTTTAACATGCTTAATTCTATGCTGACACACACTGCCTGCAACAGCTGTTCATCCACACTAAATTACTGCTTTTATTCTTATCATAATCTGTCTTTAATACTAATTACACATTATTTCCTGTATCACCTCATGCTAAATCCTGACTGTAGGCCTACTAAAGAGAGTTAAAGTTTAATGACACCACACCTATTAAACAGCTGTTCATTGCTGAGCACAAGCACAGAAAGGTGACAGCTCCCTCTGCCTTCCCTTTCCACTGCTGCTGTCCCAGCACATGGCCTTTCAGCAGCAGGATTGTCTCTGCTGTAGGGTTTAAGATGCAATGGAAAGAACTAGAGCAGTTCTGACCACCAGCTATGGAGCCAAAACACTCTGCCACCACTGTGTCTCAAGCTGAACCAGTAAGAAAACACCCAATAGGTCTTTTAAGAGAAGAGAGCACCCAGGCAAGAGATTTTCCATCCTAATTCTCATTCAGTCTTGAGACTGAGACATGTCCTGTTTCCCACAGCTTCCAAAATCACTAGTACACCCTTCCATCAGGAACATCTAGTTCTCCATATGCTTATGAGTTACCCATTGCAGTTATAATTACAGTCACAGAATCACAAAATGGTTCTGGTTGGAAAGAACCTTAAAAATCACCTAGTCCCAATGCCCCTGCATGGTCAGGAACAAATTGCACTATACCAAGTTGCTTTAAGCCCCATCCAGCCTGGGCTTGAACACTTCTGGAGCCATGTAAACATATATAGCATGTTTATGCACAGGTCTTCTGATGAGGCCTGAAATCCCCTAGCCTGATGACAGTTTCCTGAGCTTCTTTCATCTAAAACACAGGCCAGAACCTCAGAACAACATCTTCTGTCACTCTGGTCCAGTCATCCTGCTGATTCTCCTAATGATGGTCAAGCCTAGAAGTTCCTGCCCATTACTACTGCCCATAAAACATAGGGATGAAACTCCTCAGTAGTTCACATACTATTGACCACTGTCATTCCCTTCAATCTCTCTTCAGAGAGCTTGCAAGGAAGGTTTCAACAGAGCACAATCTTTTCCACTCACAACAGAAGGGTGAATTTTATCTCTAGTGCTTCCATTCTGTACAGTGGCATAAATTAAATCAAAACGAACCTGAGGAAATCAATTAGAATGGGGTCTCTGCAGGATTTAAATGGTTTGCAGTAAATAAGGTCCGGGGCCACACACTGAATGCTGAGAATGAACCAGTAATAACAATTTCTATCCAGTCAATGAGCACCAGCCAGCCAGCACTCTAAAGGGGCCATCGTGTCACAGAAAAGAGAGCACTGTAACTGGAAACCACATCACACTGCATGGAACCAGCTGAGATGGACAACACACAAGCAGTTTAATAATTCTTTTTAATATCTTTTGGATACTTTATGTCCCAATTTTCACACTTTCTGGTTTTTTTTAAATTGGAGATACCAACATGTTGTAGGGCAGAGCCTTTTTAGCCATCAGCATTACCTTCATCAAACTCAGATCTGAGAAAAAACTAATGAAACCACACTCCTAAGGCAATCATGGAATGTTCAAAATAGGCAATTGGGAAGTAGCTCATGGAAATGTACTGAGCTGGGGCACAGAAAGTGTGCCTGACTAGCCCTTGGGAAAAGCATGGCTACATGCTGTTTTGCAAGAGGAGCTGCACTCTGCAGAGAGGTAGTTCAAAAATCAGCAGTACTGTGAATTCTGTCATGTGCTTCCATGGTATCTTATTGTGGAATTATATGGATCTGCAGAAACTTATTCCACCTGCCTTGAAGGAACTAAGATACACAGTGCAAACTTGTAAGGGCTGACGGTTGTAGAACATCAATAATTCAAAACCTGTATATGACTCACACTGTCCAACCCATCCCCCTAAGGTTACTTTTAGTTAATATTCACAGAAGGCACACTGTTATTTCTTCTTCAAAAAAGTCATGAATAACTTAGTATTCATTACCCAAGTTTTTTCTTTTACAATTGACTTCACCTAAAAGAAAGCATAGAAAACATTGATGTCCTAACCTCTTAAAATAGTATCAGTTCGTTGTTGTTGAGTATAAAAGTATTATTCAAAAGCTTAGTTGCAGAAGATTACAATTTTTTGTTTGTTTAAAGGGCTTAGCTTTGTTTTGTAAGCAATAGCCATTCTACTCCCAAGAAAACAACCCAACAAAAAAAAAAGAAAGCAAGAGGTAGATTGGATTAATATATGCATTTATCTACAAATTAATATATCAGAAGTCACACTTCGAACTACTAGAGAAATGTGCATTGCTAGAGTCCTGCTACACCCTGCTTGGCAGAAAAGGATCATTTCTCAAGCACTCCACCGTGGGCCATTTTATATGTCTCAAGCCAGAGTGGCTTCCTCTGCTCACCACAGAAAGAAGAGATCTCTCACTTGCAAGCCTCTTTCGTGGGATAAGGTGGAATCTTTCATAAATCAGCTACTGGTTTTCTTTTCATTAATCACATATAGAACCACTGGAAATGGCACTTCTTTGAAAGCAGTGTGAGGCTTGTCATCAGTCAACACGGAAACAAAGTGATTTTTGCAGTACTGGTCCACCTGGTTGGGCTAGAACATGATTCTTCAATAATTTGCTTTGGTTTCAAGACGTGAAAGAACTGGAATGGGGTTAGGCCATTGTTTCACTGTCACCATCAGCCAAAACTGACACCCGAAAAGCAGTCTTGCCCTTAGCCCCCAGCTGCTCATTTATCCCATGCTGCTCACTTCCTACCATTATCCCCTGTATTTGAGATGCCATGGGGAGTCAGGATGCTGACCTGGGTTAAACCAAACCTTTCCTTTTTGAGAGGATGACTTATCTTCCTTGATACAGGCCCAATAGGCTGACAGGACACATGGTGTGGAGGATTCCCTGTTTTTTCTTCACCTGGATGAAAAAAAGTGACTTTAAGAATAGAGGACAATAGCAAGTTCCTGCCTGGTGCAGCAGGCATGTCTCCTCTGTGACTATGCCACCTTCCCAGGTGACTTGGCTTAACAGGTATGAGACTTTGCAAGTGGAACCAAACAGTAATGAGGATGATGGATGATGGCTCATCTAGCTTGGAAGTGTTGCTGAGGTTAAGCTGGCCTATGCGCTGTGTCAAAACTGCTTTCATAAAGAAAAAAAAAAAAAAAAAAAAAAGCCAGGTATTTTTAGGTATTTTTCACAGCAGGCTCCCTTCTGAAGAGAACAGAGGGCTGACTATGGAGACTGGATGTATTCCTTAGGAAAGTCTGCTGCTTCCCTGGGGTCTGGGTTCAAGATATGAAGAGAAGGTTTTCTACTCTGGTATGGCCCTCAGATTACTATCTATTATTGATTTTTCAGGTGAGCAGTGATGAAGTTACAACAAGACATCTGAGGGCAATCAAGACAGACTTCAGGGCCTTGAGTCTGGTGAATGATCAGCAGCACAAGTAGTGTTCTTCTCTATACTTCTAGTTACTGGGAATGATGAGGGAAGAAACAGGAAGGTTCAATAGATCAATACCTGGCCCCAAGCCTCATGTCAAGAGCAGAATTTTGGGGTCTTTGAGCATAAATTGGTGTACACAATCCCAGGCCTGCTGGCAACAGATGGGGTGCATGTGTCTCCCAGGGGAAAAGAGTTTTTTCACAGGAGCTAGAAAGGCTCACTGATAGAGATTTAAACTCAGTTTAAAAAGGGAAGGGGCTGAAACCAGGCTCGCTTGCAGGGAGAGGGTTAGTGACTTGCTGCACCACGTCAACACAGTCTCTGGGACTGGGTGGGATCCACCCAAGTGTACCGACAGAGAAGGTGGAAGTGATCACCATGTCACTTGTCCTCATCTATCACCAGTCTTGGCTAGCCAGAGAGGACCCAGTTAGTCAGCTGGATGTTAGCCAACATGACACCAATGTATGAGAAGGGCCAGAGGTAGTATCCAGGGAACTACAGACCTGTCAGTCTGACCTTGGTTTTGGGGAAGCTTATGAAGCAGTTCATCTTCAGTGCCATCATGTGGCACGTGCAAGACAACAAATGACAAGGGCCAGTCAAAATGGGTTCATTAAAGGCAAGTCCTGCTAGACGAACCTGATCACCTCCTATGATAAGACGACCCACTTAGTAGATGAAGGAAAAGCTGTCAGTGTTGTCCACCTAAACTTTAATAAAGCCTTTGACACTTGTTTCCTATACCATTCTCCTGGAGAAACTGACTTCTCATAGCTTGGACATGTGTAGGCTTCAATGTGTAAAAAATTGGATAGATGGGGGAGAGAGCTGACCTGTCTCCTCAGCATGGAGCAGTGCCAGGAGAGGTCAGCCTGCACCTGGTCTGAGCTGACCAGCCCTGCCATTGGAAAGCTTGAAAAGCAGTGGGATTTTCTACTCCTCTTTGAGGTGGAGAAACATCCTAGAAAGTTTTTAGTTTCTCACCTGAGCCAAACACATGCCTGTGCAGTGAGTGAATGGCTGTTCTTCTTTCCTCACTCTGTTCAAAACCTTCTTCTTCCCCAGCATTGCCCTGATTGAATTTTTCCTTCTTCAGCTCCTGTTATGTCTTGTCAGTCCTCTGCTCACACCACTTACTCCTACATCAGCACTTCGGCTCAGAGCAAGTAGAGCTTTCTGCTAATCAAACAGGAGTTTATTGAGGACAGAGTTGAAGAAGCCCTAATTGTGTTCAAAATGAAATCTCATCCTCCAGGACATAAATATTCTGCAAAACCACCTCTTAGAACACAATACAGAGCACAACAAAAAAACAGCAGGCAGCACTGACACTGAACTCAGAGATCCAACAGACCCAGAACCTTTTGTCAAGAGCAAAATGCTAGTGAGCAACTCAGTGAGCAGCTCTCCCATCAGCTGCCTACAACCAGGGTTTTGTAGCTGTGCTCTGCAGTGGCAAACGGGTTGGGACAAGGAAAAGACCCTAGATACCTGTGGTGTCTGAGCAAGCCAGGTCGAGAAACTTACCACCAATATATTCTCAAAAATGTCTGGAAATTATTTTTTAAGCAACCGTGGCTTTGATTTTCTCCTACCATCACTAAAACCTGAAAGTACATGTAGCACCATCACTATACATAAAGGGTAAATCTATCTAGCAACTGCTTTACAATAGTAATTGCTATGCCATTTCTAATGTGTATGTATATTTATGTTTGGTTTATGTGTAGTTTATGTATACAAATATATATACACACTTAAATAAAACTTTTTTTCTACCTTGTTATGCTATGGGCTGTACTTCTTAAAAAAAAAAAAAACAAACCAAAACAAAACAAACAAAAAAACACACACCCCCAAGGCACAGTGAGCTCTTTGGAAAAATAAACAGTTCAGTGTCATATATGCTGTTTGGTTATGAATTTATTTTTTTTCAGATCTTACTCCAGGTAGGGGTGCCAAGAACCAGTTTGCTCAATTTAGACATTCATTGTTAGCTTTCATGAGGGAAAAGTTAGAGCATGGGACAAACTATTGGACTAAAACCTGGCCTTGTGTTCCACTACAAATTCAACAGAAGAAATTTAGCAATATGAGCTAAATCCCTGCAGCCCAGTTCTTTTCTTTTCCCTACAGTCTCAATTTCCCAACCACTTCTGTCAGCACTAACAACCAGGCAGAGAGTTCAAGGAGCTGCCTGAACTCAGATCTGCCTGTGATCTCATCTCCAGGTTAATTTTTCAGACAGATCAGCACTTTTCAGTAGCTCACTGGTGGTCCCATGTATGTGAAGGCTCTCCTAGAGTGAAAAGTGTCAGCAGGGTCAGAAAGAGATGATCTCTTCTTCCAGATATCAGCTCAAATTCCTGTTGGGAAACACCTCACTTGCTCCTGAAGCTGTTCTGCTGTATGTAATGTATTCCCTGGGCCAGGACTCAACAGCACAGAAGTGGGTGGGAGACCTCAAGACAGGACCACAGATCTGCTTGGTATTTCTAAGCAGTGCAGAGCAGTCAGGAAGCCTGGAGCTATCACCTAGACAAAGAAAGTAGGAATACCTGGTTCAATCTGCTCAATTAGCCAGGTAAAGCCAGCTGTTAGAGAAAGCAAGGGTCCACCTCTGGTCCCAAACCAGGCATCATGAGTGGTACCACTGACCCAGATACTGACACCACTTGTGCTTACAGGAAGCCATTCACTACCAGCACTTTGCCTATGATGGAGACAGCAGTTTCCAAATAATGTAAAAGAAGGAAGAGAAGTAGCTAGAGACTTCCTTTCAGGTGACAACACTGCAAATAGCAGAGATGAGTGACCCTGTTCACTGATGAAAACACATATGGAGGCCTATGCATATGCATGGACAGTGCTCTGCTCTACTTAACTGGTTTTCAAAGCTTCTGAGCACTGCCTGTTACTGCCTGCTATTGCCTGCCTTATGTGTGTGGACTCTGAAGGACTAGCACAGGCAGTGCACAGTGCTAGGAGAGCATATTCACCACATTTTAAAAATAACACAATGCATGCCTTGCATCTTTGCTTGAAAGGTATCTAAGTGCTTTATAAATATGTATGAAGCAATCCCCAGTGATGTGCCAGAGATTTTCTATAGGCTATGCTGAGGCATGTTCCCAAGAGTGAGGATCTGCAGAGGCAATTCACAATAAAGTAGTATTATTATTACCTGTTCTTCCCAGTTCACCTTGAGAAATGAGACATAAATACTGTAATGGCAGCTCTGTCCGTATTCTTCAGGCAAAGCAGCCAGTCTCAGAACAGTACAGTAATGAAAGAAGCACTTAGATGCATCCCCCAAAGTTACATTATCTCCTGTGAAGACACAGCCCACTGCTTTTTCACCTGTAAAATGCCCTCTATTGCTTGTCAAAGTATGCTAAACCACATTGCTGCCTCTGCTGATTAGCAGGGACTTCATATGAGAGTTTAGACTCAACATGTTGTTGCACAATCCCAGAATTATAAAAAAAAATGTTTCCAAATCCTGGTATCAAGTAGTTTAGCACCTACCTATCCAGCTGGCTCTGTGTGTCTGCAGTTAGAAGGTGCTGAACAGGGTGGAGCTGATTTTGGAGAGCCTGATGTTATCAAATGAGGAGAAAGATGTTCTGTGACTATGCAGTCAAGTGTGTGAGCCTGGCAGGGGCAGATTAAACAAGACTGGGGTGTAAATTTACATTAATTAGAGGTGTAAATCAATCCTTAGACACATTAAGCAGACACTAGG
Organism: Phaethornis superciliosus; assembly: GCA_023637945.1. Taxonomy (NCBI): domain Eukaryota; kingdom Metazoa; phylum Chordata; class Aves; order Apodiformes; family Trochilidae; genus Phaethornis; species Phaethornis superciliosus. The sequence goes on along the minus strand of JAJQWJ010000001.1, from coordinate 106,174,793 downwards.
CCTGTAAATAATGACACAGGCTCAATTAACAGACTTTTGGCAGAAGGGTGCTCTTAGGACACAATGGTAGAGACTCCTGAGATTTGATGAAGGAATATAAAATAAACACAAAGGGAAGGAAAATGCTATCAGTCCCCAGTGTGTGTAAAACAGGGGACTAAACAAATCAGAATAACCTTGAGGCATCCAAGCCTCCCTGATCTTTCTCAGCTTCTCAGCTACCAACATTCCACTTGTAAAGCCATAAAAATTGAAAAGGAGGCTCTGAAGCACTTCAACAACAAAGCAGTTATCAGGTATTCTCTCAGCAAGAGTAGTTTCCAGTGTTTATCATGGAGATAGAACAGCAAAAACATTGTTCAGGTTTAGTCTCACTGGACACTTTAGGATGAAAAACAAAGCCAATAATCTCCTCTACCACTCAGCTTCTGTAAGTTAGCCATTTTGCTCCATATTGGCATCTTTTGGTCATTTTCTGAGGCAGAGAGCTCTAGGACCTTTCCTGTTAGTCAAGGAACTGCTATCTGGTATACTAAGATGTGGATACAACGTTTCGATACATAAAATGCTTTTTATTTTTTTCCCCAGAGAATCATATGTGGCTTTTGTTTTCTCAAAAATAAAGATTATGACCACAGGATTTATTTGGTCAGTACCACTATTCCCAAATGTTTGGGAATAGCTTCCTAGCATCATTAAGGTTGGAAAAGTCCTCTAAGAACACCAAGTCCAACCATCAAACCCCACCATGCCCATGAATCCATGTCTTGAAGTGCCACATCCACATGTTTTTTTTAACACCTCCGGGGATGGTGACTCCACCATATACCCAGGCAGCCTGTTCCAGTGCTTGACAACTCTTTCAGTAAAAACTTTTTCCTAATATCCAATCTAAACCTCCCCTGGCATAACTTCAGGCCATTTCCTCTCATCCTATCACAGGTTACTTGGGAGAAGAGACCAGCACCTACCCCACTACAACCTCCTTTCATGTAGTTGTAAAGTCCAATAAGGTCTCTCCTCAGCCTCTTCCAGACTAAACAATCCCAATTCCCTGAGGTGCTCCTCATGAGATCTATTCTCCAGACCACCCACCAGCTTTGTTGCCCTTCTCTGGGCTGGATGTGCTCCTCAATGTCCTTCTTGTAGTGAGGAGACTCTTCTACAAGCCTGTAGCATTGCACAGGGTTGTTATGACCCAAATGCAGGACCCAGCACTTGGACCTGTGGAACCTGATACAATTTACTTTGGCCCATCAATCCAGCCTCTCCAGGTTCCTCTGCAGAGCCTTCCTACCCTCAAGCAGATTGACACTCTCACCAAACCTGCTGTCATCTGCAGACTTACTGAGGGTGCACTCAGTCCCCTCATCCAACTCATTGATGAAGACATTAAACAAGAATGGTCCCAAAACTGAGCCTGAGAAACACCACTTGTGACTGGCTGCCAACTGGACTTAACTCCATTCACCCCAAGCCATCCAGACAGCTTTTAACCCAGCAAAGAGTACAGCTACACTGCTCTAAGCCATGAGCTGCCAGCTTCTTTAGCAGAGTGCTGTGAGAGACAGTGTCAAAGGCTTTACTAAAGTCCAGGTAGACAACATCCACAGCCTTTCCCTTGCCCACTAGGAGGGTCGCTTGATCACAGAAGGAGATCAGGTTGTTCAAGCAGAACCCACCCTTCCTTAACCCAAGATGGTTGGGCCTGATTTCCTGGCTGTCCTGCATGTGTCCTGTAAGCACACCGAAGATGAATGGCTCCATAATCTTCCCTGCTACAAAAGTCAGGCTGATGTGCCTGTGGTTTCCAGCCCTTCTTGTAGATGAGCATCACATTTGCAAGCCTCTGGTCTTCTGGGGTCTCCCTTGCTCACCAGGACAGCTGACAAATGATGAAGAGTGGTTGGTGAGCTGCTCTTCCAGCCCTGCCAGTACTCTGGGGTGGATCCCATCTGCCCCCATAGACTTGTGAGTGTCCAGGTGGCATAGCAGGTTGTTAACTTCTTCCTCCTAGATTATGAGGGGGTTATTCTGCTCTCCATCCCTAACTTGCAGCTCAGGGGACTGAATACCCTCAGGATTGCAGATCAATATTCAGTCACTGAGGGTCAAGTAGAGGGTGACCTTTGCGTGTACACACAAAGATTTCCAGTTCAGACTCGTGTTCACATGAGAAAGTGAACAGGAGTGAAAGGAGATCTATACAAAAGAGAAACAGGCAGGAAGCAAGCACTAGAAATATTTGTGCTTACCCATGCATGCACAGGACCTGGAATCCCTGTGGCTTGCTGCTTTGACCAGACCTACTGTGCCCAGCATGGCCCAGAGTGTCAAATGAGGAACAGCAGAATGATCACATTACAAAATCTGCTTCTGATGTGTTTTGGTCGAGTTTGCCCAACATGCAGAGAGTTCCCTCCTGTAACCATTCTGGCTGTCTATCCATCCCTCCTCCTTCAGGCTGGGGAGGGGATCTGAGCATAATATGGGCCTCCTGTATAACACTGTGAGACAGGAGCAAGGGGAGGTGGTGCTGGTTTCTGTCACAGGAAGCATAAGCACTAGGGAGCTTTGACCCCAGGTAGCACAGTAGTCCTCCAGAGTTACTTCTCTCCAGCCAAAGACTACAGCACTGGGACAATCTTCACCACTTACTTCAAGAGGCAGGGAGAGAATTAGTATTGCCAAGCAAATGTCCATCTGCCTGGACTTGGACTGGATTTACTTTGCTTTATACCCTCTTCAACACTGGCAATGCCTCTCCCCACCTGAACAACTCTCCAAGCAAAGCTGCAGCCAACAGCAGCCTTAGTCTGTACACAGCTCTGCTTCATCCAGGAGGCTGAGTCCTGGAGGAGGTGACTATGCTCAAACTGACCACGTAAATACAGGTGGTACCAGCAATGCTTCATAAAGCAACAGGCAACAAACTGAAATGACCTCCTTATCTTTAATTCTCACCCACTCCCATGCTGAATCAGATGATTACGGCCAGTTGTAGTCTGTACATACTTTGTGAAAACAGATCTCCTTGCTGGGCTCTACTGATCAAATCTTTGTCTTTTCCTTTTCAGCTACTTCTAGTGTCCTTATATTACTCTTGTCATAATACAGAAGAATTCCTCCATCTTGCATTCTGGTATGCTTTCTGGAGCACTGAAAGCACACCAAAGTGTCTTCTGTTCTCAGCCTTTGTGCCCAGTACTGCAACATTGCCAAGCAGCCAACTATAAACTTCTGCTTAGCTTCTAAAGTCATAGTCTGAAGCGTGCCTCAGAGCCAAGTTTTCTAAATTTCTTTACTGACTACATGTGCCTGTCAAATTTCAAGAGTTGCTAAGCAGGCCAAATCAAAGTAATTTATCTTGGAAAAATAGCAAAAGGCATGCCCCTGACACTATGGTATCCCATTGCGAAACTGCAAGCGTGGAAACACCAAAGCTTCCCAGCAAAGCCTCTGAAATAACTGTATTTTTTTTAATGTAGAGTGGACAAAATAACAGTTTTCAATAACCGTATTCTTGGAAATGATTGAGCTAATCTAGACAAGTTTCCCCCCCCTCCCCCAAAAATCAATCAGAAGTGGCTACTTGATGCAGGAAATGCCTACTAAAATGGTTCAGGATTGGCAAAACCAAATAATAAATGTGTAGGCCTGGACTTTGGACAATGCAGGAGATCTGCTTAAGGTATACATGTGCATGCATACGCTCCTGACTGTCACAGAAGAGAGTAATTAATACTTTTAGTAACAGGCATCATCTTGTTCTGGCAGTATTTGGACCTCCTGGGGTGGCAAGAAGAGTTGGAGCTAATCCAGTTTTCACCTCCACTGACTGTCAGGATGCTCACAAAGATGTGTACTCAGATGACATGCTGCCAATGCCAACAATTTAGATGTATCTGAAGTGCCCTAAAAGCTAGGAGGAAGGACTGTTTGAAAAAACAGATAGGTTTACCATACTGTTAGCTTTCTTAAATATAACATTTAAGATGTACCATTAAGACGTAACATTTTTCTCTAGGACAGTAACAGTTTTTGGAGTAGAGGGAACATGTTGCATTACACCAAACATTTTGCCAGCGTTATAATGAACAATAGGCCTCTGACAAACTGTCTTAGCTCCATCCAACTGCATCCCAAATGGGGAACACTATCACAAGTGAAGATTAACTAAATATTCTACTCACACCCAGAATCTACATGAGCCTCTAAAGCCCTAGACACACAGCCATCACCTCCACAGGCAGTCTCCACAACACTTTTATTTCCCATTTCCCTTAAGGAGTCTGGACAAGGAAAGGTTTACAGCTGGAATGCAAGTGTGAATGGTTAAGACAGAGAATTTGAATAGGGGAGAGATTATCCCTGTTGCCCTCCTGACACAGATTTCACACTTTTCCTTTCTTTATACGAGGTGCTGCTCTCACTATACCTAGGATGACCTAACACATAGAGGTGCAAATTTTGCTGCACTGCCAGAGGTGCCTCCTACCCCCACTCCAGTGAGACCTCACAGGATCAGAAGAAAGAGGAGGACTGAGCCTTTTCTTCATGCTGATAGATTGTGTATCTGACTACATCAAGCTTAACTGGCAGATCACCCCTTTATGAGATAAAGGGCAGGATGTCAGCAGGATGCAGAAGGGCAATCCATGTATGCATGTATTTCAAACTGCTGCCTGCACCAGAGGCATCATGCATTTAGTTACTCTCATAGTTCTCAGCAGATCCAGGCTGGGAATTCCTCTCTTTAGTGGCCCTTTCATGATGGCTGATCAGTATTGGCAAGAAAAGCTGGCATTCAGCTTTGATACTTGTTAAATGTACAGCAGGTAAAAGAATAACAAAGCAAGCGCTCCAGTCAGAGTGAGACTCAACTAGAGTTACGCTGCTTAAGCTCATGTCTCTATTGAAGAGAGGACTTAGATGCTTTTCAAAGACTCCCATGCATCCACTCTTGAATTTCCCCCATCTGTCCCGTTGTGCACTACACAAATTTATACGTCTGCTTTCCTCCAATTTATTTTGTTTAGCATCTCATTTCTAAGGAGCAACTTCACCCTTCATAACGCAGCAGCTGCCAGTAAGTCACTAGGATAGACAGCCTTGTTTTCCACAGGGAAGTGTGTGGAGTCAGAAAGAAATGAAGCATCTAAAAATAATGCCCTTAACACTCTACATGCAGCTGGTTTTCTCCAATTTTCCACTGGCCCACTGCTGTATGCTCATGACAGTGTAAGAGGAGACCAGAGAGCCAGCTCAGTACTTTTCCATGGAAGGATGAAATCTGTAAGAATAACAATTTATCAGAGGAGCTGTGTCTGTTTGACCTGGCTCGTTTTCAGAGATTAGAAACCAAATAACTCACAATGTATTGTGTTGACTTTGTGGGCTTTTTTTATCTAAGAAGTGATTTTCATGTTTCATCAGTTCTTGGGGTGGGGAGAAGAAAGCATGCACATTTATCTTCCAAAGTGGATCAGTGAGAGGATAATAACAAATAATAAATAATAAAGATAACTTACTCACGTGGAGTGCCTTTCATCTTGAAGGATCACAGAAATGCCATAGTTTGTGGTTCAGTCCTCAACTGCTTGAAGTCACTCCTGATTGCTGTGAGAGCAGAGACCTAACCCAACGCAGGGCAGCATTGCTGCAACCCTGCAGAAAAACAGCTAGCCTGCAGAAATTTCAATACATATATATTATTGGGAAAATTAAAGCTTTTGAACAGATTAAGTCATATGTTAGCAAAATTTGCAGGTTTTGGCTTCCCTGGAGCAGAAAGAGATCTTACACAGAAGCAACGACCAGCCCTGGTCTTCCACACTGCCAGATGAGCAGGTCAGTTGAAGGGAGTAGTAGACAGCCCTGCTCTAATGGAGGAGACAATCATCAAGAGCTTGGAAAAAACCTAATCATGACAGTAACTGACAGGTTTACTATCAAGATCTCAAGTGTTGAAACAGACCCTGCATCACTGGCTACACTTGTACACCTTGCACAGTAGCAAGACCCAGACCACCAAACCTAAGTTTAACTAGCACAGCCTGGCCTCATCTGTGCTATTAAACTCTCTTAGCCATCAAATCAGGGTGAATGCATTCAAGCTGACTGTTAGGAACAGTCCTTGCACTGAGGGTGCTGGATATCCCCTGCCACTACCACTCCAGCAACTATTGAATTAACTTGAAATTAACTTGAAAATTAAACAATCAGAAAAATCAAGCCCAGTCCCTGGTCTTAGGCCCTTGTAGTCTTTATTTTACTAATACAGAAATCACTAGTGACTTCACTGAAGTAATGTACCATGTGCTGATGAGTTGGCCTATACCCAAAGATGTGAGTGCACAGAAAGTCTGGGACAAGCTGGAAAGAACTTAAACTGCTTGCAGTTTTAACCCAGCAAAGCTTCCCTCCCTGCAAAGCCAAAAGAATGGAAATGAAGCTGCCAAGGATGCTTGCAGATTACACTACTGAGATGAAAAAGCAAAACCAACACACCAGCAAGGAGTCAGATTCCACTGTTGGTTGCCTCCATGCACTCCAAGGCATTTCTCTCTGCTCTCTCCTTCCCATCTTCTTTCACACCATACAAAAAACCCCATTGCATTAAGCTAATGAGATGTACATTCCAGCTCTTTCCCAACTTGAGCCCTGACTACCCTGATGACTCAGAAATGCCAGTTAGAACTTCAAAGCAACAATTTCAGTAGGTTATTATGATAGGATCTCCAAATTCAATCTGAAGGATACACATATTAAAAAGATAAAGTCAAACAGTGAAGATATGAATGCATTTCTTGAGCCCCTGGAGAAGATGCTTAAATCCTCAATAGAGGACTGAAATAGAACTACCTGGCTTCAGTGCTGAAGAACAGTATCTGGATTCCCTTGGAGGAGGCTTGCTGAAGTCCCCAACCAGCCTGAGGAAAAGGGCTGCCTCAGTGGATATCTGTCAAACAAAATAGGCTATATTTTCAAGGACTCTGACAAATTTAGACATTGTGTACTCCTGCCTGGCTGTCATGACCATTCTGGAGGCCACACAAAAAGAAATAATTCTCACAGCACAAAAGCAAGTGAAGCAGATTGCATAGCAGCCTACTCATTCAAGTATAATACAAGCTTCTCCATTCCCTCCAGGAAAATCCTGTCTACGTGCTATGATGCCACATCCCATCTTGAGTGCTAAATTTGTCCAACTCACAACATCTGGGAGATATTCACATGCACATGAAGAGCCCTGTCCTGTCCCATCACACAGCAGGAGGGAGCCACATGGAAACACACTTGCTCTGAATGTTTGCCAGGCAAAATAGCACTGGATACTATATATATAAAAGGTGCAATTTAGAGGCCCAAATCTGCTCCTCCTGAGGTCAATGACAAAATTGCCCCACCTGCTGCAACTGCTGATCCTTCAGCAGACCCTCAGAAGAACCTGCAGTGAGGTTCTGTCATTGCATTGGCAGCAGAAGCTCACAACCTGGTGGCAATACCTGCAGCAGGTAATACAGCAATACAAACAGCTGTTGCAAATGCTGTTTCAAACCCCCGTTGAGAATTACAAATAAATTTAGCCCTTTGGGAAACACTTACGGCTCATCTCATAGTCTGAAGTTATGAGCTGGGCAGAAGTAAAATCCACTGTCAGTAGGGGAGTGGCTATTTTCTCATCTAGCAGTCTCTTTCCAGATGTTTCTGGATATTTTTATGTGAATCTTCTTTCCAATCATCTCATTTAAGAACCAAAATAAATGCAGAAAAAACCTCAAAATATGCTGCTGAGGTCCATGACATATGCTGCTTTCTCCAAAAAATATGGTCCATGCCATACTCACTTTCCCCCAAAAATTCAACAAATCATCATGCTATGCCTGCACACAAGACTTAGGTCCATTTGGAGTACAACACAGTCAAGACACACCTGGAAATGAATCAAGGCTGCATTTAGGAATGGCAGAGCAGATCAAGATGGCTGAAGTCAGTCCCAATAATACTCCTTTCCTTCTCCGGAAACATCTATCAGAGAGCAGTTTCATATTTTTTTTGTTAGCCTTTGTTCAGCTAATACATATCATGCTGCAGAGGTCATTCACATAGCATGGTGTGAACCCTGCTTGCCCATGAATTTGAAACTAGAAGAACCTAAAGAGTTAAGGTTAAAGGTTCATTAAGGTATTCCCTGTCCCCTGTGACAATGCTAGTGTTTTGCAACTTGTTTGGGCCTCCACAGGGTCTGCACATTATATCCCAGCCCAAAATCCAGTAAAATCCAAGAAAAATTTCTGAGTTCAAAGACTTTGCTCTAGAATAGATACAAAGTGATCTAAACTGGATTAAGAGTGAGCAAGCGGGAGAGCTTTGAAACAACTGGTTCTTAGAACATTTGGATATGACCATTATTTTGTTCTGGTTTAAAACTAGCCTAATTTAGTTTTTAGGTCCCACAGTTTACAATGTCAGTCTGAGTATGCAGAATGAACACAAGACACTGCATGAAAAGGTCTCCACAGCCAAGAGAGGAACTGCATTTACAGTATCACACATCACTCTTGCTCAGATCTTTTCAGAAAGCTGAATTCAACAAGCACTGAACAGGCTGCACTGAACCGTCTCAATGAGGAGCATGCAGAAGGATGGGAGAAGAAGAAATTCTCCTGTTGCAGGGTTTTCTCCCAGCTGTGCTACTCTAAAGGCTGGTAGAGCAGGAACACTTCCACCCTTCCGCGTGGGCAGGAGGCCCTTCTGAACCATGGAGAACAGCACTCTGTCCCCACCCCCACTATTAAACCACAGAGCTGGGAAAATCATTAAATCTCCTACAGCTCCCTGTCCCAAGCAACACTTTGTCAGCTTTGGCTATTTGGGCCATGCACTTGTTCAGCCAGGGACTTTTTCTCCAAGGTGTTTGCACAACACCTGGCACACTGGGAGCTCCAGACACTCTCACAACACAGAAAATGATAAGAATCATTATCGTGCCCAAATCCTGCCAGGGCAGCTGCTGGGGCTGCATCCAGGAGGCACAGTTATGTAATGCCTCTGCATTTAGGTGATATGACTTGAAATTTCCATCCAGAGAACATTAGGTACTACTCAGGGGAGGGAAACAAGAAGCTTCAAGTTAGACTTGAAGATCCTAAGTAGGACACAGAGCTAAGCCTGAGCTCATGTCTTGCAAATGCTTGCCTCCTTCAAATTTTTCTTTAACCTTTGCTCCCACATGGAGCAGGGATCATCTGTAGCCAAGAGGTTCTTTTTCCATATCTGCAGTTACCAAAATATGCCTTCAGGGAGATAGAGTATATCTGCATGTTGCAATAGAGAATGCTGCCATTTGTTCCCATTTCTCTCTTCTTCCCAGGTGGATCCATCCACAGTCCCCAGATTTCTCACATACCTGGGAAGGCTCTGGTCACATCTACAAGAGGGGAAAAGTTGTGAAAGTTCTAAAGTTTCCTACTGCTCTGGGAGCACCTCTATACCCAAAAGACTTTCCTCTGTGCTGTGAAAGTGCTGTCAGCAAACCCCTTCCTTCCTTGCTTCTCTGTTCCAATTCAAAAAAGGAACAGGGTGAGCATCAAACAGCTGACTTGGCCTGGTGGTGCTGCCTAGAAGAAAAGTACCAATGACCTGTATGGGACAAAAAAGCTATGAATTTGCTGAATTCTTATGTTACTATTATACAGTAGTTGTAGATATTAGAATAAGCATACAGTAAATGCAGCAAGTGTAAAAGCAAGCTGAGGGATACTTTGCTTGAAATATTTCTGAAGGAACCTCAAAGAGCAGGACTTAAATGCAGCCTCAATGAAGAACAGAAGGTGCTATACTCTCTCACTCTGCCTCCAAGATTATGGAAGTCTGAGAAACAAATAGAAAGGATGAAAAGGAGTCAAAGAGTCCCTGGAGCCCCATAAATCTGCCCCAGAACTAGGACAATAGAAGTATGTTAAAAAGACATTGTTTACAAGCAGTGTATGAATGGAAAAGAGGTCAAAAAACATGCCACAGAGAGATGTGACAAAATGCCTCCCCCATCATGGTCTGTAGGCATTTTTTGGCTCTTGCTCTAATTGTTTAACAGAGTAAAATAAGTGAAAATCACCTTATTTTTCATTATGGAGTAGAAAGATTACTTGGCCCAAATCTACAAACCCGAGCAGTAGGTAGTTTCTAGTGAAGACACTCTAGTGGAGTAGACTGAGCTGCCTTTGCCTTTTTCAAGACTATTACCCTCAAATTAAATACTTCAGTATTTTTCTCCCCACCCTCACTATCCACAGCAGTGCCAGAGCCTGGCAATCATGTGCAATTCTGCAATAACACAATAACAAACTGCCAAAATCACATTGGAAGTAAACTGTACTTCATTTAGGAATTCGATTTCATTTTTAAGCATCCAAGAATTTATTGAACCAGAAGCAAAAGAAACCATTTTCCTCAAAATTAGGAATCTGCTTACTAAATAAGAAGTGGCATAGGACTGGTATAAGATACCCTTCATTGCAGAAAATCTAGTGGAATATTCCTCTTTATATTATTATTGGTTAGAAAACAAGAACACACACGCAAGTGTGCACATCTGCACACACACAAAAAAAAAAAAAAAAAAAAGAAAAAAAAGAAAAAGAAAAAAAAGAAAAAAGAAAAAAGAAAAAGAAAAAGAAAAAAGAAGAAAAAGAGAAGGGGGGGAAAAAGAGAGAAAAAGATGAACATTTGAGAGATTAAATTGTCCAAATATCTGTTTCATATGTACTTGTGCAACTGCACTTCAGCCAATAGATGTATTTAGACTACCCAGTGTAGTGATCATCTCTTAAAGGCCTAACATGTACACACTTCACCAGCAGGACAAATTTCTGGACTAGAATCTCACTACAGAAAGGGAGGGCAGGAGTAAACATGGAGATTCATCTGTCCTCTAGCAGTTATATTTATGAGTCTCAAATAAGGGAAAAGATAGCTTTGTTTAACATCAGGTTAAAAATAGAGATGAAAAAATGGTGCTAATATCATGTTGGAAAGTTACTAAAGACCACTTAAAAAGGGACAAGGGGACAAATGGGTTATTTCTTGAGCTAGGACCCAAAGAAAGACCCAAAGATAGTATCTGATGCTACATGGGCATCTCTTGACAAACACTTTAGTGGGACAAGTATGCTGAATGCTGCTTTTTATTTTAGTTGGAGAAAGGTACTAAGGTTTGACCATGTCTTTTGTCTGATTGACAATTGTCATTTGCCAATTGACTGGCAAGGGACAAATTGAGAGATCATTTGAATGAAGGGTCAGAGTGCGGTATTCTAAGAAAAAGAAAACATGAGAGCAGCAGAAAAGGAATAATAGAACTCAGGAGTTCAGCTAAGCAAGTGTCTGGCAGGAACTTCTAGGAAGATAATTGGTGATAGCTGTGAGCTAGTAAAGGATACTACATTGAATGTGCAGTGGCAAACCACGAGATTCAAAAGAAAGGTCTTGATGTAACCTCTAAGCCTGTGATGCTGAGCTCCTCCGTGACCAGAATATCAAAAAGGGCTTGTGCAAATAATGAAAGCAAAAGCAGGTAAGTAAGGATGAATGAAGTGGAACAGATAAAGCACATAGGAATAAAAATTAATGTTAAGTGACAAGGGATATAAAGGCAATAAGAAAAAATATTAGAAGAGTAGAAGTGGTTCTTTTTTCAAAGTAGGAGTGGAGAAGAGCCCATATATGTTAGTATACTTATTTCTGTATGCACAAAAAAAAAAAAAAAGCTAACTATGACAGTGTTTACAAGGAAATAGGCAGGCCACAGGGCAGAAAATACAGGTTTAAAATATTTCAATAAATTAATTATGTTCAAATCATCAGGGTATGAGGAAATCTGAGAGCCTTGATTGATCACCTTCACTGACTGGTAGACACAGTACTTCTCTTCAAAAAGGATGGGAGAATTATAGATCTGTCAGCAAAACAGGGATCTCTGAAAAACAGAAACTCTTATTAAAAACTACAATTTTTCAAGTACCTAGAAGATTACAATAAACAGTCACACAGGTCTTGTCAAGAACAAAGTGTGCCAAACTAATACAATCCCCTCAGAAATAGCAGCAGACCTAGTGGAGTAGATTCTGGGACATTACGGTATAAAGTATGATTTGGTCACTGGATGCTGACCTCTCAACATGCAAAAGTGGCCTAGGTCTAACTCTGGGTCTGTCTGGTGGGGTTAATCAAACAGGAGAGAAGGATGAACCAGGCCCCTTGCCATGGCACAGGCATGAGGGAACTGTCCTGCTGGATGCCATGATGCTGAAGACAAACTTGCTGAAAGGGGCTGTTGGAAGTCCACAGTTATCCTGCTCTGACCTCATGGAAAAACTCAGGTTTTAAACTGAAAACACAGCAGGGATAATATTAAAGGAAGGCTCCTCAGGAGCCAGGTGATGGCCCTGCATACAACAGGGATTTCCTGTCCTAAATGCAACCACAACCACCCAGCAGACAGGTTGAATAATACTTCCACTTAGTGAAGGAGAGGAGAATGGGGAGTAAAGTTAATTGGAATACAATGAATTATATGTTCCCCATTGAACATATAATGAAGGGTAGTAGAGAAAGACATTATGAAAGCATGAAGAAGATATTCTGACTACGTCAACAGAAGCATGAGGCTGTAGGACGAAAGGAAGAGAGGCTAAGGGAGGATAATTTCCATGAGAAAAAATGCCACGGATGACAAAGAATGCAAGAGGATGGGTAGGGAAAGACAGACAGCAGACACACATTCCTGGGGAGGGAGTATTTCTGGAAATCTCATTTAGTCATTTAGCACTCTTTCTCTCACACACAGAAAAACACAATTTTATCCAACCTGCTTAGATTAACAAATATGTGCATACATCATTCATCATAAGACTCTCGGAAAATGTCTTAGTTGTATTCTTTATGTAATCTGGTTTTGGTCAGAGGGTGCTACCAACACAGGGTATCTTAAAGCATTGAACTTTGAAGCTGGTCTCCCTGGGTATACCATATGGTCAAGGGACAGAGGTTCCTCCAAGAGGAAACTGAGACCAAGAGCCTGATTTACATGTCCAGAATCATGCTGTGTAGCAGGTTTTCTCTCTGGATTACACAGACAGCCTAGGAGCCAGCCTTCTAAATTTGATGCCTAAAATTAGTGCAAGTGTGAACTAATTTGTTTCAATTGAAAAAAAGGGAGTGCTTTCAGAACACACTTGGAAATACAGGTCATTTTTATGCAAAAAACATACTTGCAAAATACCAATATTTTAATTCATTTATAGTCTTCCACAGAATTTTTCAAACTTTCACCACAGAGCTGAAACCCCTCCACAAACTATTTTCTGGTTTTCTACAATCGAAAAATATAACCCCAAAAATTCAGCCAGTCAGATGATAACTAGCCAGATTGTTTAAGTTTAGGTTGCCAGACATAGGAAAATATTTTAGCTCTCATTTTTCTTAATGGAAGACATGAAAATGTAATTAAACCCAGCTATTTTTTCCAAGGAAATTTCCATTTTGGCTAACACTACAGTCTTAATTTAAAAAGCCATTTCAAGTTAAAAATTCCACTGAAAAGACATTCTAAAGTGATTTCTACTGCAGGCAATGGTGCATTAGAATGATCTAGACTGGACAGGAGAGAGAGAAGTAAATGCTTTGATTTGGCAATGTACCTAAACACAAGCAAACTCTGAACACACAAGTAGTTCTGCTGGGAACACACAACTGCAGGACATGGTAGCTGTTAAACTAGATAATCAAAACAAAGGTACGAACACCTTTGCATTTGATGTACTTGGAAATTGCCAGTTCTCATGTTTAAGATGCTGCTTTAGCTTACCAGACCAGATTTGCAGATTAACACATCTGGTGGACAGTTACCCATCTAAGATGCTTGAATATTTTTGAAGACCTGAGGAAAGGACAGTTGTAGATTTATGCTGTCACTTAGTGACACACTTTCTCAAGACTAGACCGCTGAATGAATGAGAAGACTTCTATTAAAAATGCACATTTATTTTATTAGACAGACAAACCTAGCTAATATTTGGAGATTAAATGCTTTGCAATGGGAATTAGAAACCAATTAGTTGGTGAAAAAATAATTGACTATCAAGAAGAGCAACCAAACAAGGATAATACCCATAATTTTCAATTGTAAAGATTTTTCCAGTCTGAATAGATATATTTTTGTACATTTTTTGAACATCATGTGCATATAAAGAGGCAACTTTTCAGCAGTAATAAAAGGTGAATAGTTACTAGGTTAAAGATCTTCTTTAGACTCAGGTTAGTCCCATTGCTACTCCCATTTGTATTTCAAATGGACTATGACTGCTGCAAGCAGAAGGCGAGTCTAGGTCTTGATTAATCAGTAAAACATAAGAGAAGAAAATACTTCAGAGCTGGTCTTCACCATCTGTTAATGTCAGATCATAGGCTTAAAGGTAGTGCAGAAAATGCATGTTCTATTTCCTTCTATGACAGATGCATTCTAATTTATTTATATTGGATATGAACACGTCATCCTGGCCTGGATCAGGAACAGCGTGGCCAGCAGGTCCAGGGAAGGGATTCTGCCCCTGTACTCAGCCCTGGTGAGGCCACAGCTCGAGTCCTGTGTCCAGTTCTGGGCCCCTCAGTTCAGGAAGGAGATTGAGGTCCTGGAGCAGGTCCAAAGGAGGGCAACCAGGCTGGTGAAGGGACTCCAGCACAAGTCCTGTGAGGAGAGGCTGAGGGAGCTGGGGGTGTTCAGCCTGGAGAAGAGGAGGCTCAGGGGAGACCTCATCGCTCTCTACAACTCCCTGAAAGGAGGCTGGAGCCAGGGGGGGGTTGGGCTCTTCTCCCAGGCTTCTGTCAGTAAGACAAAAGGGTATGGGCTTAAGCTCTGCCAGGTTAGATATTAATCTAATCTTAGATATTAATCTAAAAGTTAGATAATAATAATAGATAACCTAGGTTAGATATTAAGAAAAAAATTTTTAGAGAGGGTGATCAGACATGGGAATGGGCTGCCCAGGGAGGGGGTGGATTCTCCGTCCCTGGAGATTTTTAAGAAGAGACAGAATGTGGTACTCAGTGCCATGGTCTGGTAACAACAAGGATTAAGTGGATCAAGGGTTGGACTTGATGATCTCAGAGGTCTTTTCCAACCTGGATGATTCTGTGATTCTATGTCCATCGTATTTTGAGGTAGTCAAGGCTGTTGATGTATATATAATATGCTAAGGTATCTTGAAGGCCCATAAACAAATCTGAAGTCAATGTGAGTCTCGTGCTTCTCTAAACAAGGTCATCAACATGGTGCCTACCTACAAAACTACCTGGAAATTCAGTACTCATCAGTGCAGCTGCTTCATGCCTGGGTGCTGGGCTCCACAGCAGGATTCCCAGCACTCATCTAGGGTAGGCAGCTAGGCTCATTATAGGATGCCTAGGGATCTGCCCATACAAAAGGATTCACAAGAGGCCATTCAATGGACAACAGATGCTTCAGATGACTCAGAGGAAGTGCAAAGGACATACATTCAAATCTTCCATCCACCCCAAGGCTCAGTTGCTTTATTCTGTATGAAGTACTTGCCTCTGTGACACTCCACTCTCTGAATCCTCCCATGTCCTGATACACTTCAACATTTTCTTCCAGAAAGAGCAGGGCTAAGCCACTCCTGACTTGCACAGGGTCCCATGAGAGACAGTATGAGGAAATGATGGAGCATTTATCAAGGGGGTTGGGACCATCCTCTTCTGGTGAGATTCAGATGTCTTTCACCTAGATGAGCACACTAGCTTCCAGGATAGTTTACCCCACCATGCGGGCTGGCCTTTCAGGGGATAAAGAAATAAAAATAGGATCAGAAAAGATCCACAGTAGAGCACTGGGTCTAATGTGGAGCCCTCTCCTTTTTCCACCTGTGAGGTACAACAGGGCTTGCCTTGCTCTCAGCTCTCTGAAGGATGTGGCATGGGGATTGTAGATGTCAAGAAGCAAGCCACCCCTGACATTTTGCCAGTGGAAGTTAGGGGTGTGAACAGCAGAGACAAAACTTGAGAAGCAAATTGTTCAGGTTGTTCAGTGGGTATTGAAAATCAGACTCTTGAAGGCACCTCAGGTGAGGTGACCAAGGTCAGCAGCCACACCTGATACAGCCTGAAGAGTTTCACTCACAATAAAACAGTAATTAAATTAAGCAGCCTGAAGGCTAGAGAACACAGGGGGGAAAAATAGCTCAACAAGGACAGCAGGCTGTCATCAAATGGAAAAAACTTCTTGTAATACATTTCAGGGCAAGTCACAGTCACAAAATCTGAAATGCTTCCAAAATGCAGATTATCATTATAAAGTTATCTCATAAGATAGAAACTGAGAAGAAAATCTGGCACACAGGACTCTGACCCCAGAAAACACTCTTCCAGGAGGTAGGCTGCCTGATTATATCTGTGCTTAGGCAGGTTCTTCTTTCATCTGTGTGGCTTTTCTGCAGATACTGTTGAAGGTAGATCAGAGCAACAAGATCAGCAAATGGCTGTCCAGAAAGACGCCTTCTGAATAGAGGGAGGAAGGAGGAACAGCACAGATGGAGCCCTCAGAAAGTGGGTGTCTAGAAAGGTGTAGTATCTAGGGAGAATGAGGATGAAGAGCCTAGATATAGCTAGACTGCAAGGCTAGCTGGACTGATGAAACGAAGAGATATTCCACAGAAGAAACAGTGATGGATTTCACCTGGATTGACACAACAAGTCCAGAGGGGTCTAAAGGAGAAGGCGCCCACCCAAAGGTGCCTCTCTGCACTTGCAATAGATCAAAACCACCCATACTCTGGCTCAGATTTCTCCTAAATTTCCATCTCCACATGAACCCCTTAGCACCAAAGCAAGTGTTTGGTGATGCGCTATTAGATAGGCACAAATGATTTCTTCACCATTTAAGAAAAAGTCTGAACTGACTTCCAGGTAAACTGGAAGTAAAACAACTTAAGAGATTAAGAGTTATTTTCATCACAGGATTTTTTTAGAATTACTTGCAAATATTAATTCAAAGGAAGCTAATTTCTAAATCTTTAAGCTATTAAGAAAATATTAACAAGCCAGAATATTAACATCTGCCAGAAATGGCAGATGAATGAAAAAGCTGTGACTGAGTAAGAGTGACTTGATGTCTGAATCTCTTTCTTTTGATGCCATGCTACTAGCACTTCACTCGCTCAGCTTGCATTTCAGAGACCAGAAAAACAACAGTCTCTGACTGCAAACAGAAAAACCTGCCACTGCAGCACTGGTCCTTTCCATGCTGGAGGAAACATCACAGCTCTGAAAACTAGGTTAACAACTGTGTGCACTTCTAGCATAAAGCAAAGCTGTGCCAGAGGGGAAATAATCAATAGAAATGGTTTCTGTATGTATAAATGGCTGATAATTCAGTATTAAAGCCTCATTTTTCTCTCACAAAATTCAGTAGTAAATCTGTATCTGTTTACATGAAGTGAAAGGAAACCTTGAGAGCTTGGTAAGGCTTATCTACTAGTGTGCAGTGATTCAGTGAAGTAGACCCAGCAAACAAGCTGAGAAAAGTAAAGCTGTCTTTGAGATTGGATTGGATTGCTTGCCCTCATTTTTACTTAGAGGAGCACAAAATCCCAGAGGATTAGCCAGTTAGATGGCTAAAAGCTCCAATGCCCTGCCAATGCTAGTTCTCCCACTGTTACTGACTGTCAGCAGTCTAATGATGGGAGATTTCCTCAAGTATTCTACTGTAGACACAACCACAGTGTAAATAGTTGGGCTGCTGCTCCTCTGAGAAAGACAGACATACCAAGAACTGTCAAACAGCAGAAGCAACCAAGGTGGACAAGTCCTCTGCTCCATCTTGTTCATAGCAGTGATGCATGAGGATTAAACAGGTCTGTTACAGAGCTCATGTTGTTGAAAGCAAACATTTTTCTCTCATAACTGAGGCAACCAAAAGGGAATTTAAAACAAATCCAAAGAATTGCATTAACGTAACATAAGCGGGTCATACTTAAAAATCATACAAAAGTACGTACATAATTCCAGTAACAGAGGACAAGTCGCTTTTTTCACTGAGACAAAGAAAAGTGTTTCAGCTTCTCTTCAGCCTCTCCAGAATCCTAAAAAGGGTAGGCTGAGGCTGAGTATAGGGGAAAAGTGTATGGGACAGGTAGAGACTCATCTTCCTTCAAAGCAGACACTTACCATAAAGACCCTTCACATAATTTTTTCAAGGTCTGGCTTTCCCCACATTTAAAAGTTTGTCTTTAGAAGAAACTTCTCCCTGCCCTGTTCTAGAAAGCAGCAGAGTTCCTATTTCATTTAGCAATCTTTAGGTTAAGCATTCTAGATGCTGGAGTTGCCTGTGGAGCCATAGACCAAAACCACCTCTGGCTCAGACTACTCCTTAACTTCCATCTTCACAGGAACTTCTTAGTACCAAAGTAAGTATTTGGTGATAATTTACTGTTAGACAAGCACTATTTTTTCTTCACCATTTAAGAAAAACACTTTTTACAGATGTGCCAGAAGACAAACAGCCTGATTTTCATTTCCAAACTGCTCCTCGATACATCTCTATTAGTATAATAGGGGCTTAAGTATAGTTTACACCAATGAGTTTCACCAAATGACACAGAAGTGTTAATATAAAAGCAAAGCAGGTCTCCTCCTCCTCTATTTTTTATTTGCACAGGAAAATTATTGCTTTTACATTTGCTTGCAGTAAATGCCAAGAATTATAATATAAATAGATAAGGCAGTAGGAAAGTACTTAAGGGAAGATGTAGTAAATTCATTGTTTGCAGTGATTTTAAGTTCAAAACCAGACCTAGCAATTAATTTGCTGTGATAGAATCATGTTTTTTGTTACACTGTCCCATATACTTGATTATACTTACTAATCCACCTCCAAGAAATCAGTGTTAGCTGTACTAGAGAACCATTACCTAAAAACATGACGAGGAGCCAAGCATTTGAAATTCACTTATTGATACAAAACAGAAGGCAGACTTCCAGCACAAGCAGTCCCTTGGGTTTAATCTTAAGATCTATAATGAAAAATCTCTTCTCTTTACCACTGTAGTCTTTCATCTCTTCCCAGGAGGGAGCAATCATCTTTCCAAGCCCTCCCTTGTGGTCCTAATTGTCAAAAGGGAGTCTTTCTGTTACTGCAGCACTATAAGGTTAATGAATTTACTGAAGTAATGATGGTATCTGACAAAGACCAACTACTGAACTACAGCACTGTACTGATTCCCAGCAATGTGTTCTGGGCAAATCACCTCCAGGCAAATCAGCATCACTGAAAAATTACTGGTTAGTTTTCAGGAAAACACAGCTTGTCACTAACTCAAGAGACACTGTCAAGTAATTTCTATATAGGGAAGATCAGCTCCTCACCTAGAGCTGAACACAGAGTGTGGCCCAAATCAGGACTGGAAGATTCATTGAGAAATTGGCATGCTTTCAGAGCTGGAGAAGACCTCTCTCTGGCAGGTAGAATGAAGTGGGTTTTGGTTTATCTGCCATTTGTCTCAAGCTGTGGAGAGGGTGGGATGCTGAGGTAAGGTTAAGGTGACACTGTGGACTTGCACTGGGCCATCTGAGATGGTCAGGATGGTGAGGAGATGTGGCTTCCAACTATACATCTGCAGTTGCTGCAAGCCCAACTGTTGGCCTAATTACCCTGTTGTTTAATCACTGCACTTCTCCCTAGGCTGCTAGTTTTCCTTGGTGGGGGAGAGAAGCTTTCCCATGTAACACCTAGCACAGTTACAGCCAACCATATTTAGACAGACACTGAACAAAATGTTTGATGTTCTGCAACATTCCTTTAGGGTTGGCACTTTTCTTGTCCAAGTTGTTTTGGTCAAGGGTGTAGATTTACAAAACCTCATAGTCAATTCCAAGCTTGCTTTCTCAGGAACTAAAATATTTGGTATGGAAACTGCAAATGTGTCTGCCACCAGGCCACCAGGATAGTATTTTCTGTCCTGAAACTTCTCTGAGGCCAGCAAGTGTTTTCCTAAACCAGCAGCCAGCCAGGAAACTTGTTATTTCAGGATACTACACTTCAGCAAACTCAAAGCCAGTTCTCAGCAATGGCTTGAGACCACAAGTGACCCAAGAAGTCACCTGCAGAGGCCACTGAGTAGTCTTTACATAACTGTAGTTAGCAAAACAGACTGATGGGTATACCTCCTACAACTTCGTGCTGTAATAACTTGAAAAACAAATGTGTAAAGCTTTCAGGACTGAGTTTTTACTATGTTAGTGAAAGAGAAAACACTTAGCACTGATCAAGAATACAAGCTTTTGTGGTAAACAAAGGCCATTTCCTTATGGTTTTGCCCTCTGCTTGGTAATAAGTCATTATTTTAAGTGAGCTCTGAAGGCACAAATACTTCAAAACAAACTAGTTTGTGCCAATACACAAAACAGTCACTGAAGAAGACCAAGTTGTCACAGTTCCACCATATCCAGTCACCTGAAGTTCAAAAAAGGTCAAATTCTCCTAAATTAACATATTTTTCAGAGAACCTCAGTGACTCAGGTTCCCAAGCCATTTCCACCCAGGACAAGAAATGTGTAAATGTAACAGGACACACATATTTCACAGAGGACTTTTACTTGGCAATGGTTTAAAACATGAGAAGGGTAGATTTAGTTTAGATATTAGGAAAAAAAATCTTTCTTTTCAGGGTGGAGAGACTCTGTCACAAGTTGCCCAGGGAAGCTGTGGCTGCCCCCTTCCTGGAAGCATTGAAGGCCAGGTTGGATGGGGCCATGAGCAACCTGATCTAGTAGTAGTTGTCTTTGCCCATGGAGGCTGGGGTTGCAAATAGGTGATCTTTAAGGTCCCTTCCAACCCAAACCATTCTATGATTGTATGGTGCTGCTGTGTGCTGAGCTGCTTAGTCAGTTACTGGAAGCTGTGATGCTGGTGTGAGCACCAGGGCATTCAGGGAAGAAATGCTTCAAAATCCATGGAAATAAGTGCGATGAGCATGGAACTAGCCTAAGCCAGCCAGTAGTGGTCTTCCAAGATCTAACAGGTTCCTTAAATCCCAGTCATTCCTAGAAATCTGGTGCTTTACAGAGGGCAGCGATGAGGCATCTGTCTCCAAGCAGAAGTCACAGACCTAAATTGTCTCCTTGTATTTGGTATTTACAGCCATCCAATTGCAGATGAAAAAGGGGAAAAAAACCAACAACAAACAAACAAGAAAAAAACCCAAACAACAACAACCAAAAAAAAAACCCAAAAAACCATCAGTCAAGAAACAAAGAAGCCATATCTAGTTTCATCCAATAGATCTTTGGCTGTTGCACTCAGTGGAGTTGGTACCCATTTAAAACTGATTTAAGGATCTCTGATTTTGGAGCAATATTGCTGTTATATGGCTGTATCTAATGCCTGGTACCCAAGTAGCTTGAAAATCTGGACCTCAAGATCCAAATTTTCTCAGAAGTCAACAAAATTATTATTCCTACATACCCTTTGAAGATGGTTATTAGGCTATGAGGTCTTTTGAGGTAAAATTCTTTGAACTGAAATGAAAATATTTAATCCATGATAAATATCTGGACTTCCCCTCCAATCAGTATATACCTCCAGGGGTATCTTTCAGTATTCCACCCCATTCTAAACTATTTTTGAAGGAGTGATTAATAATTTTGGTTTTATTCCACTTTACAGCAAGGGTAAGTACCTAGAGCTCAAATGTTTGCAGAGCTGCTGAGCAGCAGCTGGAGGGCTCAAAAGAATTTAAAAGAAATTAATTTCCTGACAGGATTGCCTAAACTAAGGTGCAGTCAGACTCATCAGCCCTCAAGTGCTGAATTAGACAGATCTGATAAATGCACTATGGTAGAGCCTAAGACAATGGCAATGGGATTTGGAAAGAAACAGCCAGCTTCTTGTGATTCTGTGCTGTCTGGCAATCAGTGTCAAAGGAAGCAGAACTGCAGTGTTTCCTCTGAGCTGCTCTATTTGCCGATAGCCCAGATATAGGAAAGAGAGGCGTCAAAGAGCAAGGAAGGCCAAAATCCCCCATCCACAGCCACACACATATTTGGAATGCAGTTCAGCAGGGAGGCTCCCAAAATCATTGTTGGAAGAACAAAGGCAAGTTTTAGATGACAGGCATTTCAAACAACAGAAAAGTTTGAGGAGACCAATAAGAATAACAATTAGAATGGGAAAGGATTAAGTGGCCAACAGAAAACAACAAAAGGAAAATTAACATCTTTTCAAAAATCACAAAGCAACTTCAAAACCAGGGTAAGAACAATGCAAACCCCAAATTATGCACAGTTTAGCAGCAAAGCTCACAAAGAAATTAAGTGACTCCTGCAGAGAAAGGGTGTGGGGAGATCTTATAAATTTACCAAACTCCAAACAGGATTTTAAAGAAAATTCTCACACACATAGCCTGGTAGGCAGCCAGTACCACTTAGTGCCATGATTTTTGAAGGCCAAATTCTCAAATGCACTTTTGATGCTAATAGTTTTACAAAGGGGAAAGCTAAAAAAATGAAACGATATTAACGAAGTCCAACTGAAGTTGGTAGGAACTGCCAAGTAGTGACACAGCACGATCTACCAGTGATAACACCTTGCTGGGTGCACCCATCACCTAGTCAAACTTTACCAATTTGGGATGAACCTTCGTATGAGAAGCACCAAATCCAGGTGGAATACCATCAGTTGATTGTTTAGAAATGTTCAGCAAAAATAATTGTGCTGTATCCCAAAATGAGATTTGGAGTTGATAAATTATCTCAGCACTTCAAGAAAAAAACTGTTATGGACTTTCCTCTGAAGGACTTTACTTCTGCCATATAACTGGAGAGGATGTTGAAGTTTCACAGAAGCCTAAAACTTAGCCTATCTGTGTCATGGCTTTATCTTCTGCTATAGAAGTCCAAGTGAATTTAATTACACATCTTGAAGAAACCACGCTTCACACATCCTTAGGAGAGACTTCCTCTATTTCAGCAGCTAACCCTTCTGGCAGTTCTTTCTGAACCTTTCTTCTTCTCTGAACTTGTTCCTTCTACGGATCTTTGTGTTTTACAGGCTATAGATAAAACTAGGGGGAAAACTGCAGGTTGCTTTTGGCTTTTCCAAGCTGGCATGAGGCTGGGAACTGGACCTGAGAGCAGGAAAATGCTTTGCTACACACTGATGCTGCCCCTGCTGACATCCAACAGTAGAGTGATTCTGATGCTGAAAAGAGAAAAAGGATTCAGGAGAAGAAAAAAGATAATACTGAGGTTCAGAGACAATATGAGAGAACTCATGATGGAGAGTTGGAGCGAAGGGCTGGAGTGCATCAGGAAAGGATCTCCTTGGATTAGGAGCTGGCGACAGCATTGGAAGGGGGAGCTGGAACCACAGGTCAACGAGCATGTGGCTGGCAGCCACAAGGATGGAGGGGACGGGGGATCTGGTCCTGCTAGAGGCAGGAACTGGAGCCATGGAAGGAAACAGAGGAGCAGTTGAAGGGGAAAGAGGAATGGATGTGAAGTTCAGAGGTGAGGAAAGAGGGGCTGGCAGCAAATGACTGGAGAGAGACACTTAAGAGGAGAAGCATCTTGGGGGGAGAAGAGGTCAAAGAGAGAAGAGGAAGAAAGGGAAGCCAGATCTTACCAGTGTCTGAACATACAATGAGAAACCATGGGCCTGTTTTGGCAAAGTCTGAGATAAGAAGTTACAGAGGAAGGGTCAGTGAACAGGTGAAGAACAGATTGAAGGAGAAGCCCAAGGAAGGAGACTGCAATGTATAAGAACCAGGGGAGGTAAGACAGAGCTGTAGCATGGAAGCAGGGCACAAGAAGAGAGAGATACCAGACAGAAAACAGGAGTATGCTGTGCATCAAAATTAATTCCTGAAGGAAGAGAGGAGAATGACAAATTTGCCAAGTGAGGAGACCAAGCAGGGCCACAGAATCAAGTCAAGAGTTTTGAGAAGGAGAGACTGGCCCAGGGGAGGAGGTTGGGTTGGCAAGGAGAGGACCCAGAGGACGAAACAACAAAAGGGCTGTCATGTAGCTGAGCCTTGAAGAGAATTGAAGGTGCTCACAGCCCACCTTTCTGATACACCCATGAGACAGGTTGCTGTTGTTCCAGACTGGGAATAGCAGCTGCCTTTCACTCTCTTTTAGTTTAAGTGCCTGCACATGCTGTAAAGATCCCCTGCATGGCTAAATGTCTCAACCTTAGCAATAAAATATCTGGACACAGGATCACTTTCTTTTTTTTTTTTCCAATCAACCAAGGAATGTGCACACAAAAATACTGCATTCAAAATTTGCAGTGTTGTTGAGGAACCCCCATCTCGCTCTCTCATATCTATATGCTCAGATAACAGACAACAGACACAATCACATGCCATTTTTCTTTCAGTCCCATGCCCCAGTCCACACATGGAATAGGACACACTCTCTTAACAGACACCTTTTCCCTAGCTTGTTTTCAGCATTGGCAAACATTATTTATTGCACACAATTCAATTCTATCAGAAGAAAGTAATTATCTCTCACAATAAATTTTTTTCAGCTTATATCCATAAATATATGGTTATTCATTTTATTACCGATTTCCTTCTCTGTGGCATTCACAGTGTTAGGATTTGCAAGGCATAATACTTAATAGTTTCTTCAGGAGCCCAAGAATGCAGACAGACATTTAAACAGAGTTTTAAATAATTAGGACCAGCATCGCTGGGAGTGTTTGGTATATTGCCCTACATATTTGTCTGTATTTGAATAAACACCTTTGAAAATCTGGCTCCCTGTGCTTGCACAACTCCAATTCATTTATTTTCACAACACTTCCCGGAGGGCAGGGCAGACAATATTATTCCCTCGTTAGGAAATTGAAGCAATGAAAGTGTCTGGTCAGAGCGGGTGCCCAATATGAAACAGGCAGAAATTGCTTTCTGTAACATACTCTTGGCAGTAGTTCTGCATGCGTCTCAAATGACCCCCTAGGCTCATAAGTAATTCAGGAAACAAGGAACACAACATTCATGACCACCTGTGGCTGCATGGAATGGCTCTGCCAGGATCGCACAGAGGCTTTGTGGCAGACAATGTGAACAGTCTACACCAGAGCAGGCCAGTGTGAGGCTTTTCTTTATCAAGCAGTTGTCCTTCCACCACCTGCAAGCCCATGTTTTGTACCTATAACTACTTCAGGTGCAAGCGACAAGACTCCAGGCAGCAGCCTCCTTCGCTACACTGTGATTCATCTCTGAAGGATTAACCCTTCCCTACCAACTGCATCCTGTTAAAAACCCCGTGTAGTCCCACCATTTATATTTAACAAGTTGGCACAAGTAGCCCTGAATCTGGCCTTGCCTGACTTGTGAGTGAACACGGGAGCCTGTGCACTTTATTCAGGTTTAGTCAGTGTTTGTTTCAGAGCTATGCACCTTAGACTCTGGGCAGAGGATGAAGATCCTGGACAGCTGGTTCTGTTGTCAACTATATTACCAGCCTGCTGGTTATCTACTTCCCCAGGTTTCCTTTCCCCCTTTTGTAAAACAGGGACATTAATACTGACATAACTTCTAAAGCACTTTAAGAACTATTGATGAAAGGCACTATTTGAGAGTTAAGCTTTATTCCTGTCATTGCACAGAGAAGGTTTGATGTGGAATCCATACATACATGTATTATAAGTGGCTGCTGAGCTGCTGGAGGTGACACACCAAGCTAAGCAAACCACTGCTCTGATAAATCCTGGATTAGGGTCTTCAGGAAGCTCACCATCATGATTCCATGGACTGAGGACACAGACACATTTGAGTTCATGCCTTAATCCCAAATTGAGTATAACTATCATATTATAAAGATTAAAGGATTGAGTTAGAACAGCAACAACTGATGGAAGGACATAAGATAATACAAGAAAAATTACTGGATCATGGTCACTGTGCCAGTTTTGCTACTAACCCACTACTAACCTGAAATCTATCAGTGAATTTCCCCATGACTTGTTCACAGTCAGCAGAGAAGTTGTGTGCATAACTGATCTAGATGTCAACACTGTTTTTTCACAGACATTTTATGCAATACATCTAAGCCAACAAGTCTGGTGCACAAAGAGAGAAGAACAATTTCTTTGAGTGAAGAGAAAACTACTGTAAGCCTTTGGGTTCAGAATCTTTTTCTCTGATTACCATGCCATTAGACTGACATGGGAATGATGCCTGAACTGCACTTGAATGTGCAGTAGCCAACTGCATCAAAAATTGAGATTTGCTTTTCATCACCTTTTTGAAGCAAGAAGAACTTGCCTCTAACCCATACAGTTTGCATTGTGTCTTATTCTTACAGATTGGCCAGAAACAGACTTAGCTGCAAGTTTGAACATTTGAAATAATTTAATAAAGGCCTTCCATTCTGACACTTTATTTGAAAAGTGCAGCACCAGTATGCATAACTATGTATGATGATATAGCCACACTTTAGGTAGCACGCTAATGGCATGATCCTAACTTATTACTCTCCCTGAGAAAAA
Organism: Phaethornis superciliosus; assembly: GCA_023637945.1. NCBI lineage: Eukaryota > Metazoa > Chordata > Aves > Apodiformes > Trochilidae > Phaethornis > Phaethornis superciliosus. The sequence continues at coordinate 106,148,221 of JAJQWJ010000001.1, read as the reverse complement.
CTGTTATTTTCTAGATACAAATGATATTTAAAAAATCATTCTGGTTGATGAGATGTAAAAGCAGGATTACAGGAAGATTGAAAAACTCTATTCAATTGGAGAAAACAATTCGCTACTCAGCAGATTTGAGTTTTGCTGCTGATCAGAAGATAATAAAATCCATACTAATACCCACGTTATCAAGCACCATAATATCATACAATAGCAACAAGCACACACTTGATGAGATTACAACTCCATACATTTGGAACTAGCAAGAGGAAATACTTCCCAAAACGGTTCAGAGCTAGTCTGGGGAATTTTCTGCAGCAGAAAGTCATTGTGATAAAGAGCACAACCATCTTTTTGAAAAGAACAGGATAATTTCTGGACATTAAGCAGCTATGTTGGTGAAGATAAGGACAAATAGAAACACACACATCCTTTCCAAGGACAGACTGATTTTTTTCAGTCTTGTCTGTGGCCTTCAGTGATAAAAGGCAGCTCCAGAAATAAAGCACTGGTCTGCTGCTGTGGCTAAGTCCGTTTTCATGTCTCTAAGTAACCTACTTTAAAATTTCCATTGCCTGAGCTTAGCAGAGAGCTAGCCTAGGGCTGGATTCAGGCCTCTAGATGAGCTCTAGGTCAAGCGTGAATCAGAGGTAAAATGTTTATGGAGTTCAGGGACTGCAATTCCCATAAGCAGTCAGATGACAGTTCATGTAAATGTTAAATCCTATGGGATCATCTGTCTTACAAGCTTCATGCCATCTTGGGCTGTATTGGCATGCAGAAACATCTCTGAAAAAAAACTTCTGAATACAGTGCAACCCAAAACCCAGAGAGCCAAGTCCGGTGGTAGGAACAGTTTTCCAGCTGGACACTTCTGCAAGCAGGTGATTAGGAAATCATTGATATTGAACTGATAGCAAATAGCATCAAATTGACAGCAAATAGCATCACACTGACAGCAAATAGCATTCAGACTGGAGAGGCAAGGCTGAGCCCAGCTCTGCTGCCAGAGAAGGCCAGTGCGCTCTGGCCAGGCAAAAGGAGGAGGAGGAAGACATTTGCACATCTTCACCTCAGCATCTGTAGAACAATTACAGCAGCACACTCTGTATGTAAACCACCAGAAACTTGTCACCCCTAAGCTAAAGACTGCACAAAGGCGGAATATGAGAGTTAGCCTTCCTCCCCGAATGCAGCCCCACAAAACCCTCCCCCCCTCAGCCACCCCACCACTTGAAATAAAAGCAAAGAGAAAGCTCAGCATGGAGGTTTCCTACATGCGGGTGGAGTGCCGAAGCTCTCTGAAAAGGGCAGTCACAACCCCTACAAACTGGCCAGCACTTCTCAGAGTTGAGAGGCCCTCCCTTCCACACCTGGATTTCATGATGGGGTTCAGCCAACCTGATGTGTCCAAGAGCTAGGGATACGGTTGCTGTGCTGCTGTATTTCCATCCCAGTGATAATTTCTGTCATATCACAGGGACAGATTTACAGCTCTTTTTTTTTTTTTTTTTTTTTTTTTGGTAGGAAAACACAGCTATTTCTTAGCAGCACGAGGCTAATTCCCTGCCTTGCTGCCTGCAGCTAGGCTTTGCCACGTTTTACTACTCTGGGCTACCCATTTTAATGCACTGACAGTTTCACTTTCCCTGCACAGTGTGTGTTTTTGAACTCTCTCCGCAGCATGCTGCGAAGCAGACGAGAGAGGAGGGAGTAGAGAAGGAAGGAGGGAGTGAGGGAAGGTGGTTCAGCCCCATGGAAATGTTGCACTTCCCTGGAGATTAAGCTTCTGTTTTCTCAGTAGTCCCAATAAGGGAATCTAAATGTTTAGCAGAGCAAATCTTAAAATAAGCTTACACGTACCATGTTGTCCAGCCAAAAACATTACCACTGCTTGGCGGCAGCCCGGATGCACTGGCATGAGTTCACACCAATTTGCTACTGGGTGCAGAGAAGAGAATAACTGTTTCTGCTGTCAGCCTAAAGCTACAGCACCACTCACAAGCCCCAGGAAAACACCTGGAGGGGCTGCCCTGCATTGTTTGTTTGTTTGCCTGCCACCACGAATGCAGATGGCACTTTGTGAAAAAAAGGAAAGCCTGCTCCTGTTTCAGGAAATATCCACCACGAGGCAGTGAAGCCCTGCTGACTTCATCCACAAAACCATGCTGGTGCATGGTAGACCCTCTTTCAGTTCACATCCCTGCCTTAAGCACCTTATGGTTTACATCTTGAGCCTGCCACAGCGTCCTGAGGCACTTCACTCAGGCCACAGGAACAAACACGAGCTACTGAGCAGGAACCCTCACACCCCTTTCTATTAGCCCACACCTGATAAGGTTACCTGGCTGGTTGGATGTCCAGAGCATCTGGCTTGGTGAGCTCAGAAAAGCATTTAAACAAAAACAAAGACAGAAATCCTCAGCAAGTCTGTAGTATTTCTTCCATTCATTTCTACTCACTGTCTGCATTGACCAAGTAAGATGCAGTCCATTCCCAGTTAATTTCTTAGGTTCAGTTAGCTGAAAGCCATCCAAACTCAATGTGCCCACTGTACCCTCACAGTTCCCACATGCAGTCTACTACATCAAGGAAAAATCCTACAGTTTCATGCCAGGGAGTACAGTTTCTGGGAAAGATGCCACCACTTCTTCCAATCAATTGTTTTAAGATGACACTGCTTCACCATGGCAGAAAGTGCCACTCTTGGGGACATATGAAAATAATTCCTTCATTTTTAGGTCAAACATTGCCCTACAGCACTGCACAGCCCACATTACAAGAGAAACTGAAGTGAGAAGAGGCCCACTCTTCTATTGCAATGCCCAGAACACAGCACAGAGCTCCTAGTGTGGTCCCATCTAGAATGTCATTTAATACCCAAGTCAATGAGGCTCTGAGTCAAGAGGATTAGTTTAATCCAACTAGTCATCCCTCCTTGGGGGTAAGGGAGGGGAGCAGTAGTTTAAGTTTCAACCTCAAGTGATACCTCATTCATTTAGAACCCCCCCAGATAGGAGAGGGGATGTAAGGCCTGAGATTTCTCTCACACACACAGAAAAAAAAAAAAAAAAAAAACAAAACCAAAAATCTTGCATTAGAAAGCCCTAATCCATTTTCTGTGATAGCTATTTATCAGGCCATAGAGAAGGAATGAACAGACTAATTCAATTTTGCCTTAGTAAAGGATCAGATGTAAGGGAAACCTGAGCTTGTTTTAGTTTCCCTAAGGAACAACATGAAAAATTCAGACAAGATGGATGCTTCTGAATCCCTTGGGTCTAAGGAGCAGCTTGCAGTACCTGAAGCAGCACTCTTTGGAACACCCATTTGGTTAGGGAGTAAACAAGGCACACCTTATCTGCACTAGATCTATCTGCCTGCTGAGCCTTAATTAGACGATGAGCATATTCAAGAAAATTGGGATCAATTATCTCAGAAAGCATTCCCAGGAATTAGATGACACACTGGCACCTATGGAGGGGCCAAGGAGGCAAAGCAGGAGACAAAATCACCCACCTTGCCCTGCAGGCCCCACTGCTTGATGCAGCATCAAGGTTCACCTCTCCCACAAAGCTTCGAAAAGCCTTTAGCCTTGAATCAGTGAAAACACGCAGAGGTGGGAAAGCATCTGAGGACCTGAGTCCTTCTGAAAGACACCTCACCTCAGGTAAACTCACCAGGATGAGGAATTAAAACAGAACTTTTGTTCCCAGCCTCACGTCGTTTCCACTGCAGTACAAATCTGCTGAGTCAAGCCAAACCCAGAATTCCACAAGTTGCCTTTTTGGTACCCTGCACCCATGAAAACCTGTCTTCGTGTTTTCATGAAAATGCTGTCATGCACACAAGCAGGATGTTAGTTAAACCAATGTAGTAGGCAGGCCTAGAATTTTATGTGATGTTAAATGTGGCTGAATCCAGAAGTCAAATTGTAAGCTTCTTTTAGAGAGCTGACATGCTTCTTGATTTCACAGGCTGCAAAGGGCGACAGAGAAAATGCTAGAACCAGAAGAATTTTTCAGTAAAGGCTCCGTTTCTTATAATGCCACCTGCCTGCAGTTTCCCAATTGCTGAGCACAAATGAGATAATAACTCAGTGAACTGTTCACATATAATCAGCCATCTAATTGCCCATTCAACTGCCAGGCTGGAATATGCAAATCCACCTGCAAAATGATCATGAGCATTCTGAAAAGTGAACTTTTAAAGGTCTATGATGACAGGCAGGCAGCAAGGTCCAGTTCAACCTGTCTTCTATGACCTTATAATGAAAATAAATGGCACTCAGGTGAGTTTTCAATCCACTCCTAACCATTTGACTTTGAGGTGACTTTTTCTGGCTACTAAAGTGCTTTCCCTAGGGTCATCCCTCACACCTCTGAGAGATGATATATAAATTTCAGGAAGGTTCTTCATCAAGGTAAAGCACAGGAACTCTGCTCCACCTTCTGGAACAGTTCAAAAAGCTGGTCCCTCTCCATTCAGTCATAAAGCAGCTGACAGTAATTGTTTGTTCTGTCTTGCTTCCAAGCAAATGAGAATGAGGACCAAAGGAACAATAGAGTAGAAATGACACTTGTGAAACAAGCATGTTGTAAGTCCTAGATAATCAACTATGACAAATGCATTCATAAATGCATAATGGTTACATGAAGTGTGTAGGGGAGGGAGGGGGGAGGGAACTAGAGAGGTATTTTTTTCAGAATCACAAATCATTGAAATTAGAGAGGGAAAAGAAACAAGCCACCTGGGGCCAACACAGACTCATCACCAATGGTGGTTCATTAATAAAAGGCCCCAAGGAAATAACATATGGCTAAATAGGAAAATTCAAGAGGCTATTCAGGCTCAACTAGCATGTAGTTGCATGTTTGGAAAACCATCCATAAATTAAAACAATGATAAATGTCTGGAAGCAAAAAATGAGAGGGAAATCCAAAGAGCCAATATTGACTCTGAAAAATAAAAAGCCCAAAGTATTAAAGCAAATCAACTACAGGACTTGTCAGGACTTATCTACATTAGTGCTTCAGTTCAGATCAAGAGCATGCTTATGAAGCAACTATCTTCATCTATGCTTAAGATGCTGTGTTCATGTCTCAGACCAGACAACCTAGATTGCTCTCAGATGAAACTAAAATTTAAGACACACTCCAGGAATTCACTGAATGTGCTCCAGTTGCTAAGTGGTGGTTACCTTCTGGGACCAGGGCAGAACAAATCTAAAATAAAAGCCTCTTGAAATTTGCAAAGAGTTTGAATCCTGCACCTTCATTAGCACCAACCATTCTGCTTTGCAGGCCATCACCATGTGCTAGGATATACACAGCCTCATTGTCTCTGAATCTTGAAATAAGAATCTGAAATGAAATCTGAATGAGGGAATGTGTGTAGTAGCCTGGGCACTCCTTAGATTGGTGAGGCTTTAGGGAAACAGTCACAGCAAAGATGATGTTTCAGAGAAGCTAAAGGATTCCATCTTCAGCACTAAAGATGTTGAAGTGATACCTATCTCAAAACTGCATTATTTAGCTGCTATAAAACTGTCTGACTAGCAGATTAATTTGTCAGCAATAGTGGCTTATGCTAGACCATAGGAATGAGTCTAAAAAGCACCTGCTTTCAAAGTTTACCATCATGAGTGTGGCTGAAATCAAGTTCTTAAAGAAATAAGGAAACTTACTAAAACCAGTCCCTTTTCAATGGCTGGGAGGACAGCACAATATTTATTTTTTTTTCTCTTTTTTTTCTTTTTCTTCAAGAAGCTGAAGAGCCAAGTTACCACAGTTTAAAAAGAGAATGAGATGTCCACAGATGATCACCCAGGCACAGCCATTTCTCACAAATGTGGTTTCTGTCCTACAAAATTAATGTGCCATCAGTTTTATAGAACATAATGGTAAAGGCACTGAAGTACCATCTGGCAAAGCTTTACAGGCACTCTAAAGAATGCCAACAAAGGCCTTCCAGAAGTCACTACAGGTGTGGGGTGGATGTGACAGAATCACTGCAGTTTCCTGAGGCAGTATTCAGCAGCTGATCTGCCAAGGATCTCTATGCCATTGTAACAGAGTGACTTTCACTCGGGTGTCCATGCTCTGCACTGCAGACACAAAATGATCCTAGGCTGTGAATCAGGAAGCAATGTCAATTTTCCTCATGGCCAAAGGTGGCAATGAGACTCTTCCAGTGCCATGCTAGGTCTGCTGTCTTTGAGCACAGGCACTGATGACCTGGAAAGGGAGGCAGGGAGGAAGCAACATTTCCAAATGGCACACAGTCCTTTAGGTCAGGCAATATAGTTTTCCATAGGGATAGATGGTAGCTATGTCATGCCAAGCCAAATTTAATGCTCATAAATAATGCACATTTCAGGGGAAAACTGTCTTTCATTGTTGCAGAACACTGCCAGAACTGCATCAGCTCAGCAAAGGGTTATATGTGCCACTCCAGCTGAGTACACAGTGCCCTGACTCAGCTCTGAGTGCAGGCAAAGAGCTAAAGATACTTTGGCCTGCAGAACAATGCAGAGAGATTATCATTCCAGCTTCCTACATAAGCAAAGCTGCAGGAACAGCTGGGAAAAGGCACTGGCCACCTCATTTCATATTCAGTATCACAGAAGTCACTACTGATCAGTGACCTCTTGTTGTCCTCTTCCATCTGCCAACTTAGTCAAAATAAACTGTTAATTTAAGCAGTTTATACAGTAGGGTTTTGCTGCCACAGTAGATTCACTTTGATTGGAAAAGGTTAAGGAGCACTCACATAGGCCATTATGCCATCAAATCAGAGACAAAAAAAGTTCTTTATGCAGTGAAGTGAGAAATAGCTTGGAGGAGTATGAAGGGGTAAAGAACATGACAACATTTCACTGCGACACCAGAAACAGGACGGATTGACTGTACCCAAAAACTGGAAGGTAATTCCAGTGAAGCTATTCAATTATTTATCACCATTAAGTGCATTTAATGTGTTTTAATGTGGTAGTAGATCAAATGTTTTGAGTATCAGTCTTATGAATCAATCTTCCCAGGCCTAGTGTAGTAAAGGTGAGAGGATCCAGAAGAGTAAACTGAGAGCATGTTCTCACTGAAATCTCTCCCTGGACATTCTGTAGGGAATTTGTGAGTTGTCACAGTGGTAAGAACCCAAGTGCAAATGGCTTGCAGTCACTAGAAACTCCAAACTGCACCCAAGGCTGCTGAGGTAACACTCCAGACATTTCACCCCTATGCAGGCAGGGACAGGTAGTGGCCCTAGCACTCACAGATGAAGTTAAGCAAGTTTTGGTGTCATCCTGGCAGCTGCAAGGCCTTATCTGCTTAGTTCAGCAGCTCATTTCCCATATATACAGAGGGCTTGGGCTCTTCAGCAGAGTGCGCTCTAACAGACAGGCAGGGAACAGTTTGAAGTAATCAGGCACTGCCACAGGAGAGGGATGGGGAAAGAGTTAAAAGTAGATAAACATTGACTATCACATGGTGCTCCCAATTTTTCATTCTCAGTGCTCACATTTTTTGGCCACAAAAGGATACAAACGTTGGAATTGTTTGTTTGGGGGTGGAGGGAAGCGGTGTGATGTTTATCTGCAACCATCCCTCCCACCAGGAGCTGTATGTACTCGTTCTGTTAGCCAGGAACCAGTATGCCCAAACAGTCTTATGCAGGCAAGTAAACAAAGCTTGAAGTTACTTAGGCTGTGCTTACATGGTTGGTTTAATCTAATACAAGCCTACGCTGCCACTGGCTGAGGCTGCTTAGCTCTTGCCTTTACCCAGAGTACATCACCATGCTTCTGCTCCCTGCCCAGGACTTCTGTGTACCAAGAAATCAAGATGCCAAACAGGGATCCAGGTCAGGGAACCAGTTCATCTGCAGACAGATCTTTTTTTTCCTGTTAGCTAGGTTTTCAGGTGACCAGCCCAGCACAGCACCCAACTGCATTGCCATTAATACCACAAGTGTTTCAGTGGAAAGGAGAGGTCAGAAGAATATGGTGTCCTTTCCAGCATAATCATCTGCTTATCTGTAGGCTCATATTGAAGTTCTCTTCCTGTCAAAAGGAACTTAGGCACATACTTAAACCTGATCTTGTGTCTCAGATGCCATATACAGGTTTTCAGCAATTTTTAACTCTACACCATAAATAAAGTTCTATTCTACACATAAAATCCTTGCCAGCAAGTTTCACAAAAGTAGAATTCTCCAGGTATGATGGTCATTGATATTCTGCAATATTTGTATAGCAGCGTGAGGACTTAAAATACAGAACGGAAAATGTTCCTGAGGTCATCTTATGACTGTAGTTCCAACAGTGTACATTTATTTCAGAGCTGAGTGAAACTCAGGACTTCTTTCCTCATCAGTTCAACATTTTGAAATTTGGAGTTGAGTCAAGGATAAAATCAATTATTTCTGCAGTTTCTCAATAAATGGGCAATCTGGAGAAAGACAAAAAATAAGAACTATCTGGTTTCCAGAGTAAAGTTCAGGTCCAAGAGTTTCTATTTTAAAATATATTCTATTTTATAGAAGTTCTCTTCCTTCCCATTTCCTGTTATTTCATGCCTAATCAATAGAATTATATACCGACTAATGCTGACATGTCTTAATAAGATATATCATAATTTAAATAACCTTATATTCTACCATAAAGGGTTATTTTTTAAGCCATTAGGGGCAGTTACTTCCTAGGACCTATCAAAACATCTATTTTTTCTCTCATAGGATAGTTTGATGCTTTGACACAGAAAAAGAAAGGAAGATAAAATATTTCTGACAGCCCTGAGCATAAGCTACTTTAAACTACATTTAAAATAAAATAGAATATAAAATTTAAGTGATAGAATGTCTGAAATGAGCGTCATACTGTAGGTACTACGTTGATGCTAACAGTGGTTGTAATATCTAGAACTAGCTTAACACAATGAAAAATACAAAATAAACCAGAATAGAAACATTTTGAAACAAAAAGAACATCACAATTATGTAACATTATGTTATTTTCCAAAGCAAAATATGCAGGAGGAGAAAGACAGTAGCAGTCCATTTCATTTTGCTGCAATTTTTGATCCCAAATCTGGCTCCATCATACTGATGAAAGCATTTTTCTTTGAAGCTGGTATGACCACTACTGTGAGAACAGAAAAACAAGTATTTGGCTCAGAAAATGTCTTTCTCAAAGGAAAGGAAGTAATAAAAAAATTATTATACCAAATTCTTCGGGTTTTTTTAACACTTCTATGATACTACTAACTAACAATTATGCCTTATCTCTGTTTTCTTTAATAACCTTCAGGTGACCTGGAATATCCTGATAATACCTGAGTAATCTGCCCCAGCACATTTAAAATGCTTACTTGAATTCAACGCATGGCCTCTTAATGACTTTTTTGATTTGTAGGAAAACGTACTTACGCAACACCTTCAGCTCTGCTGATAGCTTTACAACAAAAGGGAAAAGTCTGAAACACAATTTTTCCATTCCAGTGGCCCAAAAGGGACTCACCGAACCACTGAACAAAGATAAAACTGGAATTTGCAGATGCAAAGCACAGAAAAGAGGCAAAACACCCACGAGCTGCAGTCGGACAGAGGCACATTCCTCCTGGAAAGATAAGGCTGTGGCGGGCAGCTCCTCAGAGCCAGCAGCAGGCCTGTGCTGAAGTACCATGCTGAAATATTGGCATTTTTCAGAGAGCCCTCAAGCAACTCTGTTGCCTGAACTGCAAGACAGATTTTCCTTAATTAGGTTCCAAAAAAAATTAAAATAAAAATTTCTAAAATACGGTTGCATCTGTCCACCACTATAAACCCGGGAACCACCAAGCTCCCTCAAGCCCTGCCAGGACTTCTCTAGCTGGTGTTCTAAGTGACTGAAAAACACAAAAAGCTAAATTAAATTAAATTAAAACGAAAGTGTCATTTTAGACTTGGGCTCCAAATAAGTGCACAGTAGTTCCTGAAGTCCCTGCTGTCAGGAGAGCACCAGACAGGTGTCACTCACATCATGGCTGCTCCACCCTACACAAACAAAACTGCTGTAAAAATGTCCCCCTCCTGCTGCTAGCTGCCAAGCCCTGCAGCAAGGTGGACTTGAGGCTTTTTGGGCATGGCCATTGTCAGCCATTGCCCTTACATGAAGGATGGAAATCTCTATCCTTGTTTATCGGCATAAGGTGCTGGCAGGAAGCAAGTCAGAGTTGATTGGGTGCTTGGTTTCTCTTTCCCCCCCCCCCCTCACAGAAGGCCTGAGATGTAAAGATGCCCATTTATACAAATGAAAGAAATTCCCCAAACGAAAGGTGAAGAAGAGTAAACAGCTCCATCACCAGAAGCAGCTCCCCACTGTGCTCGAGATTAGATTTTGAGGACCTGCTCCAGACACTCCACTGCAGGCTGAGAAGAGAGACAATGTCCAGCAGAAACAAAACCCCACATCTTCCCAGGGGAAATAAACATTTGAGGCTGGAGGATACATGGTCTGTATCTTCCTGTCAGCGTTAAAACAGTGTGGTGGGGGAAGGCTTGCTCATCCCTGTGAGGATCTAAATTCCAAACATCTAGGGGTGAACAGCTTTCAGACTCAGGGTGGGGCAAACACCCTGCACTAAAAGCTAGTGGGCAGAAACTTACACAAATCATAGTTACCCTTGCTTGCCTCGCCTTGGGCACTCTCCAGCCTTACAACCTCCTTACACTATCCTGATGCCAGTCCCCTCCCAGGATATCTTCCATACAAGCATGGAAGCTGAGTGACCCTTCCAGCAGGAGGTTCCCTGTTGAAGTTAACTACAGCCCAGAGCATCCTCTGGTCCACTGACAGAAGACAGGGATGGCATCTTTGCATGCTGGCTACAGAGAGCAGAGCAGAAATACTACTGAAATGTTAGGTAGGTGTGCATATGCCAGCAGGCAGCTTTAGGCATATAGACAGTGAATAGGCCATAAGTACAAAAGACAGAAAATACAAACCCAGGTTGCTGTGGGAAGGCATTAGAAGACTATCAGAACCTACCATATGGGCTATGGGCTTTGGTACACAGACTGTGGTTGACTTCTTACTCCTGGGAAAACAGTTGAAATTCTGTTCTATGGTGAAACTAAAGTCTTAGTACCTGTTACCAGCCATGTAGGCAAGCCTAAACTTTCAGAAAAGTGTCAAGAGTTCAGTGTAAGAAAAGAGTCTCTTGTGTGAGGGGAAGTGATCTGAGACAGGAGAGTTTCTCCAAGGTTCAGATACCAGGTTAACAGATACAAAACCAAGACTCTAGCCTTTTATGACCATTCAGGTTCTTGCCATCAGGCCTTGCTCTGTATTCTTACCTTCATTAGTCCAGTTTGCAGCAGCCCCAGGACAGGGACAGGGGACAGGGATTTTCTTATCCACACTAGTCCAAATACACCAAAGTTAGTCTTGAAGGCTGATGCAGTTTTTTGATAGCAAACTGGAAAGGGTGGATCACATAAGGGTCACATTATTCAGGCAGATTCCTCAGCTGTAGTAATAATTCATCGTCTCTAGTCATCTCGATTCACTTCTATCAAGCAGGCTGGACATGAGCATAGAGATGTAAGTGCTGTGAGCTGGTAGCCTTTAAAGTACCAACAGGAGCAGAGCTTGAGTGTAAGCCTATACTTACCCTTTCCTGCCTGGAGAGCAAACTGCTGCACTCCAGGTAATGGCCAGAGATGGCCAACACACAGGGTGTATGAACAGGGACTTCAGGCAGAAGAACACACAGCCTAAAGTAAATAGACACTACGTATACATTTTCTGTTTTTACCATTTTATATAAAATTATTTATGGACTTAGAAAGTCAAATATAAGACTGCAGAAGGCCATGACGTGGATGATTTATTTTTAAAATTCATTTATTTCTTTACCCTCAGATTTTCTTCTTCCTCATTAGAGCACTGCTTTTTTCAGTTAAGTGTTCCCTCAAACCATTGCATTAATTTTCCTTGTGTCAAAATTCTCCCCTTTTAAAATTAAAAATATCAAGTTTGGTCATGCCTCTTTCCCTTACTCCAGGTTTGGTATCTTATTTTTTTCCTCTGATTCTTCCTTTTTCCCTTATTAAATGAGATATCTTGCCTCCTACTGATAAAGAAAGACTCTTGGAAGGAACAGACTTACTTGCTCTTAATATATACAAAGCTACAAATAAATGTAACAGCTATCTAAATAGAGATGACTTTTCCTGAAAAGTGCCTCATTAAGACTGTTCCTACTAATGGGAAGCTGCACATCAGAGAAATATAATCATGAGCTGTATAAGATGTACATACAAGCATTCTTACAAACACATCTGCTGCTTCTGAAGGTGACAAGGCACAGTGCCTCATGCTGACTTTTTACTGAGCTTACACCCTCCGCTATGTGCTTCTTTCACTCTTTTAGCAGTAGAGGATGTGGAGAAGCTTGTCTACAAAAGCAACACCAGAGACAGTATGAACCATAGCAAAGGCAGTGGGCGGATCAGGAAAAAGCCCTGCAAATAAAAAACACTACTTTAGTGAGATTTGACATTAAAAGAGATTGGTTGCTTTTGTTATTGGAAGACTGGAGAACCAGAGGGTCCCTTCTTTCTTTTTTTTTTAATTTTCTTTTTTTTAAAGCCCCAAGAGACAAGGGAAAGATGTATTTCAGAAACTAAATCCCTGGATTTCTCAAACCTAAAAGTGGGAACCTGCATCTCTCAAACAGGTGGCAAGCTGGAACTCAAGCAGAAACAACACTTGTATTTTAAAGTGAGAGTGATTAACCACTGGAAGAGGTTTTCCTGAGGAGGGACTAAATTAGCTTTCACTTGAAATCTTCATCTGAAGTCTGGCTACCCTTCAGAGAAAATCTTTGCCATACCAAACATGTTGAGTCAACTCAAAGAAGGTTGTAGTACAGCAATAAGTAGAGCCTGTGATAGCCAGTAGATTAAAATATTTAAGGAACCTTCTGGTCCGTAAGGTGTGTATGACTTTATGAAGCCAGGAGACAACAGTTCTTAAGAAATGCTTTGAGACTTGCTGTACACATTACCGGGTCTCCTCCGTAATCTCTGCAGAAGACATGAAAGTCCTCAGAAAGCTCTCTGGCTTTTGATAGGAGTGCTCAATTAAAGGAACTGAGAAGAAATTGATTCAGCAATGCATTGAAGAAGAGATGAAAGGAGTGTGGAAGAGTATGTGAAAATTAATCTAAGTGTAGAAAAACACCAGAAACAGTTTGAAATTAAATAACTGCAAGTACTTCTGAACTGCAGTTTCCTACAATAGAAAGAGGACTCAAATGTTCTGTTTGAAATGGGTTGTTTCCTGATGAAGGGGCTCAAATTAAGAAATAAATTTTAACTTCTTTATGTTAAAAAGTACTGTAGAAAACCTACAAAGAACTGGACAAGGGAAAAAAGATGATTCAGGCATTTTTATTGAAATTCTGTCCAACCTCCAACTATGGAGCAGAACTTTAAAAGATGTCAGAACCAAATGGCATCTCTTTATCTGAAGTCAGAAAAAGTCTTTATTTCTTCCTAAGCATAACTAAAACATGCCAGCCTGGACAAGCCATCAGCCTTTCGATAAAGCCCAGAAGGCTCTCCACCAAACACCACAAGGTATTTTCAAATAATGGACACACACAGTAAAGAGGAGAAAACTCATTAAAGTTAATTGGCCCACCTAGAGAGCCTTCTCTCTGCCAAGGGTTGCTTTTCTTTTTTTGACTTACAGAAATTAACTGGTAATGATCAAAGTCAAAACAGTTGAACTCTCAGGAAAATCTTCCAAATTGTTTATGTTCACCAGGTCTGAGGGAAAACTGGCATCTGAATGAGGAAGTAACTTGGATGCCATCGAACTGCAAGACTTCATTTTCCGAATTTAAAAAAAAAGAAAAAAAAAGCCAATTATTTTTAAAGGAATGTTTTTTAGAAATATTTTAGGAGAACTCTGAAGGAAGGTCTGATTTTTAGACCTGGCTGACATCAAGCAAATTGTTGATCCTGCAAAATTTCAGCTATGCACTTAGCTTTGTGCAAGTAAGCAGTTAGATTGAAATCAACAGGGTGAGCAAAGTAAACACACATCCTTCCCCAGAGCCACAGAGAAATCAGTGAATAAAACAAAGCATGTGCACGGGTTTGCAAGAATGAGATACCTTGATGGCCACCTGGACTTCCTGGTTTTCATGTTCACAAAAATATTCTAGCAAATACTTCTGGTAAAACCATCTACGATGGACTCAAGTGGCTTCAGTGGGTTCGGCACATTTACCATTGAAAGAACCCATGACATTTCTGTGGATTCTCACATGAGGAAGATGACTATTGTGCTTTCTTAAATGACAGCATTTAAAGACCATGTAATTCAAATCATAATAGCACTCAGAGGGGGTTCTTGCTCTTCACAGTGCAATTAACTGGGGGTTTTGGACCACAGCTGTTTTTAGAGTTCCCAAAGGTCAAGAGGAATGTCACGTGCAGGAGTGATTACAATGCTGTGATTTATAATCCTCTTCAGTCATCGGACCTGATCATCTCCTAGTGATTACTCAGTGTCAGCGGAGGCTGTGGAGAAGCCAGCAGCACAGACCTACACAAGAAGTGCTGCACTTCTCAGTAGTGATTCACACACCAAGCACAGAAAGCCTTCAAAAAAGCCTGCTGCAGATTTTGTCAACTGGAAAGATGGGCAGCATCCCTATGCTGCCTTGTTGGTGGTCTTCCTGCCACCCCTTCCCTGACCCTCCCCACTGTCCTGCCCTCAGGCTGTCAGCAGGGATGCCACAAAAGCCCCTTGGTTGGTACGATGGGCTGGGAACCTCATCAGTGGCTTTCCCAGAGCAAACCAAACCCCTTACACACCCACAGGATAACACAGCACCAGCCAAAGCACTGCACTCCTGACCCACCACAGGCACTGTGTCTCCTCCAGGGCCATACATCACCTGCTGCACCAGTGTGGGGGGATTGCAGCAAGCTCCACACAGGAGGCAAGTCCTGCTTGCTCCTCTCCCTGCCACCAGGCCCAGGGACTTCCTCCATCCACACAGAGACCAGGCAGTGTCAGCCGGCACCTCAAGACTCTCTGGGCACAGTACTGCATGCATGGGCCCAATAGTATTTTGTTGTGTACAAAGCCACTGCTCCCCATCCTCCCTGTCCCAGCCAAGCCACTCCTCCCATCATGGAACCTAAGCTGCAAAGCCAAGGTGCTGCAGAGAGACAAGCCCAGCCAGTGCTGTCTCCAACTCAGGTGGGCACCAGCACCTCCCAGCACAGAGATACCAAGTCATGGAATCATAGGATCACTTAGGTTGGAAAAGATCTTTACGATTATTGAAGCTGATCAAGGTGATGCACTTGTCCTTTGGGCACAGAGAAGAACACTCCTATGAGAATTTATGAAGTGACTTCAGCTCTGGCCTACCCATTTACCAGCAGCTGTGACACCCTTGACCTCTGCTACAGGCCATACACCCACACCTCTTTCTGGCATGCCACCAACATTTAAGCCCAGGTCTCAAGAGAAGTTCAAGCAGCTGAACTGGCAGCCTGCAGGGGCAACAGATGATGGTGGGGAAGTGCTTCTCAGGAGGTGGCAAATCAGGAGAGGGGCCAAGAGGGAAGGAGGAGGTGCAGCACCAGCACTCGCTGCCCAGGTCTCTCTGTGTATATCTAAGGACCATCAAATGGGCATTACTGTCAGTCAGCTCTCTCAGTCACTTGCAACTCCTGCAGACTGCAGCCCAAAGCCCAGCCTGTGACACAGTTAGATCTCTGGACAGCCCAAAGCATCCAAGTGTACATTGAACAAATATACACACAACTTTCAGAGCTAAATTTTAGGCCCATGGATCAGTAGTTGGCAGTTCTTTGCAGTTCTCTAACCAGAGAATAAAGTCTTCTTCAGCCACAGTGCAAATATCTCCCAACAGCTCCATGGGTATATCAAACCTGGGGACAGAAACTCTTTGCAGGTCTGTCTCCTGATCCACCCCATCACTTTTCTGAGAAGTTTCACGCAGTGCCAGTGCACAGAAATTTCTCTGTGCATGTTGAACATGGAAGAGTCATCACATCACATAGTCAGACACTACTGACCAGGAGGCCAGTCAGAGTTAGGAGCCCGAAGTTAAAGTCCACATGAACGAGTAGCTGAGCATGACCCAACATACCAGTTCCTCATCTTGCAACTCAGTATCTTGCATAAAAACCAAAGCCTTAGGGTCTGGAGTTTCTTTAAAACTACTTTTCCAGCCCAAGATTACATAGATTTTCCTTCCTGATGATAGTCCTCTTTTCTCTGGCTTGACTCCTAAGCTCCCCTAATGCAGCTCAGATGAATCTGACCAGCATCATGAGTGCACTACTTCTTTTTTTGTGTGTGTTTAGTTTATTTTCTCCCTTCTGGCTGGGCGTAGCTGTTATGTAATTTTTTTCATCAATATAGGGGATGGCATTATTTATAGGGGATTACGGGGATTACTAAAGAAAACCATTTGCACTTTACAGTCGCTGGTACAAATTGCAGTATCCTACCCTGCCTCATAGTTAGCAGGTTGGAGGACCAAACAATTTTGGTTTGATTCTCCTCAAGCATGATGACGTGGCACATGTCTTGTATCTATGCTTTGAGTGCACTGGTCACAGACCCGTATCCACCATCTGCTTCCAGTACTCCTCTGCAAACACACAAATTGTTTCAGGGCAGGAGGGAGGGATGTGTTTTGTTCCCTCTCCCAACATCCCTACAGGTCTCTGTGGCCCATACTTAGAGAACCTTTAGTCCTTTGGCACCCTCCTCCATCACACTTTTCACTCAGTGTGGTCTGCCATGACCATGGCTGCAACCACTTTTTGTTGAACAGGATGTTCAGCCCCATTCACCATTCCACCCCAGTGCTCTGGATCCTAGCACTTCTAAGGTGCCCACCTCCTTGACATTTAAGGAGTGAGTGTGTTTCTTTCACAACGTTCCCGCTCACCGAGCAAGAGAATGGGAGTGATGCCCGTGCATTAATAAGATAATAAACATCCTGCTCTTGATGTTCTCTTCAGTGATACATCTCGCAGGTACTAACGCATACAGATGGAACCAACTATATGTGACATGCTCATTCTTCTTGCCAAGTCCAAAAATCGGTGGAGCAGACAGTCTGCAAGTACACTGAGTATGCAACAAGCCGCTCCACTGCTGGTTCCTAGGTGAACTGTGAAAGTAAACTCAAAATTATAGCTACATCTCTCTACATGTAACCTTCACCTCAGCCATCAGTGGAAAACCAAGCTGCACTTACCTCATGACTACAGCCAGAAGCTCCATGAGACCCCTGAACATGGGTAGGCATTCTCCAAGGTGCACGAGCCACCATCTGTGCAGAAATGTCATGAGTCTGCATCAACAGCAGTTCAGAAGTCTGCAAACCCTGCTAAGGAGGCTAAAGGACTTCCCTTGGTAGGAAGCGCATCATAATGTTAGGATACATCTGCTCAGAGATGTACTCACACTCAGACACGGGCCTCTTACTGACTCAGTGGAGTCACACTATCCCTCAAATCCATCCTGAACATAAACACGCTGAAGATTTTACTACACCAGATTTTCTGGGTTGCCAGTTAGCCTTCTCCAAACCAGGCTGAGTTGGCAGCCTTAGCACAATGCAAAATAATAGGGATAAAAACTCTCACAGGTTTGCTCCCAGCATTGTTTCCCACTAAAAAATGCTTTTAGAATAGAAGGCAACCTTGAATACTCCAGAACTGGAATCTGTCAATGCATCACTCCCCTTCTTAATAAGAATTCAGTAAGTGGTGACTTTCCCACTGCTCAAATACCTGTGCATAGAGGAGCAGCTGTAGCCTAAGGTGGTCTACTAGGTTTTCAAAGGTCTGGTGAAGGAACACTAAGAAAGCAGCACACTACATAGCTCACAGAGAGCAACGTATTTTTTAAATCATCCATTAATGAAGCCGTTGGGAAAATGCATGTTTTGGCTCCATATGAATTCTCACTTTTATCCTATTTGTATGACTGAATCCTAGGAAAGGACACAATAATGATTCCCTTTTTAACTTTCCTTGTTCAGTTCCAGTGGGTGGAGGGACACAGCACCAGTCCCAACGAATTTATCAAGAATCTCATCTGCTGTAGCATGTGTTTTTCTAACAGCTCTTCAGTCAGATGTAAAGTGAAAATCATGCCAACAACAAAGTTTGAAATAAGTGAATCATAAAATCTAAAAGGCCAGTAAAAAGAACCTCACACTTTAAACAACAGTCATCATTTTTAAGCCCGTGACTACATGCCACGAGTTGAAAATACCTGGGGGGGGTTTGCCTTATGGTTCTCAAACGTGTCTGCTGGAGATCCTGGCATTACTGGAGAGATCCCAGGAACCTTCTGAGCAGAAGTGATGTGTGGCTGCCTGGTCACATCTGGCAAGAAACTTCTATGGCTCCTACATAGAAGTGCTGTAAAATTCTAAAGGTTTTCTTCATAACAGAGTGTAACAACTTACTGAACAGAAACTGATCTCATTAGGTGACAGGTGATGTGTTTCAGTGATCAAAGCCTAGATTCCACAGTCAGGAGCACATGAGTCATGTTGACTGTTGTTGCATTTCTAACTGCTCCTCACTTGACTTCCAAAGCAACGCATCCCTCTGCGTTTGTTGTACCCACCTCAGCCTGCAATTCCAACACCTTACTCCTAAACAGAAGTCTCACTGAAAGATGAGAGAGAGAGCCATTAAAACACTTAGCGACAGAAATATTCTGCTGACACAGGGGATCCTGAAATTCTTTCAGCTCGCTCTATCAACAAACAAGATTTTGACAGAGTAGTCAGAGGTACAGAAGGTGCACAGGCTCTGGGTCCGTGGGAGCAAATCACTGCATGCACAAACCTCCTGGGGTCAAGCCCATAGCCACACCGAGTGCTTTGCAAGCAGAGTGCTGAGTGCCTTGATGGCAGAGCCCCCAGTTGGATGAAGAAACCTTCAGAGCAAAAGATTCAGCTGAGAAACAGACAGATCAGGAAAAAGGAGTGATTGAAGACATACCTAAGATCGTTACCATAAAACCACTTGTGCTCATTTGTTTGCTGAAGGTTAAGACAGAGAAAACATTCCTGAGCCAGGAAAACTGCCAGTTGTTATTTTAATACTTACCCAACTCAGTGTTTCTCCACAATCCACAAACTAGAAACCCAGAATATTGAGGAGCATAAAACTACTTATTTTATACACTTTGGAACACAATCTAAGGATGGGCTGAAGACCTTCACTATCATATTCTTTAGTAAACAAAATTTAAAGTACTGGTATTCAAACAGCTTAGGCCTTTGGGAATATCAGTGGAGTTTGACATTTTAGGTATTTGGCCATGGTTTGGCTGCACAGACTCTTCTGTCTCTCCAGCAACACCACATACTGTCCTGAAATTTTACTCCTAGAGATCAAGAGCTGCTTACAGCTGAGTGGGACAGACCAGCTATTGACAATCAAAAAGGCAAACTCATCTGAAAGACATACTAAGGCTTCCCTTCCTCTGTGGGGACAATTTATGATAATTTGGGGTACAGTTACTTGCTTTCTTCCATGGCACAACTCAAATTGTTCAAATCCAGAACTGCTCAGCCCTTCAGAAGTACTCCAGTGTCCATTGCTGCATCTGAGAGAGAAGGCGCACACTGTTATGCATTAGCATCCCAAAATATCTAACTACCAGTCTGGGTGGCTGACTGGGCTGAACAAATTGCAAACCAAGGCTCCTTCCTTAGCCTCCCCCACCCCCTATTAAAAATAAAATAAAATAAAATTATGTTCATATTAGAAACTATCAATTATGAAGAAAATAGTACATCCAGTTGAGTGCCAGCTATTCAGCAGACCTTTTATAAATAAATCCTGCTGCTGAGAAAGCACCAGTGCTTAAGTAACCACGCACCAATCCGGCAAGCGTGGCTCTGCTTGTGACCGCAGCTTTCGGTGGTCAGTGTTTCTACCCCAAAGCCAAAGAAGACTTTCAGTCACCCCCCTTTGCACATTCAGTACTTCAGAAGCCAGGAAAACAGCCTTGGTAACATCTCCTTATGCCTTGTTTTGTGGCTGCTGGACCACTTTCTCCCAGAGCCAGCACTGCTGTATTTTGGGGGGTTCAGCTGAGACTCTGAGAGATGCGCTTCTGCTTATTTACTCTTGGGATGAGCAGGATTCAGAAGCCCAAGTCTTTTGCTCTTAACATCCATCAATCTTCAGTTAAGATCAGAAATGGGTTCCACAGAAAAGAGGGGCATGAATGTCTGACTGACCAAAAGTCTCAGTTCACAAAAAATAATGTCACGTATTTCATAATAAGCTGATGACCACATTTTTAATAGGCATTGAGAATTTTCCTGCTGAAAGCAGGCATCAAGCTAGAAACTGGAACAACTTAAATGAAGAATTTAATACTACGCTGACAGAAACTGAATAAAGACAAACATACATTTATATGTGTACCACCTCTGTTGACAATTTTCTTCATTTTGTGAAGCTGAAAGCTTATGTATTTTTCCTACTAAAATGAAATCTAAGGCCCAAAGCTCTAGCCAGAGGTAAAGGGAGTTTAAACTACAGGCCTATTCACTATTGAGTAAAACATGTTTTAAAGAATTATGCATTTCCTTTCTTGCAGTTTGCACCTTCTACGCTTTAAGTCTGCATTTTCAGCAGCACACCACAGAGGGCAGCTCAGAGAGCCCAACCCGTAGCACAGCCTTACAAATCTTCAGCTCCTCTTGGCTAAGCTCAGACGTGTCTGGAAGGAAGGTCTGTCCTATGCACAAAAATCATTGATAAGAAAAGCTCTGCCCAGAGCAGGCACCATTGCACAGAGAAACCACGTGATCGAAACTGGCAGCAACTACCCACAAAAAACCCCAAAAGCACACCTAATATTCATCCAGCTTTAATAAGTGTGCAGTGCATTCTCTATATTCTCCCTTTTTTTTTCCAGGAAAGAAAAGACGAAACGTTAAAGTCTGCTCTTAAAAGAAGAGTAGCTTTTAAAAAAATAAAAACCAGTGGGAGGGAGGGAACAGCCAAAGCCACAAACACATACATATTCACATCTACTAAGTAAAGATGTACAGAAAGAACACTTCCTCTTTCATTTTTCCAATTAATTTTTTCCTTAAAAAAGAAGACACGCAGAAGAAATCCTCATTTTTCTCCCACAAAGTTCTGTACCTAACAAGAAAAAAAAAAGCAACATCCCCCCTAAAAAATAAGCCAGCTGCCTTCACAAAAGAGAACAAACAGAAGTTGTGATGAAATAGCACACTAGAGAGCAGCTTGTCACAGGGCTCTGGGAATCTGCCCTTGGCCTCCCAACTGGCCTTCCCTTTTGCAATGCACAGCACTGGAGTGATGGAGATCATCCTCTCTGTCTAACAATATATCTGTGTCAACTTATCTGTTTCTATAGATATTGCACACACACTCCTCAGTTGGGAGGAATGGCCAGTGCATTCTTTCAGTAACACTGGGAAAATATGGAGATCCTCTGGAAACTACTGAATTTATGTCAGACCTGCAGAAGTTCATGCTACATTGAAGTCCTTCACATGTACTACCATTTCCCCCTTTTTAAAAAAGGGCAAAAGAAAGACAAAATAGACATTAAGACTTGTGTCCCAATGTTTTTCTCAGTTTGAGAAGTCCACTTGGGTCTAGTTGATGGTAAAACAAAGCATCTTTTATTTGTCTGTTGATATAAAAGCATGGTTATTCTCTAACCTGCCACCTGGAAGTTTCTGGCCTTTTCAATAGAGAGTAATTTTTTACCTGTACTTTGAACAGAGTTATTACCTTACAGAAAGAGGTATGATGTGTCTTTTGGCAGGGTAAATTATTTTTTCTTGTAGCTTTTCTGCTTTTAAAAAATGAGTCAAGGTTTATTTTTAATCATGCTTTTATTACCTTTTCCCAAAAACAAGCAAAAAAACCACTCCAACAAATCACATCCTATACTGCTATATTCACACTGTAGACTTCTTAATCTCTTATGTAAATATACATTTTCTTAAGTAGTTTTTCTTTAGAAAATAATGCTATTTTTAGCATTCTGATTACTGATAAATCTTCATTATCAACGTAGTGTCCTAAGAGAAAAGAAAATATCACAGTTGGAAAATATCAAGATGAGCACATGGATAAATTGTGTTCAAATTATTTGAAACAAAAAGAAACCTCAAATGTTACAATAACTTCAGACAGCATACTGTACTACACATATATTATAGCAAAACCTGATTATTTTTGATGAGCATTAGTTATCACAACTGTCTTGCAAAGCAGGAATTAAAAAAAAAAAAGTTTCAAACACACATTCACTTCTTCTTGGCAATCAGTTTGTCTTCAGAGTTGTCTGGGATTATGCCACTGCATTCTTCTGTCTTTGATAGGGGTTGCTTTACAAAAGTACTTCTAATTACATCAATATCACGTCCTAAATGATCCATCATGGTCGTTACAATCGAAGGTGAGCCCTCTAAGTCTATCAAAAAATACCTGCAATGAGAAACATACACACAATGATAATAAAAAACCCCCCTGTATTGCAGCAACTTTAATATAAGCAGCTGTTCAGTGGGATTTCTTAAAAAAAACTTTGTTTTTTCTTGCATTTAGGTACCAGATTTGTTTTAAATAAAAGCACAGTATTATCTTGATTTCAAAGAAGAAAAGTTCAATTGAAGCCTGAACTTTTCTTGGCTGTACTGCACTGCTTTCCCAAGGTGACTGAAGACAGCTTAACCTTCCTGTGCCAGCTCCATTTATCTCCAAAACTTGATCTGAACAGTCTTTGAAAAAAGGTAACGTGGCACATCCATTTCAATTACATCATGCATGCTGCTTCTCCAAATTCACCAAATTGTTTCTTTGGCAAACAGATGCCAGCACGACATCTCAGGCTTATATACATACAAATACATTTCTTCCTTTAAAACAAAGACAAAACATCAAAAGAAACCAAAGGAGATGGACTTATCCCAAATGAGGGCAGAAGCTGAACCCACACACAGGCAATGCTCACTTGTGAAGTTGGAACATGACGACCACACTGTCATGCTGACTTGGCAGGACTGAAAAGGTATTTCTTACCTCCACTGCTCCAGGTCAGCACTTTGTGTCCACCACACAGATATCTTTGACATCCATTAAGAAAAAGCCGACCGCCTACCTAGGGGAAGGAGAACGTTGCTCCCCATTAATATCTTAGGTCACCAAGGTCACTGCTGCAATAAACTCCTTTGCTGAAGAACTGAACCTTTTTTGTGAGCTCAACTGGAATTCTGCAAGAAGCAAATGCACTGATGCAAAAAATGAGGATGAGTGATCTCTCCTCCCTTGAAATAGGGAGTTCTTTACAGCCACCTGAAAGGAGGTTGTAGGGAGGTGGGTATTAGCCTCTTCTCTGAAGGAGGATGATAGGACTAGACGAAATGGCCCGAAGTTGCACCAGGGGAGATTTAGTCTAGATTGGGAAAAATTTCTTTACTGACAAGAGTAGTTAGGTGCTCGAAAGGGCTGCCCAGGGAGGTGGTGGAGTATTTCTACGGTGGGGCATGCTGGAGTATTCCAGTACCCCTGAAAGTATTTAAAAACCATAGATGAGGCACTTCAGGACATGCTCTAGCATGCATGGTGATATAGATAAATATACCTTATTTTGCAGGGGGGTGAAACTTTGACAGTTGGATGTGGTGATCTGAGAGGTCTTTTCCAACCATGACAATTCTGTGGTTCAGTGAAATGCTGGGAAAGAACCAGCACTGTGAATGGAGCTTTTATATTGCTTTGTCTGCATTTGGAACCACACTAACTATATAGTAAAAAGACACCATAACAGTCTCATAAATCCCACTGTAGGGAGTAAACCACTCACCTAATTTCCAAGTCTAGCAGTAATTTATAGGTTGAACATAAAGCACAGAACTCCCCATCTAGCTATTTAATTTTAATCTTCACAAGTTCTCTTAGCAAAGCTCCTCTGTCTTCCTAGTCCACTCAAGCCCACCTCCTCATGAAGCATCAGTATAACCTGACAGTGATATCCCTACAATGAAGTCACATTACTCAAGCAGGATCAAGCAACCCAGTTTGATTTAAAAACTGTGCTTAACAGAAAGGAATTTGTTCTGCAAGAGGTGTGGACTAAGTCACCTATAGTACGAGCATCACACTTCACAGTCCACCTTCATAAAGGTTATCAAGACCAGAAGATTAACTCTGTGTCCAAACAGGAAATACAGGAGCATGGTGTCAGGAACAACACACACTCTCATTGTCTTCATGCTGCATGCAGTTCACTTTCATCCAATTAAATGCATTCATCAAAAATATTACAAAGAGAACAGACCTATCAGGCCAGAAATTACTCAAGCAGTGCATGCTGGATTGCTGCACAGGGGTGGAATCCAACCACAGAAAATACAGCAAACTTTTCCTTAGCCGGGTCTCTTAATCCTGAAGAACCTTAATAGCCACAATTCAGCTCTGAAGTATTTTTTAGAAAGACCAGAGCGAAACACTGAATTGTTGTATGTGAAGGGTTCAATAGAAAAAAGATCTCCCTGCAGCCTGTACTGAAGCAATGAGTCCTCCAGAAGAGATGCCCAGCTGGCACAGGCTGTGGCCGAGCATCACTGAAGCCAGGGGACCAGTGCCAGGTCACGTCAGTGAAGGTGCTGCTCCTCTGACTGCAGCAGGGCTGCTGATACAGGAATAACATGCCTCATGAAGGATTTAGAGGAACTCTGGTGGGCTCAGAGCTCTTCACAAATCCTCACAGGCTTCAATGGGGAACAGGACTGAGCTGAACATATTTGGAAAACTGATCTGCCTACTGTTTTCTGGTCTCTAGAATGAAGAGATGCTAGCCAGTAAAAAGTGTGGGGAATTCAACAAATTTTAAGCTTGGACTTCTTTGTAAATACTGCAAAGCAACATCTGAAGGATGCATATCCCTTAAAATGGGAATGTCGTATTTTCTGTTAAAACCTTTAAAAGCCACTGGTAAATTTAACAGATGACACTTAACTCTTCTCCTTGGGAAGAAAGCTTTCCAAACCCTCTCACAATTGCAGCTAAAAGGACGAAGGATGGAGGAAGAAATTCTTGCTGGAGGATCCACCACCCCTCTCATTCCCTCTTCCCTTAGCAGGATTATTTGTTTGTATTCCAAGCGGTGCTCTCTGCAGCACTGTTTTAGTCCCACCGTTTCTTGAGCATTTTATTTCATTTCTGCTTGCAAGTCGTATGCTGCTTTTCATTGTGCTCCTGAAACGGCAATAGCTTTTTTTTTTTTTCTCTCCAAAGGCTGCTTTGCAACTTTGTGCTTTCTCTCACGTTAGCAAAGAGTGGAAATTTCCACTGACGCACTGTTGATAACTGAAGGAGAAGGGGGGGATGGGAGGATGAGCTGTTGCAGCATATCTTTATGACTCCTCGCAGAATAGGTGTTTTATCTGAGGATACCAAATAGCAGCAACTGGGGACAATGCGAATTTTTAAAAACAACCATCACTCTTCAACGTTAACAGGCGATGAGTGCCTTTCTGTGCCAAAAAAGAGAGAAGGAAGAGTGCCAGTGTACAAAAACATTACTTCATTAAAGAAGAAGAAACTAATGGCTACAAAAGCAATAGCCAACTAAAATTGATAATGCGACCCCTGAAGAAATCAGGAACCCCTTCCCCCCCAAATGATTTAAATCAATTGTCACGAGACTCTGGGGTTTTTTAAACGCAATAAGGCACGCAGCAACCTTAACTTTAGGCAGTGATCTATGACCCAATACACAATGTTTTAGCTACTGTTTGTGTAGTAAACAAAACCAAATCCCAGTGAGGCTTAAAGATAAGGAAAAATACAGGAATGCAGGAGAGAAACCACCTCATTTTTGCAAGCAGAAATGCAAAAGGATTTGGGCTCTCTAGAAGTCAACCGAGTCATCAGGGGAGAAATGCAGGAAAATTCCACTGATTCACTATGAGACCACAGTTATTTTTGTCATCCTGTTCAACTGTAAATAGAAGGATGATTTAAATACAGGCAAGCAGACTGAAACATATTAATGCATTAACAGATTTTTTAAAAAACATGTGATCTCAAAAAAAGGAGAACAAGTCTTTGCATATGAGGGGGGGTAAAAAAAAAACAAAAAAAAAACCAAAAAAAAAAAAGGAGTATCCTTTTTAACATAGTCAAGCCTTAAATTGTTTTAACCTTGAGTCCTAAGGATACTCAAATATTTTGCTTTCAAATGGACAGTCTCGGACTTCAAAGAACCCAGAAAAAATCACGAGTCAAAAATCACTTTTAATTCCTCCTAGAATATTATTCTGTCTACCTGAGGAGCCAAGGAAAAAGCACAAGTACTGTGGATTTGGAACAGGCTGTGTAGTCCCTCGATTGTGCCTAAAAAATGTCTGTATGCTTAAATTGTTCCTTTACATAGTAGCCATCAGTCTGTACAACGTTTCCCAGTGGGGAGCTGGAAGATAGAATGAAAAGCACATTTTCTGAAAAACAGGTAAAGGTAAAGCATCGAACAGGGAAACAGGGAACCACCTGGAGTAAAGCAAGCTGCAGCATTCACATGAAATCAGCTGCACATTTGTTCCCATTAAGGTAATCCTATATAAATGAAATTGTTTTGCTACCTGAGTGATGAGAACTTTCAGAGCACCATGTTGCTCTGAAGAGAGATAATTTACTTTTTTTCTGACTGTGGTGGTAGCTACCCTTCCTCATCAAGACAGGCAGGCCAGTTCATACTCAGAAGGATTATCATTTTGTGTCACTTTTAGTTTTTAGAAAAACAGCATGGAACAGATGGACAGTCCTTGAAAAATTGCAAGGACAGCAACTGGGAAGTACCAGATCAAAACCAAAAGCTGGTACCTTAGAAACTAGACTGTGCCACAGCAATTATGCAAATAATCTATAATGAGCAAGTACGTTGGAGAAAAATACATTTTACCATCTAAAGCCTTTAGAAATTTAATTTGTCAAATTCTGTATGTAGATGTCTGTCATTAGGCTAATTAAATAACGAAAAGACATTTTGCAGCACTGCAGAAAGATAAGAAAAATACTGTTACACTGAAGAAAAAAAAACAACAAAAAAACAACAGCCAACCAAACAACACAAGCCTGACATATTAGGAGTATGAAAAGTCACGCTTAGTGGGCATCATTTGAAAAGTTGGCAAAATTGTTATGAGCAGGACTGAAATTACACAGCAAGCATTAGTACTTCTCTGTGTTCTGTAAAATTCACAGCTTAAACCCCATCAAAACGGTGACTGCCATCCCACCAAGCCCACTATTTAAGGGTGGCCACCACATTTAATTAATGTACTTGTGTGAGGATGCAAGAGAATTTAGTGCATCAGTAAATCATATTGGCACTTCAGTGTCTCCAAATATTGCATGGTGCCAATTCTTCTGAAAAGCACCAAAACTGCAAATTGCACCACTACAAATAAGGTGAAGGGGAAAAAAAAAACATTTCAGGGCTCTGATATTGGAGGCACATGCACACTTACATGCATGTACATGTGGACAAAAGCATTTTAAAGAAAAGTAATGGCTCAACTCATCAATGAAGAAAGCCCCATCTAGTGGAAGATGACAATTAATTTAGCAGAAAATACTACAAACGTGTATGATACTCAAATATTAAATTTTTTTGTTTGTTTTGTTCTCATCCAAGGGCAAAACAGACCTAGAATTCCTGGTTTTGCTGAAAACAGATCAAAATGTTTTTAAATGTGAAAAGAAAAAAACAATACAGGTTGTACATTAGCTATAAATTTACTTTGGTGGTTTTACGGAAAGCTCGGCACCTCTTTCATCTGTTTTTTCTTTGCAACCTCTTTGGTTTTCAACAGCCATGAAGAACAACAAGAGAGTTTACCTGAGTGAAGCTAAGCATGTTGGTACATTTATCTACAGGATTAAGTCCCTTAACTATGCAATAGGTTCTGTTTTACACGGGTCTGGGAAGAAGAGAAATTAAAACTTGAAAATACTCCAGAGAAGAGTACTGATGGGCAACTATTTTTTTATTCCTACAAATAAAGGTAATAAAATTGTATCCAGACAGAGTAGATTATTGGAAGACACTTCAGCATCTCTTATCAACACAGAATACTATTCTGACACAAGCTGCTTGTTTAAAAGTAAGTTAAGTACAATTCCTAGGCTCAGATACTTTATGAAAAGAGGAAGAGTTTGAATGTGTGATATAATTCACATAGATATGTTTTCAAAATATTCAAATGTCTTAGACTTGATGCTTGATTACTGAAATACTCTTAATAGCTATTTATTTCTTGTGCATTGGGGCACTGAGTCACCAAGAAATGGGAGTAAGACCCCTGCTCCTGAGCACGTGCTTTGGCAAAGTTACATCATGTGCCATATAATGAAGGCAAAACACAAGGTGCTCATATCCAGAGGAGGTAGGAGTGATTTGTGAGAAGGCCAGGACAGCCTCCAAGCCTTTCCCACCATCGCAGAGAGGAAGCCAGAACCAAAGCTTGATGCTCCCAGCTCCTGGGGAGTGACTGCAGCACTGCAGGGCCTGGCAGCCAAGTTGAGCTCATCGTGTTGTTCCCTTGGGAAAGGACCTTCTTGCCTTAGCATTTTCCCCCATCACACAA
This sequence comes from Phaethornis superciliosus, assembly GCA_023637945.1. NCBI lineage: Eukaryota > Metazoa > Chordata > Aves > Apodiformes > Trochilidae > Phaethornis > Phaethornis superciliosus. Next base: position 106,119,506 of record JAJQWJ010000001.1, on the reverse strand, counting down.
ACAAGCCCACAGCACAACTAACACTGGATTTCGTGATTCCTGATCCCATTAGATGCTCTCAGTATATACCCCGTGCTCCTCAGCGGACCCTGGCAATCACCACGGTCCCTGTGCACCTCCTACAGAAAATTCCCCATGCGCCTGCTAAGCTCCCAAAATACAACTCGGCGAGAACAAAAGTAAGACCTGAGGAGTTTGCTATTTCAGAGAGCAAGTGGGCTGATGAGGTAACTGTGAGAGAACAGCAAAACAGAAAGATTAAGAGACAAGCAAACAAATAACAAAAGAAAACTGCCATCTTTTCAAAATCAAATTTGAAAGGAAAAAAAAAAAACAAGGCAAAGCAAAACTGTCAAACAGAAGATAGGACTTGTTATGAATAATCAGAATTACACACAGTTTAGCTGGTGAACACACAAATAAATGAAATAATAACAATGTGGGGAGAAAGGTCCAATGCATTACTGTATTACAGGTGGATTTAATAGAGGAAAGTATACACATACACAAAGTAGAAGAGTAAGGCCACAGTGGTCTATAAATTCATAAAACTGCACTAAATCAAAGCACTGACCAGGCCTATGTATATCATCTTTTCTACAACAAAGATAACAACAAAAAGAATGGAAGTAACATTAGGGGGGGAAGCAGGGGGAGGGGAAAGGTGCTGGCAGGCTGTGGGAATAAAAACACTAACAACAAATTTCTCGGGGCTAGCAAGATATCCAGTATTCAAAACACAGCCTACACTTGGTTGCTTTCTTCTCCCCAAAGCCCCTGGCCATAGCTCCTTCCAGTTTAATAGACTCCCAGTCTTCAAAAAGTTTGAGCCATTACCTTCCCAAACAAGTTTCTGAATCTTATTTTTTTGAGAGATCGGTTTTGCAGCCACCGTTGTACCACCTCCCCTAAAGTAAAAATACCCTGCATACCAAACATGTCCCCCAATGCTCTTCCTTTATCTGATGCCCTGAAGCATGAAGTGTCACAAGCTTATGATTAAGGCATAGCCTGACATGGCCAAAGAAAACAGGTACACCACAAAGTGCAAACCCACAGACTGCGCTACTGAGATCTATCATTTTACAAGCAGTTGCAATATTCTCCAGTTTAACACTGACCAAATATGCAGCTATGGCTCTGCAATGTCATCACTCAGGCCCAGTCTGTACCCTTTATTTAAAAGCTGCTTTGAGGGATTTCAATGTTTCTGTATTATCTTAAACAATCAACAAGTTCAGAATTTAACATTCCTTGAATTCAAATGCTAGTACACACCTTATTTAAATCAGTTCACTTTTGTTTGTTCCAGAAATAAGCACCTCCTGACACATGTAATAGAGTCTTTTTTAAAAAATGCACCATGATAAAAACAATTTAAATGCAATTCATTAGACATCATAAACAAGCAGTGGCTAGTTGAATGAATATTTGGCACAAACCTATGGCCCATTAGGAGATAAAGCTGGGAATCATTTACATTCTTTCACTGTTTTTTCATAAGTACGGTGGCCATGGGCAAGTCACACACGCTCAATGCCTCAACAAAATTTACATACCTAACCCATACTGGCATAAACATGCCCTTGTTACATTTTATTAATCTAACGTTCTACTATGGCAACTAATACTGCAACAGTGAATTAGTAGCTAATTCAACTCCAGTTTAAAATATAAGTAAACCAGTGATTTAGAAGCTTGATTCCTCAGACATATCCACACAGTTCCTGAAGCATACTATTTTCATAATTACTTCCATGCAAAAGCTGTCAGTATAAGGTCTCTAAAAAGGGAGTGCTTTCTGTCAAAAGAGATACATTTAAGAGAAAGACCTAAATTTATTTAAATATACCCTCAATGCACAGGCACAACCTGCTCAGTGCATATAATTTCCTAAGAAGATGGAAGTCAATTGTATGTATATATGTATGAACTGAGGTCTTCAAAGCTGCTTGAGAGAGTAAAACTGCCCGTTCCAGTGACAGCTGTGGGTTACAATCCTCTGTGTCAGGTTTTGAAATAAATCTCAACTTTACAGATAAACTGTTAGTAAAATTCTCATTCTCTGTAAAGTCTCCTGGATATTCTTAAATTAGTAACATGCCTGTAAATATACATCCAAGACAGCAGTAGATTTGACTCAGATGATGACAAAGTATTAAGGAGACAACTATCCTTCCTATTGACCCATGAACATAAATTTTCCAGCTTAATTCCACAATGTTGAGTAAAGATACTACCGCAACCTGGTTAAGCCCAGCAGTAGCTTTGCCATGCACGTCACGCTTGTGTGTGTTTTCACTGTCAATCACTCAGTTTTATGATTTGCTGTATATAAAGACCTGAATTGCAGTTTAACATGGAGTTAACTAAATAAAGACAACATACAGCAAAAGCCTGTGAGATGAATGACTACCAGGCATACCACAGAGCACGTCTCAGTTGACCTGTGAATATCTGATGCTGCCCAACTGACAGCCCTTGATTTGAGGTTAAGAGCCACAGCCTGGATAGCACTGGGAGTTTTGTAAGGGAGCAAAGTTATGCTCACTACACTGGTGAGAAAGATTGCTTTACTCTGGTTTGGGGTGGTCTTCAAGCAAACACCCCACAGAGGCTGGGGAATTCCATGCCACGCTGAGTGGTTGGTTCGGTCACTAGGACAAGAGCTGGAACACTGCTGTGACCTGTGCCTCCCTGCTACAGCTACTATATTTCACTAATTTTCCTAAGATTTGTTGCTACAAGTATTGTGTCCCACTAATATTCTATAATTCACCATCCAGGATGCCAAAGTAACAGATTCAGCATACATCCTGATTCTCCACCTATTTACATACTATTGGAAATTAAATTAGCTGAAGATCTGCTAAGAATCACAGAACAATAAAATGTAATATTTCAAAAGCAAACAACAAAAAAACAAACATAAAAAAGCCCCAAAAATTAAAAGCTTTGAAAGATTAAACACTCTCTGTGCCAGACCCCACCCTTACACACAGTATCATTTGCACTCTTACAGAAGTCCTTTCAGTTACCTAGAGAAAGCAACAACTACAGAAAAGGTGACACATTCTGTACTACTTAAGACACCACCCTACGCCATCTTTCTAAGATAGGGAACACAGAATTAAAAACTAGCTATGAAGGAGAAAAGACTTTAGGATTTCCTAGTAAGTACAAGTGTGTGTTCAGTTTAGTGAGATATCTTGAAAACCTTTTTTTAAAAAAAAAACTTTGTCCTGTTTAAAAAAAAAAAGATTGCTTTTTACAGATGCTGTAACGTAGAGCTGACTGAATTTATAAGGTTGATCAAGTACTGACTTTTCACTTGGTATTCCTAGATCATGTTTAATATATTGAGTAACTTATTGTCCAGACTATATAAAATATTGAGTGGTATACCAGGAATCTTCCATAACCATATACTTAACTGCAATCTCCCCAGAAAAATCTACAGAAGCACAATTTTTTCACAGAACTTCCCCTTGTAATATCTTCTGTATTCTGAATTTGAGTTCTCCATTTAGAAGCACACAAACAACTATTTCCTGTAATACCTTCTCTCTGTCACTTCTTTTCAAGAAGCTGAGAAATTTAGGGGAGAGAACTGTGATACTCAAATACAGATGAACCCAATCGAGGGCGAGCAGGATGACTGCTACGTATTTAGAGACACTTGAACTGGGAGATGGACTGGGAAGAAACAGTGATGGTGACATGAATCTAATGGTGGCTTCTTGCCCATATTGCAAGACACAATTATTTTCTACTAAAAACTTGCCTCACTCAAAACAGAAAATAAGCTTGCTTTGAGAACTCTTCTTTGCAGAGGGGTACAGTCTACAGATGCCCTCATTCTGCTATTAGGTATACACTCATTTTAGGTATACACTCATATTACGTATATACTCATTGCTACAGCAAAAGAATTAAGCTACTCTGAAAGATCCCCTGGAGAAATGGCTTCTGTTCCTCTCTGCAACATAGCTCTTGTGATGCTTGCTACTTGTCTTCTCCTGCCCTGCTTTCCCTGATGAAGAACCCAAGACCAGATCTACGGAAGTACTGGCACCCAAGCCAAGTGAAAACTGTCACTGGAACTGGTGAAACAGAGTGCTAAGTGCTCTAGAAAAAAAAAATACCTAGAATCTAAAAGTCTCAGTTGCAGCACCCAAGATTAGTGAACCTTAGTTCCCCTGCCTTAGCTCTCCACCTGCTCAAGGAGAGTAACACTTGCTCCTTGTTCTGCTGAAGCCACCAAAAAGATTTCAATTTCTCTAAAATGCTTCTGTTCCAACAGAAGAATGAGGTAATTAGTCATTCTGTCTTGAGACAAGGCTTTGATTAGCTCCCATGTGTAGGCAACAATTCCTAAAACACAAAAATGGCAGGACCAAGCCATGTTTTGAAGGACACCAAGGAGCAGGAGTGAAAGACAAGAGATGGCCAGACCACCATTGCTTTCAGTTAAGTAACAGACACATGGTGGAGAATTCCTCCCCTGTCTTTTCTCCCAGTCTGCTTTAACTGGCACCTGCCACCACTCCCACTTTACAGGAGAATGAAGAGGTCCTCAGAAGAGGGAGTGAAACCCTGAGTCACTCCAGCGGAGAAGATCCAAGAAGGGCTTCATGAAAGTTGCACCTCTGGGGTCCCCTCGCCTTCCTTCATGCCAAACACCCCTTGAGGAAGACAGTGGGTAGGCAGGTTGGGCCACCATCCCACCACAGCCCGGTTGCCTTGGAGGGAGCAGGAGGAGTGAGTTGTTAATTGTTATTTGGATTAGGGCCGGCAGCCCCAGTGCACTGCGGCGTTGCCTAGCAACATTCCTCAGTCCCTGCATGGAGAGCCAGCATCCATTTTGGAAGTAGCCTCGAAGAGCAACAGCAACACCAGAGTAAGCGAGCAGGGGCTGCCATCTACAGCACCTTCCCCCTGCACTGTGGGGGAAGCCCCACATCTGAGATGCCGACTGACGGCCTCGTTTACATTCATCATCCTTCCCATAAAGCCATCTTTAACGTCCTTAGCAAAAAATCTGGATCAGAAACACAAGGCAGTCTTACAGTGTACACATGGTAGTTAACGTTTAGCTCAGATGCATCAGAGAAAAAAGAATCAGTCCTGCCAACTGGCAGGCAGGGGATTAAGTATGACTTTTATCAGTAAACAGCCTGACTGGCTTGGAAAACAGTTACGTAAAAATGACATCATAAAATCACATTGTGTATGTTGGAAAAATAGTTCTGCAGGCCTGGACTCTGGCTACTTGTATCAGGATGACTAAATGCTAAAGAAAAGCCCACACCACAGAATACAAAGGACACAAAACACTTGGAAGCTGAATACAGGCATGCACAAACAGCCATACAACACATTACAGAGATCACTGACATTACAAAAAGCACAGGGAAGACCAAACGATGAGTTACTTATGTACGTTTTAAAGGAGCATTTAAAGGACTTTAAGGAAAAACACATTATGCGTACCCTCCTCGTCTGTGGCGCTCCTTGTGCTTGGTGATTTTGTAAGGCAGAGCCCTTTCTCCCAGGTTTTCTAGGTTCCTCACAACAGCTCCTCTCTCCATAAGAGCCTCAACGGTGCGCTTCAGCACAGCCGCAGTCTCAGGCTTTAAAAGAAAAAGGAAAAAAATGAACGTGGGGAATGTACACAAATCTATTATTCTTATTATATTATTAGGAGAGACACCAGAACTTGCACAGCCCAGCACTGGCAGAGATGTATCTATAAACCTGAGAGGGCAAAGTGGAAGGAGAAACAGACATCCTCCTAAGGAAAAACATTTTCTGAGAACAGCCAGTTTCTCTGTGAATTACAGCAACAGCAAAGTTTCCACCAATTCTGGAAGTCGGTCCCCAACAACAACAGGAAAAAGGAAATAGTTAATGGATTTAACTCACCTGGTGTCACTCTGGCTGACCCTTGCACAGGTGTAAGTAAATCTATGTGGCAAAGAGCCATTATGAATTTGTCTGCAGCAGTTTTCAGGTCCCTGGACCATCAATGCTCATTAATATTGTTCACCACAACATTTAGGGGCAACAGTGAAGGGAGACCATTAATCCATGGCTTGCTGCAGAGACAACCAGCACCACATTCATCTTACGTTGTCATTTCAACTGCACGTGCCTAATAGTTATTTGGGCCCTTGGCTAAATCACCACACATCTCATTACTTTTGCATAGCCCACATCCCAGCCTTTTTAAGACTTAAGGAACTGTCGTGCAGTAATTAGACTAACATGCAGAGATTACACTCCTCAGAAAAACAAGTTTGAAGGACAGGCAGCCAAAAAACAGTAGGTAAAACAGATGCAACGTTTTCTTGCTCACTGCGTATCTGGGCTCTTTAGAGTGCTGAATCACTTCAGTAATGACACTCAACAATATCTATGAAAATGTTAATAAAGTACAAATTAAAAGGTCTTGAAAAACAGCTGCAAACTTACACAGTCTCAGCAACAAGAATTATTTTAAGAAAATAAAAATCTACAGAGAAGGAAAACTAAACTGAACACAAACAAAACTGCGTAGATTTCTTCTGCCTTCCTTGCAACATTTTACAGAAGATATATTCCCAAGTCTATTTATCCAGTAAGATGGCAGCAGCCAGAAATGGAAAAGTAATGAAAGAGCTGATTTTCAGCTTTATTCAGATTTTACTTTGTTAAATCAGACCACCACAATAATGTCACTGGCCCTTCTCAGACAGAAAAAAAACTTTGTGTAAGCCTTCAATCACCTCCAAGGAGGCAGAGATATACAACCTGAAGAAAAAGGATTGACTAATGTCCAGATCCCTCAATGGAAATTGTTGGAAAAAGGCAGCACCAAAATCTCAGAGCATGGAGTGCATGTTCTGGCATGTGAAATTCCTTTGGCTTTCCTGAGGACACAAGGTGATATGAAAGAGCCTTCAAATGCAGAGCAGAGATGTTCAACAAATGACATTTTGCAATATTGACGGCTCTTTGAAAGACCTGAAGTACAGAGGGTCTGAAACATTTTGAAGTAGCCCTTGCTTCCATGGGCATACTGTCCTGCGGCAGTCAAGAATCAGTCATGGGATCACGCCTACTGCTCCTCACTATCAGGCAGAAATTTGTCCTCCACTCTCCAGCTGCACAAACTGTTTGGGAAATTTATTCTCAACACAAAGAGTTTAAACAGTTACAAGGTCAGCAAAAATGCCTTGACTTTTTTCCACCATATGTTTAGATCGTGTTGGAAAACAATTACAGGGACCAGACAACAATGTTCGTAAGTGCCAAAATTCTTCAATGCATTACAACTATTGTTTCTCACAAGAGACAAATATTAAAAGTATCTCGTCAGAGTGTGAAAAGTTAGGATGAGGGGATTAAGAGATTTTATGTATTACACTACATGAATTTAAATAATATTTTAGCTCAAAATCAGGAACATCACTATTTTACTGTTGACTTAGGATACCAACCTCCATTACCACTCACTAGATTTTCTAATAAGCACCTGTCAAAGCTTAGGATCTCCTTCACTAAAACATTTGCAGAACTAAACAAGTCTCCTTTCAACTCCCTTTGTCTGCTTGCAACAAAGCAAGCCATTCCCACAAGTGTTACAGGAGACTGAATTTCTGAGATTTCCAAAACTTGTTTGAGCTTACCTGTAACAAAACTAACGTGTTTAAAAGTTACAAAGGAGAGGCTGGCAGAAGGACAGGGAAATAGTATACAGCTCTTTGTGTGAAGAATAGCATAAAACCAATTCTGTAAATTCATGTAGGCACTCACATGTTGATGCTACAGATTATAATGCTGACCAGCTGCTGATGCTGACTTGTTAATACTTCTATTCCCCCTTTTAAACCTAAAGTACACTTCTGCATATTAGATTTAAATACCAAGGACTATCACATCAACAAAAAGATTTTCTTCCAAGACTGGATTCTTAAGTCAGCTTTATATGGTCATATTTTGCATCTCTTTTCATCCTCTAGTATGTCTGACAACTACCTCCAAGCAGTCAGATGCAGTCTTTTCTCTCTCCACAAACCTAAGGAGAACAAGCAAATACTATCAGAGAAGAAGCAGGAAGCAGCAGCTACAGCATGATTCTCCCTCAGTATATTAAGCAATACTCAAGGAGTGGGAAGGGTGACTGAAATCTGTTGGCTGAGATGAAAGGATTGGAGGGTGAGAAGCAGAATCAAGGAAAGCCAACTAAGGAGATTGAGCAGTGTCTTTACAGTAATGCCAAAAACTAGGAGGGAGCATAATCTCTTAGTCTGCATCACACCCATGTGTTTTTCTGACATAGCGAGAAGTGTTCATTCAAACTTCTGCTATTGGAGAAACAATACCAGACAGAGAAAGCTAGCAGCTCTGCTTTATTTGACTCCATCTCTCACAGTCCACAAATGCCAAACCAGAAGGGTATAGAGGGTAGCAGAAGCTCTTAAGACTTTCCCCCTGAAGATTTTCTACCCAAGCTTCTTATGGGTGCTTTAGACTCACATGGCACAAAGGTGACACAAGCTGGCCCACACTCTAGAGGGGGTTCATTCTGCTTCCATCAACAAAGGATCTCAGTACCCAAACCCACCTAAATCAGGAGCTATTGGGGAGACACTCTCATTTGTCATGAAGCAGCACCTCCATGCAGACAAGCCAAAAACTAGGGTAGCAGAACTGCTAGTGATATCCAGAGTTTAATGATGTAAGAACTATACCAGAAATTTGTCTTTGAAAAAAGACAAAAATAACTGAGTTTGTGAAGCAAACTAGAAGATTTTGCCTTTTAAACAAATATCTGACACCAACCATTAGGATCTCACCCCCATTAGAGAGGAAAATGAGCAGAAAGGACATATAACCTAACAGCTTTAATATTTTGCGTACTGCAGTGCCCCTGTAGTGCTTCCAACCCTAGGCTTGAAAATACCCTCTTGGAAAGCAATAGTATCTGCCTTTCAAGTCTTCTCCCACTGTGCCTGCTGTGTGCAGTCAAGTTGCAGAATCCTCTATGGTGCTCAGTTATCACAGGAGAAATCTGTCAGGGCAGAGTAAAAATACTGCTGAAGTCACTGTTGCTACTTGTCTCCCACATGCATAAAAAATGCTGTTCCATATGCTGAGCTTTGCTCAAAAGAGGTCATAATTGCTGAAGCCCTTTAGACAAACAGCTGTATGTCTAGCAGTGGGGTTGTCTGACACATCCTTCTTAACAGCCATGGAGATTTAAGATAAATGTTACTGGGTAACCTTACTCCTCTACATCCCTCATACCCTCAAATGACACATAAGCTTTTTGTCTCTCATACACACCAACAGATCAGCACATTCCCCAAGTGGCTACATGTCCAACATGATGGGCAGTTTCTAAACACAATGAGGCCTAAGATCAAGTCCCATGTATTTAGAAACAAAACAAACCAAAAAGAACAAGAAAAGAAAGCCACAGATTTCTACATTAAGGATTGTAAAGTATTATGTGTTTTTGCAACCTCTCCACTTGTGGCCGTACTTTGAAAACATAAACTAATTGTTGGTTTTGAAAGCTTGTCACTGTAATCCTTCTCATTGTTCCTCTCCAAAAAAGATTATGGTTTATCATAGCTTGCCTAAAGCCATCAACCAAACTATATATAGGCTAGTCTTTGCTAACCATAATATCCACAGACACAGGTTCCTTGGTCTGCCTCAGAGCCAGACCAGCTGAGGACATAGGAAATGGTATTGCCTGGCTCCCAGCACAGGAGCCACAACATTTTTTCCTGAACAGCCAGCACTAATTCCAGTACCACAGATGTGGGGAAGCAAAGATAGGGGAGAGGAAAGGAGAAAATGGAAGCTGGTGCCAGACTATCCATGGAGAGCAGGAAGTGCTAACAAGACTCTGTAGGCTCTGGTATGCAATTCTAGCTCTGGTTCCCCCTCCTGTGTGCATGGCAAAGCCAGAACCCTTTCAGCTGGTTTCACCCTTAGTGAACTCAGTGAACTTTGTTAGTGAACTTGATTCACTATCATTCAGTCACCGGTAGTTACCTTGTTCTAAGAAAGATACAGCCCTATGGACCCAACTAAGATGTGTAAGGAAGAGGAGGGATGTCTCTGCAGACTGTCCAAAGGTCTTTTCTTGGAAAACTGCCCTTGGAAGAAGTAACTGAAGAACTGTTGTCTACAGATCAAAAATTCCCACTCCTCTATCTCCACATTCTTTAAACTTATAGCTGCCCAGAAGAAACATGTTAACTAGCATGTCGTGCTCCTCTTGGCTGGGGTGGAGTTAATTTTCTTCAGTAGCTACTATGGGTCTATGGGATTTGTGCTGAGAAGTGTTGAAAATAAGGAGATGTTTAGTTACTGATGACCAGTGCCTAGACAGAGTCATGGCCTCTTCTGCCTCACACTGACACACCAGCCAAGTGCACAAGAAGTTGTGAGGGGACACAGATGGGACAGCTTACCCCAAATGACCAGTGTTGGGAGTTGGCCAGGAGACATTCGCAGTTACAGCATTTTGTCTTTCCAAAAAAACATCAGGTGTGATGGAGTCCAACTGTCCTGTATATGGCTGATCACCTGCCTGCTGATAGGAAGTGGTGAATAATTCATTGCTTTGCTTGCACGTGTGGCTTTTGCTTTATCTATTAAACTGTCGTTATCTCAACCCATGAGTTTTCTCTTTACTCTTCCAAGCCTCTCCCCCATCCCACCAGGAGGGAGTGAGCGAGCATCTGACTGCTGGCTGGGGTTAAACCATGGCACATGCTAACACTGCATCTGCTGGGCAAACACAGTCCCAACAGAGGTACATTAGAAAAAATACTTTGTGTGTCACAGAATCATAGAACAGGTTTTTGTAAGAAAGGGCCTTTAAGATCATCAAGTCCAACAGTTAATGTAGCACTTCCAAGCCCACAATGAGACCACGTCCTTAAGCACCACATCTACACAGCTTTTAAACACCTCCAGGGATGGTGACTAAGCCACTTCCCTGAGCAGTCTGTTACAGTGCCTGACAACCCTTTCGGTCAAGGAATTTTTCCTAATATCCAGTCTAAAACTCCCACGGCACAACTTGAAGCCATTCCTCTTGTTCTATTACTTGGGAGAAGAGACAAAAAAGCCACCTCATTATCACCTCCTTTCAGATAGCTGTAGAGAGCAACAAGGTCTCAGGCTCCAAGTCTCCAGAGTAAACAACCTGAGTTTCCTCAACTGCTCCTTGTAAGACTTGTGCTCCAACTGCTCCTTCAGCAGCTTTCTTGTCCATCTCTGGATACGCTCCAGGACCCCAATGGGAAGTGTGGCCTCACTAGTGCCAAGTACAAGGGGACAATTGCTGCCCTAATCCTGCAGCCGCATTATTCCTGATGCAAGCCAGGATGCTGTTGGCCTCCTTGGCCATCTGGGCACATTGCTAGCTTATATTTAGCCAGCTATTGACCAATACTCCAAGGTCCTTTTCCTCTGGCCAGCTTTCCAGCCATTCTTCCCTGTTGTGGAAGAATGAGGGAAGGCTCGTGCGAATCGGTATGATTGATGAACAAGTAACACTTTATTGCGCAGTTATAATACTTACATAGTGCTTCTGTGAACACACCTCCCGTCACCTTGCACCAAGAAAACTTATTACTGGACACTTAATGGTGTTTACCTAAAGGAACAAATCCCAGCTGTACAAGAATGGCAGTAAGGTCCCGTGTAATTGGCCTCAGATAAGGAATTCTGTACACAGACATGGAATTGTGCACACCCCGATTCTAGGGCATTCTACAACACGTCCCCAAGCCTGTTGTGGGGGATGTTGTGACCCAGGTGCAAGACCCAGCATTTGGCTTTGTGGAACCTCATGAAATTGGCCTTCATCCATTGATCCAGCCTGCTCAGCTTCCTCTGTTCAGCCTTCCTACCCTCAAGCAGATCAATTCCCCCACCCAAATTGGTGTAACCTGCAAACTTACAGAGGATGCACTTGATTCCCCATGCCCAGATCCCTGGTAAGATATTGAACAGACCGGGTCCCAGAACTGAGCCCTGAGGGCACTACTTGTGACCAGCTGCCAATTAGGACTTTCACTCCATTCATTATAGTGTTTTGGCCCCAGCCATCGAGACAGTTTTTTGTGCAGCAAAGCATACAGCAGGTCCAAACCATGAGAAGACTGAGTTTCTGCAGGAGAAACAAGTGTCAAAGGTTTTACTGAACTCAAAGTTAACAACTTCTACAGCCTCTTCTTCTTCCACTAAGTGGGATGCCTGGTCATAGAAGGAGATCAGGTTAGTTAAGCAGGCCCTGTCTTTTTCTTAAACCCATGCTGATTTGGCCTGGTCACCCAGTTGTCCTGCATGTTCCATGTGATAGCACTCTAGATGATCTGCTCCATAAACTTCTCTGGCCTAAGGCTAACTAGCCTATGGTTTCCCAGATATTCCTTCTAGTCCTTTTGTAGACAGGCCTCACATTTGCTAACCTCCTATCACCTGGAACCTTCCCAGTTAGACAAGATTGCTGCTAGATGATGGAAAGTGACTGGGTGAGCATTTCCAGCAGCTCCCTCCACACCTCTGGGTGGATCCCATCTGGCCCCATAGACTCGTCTATGTATAAGTGGTGCAGCAGGTCACTAACCATTTCTCCTTGGATTATGGAGGCTTCGTTCTGCCTCCCATCCCTGTCTTCCAGCTCAGAGGACTGGGTACCCTGAGAACAACTGGTCTTACTGCTAAAGACTGAGGTCTCCATTAGCTTTCTCCACAGATGAGGAACACTGCAGCCATGTTTACCAGGCACGTGGACCACCAGGGAGAACTTGCACAGCTGCTGTTGATGCTGCAGGGGCTACCTGCATTGAGATCACTAGGCACCTTTACACAGACTCTGGTTCAGTTTATTTAAAACTACTCTATTCCAGGTTTCACACAAACCACAGCAGAGAACCAAGCCCTAAGCACTTCCTCCATACTTTTGGCTTCTCCTTCTCCCTGCCAGTTTTTCAGCTGAGGGTAATCATCAAGTGAGCTCTTCAATGCACAGCCTTTTCCAGCATCTCACCAGACTACACAAATGGAAATGTAAGGGGATGCACCAATTACCATCCAGGAGAAAAGCCACAATGATATGGTAATAACCAGCAGGCACTGCACAGTTTCAATTATTTCCTTTTGAGGGGAAGTTATATACCACTCGCATGAGTAAAAACTATACCATGGTTTTTATCAGTCACGCAGAACTCAAATGGCAACCGGCAAGTATATTAAAAATAAGTGAAAGGAAAAAAAATAGGGAATACTCTGATCTGATGGCACAGGATCTTCTGTTCTACCAGAGGCCAAACAGTCATGAGCTTATCAGCCACAAAGTTGCAAAGAATAGCTTAAGAGATGGACCAAAAATGTGGTAACGGCTTGAAATAAAGTTTTCATAATGCTGATGTCTCCCAAAAAAGAGACATCCATCCAGTCCTAAAGGGAAGGAAAATGCTGTGACAGGAACAAGAGCCATGTGAAAGGACTTGGGGCCAATGCCCAATATTCCGAGCTGCCCAGAGGGAACTCAAGAGAGGTAAGACAGTCAAAGGCACAGGAAAACTAGAGCTGGCTAAAGAAGAAGCCTTCTCAAACCACCAAAGCTCCTCCAAAAAGAGTCTTTAGAGAGAAAGAAGGAAGCAGACCCCAAATACTTCATTTGAGGCTGTACTCAAGTTCTTCTGGCCACTTATTCAGTGCAACAGTAATCATTTAAAGTCAGCGGGCATAGCTCCTTGAATTATAAAAAGACAGAAAGTCAACATAATTAGCTTGATTATCCCTTCAGTGTAGTAACAGGAGGATAAAACAGTCTTTTTTTTTTTTTTTTTTGGTTGTTAACCAGCTATAAAAGGTCATTCTGAGATTATTTACTGATGTGGAAATGCAAAATCTACATTGAAAAGAAAGCTGCAATTCAAAAGAAGCAAAAATAGAGCAAAAAACCCTACTCTTCACTGTCATTTACTACATAATAAAATATTAGAAACTTATTAGTGAAAATGGTAAGAAAACCCACACATATATTTGTGAACTAGACAAGATCAACACTGGAGTAAGGAAGAGTAGCAGCTTTGCCATGAGAAAACAAGGGGAAGCTGGACAGAGTCACTTAATTGTCACACCCTGTTTTAGTACACAAGATAACACACTAAATATGACAAATAATCACTAGATGAAGAATGGACAGAAAAATAAAAATTATTATTATCAAGGAGAAGGCTTTGGTGTGTTGGATACAGTAGACATGACCAGGGCTCATAACTCATAACTTAATATTAGTAAATCCCAGTAAACCAGACAGGCAATACAACACAGCTACTGATGTGTTTGTTCTTTATCTGCCTAGGAAACAAACTTGAACTCATGGTGCAAGCAGCAGAACTGCAATTGATATAAAAGTATACACAACACAGAACAGCAGTCCTAAGCCGGGTATGGCCGTATGTACTATTCAGAAAATATCACAATAATAATAAAACTGGCAGATCAAGCAAACAGAAGATGTCTGAGTAGTACTGCACCCCTGCTAGAAACAGCCTGCATGTGATGTCCAGATCAGGATGTCCAGAAACTGAGCAACAAAAACGTGAGGACTTTGGACACCTGCCTGGAAGTTCAGATCTGGGCAGAGATTGGAAGGGATTGGTGTAGGGAAAGCTGGACATAGGACAGCACTAGACAGGGACAGAGGTTTCTGAAGCTAGGACTACAATTTCCCCAGTATAGAATAAGAAACAAATGGGAGAAACCTAGGTGTTCCTGAACAAGATAACCAGTTTGTACTATATAAACTGAATTAACAAAATGAGTGATTCTATTATAGAAATAGATTTGGCAAATAGCAAGGAAGTTATAGAAGGCAAGTCACCAAAAATATGTTTGAGGAGTGATCAAAATTGACTCAGTCTGAGTTAAAAACAACACCCCACCCTCAAAACAGAACTTCAATTAGCATTTTAACATAAGCCAAGGAAAATATACAAATATAAATACAAATATAAAAGCCCAGACTTGGATGCAGAGGAAGAAGCAATTTTTAAAGTCAAAGTGATGCTAGTATTGCTTCTGTTCCAAAATTCACCTTTCTTCTTCAAGGTATCTAGATTCTACAATACATCTTCTTTTTAATAACTCAGCATTTAAGATCAAAGGAAATTATTAAAGAAACGGAAACAAAACCCAAGCAATATAAAATACCAAGTCACAGTACATCAACACACCAGCCTCAATACTGAGCTGAGATGAATGTAATTCATTTTAGGAGAGTTGATACTCTTGGTAATTTTTAAAAAGAACTCTAAAAGGTTTCTATAAAAGGTTTCTTGTAATCTGAAGTAAACAGCAATCAAATCCTCCATGATTCACGGCCATCTGAAGAGTTTAGTAGTAGAAACAGTTAATGTTACAATTGGCCACAACTTCAGAATCAATTGAAACACCTTCCTTAAAACTCACTTAGAAAATACTCTTTTCTCAACCACAGGAAATTATATTATGGATTTCTATGTAACATTCCTAGTCAGCTGAAGTCTACTTATCAGACACTTGCTAAGACCAAGGTAACCAGAAACTAAAAATAAGTTTTGCTTCTCTCATGACTTGTAGATGTGAATACTACATCACCAAGCTCACTCTTACTGTGTGCTTCCCTGGACGCTTCAGAGGCAAAGTCAATGTTATTATCAAGGAGAGGGCTTTGGTGTGTTGGGAACAGTAGACATGACCAGGGCTCATAACTCAAGTTGCCTCATGATGCTGATGATCATATGCCACATGATACTGAGCCTGGTACCTTTCCCCACAGGGAACAGCTCACTCACAGCACACAGAGGCAGCTCTGAACCCACAGAGACTCTTCCAGTTTAATTGCTCTGGGGATATGTTCAGCATTTTTCAAATCAGCTTTCACACCTCTGTAACTGAGAGAAATCTGCAAGGCAGCAAAGGAAATAGGCACTGCACAGCTTCCAGAAGACACACACTTGTTTGGTCGAGTCATAGCTGTGATGGACAAACACATCACAGTTAATCTTTGCATTCTCTGGGATGGAGGCTTCCAGCCTTGGGAGTGCTAGCAGAAGTCCAGCCAGCCTTGAGAGAAACACCTGCAACCACTCAAAACATCCATTGGAGCAGTCAAGCATCAGGATGTATTCCTACCAAGTCACCAACACTCCAGACCTGGGGTGTACCACTAGCACCATCCAGACTAGTCCAAGCCATTGAAGAGCTCCCTTGGATGAGAGAAATCCTTTAGGGAAGAAAAATCTGCTTCCTAAAAACACAGATGTTAGACACATCAGGTACATCCTTACTGCCGTAGAAGAAGAAAGATCAGTTGAATCTAAGAAACAGCTGAGCTTGTCTAGAAAAAACAAACAAAACAAACAAACCAACAACAACAACAAAAAAACCCAACCATAGTCAAAAGTTTTAAATCCTTAGGCATTTGTAGAAAATTAGTTATCTTCATCTCCCAACCAGAATAGCATTTCAGATGGAAGCTGCATGGTTTTGACCAACAGGTGTACACAAGTGAAGGTGAATCTTTGCAACTTCTTGCTCAAATTCTTCTGTATACTACAGTATGTATTTTGGGATACTCAAAGTTAAGTTAAAAATTAATTTCATGGCTTAGATAAGTACTAAAAAGGGCTATAAGCAACATGCCCATGCAGTCAAATTGTGATCTTATTTCTATCAGTCTACAAATACATTAAACAAACAAACAAACAAAGCAAACACCAACTTCAAAAAAGCAAACGATTAAATACAATCGGATTTAAAAATACTTGCTAGACAGCCAGGAAGAAAGCAGAGAGCTGAAACCTCCTGGCTTGTTCAGTCTCCCAGCACAGAAATATTCACAGGGCAAACTGGGACAGCCATACCCAAGGAGGGAGAATACACTTCAGAGCCAGCGGACGAAGAGTACTCATTACCACCATCTCCTTGGGTTTTGCCAGAGAACCCTCAAAATAAATGCTGCTGCAGCATTTATTGAACCTGCCCACAACCTGCTGGGCCAAGACTCCACACCAAAAGAAATGTTAGTTTCAAACACCAGTAAATTGGGGGATTAGAGTCTTTGCTAACTAACTCAAGTGGAAACAGATAGTGACAAAGAGCCTTCTTTTAAAATCAATGAAAGGGAAAGCTGCTCACTAAATAATCACCTAATTAACTAATTAGATAACCAATTCATTAACAGCCAACTAGTGAAAACACAGGAGTCCCACATCCTCCTGAAAATCACAAATCCAAACCAAGACTGCAGGCAGGAAACCACTAATTTTTCATCGCAAATCCAGAACTTCCCCCCACCCCCCTCTTTTTTTTTTTTTTTTTTTTTTTTTGTTTTTGTTTTAATTTCTTCAATCAATTCCTTCAACAAACAGCAGCGGATCCTCCAAATTTCTTCTGCAACACTGCAGCAAAGAAAAGAATACAAGTAATTCTGATTAATGCAGCATTTCCTCAGCAGCAGAAAGCCTGGGTTTAGTGTCCTCGTAGTTTTTGCCAACATCATTCTCTCTTCAAGAACATCTTAAATCCCAATCCACAGGTAATAAAAAAACAGGCCTGCCCCTCTCCTTGCTGAACCTTCATCACTGGATCTAAAAAGAATGATTCATACCGCATTTTCCATGGCTATTAGTTCAAATACATCCTTATGGAGGACTAGAACAAGGGGGAGAAGGAAGTGGACAACTCATGTTTACTGTCTCCTGTGTGGATGTTTTGTTTTTAAATAAAAATTGTGAGAAGGTATCCTTCCCTTCCCAAAGGCAACTATCTGAGAACAGACTACCACAAGCTGTAACTGCTTCCTATAAGGAAGGAGACAGCATTACACACATCATTCTCAGTGTGACTACTGGCATGGGTACCAGGACGGATTTCTAGATGACAGTCAGAAAGAAATACAAGACAGATGCTGAGGAATCCAGCCTGGAGCAATCCCAGAGAGACAGGTATTTAAGGACACTCCTTGCAAATAAAAAGGTACCTGTCCCACTCGAGAATCAGCAACAGCTGAGCAAAGCATTTTAAGAAGAAAAAAATAAAAATTAAAAAAAAAAAAAAATTAAATTTTGCATGACATCCAACAAGGCTGCTCTGCTAAATTAGGGTTCACCCATACTTAGTTTTGCATGCAAGCTGCTGCCCACAAGGTGCTTCAGGTGGCTAAGGATTTGCCCATCCTCAGCTTCAAATGACAGAAAGATCAGCCCAGCTCACTCCTGCCCCACCCTCCATAACACAAATTACTTTCAAATTCTTCCAGCCAAACTCCACACCCGTATTTTGGATCCTTAAGGTCTTGCAGTTCCGAAGAATCTAGCTTGGGTCTTTTTTACTTCTCTAACTGAAAGCCCACACCCTGCTTCAAGAGGTCTCCCTTTTAGTAATGGGGAAAAACAGAATTATATATAGGGACGCAGGGCTTCGTACAAGTAAGAATACATATGACAATTATGGAAAGGTTTTCCAAAGTAGCTTCACAAATATCTATTTTCTTATTTTGTTGCTTTTTTTTTTCTCTATTTTTATTGAAACTTTGTACAGAAGTTTTAAACATTTCCATACAATACTTTGAGACAGGACAAAATGCCATGATAAAGGAATGTAAACTGCAAGAAACACAGTCTGAAGTATCCAAATACTCTCTAATAAGAGTTTTAGTTTGAAGTCTAATGCAGTAGGCAAAATAATATGCATACAGTATACAGAGAACAGTATACACAGGGCCAGCAATGCTAACTATGAAAATTTTGCATCAGATTTACTTCAAAGATTTATAGCAATATGATCATTCTATACACTAGACCAAAATTAATTTATCATACATCGTTTCTATGACAAAAAGCTTGTCATTATGGACAGTAGCAACTTACAATATAATTAAGCTGTATTAATCTCATTAACACTTCTAAATCTATATTCCTACTACAATAAATTTTTTTCAGTATATTGTCTTATAAGATCTTAACAGACCTTTAAATAACACTTTACCAAAAGAGATCTGGATCCATTATAATGATCTTATCTACATGCCCATTTGGCTTATTAAAAACAAAAAAAAAAACCCAAAAAACAAACAAACAAACAAAAAAACCAACCAAGGGACAAGGAAAAAGGCAGGTTTCAAATGCTATATGATATAATTTTGTTTTGGTCTGAAATGTGTTTTAGTTATATAGTTAAAAAAAACAAAAAAGGCAGTTCGTTAACTAGTATTTTATATAAAATCTGCAGAAAAATACAATAGCAACAAAACCCAAAAATACTTCACAGATACCTAAAAAAACATTATATCAGAGATACAAGGTAAAGCAGCATCACTTTGACACTGTGCTTTAAAAATAAGATGAATGAAGAGACTGCTCTAGTGATATTAGAAAATTTGCTTTCTTCTTGAAGAAGACTACTAACATTTTGCACAGCAACTATTTTTATAACCACCTCATTTAAAAACGTGTATTCATAGACACAGAGAATTGTCATATCATTACCATTTTTGCTCAAAGTGTCTGACTTTACACAGTGAAACTGATAATGCTGTGTCACCAGATGTCACTATACCATGAATTTAGTATTAGAACAGAAGTGAAGCAAATGCCTTTAAACCAACACCATAAAAGAAATAATAGAAAGTGTTTTGTAAACAAAACAAACCACTTTTCAAAACAAGAGAGTTCAGAGATCTCACAGTGAAATCAAAAATCCTACTTATATATGCTGACATTCGAGGACTACTCTTTACCTTAGGCCAATTAAAGCACAATAAACCATTTAATTATATACAAACATTTTCTTAAAAAAATTTAAAACATTGCACACAAGTCTGCTTTTTAACATCACATAACAAGGTTAGTTTTATTTTCAAAACAATTACATTTAAGGGCACAGAACATACAGAATACCAAATTAACAGATGAGTATTTTTGCTTCGCTATACATGCTAAATCCAAAGATTTCCTCAAGAAAGCTAGAGCTTAGCAACTCCAACTTCTTCCATGTATCCTGTTCCCTGAAAGGGAGCATCTCCCAACACCTCCTTTATCTTAGGATTTAAAAAAATATATATATAAAAAAAATAAAGCTGTATGTTTTAAAGTTTTAAGCATCTTCTGCTTTAAGTGTTCACGCAGAGGTCCTTCAATGGCTCTGCCCACTTCACCATAACCTTTAGGGAAATCCTTTTCCCTATTCAGTTACAGTACTCTCATAACTTGCTTCAGAAGTCTCATGCTGGCCCTTCTGGGATTAGAGTGAAAATGGGAACACAGAAGTGAAGTAGAAAATACACAAGTGGTATACTGAAGGCCATTTTAAATGCATACAATCTCTCACCATTTCCTTTCAGGTTACTATAGATAACTAGAAAAGATCACAAAAACAAAAACAAACCCTAACCTTTGGCAGAAAACAGCATCAAAGAATTCATTTTAAAAATTTAAATAAGAACAGTCTCCCAGAATGTACTATCAAGCTCTCAAGAATATCTTTTATTATTTTTTTTTTTAAATAAAAGGCATCTAACAATTTTTCTGGGAGAAAATTCAAATACCTTAACAAAAAAATAACTTAAGGGAAATAAGAAAAAAGGTGTCGTTCCAAAATAGGTTTTTCAAGACTGTCATTCTAAGCTGAAGGCAATAAATAAACCAGTCTCTGCAAGACAGAAGCACATGTCCTCCTGGATTTACCCCTGCACAACTAGCCAGTTCCACCAGGAAGAGGACAGGCATTAAAGTTTATGGAACTAATAGTTCATTATGGCAGACACTTTGTAGTTTTATTGGACCAAAAAGTCAGTGTTTAAACCAAACCATATTAACCTGGGTTACACTCCCAAGTAGATCCTGATCAGAAGATTAGCAAAGGCATGTTTACGCTATAAAAAAAATCCTCAAGAAGCTTCTTATACTAAGGTCCATAACACTGGCAAGGTACTTGCTGACCAAAAGACAGTTTGGTTGAAGCCTTTTTTTTCCCTGTTAATAAAGGCCGTTCATTAAGTGGTTATTTGCAGCAAAGAACATCAGCAAGTTCTATGACCTCTAGGACATGGAAAACAGCATACAACTGAAGAGGCCAGCACTAGGCAGAGGGTATCATAGAAACACATTTTTAAACAAGTGAGGGGAAAAAAGCACTGGAGAAATAATTTATTTAAAAGCTTCTTTACAAAAACAGGTCTAAAGATGGAGGGATTCGAAGAATTATTTTACTAAGATCCTGACTGACTGCCAGTAAGCACTGTGATTAACACAGCAATTTGTTATTTTAGCAAAAATTATTTTGGATTAAGTCAAAGGCTCCACCCTACATTTGCAAAGGACTGTGAGTCTCTACTCCAGCTGAAGGGTAATTCCACCATGGATCTGACTGTAGTTACACTAAACAGGGCATCCTGTGTTTTAATGCTTCAAACAGCATTATCTTTAAATAGCAGTTGAGCTAGGGGAGAAGAGAAGAGGAAAAACAACCTGGGAAAAGCCATTATAAGCAACCCACTCTTCAGGTGGTAATAAAAGCCATGCCTTCAGCATCATAACCACATAAGGCACCCTGGGAAAAAAAGCAAGCACTGATGAAGCAGTGGCAGCCAAGAAGTAAGGTCCCTGAGCTAACCTGGCTTCACAGGTTAGATGGCAACACAATTCACAGAATCACAGCAAGTTAGGGGTTGGAAGGGACCTCAAAAGATCATGGAGTCCAACCCCCCTGCCAGAGCAGGGTCACCTACAGCAGGTCACACAGAAACACATCCAGGTGGGGTTTGAATGTCTCCAGGGAAGGAGACTCCACAGCCTCCCTGGGCAGCTTGTGCCAGTGCTCTGGCACAAGGAGAAATAATTTCTCCTTGTGTTTACATAAAACCTCCTATGCTCAAGCTTGTATCCGTTGCCTTGGTCCTATCACTGGGAATAATTCAGAAAAGCCTGGCACCATCCTTCTGGCTCTCTCCAGAATATATATATTCATGAACATTAATGAGGTCACCCCTCATCCTCTTCTCCAAGCTGAAGAGCATTTGTCACTATTGAGAGCAAAGAGGACTGGTCTGGAAAACCCAAGTACCAGCTGCTGATAGAAAAACGTATCAAGCTGCTAAGGGACAGTGCCTGTTACATTGATTTTTTTCTCTGTGCCAAATTAGGCATATTAGCCAGACCTCAGCCTTTTCAAGAAGGTATTGTTGGACTGTGATTTATCTCTACCCCTGGAAATTGTTATATTTCATCCCACAAAAATCAAATTGCTAGATTACTTTAGCCTGCATAGAATCAATTAACTACATTTCACATAGTTCTTACAGTACTCTCCTTCCCAACTCAATCTGCTATTTCACATACTGCAGTTTTACCATTAAGGTAAAAAAAAGGATTTAAATTATTTTTCTCAACAAAGCCAGCCACACAAATTCTAAGAAAATGTGTCTGTCACACTGGCATTAACATCAAGACTCCAGGATAGTAACTCCCCTCTTTTATGTATTGCAATACCATTTCTACACTTTTTACTGTATTTCCAGTTAAGAGTAGTCTACATTCCAGCAGCAACAACTAAACAAAGGGAAAAAGGTGGAGCATCTCACCCTCTGGTAAAGTCTTGGAATGAATGCGGTTCACTCAATTTATTCAATATAAAAACAACAACAAACCTAAAAAAAAATTTTAAAAATACCTTAATCATTTTACCCAAAAGGCATGTATAATACATCATATTACTAAAAGCTATTTGGACAGCCTGCAGCTTACAGCACCATTGTACTGGAAAGCAAACTTTCTCTAGCAGTCAAAGGCAAGATTAACCCAAATTTCATCTCTGCAGAACTATTCTACCTACTTGGACTGGTTCTTGTTTATGCGCCAAGGAAATATCGCTGGACCCTTAAATCAGTACTGCTGGGACTGCCAGCATGGTCCCTCAGACTGTTTTTAGCCTAGCTGGTTTGTCCTCTCCCAAACAAGTCCCAAGACAAGCTGAGGAGCAGCAACTAGAGGAATCATTTTCATGGGAAGCCTGGATATGACCACTCTTGTCCTGAAGGGCAAGAGTGTTTAATACTACAAGTGCAGCCACACACAGTCACCTCACCTGTGCCCAAAAACTGTACCTGACTTGGTCTAGGTTAAGGGTGAAACACAGCAGCACAGACTCCTGCTTTACCAAGGGGGAAGTGCCCCAAGCACTACATCCTGCTATTCTGTTGTACACACAGGTCCTCCATTCCTGGGAACTGTTCACCCCTTCCTCAGGCATCCATCCTCTGGGAGAAAAGAACCTGAGCATCTTGAGATTTACTCAACATCTGTGATCACCTGGGAAAAGTTTCACTTTTTTTCAAGAATCTTAAGGGCAGACCTCAATTGCTGACACAGATTAAGATGGCACTTGCTCCTTATCTCCTGTCAAAGAATCCCTCAGGAGCCATTCCTTAAAAAAGTTTGACAGGGTGAAAGGGGAACTGGGAGAAAACATGAGGCAAAAGGATCCTGAAAAATAAGGACCATTTCCACATTTTTTCCTCCCCACTTCCTCACCTTCCCTCTTGTTCTTATCCCCTTATAGACTTGGTATGCAGCAAGAGCAGGGGCTGCAGAGTATCTCCTTCTAGATGTACACAGCAGAGGAACAGCTATTTTTCAATGTGCTTATCAAAGTGAAGACAAAGTCTCACACATCTCTTCTTCATGTGGTACGTACAGATTTTGCTCTAAGAGGCTAACCCTAATTATGTGCTAAAGGTTTGGAGGCTAAATATAATACTCCTTTATTTCAATATACTTCAAAAACCCAAAGAAAGAGTATTTTTGTTTTTTCCTTTCCCACCCCGCTTCTCCTCCAATGCAAATCTGTCAGCTCCAGGCTTGGTTTGTTGGTTTTTGTTGTGTTGGTTTTTGTTTTTTTTTTCTTTTCAATACAGGAACTTTTACAGTGGATAAAAATCAAGACAAATATTTTCTTACAGAGAAAAAAAAAAAGACAAAGCTACTAACAACTATCACGTTTTAAGTGCTACAAAATAAGACAAAATATCTTCCTGTTGTTGTCATAGGATAAACAAAAAAACCCTAAATAACTAGAAGCAGTGAGAAAATTAGAAAGTGCAAGTTGGCCAAGGTAATACAGCTATGTTACAAAGAACAACTACAAAGCGATGTGCATCACAGCCCTGCATTTAAAAATCTTTGACACAGCTTTAATCATTTCAGTTTTACACATTGGTAAATGATTACATGGTTTCTTCGCTTTAGTGCTGACTGAGCTCTGTAATGGCCTGACTTCAAACACAGCCACCTGCCTGCCTTTGGTATATTTATACACGTACACATGGAAAAGCAAAAGGCTAGTACTGCAAATGGAAAAAAGGAAAGACAAAAGGGGAAAAAAGAAAGAGACACCACACGACACGTTCTGCCTTCAGCAGAGATAGGACATGTCTCAAATGGTCTCAAAATAGGCTAAAGTTGAGTTGATCTTACAATTATAGCGTAAACAATGCCTGGGTTGCAGTTATGTTATTTGGAATGAAAAGAAAAACAAAACAAACAGAACAAACAATCTCCAGAGAGCTGTATCAACTTCTGTATGTTTAGCCATACCCTTAAAAGTTCACTATTCACTCACAAAGAGAAATAGACAAACATGAATATTCCAAGAGAACAGACACAGACCAGTCCAGTATTTAGTAATAGTTTAACTTTTGGAGTCTCTTCCAGCATTTGTAAACAAACAGTCTCTTCCTCGACCTCCCGAACAGCTCTCTTGTTCATGCTTTTACTTTTAAAGCCACAGAACCAATCTATGAATTTCAAATGTCTCTCTCTATCATCAGTCTCTTCCTCATGCTTTTTCTCCCCCATCAAAGCTGCTTGTCCGTTTGAATAACAATCAACTGGTGTCTCGACCTCAGAGTGACTCACAGAAATCACCGGGTTGCTGTCATCTCTGCAAGTAACCAGAAGATTGATATCCTCCGGCTTAAGATTTTTTATATTTTCTTCCGATTTGCCATTTGGAATGATATGGTTAGCGTTCTCATTGCACTTGAGGATGCTCTTCTCTTGCACTTTGTAGATCTCCCCCTTCGCGGCATTCTCTTTCACCTTCCTGTTTTTCACAGCCCAGAAAGTGGTGGTCCGAACCTGCTCCTTGGTAGGCGGAGGCGTGAGGAGGCTTACTACAAATGTCACGATCCCAGTGATCCAGAACAGAGATGTCGCAACATACATGTAATGGATGTTTTTGATAAAGCTTGGCCTAGTATCCGGCTGGTCACACTCCGGAGCACGATAGATAAATGCCAGTATCAACCGTATTGCTCCAAGAACAAACCCGGCCATTCCACCATAGAAAGCTCCCTGCTCATTGCAACGTTTCCAAAAGATCCCCATAAGAAACAGAGCAGCCACCGGCGGGGTCAAATAGTCTGCTACCTCTTGAATATAAAGGTACATCTGACCGCCTTGCATTTCTACGATTATCGGGACCCAGGCAATGCTTATAACTACCATGAACGCAACAAAGACTCTTCCTACAATCATCAGTTCTCTAGATGTGGCGCTCTTTCGAATGAGCTTGTAGACATCAAGTGTGAATATGGTGCTGGCACTGTTGAATATCGAGTCCAAGTCACTCATCAGTGCGGCGATCATCACCGCCATCATCAGCCCCCGCAGACCAACCGGCACGAGTTTCATCACCAAACGTGGGTAGGCAATGTTAGAGCATCCAGCTCTGCTCCCGCAGACTTGAAAACAGTGTTCTGGATTAATGCAGGCGATATCATCTGCAAACAGTATTCGTGAAATCATCCCTGGGACGACTATAATAAACATCGGCAGCAACTTTAAGAAGCCTGCCATCAGAGTGGATCCTTTGGCATGAGCAATGTTTTTTGCAGCTAAAACTCTCTGAACTATGACTTGATCGGCACACCAATACCAAACAGAAGCTGGGGTCTGTCCCAACAGAAATCCAGGCCAGGGAATATCTTCATCTGTTGGCTCACGCAACATTTTAAGAGCATCAGGCTTTGGGTTGACATTGCAGGAACTGGTATTGGAAATGTTGTAGGTTAACAAGATGGCCGTAATATTTGGCGACGCTAACATGTACCTTCTTTTAACTTCTTCAAACCCACCAACCTCCATAATACTTATGATCATAAGTGTGAGGGCACCAATAATCATAAGCAGAGCTTGAAGGGTGTCTGTGTAGATGACAGCCACAAGACCTCCAGTCACAGTCAACAGTGCAGTCATTCCAATAAGGAGGATAACAGACAAATAGAGGTTCCAACCTAGCGATTCTTGAATAAAAAGTGCCCCTGAATACAAATCAACTGAGAGTTTGGTGAAGATATAAAGAATTAGAGACAATGCTGCAAAATATATTTGAATTCTATGCCCTCCAAAACGTTTGGACAAGTATTCAGGCATGGTGTATACTCCCGACCGGATGTAGACAGGGACGAAGACCCATCCTAAAAGCTGCAAAAGCATTAAGGCGTTGAACTCCCATGCACCTACTGCAAATCCACTCGCCGCTCCAGATCCTGCGAGCCCAATGAAATGTTCACTTCCAATATTGCTCACAAATAAAGATGCACCAATAGCTACCCAGGTCATAGAACGCCCTGCCAAAAAGTAGCCACTTACGGTGCTCCGATTGTATTTCCACATGGCAAAAAAACCTATGCACATTACAAGCACGAAGTACAGTGCCACAATGGCAATGTCTGCTGTTTCCAAAGAAGCCCTCATTTTTGTAAACACAGTGACTTCGCACAGCTGACGTCCACTTCTCGCCCCCCAGCAAATGTCTTTTAAGCAACACGTGAACCAGTTAACATATATCAACACTGTGGATCAAATTCTTTGTCCCTTGGTTTGCTGTCCTGATGCTGGTGGTTGTGGTACATTTACTCTCTCCGCTTCTCAAATGGAAATTTGGAACTTAGCACGCACTTTTAATCCACATTCCACAAGAGCATCAGCCTTAACTCAGTTGATGTAGGAGAAATTCTTAGTTGCAGCTAAGTTTAGTGAGGCCTACTGTACCAACCCTGCAAGGCAGCAAAGACAAAAGACAAAGATTGAATTAGAGAAGAATTTCATGAAGTAATGAGAAAAAATTTGAAGTCTAGTAAAACAATGACTGAACACCACAGATTTTTTTTTGCCCCTTATATTTGCTGTTGTATTTATGCAATCCATAACACACATAATTAAATATTTGTAGAACTAAGTAGTAAAGCCTTTTGCAAGTAAACTTTAATGTTTACAAGTACCTTCAGGGACGCAGCAATTCTGTAGTATTAAATGACCCCAATTCCCCAGGACAAGGCAAGGAACAGAAATACATTTTCTCTTTCTTTAAAGTCTCAAGACACCAAAACAATCCTTTTTCAAGCAATCTTAGGGGAAGAAAAAAAAAAAAAAAAAAAAAAAAAAAAAAAGCACTAAGAAGCATTAACCTGGCTAGTCACTTCCTATATTGCTCTGGCACTGTACCCTAATCATGATAGATCCTGACATCACATGCATACAACTGAGACACCAGCTGGCTGGCAGAGCTAAAATCAAAGTGAAGTCACAACACCATTGAGGAACAACATAAATTTAAGATCAGCTGGAGAGTCAAGGTTATTCCACAGGTTTTAAGTGAGTTTGCACCTATCTGGTGTACAGATGATCACAGGCTTACATTTCACTCTGATAGCTCTTCATATGCATCCCATGTAATCTAAGTGAAGAAAAAGTCCCATTTAATCAAGTGACAAAAGCAAAACTACACCTGACACCCGGCTCTAGCATACTGCTGTGTGCAACACACCTTTTGATACCCACAGCCACGTGGTTTCAGGATTTTTTCTGGGGAGCCACTTTAGGCCTAGGAGGGAGAAACGGATTTTGGTAGCAGTCAGTTACTAGGATGCCACAAAGTGCTCCTCCCAGCACTGTCCATTTGCATCCAAGCATGAAGAGCATCCAAGCATTTGCATCCAACCATGTTAACATGAGGTAGAAGGTTCTGAGGCAAAGCATACTCTGCCACTCTATTCCTGAAACCCCTATCACACACAATTGTACCAAAGCATGTCAGGAAACAGGCAGTCATTCAGACAAGCAGGACTGAAGCACTAAAAATGGACAGGAAGGGATAATGAAACATCTGGTTGAGACAACAAGACAGCTGGGAAAGGGGCAATGAAAAGCTACACACTGGCTCCTACCTCTGCCATGAAGGTAGGATATTCCTATCTCCTACCTATACCTTGAGAGGCATCACATCCCTATACCAACTGATGCATTACTGAAGGCAACAATGGTGCTGATGTAAGAATATGCACTTCTCATTAAGGCAGATGCATTTTTTTAAAAAGCTTACAGCAAACCACAACTTCAGCCTTAAGTAGAAATTAACAATCCTGTTATTGGTTGTTTTCCAAGAGCATTTTGGAAGCAAAAAAAGATAATAGGGGTTCCTCAGCACCAGCACAAACCCACATGAGAATACAGATACTCATTCTGCTGGAGTTATGGCCAATAATGAGAGACAATGGCACAAACTGGACTGGTTACAGTCGTGTGCTAAATTTGTCATGCTCATAAGCCTCAAACCACAGATGTATTTTAAATTCTTCCATAGAAGAATTCACATTTATTCCCACCCACAAATGCAGCAGAAGTTAAATGGTCCATTAGTTGAATCCAATGTAAAATCATGAACACTTCAGGTCAGATGGCAACATCAGTATTTTGCATCTTCTCTTGTCCTGCTCTGTTCCTGAAAAATGTTAGACTATCTTTAGTTCACATCCCAACATCTTCCCTGTAGGTTTATCAATGACCTTGCAAAGCTATACTCTACAGTAACATGCATAGTTCACAAAAGTACCTGTTAAAACTATGTCTGACACAATAGGTACCCAGCTCATATTATGATTATTACAAGCACATTTGATCCCTCGAAGCATGTAAGATGCAGACACCTTTGAAAAAATTTTGGCATTTCTCAATCAGGATACTTGCCAGACTACTATCATTCGATTGAAAATAAAGAATATCTGATGTTTCTATTGTATTTTCTACTGGCAGGCAAAGCCAGACCATGCATTTGAAATAATCAGTCTACAGAGACCTCAACCATCACCTTTGTAATCAACATCTTCATTTTGCAGGGTGCAGCTTACTTGAGCAGGAAGGTGGAAAGTTTTCAGCAGACACTACAAATTTGCTGCACTGTCACCAGATTACTGTACTAAAGTAGCTTCTTGTACCAGTTTCTTATTAGACCTAATTCTAAAATAAACCTGGAACTTTTTTCATTACAAAAATGAAACTCGTTCCTTTGAACTTTCAGTAAATTATGACCTAAAGTCTTAAAAAGGACTTTTGAGATGCCCCATGCGAGTTTAATCTCAAGTTATTAGAACACCATACGCTGTGGCACTGACATAGAAAAAGACAGAAAGACAGCAGTGCTGCCAAGGACTGAGTTTTTTTTCCCTAAGGCTGTTTTCTGGCTGTATCGTATCAAAGACACAAAACAATGTGCTTCTCTCTTGTCTGAAGATAGAGGGCTACAGCTCTGGTGAAACAATGCATATGTTGCTCCAACAGGCAGTCTGTCCTTTGAGGGGAAAAAAAAAAAAAAAAAGTATCAAGCAATTCTCTGAACAGATATTGGATAATGTGAAGCAGATTTAGGGTGGGATTTTTAGGAGAAATTTGGATAATTGTTTTAAAGGAAAACTTTCCCCACAGTACTTTTCTAATAATACAGCTCTTTAAATATGCCAGAATCAAACCACCCCAGCGCTAAAGCAACTATTTGTTTTCTGCTTGGACTGCTTCTCAGCAGATGGGAAGCTTCTCAGTTGATCTTCCTTTTTGCTTAGAGCTGAAGCATCAGCCCTAATGGCCG
The DNA here is from genome assembly GCA_023637945.1 of Phaethornis superciliosus. Taxonomy (NCBI): domain Eukaryota; kingdom Metazoa; phylum Chordata; class Aves; order Apodiformes; family Trochilidae; genus Phaethornis; species Phaethornis superciliosus. The sequence goes on along the minus strand of JAJQWJ010000001.1, from coordinate 106,089,518 downwards.
GCGCTTTACCTGTTAGTTTGAGGATGAAGATATCCACATATTACACAGGAATGTCCACTGCTATCACCTGTTAGCAATTTAACTGCATACTTAACTTAACTCACAGACTTCAAAGTAGCTTTGAAGTTCTTTCTTAGAAATGTTTTCCTTTTCCACCTTCCTCAAGTAGCAGCAGTACATTATCTCATACTGGTAACATTTCACCTACTGAGCAACTCACTTGCATGGAAGAAATGTACCCAGCTTGCCAGAATCAGCTCCTGAATGCAAAACATGAACAATCTGACCCAGACAAAGCAAAACAAAATGAACAACAGTCTTTACCTTCAGCAGGCCTGTATAACATTCAACCACTCCATTGTGTTTCCTGACCTGCTCACACTGCAGCCTACCTGCTATGGTCACACATGTGAGCTCCTATATGTCCACTGCTGCACAGTAAACAAGGTTGTCTGAGGCAGCCTCTCTCTCTCAAAAAAAAAAAAAAGAAAAAATCACAGAATGTCTCGGGAAGGACCTTAAAGATCACCTAGTTCCAACCAAGCTTCATTTCATTTATTGCAGCACTCTGGAACACAAAAAAAAAAAAAAAAGAGCACAAATGTTCTCTATGGAACAATTGATATGTATCAACTTATGCAGTACATGCCCTTGAAAAAGCAAGGGCTATGCTTGCCAGCTGCTCAACAGAGCCACAAACATCCAGAACCGTAGTTGCTGAACTTTCCCTCGTAAATCAGGAGATGGGGCAGAGAAGCCAAGTAGAAATCCTACCTGAGACAAACAGGGTACGTCACAGGAAGCAGGAAAGCTTGGAGGCAGCAGATGACCTGCAGCATCTAATAAATAACTTGAGTTAAGGTCTGGACTGGCATTCCCAGCAGCACAAGAGGCTGGAATAGAAGAGTACCACATTTACAAGTTACCTGAAGAAGCACCGACCTGACTAACCTGTTTGCAAAGTGGTATGGCATCAACACCTCTGCTGGCCTTGAAGAACACAGATGCCACAGTGGCACCTTTATAAATCATCACTACCAGAAAAGTCCTGTTTTGAGGTGCAAGGCTAAAGACATAACTCCTTTGAGTGACTGAACACATAATGCATTTTATTTGTCTGGGGTTTCAGGAATTGCTCCAGTTCTGGTCTTCATTTTACTGCAGCATCAGAAAAAGAAGCTTGCTCCACAATACATTCTTCTTGATTATTTTCTAAAAGACTGCTGAAGGAGACAGGAGAGAAATAAGTAACCTCACAACATACATTTCAGCAGAAGAAACAGAACTACACTGCATTTGCCAGTCAGAAATATAATGCTACTGCAGACCATTACAGAACCAGTAACTGGAGTTCTGTACGGCCAACTGAACCTGAATGGCACTATGACAGAGTAGTAGATCAAGCTGGTAATTGGTTTTGCTTTTAATCATTCTTTCCTCCACATCCCTAATTCATACACCTACTTGGGTCTCCCAACACGTCACAAATGAGAATATGGGGGAGCAGAAGAGGATGCAGCTTTATTGCAGTGCTCCTTCAGCATTTCATATACATAACAGAAGCTACAGTACCACTGAATTGCTACGCAAGAGGAAAATTATTTATATTCTGAAATCTCCATCATCACTAGCAGTGCCTCAGCAAGCCTGTGGCATCCACATCTGTATGGTTTCCTTCCTCGTCAGTCCCTAGCACTCTGTCAGACAGTGGATTTGCTTCCCTTCTTCTTCTTAAAACTCCAGACACCTGAAGGAGAAGGGGGAGGTTAAGATGGAGACAGAAAGGGGTTTTTACTTGTTAAAATAAAGAGATACCAGACAGACAGACCATTCTTTCTCCACGCCTACCCAAAGATATCATATCTTACTCAGGTAGTACAAAAGACTAGTGCATTAGCTTAAGTTAAGCTGACTGTTATCTTAAAAAAAATATGTAGCTAGGCATTTCATTTTTCCCTTTGTCAGCCCAAAGAATTGGCTTATGCTTAAACAAGTGACAGATGTTATCTGCATACTCTGAAGAGAGCAGAAAGTACAGCTGCAGCTCAGCACTGCCAAGGAACTGGGCTGCTCTTCCCTGGCAAATAACCAGAATCATTCATGCCTCTGCCATTAACTCAAGCAGAGAACTACCAGAGGCTCAGATGCCCAAAGATGGATTACCACTATAAGAAGCTCCACTCCTCAGCAAGGAAACCATGTTTTTCTTTGAAACTGCAGTCAGATGACATTCTTCTTTCCAAACAGAAACTGGAAGCAAAAGAGGAACAGGTACCAAGAAAGTACATGGTCAACAGTAAGTAAGGAGCATAACAGAGCAAACACTGAAAGCATGCCTGTTTATAGTGGAGGTAGAAGAGGGCATCTCCCCCAGGAGATGGAAAATTCAAAATTGAAGATTTTGGCATTGTGAAGCATCAGGCAAGATTTTCCCTACCAAGAGAGGTGTGTCAAGATATCAGATTGGAAGCTGCAGAGAGGAATATGGAGCCTGAAGACTAAAATTCCTTCTTGTCGCAACCTAAAGTTCAAAAGCATAAACGTTTCTACTGCTACTGGCAAGTACTATTTACCTTAAATTAGTTTCACAAAGTACTGAGTCACTCAGAGCAAGAGCATGGGCAAACTAAGCATAAACATGGAAGTATTTCATTTCTGCAGAGAATTTGTAGTCACATAATCAAGTTTGCTGAACGTAGAGGACAAACAGTATCACCCTATTAGAAGAACATCAACAGAAATTGTTGTAAAAATCTCTGCCAGTACTTAACATGACTTTTCTTTTGCTGAAGGGTACAAAGATATGATCCAGTTGATAGCTACAACCATTCAACAGTAAACAGCACACTCGCTGGCTAGAAAAATGTGCTGGTTCAGGCTCTGTGAAAGAAGATTTTAGCCAGGAGAGCTTAGACTTCAGTGTTACCTGGGGAATGAGAAAGAAGTCGTAGAAATGTCAGTCACCATACAACTGTGCAAAATATTAGAAAGAAATTCTTCCTAGGATTTCTAGGAAGAATAAAAAAATAAATAAAACCAGACTCATTAAGTTCATCGTATTTATGTTCCCATCACATTTACGGCTGCCCATTCTTACCAAGCACACAAAGCATCATAAGTTGTATCAAAAGACAAGTTTCAGGGACATATATAGTCCTAGAATTTAACCCTGAGGCCTTCAAGCTTCCCAGCCTGATGGGTGCTCTTGCAAAATTTCTGATTCTTCTCAGGGATTTTAAGACATCAAAACATGACTTTAATAGATTTATCTTGGTTATAAAACAACTATTGCTATTCTAATTCAAGTCTTGTAGTTATCTACATTAAAAGCTACCAAATATAGATTTTTATATTAGTGTCAAACACACCAACTCTACTGAATACATTCCCCTCCTGTATCCATGCTCTGCATGTACCTTCATGTTCACTTATTTTTTAGATATTTGTATAACTGAAGCAAAAGGACTGCCTTGGAAGTGGACAAAGATTTAAAGAAAAAAAAAAAAAAAAAAAAAAAAAAAAAAAAGATTTGAGAACTAGCAGAACAATTATTCTGATGTACCTCCTCACAATTCTATTTCTAGGGATCACCCTAGACCCTTCCTTTACACCCTCTGCTCCTTCACTGTCCCAGGGGAGATGCATTTTCTTTAGCATCTCATTTCCAGTATTTGCACTTGCACTCCCACAGTACAGGTCCTTCACTTATATCAATCTCATCTTACAGACTGTAGTATTTTTACTTCTCATCTTTTCTGTTCCACTTGTACGCAACTCATTCTATTTTGCCTGTTTTTCCTTTTATTTTTTCCTCCTTTCAACCTTATCAGCTCTTCTACAGAAGGCACACCAGAGACACTCCTGCCCTGTACACTGGGCAGGCAGTTTTAAAGGGAGCAACTTGGTGCCCAGTGGTTTCTGCTGCCCTTGGATAAGCTGCACAGAGACTGGTATATGCAGCTCAATCGAACTGCTTCCACATAAGCAACAAATTGCAGGAGAGAAGGTTTGGACATCTGCATCTCAAAGAATCAGAAGCCTGCTCTAGCTAGAGTCTAGCAAGATAAAAATCAACAACTGAAGTAATTTTAGGGTGGAAATTACCAGTGTTATGGCTCTGGAACAAGGGAATTGGAGAAAGCAGCTCCTGAAAGTATGTAAAAAAAGCAAGAACCTGCACCATTATAAAATACAGTATGTATGATGCATTAGAAGGAAGCAAACATATACACACATTCATACTTGAATTAGTTTAACGAGCTTATTCTAAGTGCCATAGTGGGCATCTTTAAAAGCCAGTCACTTTTGAGAGTTATTACCAACATTGAGTAATCTTTTTATCACGGCAGGTTGTCTTTCTTTTTTCAGTAGTTATAGGATAAAAAATCTGTTCTCATGCTGAAGTTTACAAGGCTCTCCCTCTTCAGATGCAAGATGTATCTAAAAGTACACATACACACAGTGAACAAATTAGGAGAGACAAAACAGCCAGGACAGAACAGTACATTGCTAAGTAGGTAATGGGGGCAAAGAGAACTGTACCTGAAGGTTAAGATACCATTCCTGCCCACTGTAGAGTGGCTAGCCAAATTCTACTGAAGTTTGCCAGTCCCAACATGGACAAGGGCCCCACTGCTCAGGCTTGCAACTCTACAGCTTAGGGAACAAGAGCTGCAATTAACCAGGGCATCCCATTACATACACAAACTCAAGCATGTCACTCGATACACTGCAGAAGCCTGTATATAACAAGAGGCTTTAAAGTCCCATATTCTAGCTTTCAACTTTTGCTTGCTTTGGACAACTTTGCCAAATTCACCTAGCTAACAACTACCTGATATAAAAAGGCTTAAAACTATTTGGTAGAAGAGAATAATCCCATACTTCCCCACATACTCAAACCAGGCACGTATCCCACATTTGGTAGAAACTTAGAAGAGAAGCAGTTTCAAGTTTAAAGACTGAAAAGTGGCAAACATCAGCCAAGATGGCAAACATCATTTTCAAATGCTGTCTGTATCATACACTGCAAAATCCTACTTATTCTTACAGGAATGCTTAAGAGAGAAAACAAAAAGTTGAGTTGTACAGGAGAGTCAATGCTAGACCATGCAGTATTCCAATCTTGCCTTTTAGTTCAAACTCTTTGGTTATCTTTACAGCACCACCCACAACACAAGGGTCCTTCCCTGGTAGGCATAATACTGTGAAGAGGAGCCTGTTTCACCCTACTAAAAAAGTCAAAGGAAACAGTGGAAAACTTTTAAGAAATTTTAATATGCTATATAGAGGAGAGGGGTAGGGAAAGTGTTCCAACTCTAAGAACAGGTAGGTGCAACCAGAAAGGAAAGAAAAATATCTCCTGCGTACTGCCCTCTGCATTCTCTCCCCTTTCTTCCTAGCAACTAAGATATCAAAAGCCCAATTGCTGCAGCTGCCCACACAGCAATTAAGTGTAATAGTCAAGATGTCAAGCAAAACTACTGCCCATTACTTCAGCTTTCCTAAAATACCTAATGATCTCCAGAGCAGGTAGGGAGTTTCTCAAACTGTAGCCCAAGGGCTACAGATGCTGAGGGCAAATTGTGTGAACATGTCAGTCAAACTGAGAGCCCAGATTTACTGTAGTATTAAGAGGTGGGTGGACAGGTCCCTTAGTCCAGGGATTTTCTGAAACAAGGTAGTTAGGTTTTATTTAGATTATGGCACATACGGTGCACTTGTCATCTATTGCAGGTGAAGTGGGGGAGAAGAGTTAGCTGCTATTAGAACAGTGATACACTTCCTTATTTTTAGTGAAATACTCTAATAGAAAGTATTTTCAAACTGTTCATTCACTTCAGTTCCAGTTACAAAGTTGTTTTGTTGAAGACGGGTGTCCCAGCTCGCAAGAGTCAAGCAGCAGCAAGGACAGCATGGGAATACTGCCACCTCCTCTCTCTGTCCTAGGTTCCCCAGGCTGCCAATTTTCCTTGAAGGGTGTCTCACATTGCCGCCCTGTGGTCAGTCTGCAAAACAGCATCAGAGTAATAGGAAGCCATTTCCAGCTCTTCCTTACCTTTCCCCCCCCCCCCCCAACTTCCTTCCCCAAGCTCTCAAGGGATTTTCAGCAGGACCAGAAGTGTAGGAAGCCAAAGCCTTCCTGAAGAGCACTCCTTTCTCCAAGCAACAGCTTCTCACTAGTGGGTCACTACTGTTTCCTGCTGAAGGTTCCGCTTGGCCAAAATCCCCCTTCTGAAAGCCAAAAGATTACTCTCCTGGGATAAAGTCAGAAATAATTAGAAAGTCACCTTTTGGTATTAATAGTCAAGCTTAGCATACAAAAGCCGTATCTTTGTTTTGCACCTCCGTCTTCACCAGAACTGCTGCCTTTGACTCAGGCTCTTGAAGGCAGGCAGTGTGTTGTTGGTGTTCATCTGTATGCTACAGGTATCTGCCATCAAACTCCCCAAGCTCACTGTACTACTGAATGCAACACACGTGGGCAAAATTCATTATTTCTACCCTACATCCAGTCGCTCCACTGGCCTCATACCTTCCCTTTTCCCAGAACATCTGCATATACTAACACACAGCATAACACAATTCAAGTGCAGTCCCTCACTGCAACTACTCCTCAAATACAGTGATACTACGGAGAGGCTGGGGTTTATTTATCTTGAGGGTGTTTTTTATTATTGCATTCGTAAGAGTCACTGACCACGGTCTCTGTTGAATCTAAGACTGTCCACAGGGAATTTATAAATACAGTATTTCAAGCTCAAGTCAATTACCTGATCGCGTGCTACCTACAAAACAGGACAGATGATGGCTGCTCAGCTTTGACTTCAGAATAAGCACGAGATTTTCTGAGAAGTACACGCAGAGACCTGGTGACAAAGCTTGAAACTAGAAGTTTTTCCCCCTTGCCTCCCCCTTCCATTTCTTGGGTGTAGCACTTTTAAGACAGAAAAGCTTGAGGAGGCTCAAAGGAAGTGTGCCAAGAAGCAAGTCGACAAGGGAGCATCAGGTAGGACCAAGGGAGGGGTCATGCTCACCCTGGAATCACATCAAGGCTAGCTCGGTAGGTAGAGGGCCAGTTGCCCTCTACCATGGTTCATAGCAGAAGCCACATGCAAGAAAAGAGGAGGAGGGATCCCCAACCTGAACACAAGCAATGTTAGGGAGCAAGAGTTTAAAGCAACAGAAAGTAATTTGAGGGATTTATTCTGACTCAATCTATGACAATGCTGAAGTAATTATTAAAAACAACTGTAGGTGTCACAAAGTTTACCTCAGATGAGAGTTGTGAAAGTCCACCAGAGTGTAGCTCTGAGAAGCTCTGTGCTCAAGCTGCCAAGGACCTCACAGGACTTGACAGCAGCCCGAAAAGCACAAGCAAGCCAGGCAGCAGTGGCTTTGTTTGTTTGTTTGTTTGCAAGGCAGGGAAGCTGTCAGTTGAGGAAGGATACCACAGACACCAAGAGAAGAGTCAGCACCTGCTGAAGCCACAGACTAAAGTCAGCACTGGAGGGATACAGCCACCTCACCAAGGAGGTAACATGGCAGGACAGTGAACACCTACCCAGGAGAGCCTCATCAGGAAGCGCTGGCGTCTAGAAGCTATGCAATTTACTCAGGACTGTACACAATCTCTCCAACTTCTACAAGGAGGAGTTGTGTAGTCATTCCATTATTTAAGACTGTTTTATTAGCCCCATATTCAGGCCTCCGTGTTCTGACTAATTTAAGTCAGAACTACGATCAAGACCATGCACCGCTACAGGGATCATTTAAGCAACCCCTTTGTAAGGATTATGCAGCACAATATGGTACAGAACTGCTATACATCTTCTTCCAATGCTCTCATTACACAAAAGGAGCAGTAGCAAGATAGTAGAACACAAAAAAACCCACCTAGATGTGTACTGTCAACAGCAACAAAAAAAAAAAAAACACAACACACACAGCATCTAGAGACAAGACTCTCTGAATTTTAGAATCACAACTTGTGCAGTTTAAAAGCAACAGTACATCTGAACCAAAACTTAAATGTTGCAAAATAATCACAGAGCCAAAAAACACCTTAAGATATATAGCTATCAGAAAGAATATACCAGAGTCAAACTTCAAACAGGAGAAGGTTGCAGATGTTAAATTCTGAGTGCATCAGTTTTCATTAGAAGCATCTTACAGCTAAAAGCTTCTCTCTGCATCTCTGTGCTCAGATCCTAGGAATCAGAGATCCTTTCCACCAGACAGCACTCTATGGCATCTTTCAGTTTATTCATGTCTCAGTATAATGCCAGATTTGTTATGCTTTCTGTTCTGCTCTGCGTTTACAGTGCCTGCAGAGCATAATGCATTTCCAGTGTTAATAGCATGTATATAAAAAGCATGTCATCACCTTACCTATGGCTTATACACCGATGGGAGGGGAGTGGAAAAAAAATTTTTAAAAAACCTCATGTTGACAACCGAAGTCCAAAAGCACCACGTTTTGTCAGCGTGAATGCTGCTCAGTGAGGTGGTGCAGCAATGTCACTAGATTTTTTTTCCTGTTGCTGTATTTCTCCACTAGAGGACTCACCTGAGAAGTCTACTACAGCTTCTGCATGTAAACCACGTTGAAAAAAAAACCAGCAACCCTGACATGTGGATAGTACATGTAAAATGAATGGAAATATACTAGAATATATAGTGGATGTAATACACGAAGACATGCTTCCGTAACTACAAAAGAAAACACAGCAACGCTATTTAGCTCCCTGTTATTTTATCGCAAATATACATGATCATTTAAACGAAGATTAAATGCAAGAGCAAGCAAGTCCCCACCGGATCAGATCAGAAGGGTAACAGCCCAACAAAAGTGCGGCTTACATTCCACCACCAGCACTGCATGTTACGCTGGAAAGTAGAAGATAAACAAAGACTACAAAAGGTACCAGGGAAGGGCCAGTATGAGCAATTGTTTTCCAAGTAAAGGGTCCCATCTGCAGAGATGTTTCTATTTTATTAATAGTATTTTTATACAGAAGCACACACGCCCCCCCTGCACCGTTTCAGCTCTGGTAACACAGAGCATCGTATAACCTCACTTGCTCACACCAGGGCTTATCATCACGCCACCAAAAAAAAAAAAAAAACAGTGGCAGTGGCAACAGCTAGCAGCAACCCTTCCCGTGGGCGATACGGCAAGCCGTATCAGCAGAGCTCAACTGGTGTTAGCAACGGCAGAGGGGAGGGGGGGAGGAAAAACACAAGTGAATAAAAATTAATGGAGACTTTCCTGGTACAGAGGGGCGCTGGAGAGGCATGGGGCTGGCACCCTGCGAGGGGATGCTTGGCGGAGCTGCCCCCCCCAAGTCTCACCGCAAGGCCTCCCAGAAGCGAGGGGACACAGCGTGGAGCTGGTGGGACCTAGGAAGGTACCAGCGAAGCCATCGCAGGTGCTGGGAAGGGGACTGGAGTGCTGGAGTGTGTGTGTGGGGGGGGGGGCGGTGGTGTGAAGCACACGGCCGTGGAAAGGGCTGGTGCTGCAGAGGGAAAGAACACGTGCTGGGACCTACGGACAGGGGAAAGGAAAGGGCTGAGTTCGCTTGTACCGAGGAAGGAAGGGTTAAGGCGGGGAGAAATGCATCTCTTTCTCTAAGAGTGGGATCTGCTTACCTGCGGACCAGAAAGGGGAATGGGGGGAGGGAGGAGGAGGAAGAAGAAGAAGAAGGGGGCTGCGGCTGTGGAGCAACTAAGCAAAGTCTCTGAAGGAGCGGGGAGGAAAGAAAGAGGAAGGGGAAGAGAGAGCAAAGAAAGACACTGAAGAGTCTGAAGCACGGTGCGCAACTCCGCTCCAAAGGGCGGAGGGGAAAGCAGGGCTCGCCCCAAGGGAAGGGGCCGACAGGGGCTGCCGCGGGTGGGGGAAGGGGGAGGGCTGCATGCGGCGGCGGCTGGAGGCGGCAGCATGGGTAACATGGGTACCAGGGGGCTGGGGTGGAGGGGGTAGGTGTCCCACCTGGTTGGTTGGCTCCCTCCCTCCCGTCTCCCCTCCCTCACTCACCCTCTGCATGGCTTTCAGGATCAAAGCCAGTTCATAGCGGGGCATCTTAAGAGCTGCCTGTGATAGGAGGAGCAGGGATGCGACGGGGCAGAGTGTGGGGATGAGAAGGAAGGGACAGCAGAGATGCCGGAGAAGGACGTGACCGGAGAAAGATAGCGCGTCCTCGGCGGTATTGGTAACAGCTCCGACCCGCTCAGCTCCCAGGCTGCACCGACACTCAAGCGGGCGGCGCGGCTTAAAGGGCGCCGGCAGCTGCGCAGGCTCCGCCACACCGCCCCCTGCCCGCGGCAAGCACCGCCTCCGCCGCGCACACGCCCTCCCGCCGGGGGGCCGCCGCTCCCCGCCCGAGGGTTGCCCCGCTGCCCCGGGCCGGGGGAGAGGTGGGGAAGGGTGGGGGGCTGTAGGGGAATGCCCGCCGTCGGGAAGCGGGATGGACTCGGGAGGGCCGAGTTGCGGCGAGGACACCGCCTCCCCCCTCTCCCCCTCCCCTCCCCTGCCTTCCCTTCCCCTCCCCTCCCCTCCTGCGACGGTTCGAGGCCTGCGCCCGCCTTCCTCCTTCCCGCCGCCGCGGTGGTGGCTGCTGCAGGGAGTGGAAATTTCCACTGTGTCCGCCCCCTCGCTCCCCCCTCCGCGCGCACACACACACACACACACACACACACACACAGACAGACACACACACACAGACACACACACCCGAGACCGCACATGGTGGTGGTGGCGGGGAGGACAGTGCCGGAGGCGCGGGGGTTTTTGCGCCTGGCTGCTGGCGCCCACCGTGATGGGCTCTGCGGCCCCCGCTCCCCTGGGTGGGCCGGTACCGGGAGCGGGCATCCCGGTGCCGCAGGGTGAGGCCAGGGCTGCACGTGTGGGGTACCCCCTGCTCTTCCAGAACCTTCCACGTCCCAATGCCTTAAGATGCCTCAGTGGCGGTCATCCACTGAGGGAAGTGCAGGGGGATAGGGACCCACCCACGGAGGGCTGGGTGTAAGCAGAGGAAGGGTGGTGGGTCAAAGTAAAAGGGGGTGGTGGGGAGATGGTTGGCCTTGACGCTTGGCTGCTCCCAGCGAGGGAGCTTTTGGGCAAGCGTTTCTCAGCTGGCAGTGTTCCGTGCACACCCTTGGCATTGTACTAGCACGCAGCCATCAAGGTCAGTGACACAGATACCCTCAGTCAACAGCACTACCAACGCTGGTGTCCAGCTGTGGCTGTGCCAGGAGCCTACAACCGCCTGTATCCAGCATAGAGAGACACCTGGAGAGACTGGAGGTGCAACAGGCTTGTTTCAACACTATAACTACAGCAGACACTACATCCCTTCGTGGGTGCTCCCTTCCCTCACATTCATACGTACTCCAGAGTGCCCAATGCTGAGGCTGGGTTTAAGGAGAAGCGAGTGAGCTCACATCAGATTTCTGACCACGCTTTTAAAGGACTCGTTGCTTGCCCTTGTGTACTCTCTGAAAAGGTGGAAGCAGGGGATGAGAGAGCAGAGCCACCAGGTTGTACCTCAAGGAGAAGCAGGGAAGGTGGCAGATCTCAAGATGAAAAAAATGTTAATGAAATATCAGTGAAATACCAGCTCCACCCTATCAAGAGAGATCTCAGCATCTCACCTGGGAACCCCAGCCATGCCCTTCCCTACTAAAAAGCAGGGTCACTTGCTTTTGTTCTACTTGCTTTTGTTTACCACAGCAAGTTATCAGCTGTTCAGGATGCATTGCCCATGCGGAAGTGTTTACACGTATCAAAAACTCCCACCCCCCCGGTGCTTGGGCAGTAATTGCTAGTCAGCTGACAGGTGTAATTTACTGCCTGTTGGTGCTTACCACAGACAAGGCCTCCCTGGGTTACTTGGCTTGCTTTCCTTTTTTGTTTGGTTTTTGTGTGTGTGTGTTTTTGTTTTGTTTTTTGTTTTCTAATACGGTGTTGCCTGGCCTGACCATCTTCCTTCCCTGTTCTGAGCAGGTGCCCAGTCGGTTGCAGAGGAAATTCAGATAGTTTGTCAATGATGGTCCCCGATGAGGGTGAGAATGCCCAGGTTTCCCTGCTGTACACACACCCTGGGACAGCTGTTTCCACCTCCCTAGTTTCCACCTCCCCAGTGTGGCATGCATATGCTACACTGTTCTCTTCCCACAATATGAAACCCCTATGTCTTGCCACTCTACCAATGCTTTAACTGCTTAAATACCTCTGCCAGAAAAAAGAAAACCCATTCAATCTCTGAACCTGAAGCTTTTCTCTCTCACGTGCAGATCTTCATGCAAATCCTCAAATCTTCATACTGAAGGCATCTGGCGCTGCTTTCAAATGCCAGTATTTGATTCTCAGTTGGATATACATTTATATTTACCCATCGTGCCCGCTTTTAAATATATTCCCCATGCAAGCCCTGCCGACAAACCCTCCCCACCACCACCTTTTTTGTGACTCTCACCTATACCCATACCTCAAAGTTGCAGCTCAAGACCTGCAAACAGAAGACTGAGCCTGAGTCAATTTATATCTCTGAGATTTGCTCACACATGCAGAAACACTGCTGCGTGAGATCTAATAAACACTCACAGATGAGTGTTCCTGTGTATATTCACTGAATGAGATCTGTATCTGTAAGGGTCTCTCCTGCATATAAGCAACACAGATACAGTGAGCATATCTGTGTCTGAATACCACACGTTCTTGGGTGCCTGGTCTCATGCATGATGCTTACGTATGTGCACTCGTTCATGAACTGACAACTGCAAGAATCTGTGACATCCAGTGTCTTGGTGAGAGTCCCTAACACTTTCTAACTTTTCCACTACTGGTGTAGTGTGTCTACCAGGTATGAACTACCTTGTATCTCATGAGTTTGCTTTTTCTTCAAAGTACTAACCATAAATATCCAAAGACCATAGGAAACTATCAGGTAGTATTTAAAAACACACAGTTATAGAGAAAAGTCTGAAAACAATGCAGTAGTCACACACTAAATACTCAGTGAGGACATGCAAACTTCCCTAATATATATATATATATATATTTTAATTTTTTTTTTAGTAACAAGCGTAAACGTCTGGGAGGCTTGAGTCGTGACTTTTTCACACTGGAGTTTGGACATGCTACAAAGGTAAAGGGTCCTTTTTTTGTCTTTCACATCCAACCCTATGCCAGAGAGCAGCACAGAAAGCTCTAATGAGTAACATCACTCTAATAAAGTACAACATAAAAATACGTCCTCATGCATTCTATACACATATGTAACTACAGAACCTATTCTGTGAAAAAGCTGTTGGAAATGCTTTAGTAAATTAAAAAATGCCAAAATGCCAAGCAATATCTCCTAGACTCCTGACACAGAAGTTAGTCCAGCATGGTAGAATTAAGGGGGGAAATGCAAGACAAAATACTGCTATTTTAAAACCTCAAAATTACCATTAATAGCCTCTCTAAGCACAACTATATTGCACTTCGCTGATCTCTTTCTTATAATGTTTACCTAGTTTTAAAACAAGTGCTCTGTACACCACAGAAGAGCCAGGTCTCTTATCTTAATAAAAGCTTTAATTTCTAGCTGTGATACATCAGACAATATCAATCTAAAATAAAAATTTATCACAGGTTTAGGACTAGAATGATGGCTGTCTCAAACTTCAGATCAGGACAGGTTTCCAGAGGTGTTAGAAAACAGGAATTGCCTGAAAGAGTAATTACACTGCTAGTTGTGGTTTTGTTTGCTTGTACTGGTGTTTGTCTATAACCTATAGAGAGGGACACAGATACGTGCATCTTCACCCTAGTATTTACTCACCTTCTCAGTAAGGTTGTAGCTGAGCACTCTACATTTGAGGTAACAGCAGGTGAACTAAGGAGCACAAAGCCTGCATGGGAATACCTGCATGGCTCTGCAGTCATGGCAGTGATTGTGGTGCAGACATACTCCAAAGAGGTGATGAGGGGAGCTGGGTCCAAACAGTGAAATGTACAGGAAGTTTCCTGGTCCTAAGGAAGCAGATGAGTGAGGAAAGCTGGAGCAAAGGGGATGGTGTTAATAACGGGGGCTGATGTAAGCTTGTATGTAGGGATTCCTGAGCTGGGAATAGGGCTCTTAGACATGTGGGCAGGGTTGCCCCTGGGGGAAGGGTGGAAAGGAAATAGAGCTGAGAAAATTAAAGAAGAGTGGGATTGTTAGGATCAAGTGTGGGCCAGAGAGACCAGAACAGGGACAAGTGGGAAGGAATGTAAAGGAGATTGTGATGTGGTCCTCCAGGACTAGGATCCAATGAAAGGATGTAAAAGAGAAGGTAAGGGGAAAGGGAGGAGTGAGAATGGATGGAAAAAAACTAGGTTGAAGAAAGGGCAGTCTTGAAGAAGAGACTAGAATCCAATGAAAGGATGTAAAAGAGAAGGTAAGGGGAAAGGGAGGAGTGAGAATGGATGGAAAAAAACTAGGTTGAAGAAAGGGCAGTCTTGAAGAAGACTAGGTCAGGGAAAGATGGGGTAGTAGGAAGCTGAATGGGCTGTGCTCGAAGAGAACAGGAAGTATCATGTATTTCAGAGCTAATAAAACCACAGACCTCTGGATTCCCCACCCCCACTTATCCCCTGCCACCAGTTCTCTTTTGTCAGCAAATACCTGTGAATCCCCCGACAAAGTAAATTTGTCTAATATTCCTCCTGTCCGTGCACAGATGACAACCCACTGGCCTTATCAGTTTCTCTGTTAGCTCAGCATGGCAGGGAGCTCTGCAGTAAAGCTAAAGGCTTCAGCCCTAATGACATTTGCAACAATACAATGCTGCATGATGGAAGAGGGGTTGATTATTGTTTTGTTGGGTTTTTTTTACTGTTTGCTTTTTAAAAGCTAGATAATTACACATATAAAATATGCTTTAAATGAGGACTTGGTTGCAAAATCAATACTACATAATGAGGAGTGTTATTTTTTCCTTCCTCACCTTTGCATATTTATATACAAAAAGTATAGAGCTGCATACTTTTCTTTCCATGAGATCTTTGCCACGTTTATTTTTCAGGGTGGAGCTGGTCTGGAGCTATGTCAGGACAGCGAAGTGGAGGGGGCTACTGTCTACAGCAGGTTTTCCACATTTGTTTCAGCAAATGGAAGATGTGCAATAAATGACAGAACATGATCATATGAAAAAGGATGATCCCTTTGTTAGAACAGCTGAGGTCTGTATTGGGAATTGATTCAGCCCCTCCTTTGCCACAGATTTCTTGTGTGACACTGGATATGTCAGTTAAACCACATTTCTTGCAGGTGGCCACTAATTTCATACTCCTAGTTTCTGGGTATCTGGATTGACATTTTGTGGTCTAATTTGCAGAAGTGCTGAATGGTCCCAGATAAAACTGAAATATGTTGTTCAGCCTGATATCCCGCCCACCAAAAACCCAAATCTAAGGTGGTGCAGTAAGGTCACTATGACTCACCTAGCCCTCTTACAGAGGTCCTCTACTGCTCCTTTGCATGTATGTCAATGGTTTTGCCAAGTCAAATAGGGCCACATGGCAGTGAAAGTGGAGGAGTGGAGGCTCTGACAGGGTCCACTTCTTCCAGGCAAAGACACTAGCTCTGGCACACTGGAAACTGATGTGTGGCTGGGAAGATGGAGTCACCAGGAGGTCAGGAGAGTTTTCAGGAACTGTTTAGTGTTAGTTGGCCAAAGGAAAAATGCAAAGGGAGGTCTCAAATACGTAAGTAAGATTTTGAACTAGGAGGCAGGCAGGTCAGTGATAGTGGTATGAGTCCAAAAGTAATTGTAACAAATGGTAGTTTATGGCAAATAAAAGATGATGCAGAAACGTCTATAAATGCACGAGCAGGTAAAGAAAAACTGTGGAAAGAAACTGCAGAGCCACAGCAGGCACACCATCAGTTTCTGTGCCCCAGTTTACAGGCAGCAGCTTGTTTAAATCCCAGTAAGTGGCTCATTAGCTCTCCAATGTGACCATACACTACAGCATACTAAGGACAAGGATAAAAGCATAAAAGAAGTCTGTAAGAATAAAATCAGAATGGCCGGGGCAAAATAAAATCTATATAATTAGCAAAGGAAAGAGGGAGTAACAAGAAAACCCTTCTATGTATTTAAGGTCAGAGCAAGACAATGGCAAAAAAATGACCCAACCTCAACAAGCACAGAAAACTAGTAAGAGGTAACAAAACCAAAACAAAGTGAATTATGTCTTTTTCCCCTTACTCCTCAGCAATAAGAATTAACTATGATCATCTGACTAACCATTAATATCTAGGGCTAAATAACGTAAAGAAAAGACTAGACAGCTTCACTAAGTCATTTTCCAGTCAGCCAGATCTGACAGAAACTGAAAGTATGTGGGAAATTGACTGAAGCAGTCCTAGAGCCGTGAGGGATCCTTTCTCACAGCACCTGGGGAATGGAAGGCCAGTAACAGCTGATTGCAATACCCATCTTTAAAAAAGAAAAAAAGTAGCTTGAGGAAAGCAGGCAGAGAAAACAACCAAACTTAATTGCTGGAAATATATTGAAACAAATTATTAAACAAAGTTTTCTTTTGTGTATGGGAAAAAATGAAATGATAAGTAGAGGCCAAGAAAGATTTTCCAGGAACAAATCATGCTGAACCTAGCTAATTTCCTTTTCTGACAAACAGCAGGTCTTATGGACAATAGATGTTACATATCTTGACTTGAACAAGGCTTTCAACACAGTCTCTTGTGATTTCTTGTAAGAGAGATAAAATGAAACTATTGTAAGGTGGACCCATAGCTGCTAGGAAAAAAAAAAAAAAAAAAAAAAAAAAAAGAAAAGAAAAAGTGCTAGAAGAGGAATTATCATTATTTCATTGTTGAAGTGGAAAGCAGTTTCACAGATGCCCTTCCTGGAACTTGTGCCACTCACTATTTTCACTGTGTTTTGGAAGATGGCAAATAGAGTATGGCTATCAAATTTATAGAGAAAGCTTTATAGGCACCTTGGCAGGATTAGCATATTGATCAATTAAATAAGTGCTCTGAAAACAGTAAGATTTGGTGCAGTAGGAACAAGTGTAGACTGTTAGACACTTAGGTAAGAATAAAAACCCAAATGGAGAGCAGCCATCCAGTCAAAAGACCTGCACAAAAATTCCTTTGGATTTTGGAAGACCTCAAGTTGACTAAGGATTAACACTGCTATGCTGGTGTGGAAAAGCAAGTTTGGGGCTGAAATGTATAAATTGGCTAGGCAAGGTATGTGAAACAATTTCTCCACTCCTGCTCAGCAACAGTGAGGTCATGAACTGGAAAACGCACTGATTCACTGGTCACTGAACTCAAGAGAGGAATGGGCAGCTAGGGAAAGTCCTGAGAGGAAGAAACAGTGGTCAAGTCTTAAAAAACTGACCCTGGAGGGACATTTGGAAGAACTGTATTTGTTTAATCGAGAGAAAAGAGGATTGAGAAGAAATGCAACACTCTTCAAATGTGTAAAAGGTAGCTGCTCAGTGGAAGGCAGTAGTTAACTCCCAATGCTTAGAGGGGAGCAGGGAGTTTAAATAGTATATAGAGTTACAGTTTCTGCTACAAATAAGGAAAAACTTCCTAGCTAGGAGGCTAAGAAAACCACTGGTGCCACTGGAGGTCATTGAGTCTTTAGCACTGATGGTTTTAAACACAGCTGAAAAAAATCCCATTTAGATATTGTTGAGTGTGTTTGGGAAGGGGAGTACTTTACCCAAGGGCAGCAGCTTGTCAGCCAAGTGTTCATAATTACTTGCAGACACATATTTGAAAGGCATACGTAGCATCTGGAGCTGAGAGTGATGGCATCACGAGAGTGTCGTCATTGGATGAAGCATCTCTCATGTCTCAGTAAGTTCTTTCTAGCAGACGTAAACTCGAACAGAGGAAAAGAAATCAGATCTCATATCCAAACTTTCAAAGGTTTCTGACCCCTAGATAATTTCTCAAGGTCTCTTCTACAATTGTAAATAGACACAGTTGTGCCAGAATAGTCAAATTACTGCTGCAGTAGTTTCTTATTACAGGTGAAAAACAGATATTTAGCCTTTAATGGTAACTTATGCAAATAATAATAAAAAAAAATCTAGCTACATCATGTGCATTTCTGGCAAAAGGAGCTTGCAATCCCATCACCTGGGAGACAACCAAGTACTAGCGTTTCTCTTTTATGAGAGGAATGAAAGGTTTTGTCATGAATCTGAAAGACTGCTTCTGTTGTATTGCTTTACAAACATTTGTGAGGCAACAGTCCTTGTCCTTGTCCTGAGAGCCTGCTGCTCTGAATATCCAAGCCAAGAAAATGGTGTGAGAAGCAGCAAAGGTACAAAGAGGGGGAAATGACATTCATCAAGCTGCACAAAATGTGTATGACCTTACCAAGAATAAGCCCCCAAGTCTTTCTGTTGTTTGCACCAGTACCATCCATCTTCTCACACTGCTGTCATACTGTAACAGTATTGGTTTCAACAGTTAGATTTCATTTACAGAGAAATCATGTGGAGGTCACACTTTATGTTGGCCATGACCACAGACTGTGTGTATTGCTAAGGCACCTTTCTAGTGCTATGAAAGTGATAATGTAATTCTATGTAATTAAAATGAAACCTCCTACGTGCATTATGACTCTCCCTAGCTTTACAGCTGTTTGCCATGTTCTCTGTGAGGGCATTTGCTGGTCATAAATCGTGTTGTGGAAATACAATAACATGAACAAGGAAGTCTAAGCTGATCCAATTGTTTAATCTAGTTTAAACCTTCATTTTCTCAGAGGAATCCCTAAGTCAGATTAATTTAGAGAAGTGATGAGGTTTGATCCCGTCACCCTTAGAAATCACACATGCAAAAACCATGCCTGTATGTTGCTATTAATAGTGCTGAAATGTATATGTATGCTCATAATCTTGTAAGGGGAAAAAAATAAACAAGCAAATACCGCTTACCCTTGTTTCAGTGCAGCCCATCTGCTTCCTTCTTCCCAGGGGAAGCCCTGCATCAGGGCTTTAGAATATTCATTTCCCAAACTCTTATTCAAGTGAAGAATGTTCACTCAGCCTTTGTCTCTGTCTCTCTTATGGAGACAGTAACTCCTGTGCCAGGTTACCATATACCGAGGTTCTCCTGGACATTTATTCTTTTCCCATTCGAAAATTGTCTCTGGGCAGGAAATGCAGAATTCATTAATTTCTTCAGAATTTTCAGGTATCAGACAGTCTGATGAACTGGGACCTCAAGCATGGCTGATAGATGTCTGAATACCATTCACTGACTCAACTACTGCCCACCTGCAGATCCCTTTGTGCTACATGCATGGTGAGGCCGATGCTTCCAAGAAGTGTGGGAGCTACCGTGTGCATAGAGTTGATTATCACCTGTGCAGGACTTCTGATGCAGTAGGAGTGTTTTGGATCTGCTGTGCATTCACAGACCAGCTATACCACCTTGCAGAGTAAGTCTAATGATATCAAAAGCCTCAGATTTAGTGCACATGTGTTATCTGGAATCTGCACAGGCGTTTTTGTCTAAGAAATCCCAGTGAAAAAAATAGCCTGTGTAAAGATATTAGAAATACTCAACAAACAAGAAATAGTTCAGGCTAAAACCTAACTTACACTATGCTTTTTCAAAGATGCAGGGGAAAGAGCAGGTGAGAATCCACTGAGAAGAGAGAGGAATATTTGGGAGAAAACATCAGTGCATGCCAAATATGTTTAGCAGGTAAGCAGGCAAATCTACCCTTCCCCAGGCTGCCTGCCTGGCAAGTAAGCTAGCTGTGACATGCTTCACTCCCACTTTGAGAAGTGTTATATATCATATCCCACATCATTCATTCCACAAGATTAAGGAATTCTGTCTTGGCATGATATAAAGAGTATCTGTCAGGCACCTTCTCTGTTTCCCTCTAATGCTGCCAACCTGAGAAAGATTGTTGTGAGGTAAAGAGGCTTTGCTATTACTCTTGGTTTCCTTATTATGGAGCAGCAAACAGGGTCGCCTGTTTTTCACAGTGTTAACTTCAGAGAACAGAGCTCACTGGAATCATTCTGAAAAGGAATTTAGTCCTAGAATTATGATATGAATAAAGCTATTCAGTGCAACGTTAATAATTTTAATTAAAGAATTGTAAATCTTTTGGATAATACAGTTAGTTGTGCACATGCAACCTGCAGTAGATGCCTGTACTGTTACAACTGGAAGCTCCAAGTTTAATTTTTACAGATGACTAATGTTGTTGTTACCCAATTTCTACAATTAACATTTGTGCAAATGTGCTATCCTCTATAAAGGTCAGGCTGCTTACAGGTATTTAATGGTACTGATATCATATACCTGGGAAATGAGATCATCTGGGAATTGTGTAGGCTTTAAGAATGTAATAATAGTTTTTCTAAAACTATTACGATATTTCTGGTAATGTGTATTTTCTTTGTGGATAGGAATTCAGTAGCATAATGTCTTTTTGATTGCTCTTCAAAACCCCACACAATAACAAGACTTCAAAATTGAAAGTAAAAGCCAGAACTTTTGTCTGAATCCTCCAAGATCTGGAAGATTTAGGGGTTTGGAATAAAGTCATCGATTCATGTCTGAGTCTCCCTTAATTTTTCAAAAGAGAAAAAGCCAGGTCTTGGAAAATTTGTGAGGCAGCCTGATATACACAGCACTAGAATGGATTTGAGGGTCACTTGGCTCTTCCTTTAACAACAGCAGTCAATTGTGTCACAGAAAAATGATAGAGTACAGAAGGTTAACAGCTGTCTAAGGAAGAAAGGAGCAGCTCAGCCTGAAATCAGAATCAACATGGTCACAGTGGGACAGGAAAAATGCTGTAGGAGGCTATCAAGCATATCAGATTCTGCTACTGCTTAAAGCCCTTCATTTTGCAAGGAAGTGTGAAAGAATCACTCCAGATTCTGCAAGCTGCGAGAGATGTCTCAGGCTGCACCAAAACCAGTGTGACCAGCAGGCTGAGGAAAGAGATTCTCCCCATTCTCCTGAGAGCTCACCTCAATTACTGTGTCCATTCTGGAGCCCCCAACACAGGAAGAACATGGAGCTGTTAGAGAGAGTCCAGAGGAGGGCCATAAAGATGCTCAGAGGGCTTCTCCTAGGAAGCCAAGCTGAGAGAGCTGGGGTTGTGCAGCCTGGAGAATGGAAGGCTCTGGAGAGACACTAGAGTGCCTACAGGAAAGCTGGGGAGGGATTTTTTTCAAGGGCATGTAGCAATGGGACAAGAGGGAAGCATTTTAAGCTGAAAAGAAGGTTCATTTGGATTAGCTATTAGGAAGAAATTCTTTAGTCTGAGGGTGGTGAGACACTGGCACAGGTTGCCCATGGAAGCTGTGGCTGCCCCCTCCCTGGCAGTGTTCAAGGCCAGGCTGGATGGGGCTGTGAGCAACCTGGTCCCGTGGGAGGTGTCCCTGCCCATTTAGGGGGGTTGGAACTAAGTCATCTTTAAGGTTCCTTCTAACTTAAACCATCCTTTGGTTTTATTAAATACTTTCTCCAAGCTTCAGTTCAGAAACCATTCCACTTCCTCTTAGTGAACATACAAACATTTTGATCACCCACTTACATCTGCATAATTAGAATAATTTCACGTATCATAATCAAGAGCAGAGACTGGGGTTGCATCCTTGTCTAAACTTGATTATTCTGCACTTCTCAAGTCACACAAGAAAAATGACAACCTTGGTGAAAACACTTAGCTGAAGATCTTCTATAACACGAAGCTATTGCTGGGTACAAAACTGGTATTTGGTCCTAAGGTCCTGCAGTTGCAGGAAACAAATAAAATGAGCCACCCACAGGGGTGCTTTCTGGTGATAGGCCAGGATCACCCAGGACCTTTAACAATTAAGACTACCAACAGATTTCTAGAACATTCATTCTTCCCTTCTCCTCCTCCTTGCAGATTCAGCTCTGCCAAAAGAACTCACCCAGATCTTACAAAACCAAAATTGTTCAGGTTTTTGTTTATTTTTATGCCTCACATTAATTGAGAAAATACTCTAAATGAACTAGAAAAATGTGTACAAGTGGAAAAAATTATCAGAAAATAGAGTATTACACATCATAAAATCATACAAAAGTTTGGGTGGGAAGAAACCTTAAAGATTACCCAGTTCCAACCCCTGCCCAATGAGTAGGGACATCTTCTACTAGACCAGATAGCCTGAAGCCTCATCCAGCCTGGCCTTTAACACTGCCAGGAAGGGGGCAGCCACAACTTCGCTGTGCCAGTGTGCTGTCACCCCCACAGTAAAGAATCTCTTCCTAATATCTAATCTAAATCTCCCCTCTTCCAGTCTGAAACCATCCACACTTGTCCTATCACTGCATGCCCTTCCTAAATCATCTCAGTAGATATTGGGGGAAAAGCACACTGGGAGAAAACCACACCACAGGAGA
Source organism: Phaethornis superciliosus (assembly GCA_023637945.1). Taxonomy (NCBI): domain Eukaryota; kingdom Metazoa; phylum Chordata; class Aves; order Apodiformes; family Trochilidae; genus Phaethornis; species Phaethornis superciliosus. The sequence goes on along the minus strand of JAJQWJ010000001.1, from coordinate 106,067,085 downwards.
AATTCACAGTACAAAAATATTGATACAAAAAAGCAGAGAAAGCCAATGTTCTTTATGCTGCTAGATTGACTTGGAATGACCCATCATGCTCATCCAGATTCATTTCTTCCTTCCAAAGAAATAATTTCTCACTAAATTATCCCTATGAAACTTTCTAGCTGCACAATGAATAAATAAGATAATACTTCTTATTTTGCTATCACTTTGTTTTTACCTGTCCCTTCAACTGTGAGTATAATGTAAATTCTCTTAAGATGAGGAACTGATACAAGCTTACTAATTTTTTTGCATGGAACACAACATAATGAACACATATACTTAATAAGTAATCTTCTGTCTTGCTTTTTATTATATTTTTTAAATTTAAGTAAACTATGAGATCCTGTGAAATTATTTATAGCAAGCAATGCAACATATCTGCATGATAAATATATTAAACTATATATCTCATTCCCAGCAAACAAAATCTACTGTGTTTAAGTCATGGGCATATTCAAACAAATCTACATTAAGTATTTAGTGGCTTTGAAAAAGCTAATGAAGCATGTAATAAATCTTCAGCATAATATGCTGTAAGTTCCTCAGTGAATTAAGTGACATAATAGTACAACTCTGTCTTAGTGACAATTACAGGCTGGTTAGCTCTCATGAGCATGAAGCTTTCAAATAGTTTGGACTTTTAAATGGGAATCTACCATGAAAAAAGGCCTGGCATAAGAATAAGGGCTTTGGTATTTTTGTCCTGATGATTTTGCAGGAAAGGTGCTCCACCTAGAAAAGAAGCATTCTCTGACCTTCAGACCTGAAAAAAGCATGGGGTCTGAGGATCAGCCCAGGGGTATTTTAATAGCAAGTGCACTATACCCAGTCATAATGGTTATTGGCCTTTTTTTGGTCTTAATGGCATCTTAGATGTGCCATTGCCTTCAGTGATTTCTCTGAGTTAACTCAATGTAGTACAGTAAACAGCTCTGTCTTATCTGTTAGAGGGGAAACACTCCAGCTTGGTCAGGTTTTTTTATTCACAGTGAAGTAACAAAGCAAACTCATTGGAATAAAATGACTATCTGAATGTGTAAGAAATGGAGGATCAGCTATTTCTTCCATACTTGAAAGAAAAAGTCAGAAAGATCTCTCAAGACTGCAACCTCAAAAAAAGAGGCAAAAATTAAACAGCCAGCAGGTGAAAACAGTTTGGAGCATCCTTTCATACAGATACCAGTCTGCTTCCAAAATCTCTAACTTCTTAGTTTTGGAGAAAACCGGTAGGAATTTCTTTCTGCTTACAGCCCTGCTGTGTCTGTTCTGCAATTTAACACACAATTTAACAGCACAGCAAACTTGGTAGGAGAAAGAGTATGTCAAACCTGAGTTACTAAGCACAGCAAGTTGGGGCAAGCACAGAGTTCGCCAGCAATGCACACAGCCCTACCAAGCGTGTGTGTTTACACATCCGTGTGTGTGCACACGTTGTTGTCCAGCAAGTGAAAATTAAATGGGTCTTCATGAGGTACCACAGTGATCCTCAACAGTACATTCTATTAAAATAAGGATTTTCAGGCTTGCTTCAGCAAGTGCCCGGGAAAGAGTCACACCTTTTTTTAGTGGAAGGTGATCTAGCTGGCACGTTTACCAGGATTTGAGCTGCGTGCAGGGCAATTAGATTATTGACAAGGCTACCAAAAATGAGGTCAACCAGAACAAAGTTTTTCTTCCATAACTGTGTATTGTATCAGAAAAATGTCAAGAGGGAGCTATGTACAGAAGTTAGGATTAGGTAAGTCACACCACAATTTCTATAGCAAATGTGTGTGAAAAACAATATGCGGAAGATAGAGCAAAACAGATGACAGTAGCAGGAAAGTAGGAAGTCAAGTAGCCCCTTGCAGATAGGTTATGAATACTGATACACAAAAAAAATTACTCTAGCAATTCCCATTTCCACGGGTGAAACTAGATACAAGAAATGGACATCATGAAACAATGAACTGTATCATTGCTTTATGGGATGTGGAATTGTCTGCGTTGTGTAATGAGATATTACAGGTCTGCAAAGCAGAACAACTTGTGCTATTCTCAGCAGAAAAACTCAGGACATAACAGCAACTCCTTTCCTTGTTTTTTAGCAGTGGAGTCTGCACAGTTCCCTCCCTGCACAAAATTGTGCAGAGGTTACGATACAATCAGTAATTCTCAAGATCACTTCTTTCAGCTGGCGCTTCTTAATGTCTCACTTTCCAAAGTTCTCATGGAAAACCCAGATTATGAGATAGAAGGTACCAAACACTTACTTCATGTTAATAGGGCAGTAATGCACATAATTATACCCCGTGCTTTACAGCCTTTTCCCCTCCAATATTGGCGATGCAGCAGCTGCCAGTATTGGCGTGTTTCCATTGGCACCACCAGCTACTCATGCTCAGCACTGTGCCAACATCCCCTGATGTAAAATTAGAACAGTAAGACCACATCCTGCCTTCCTTTGTTTGCTCACCTATTTAGGCAGCAGTTTCAGCTGAGCCTGAACCATCCACCCCTGTGCCCACAGAGGGAATCTTGCACAAAGGAGTTGTGCTGCCCAGTGCTCCCATGGTGCTGATAACACAGATACTGTTACCGGTGGAGAGAACAACTTCTCTGCAGAGGTCACGGACCACTGGCAGTGCTCTGGGCAACATTCACACCAGAGATTTTCCTTGCCAACAGAAAGCCCCCTCCAACAGCCCTGTCCTTTCACTCTTCAAAGAATGCGTGTGAGACAGGCTAAAGCCTTAGCTGTAGCCAGTGAATAAATGAGGAGACATTTTCACTTACCTGGAGTGCCAATAAAATGATCTCTCAGTGGTTCCTTCAACTTTGGAAGACATGAATACTAGCAGTCATCTTTTTCAGGCTATGATCATTTCCATGGCAATGCTGTTATTTGTCTAGTGCTTTGTGTGTTCCAGGCACTCTGTGAAGAGAAAACAAGAGAAAGCCCAGACTACTTACAGTTTGATGGCCTGTGTTTGCAGCCTATGGTAGGACTTCTGAAGTAATGCCAAAGGCATGTGTGTGTACACATGCATATATGTTCATGGAGGAGCTGTGGGGCTTGCTTAATTTTCAGACAGATCAAATCCACGGTTTGACTCAACAATCAGCCAAATAAATGCTAGTGCTGGCAAATGGAGATGGGAGAAATGAGTATGTGGAGAAGAAAGAGCAGTAGAGGCAAGGTATGACCTCGGTTTTGGTGGCAGCATTAGCAGAAACTGTGGAACAGCAACACCAGCATCACTAATGTTGACTTTTTTGTGTCTTGCACTGCTGTGCATCTGTGTTACATCTGCTGCAAAGATGGGAGCAGAACATTCATGCATGCATTACTGCAGGTGAGGATGGGCTGCAGAACCAGAGGACAAATACACAATACAACAACAGCAAAGAAAGGAACAAAAATCAGAAACAAAAGTTCTGTTACCTGTAAGTAACATCATCTCTGCCCTTTGTAGCATTTGTGGTGGTCTTGGATGGCCACACTGGAAACAGCAGTAGAAATTGCACTTAGAAATACATAAGAAGCAACAAAGTAAAAATCTGGATTTTTTTAACCTTGACTTTTAGCCTTCTGAGCATTTCTAAATCTTGAAGCTGAACAAGCTTCATGAGTATGAAAATGACAAAGAAACTGGAATGCTTTAAGTTTGCTTTTTAAAAAAGAAAAGAAAAAGAAAAAAAAAAGTTTTTACCACTTTGTAATCCTCCTAAAATTAATAACTAAAAATCATGTAATTGTTCCCCATCATATAAATAATAGTCCTATATCTGACTTTTTATAGATGATCTATATCAAGCCTTTCAATGGCAAAAATAGTAACACACCTAGTGATATCTACAGATATAATATAAATCCAGATATCACATAACAACTGATTGCCAAAATTTTGACTTGAACCTGTTGCAGTTCTGATAGGTTCAGTCCCATTTTTTTCCATAGTGTCACCAACAACCTCTATTTGTTAACCATAGTAGGGTGTTCCAGTTTAAACAGATTCTCCTCAGTTTCTCAGATTCAGCAGGCACCCTGAAAGAATACAAGAAGTACCTAGACTTTTTCATGTTGTGTCACCTCCAAAGATCACTCCTCAGATAGATGGTCACTGAACAACACACCTCTCCAGAAAATTGTATGCTTTCTAATACTAGGTCTTTGTCAACAGACCAGCTCAGCTGTATTGCTACCTGGACAGCACATGAAAGCATGATCCACTTGTTTCTTGCTCTTCAGCTGCCCTTACAAACAGCAGACAGGTTTCTGTATGGAACCCAGGAATAGAAGGAGGACTAATATACTAACATGTAACTTGGCATTGCATCCTTGGAGAGTGATGTTTGGAGAAAGTGAAAAACAATACGTTCAGTGGAATTTTCCTTCATGTATATATTTTATCTGCAGCTGCAATGTTCCGAGGCCAAGTTATTAGAGGTGAAGTGGAAAAGAAGCTGTAAAATGCTTTAACTTAAGCACTTTAGAAGTTAGGGATGGAAATGACCCATAGGACCTCTGTCAGAGAAAGATTGCTCCTTCCAGGACAGAGAGAAGTACAACAAATAGGGAAGAGCAGGAAGCACATACACCATACTTTAACCCTGCCATTCTTGCCTGCTTGTCCATCCCCTGGGCTTTGCTTCTCTCCCAGGTGGCATCCCACCATTGCAGCGGGTGCTGCTCTGATCTTCTCATCCCCCACCCACAAACCACGCCAGCCCAGTGCAGGCGACAGCTGCGTGGAGGAGAAAGTGGGGGGTGTTGGAAAGAGAGGGAAAGTGGACCTTCAGAAAGTTGCCTTGTTTCAACAAACAACCACATGCGATCATTGGAGAAAATGAGAGGCTTTTCTTCAGTGCATATGAATGAGAAATTTAATATGAAGAAAGCCTACTATCAGTCTAGGGTCACAATATTTTCATAAGGATTTGTCCTTCAGAGATGGATTATACAATTTCTCTTATTGCAGGAATGTGAAGATTAAAGATCCCAAATGCTCTGCGTTTTGGAGTTTTTGTAATAAATGTGCCAGGAATCTGGGGAGATTTCCAAAATGCATTTTAATCCATAGTAGGCTGAAAGTTGTGCACTGCAAGCAATTTTCATTGTTAGATGGAAGTAAATATAAATTACTGAAGACTCAGAAAAAACTATTCAACTAGCAGCTCACACACTATTACAATCATATGCATACAGACTTTTGGAAGGAAGGAAGGCAAAAAAAATGTGATAAACTACCACTTAATGACAGATTTTCAAAAATTAGATGTTGCTTTGCATATAGAAAAGATTTTTCCTGCTCCTCCTAAACTGCACATATAGCTTTTCTATACACAAAGTAGCATCTGCAGTATGTAAGCACCTATATCCAGAATGGTACAGACACAGAGATAAATGTGAAAATTGAGACTCACAATTGCAGAGGCCAAGCTGAGGTCCCTTTTAAAGTTAGTTTTCAGATACTAATTTAAATACTGAAAAGAGGAAAAAAAAAATGTTAGCTAATCTTTGTCCCCACTACTTATTTCAGACTTTTCCAACTGTGTTAGATATGAAAGGGTCTGAGAAGCAAGTGTTATCACAGCTAATGCAGTGCCCAGGGTATGAGTCACACCAGAGTGCCCTCTCCTACGTGGCCAGAGAGCCTGTAACACAAAAGGCTCAGAGGAGGAGGGACAGCACTTTAGCAGCCCCCAGCTACTGGGAGGCTGGAGGTGGAGCTGGCTGGTGATAACTGAATGAATTGTTTCCATCACATGGTTAATGACTCAGCATCATTATCCCCAAGTATTTGGTTTTTTATCTCTACCAGCTGGTCCAGCTCACTCCTGTGGAAAAGAATAGGGGGGACCGGGTGAGGGGAAGTAGGTATCAGCCTTTGCAGCCTTTGCTGAGTGAGCACCATGCGTATTTTCGACTACTGCTTTGCTATCTCGAGGGTTGTAACACTACAAGTGTAACGCCGCTAGAGAGATTCCCACTGACTTCAGTGAAGCTTGGATCAAGGCTCAGATGCCTCCCAGTCAGTAAATACACCCTTCTCTTCTACAGCAGCAAGGAATTTTAACCCCATCGCCTGCGTGCACCTGTATTGCTTCCACATGCACACACGCAGCTAGAAACCTCTCACCTGTTGACACCAGCGTGTGTGCAGAGCAAACACTGACTGCCCTGATCCTGCATTCTCCAAAATACCAGGAGCTCTGCCTCTCCCCAACACCAGCAACAGCTGAGCAGAGATGGCCCTGACAAGAGTGGGAGTAGTCAGCGTATGTGCAGTATATACTGATAGGTAGCTGCTGCAGCCCTCATTCCCTTTAGCTGGTTCCCAGAATAAGAAAGTGATAGTATGTGTAGGTTTATTTTAAGCAGGGCTAGAGCACACATATAGCTGGTGTGTATGCAGCCCCCTGCAAATACTTTCTTACTCAATGGGATATATTATGTCACTGTGGCCCTAAATACCTCTGCTTCCCAGACCAAATTCACTGTGTAACTTTTGAAAAAAGTAACACTCCCAATATCTTTTCTGTTGTCAGTAGAGTGGAGAAGTGTTAATGTGGATTTTGGTGCTTATCTGTGTTTACTGCTAGCCCGCTGACTCTCTGACACTAAATGTTCATAAAGACACCCACAACAATGAACAGTGGAGCCTTGCTAATGCCTCCCACCAGCCACATGGCATGCAGAGCTTAAGGCTGGAAGGTCACATATTCCTTCCCTTTGTTTTTATTCCCCATTTGATGAAGAGCTACCATGCAAGGGTACTCAGTTTTCTGCACTGTTTGGACTGGAAAGCATTTTCCCAACAGGAGGTAGTAATCTTCAAAATGCAACCCAACCAGCAAAACCAAGATGAACCTAATCCTGCATATAAGTAGTGAAAACACCTGACTGTTGTCATTGAAGTCTTAGGGACCACCCTGCCCCAGTCAGAAAAGAACAGGGACACTGAGAAACACAGTTCATGAAGAGCACAGTCACAGAAGACCAGTTTGTACTGGGCAGCCTGGTGCCACGGGATGGTTCTTGCTCCTCTTCCCAGCACCAACTGGTTGCACATTTTATCAGCATCTGCTTTTGCTGCTGAGGACAACGCATGCATATGCTAACACAATAGCCCATGAGCTATTTTCTAGTTACTAAAAGCTACCTCAGTGTGCAGTCTGCTACATGAGCAATAACTTCTCGGGCAGAGAGCAGATTTGTTGGCTGGGCAGTCATTCTGCATGTAAGGTCACTACTCTACACTGAGCTTTTCTACCATCTGTGCTTCTCTGCTTTCTTTCTTAGAGGGGCAGCCAAAGGCAGAATCCAGCTCTTAATTTAGACCTCAAATGTTATATAAAAGTTATTCATCTCAGATGGACTCGATCCCAGATATCACTGTTATAAAAGACTTGTTAAAGTCAAGTTTACAAATGAAGACAAGTCAGTGTCTCACCATGTTACCTACTTGTGTCTCCTCTTCCCTACTTCTAGGAATGTACTCACTTAGTAACTCAAGTACACACCCATGGAGTCAAAAGAGCCCCTCTGAATTTAACAAACTGGCTATGTTACTAAGTAAGAAAACATACTTTGTGATTAATTTGCTGAAGTTTGACACTTTCAGTCACCCTGCATACCAGAGAGAAGCCGAAAGAGACTTGAAAGACCATCAGCCAAATTATCATCCTGATGAGGGATATTAATATTTGTAGTAATTTCCAAGAAGGAAAGTGAAATGGAAACCACATTTTCATAAGCAGCACCCATTCTGCATGCCTTCAATCAGGGCTCATTTGAGCCTGAATTTCTGCTGGGCAGCCACACATTGCAGATGGCACTCTTGAGGACTCCTTTGGTCCAGAAATAAAATTCCAGGTGTCTTGACTTGAAAGCTCAAAATTGAGGCATCCTAAACCGTGTTACACCCTTGAAAAGTTGGCCCAAGGGCAGTGCATAATTAGGAAATGTGAGAGGCAGTAGGAGTGAAAGCTTCACCTCCCAAGTCCTGTCCTGATGGACAAGACCTGCATGCAGACCTAACAGCATAACACACACTTGTGGCTGATCATGGGTAAGGTTACCAGCAGCTGAAGAAAAGATGTGCATAATGACCATATCCTTGCTTTGATGGATAAAATCTTGGGAATTGAAAGAAGGAACATATAAATTACATGAGCAAGTATGGTATTTGTCCTCCCTTTAACCTAATGTTCCAAAGTGTGTGAAAGATTAGCATTAAGGATTGCCACGGGCCATTTGCTGTAACCCTATCTAGACAACTTCCTGAAACAAAAGAACAAATTCCAGCTCCTAGGCAGAAGCCTTCAGGCACAAGACCATATAACCAAAGAGCAGCTTACCACAGGCCTGAGCTATGTGTAGAAATGAGACCTATCAGTGGTTTATTTCACTCAAGGAAAGGTTCTGAAGGTAAAAAGTCTCCCGAATTGCCTGCATTTGGTGAGTGTGATCTTACTAAGGCACCTAAGATCTCACATATTTCCAACCCCAAGCGTAAAAATCCACTGACATTTTCCTGATAACATTACACGATGGATGTGACTAAAAGGTGCTTTCTAAATACTGAACAACTTACCTGACAGTCTCTCTCCTCTTTTCAGAGAATTAACCCTGGCCACAGTAAAATACAGGAGAAATTCACACATGAAATTTGCTTGGAAAAGTAATCAGAGGACTGAAGCATGCATTAACAAACCCAATGTACCACAGTGAAGTGGGAAACCTGCTAACAGCCTTACAATGGTCAGACACAACAGGTTGCTAATTTAAAAAGCTTCACTAATATAGGATTTCTTGGCTGTTCCTCCCTGAAGGAGGCATTTTTGCCAGTTTTAGTTCCTCACAAATTTGACTCCTCATACTCATTCTTCTGAATGTTTCAACATACTCATTTCCTAGGCACTTATTTATTTGAGTGTAACAAATCCATCTTTACAGCATACATGATTCTGAATACACCTAGCATGGTTTATAGGAAATTAGGTCTCTGAATGCACAGAAACTAGGGGGCTCTAGAGAATAGATCTGTGAAGCCACTGGCTACTATCTAAAGTGACTCTAGGTGCGACCTTGATGCCAGGTGTGCCTTTTATAAAGCCAGGACTTCAGTCCATGTGTTTTCAGAGAACCATAGAAAAATTACTTTGAAGAATTGTCACTGCCCTACAAGCCCATTCATGCTATGGTGTGAAAATGGGAGCAGAAAATAAGCCAGCTTCTCCACAGTGAGTGGCAAAACTTCCTGTGAACTCAGTGAGAATCATTTTGCTTCTTCTGCATACTGAATCTGCAATTTCCTGATAATCTTGCTTTGCTCTCTCAGTGAGATAGCACTGCCTTGACCCAGCATCTCCACAGGGACAAGTAGCCAGCAGCAGGTTCTGCTTCCATCACCTGGCTCTGACACTGGTTAGTTGGACCCTCAGCCTGGATATGCAGGAGCACAGCCCCCCACAGCAGAAAGGCTGGGGGGGAACCAGATCAGGAGCCCACTGCAGGAGAGCAGGAGTGGTCTTTGCAGAAGCAGGGTGAGGTGTAAGGTGAAAGTGTGAAAGCAGGAGGTGAAAGGCTGTGAATTTCTGTTCCTCAGATGGATAAAGGGTTGGTTGAAACAGAGAAGAAGTAAGGGGATGGGGGGGGAGGTTTAGGCTGGCTGGGAGCAAGAGGAGTTGAGGATGTTACAGCAGTGGGAGGCAGAAGTGAACCTGGTGGCAACAGAATTTATTCAGAGATTGTTAATTCACTCACCAGGTGATGGCAGGTTAGCTCATGTTCACTGCAGTTTTGCACATACAGATTTGCACATCACACACAGCAGCACATGTTGGTTCCATTTGCACAGATAGGCTTAGCCCATGGAAAAGAAGTAGTTGGACATAATTTTTTTTTTTTTTTTTTTTGAGTTCTTGACCTTCCCTGCTCTGAAAGGGATCAGTGCCCATAGCAGCTGTCCAAGCTGAGAGAGTGAGATTCATCTCCAGGTAACCACAATCCAGGTGTTCTGCAACAGGCAGATTCCTAAGGGACAACCGAAGTATCGCTCAGAAAAAGGTTCTTGCAAAAGCTTTTGGCATCCAGGACTCTATGAGCCTTACACATAGCTGAAGATCCTCTCTATCTCTCTATCAGCCAGGACAATTCTGGAAAGAAGGGTAAGCATCTCTCCTTATAATGGAAGAGAAGTTAGCAACAGGAGGCCTGTCACCTACCTACATAAGAAGAAAGAGGCCAAACTGATCTGCCTCCACTTCAACACTTAATGTTCTTGCCATGTCCTCTCCCTACATCTGAGCTTCCCCATCATCCTGCTTCTCTCCTGTGTTGGCTCCCACTTCTTGCAGACAGGATGTGATGAAGCTTATGGGAAGGATGCAAGTGGATGCAGGGTTTGTTTAAATGGGATTTACACTGAAAAGGTACTGGGACCTGCTCAGACACACTCAAGCACACTTGTGTTCTGCAGAGCTGTCACTGTGGTGACAGTAAGGCAGCGAGGAGAGCTTGCATCACCCTCCAGAGCTTCCCAAGAACTGGCAGATCCCAGGGAGACCTCCTTATAAGAAGGACTATGTCTCTCGTGGCAGACCCAACCACTGCCATTCACTGTTATAGTGGCAGTGTTGCTAGCTGTAACAGTGAGCCAGAGGAAGATAAAGCCTTTAAGGAACTTTTCTTTTTTAACCTGTGTCAGAATGATAAAACCCATTAATATGTCATTGCTCCTCTAACAATGGCTATGGAATGGCAAGGAGAGTTCCTTGCTCCATGTCTTCTCTCCTGGGTGAAAGCAGCTACATTTTTTCTACCACAGCTTTGGTTTTGAATAAGCAGGGAAATAATGTCTCAGAGGGTTCCTCTTGGATAGAAACAGCAGAAGAAAGCACAGATGCTGAGGCTTGGCCTTACAGGGCCTGGGTATTCTTTGGGGCTATGATCCTTTCCTGGGTTACTTTCTATTGAAATGGTTTATGCCTTCAATTTTGTTTTTAACACATGCTCCTAAGCCAGGGGAGGGAGGCCTGGGCTTGTATTCTGAAATACTTTTAATTCAGAGTCAACAAAACCTCAAAGATACAAAGGCTAGGAAGGAGGGTTTCCTGAAAAGTGTCCTTTGGGATCTGCATCTGTCTGGTGATACTGAGCCTGGGCCTTCCTGATGGCCACCAAGTGTGTTTGGGCTTCAAGTCAACACTTTGCATTCACATCCAAGACAAGTGGAGTTCAAATTCTTCCCAACAGACTAATTAGGCAAAATATTTAGAAATGCTGTAATTCCATTCATGCTTTTGCCATAACATTTAGAGAAACAACAATGCTTTTCATATTCACTGATACCAAGAGCCTCTGACAGCATCTGCCTGGAAAAACACATAGTCCTTAAATGTACACACACTTACACCTAGGCCTTCATAGCTTTTTTGACAAATCTGCACATATACCTCAGCATCTGCAATTTGCTCATGGGCACACCTGAAACGCTTTAAATTGTATTTAGAAGGGCTTGCATCTGTGCAATGAAAGGACAATATCATTTACAGCAGTAACAGAAAGATAATCAGACAGGTTTATTCTCTGCCAAAATTGGCAATGTATGTTTACAAAGCTTTCCTAGCTCCTTTGTTGTGCATTCTTTCCACACACCGTTACAGAAAGATCATGTTAACAGCAGTGGCTGCTGTATGGTATCATATTACCTTTTTATTTTAACATGTGATAAGAAAGAAATAAAGAAAGAAAGCAAGAAAGCAAGAGAGCAAGCAAGAAAGAAAGCAAGCAATAAAGCAAGCAAGAAAGAAGAGACAAAGACCATCCTTGGAATGTTGAACAAACTATTCTATTTTCATTAGGCTGTGACAAAACCATTAAAAACCTACTCATCTTTGGAGTGGTGTGGTAATGCAAATATTCTGCATTATATATTATTATATTATATTATATTATATTATTATATTATTATATTATTATATTATTATATATTTTTTTTTTGATTAGAGCATGTCGTGATGAAACCATGACTGCGTCATGATCAGCGGGCTTAAGAATGCAGCCAGCCAGTTTCAAAAGGGTATAAAAGCTAATGCCCAAGAGTTTATAGAGTGACAGAGCCAGTTCTAGTACTGATTTATTGAAACTCAAATTGGAGCACTTACTTAGATTTCATTTCCAAATGATGTCGTTGGAATGCCTAGTTATTTTCTCATGTGAATAGCTGAAAGTAAAAAAAAAAAAAAAAAAAAAAAAAAAAAAAAAAAAGCTCTGGAACTCTTAAAATTAAAGGCCTTCTCTCTTTTTGTCAGGCTGCAACTAAACCAGCACATATCCTGGTGCTTCTCTGTTTTTAAATTTTAATGCTTTTTAAGCCATTAAGGTGGCTTTTAATTTGTTTCCTTTTTTTAACATAAATCCTGAAGGCATCTTCTGGGTCCAGGTACATGACACAGCAGTCCAGGGAGACGCAGGCTCCTCCCCTTGCTCCAGTCCCCTCCTATGTGCCTCATCCTGTAAACATCCTAAATGACAGCTGGCTTCGGGTTCTACTATTTGTGCTATCAAGTGGGAAGGCATTTTATTTTTCTAAAATGAAAGAGCCAATTTATGCCCTTTTATGGACCATTTGAGAACTCGGTGCAGTGGAAACTTTTCTGCAATAAAGGTTCCCTTGTTTATGAGACCTTTGTGTTGCAAGTTGCAGTACCACTTGTTACACTTAGGGAGCATCCTGCAGGCTCTGCTGAGGGAATCAGACCACCTCAATCCTTCTTCCCAGGCTTCGATTTGAGCCGCGTTTTCCAACGTTGTTTTATCCTGCCATCAACCTACTATGAAGCGAGTGAAAAAGACCCTAAAATCTAAAGCTAGTTTTTCCACACGTGGATTGAAACAGTCTTCCTCAGTATTAATATGTGAATGATTATGAAGAAAACAATACCATGGGATCTAATGAGGTAAAACAGCTTTCATTTTAAATAGGAAACTTCCTGTCACCCAACGCTTGGTCACATTCAGTTGAGAACCACTTACCCCATCTACGTCCTGTTTATGTGGTCCCCGTTTTTTCCCCAGAGCTCTAAGCCAAAAAAAAAACCCAAAAACCTATCATTATCAGGAGCAATTATGCTCTCTTCTAAAAGCAATTCCATCAGTGCTGATGCTGTACAAAAAAAAAGCAGTATTTATGCATAAATTGGTCCTGCCAGAGCTATACTTATTGCCTTTTCAGTTTAGAAAGTGTGTTTGTTTCCATTTTACAAAAAGTTTCCCTCATTGCGGAGTGAAAGACCAACGTGACAGCCAGGGAAAGAAGAAATTTAGTTAACAGGCTCTATCAGGGTTATAATAAAATTACAGAACATGTTTGTATCTCCATTTAAAAAATTAATGAGAGGGGAAAAAGAGACAAAATATCTGCCTAGCTAGCTGTCTATCTATGTAATTTTAAAACCTCAAATACATCTTAATACAGCAGTATGTGGTGGGTGTTATTTTTGAAATGGGAACATAAAAATTCAGTCAGTGATATTCTTTTGACAGCATTATTTAACCACAAATGACAGATAATAATCAACTGGAGGAGCTTAGGGTCTCTAAGTACCTTTAAGCTCTGAAGTTGTAGAAATGACAGCAAAATAACTACTGTTGTGCTTGCTGAGTTTTAGAAGCTAAGCTCCATGTTTCCATGGATATAGAGTTTCCGGTTTATGCTTTGGTCTTTACCTATTTAAAGATCAATACTATGCTAACAAGAAAGCAGGATTCAGTTCAACATTTCTTTTGGTGTCTAAACTTCAATATTCCAAAGTGCTGGGCAACCTGAGCACATGCATACAGCCTGGGCTTGATCCAGACCTCCCATTCACATGATGCAAATGACTGGAAAACCATACTAGCTGCCTGGCAGAAGAGCCCTGCCCTGTCCTTAACACACAGCCTCCAGGATATCTTTATTTCACCTCCAAACCCATGATATGGAAAGAGGTAGATGTGGCTGGACCAGGATTCCTTGGCATTTTTGACTTCCAAGGTGTGTGGACACATATGCCATCAGCTCTTATTCCAAATGGCTTGGTGATCACCATTGAGTCTTCTTCCTCTGGTGCACATTCCTGCATCCTCCTCTTCCCCACAGACATATTCCCTGTTTACTTTCCTCTCTGCCTTCATATCCTGCTGCTCATGCTAGTGCCTGTGGTCACTAGGGTGACTAAGGGGGTATGAAGGCAGAGGGAACATGAATAGGGAATATACATGGAGGAAGGTGGTTGCATGGACTGAGGTCAGCATAAAACTGTCCACAGGGTGGTATCGTGAGTGCTTTGATTTACCCAACCAGCTCTAAAGATGGAGTTGAAGAAAAGCCAGATGTTGTCTTCCCTTCCATGCCTATCCCACAGTGGGCTTGCAAGATAGACAAGCTCATACCAGACGAGCATATACCAAGCTACTTCTGGTTTATGCATTGCAGGCTTATGAAATCACCTGGCATTTGATCAACAATGTTGTTATTTGTTAGTGTGTTTCACATTCAGAGCAACGCTCTGCTATTCAGTGTAGAGGTGCCACCCCTAAGTAAACAGAACACTGCCAAAAATGAACAGCACCTCAGAAATACCTGTGCCCCAGACTGAGGTGCTCCCAGGGTTGCAAGCATTACACTGGCAAAGGCAAACAAGTGAGGAAAGAGATAAAGGGAAATCATTGTGGAAGATGATAATAGTGAGAATTTATGGAGCAGGTGGGCAAAACACAGTTTCAGACTGGGCACTAAATCAGCAGAAGATGGTAACTAAATTTGTTTGACATTTAATGGTGCAAATAACTTGTGTGGAGGCAAAGGGTAGCTCTAGCTCATATATTTTTGATTGACCTAACTCCAGACTCTCAACATTGCCATTGGTGGGGTTCAGCACAGCTGTCTGATGCCAGCATCTGTGAGCATGAAGGATTGGGGTGTTTCCCAACATTTCTTGGCACTTGCCTACTGGCAGCCTGGGCTGTCTATGTCCCTTCCCGGTTGGTGCCCTCCTTACAGCGCTGCTTTCCTTCCCTGCTACGTTCCCAGACAGAGGGAGTAAGGAAAAACAGGAGATTTGAAGGCAGTAAGTCAGCCAGCTGGACTGGAAGTTCTTGCTAAGAGTGATGGCTTAGATGAAGGGGAGCTGGCAGAGAAGGATTAACATTATCAGTAGCCATCACTTAATCAAGGACATGAGAGAGAGAGAGAGAGAGAGAAATTGTTTTAGCAGTGTGGAAGGGACAGTTTATCAGCTGTTTAACAGAGAACGCTCAGAAATGCTATGCTCGGAAACTCTGCAGGTGGGGTGACTAGACAAAGGTATTGCCAGCTTAATGTGCCTCCCACTCCTGATCAGAATACACAAGCCTGTGGGGTATCAATGATTTCACTTTAAGCTGCAACTCTGTTTTTTTGAATCTCATTATCACCCATTCCTGCATTTCTGAGCAATTCTTTACTCGGGCTGAAGTTTCCCCGCTTTGTCTCTGTGTCAGAAAAGACTTCATTGGATCCTTTCAGCCCCATCTGAATTTTACAAGAACAAAAAATACATCTGCAAGATGTGTGGGACCTGAGAGCGCTTCCCATCTCTTCTTCCCACCGAGGAGCACAGCCCTCCACAGTGGTCTTCATCAAAGCTGAGCGCCTGCATCTTCCCCCTCCCCTCATCTCAGTAGGATGTGCGTGGTGCTCAGCCACTTTGGAAAAAATCAGGCTGTTTCCACAGAAATTAAGTCATCTCTTGGCTAAATCCTATCATGTGCTGTTCAGCAGATGTAGGGGGCCTCTTTTTCCGGCCCATGTAGCTGATCAGGTTCTCCTCACTCAAGAAAGCACTAGCACAGAAGACCAGCTCACCATGTGGGCAAGCTCACGCAAGAGCTCACCGCGGCATGTGGTTTTGGGGGGGTGGCTAGTTTATTAATCTTGTAAGCACGACAGCTGCCTTTGGAGAAAGGCCCGGGTTGTGTTTTTGTTTCTAGAATGTACTGTCTCAACCATCCTGAGGAATCTTGGTTTGGCCAGGAGGAGCCCTGCAACTCAGGGCCTTTCAGCAGTGTTTCCTCCTCCCTAATATGGGCAGGATTTATCTCTGCAGGAGCAGCATGGCTGAACCTTAAGACCATTTTATTTTTCCATTTTTTTTCTTTTATTTTTGTATAAGGCATAATTATGCGCTGAACACAGACTCATTAATCAACCTGATTCTTCTGTGACAAGTTTAGCTCTGGGTGTGTGATCTGTCCTAGGAGATCACACAATTTTTATATCTTATCCTTTTTAATAGTAAAGTACTCTTTCCTGCCCTCTCTTTCTTCTTATTTAGTCATCAGCTCTTTAAATGACAGGAAGAATAACACCTCCATTTGCCCAAACTGTTCAGCCTGTCATTTGACATCTTTCTCTCACGATCACAAAACAGTTTCCCTGTTTACTCTCCACTCTGGCATGGACCTTCTGGTTCCTTCTTTGCTTTTTTCTTTCTGTTTGTGTCTAATACCAACTTGTCTACTGCTGTCCTGCTTTGGTAAAAAAAATAATGAAGGAGATTTCTGTGGAAAAATGAGGCTGAACAACTGCTTATGTCTAGAGATCATCCGACATGGGGTAGGTAGACAGTATACCAACATCTGTGATCATTGGGCTGGTCAGTGTCCTTTCATATCTTTTGCCTCCCTCTTTTTTCATCACTCTTTCCCACCTGCTTTTTTTTGTCATATGACTAAATGGCCACTATCGGGTCTTTGTGAAGGAGGTTGTTATTATTATTTGTGGCTGTGGGGGCCAGAGAAACAGTATTCTTTAAATGTAAGCAATAAATTGTACTAATGTATGTCACCCTATGAGATGTCACCTGCAGGTCAATTACATTATACTTCAGATCTAAGATTCACCTTCACTCACAGGACTTCACCTCTCCCCTACTGATGCATACCACACAATTCAGCATGCCATAATTGTTTTAAAACCTTGTAATTCTCTTTTTTAAGGATCAGTACATTTCTTTTACAAGATTTTAGGACACGAGCACCAAATACTGCAAGCTACCAGCTGTCTTCATCAGGCAGAATGAAAACCAGTCCCATCATCACAAATACTAAATGACCAGCTGAAAAAAGACAAGTTAATGTTGGAGAGAATAATGGCATCTGCACAGCCCTGCAGGTGAATTTAACAGTTCCTTGAAGAAAAAAACCACCGGCCTGGAGGATATGTAAAATGCTGCCAAGGTATACCTTGAAGAAAAAAGGCTGTGTTCCTGAACTGAAGTGAAAAGTAAGTGGACTCTCCAAGCACTTTCCAAAGTGGAGGTAAAGAATGCTCTGCTGTCCCTGCTGGGCTACAGCCTGTGCTACTCTGCTTCCTAGAAGCTGCAGAGGGTGGAAAATCACCAGGTCCGGAAGCTGTCCCACCATTGATTTATTCTGAGGCATTCATTATTGAGCTAATCTCTGCTAAACAAAGAGACTGTCAATAATGCCCTTGGAAACAGACCTCTGCCTGTGGAGCAGTCGCAGCCCTGCCCCTTCCCCAGATAACTGGGAAGCAGGCTTGGTTCTGTCACATCTCTGGTCCCTTTGGATGGTTCCATGTATCAATGCCACCAAAAGGGGCAGGGGACTGACTTTCTCTCCTCCAGTGCTTCCTTCTCTACTCCAAACTCTGATGTAGCGCTCACTTGAGCTCTTGACAGACTGGTGTGGCTCACTGCACCATCAGAAAAATCTTTGCTGGGTTTGTGACTCACTGCTGCCTCTTAGAAAGGCTGTGTGGGCATCTCTGACCTGCAGACTGGGTGCTGGGAGCAGAGGAGAGGGAAGGGGCAGGCACAGCTGCCATCCCACCTTCTAAGGAGTCAGCCAGCTCAGACCATCTCTGCGAGCAACACCCTCAGACCATGGATCAGGACTGTCAAGACAACCCAGCAACTGCACCTCTCACACCTCCCTGGCCTCTTGCTCCAGCTTCCACCCCACCTTGCTGTAGCAGATCCTCGCAGTCCCACCAGCAGCTTCCACCACGGCCTTACACGTGGTGAGAAACTCTCCTCATCTTGCCAGTACACAACCATGCCCATGATACCCGTGTGGCTGTGCCTTCCTGGGAGAAGGCATGAAAGAGGCCCTCCTTGTCCTCAAGGCTGGCAGCTGGCCCCCTGGCCCGTGGCCTGTCTTTGTGCCTTGGCATACTTTGTTCTGGCCACTGATATAAATGACAAATGGCTGCAGTAAATTTTCATCATTGCTTTCCTATTGCCTGTAGGTTGCTAATTGCACATGACCGAAATTATAAATTGCTGCAATAAATTGTCATCATCCAGTTATCACCTTTGAATTGCTCATCATTTAACAGCATCCAAAGGACAGCCGGAGTGACAAAGGAGCAGGTTTTATTAATCCTCTGCTTATGGCTACAGAGCAGGCAGCATCTCCTCCACTGCCCAAGCAGGAGGACACCAGGACACCCAAGCCAGCCCAAGAAGGACAACCAGAGGGAGAAGCAGAGGGAAAGAGCACAGTGGGTCTGCACCTCTCCTTGCACCCCGTTGACTCAGTGCCCCCTCCAGATTTCATGAGATTCTCTCTTCTTTCATGAGATCTGCTCTTCTTTAGTGATCACATGGCTGCTGGGCTAGCAAAGATGGCCAGGCCTTGTATTTCCCTTTGTGGTGCTGTAGCCAGCAGCTCTCTGCTCTCCAGATGAAGGAACTGTCTCCTGCCCAGGGAAGCACCGCTGGGTTTCCCCGTCGCATGGAACAGAACAGCTGCCCTCTGGCCAGGGATGAGCTTTAAAAATAATAGCTACACTACCGCAAACTATCATGAGGCAAATAAACAAGTCATCCAGACATCAAAAATTGTCAAAGAGCTGGTCTCCTGCTGCTTCTCCAGCTCCGAAATAAAGTTCTGCTACTCTGGATTTATACCAGTTATATTTGAGGCGAGTTCTAGCCTCAGGTTTCCAAATTCTTTTATTGAATTAAGGACAGAATTCCTGTTTCCAAAGCTTCTCATCAACATGACAACACTGGGGGAAACAAGAATAGTCTATTTAAAAGCAGACAGACATTTTGCAGATGAAAGACAAACATTGTAGGTATTTATTAGGACCTGAATCCAACCAAATCTCTAATCCACTTAGCAAAATAAAAACGCTTCAAAAAAACATTTTCAAGATTCTCAAGATCTCCAAGGAATCTGAAATGCTTTACTTTATCTCCTTCCTCAAAGGTATCGCATCAATGAAAACTGCTTGGGTTTTCTGTATACTGCTGTGATGAAGGACCACAGAATCTTTTTGTGTTTTCACAGGATGACAGACTTGGAGATCCTCTTTACAGCCCTCTCACTGCATTGCTTTTTTCTTTCCCTCTCAGATCTGGGCTGGTCTTGAAAAACTCCGTAAGTGGTTGGTTGGTTTCAACACCGTATTTTGTAGTACTTCGAGTCACAATTTTTTTTCCCTTCATGGCTTTTTCATACAACAGATATGAAAGTTGGTAGCTGAGAATGCCTAGATAACTTTTGTCCTAATGGTTTTGAACTGATGAACTGAACAGTTCAGACATCACCACTGCAAAATATTTGCACGTGCAGGATGGAGATTCCTCTGCCTTTTCCTTTCTTCCTGAGGCTCTCATTGCTGCTGTTCTTACAGAGCTGCCAGTCTCTTTTTGGGACAAAAGGGCAATTGATGTGGCTTAAATAAACACATTCCCATCTGACACTTTGTTGTTCTTCAACTTCCTCCAGGTGTTTTCAGTTCTGTGTTTTTCAGACCAGGTCAGAGTGACTGTCATGAAATCCAAGTTCTCTTTCTGTGGCAAAACACACACAATACCTTCCTCTGGTGCCTATTTCGAGAGCCTAGAGAACAGTTCTTCTCAATATATATGGTATGGTTAAGGAGCTTATATACAATTCAAATTTTTTACATTCTAATGGTTTTCCTCCTAACAAATAACGAAATCTAAGTTTTAGGAGGAAAGCTGTTTGAAGAGCTGCCTAAAATATGAAGTTTTCCGGAATTGCCTTGTTTCCAAGAAGAAAAAGAACATTTGCCTGTTTTTAGATTACCAGAGGAATAAATACAGATGATTAAATATATCATGAGTCTGAATTTATTTTTATTTTTCTGATGTTCAAATGCTGTGTGACTGGCTTTGTTGTGCAAGGTTTTTCCCATTAGTTATTTTTAGGGGTTTTAGATTGTATTTTCCCCTAACTGGTGACATAATGTCTTGTTAAGACAATTGACCCAGATAACACTATGCCAGCTTCATCAGAATTGGTTTATGCATCTGGATTTTTGATATTTTGGTGGGTCACAGACCAATAGTCTCTGTGGCATGGAAAATATTTAATTTTTTTTTAGACTGCCAGCTTCAGCAAGACTCCTCCAAGTCGACAGTAGTTAACAGTGACCTAATTCCAGCTTGATTGGACAAAGATGCCTGGCCCTAAGGGAAACAGTGCAAGGGAACCCACAAAATTCAAGGGTGAGGCAGAAAAGCCTTGTCTTATGGGTCAGCAAGCAACCTTAGGGAATATTGCTGCTTCAGAGTATCAACAGCTTTCATCTGGGGAATAGCAAGTCATCACATCAACATTTTTAAAGCTCCTTCAGTAGCTGACTAATCAATCATCTTCCTTCTGCAGACTAAAAAAATTCCTCCTAGTGGAAAGCAGTATGCCAGCAAAACAGTGCCACATCTGCTCTGCGCTTCCAGCCCCTACTGCACCAGCATGCAGAGGATTCTCAGAACTGAAGAGCTTGCACTGCCCTTGTATTTTTAGTGTCTTGTCTTATTTCTCTGTTCCTTAGACTGGTTTCCCAAGAGCACAAAACTACAGAGATTATATTGTTCATCCAGCTATTAGTTCCCACAATAATATGGCAAACCAGTCGTCTGTTTCTGCTAAAACTGGCCCAAAAGGGGAGGTTTCAAGGAGGTGAGAGGTGAGATTTTCATGCTTTCCTTTTCCCCTGTCCAGGGGAAGGTGGGGGACCATGGCAGCAAGCAGGCAGAAGCCAGCACCTCGTGTCTGCCATGCACACCCACAGCCAACTGTTTGCTCAGCCATACAGGAAGAGAATTTGGGAAATCCATGACTGAGAGAGAGAGGGCACAAACCCACAGGAAGCAAAGCTTCTACCTCATGGAATGACTTTTCTCATATTTTGTTTTAATAATTGTGTGGGCAGCATAATCTCTTTCTTCATTTTTAAGGTGCAAAGTAAGGATGTGGCAGCATGCTTGGCCTATGTACATCTGTAACACAAAATTTAAAAACACAATCTTCATCACACAAAATACCCCTTTGAACTAAGGGTAGGAAAAACCCAAGACATTCAGTTCATTAATTTAGGCATTCAGAACAATAACGTAGGTGAGGTTCATAGGAAAACTTTGCATTCTGCTTTATGGAGTTCAGCTCAGGATTTCTTAGAGATGATATTAATTTTGTGACTTAGTTCTTAGTATTAAGATTGATTTGCTTTCTATTTAATAAAGTATTTTAATCCTGGATCGGGTAGTTTTAGTAGTAATTGCTTCATACTGATCATGTGTCTCTTGGTTTTATTTTGCTTTTAAAAATCATTTTAATGGTATTTCTGAAATAAAAGCTGGCACTAAGTCAGTTTTATTTCAGTATGTCCAGAATATCACAGGGACTGCTATGGAGACCAGGTTTCCATCTGACTAGGTCTCTCTAGGGAACCAGAGGTTTTATACTGTTGCTACAGTTTGCTCCTACTTTGGGAATTGGCATTACATTTTGGAGGGCTCTGGTCCCTTGCCTCCTGCCATTGACTCACTGAATGACTTGCATTGCCATCCAACCTCAGCCTCACACCTCCTCCCAGCCTTACTGCTCACCCCCAAAACCAGGCTGGTATCTATTCATCATTTCATTAATGGGATCGCATGCTCATTCTTCAAGCAATGACCACAGTTAGAGGGAATGCAAAGCCACTTTGATCCTCACAAGCAGCTGCCCTTTTAACTTGACCACTGCAATTCAGTCCCAAAGTGGCAGAAGCTGCTGAACTCTTTAGCTTAAAATTTAGCTACAGCGCAAATCAGAGGAATTGTTATGTATTCAGATTCCAGAATGCTTACAAAGCCCTTTCCACACTTTCCAAATTCATCCCCAGACAAGACTGCTTAGAATCTGACTGGTCTAAGGGTACAATACACTGTGCCCTTCCACAAATTAATGACAGCTAAGTATTTGAAATATGAGGTATATTTTGACCTTGCCAATGCAGAATCTCACTGCAGCTACTGAAGGAAATCTGGGTAGGGCTAGAGTGTCGATACAGGTAAGTTGTACATGTCCAATCATTCTAGCAACCCTATTGTTTACTGTAACAGAAGGAGTATTTCCAGTTATAAAACCCAACCTATGTCTTTTCCACAGTCAGGAATATTGATTAATCTAAGCTAACTCCTTGGATATTGATGATGCCAAGAGAGAGCACTGGTCCTGACTGACCACTGTAGCTAAGATAATGATCCACAGTACAACCCAAAACCCTCTGAGAAGGGAAAAAAACATTCAAAATAAGGAAAGGTAAACTGACTAAGCAACCTATATGCAATAACTTCAACCAGAGCAAGTCAGCCATGATCCATTAGTATCTACAGTTCAGCTCCAGCATGGTGCCACAGGCATGCCATGTGTTAAGAAGTCTTTAAGCACCCTTTGTCACAGCATGTCAGTCAAAATGCAGCTGACACGTTCTTTGTTGTAAGCAACTTTTCTTGCTCACGTGTGCATTATTGCTGCTCTAAAGCCTTCTGCCCTGAACAGAAGGCCTTTTAAATCATACAGGTTTGATTTTAGTAGTCTTCAGCTCGGCCGTCTTGTTCCAAGTGGTTTTTACAATGGCTTAGGTTGACCACTGGAGGCCGAAATCACAGATTAGGAGCTAGCCCACTAAGGAAAAGCTGATTTTGAGGTTCAGAACTCATTTTTTTTCTCATGAGGAAACAATAACCAGAAGACCTTACTGACATATTACTCAACAATATGATGCTATCTTGACCTGGTGGAGGGATATGACAGCAAAGAAGAAAAGATTGTGTTTGTTTCAAATTCACCTCATCGCACCATTGTTCCTGTGCAGATGAAGAAAATAATATGAGAATTTTTCCAAATGCTTTGTTGCTATGTCATGAAAATAACTAAAGTTCAGTGATCAGGAGTTAGTCTAATTGAAATGCATGGACTACTTAGGAAATCTGTGTCTTCTTGAAAAAGACAAAAGCTCTCAAGAATCAGAAAGATCCTTCAAAATCAAAATGAAATAAAATCACTCTGAAGGCTTAGGAGCACCTTTCCAACATTGTTTTCCAAGTTTTTCTTCTGTACTACAACTCTGTACTGCATTATCATTCCAGTGCTAAAACATCCTTTACATAACCATGTGAAGAGCTGCTTATTATAATGCAGCTATTCCCAGGCACTAAGTGGGATACTTTCACCACAACAAGTGATTTTTGTCCTGGTGTAACTGCACTCCTGCTATTGACTATACCTTTGTTACAGCAATACCAAACCATTAAAAACCACACTTCTAACTGAGATGGTTATATTGAGGAAAAAAAATCAAATGTAGGCCATTATCATTAGCAATGATAATCTTGAAACACTGGTGACTTTATGAACAGATGAATTCTTTGTTGAAAAAACTGTGACTAAGAAGACTGAAGATTGAGAGTATGGCTCAGTAGGATCTGGCTAGCACCCCATAAAGCAACATCACACTTCTCTTATAAAAACCCGACCACTGAAATACCACCCAAACATCAGAGTGCTTGGGAATGAGCAATGAAGGAATCAAACTGCTTCCCTCCTGCTGAATGTAATCTTTCATCACTCACTCCCACCTCATTGTCTCAGTCACTCATGGCCATGCAGGAACTGCTGTATCTTAGACCACAGTTAAGTCTTCCTTATCCTTATCCTCATCTTTATCCTTATCTAACCAGTGTCCTCTGGTTCTTGTGAGATTACGTATTTGTTGTTCAACCCTGCTGTTCCTCCACTTCCCATCACATACAGAACCTCCTTCTCTAGTCACCGCTGTGACTCTCGTCAGTGCTCTTTTTGCCTGCATGATCTTCACAAATATCATCAGAACATGCATGCTGCCACAGCAAACTCCTTAGATTTTAACGTTGCATAATCCTAACCCTTGACCCATATTGCCAGCAGTTCAACAGCTCTCAGATGCTTCATCTCCTCCAGGTTGCCCAAAGGTGGCTGTATTTGAATCTCTACATTCCTTACACTATGACATGTTCCCACCAGGGCAGTCAAGTCTACTGAAGACCACAGGCTCCTGACTACCATTTGTGGTAAAGAATTCTGGGGCATTCACACACGTACCAAAAGCTTTTCTTTGGAAGGTATGACACATTTGCTGAAACACTAATGAAATGCTTAGAGACATAAAAGCAACTGCCAAACATTGATTAAAAATTTAATGTAGCTGCTTACGAAAAACATAAATGCTTGTTTGAGGCAATGCTATACGCTGTTGAGAAACATCACTATTTCATTAGATGAGTTAACTTACTAAATCTTTTTTCAGTAACGAGCAGTGATAAGTCCCTACCATTTGCTTTAAATTAGGAAAATCTTCATTCTAAAGCCTCTTTTTTACGGTTTTATATCCTGATGATAGAGAGGATCTAATTAACCCTTTACATGAGCTCTGTCAAGCCCATTCCTGCATACCTGCTTGTCTTAATGGAAGCAAATAAACTCCAAAGATGACACAGCAGGATTCACATGACTCAGGGTACTAACTCCAGAAAACCACTGTTTCCAAGTCTGAAATCATGGTGCGAAGATTATTGCATTGTAAAACCTTTTGAATATATGCGTAATAGCCTTTCAGATCATATTTAGAAATGACTCAGAAATAAGCTGCTCTTATGATAAAAACTGATGGTGTAAAATCAGGATAATCTATAGTTTGTGTAGACTTAGCAGCCCCCAGTCGGCCTGCGCTCCACACAAGAAAAAGCTAAGGACCTCAGGATTTACAGAGTTCCTTCAGATCTGTTGAATTTAATCCAATCTTTCCAAAGCTCTCATCTTCTGCTTTACAGACTCCCTACTATGCTAAACAAAATCCTCTTCTCAGTATCATACCACATAGGCCATCAGTCTTTGTAACTCCTTGTAAGGAAGTTCACAATTAAAACAATGCCGAGCTGATCAAACTTATCACCCTCTAAAATGTGTCTTCCCCATGGCTTCTTGTCTGGTTGCTGCTTCCATCCCAATTCCCCGAGATCCTCTGCTCCTGGGCACACAGCAGAGGGGCTACAAGGGGAGGAACAAAGGTGGCTCCAAGCCACTTGCATGCTCCATCACCCGCGCCAGCCCCGCTCACGCCGCGCTGGCTCACAGGCAGCCCCCCCGGGGGCCCTGGTGTCGGCCCAGACTGAACTGCTTGCAACATATTTGGGTTCCTCCCTGCCAGCTCCCCTTGGCTCCACTCCCATTCCAGTGAATCCCTCTGCCAGCCCAGGAGCCTTCCCTGCTGGTGCCCTCACCCTGAAGGCTGTGAGCAGCCAGGCCCCTTGCTCCTCCATTCCCCGGCGCCAGGCAGAGGGCCCGGCTCCCAGCTGCGGGCACTGTGTAGCTGGGAAGCAGAAGGGACAAACAAGGTAGCAAGCCTTGTTTTTTTTCTGGGGAAATTGTCCTCTAAACACTCACCTGAGGCAGATAAAAGTCTTGTTTTCCTGACATAAAACATCACTGTCGCCAAACAGCACTTACAAACAGGACACACAGTGTTGCAAAATGATTTCCAGAGCTAACAAAGTGGAGGAATCACCAGGGTGAGATAAGAGAAGCACTGTTACTCTCAATGGTCACCATATGTAAGCCACTTGGAGGCTCCAGCATCACCTTCAAGTATAGCTTGTATTAAGCTAGAAGCTTTGTTCTCATAGAGGACTCGAAACATTAAAAAAATGCTGAAATACAGAGTTTCTTCTCCCTCCCCTTTTCCTATCTCTGTTTATTTGCGTGGTAATGATGGTTTCAGGCATTTGTGTTGCAAAAAGTCACCAATTTGTCCTTTAAAAAAAAAAAAAAAAGATCACTGTTTTGTTCAGAATGATGGAATCTGCCCTCCCTGCTCTAGCCTGGTCCTTGGAGACATGCTCAGTTCCCTGTTCTGACACTGACTGCCCACATCTCCTCATCCACGTGGTTTTCTCTGCGTGTGGCCGCAGAAGGGAGGTGGTTGTGTTTCCTCTGGGGAAAGAGGATGTAAACTGAGAAAGTAAACCTAATAAATAAAGCATGATATTCCACTACCCTAGACAGATAGAAATATGTGTAAATCAGAGAAAGAGATCATTACTTTTCTAGTCACTGGATTAGCACTCTGAATAGGCAGTGATAACATTTGCTACAGCACCCCATTACCTGTCTAATCAGTACTGGCACAGGAGGATTACACAGCCAGTGACCAT
The DNA here is from genome assembly GCA_023637945.1 of Phaethornis superciliosus. Lineage (NCBI taxonomy): Eukaryota > Metazoa > Chordata > Aves > Apodiformes > Trochilidae > Phaethornis > Phaethornis superciliosus. Next base: position 106,040,520 of record JAJQWJ010000001.1, on the reverse strand, counting down.
GATTACAAAGACTCCTGATTTCTGGAAGCTTTAAATGTCATTGATAACACAAATCTTTGTTAAGCCTTTCTGGTTTATGCGGTATTGGTGTCAGTGGGGACAGGAGGGAAGAGATGAGAAGGCAGAGTAAGGGGAGAGAAGGGGAGAGGAGTAGTAGCAAAGTGTGTTTATGTCTCCTTTTTGTGTTGGTACACCACCTGATCAGAGTTCATTGGAATAAATGGAAAGACTCCCACTGATTTCAGTGGACTTTGAACACAGCCCCAGAATCTGCAAAATGTAAACAGACAGATACGGGCACACACTTGCCTGTGCAATTTCCCCTAAATAAAACCACTTCAGCATGAGAAGAGCACATGTGTTTGTGGGAGGTGAGCTTGGGAAAGAAGAACACACCAGCCTGCTGCCACATGTTGGTAGCACAGGATCACCAGAGAGCCCATGTCCCCCAGCTCTGACCAGGGACAGTGGCACTCAAGGTTCCCTATGCCACCAGGGCTGTCACACACTCCCCAGAGGGGTCTGGCTCTCCAGCCTTCATGTACCACCTGGATGTGACCAACAGCCTTACCACAAGCACTGACTTGAGCCAAGCAGAGAGGAAGCTCAGTGGATGGGCTGGCTTGGCTCCAAGTTATCATAAGGTACCCAAAAAGGAGGGGGACTTATAACATGAGCTGTTCCATAAGAGGAGGTGAGAGCAGATGGGCCACAGACAGGGAAAGGGTGAATGTAAGGGGAATATCAGGATCAGGCTGCAGTTTTCAGTTCTCTCTAAGCCATAAGAGCAGCCAATAGTGCAGCCCCAGATTGCATGCTGCTACTGGAGAGCATTGTAATATGTCCTGCTGCTTCCTTTGAGCTAGGTCTAGCTTTCACAAGGCCAAGCAAGAGGAAAATCAGGGATCTGAAATGGCTGAAAATTAGCTCTGCAAAGCAGCTGAGAACCCATCACCACATAAATACTGATGCCAGTGTGGGTAAGGGCAGCACAAACTGTACGGGGTCAGGGCTTGAAGCAGAGGGTATCTCCAGGGGAGATGGCATTTTCCTTGCAGATGCAAGGGGAGATGAAGTCAAAAGGCTGAGGATGGGAAAAGGTTTCTACAACTGGACTAAAAGCATGTCCTTAAAACAGGCAACAGAGAGGGAAATTAGGAGTTTGATCATGCTCCTGGTGAGACCTGAAGTTGTGCCACTGGTTGCAAGAGCAGCAGGATGGGCTTCAGAAGGAATTGTCCAAAGATGCATGCAGGACCTAGGAGCTCTAGGCAGAGAAATCAGACAGCCAGGCTCCTAGTTAGTATAGCAACTAAACACTTGCTGAAGGGCAATTCCACTGAAGTCACCAGGATTGCACCCATGCATCCAGAGTCCATGTTGTCCTTCACAGAGCAAGTATGACTTTAATTCCACACCTTGACTACAGAGGATATTGTGAAATCAGTATCAACACACTTTGTGTTACATTGGTTGCATCTCCAGACATTTTGCACCCATGAAAAGTAAATAGCAATGGAGACTACCCAAATATTTTGAGAGCTCTATGACTTTCTATGCTACCCTAACTTCAACTGGACAATTTCTTTTGGAATTTTACACTTGTCTCAGACAGTCTATTAACTCTACATATTATAATAGCAAGCAGAATATTCACAGTAGCAAAACAGTTTTAACCTGGCATTAAAGACATAATGACTAATGTCCATATTTAACTGCTCACAGTAAACATTTTTCTCCTACTTCCAGATTAGGAAAGTATTTCAATACATACCAGGATTCATTGTAATGTCACTAATCATGATGAATTACCCTAGTATTCATGTGGATGCAAAATATAATTCCTTGGGAATTTCACTGTATCTTAGCATTAACATGTATTTACTCTATTACAAACTCCGATTCCTTTTCAGTCCTTCTTTTTTGCAGCTCCCCCAGGTTCCCTTGGGTAGTCACATACTGTAACATTTCATTTATTTAATACTGCTTTCTTTAAGTTTGTATTATTTGTTTGTTGTTCTTTGCTACTTTCACCCACTCAGCTATTCATTCATTCCTGTTAGAAATTAACAGACTACAGCAAAAGCAACTTGTCCTCAGTGAGAGTCATAAATTCACCACAGCACTTCACTAAGGATACATGACCACAATACAAAACTACAGTCTCCTCCCTCTTTCCCAGCTGCCCTACTCAGATTTTTCATCCTCAGTCCTGCAAGTCTAGCTTGCACTTCAGCACCTAAAACTCTCTGCCTCCAGCCAGTTCCTGCAGTATCCCACACTTGGTACATTCAAGCACTGCAATTACCAGTCTTAACAAACTATAGATCTTAAGGCAGGGAATACCACTGTCTGGGATCAAACAACACCTTGTCTTCACAAGGAGCAGTTACAACACTCATTCTCTCCTTCTTCAGTTTTAAAGGGAAAATCAGTATAAAAGCCCTTGGAATCAAGAAAAAGCATGAGCCCTACATATGTTTATGCTTAAACAAGCTGTCCTGGGGGCAACTACTGAAGTAATCTGGCTGGAAAGACCAAAAAGCAGATTTGTTTGAATTAGTGCAAAGAAAACAGAAAATTTCCACTGCCCCAGATAAAGAGGACTGCAAATGTGTCCCAATCATGTGTCCTCCAATGATTGCTATTACGTTTAACATTAAAAAAACAATCTTTATTCATAGCAAGCTTAGATAATATACCTCAAGATATTTCCTTGGTGTGTAGATGTGCATTTTGAATGTCTGATTAAGACATCCTTAGCCACAGGCACCGTGTATTTTTCTTCATACGTCATCCTTTTTACGCAACTATGTTGTGTGTTGTACGTATTTGATGCATGGAATATTTTATGTGAGAAGATGCTAGCAGAAACATAGATTCTGCCATAACAGATGAGGCAGCTTGTCCATTAAGCCCCAGCACCAGCCTGTAAGGAAAATGTTTCCCACTTGTATAGTAGGAAAAAATTACCATCCAAGAGAGGTCAGAATGAGAATTCTGGATCTGAAAATACTCAGATTTTGAGAAAAATAGGTCCTATTTCCAAAGCACTCATATGGAGGTCCTCCCAAAAGACTCCAAATTCTACTTACAAGTCCCCCTACTACACTGCTGTAAATATCAGGAAAGATTGAATTAGATTTACAAAACTACCTTACGTTTAGCTTCTTGAAGCCCTTAATTAAATAGGTTTATTAGAAAAATTAAACACAGAGAAGGAAAACATCACATGGGAAACCTCCACATTATTGTATAAGCTGTAATACACATAAAGCCAGGTTTTTTGCTATCTGTTGCTCTTTATCCCCTATCCAAACCAATTCCCTATGAGATTCTTATCAATCAAGAAATAGCATAATGCAGCTAATCCAGAGCCACATGTGGGCTGACCAGCCTGCAAAACCCTTGCTATCAAACAGACAAACTAACGCCTTAATTCTGCCTCCCTGTCCCTTGACGGTGATGTTGAGCTGACCTTCTCCCCCTCCAGATTCTGATTTTCATTAAACTGGTAGGAATTCATTATCTTTGAAAACCCAGCCCCTCTGTATTATGTCCAAAACAGGATGGGCATCATGATTACATAAATCTTAATTCTTTAGGAAACTAAGTTACAGCTATAAAGGACCAGTGTGACTTTAAATTCTGTTGGCACTGGCTTAAATAGTGTGGGGCAAGGAGTCTTTACCCTCACCTTTCTCCTCCTACCACAGTCCTTTTCCTCCCTTGGCACATGGCACTGCCATGTTTCTGCACTGGATGCCTTGCTAGGTGAGAGCTTATTTTGCCCAGTGTACACAAACTGTATCATCTGATGGTATTAGATTGCTCTCTGCTATCAAAGAGTTGATCTTCAGTTATCCATAAATCTTTGTTTACTACTTTTATTACACAAAACACTGAGCAATTGCTTAAATTTGCCTTATGATTCATTACAGATTAGTTCATTAAGTGCATAACCCCCCTTCATTTGTTATGAAACACAAATTCACTCGCATTGAATTTCGTTTTATCTGTACCCATCTCCTGCCACACAAATGTATTAATACCAATATGTGAGATTACCTGGAGCATCTATCTATATGCAACTTGTGAAATATCAAGATGTAGTGAGATACTGTTGTGTGGCTCTGGAATTCACCATTTGATGACAAGGACTACATCACTTACTGGAAGACAGACTGGAAGTCTGGTAAATAAAATCCTAATGGTTTGTCATAGTATCACAGAAGGGTTGAGGTTGGAGGGCACCTCTGAAGGGCATCTGGTCCAATCCCTCTGCTCAAGCATGGCCACTGATGTCAGGCTGCCCAGGACTGTGTCCACATGGCTTTTAAATATCTTCGAGGACGGAGATTCCACAACCTTCCTGGGTGAACCTGTGCCATTGCTCAGTCACCCTCACAGTGAAAAAAGTGTTTCCAGATGTTCAGAGAGAACTTCCTGTGTTTCCTTTGTGCTCATTTCTTCTAGTCCTGCCACTCAGCACCATTGAAAAAAAGCCTGGCTCTGTCTTCTTTTCACCCTCCGTTTTGGTGATTCTAGTACCCCTGAGCCTTCTCCAGGATGAGTGGTCCCAGCTCTCCCAGCCCATCCTCATGGGAGAGCTTCTCCAGTCCCTTTATCATCTTCGTGATGGGCTCTTTTCAGTATGTCCATGTGTCTCTTGTACTGAGGAGCCCTGAACTGGACACAGTGCTCCAAATGTGGCACCAGCAGGGCTGAGCAGAAGGGAAGGATCACCCCTCTTGACTTGTTGGCAACATTCCTCCTAATGCAGGGTACCTCCAGGGTACCATCAACCTTCTATGTCACAAGGGCACATTGATGGCTCATGTTCAACTTGCTGCCCACCAGGTTCTTTTCTGCTACACTGCTTTAAAGACAGTCATTTCTCAGCACATGCTTGGACATGATGTTATTCCTTTCCAGATGCAGGATTTCACACTTCCCTTTCTTGAGCTGCAAGAGGTTCCTGTCAGCCCATTTCTCCAGTCTTTCCTGACTCCCTGGCATATCAGCCACTCCTTCTATTTTCATGTCATCTAAAAACTTGCTGAAGGTATATTCTGCCCCATCATCCATATCCTTTATGAAGATATTGAACAGGACTGGTCCCAATATTGACCCCTGGTTTATACCACTATTTCCCTCCAAATGGACTTTGTACCACTGACCACCACCCTCTGGGCTCAGCCATTCAGCCAGTTTTCAATCCACCTCAGTCTTTGTCTACTCAGACAAGGGCCAAGTGAAGCAAGTTTTTTCCTGCTTTGGATTGGAAAATGCTCTAAGACATAAAGAAAACAAGATACTGACACTAGCCTCCACACCTCCACGGAAGGTAAATAAGGAGACTTCTAGGACCACTGGATGAGGACACAAAGAGATAGTCCATATTGTCACAGTTGGGTGGGATCCAGGCTGCTTCAGTGTCCAAAGTTAGAAAAAAAATGACCAAGATGAGCTGGACAGTGCCGAGAAGATGCACAAAGCTGCAGCAGAAGAATCACAGGCACTCACAAGTAAAAAAACTCCTTCAGAAAACTAAGGCAGGAAAAACATGTAGCCTTTCATGCTTTAGTTAGAGGAGGAAAGAGAGGATTAGTAGGTCAGTGTATTTCCTGTGCTATCAAAGTGAAAATTAGGCCCTTTTCGGGTCTGACCAAAGCATGGTACCTCTAATGCATGCTGCACCTAACACACAGTACTGAAAAATTGCACTGTAACCACAATGCAGTCACATTGCTGCTCTGGGGAAACACACCTATGTGTGCCCTACCATCTCTGGAAGGGACATCCCCATCTGTAAAGGGATGAAAAAGAGGGAGCCTCTGTGTTGTCAATGGGCTAGAGGACTGAAGTCAAGGTGTTAATGGTATCATGGGACAAGGAGTGGAAGGAAGTACTTTATTGCTTTGACAATTTGTTCTCAACTCAGTCAGTTGAGGGGAGGTTTAAAATTGGTTCAACCTTCAGAGTCCACTAAGCACCCAGCAAGAAACACAGCTCAGATTGTAGGCTTCCCCTCTGGTCAAAATAACCAGGGCCAAGGCACCTCTGTTATCATCAGACAACTGAAAGCCAAATAAAGGCACATATCATGCTACATGGTTAAACTTTGAGCTCCCACATCTCCAGATGAAGGGCATCATGAGGCACCAATCTGATATCACAATATTGACAGGAGGTGAATGTTCTTACAGAAACAGCTGCCAAAGGGCAAAGTCTTCCTCCTTAAAGATAACTTCACCCAAAACAGGCATGCTTTTTAAAAAAACAGACTAACAAAACACTGTATCTGGGTGTACCACATGGCTATTGTATGAGTCAGACCTTGAGATTTATTAAATAATTACTCCATTAAGACAAGCTGTCAATGAAGTCAGTGGGAGTTTAATCTGAAATGGGAAACAGGGAGTGGAACAAGGGAAAAATTTACCCCCTGGCCATATGGATCTTATTTCAATCTGAAGCACGTGGCTGAAAAACACTTCAGGTGGTCCATAAGTCTGAAAGGTGCTCCTCTTAGCAGCAGTATATTTCTGTGAACAAAGAAGATTCTGCCAAATTCTGCATGTTTTCATACATGTTTAATTTTACTCAAGAGTATCCCAAAACCACCAGGATCAAGCTTAAGACACATATGATGATCTGGCCAATGACGACTTTATATATTTGGACTTATTTTGGCACTGCTTCTTTGGCTGCAAATCACAGTTTAAATTTACATCACCTTTAGTCTTTACTTTTTAAAGTAATCTTCTTTTACAATTGTAAAACAATATATCCTTTAAAAGGTCCAGTTCTTGTTGCACAACACTGTCTGTCTTTACTTTTCTATGAAAGGAAGAACCTTAATGCTCCACTTGATCAAAAGTTATTCTCTTTTAAATTAAGTTTTAAAGTTCAGATGAACTATAATTGCATAAGCATCTGGCATAATAAATAGTTAACTCACTATATGCTTTCTCTCCTGCACTGTTAAACAGATCAAACTGGCAGGATGCAAATAAGCTATACCCCTTCAATAACTGTCCAAAACAAGCAAACCCAGCATGGCTTGGTTTGTACTATTCTTGTTTAATCTGGAGCAATCTTGTTTAAAAAAGAATTGATCAGTGCCCAGCAAGACCAGCAAAACCAAAACAAAACATGTTGGGTCAACTTTCCTCCTGATGTCATTTTACTCATTTCGATAAAACAACACTAAGAATGCCTATGCCCTGTGCTAAACACTTGCCAACAAACTCTGATCGATGTACTACTAAGACAATAAAAAATAATAACAAAAAAAGCAGAGAGTGAAACTGGCTTCTTTCCTGCTCCCAGTGATGCCAGAATAAAGACCATGCTTGGAACAGCCAGCATGAATAATAGGAATATGAATGCTAATTGAACCAGCCAATTGTTTCCTCTTTCATTTTTGTAGTTTGATAATATGAATGGCCACTTTTAACTTTGATGTTTCTCAACAAAACATTCCCTTATGTTCACTTGGAAAGCAGTATGGCCTGGATTGCGCTGCTTTCCACTAATTTTATAGTGGTTGCAGTGAAATTATCTTGTGTTTACCCTGGCAGAAATGTCAGAGAGCAATAAATCCCTACCTGTAAAGATCCACACTGATACTTACTCAGTAGTGGATGTGTAAAAACTAGTCACAGCTCCTCCAGAGCACACACCAGTGTCAGAAGCTACGCTGCCAGCCTCCTCAGAAACCCTTTTTGGCTTCTCTGCCATTGTGCCTCGTGTGAGGCAGAGTGGAGCAGTGACTAGAACATCACAGTCCAGTCCTGAGATCAAGCTTCCATGTCTACTGCAGGTTTTGGACCAGAACTTTATCTTATTTTATCCTCTAATAAGACAGTTTAAAAAGAAAGCATTTACGTAAGAAAAACGTCTCAAGCAAGTAGCAATATGAATAATTTAAACAGCTACATACTCGCACAGTCATAGTTTCTTTCAGAGGACAGGAACCACTTGAATCAGCTGTGATTTGCTGACCTTGGAGGAGGAACTAAAAGTGATTATCCTGTTTCTCTTGGCATTTATGAAAGACATGTTACGATGTAAAAGAGCGTGAGGGAATGAAAGAAGGTGAAGCACTCATGATAATGATTAAATGCTGCCTAGGCTAAAATTGGATAGTTGATTTCAGTGTGATTCAAAGGGGATCATTCATATTGGAACACCAAAGGTCTGTTGCATAGTCTTCCAGGAAAAAAGGGAACTGTTGAGGTGCAAGGCATTTGTGTGGATTAGGGACCAGCTGGGAAGAGTGGATGAACTGAAAAACCGTGACAACCCATTAACCCTAGTTAGCTAGTACTTACAGAAAATTCCTTACACGGAGGCTGCTATTGCTATTTCCATCTGAAAGTGAGAAAAGTAAAGAAATAAAAAAGAAAGATGATGGGTGTTTGAGGTGATGCCACTGCAGTTTGCTTAGACATCTCTTGGCAAGCAGTGATCTGCAGCCATTTGAATCCCTTGAACCATTTCTCACTGGTCTCTCCATGTTTCACACAAAGAGTACATGGGCAGAAAAGTAACAGAGGTGCATTTTGAAGTATGTAAATAAATAAACAACATAAGTGTGTGTATGTTTACATACATATGGCTGCATATACATATTTCAACTATATATAATTATATGTAGGCATAGGAAGTATCAGTGGCATCCATACATATGCATGTTACTCTCTGCAGAGTAAACAGAAAACTGCATCAAAAAACATCAAATTGTGCCAAAACTCAAATTCTGCAAACAAGCACTGCGACGTCTGTCACCTTTGTTTGCCCCAGCATTTTACATTTAAGGCTAATTCTACCTAATAGGGTTCTTTTCAAGATTTCCCAGTTTGCACCTCTAGAAAATTTCCATTGGATGTGAAGTTACTCAAATCCCATACCAGTGGGCTCACTTTCTTTAAACAGCTTTCCATGACTGCATAGGAACAGTCACAGACTGATAAGCAGCTCACAAGCTGCATGTTGACAGGTGCTGTGTGTAAATATATGGCTATTTGGTGATTGGTTTTTTTTCACCTGTTGGTCACTGGGGGTAATGAAAAGACCCATACAGCCTTTTTTCTACTTTCTCGTCCACCTCAGTCTCTGATTATTCTACCTGGGAAATCTCACCACAGCAGAATGATGCAAAGCTCTGGGCTTACTGTAAGCCCACAGCTCAATCCTGCAGCCTAAAGGAAAGGTGCTGAGCACAGCCCCTCATGACACCACGGATGCATCACACATCCTTTGCACAGTTATTCTACACAGGGACAGTGGCCATCTCCTGGAGACCTGCGACACCTGCCCAGCAGCTGGAAGTTCAGAGTGGATGCTTACCTTCTTCTTTTTGTGACAGCAGAAAGTTTCTGGGTGGAAGAATGGATGTGTGACATTCGCTTTTGGATGAGATGCTGCAGACACAGAAACAGTGGGAGGTTATAACTGTTATGTTTCTATTGAAAATAAACAAATTCTCTTAAAATCCTGTTTAAAAAGTCTTCTAAAAATCTGACCTATATTTCCTTGTTTTGACCATATGTGAGCAGCTGTTATTTAGCCCTTTATATCGCTTTACATCTGATAAGCACTCGAACCATTCCAGTTGTTAACCATCATCACTGTTGCAGTATTTTCTACAATTCTCCAGCTGTAGAACCTGTCCATACAAAATCTTTGAACAAGAAAGAAAAATGACAAGGAAACTCAGGGAATATTTTCTCCACCCTAACAGTTAATTATAACTACAAATCTGAAATTTGAAAGCCTTATTCTGTCTAGTCTATCGAACACCAGAACACCAAAATATTTAAAAAGATTTGGATCCTGAAAAGATTTATTTCTAGGCTTAACTTTAAGCAAATAATACTTGCATTCTTAAATCCAGAGTTCGTTTTTTGTGGAAAGAGATGTCAATGCCAATACATATGGGCAGGGACATTTTAGCTGACTGAGAAATTCATGCCCATTTTTTTTTAATCTGGTGTGTGTGTGTGTCCTGGAAACAGAAATGTCCATTCTAGAACTATCTGTTCCCAAATTAACTCTGTTTAAATTTAAATACTGAAAAAAATTCTCCCGGAAATGGGGCCTTTATCTTGTTTCTATGCATCAGAAGTTATTCCAAACTTCTGGCCAGCAATTTTACATGTTCCGTATTGATTTCCCCTTTGCTGGCACCTTCCAACAAGGCAGCAAAGCCCAGAGAAGGCTGAATGCAAGGATATTCACAGCTTTTATTGCAATAGGCACCCCCCTCAACAGGAACCCACATGGGAATGTTTAATCTGGCCAGTTAAACATCAGCTGGAAAAAACATTTGACAGCATCCTGTGGAGAAGCAGCTAAGCAGTGACAGGGGCTGATGAGCAAATAGATTTTCCCAACCCTGTTTCCTGTGACTTGCTTTTCAGAACATTTTAGTAGATTACAATATGCAACTCCTAAATATTCATTTTTATTTTTTGTTTATACCAACTCAGTGGTCTGAAAGCCATTTTAAAGATAAATTAAATGAGATTCCTCTGAAGAGGTCACCGTTCATCAAATACAAACCAAAGCTGCATGAGAAGATTAAAACACTTGGAAGGAAAGATTAAATGGGTATGACAATCAGATGCAATGAATAGTTCTTGAAACCAGCCCTTCCAACCTTCAGGTAGAATTTAACATGATTTTGAGTGGATTGTCAAGGCTGGAAGGAGGATGGCAAAGGTGATCAAGGGGGAGACATTGTGACAAGAATCAAGCAAGAAATTGTAGGCTGTCTATGCATCAGGGAGCCTGAGAAAGGAGTTGGAAAATTCTGTCATCCTGTGTCTTCCTTCTGTCCTCCTAACACCAACAAAGTGAACAGGCTTGCAAGAGAATGACTGCTGTGTAAACTGAACCACAGGTTAGTTCTTCAAACCCTTCTCCAATGTTAGAGCAAGGCAGTTGCAACATTTCCATCTGAATTAGCTGTGATCTTCCTGGGGCACCTCAGCCCAATGAACTCTATGGGCCCCGAGAGATCAGAATCAAAATCTCTTTTTCAGAACTAAAAAGCAGGAAAAAAGCATTGACTACATAACATATATTACAAGGTTGTACAATTTGTTAGAGTAAGGAGCAGAATGACATGCTGACTAAAGCATAGGTTGGCATTGCTTTAATTGACATGCTGTCAACGATGGGTTCACGTTACACCTTAGCACAAATGTGACTACGCAGAACAACAGGGTAATATCAAAAGCCAGATCACATTACTCATCCAGACTGAAACAACAGATTTATTGACAAGAGAGTAAGCTCTGGTAGTGCTGCTATAACCTCTAATCAGTACAGCTACGTTCACAAATCAGGAAGATTTATGTAATTGTTTTTCAATAACTGAGTTTTTCAGTGAATTCTTAGTTCGTAGCAACAGCACCGTTTCATACTGCGAGATGGCAGCAGCATTAACACAATTTTAAGGAGCAAACAAAATGGCCCCAACATCTATAAACCAGCAAGCAGCAGACTCCTGTGTATTGGAAAAATATCCAGGAGGGTGTTACTGTCACTGATCCAGGACCAGGGCAAAAAAATACATGCTTAGATATTTCTGTAATGCATGTTCATCTTCCAAACCAGCTTTTAGGACTCTGGTATTAAAAACTACTGAATAAAGGAAGGAGTTGTACTATTTTTATTTTAATTTTCCCCTCATCTAAAAAAAGGAATAAAGTCTTGAAATGTCTACATCTACAAAAATCCTGATTACTTTTTCTTCTCTGCTTGGGAAGAGTGCTTCTTCAAACAACAAAAGAACAAACAAAAAAAACCCAAGCAAATGAACCCACAATTTTTTATTAATTTGTCAGTTCACTACAATTTGAAATATAATACAAATAAATATTAAAATAAAATTAAAATTGCATAGAAATAAAAGCAAATATTAAAAAAATCAAACCATTGTAAACAGGAAACTGCTTCTAGCAATACTTAGAATATAGCTGCATACAAAGCCTTTGTGCACATCTTTGTAAGCAAACCTGGGTTGTCTACCCTGCAACATCAAATCAAAAGGGCAAGGCAAAATGCAAGTAACACTTTTAAAATAAGCATCAAAAGACTATGATCGCAGCAAAGTCACATATATTACAGATCAAATGGTAATCAGAGGGTGAAGGAAGGAACTGTAGTTTGAGGATCAATAGTTTGAATTTTGCAGGTGAGATGATCATGGTGGTCCAAATAGTTCTAACTAACCTTTTAGTGCATTCAAAATATTATATCCTTTTATCACAGGATCAGATATTCTTTTATCTGAGAGTACCTACCACATTCAGTGCTCAAGACCCATAGCACTGAGCTAAAGAACAAGTTGACTTTTCCATTTTGTCTTTACTACTTAGCTCCTTACTTCTGCATTATACTGTTTATATGTTTCCAGTCCTTCGCTGTGATGTTTCTTGAAGGCATTTCTATCACAATTTCACCTTAACAGATAGGAATCTAAAAACTACTTCAGTCGCCACCTGCTTCAAGTTGATGAGGTGAATATTCGATGAACAAATAACTGATGACTGTTTAATTAAAAGTGTGTCCTGAAAGACACATTGCAGAGTGGGCAAATGATAAGGCTTGTCTCCTTCTTTCACGTATCCATTATTAGGGGTTTGGCTCATAACTTTTAGACTGTCTTTTTAAGCATCAGAGAGAGTCAGGGAGACCCATACCCCCAGCTACACATCCTATCTAAAGACACTTAATTTTTATTAAATGCTGCAATTATATTGATTTCAACAGTTCTTTCAGGTAAAACAGGTGACGGTAACCTCTCTGACATACCATGTATTTGTCCATATCTTTACAGAAGAGATCTGCTTCTAAACATAACTACATGCTGTCCTTTATCCATGCATGCTAGATAGATATAAAGCAAAGGGAAACGTGCAATTAGGTTTTGGAGGAAACCATCACTGGATTCAGTTCTTATCTGGGTTTATCTGTGAAAAGTTTGTTCTGTTGGAGCTGTTTTTTAGATTACAATGACTCTGAGTTATTTGGAGAAAGAGGAGACTGTGACATCTCTTGTAGCATGAACCAAACCTTATTTCTTGCTATATGGAAGAGAGGGGAAAAAAAGAAGCTGTGATGACCAGTTTAAGAAAGTAGGAGAGAAATGTTGCCTCTTCTTTAGAAATAATTGCAGTTTTCCAGTAATTACAATACAGTTTGTAGCAGCCTCCTCCCTTACTTTCTGAAAAGCAGATCCCTACAAAACTGAATTAATGGATCCTCTCTTCAAGTCAAGGGGTAATGAGGTGATGATACAGTATTTCCAGCTCTTAACACAACCTCCAACTTGTAAAATGCTGAGGCATGCCTATAAAACAGGGACAAAAGTGGGTGAGGCTACTGCTTAATAGGAGTCATAATAATAATATATTAATGATAGTGAAAACTGAGTGGTATTTACCATGAAACTCACTGAGAGAAAAAGTCCTTTGGCTATTTACTTTTCCAATTTCATTAGAGATTAGCCTGTTTCTTTTTTCAGTCCTGCCCAACGTAACAGTATTCTGTACAGACTTGGAGGCTTGCATGTGCTTTATTCAGCACCTTCCTGTGGTAAGGTCTAATTTATCTTTTCAGTTTTGCTGTGATGACTCTCAGCCTCCAGGAAGGGCTAGGATAGAGTGTCATTTTTATTGAGACTCCACAGAGGTCTTGCAGCAGGTATAAATGACTTTTAAGCAGAAGTACCTTTCTGCTGCTGAGCCCTTGTGTTGCCAGGAACCAGGCAAGGCACCATGGCCAGTCCTAGACCTGTTCTGGCTCTGGAATTACTTTGCCTCTCACAGGAATCTTTCCTTCTAAAGCAATTCACTCCTCTAGTTGAATAATAAGGGGAAGCCTTGGGCCATTCCCGGAGATATTGGTGAATGCATAGTTACAGGCCTTGTATTTGCTTGGTGTTCATTCACCAAAAGTACAGTAGCCCTGTCCATTTTCAAGAGATCAGTGCTGAGAGGCTTTATGAAGTGACAGAAAGATTTGCAAGCATATGGTGAGACTCAGCAAACCTTACATTTTACTGTGACTGCTGCTGAAGAATTTTATGGAAGAAATATCTTGCTAAAGATCTAGCAATAAAACTGGCCAGTCATTCCAATTAAGGTCCTCCAGGTTAAAAATAAAAGAAGTTATAAATACACTTTTTTATTGTATCAGGCAAAAATGGCTGGAAAAGCAGGGCAAGCTTGTAGATGACACTTGTGCCTCTAGCACAGGTACACAAGGGATTATATTTTGCCCATATTAGTAGTAGTTTTCACTCCAAAGTAGTAGGAGTACTGTACCTACACTACTCACAGTGCAAATTCTAAAATTCTTCTAGGATTAAACTGGCCTTACATACAAACACACAGAGAGAAGCCTCACAGAGGAGCTGAGACTTTGGCACTGAATTCACTTCAGTCTGCCGCAATTTGATGAAAAACCTGAAATGGAAGTTCTGCTGCTGTCTTTGTTCTGCTGTTGGACAAGTGCCATTGAGTGCCACGGGAACGGTTTCTGTATGAAGCTGCAGTCACTCTGCTCATCCTGGATCTGTAGTGTGAAGACATACCACCCTCTTCTAGAAAAATCTGTTTTATCTGGTTCCACTATACACACCACGTTGCTCTAAGATGTGCCTACAATAGGATGGGTTTAGCTAAAACTACACTCCTGCTCTCTTCAAAAGCAGTTGTCAGACAAAACGCAGTTTTGCTGACTCCATCAGTGCTGACATATCTGCAAGTGTAAACAAAGGGTAATGCAGCTGTTCATCTCACAAACCGTTGTGCATTTTGATAGTGTGGTTTTCCCCTCTTGCTTCCCTCTTTGCTTGGCTCATACAATGAGTCTGTCTGCTGATGTGCAGAAGAAAAACACAGCATTCCGATGCCAGAAACTATCTACTGCCTTTTATCAGCTCTTTTGCATTCCTCCCTTCTTGCCACCTGCTAACAGTAAGTCCAAAAAAATGAACATTTTAGGTGTGGAGATTTCAGAATTATTCAAATCCTGCCCTGTATAGATGCTTCACAGAGGCCTCTTTTGCCCTTAGACAAGACAGCTCCTGATTCTGTGTACACCTGAAGCAAGCTGCAGTTGCCACCTTCTCTGTAGCTCTGGGGACTGGGCTCTCTGTTGTTTGCCTTCTGTAATAATACCTCAGCTTCTTGTAGAATAGGATTGTTATTTCTTTTTGTGTGTGTCTGCATGCAACAGCTGATTATGCAATCATTTCAGGGAGGGGGCTTGGCAGGCAGATTCCAGCGAAATCACACTCCTCAGTTTAAAAAACCACCACTGGTGTTTGTGATATGAGCTCTCATCCAACAATGCCATGGTGTGGAGGAGCCTCAAAAATATCCCTGAATGTCAAGTAAGTGTTCCCCCTCCTTATGTACACAAGCACGCTGTTCTCCCAACAGGATGTGCTTGTGCCAGTCAAAGAAAAAATAGTGTAGAGGGGTGTATGTTACATGTATTGTTTTGTCTGTCACATCACCTTCACTGCCTATTTATTTGTTTGTTTGTTTACTTATGTTGTTTACTTATGTTAAAGACAGCCTGTATTCCATGTCAGGCATGGCAAATGTTTATATCTCAGGAATCATACCCACATTTTACATACCAGGAACTCAGCTGAACCTGGGGCTGCTTGTGATTCCCATTAATCAACAGGAGCTGCACATGGTCACCTGGGAGGGAGCATCCCTCAACCTCCTGGTGCCGCATCTGCTGGTGAGCAGAAAATTAATATTTTATAGCAGAGAAAAATAACTGGATGCAGCCTTGCTACACTGTAGTAGCCAGCACCGTGCATGATGTATAGCATGCTGCCTAGCAATGTTGCTAAGCAACGCAGCACCATCCAAGAAAATCCTGCATTAGCTTGTAGTGGCTGGTGGGGTGGGTTAGACGTGACACTTTGCACACAGAATGATGTGGAGGGGAGAGGTGTGCTTTGCTCAAGTCTATTATGGCCATCTCCAATTGCTAACACATCTCTCCTATTATTCTCCCTGCGATGATGAACTACATCATGATGCACTGTGTGCTGCAATAATTTTCCGCTGAAAAAATACCTCCCCCCACCCCCCACGCTTCCTGTTTCTTAATGCTCTTCAAACCTGATTTAGAGAGTAGAGAGTAGTGGAATTTTACAGCTACATCCCATGATGCTCTTGCTCTCGCTCTCAATCCCATGGCCTGGCTCATACCTCAAACTAACCGTAAAGCCAGATCACAACGATGTGACTCACTATTATAACTAAAGATAGATCTTGTCAAAAGTGGTCATGAGCCCTGGATGCTGGAGGTTTTTTATTCAGCATTGTGCTTTCAGGTGGGTATTTTTCCTCTCTGTCCTGAGCCCCGAACTTTTGACATTCAAAGGTCCATCCCATGTTCCTGAGCATCTGGGTGAGCAGACAGGTATGGCGCACGCCTTTGTCGATCTGAAGGAAACCAGAGATGGGCTGCACAGAAGTCTGGCTGGGGGTGAGAGTTCATCCTCACACAGGTCCCAGGTCAGAGCTACAGCATGGGCATGGGTCATGACAGCCACAGGAAGGAGGGAGAAATTCTTCTTTTAAGAGGGATTTCTTCTAAGCCTAACAACCTTTGTTTGTTTGTTTTTAATGTTTACCTACCAGCTGTTTCCAAGTGTGAGCATTCATTTGGAGCATTTAATATCCACACAGAACAAAGCAACCTTGGTGCAGGAAACAGAGAAGCAACTTAGCCACCAAACAAGACAAGAGGGGCTCTTGCCCCAAGACCAGCAGCTGCTACTAAGGCCACCTTATGGCTCAGCTTCAGCCAGGAGCAGGTAAGTGGGAAAAGAGGCAAGACCTGCCCTGTTGTTAGCCACCCCAGCCACACTCTCTGGCAGTGACTGGGCAATGATGCCATGGTGAACAGGGGCTTGGTGGAGCTCCATGGGCATAACAGTTCTGCAGGGCAAACACTCCTGGGACCTGGGGAGATGCTGTCCTGGAGAGCAGCTCCTGCTGTTGCAAAGTGATCTGAATTTCTCCCAGTCTCAGCCACCCAAGCATGGGGAAAGGAGGGTTGACTTTGATTGACTTTGATTACACCATGAAAATAGATACGGAAACTGACAGGTGAAGGAACTGGAAGCAGTCCTTTGTTTGGATGTGTTGGATCCATGTCAGCCCTGTATAATTCCACTGGTGTCAAAGGCATTACATCAGGGATAAAACCAAACCACTATTTTTAACCTGGTCATTTCCTTGTGTGCCCTTCATTCAAGAAATCCCTATGCAAGTGCATGATTTTAGTCATGTGAATATTCTCACTGGAGGCAGTGTGACTGCTCAGGTACTTAGAGTTAACCACATGCATATATACACACCAGACTGGGGCCTAAAACAGCATTGGAGGGAAAGAAGAAAGAAAATTAGTGTGGGATTACCTGAACAACAATGTACCATGAGGGGCTGTGAAAAGTGTCTGCCCACTTGGGCCATAGTGATATTTCCATCTATGTTCCCCTTTTAAACTTGACAATTTCTCTGAGACCGAGAGCATCTGTAGAAAAGCACTTTGAGATTGCTGTAAAGGGGGAGCAGTGGTGTGGAGAAGAAAATACTCAAAATGCTCCTAAAGTATTAAGAAAAAAAAAGTTAACAAAGAATCTAGTTATGCAAATGTCCTTTGGGGACTGCAATCTATGTCTGTGACTTTCACAACCTTGCCCTGATTCCCTGTCCCGCACTTGCAGGCAACACCCTAGGGGTCTTGATAGGAAGCCTTAACACATGTGTTTTTCTGCATTGATTTTGGCTTCACACTTCTGTTCCTCAGAAATCGTGACTTCCCAAAACCAAGAATTATGATCTCTAACCAGTGTCATATGTGAGCAATGACAGAATGTCAGCAAATGTGAGCTCTACAAAAATCTTCTGAACACTGACTTACATATATTTATATCTCACAGCATTCTAGAAGACAGACCAGGAAATCATCAACCAAAGACACTTGGTTGATGAATCCCCATCCAGTTTCTGTGTTACACCAAGACTATTTTGAAAATTCCCTTTTGCAAAAGCACTTCTTTCACCACTTTACAAAGATTTTTCAAAAGGCCGAGCACATATTATAACATCTGTCTGCCAAGTGAAACGTTATGCCAAACATTCACCTATAAGATTTAAGCCTTCAGCTGTGATCTGAACAAGGGTGACTTTCACATATACCATACCACAAGATAAGTGATTCAATTAAGTTCCTGAAATCAGTGGAGTTGCTCTGGTTTGCAGCAGAGTAAATGAGATCAGGTTTGACATAATAAATGAACCCATAGAGAAGGTGCTCACAGACGTTGCAAAATAGGCTAGAAAGAGTCAGAAGATGTGCAGAATTAATCTGTCATTACTATGGGGTAAGAGCTACTAGAAATAGTTATGTCTATGACTTCTAGAATAATCTGTAATTTCTCAAGCTCATCCAAACGAGGGAAAACACCATTTTCATCAAACTTCCCTTTACTTACCTGTGGAACTGTTCAATTTGCTAAAAAAGCAACCAGCTTAGTTTCGTCCCAACTTTCTCTTTCAGGTTTATGTATTTGCCATTCAAACAAGACAGGCAAATCCCTGAAAGTCATTTCACAGGACATTGAGCAAATGGAATGTGGAAGAATGTTCTTTAGTTTCTGACATATGATCAAACACAAGTTTGCTACAAGCAAAGAGGAGACATGCAACAGCATTAAAATGGATAAAAACCTTGCCACAATAATCATGGTTAATACATGAATAAAGCTATATTATTAGTATTGGCTTCCCTCTTGTGGTAACGAGTAAGCTGTAGCCCTAATATGTAACCAGAAACTGCTGAGACATCTGTCTAACACAAAATGCTGCAATATGCTCATTGGGCAAGATCCTTGCATCTATGCACAAGACAGATCATTTCAGCTCAAGGCAGACACAAAGATCTGTATGTGGTAAGTAGGTGGCAGGCTGGGGTCTCAGATCTACAGAGGTACCTCTGACTTGAATATCTGGGAGATCTATCCCACTATGACTCAGGCCAGTATTTGGCCCAAGTTTAAACTGAAGGAAGAGAGACCTTCCACTTGAAGGTGCACTTTCAGACCTGGATGAGGTGGTGGTTCATGCTATTCCATGTTCAGTCCATGATCTCTGCTGATCTGTCAGTTTAGTGACAGACCTCAACACTACGGACCAGCACTTCTAATTCACTGTGTATATTGCTGTTCTGACTCTAGAAGGCGAGTCTAGATTATCTCATTTCCTACAGCAATGATGGAGGAGGTGTGATGGTCCTCCTCTCCCTTGTTTTCCCCATAGACACTTGCACATCACCATAATTTGGCTGACATTTGGGAATATACAAATTTATTTTTTAACAGCAACATGTATAAGAAGGCATCATTGCTATTAATAAGGTGTGTTTCATCAAAAGAATTTAAAGCTTCTTATAAAGGGTGTTGGTCTCATTCGGGCTTTTTTAAGATGGGGGAAGCTAGGCATAGGATAATTAGAAGCCTATCAGCAGGCCAAATGCAGAGCTGAAAATAAGTCCCATATCTGCCGAGTCTCAGAGCAATGTTCTAACTGCTCCTCTGCCAATGTGAGGAATAGTAAAGCTCTGCTATTAGTACTACCTATGCCAAAGTATGTCTATTATTCACATATTTTCCCAAACCAGTTCTTTTTACCATTGGTATTTCACACACAACTTTTAAAGCTGTCATATGTCTGACTGAGCCCACATCACCTTTTCTAGCATAAAGCCTCACAGATCAATGCCTATTTCACTAAGCTATAAAAATTGTACCATAACTCACCCTTAAATTCTTTTTTCAGACTTTCTAGAGTATCTTACAAGGACTGTAGATTTTCTTGATTACACACTTTAAAAAGTATAGATATTTTGTCAAGGAAGTTTCAAGCATCTAGTTGTGGTTTTCTTCCCCTTTTACAACAGATCACTATGGTAGCTTGGAAAATAAACTAGAACACTATCAGCACCCCAAAAATACATCATGCTCAATAAAATTATAACACTTAATCATTTTATCATATAATAGAATGGTTAGGGTTAGAAAGGACCTTAAAGATGATCTAGATCCAACCCCCTGCATGGGCAGGGACACCTCCCAGTAGGTCAGGCAGCTCAAGGCCCCCTCCAGCCTGGCCTTGAACACTTGTAGGGAGGGGGCAGCCACAACCTCCCCAGGCAACCTGTGCCAGCATATCATGACACTCACAGGAAAGAATTTTTTTCCTAATGTTTAACCTAGCAATATAACAAATGCTAGATATATAAAAATATAACAATACTAGACAAAAAAACATAGGCATAGGTGGTTGGTTTTACAAACCTCCCTATGATGAGCTTTCAGTGAAGTGTTCTGATGCTAAGTTCAATGAGTTCAGTCAGCTAACTCAGTATCACTTCTCCTCCTATTCTGAATCCCCCTAACTGTTTCTGTGGCTTTACAATCATTTTTTCCAGTTTGTAATAGAAAATAAATGTTTTCTGTCCCCTGCCAACGAGTCAAAAACTCTTATCTTAACGGGAAAATTAGTCAAGTCTTCTCTAGGCAGCTAGATTTTAGCGGGTGGGTCACTCTGCCTGTACAGGCTCAGTCTCTGGGGAGTCAGCCTGACAGAGCACTTGAACTTAACCACCCAAGCGGAACTGCTTATGGAGCACAGGGTATGGAAAACAACCAGGTGAATTAGATTCACTGAGAGTACCAACTGTTCCTGAGGAAGATAAAGGGCAGCCCCTGGGAGAGAGGAAAAAAAATTGTAAAAAAAAAAAAAAAAAAAAAAAACCAAAACAACACAACAAACAAAAACCTTCCTTCAGCAGCTGCAGGAACAAAACCCACAGTAGCAACAGGGAGGTGAGTCAGGTCATAGCTTTTCTGTGCCACATTCTCTGAGCTTAACTTGAGCACCATGAGAGGAAAACTCCTCCACTTCTTGTGAATAACATAAACTTTTTTACAGAGGTCAGGAACTTGTTTGCAACTACACCCTGGCTCCTCTGGGACTCTCCCATGCCGAGTCTGGGAATCACAGGCTCAGCCAAAGGGAAACAGCTGGGTGCAATTACTATTAGGCACAAAACAGCATTCAAAATAGGCTGAAAGCTCATGTTTCAGGTGAGCTGCAAGGTGAGGTTTAGGAAGGGTTTAGGAAGAGCAGGCCCTGCCTGACCAACCTGATCTCCTTTTATAATCAGGTGACCCACCTGGTGGATGAGGCTGTGGATGGAGTCTGCCTGGACTTCAGCAAAGCCTTTGACACCATCCACAACAGCATTCTCCTGACAAAGCTGTCAGCCCAGGGCTCAGACAGGAGCACTCTGTGCCGGGTTAGGAACTCTTGGAGGCTCCCAGAGAGTGGTGCTGAACGGTGCTGATCCAATTGGCGGCCGCTCACCAGTGGTGTCCCCCAGGGATCAGTGTTGGGCCCAGTTCTGTTTAATATCTGCATTGGTGAGTTAGATGAGGGGATTGAGTCCACCATTAGCAAATTCACAGATGACACTAAGCTGGGGGGGAGTGTGGATCAGCTGGAAGGCAGGAGGGCTCTGCAGAGGGACCTGGACAGACTGGAGAGTTGGGCTGATTCCAACGGGATGAGGTTCAACACGGCCAAGTGCCGGGTCCTGCACTTTGGCCACAACAGCCCCATGGGGAGCTCCAGGCTGGGCACAGAGTGGCTGAGAGCAGCCAGGCAGAGAGGGACCTGGGAGTCTGGATTGACAGGAAGCTGAACAGGAGCCAGCAGTGTGCCCAGGTGGCCAAGAAGGCCAATGGCATCCTGGCCTGGATCAGGAACAGCGTGGCCAGCAGGTCCAGGGAAGGGATTCTGCCCCTGTACTCAGCCCTGGTGAGGCCACAGCTCGAGTCCTGTGTCCAGTTCTGGGCCCCTCAGTTCAGGAAGGAGATTGAGGTCCTGGAGCAGGTCCAAAGGAGGGCAACCAGGCTGGTGAAGGGACTCCAGCACAAGTCCTGTGAGGAGAGGCTGAGGGAGCTGGGGGTGTTCAGCCTGGAGAAGAGGAGGCTCAGGGGAGACCTCATCGCTCTCTACAACTCCCTGAAAGGAGGCTGGAGCCAGGGGGGGGTTGGGCTCTTCTCCCAGGCAGCCATCAGTAAGACAAGAGGGCATGGTCTCAAGTTGTGCCAGGGGAGGTTTAGGTTGGATGTTAGAAAAAATTCTTTACAGAGAGGGTGATCAGGCATTGGAATGGGCTGCGCAGGGAGGTGGTGGATTCTCCATCCCTGCAGATATTTTAAAAGAGACTGGATGTGGCACTCGGTGCCATGGTCTGGTAACCACAGAGGTAGTGGATCAAGGGTTGGACTTGGTGATCTCAGAGGTCCTTTCCTGGATGATTCTATGAGGGGTAGAAGTAAAATGTCTGTAGCCTTGCTTAAAAATTTGGAGTTGGTAATATAGTTTTTTTATGGGTAGTGAGGATTTTATTTTGGTTGGTTGTTTTTTTTGAAGGAGCTCCCCATAGTCTGATGGATGGTAAGTTTGGCATGGTTTGTGGCACTGACCTGATATGTTCTCACCACTGTGAGGACCCCAGATGTGTTGTTACAAACCGCATCTCTTTTTTTACCTCTACATGCTTCAAGTTCTTTGAGGACTGGCCTAAGTCTTGCTACATGTTTTATGACACCTCACACAGCTGAGCCCTGATCAAAACACATCACCACCGCTACCATGGTTAAAGAGTCATATTCTTTTCAGAGACACGGAAGTGCTGATTACAGTGAACTTTGTGGCTGCCATGCCTGTGTGAAGCCCATATGTCTTCAATATAAGCAGAAGGTTATGTCAAAATATATCTAAACTCAGACCAATTGTTTTCAAGATTTCTCAGATAAAAGGAAAATAAAATATATTTTACATTATTTCAGTTCCAGTCTGTCCCCACAAGAGAAAAATGTGATGCTTATATCACGTCTGCTAAGAATAAGAACTTTAAGGTTACAATCCTACAAGCACCAAAGCTGTAGACACACAAGTTGCATGCTCTTCCAGGTGTTTCTCATGGAAGAGCTTGTAAATGTTCAAGTACTCACTAAGTGACTAAATTGAGACAAAGCACAGGGGTAAATGTCAAATTATGAGGGACTCACAGGATGGGGAGTTTAACTGCTTTGTAATATGAAAAAAAACTCCTATAAACTCCCATACAAGGACAATGGTGTTACCCATTATTATAACAGACACCCAAGCACAAGAAAAGGCTTTATCAGGATTTAAAGGAAATCCTTCCTTATGCCATAAGGCATAAAGGTGCAACCTGTTTATCATCTGTGGGATTTTACTTGTCTAAAATTAACCTATGATGAGATCTCTGATTTTAATTCTTCAAAGGACTATCAGGATTTGACCCAATCCCTAGTTCATTAAAGTACTCTCAGCTCTCAGTGATGTGACTAACCTCATTAAGCCAGATTTTCTATGTGTTAAAATGTTACAGGATTATACAGTTTCAGAATTGCACTAATAAAATTTAGGATACAGAACACCACTTCAAATAAACCCATTCTTTGCAGCATTCCAAAACAGCAGTGCATGAACATTATCACACAAAAAAATAGAAAATTCTTTTGCTGAAGAAAACCAAGGATTTTGCTATGGTTTAGAATATGCTTTTCTTACCAAGAAGCATGATGTTATGTCAGGCTTAAACCTGTCATGCACTATACTTGTGCCCTTTAATGACACCATATTAAATACAAATCCACAAGTCCAGATGCAAGGTCCTGCACCTAGGCTGGGGCAATCCCAAACACAAATACAGGCAGCACAGAGAATGAACTGAGAACAGCCCTGAAGAAAAGGACTTGGGGGCACTGGTTGATGAGAACCTCAAAATGAGCAGGCAATGTGCACTTGCAGGCCATAAAACCAACCAGATGCTGGGCTGCATCGAAAGAATGTCAAGGGTGATTCTCCCCCTCTACTCCACTCTTGTGAGACCCAGAACGCAGTGTTGTGTCCAGTTCTGGAGCCCCCAACACAGGAAGGACATGGAGCTGTTGGAGCAAGTCTGCAGGAGGGCCACAAAGATGGTCAGAGGCCTGGAGCACCCACAGGGACAGGCTGAGAAAGCCTGGAGAAGTCTTTGGGGAGACTTGATAGTGGCCTTCCAGTACCTGAAGGGAGCCTACAGGAGAGACAAGGAAGGACTTTTGACAAGGGCATTTAGTGATAGAACAACAGAGAAAGGTTTTAAGATGAGAGTAGATTTGGATTAGCTATTAGGAAGAAAATTTTCAGTGTGAGGATGGTGAGACACTGGCACGGGTTCCCCAGATAATGTGGCTGCAGTGTTCAAGGCCAGGATGGATGGGGAGCTACCTCTTCCAATGGGAGGTGTCTATGCCCATGGCAGGGGGTTAGAACTAGATAACCTTGAAGGTCCTTTCCAATCAAAGCATTCTATCACTCGATTCTTCTGTGAAATACAGCCAGGGATGGAACAAGGAACTAAATTCCTACATCCAGAATAAAGCCTGTTGGTAATACTGTCTTCTTTCTGGTGGGGCAGTAGACCAGCTCTTTTATTCAAGCTGTCTTTCCTAAACGGCCTTACTATAATTCTCTGCGTTTGACGTAGCTGAAGCAATCCCTCTACTTTTAATTTGTAGCAACAGCAACATCTAGTGACTCGAGTCTGCCCTGCAGACCACGCAGGGTGCTTTTCACTAACGCCATGCCGTCTGTTTCAAAAGCACTGCCCATCTGAGCTACTCACACTGCAGAAAATAATAACTTGGTGTTTGTAACAGCTCTGGGAAGCAGGCAAGTGTTTCACTGTCTCTTATGGAAGAGCTGGAAGAACTGAGGAGAGAAAGAGTTTAACTGCTCAAGATAATTTGGAAGCAGGCAGGATCCAAGTTGCTCAAGGTCATGCAGAGAGACACTCAGACTGCTGACCCAGTGCTCTATCTGGAAGACTGTTTCTTGGCCCTGGGAGACCTTTGGATCTGGTTTGTCTGTGGATCTGAGGAAATAGCTCACTGCGTTTCCCAGGTAGTTTTGCTGCGTTAAAGGGCAGCAGAAATCTCTGAGCTCAGATATATATAATCTCTGAGCACAGCTCACATATATATATAAAATAATATATATATAATCTCTGAGCACAACTCACATATACTCTGCTGATAAACTAGTGTAACACTTGCTGTCCTGCAACGCTTGCTTTCCTGGTGCACCTGAACAGAGTGATGTGCACAGGTGTGAGTTACAGGACCCTTACAGGAGCATGAGAAAGGGCTGTGGGTCACCAGTAACAGCAAACACCAGGCCACCAAGCATCCCCTGTGGCCTGGCCTGCTCATCTCTGGACCCCTCCACATGCAAAGCCGCAAACACACACATGGCCAGCTCTGGGGCTGTGGGAAGCTCTGCATGTGCAGGACAGAGACAGGGGCAAGGCCTGCACAGGAGTTACCCCCTCACACATTCCCCTGGTCATTCTGGTCCTGTCCAGAGCTCTGTGATGCTGCCAGGCTCTGCCTAAGGAATCATAGAATGGTTTGGGTTGGAAGGGACCTTAAAGATCACCAAGATCCAACCCCTGCATGGGCAGAGACACCTCCCATTAGGCTGGGTTGCACAAGGCATCATCCAGCCTGGCCTTGAACACATCCTGGGAGGGGCCATCAGCCACCTCCCTTGGCAACCTATTTCAGTATCTTACTACCCTCGTGATGAAGAAGGTTTCCCTAATATCTAACTTAAATCTACCCTCCTTCAGTTTAAAGACATTACCCCTTATCCTATCACTGCCCTCTCTGGTGAAAAGCCCCATCCCCGCTTTACTGTAGGACCCCTTCCTGTGCTAGAAAGCCACTGTAAGGTCTCCTCAGGGCCCCCTCCAGGCTGAACAGCCCCAACTTTTTCAGCCTCTCTTCATAGCATAGGTGCTCCAGCCCTCTGGTCATCTTCACGGTCCTTCTCTGATCCCTCTCCAACAGGTCTGTATCTTTCCTGTGCTGGGGCTCCAGAGCTGCACGCAGTACCCAGGTGGGGTCTCACAAGAGCAGAGCAGAGCAGAGGGGCAGCACCAGCTCCTTCTCCCCACTGACCGCACTTCTGCTGATGCAGCCCAGGATGCAGTTTGCCTTCGGGGCTGTGAGTGCACATGCGTGGCTTCTATCGAGCTTCTCATCTGCTACCACTCTCAGGTCTTTTTTTTTTTTACACAGGGATGCTCTCTGTGTGCTCTCCCCCCAGCCTGTATCTGTGCCTGGGGCTGCACCAGCCCAGGTGCAGGACCTTGCACTTGGCCATTATTAGGTTGGCATGGGATGGTCTGCCTTCCCTCTAAGGTGTCAGCCACGCCACACAGCTTGGTATCATCAGCAGACTTGCTGAGGACACACTATCCCACTGTCCATGTCTCCAATAAAGATGTTAAACAGAACTGGTCCTAGCACTAACCCCTGAGGACCACCACTCATCACTTGCCTCCACTTCCCCCCACAGTGGCTTGAAGGAAAGCCACCTTTTAGCACCAGGGTGACAGAAGGAGCGATGAGGGGGACATTTCACCCAGAGCAGGGCAGGGATGCCACAGGGACCACCCTCCCATACTCTTCACCTGTGAGCCTAGCACAGACCACCCTGCCCGTGGCAAGCAGCAGTTTCTCACAGGAGGAGCACCCCTCGGGACAGCCGCCTGGCTGGGGCACCTTTAGCGCTCAGCTTTGGCCCCTAACTCTCAGGGGGGGCCGGCGAGGCTGCTCGGAGGGCGCCGGGAAGAGTGACACCGGGCAGTTCGAGAGGAGGGAAGGGGGGAAGGGGTGCGAGGGGAGGCGGGGGCCTCCTGGGCTCCTCTCTCCCTGCCTGCTCTCAGGAACTACATCCCCCACCAGGCAGCGGGCTGGGCGGTGGGGAAGGTGCAGCCCTGGGGAACTACCCTTCCCATTGAGCGCCGGGGCAGAAGGGGACGGCGGGAAGAGGGGAGCCGGGGGTGGTGGCGGCCGCGGCGCCTGCGCCTTTCCCCGCCTCTGGGGCCGGGCTCAGCGGTGACCTCGAGAGGCGGTCAGGGAAGATGGCGGCGGTGGCGGGGTTCGCCCTGAAGGTGAAGTTGAGGCGGGGCGGGGGGGGAACGTGGCGGCCCCTGATGCGGTGTTGGGAGCGGGGGAGGGGAGAGAGAGAGCGGGAAATGGGGTATCGCGCCTCTGCCCTCACCTACCCCGCCTTCCAGGGACTCAAAACCCAACCCCCCACCGCTACCCCCTCACTTCTTCCCCCGCCCCCCCCTCCGGTTCCCGGGGCTGGGGGTGCGTGCCGACGGCGGTGTTTCTGCTCCCCGCAGGTGCGGCAGCTGAGCACGTCGGTGGCCAGGCCGGCCTCCAAGCTGGTGAAGGTGAGGGGAGGGTCTGAAGGGGTCGGGGGGGCTGTCAGCGGCTCGGGGGTTGTGCTCAGCGCCCTCCTGCTCTCGCCCTCAGCCCCCCATCCAGGTGTACGGTCTGGAAGGGCGCTATGCCACCGCGCTGTACTCCGCTGCCACCAAGCAGAAGAACCTGGAACAGGTTGAGAAGGAGCTGAACCGGGTGTGGGTAAGGTGTCCTTCGGCCTGCGTTGGCCTCAGCTCGGAGGGGGTGTTGGGAGCTCTGGGGCTTGCCTGGTGCTTCTTAGGAAGGAGGTGTGGGTTAAGCCCCTCTACACCATGGGGCTCCCACGTAGCAGCAGGCCTGGGCACAGTGCCCCCGGTGTGGGGCTGCTTGGAAGGAGCATCAGCTCTGAAAGAAACATAACTGAGCCACACCTGGAGCTGCCGTTTAACTTCCCATCAGCTTCAGACCTTTGTTCTTACTCGATGAATAACTCTGTTGCCTGCTTTGGGGGGTCCAGTTAGGCCTTGTAATGTCTGGAGAACTCTCTGTCTTTGTTTAATGTTGCTTGTTTATCCTCTTAGACTCTCTTGAAGGACCCTAAGCTTGCCAGTGTCGTGATGAACCCTCACACCAAGGGCGCGGTTAAACAAAAAGCTGTGAGCGATGCCTTGGCAAAAGAGAAGATGTCCTCTGTTACCGTCAACCTGATGAGTGAGTAACCATTTGAGTTCTGAAAACCATCTGAAGGTACTTGTTTTTACTGGTAGCTCACCAAGTCTGCTTCTGGTGGGTGCTTTAAACCCTTTCAATGCATCTGCCACTTCCAGACCTGCTTGCTGAAAACGGTCGCCTGCGTCACACTCCAGACATTGTTTCTGCATTCGGGAAGATCATGAGTGCGTACCGAGGAGAAGTGGTGTGCACAGTCACCACTGCACAGGTGAGTTAAATACCTCTAGATTGAGCCTAACAGGTGGCCATATAAAAAGCATAAAGGCAGAGAACTTTTTTAGCTTAACTTTGCTCTCTGTAGTTTAAATGTTTGCTCTGAGAGGAAATTCCTTTCCTCTACCACTGGGAACTTCTTTCTGCAAATAGCTTTTTGACATCCAACTGGTCAAAAATCGAATCTTTTCCTTCCTTTTCAGGTAACATCTTTCCTTCACTGGGTGTGAACCCAGTGGCTGATAAGCCAACCTGTTCTGCAGATACAACTGCCTGTGTTCTTATTTCTGTCACCAGGACCATACAGATAGGCCAGAACTAACAGATGAGCTATTGGTTAGAGCAAGGCAAATACCTGATAGGACTAAGGATGCTTCTGGTGCTTAGTGCTGCTCTTCACTGGGAGCAGCTACCTGATTCACCAACTGCAGTAATCTGGGCAAGTGGCTGACTCCAAAACTGTGGAAAGACTTTTCCTAAAGTGGCACAAAGGCAAGTCTGGCTGGTGCTTAGGAAGGTAGGAGGGAAGACAGTGTCCCTGTGAGCTCAAAACATCAGTCTGGATGGTTCTGGTGGTTCTGGCACTTCAGTAACTTCTTACTGGGTCCATGCCCAGGTCAGCTAGAATGCAAAGCTGGTCAGCCAGGTAGGAAATGCCAGTCTGTGGCCCTCGGGTAGGGCTGTCTACCCAGTGAGCTGCCTGCCTGGACTAAGTAGACTGATCCACTTTGGATTAACTGGCTCTCTGTAGGGCATGAGTACAGATTGTCAGTCTAGTTGGTAGTGTCCAGGGAGATGTAGACTCACAAGCCTGTGAAAAACTTTCCACAAGGTTTTCCATGTACTTCCTACATGAGGTCACTCTCCTGCTGCATTTTTTGGTGATACCGTTGTTAGTTTCTTTTCCTTCTCAAACTGATAGCTGTTAAACAGAAATTGTTTAAATTATCAGTAACACAAAGACACTAGTTTTCAGTGAAGTCCCTTTTGTATCTATCTCAGTGATATGAGAGTGACTTGTAGGGATAGCAAGGACAAATTCACAGTGTCTCTCCCACAGGGATACAGAGTTCTTCCATGGTGATGGAGAGAGGTGCACTTAGCCAGGAGCATTCTGCAATCCAGCAGCATGGCCAGGAGCTCACTGCCAGTGTCCTCAGTCACTGCCCAGTGCTTTGCATGAGATTGTGTTTCTTCTTAAGTTGATGGTCTTAATTGTAGAAGCAGAAATATGAATCTTTCCTTGTACAGCTTGAACACTACTGTGAGGCAGATCTCAGGGTTTTCCATCAAGTCTTTTGGCGGGATGGATTCCTGATGTATGCCATCTGAAGATGTCTTCATCAAAATTTTTTGCTGGGAGTAGGTGCACTAATAACAAAGGTTTCTTTAAATCAGCAGGGCAGAAAGTGACTGCTGTTCTTGTGCTGTTCTTTGGTTATTCCTGTTCAAGAAGGCTGCTTAAAAACCCTTTGTCACGGAAGTGTTTGTCTTTAGAAGAATCAAAATATAAAATTTAGGTTGTTATTTAATTATTCCGAAGTTCTTCATTTTCCTTGTCTTCTGTTTGTGTTTTTCAGCCCTTGGATGATGCCAGCCTTAGTGAGCTAAAAAGTGTTCTGGGTGGATTCTTGTCTAAGGGAGAGATCTTGAAGCTGGAGACCAAGGTCTGTTTTCCTAATTTGTAAATAAATTTCAAGTTTGTGTTAGGCTGGGCTTCAGTCTCTCTGATCTTAAAAAAAATATATAATAATTACTGAGTCCGGTTGTTATATTACATAGTGCTGTGCTTTCATGTAGGCTTGATGTTTTAATTACTAAAATCATAAATTTGGAATTTATTATTTAAATAATAGTGACTGCTAAGTAATCTGGAAAAAAAGGCTCTTTTAAAATCCTTTTTTCAATAGCATAAAAAATTGTATACTGGGATAACAAATTTTTAGACAAATAATAGAATTTCTGATCAATATTTCTTCTTTAGACTGATCCATCAATCCTTGGTGGCATGATTGTCAATATTGGGGAGAAGTACGTAGACATGTCAACAAAGTCTAAGATCCAGAAACTCACCAAAATCATGAAAGAGAGTGTCTAGCAAGCTGACCTCCCAGTGAAACCTGTGAGGTGGAAAAAATAAAATTATTTCTTCTTGAATAGATTGTGTCAAGTATTTTGATTCAGAAACACGGTACTGAGGGACCAAGGTGAGGAAGCAGCAGTGAATTTCACCTCGTCCTCACTGGCCATTTCATGAGACAGCTTGAAAACCTGTCTTGCCCTGAATTCAGGTGAATGTTGCTCTGAAGGAAATGGAGACTAATGCTCTGGGACCTGAAAAATGGTGTCACCACTACTGAGGTTCTGTCAGTCTCCAGAGAAAATTTTTGCACAGGATACCATCATGATGGCAGAGCAGCAGTCCTGCTGCTCCATGAGCTGTTTCTGCCTGTGGAAGGTGTGAGTGTTGGAGCTGCAGCTGCTGGATTCACTCTGGTGCAACAGTGTCTGCTCAAACAGGTATCTCATCAGGGCTTTCTCAGCACCAAACATTTCTCAGACCCATTTTGCTTCC
The DNA here is from genome assembly GCA_023637945.1 of Phaethornis superciliosus. Taxonomy (NCBI): domain Eukaryota; kingdom Metazoa; phylum Chordata; class Aves; order Apodiformes; family Trochilidae; genus Phaethornis; species Phaethornis superciliosus. The sequence goes on along the minus strand of JAJQWJ010000001.1, from coordinate 106,009,576 downwards.
ACGCCTCTAGCGCCAAAGAGTTTTCTATATACCTTAAACTGAAATTACCCTTGAAAACCTTACCCGTGAGGGGCTAAAGTAACTTAAAACTGAACAAATGTGTTTGGAAGTGTCATTTCATAATGTATTAGTGTTGTCGTGATCGGATCTATGTGCTTCCTAGATGACATTTGGATACAAAGTGTTCTCTTCCTGTTTTGAAGTGCTTTGCCTCTGCTTTCCACTTAGATCAGCTTGGACAGGCAGTGTCTGTTCCTCCCTCTTGGTCCTTGGTCAGGAACTGACGTTTGACTTAATTTTGGATGGATCCCATTCTTGCAAGGGTGGGATGTCAAAGTGGTGGTGCTAGCTGATTCCAGCTGGGTTATTACTGAGAGCTGTTAACCAGCTGTTCATTTGGCAAAAAGCCTCCCCAAACAGCTCCTGCCCTTCCCATCACACCTTCTGTGACATGGGCCATGATTTACAGACCACTGCAACGCAGGGCTTTGGCTGCAGCACTGTCCTCTTGTGCTGACCCAGCCTTGAAACAGCTGTGATAAGAATATATCCTCCAGCTATCAGCTGGCCCTGAGCTGGACAGAGGGGCCCCAGCTCAACAGGGTACCCATGCTATTGCCCTCGGGCAGCTGTCCTAATTCAGTAATTATTAACAAAATCTAGGGGAGAGACCAACATGGGGCTGCCATGTTCTCAGCAAAGCCACAGGCAGTCACTGCCAGCCTGTATAAATTTTGCTAGTGACATGCTTGGCCCCAGCTTAGGGACTTAATTTACCACAAAGTAACAGCACCTTGCCTACTAAGCAAATTGTTGGGTTTTTTTATTAGGGGGTATCAATTTTTTTTTTTTTCGTGTCTTACCACTGCTTCAGTTAACTCTCAATATTCAGATCTTAAAAAAATGCTGACAATGCATTACAGACATGAAAATGTGTGCCAGGAGTCAAATACTAAGTTATTCTCTCCTGCTGGGGATATCCCTTTGCTTACCCCTGTGTAGTTTTTTTTGTCAACAGTACCAATCTGAGGATGTATTTAACAAGAAAGTACAAGGTACCATCACTTTTTCAGTACTTCTCAAGCATACGAACAGTACACAGTTAAACTTAAAAAAAAAAAAAAGGATTTATTCTTGCATAATTTCACTTACACAACTACAGTCTCATCTGTACCAAACAAATCGTGCAGCCTGAACTCTTCATCAGCAATTTCTGCCTTGGTGACAGCAGTCTGGGGAGCAGCACAATCCCCCAAACAGTGAACACGTTTTAGGGACTCCTGCTTAATAGGACCATGTATGTAAACTGTTTAACCCAGTGTGGCTGAGGAGGCAACACATTCAGAGCAACCCAAGTACAGCTGAAATTGTCTTATGAGAAACAGTGGTGTCTGATTCAGTTATTCATTATACTTATGCTACAAAAAAACAAAAGAAACCAACTTCACAGTATGAATTTTTTATTGGAGAATAGTTAGATGTGAGGCAAATGAACAGTACTATTAGTTCCATTTCTACTGAGGAAAAAAAAAAAAAGTAACTCTTCCTCCTATTTGGCCAGAAATTAAGACATCAGTGTAACCTTTTATAATGATGTTGTAATTTTTAGGATCATATGAATACTGCAGACAGTACAATACTTCCTTTTTTTAAGGAAAAAAAAAGGCAGTTAATTGATAACATTTGTTTGGCAGCAAAAAGGGCACTAAAATGTAACACCATCACCAGCAAGAAGAGTTAATTCCCCAATTCTAAAGCATTAATGTTGAAAAAAATACTACAGTGATATTTTTCTTTAACAATTTACCAACACGAAGTTGAAAGCACCCAATACACAATCTGCAGAGGCTGCCAGGATCTCACCTCTTTTTCACCAACTTGAGGACTGGAATAGGGTATTTTTGCACAAGATGTTACCAAAGCCAAAGCCTTCCTGGAGGCTGCTTTGCCTTTTCTCTGAGGGACTGGGGGTTGTCCCTACCCTGGAGGAGCATCTAACTGTGGTGGTGCCATGCTATGGGCCTCATCGGGGTGGCAGCTATGTGCATGGTGCAGGAGGGGCAGTACAGATCCCCCCCTGACTGACATGAGCCTTAGGCTGTGCCCTTTCAGGCATCCCAAAAGCTGCCCAGCTTGGGATGGTGCAAACCTTGAGGATCCTGAGAGATGAGAGGGCAGGAGGGAGAGAGACCAGCGAGCTGCCCGAGTATCTGGACCAGTGTTACAGGCACCTGAGCTTCCCTTTTCCTCCTGGCAGGAATAGCTCACACCACGGAGTTGCCATCACAGCTGGGATGGATTTCCCTTCCAATCCCTCCCCTGATGGACATGCCCCCCTCCCCATTTCTTGTAGGGGCAGAGATCCTGCTGCTCACCAAGCTCTTACTTTTTAGCCTTGCCCTTATTTCTTTGCTTTTCCCCTTGTCCCCCCTGCACTCACCGTGGCAGGCAGGAGCTGCTGCCTGAGGGCTTGGTCTCAGGCAAAATCCCTTCACTTGCACAACATTTTAAGATCCTAGACTGACTGCTAAATCCAGGGTTAGTGACACTCCTGCAGCTTCACAAGCAGCACAAGGAATTCACCTACAATCACAGCAGAGCCTTTGACAACTATATCAAGCGACTAGGTTAGTTTAACAGATCCCTACTGCAGTTCTTTTTTAAATTAGGTTCTAAATATATTCTCCTATGAAAAAAAAATTTCCAAGGATGGTCCTTATTTTAAAATATTTAAATGAACAAACAAAACTGAGTGTCGATAACTGTTCTTCTGTTAGATTTACCCACTATTTCATGGCAACAGATCTGTGGGGTTTTTAATATATACAAATAGTCACACATACACACACACAAGCATGTATTTAACTATAGATACATCAATATGCATACAGGACCAGAGTGCTGGAGCTAAACAAATGCCAGAATATATGTGGAATGTACATACAGACCAAACCCCTCAAAGCAAAGATGATTTAACCTGATTCCCAGCTTGTCTGTGCTTCAAGGGGTTTTGGCTGCTGGATTTGAATAAACTGAAATATCACAGTGGCAAACAGAGCAGTATGAAAATAGACATGACTGTTGCAGCAAAAGTCTGGACTTGTCACATCTTAGTTTTGAAAATGTATTTAACATTATTACAAAAATGGCATTATCCATGTTTCCCCCTCCCCAAAGCTACTCAAAAGTAACAAAAAGTGATTTATCCTTTTTAAAGGGTAAAAAAATTGTAAAATGAACATTTAAAAAGTTCCCTCATTAAAACCTCATGTTGAGAAAAATATATAACAATTAAGTGCATCTAGAAAAAAGTTTTGTAATTTTTCAGTCATTTGGCTTGGTGTTAGCTCAGTGACATGCTGTCTTTTAAAGTGCCCAAATCAACTCACCACCTACATGCTGCCTTGCAGGGCTTTACACATGGGCTTTCTACCAGCACTGCACTTGCTTGGTATTTCCAAGGGCAAGGTCAGCCTGGTGCTTTTGTATTTTATAGTCCTTCCAAACGCACTGCAATCTGCAAGTATATGAATTGTGATTTGCTCAGTAAATATAATTCTGGTGAGTTTGCTGGCTAAAAGCACTTTTGGGAAAATAAAAAAACAGATCCATCTGCAAACTGCTTCTGTATTTTATCTTAATCTTGACTTTTTGTTTGATGCTCCATTTGCAGTCCTTTCAGAGCTCAAACTAACTTCATCACCTAGGCCCTAAATTAGCAGAGCCTTTAGAATCCTTCCATGCATCCCATCCCCAGCAAAGCACATAGACACCAGGCTGGCTTTATTTATACCTTTGCAATGAACTGAGGCATGGATTAAAGTTAATCATCTGCTGAAGTCCTTCACTGAGCCACAGGCTGTAGACCTGCTGCAGAGGTAGCAGCTGCCAGGTGAGCTGTGAGGGAGAAGCCTGCAAAGAAATCCCTAAAACCAGCACAGAGCTGAGCTTCAGCAGCTGGGCTTAAAGAACAACCTTTCCAAAGGACTTAATTAATTATAGGACAGGAGCACCATTTTATTCACAAGGTGTACACAGAAGAAAAACCTAATGGGACTGCAATGGAGCAAGGCAGTAAGATGAGGTGAGAAGCATTTTCCAGTCATCAGCTGCCTTTGGTCATGCAATGCAGATGGTGTTTGGCTTGGAGGGAGCCAAGAAGCTCAGCAGGTGGGAAAATCATGGCCAGGAAGGGACTTGGGCAATCTCAAATATGATTGACCACCTTACTGGCAATGAACTGGAGGATGGGCAGCAGGAACACACTGCCTGGAAGCTCTAGAAAGGATGGCACAGATATCCAGGTGCATGTTCAGGTGACAGGATGGACCCTTGAAAGGGAGAGAGCTGAGCCTTCCTTCAGCAATGACTTCTAGCTGCATGTCACCAAGCACAGAGGAAAATGAGCTCAGGTGATTTCTCTGAGAGGCATCTCTGAAGGGCTGACTCCCATCCACAGGGAGAAAATGCTCTTGAGGAAGATCACCAAGAGCAGGCTGATTCTTGCTGCAATCAGAGCAGTGATGAAGAGGTCCTAAACACAGCTAAGAGACATTGACCCCGCTGATGTGTAACAGCAGCAAACACCTCATAACAGTGGCAAACACCTCATATAGCTACAGACTGAGGAAACAAGTCCTTTGAGAAATGGAGCACTGGCACCTTGATGCTGGTGCAGCCCATTCCCCATATGGAAAGGGCATGTACCTCTGGGATGGTTGTGAGGGCTGCCTGGATGGCACCAGGAAAGCAACGAGCCTGACAGCAATGTTGATAAACCCACAGAGTCCTTGTGAAAGCATCCTGGAACAATGCAGTGTATCAGCACCTCAAAGGTATATCTCAGAAGGCTAATTCAGGGAAAGATGAGTAAAAGGGCTGTAAAAAAACATTGAAACGATCCACTTCTTTTAAAAAGTGCGTACAAACTCCGACTTAAATACAGAGCTGCACTAAATCCAGTGTGGATCTCCCAGGCTCAACTAAAACACGATTGTTATTTACCACTGTTGTTGTTACTAATATTATTGTGGCTGCTTGGCACCCTCGATATTTGAAGTTCTACTGTGAGACTGTGGATTTGATTTCAAAGTAACTTGCCCTTCCCCCCCCCAAAAAAATAGAAAAACATTCCTTTCCTTTCTCTGCAGCCATAATATTGACATTCAGCCCAGCCCCTGGTACCACCATCTTTCAAAAGTTATGTCAGTGATTTCCAAAAGAGGTCTGGTTCCCTTCCACTTTGTGAATTAACTCAATTCTACTACGAGGCTTCAAGCCAAGAAAGCACAAGGGAGAAATACCACTCTCCTTGTTAAAATGAACATACATAGGGCAAGAATGCAGCTTGTAGAATTAAAGCTTAGAAACTGAACTACCAGTGCAACTTCTTCCATTGCATGTTTGCTCACAGCTGCAGGTTATACTCTTTCTTCTCCTAGGGATTTTTTTACTCCCAGCTCATCCAAAGCAAGATCACTGTTTCAATGAAGGCAGTGAATGCATTAAAAAGTCACAGTATTATTATTAGAAAGGCCTGACTGCCAGCCAAGCAGTTTGATGCTCACTAGTTAGTTCTAAGCAAATGGTCTTCTCCAATAAAGGAGAGCCTGCTAAAAGGTAGAAATGAAACCCTATCTTGAGAGCCAGTCCCATGGCCCACTTACTGCCTAAACAGTGCCTCATTATAAGAACGAGTTATGGAGACACCTTGTACTCAGCCTCTCCACAAGGATGGATTTTAGCAAAGCAAATGCAGACAGCCAGTCGCAGAACTCCACAATATAGAGGTTTACCACCACTGCATTGGAGTGGGGATTATTATCTGCACAGATCTACTCTTTCAATCCAAAATGTAATCCACTAGTACCAGGGTTTCAATTTTGTTGCTGTGGTAGTTTTGCACAATATTAGGAAAAGTTTACACATGTCGTGATGGGTCTAGAAAAGGACCTGTAAGCTAAGGTGTGTTATTTTACAAAGATACTCAGAGATCAATAACCAGTATCTGAAAAATAGGTTCTACATAAATATAGGTATTCCATACTGGTTGCACAGATGAGCAGAGTTTGGCCTGACAGCCTACATTTTTTACTTTTAAGAGCTTCATGCACAGAGACCTCTCCCTTCCCAGATATTGCTGTACCCTTCTCTTCTTCAAGCTCCTCAGAACACAGGTGCTATTTAATCAAGCCTGTTATGAGAGCTCCCAGTTTTCTCTGTGAAAGCACAGTAGGAATGAGTAGCTAATGAGCCTCTTTTTTTCTTTTTTTTTTTTTTTTTTCACTAAAAGGCCTGAGTTTTACAGCACAAAGTCCTGGATGAGTTGGAGGTCTTTGCAGCTACAGTGCGTAGGAAAGCAGAAATCTGTAGCCCGTGCAGCTGTAGAGTTAATGCAAAGCAATGTGCAAGACTGTAGCATTCCTGAGCAGGGAAAACAGGAGGCAATGGGTTTCTAAGAACCTCTGGCTAGCCCTGGTGAAACGCTGTTTTTTCTGGGAAACCAAGAGTGCCAACATGCTACGGAGAACTGAGGGCAAGCAAGCAGGGAAACAGTGACATCCCAATGCAGTCAGCTGGCTTTAAGGATATATATACATCCTGTCCTCGATGCACAGGAATTAAGAGAAGCTTCCTCTTTAGGATTAGAATGATTATGAGGGATTCTGCAGATACTCATGATCCAAACCCCAGCCTTTCCTCATCATCATGTTTGCGTAAGTCCTGTTGGCATTAACGGGAGTTAAACATTGCTGTGCATCGAGAGTAAGCGGGAAATCCCAAGAGACAGTGGTCAGGAAGGTGTTCGGTTCTGTTATGATTCCCAAAAATGGTGCAACTGTACCTGCCCTGTGATAAGGGTCACGATTTGAGAGGAGCCCCTGCAGCTAAGGGTCCCCTGCTTCCAACACCAGTTAAGTCTCAGAGGAAGGTGCAGCTCCTTGAGGCTCCCTTTGAAAGCCTGGCCAGGATTTCCACATCACACCCATGGCCTTTTTTTGTCCTCTTTGTCTATTTAGTTGTTTACTGTAATTGATGCTGATGAAATTATACCATTGTAATTGTATATGGTGATACTGCTTTTGGAACGCTGAATAAATGTTCACCGTATTTCCAGCTATTGAGTAAAATTAGGACAGCGATAAAAGGTTAGACAATGACATTTAATGTTACTGCATTTATAGATTTTTATCACTTTTTTTTTATCCTACCACAACAATGTGTATTTTCATATACATTATATTTAATAAAATGTATTGATATGGAATTAGGAAAGCATGGGTTTAGTACTATTTACATATTTTAATTGAAACAGTTTTCTTAACAACATTGAAAAATAGAAACTTAAAGTTCTCTTAATCGTGTTTTCAGCCAGTTAGTGGTAAACAAATGCATGCCTAGGAAGTTACACTCCCTCTAGAATGTGGTCAGTTGAAAGTTTCTAACTGAAGTGTGTATCTCTGTTTCGTTTCAAAAAATACATAAGTATGTCTGTCATTTCTGATACAAAATACTACACTATCTTCAATAAATAAATAATAAAGCGATTCTGAAAAGTATGAAATGTAAACTTTGTTGTCCCTCCAACATACTTTGTTTTTTTTTTTTTTTTTCCCATTGCTTGAAACATTACAGTGGTCTTGTAGGAAATTATAATACACAGACACTTCCCAGCACAGTTTACACTTATTACCATACTGTATCTACCTATCCTTTATGAATATATTCTAATTTCCTAATGGAAATCAATAAGACTTGTAGTGCTAGAGAACACCGCCTATACAGGAAAGGTGGAAACCAGTACTGAAAGGACATGCAAGGAACACCAAAACCTAACAACAGGCTCCACAAGAACGGTCACATGCTAATGAACGGGCTGACACCTCCCATTTGGAAATAAAGTCCTTACAAAAATACCAGTGTATGCATGATAGGTCATGAACAAAATGAATCCAAGCAGAGGAATTTTACTCTTAAGGTTCTATTGCCTCTGGGGTCCAGACTCAGCAAAGCACTTACGCATGTGCTTAAGGGAAACAAGGCGTAAGTGCACGCTTAAAGCTGGCTGCTTTGCCAAACAGGGAAAACTTGCTGGCCGTGGGCCTACAGGTGTGTATTCACAGAGTTAAAGGGATATATAAGCCCTGGCATTCCCCCAGATGACACGGATTTTACTTTGGGGTTACCCACTCTGTACCACCCCTCTTGTTTCTGGTTGCATCCAGGATCACTGCCACCAAACTTGCGGTCGCCCCAACTCACCACGAACACCTTCATGAGCTACCAGCATGCTGCTGCCCTGAATTTGGTAACATGATGTCAAACACAGTTAGGCACAGGAGAGTTGAATAGCTGCTCACCACTGATGGCTCTGCAAACTAGACTCGGGGTGGGATGGGGTGGAAATTAGCTTCCTGAGCTAGAACCATGATTTTTTTTGTCTTCCCCGCTGCAGGTGACAGATCATCATCCATCTTCGGTCAGGCAGTCAAGCAGTATGGAGTCAGGCAGTAAAGCAGTATGGAAGTGGTAGAGCACAACATTCAACAGGGCTCCAGGTTTAACCTTTCACTTACTGTTCAAATATTTCCTGTAGAAAACAGCAACTTCCAAAGGTACTGAGTGGGTGGACTCTTCTGGAGTGCAATTCATCTCTGTGCAGAAGGCCTATACATAATTTATTTTCAGGGGCAAAATGAGTCATGAAGTGGTATGTTAATAGAATCTTCTCTGTTTATAGATATAGACTATTTATTTTTTAAGTCTCTTTAGCATCACCACAAAGATCTTCGAAGATCTTCTTACAGCATAATTGCTCCTTCCAGTCACATTACATTTACACACCACTTTGCTGAGCAATAGGCACAGAATTCCTTGAGGGGAAAACTCTGCAGACAGCCTCCAAAACATACCAACATTGCCTTCATGTAAATTAAAGAGAAGGGTAACTGGAGCAATTACAGCAACCTATGTGGTTTGCCAGCCTTTCAGACTGGAGCACAACACACAACTAGGTTATTTCATAAACCCAGGAAACTAACATCAAGTTCCACATAGAGAAATCAAGGGAGATCTCCTCACTAAATTGGGATTAATTTTTCAGTGAGAATTATCAAGGCACAAAGATGCTCCTGTTTGCTTTGATAACCCTCTATATGTGTGAAGGGCAAGCAGTAGTTGCATACCATACCAAACCAACATGGATTTTGCTTCTGCAGACACCTATTTCAGTGAACTCAGACTGAAATAAAACATTGGTCCCTTTCCTTCTAAGGCTCATCAAACAGTTGCAGGTCTAGTCGGACGACTATCTCTCCTGTTGGGACTTCATGCAGAAGGAGACATTTTGTAACTGGTCCCTTTGAACCCTGATCCTTCTTAATGTCTGCCACACGGATCTCTGTTCTGCCCAAAAAGTCTGAAATGCAAAAAGATAGCATGCTCAGAAATGACACAACTGGTTTATGTTGGAATAAAATGCTAATTTGCATTCCATCTACAAACAACAAAAATCTACACAATTCAGTCCACCTATGTTTTTGCAGTCAAAGTTTACACCAGTCTGCATAAAGAAGATTTGAGATGGACTACATTAAGCAGCAGCAGCATTAAAAATAAAGAGTCCTATAGGTAGAGCCAAGAGTTCATCACACTAATAAGGAGGTCAGTGGACCAACTGGTGCTGGCCAGATGAGTGACAGTGCTGTCCAAATACTTCCTGAGAGACTATGACTCCAAAATACACTCCTCTATGTGCCACAGGTCTATTCCTTGTTATTAAATAAGAACAGGCTATGAATCTTGTGTTCATTACCACCACTGCTACTGCACATTACAGGAACATGAAGACATCTCTTCCTGCTGTATTAATTTAGCCATTTGCAAACAGCATCCAGAGGTTTTTTAAGAATTAGTGGAATTGCTAAACACATTTTAGATGTTGTCAAGTTGCACAAGAAAGGAAGCCCAAAAAACCCCCGAGAAAACTTTTTGCACTTATACTAGCATGACTCCACTGGGGATTGAGATTGGCCTTTAAAAGTCCCTCCCAACCCAAACCATTCTCTGATCTTATGATTTGCCTCAGGAGGCATGCACCTCTTCAAAACAGGAAATTTTTAAATACTCATGGAAGGGCGGCAGCCCCCTTCGTACCATCTGGGGAGAACTGGTCCCTCTCAAAAACTGTAATGCAGAGCACATCCTGCTCAAGGTCCTTGATGAAGAACTGGCAATTGGAGTTCCACTTGGGGTTGAGGGTGTCCTGTATCGTCTTGGTAATGTGGCACTGAGAACCCATTGTCACCTCACAGTATGGGTTACTCTTTCCTGGGAAGATGGAAACAAAGAGAAAAGAGTAATGGCATTTTTAGGTGTCTGATCTTCCTCCTAAATGTCCTCGTGCTCCTACAGCTGCTGGATAGGATAAAGGCTGTGGCCTCACTACCATTATATTGAACAGGGACACAATTCTGCAAAGCACTGAACATCTTCCAGTCTTCATTTCAGGACCTTACGATCTCTTATGTGGCTTACGATCTCTTATGATATGGCTTAAGTGATGAAAATTAAGTTTGTATGAAACAAACACTTATGTGCAGGACAACTGAATAACTGTTCCTGAACCGCACAAAATAACTTCTGTGTATTCACTTCCGTGTACTTACGTTCATTAAAATGGCTTCATTAAACAAAACCATGTTTTGGACAGCACCTCCTTCAAAGTCAATCTCACAAATAGAAATGTCTTCTTCATAGACCATATTATGAAAAACTCAAGGCACTTACCATGTGACCTGCAAGGTTTTAGTTCAATGCCTTCAACAATATTCACCATCAGCCTTCCAATGCCTGTTGCTCTTTGTGAGCGAACTGTGGTGAAATAGAAGAGCAAAGAGAGCAAGTCATTAATCTGTTTTCCTCGCCACAGAGTTTTCCAGAAAAGATGAGACCCTCCACATCCATGCTGTACCTAAGTAGGCCTTTTCCCTCTTCTTCTTTTCAGTCTCTATGTAAAGTTCTGAAGCAGCTTTGATCTTCTGAACCCAGGCAGTCCTTCAAAAGGAAAGGAAAAAAAGTTGCAAAATACCATCACCATTTTTCCTCCCTGGAGCACAGAAGACAAAAGGAAAGCTGTCCTTCTTTATCAGTCACTTTTAGTCTAAGGCTCTGGCCCACCACAGGTTCTGATACACTGGATCTGTCTGCCTGGTAGAGATCTTACTGCAAATCACAGCACCTGTAGAATAACTGAACTGTCCCAAGCTAGCAGGTCCCACCACATAAAGAAAGTTCAATAAAACCACAAGCTGCAGGGATTTGGTGGGAAACCACCAGGTATAAAGAATATTTTGCTTTATTTTAGTAAACTAACTTCTTGTAGCCACTAGATGCAAGACAGCTACACTGCAGAGGTGTCAAATTTTCTTGATCCCTGAGGTTTCACACCAAAACCCTTCTGAGTCTCCGGACACAAGAAGCATAACTCAGTAAGCATCAGTTGATGAATGACCATGGTTCCCTATAGTCCCTTCTTGGAAATCTATTCATAATTAAGAGACTGAGTAAAAAGATTGACAAAGAAAAAAGAGTGGAAGGAGGGGTAAAAAGGAACCTCAAGGGGTTTAAAGCATTGCTGTGTTATACAAGGGAGTGTGAGACCTGAGTCAAGTCAAAACGAGAGAATCTAGAAGTTGTGGGTCCATTTCTGATCCCAAAATGAAGAGCTGATGCTTTACAAGGGACTGCAGCTACTTACACTAGCCTGGATTACACTTACACTGGATTTGGTTCTGAACACTCATCTGTATTCTGCACAGAGAGCTGTTCAAGAAAACAAAACACTTAAGGACAATTTTGTCTTTCAGCTCATTCCTAACTGGTAAATTGCAGTTTCAAAAGTATAGCAAGCCTTTGATCATAAAGGTCTTCCAAGATTAAATGGGCTAATAAATCACTCATTGATGCTAATGTTTTATTTCTGTTGCTCTTGATTAAAAGAAAGTGAATGATGAAAACCTGGAGGCACCTAAAATGATGCATTTATTTAGTAAGCAATTCTGGCATAAAAGAATGTAAAAGGCTGTATCCTGTATAAGTAAAAACACTGGAACAGAGTGGAAAAATTTGGATAGAGGTGAACAGAGAGAAGAAGGCACCTCTGGAGGGTGTTCAGCATGTGAAGATCTGGCTGCTCCCACTGATGGTTCAGTGTGGTGTGCCTAAGCATCTGGCTGAAGTTCCTCAAGCTAGGCAGGGTGAAGGTGGTGCAGAGCTTCTGCACTATCACAGTGAGTGCTCTGATGCAGAACAGATGACTACTGCTATAGTCTGATTTGTGCAACAGATCTAAAGTTGAAAAGGCTGTGCCAGTTTTTATCATCAAGGGTCTAACCACCCTGCTCATTCATTCTGTGGCACAGAGGAACAGACAACATCCCAAAGGATGAGTGGGATCTATTAAAAGTAGGATCTTCTGCAAGAAAAACTGCATGCATAATGAATAATGAATAATATGGCCAGGCATGGAGCAAAGACTTTTTAAACATTTTTACTCATTAGAATTTTGGGGGGCAAGAATTTGCAAGCTGGCACAATGCCATGTCTATACCATGAGGGCTTTTTTGCTAGACTTTCAGCTTTCACTTTTTAATAACGTTTAAGCTTGCCAGAGGCACAACCCACCAGCTGAGGTTTTGAGGCTGCCATTTTTTGACTGTTTCAGTCTGAACTGAACCAGGTTAAAACTAACTGGGTTTTGTTTGGTGGGTTTTTGCTTCAGGTTCTAATTCTTGTTCCTGAGTCTCATTCAACATACAGCTATACAAATGCTTGCACTGCACTAGCAAACAAGTGGATGTTAACCGAGTAACACAGGACTGAATCTTTTGGCTACCTTTCCAACATAACAAGCTATGAAATATGGCCTATATAGACTCATAGAATGGTTTGGGTTGGCAGAAGCCTCAAAGATCACCTAGTTCCAACCCACCTGAATAGGCAAGGACACGTTCCACTAGACCAGGATGCTCAAAGCCCCATCCAGCCTGGCCCTATGCACTTCCAGGGAGAGAGCAGCCATAACTTCCCTGGGCAACCTGTGCCAGTGTCACACCACCCTCACATTAAAGAATTTCTTGTTAATATCTAACCTAAATCTCCCCTCTTCCAGTTTAAAGCAATTCCCCCTTGTCCTATCACTACATGCCCAATAAAAGTCCCTCCCCAAATCTCCTCTATGCCCCCTTCAGGTACTGGAAGGCTGCTATAAGGTCTCCCCAGAGCCTTCTCTTCTTCAGGCTGAACAATCCCAACTCTCTCTGTTTTCATAGGGAAAGGGCTCCAGCCCTCTCAAGATATATCAGCCTTCCTAGCCATTGGAATTCAGGAAACATTATTTCTCCCTCATTTTCATATATTGAATATCACCATATTCTCAAACATAAGGAATTCTCCAGTCTTGTGAGATAAACTGCTTAGAGACTGCTATGCATGTATACATCATATACACCAGCCTTTTCAAATTCAGTACTAGCATGGCCTGTGCAGGTACTCACCTTTCATTAATGCTTTCAGCCCGGAGTGTATAGACTCTATCAATGTGGGAGATATGGAAGATGGGCTCATCTCCAGAAGGGTCTGTGGGTAATTTTACTAGTACCTCATTTAGAAAAATAGGCTGTAAAACATTAGGTAAAGCTAGAGTTGTACTGCATAATATCTGAACAGATGCATTCAACACAGAGCAATTCACAGCAGATTTATCTTCTGTCTGCAATATCTTTCCCCTTCTGCCTACTTCCCATCTTTCTTCAGACATATAATTTTTTAGATTTTCTTAGTATCATAGACATAGGTGCCTCCGGAGTCTGGGAACACTTCTGAAGTAAGAAAGCAACCTCATGAAGCACAGCAATCTCTCCTTTCCCACAAAGAGCAGCAAATACTACCTTTCCCCATCGCTCCCTAATCCACATGACCTCTGTTGAAGAGGTGGTTTTAGCAAAACTTCAAAAGCATGTTTTCTTATCCCACTCAAGCAAACAATCAGCTTTCTCACCATCAGTGCCTGGAATCCCTAACATATGCCAAAACTTTCAGACCTCTTCTACAGAATGGTTATTGCCTGCACATCCCACATGGGAACTGCTGCCTGCTATACACACTTAGCATTACAACCATCCTAGCTGCCATTTAAGAGTGGTACTTACAGTTTTGTACATTTTATATTGTAGGTTAGACTTAGGGCTGAAGACCTTGTCTGTGCCAGAAGAGCCAAGAGGTTTTATGATCTGAGTCAGGAGGAGGAAATCGTTGAAAAGAAAGCCATACAGTTCCTTGTTACTCTTGGCTTTATAGAGTTTTCCACTGTGCAGAAACTTGCGTGGTCCCAAGCAGTTTGTAACAGAATTAAATACGAGTTGCTGCGAAAAGTAGAAGAAGAACAACAACGCACTGTATAAAGTAAAACAATCGAGGTTCCCCTGAAAGAGATCAAATATAATTTTGAGTCCTGACATTGGTTTCAATTTGTGTCACAGGGATGACAAGCAATGTCTCTGCCTTGTGCGTGATAAGCAGTGCAAGTCACATAGAAACCCTATGTGAAAATTAACTTTAAGGCAGCCCGTTAGTTGCAAGGGCAGGGCCTGGACAGTCAGAGAAAAGCCAAAAGCATTTGTGCCTCCTTTCAAATTTCTCTGCCACACACATGCATCTCTGTGGGCAGAACTGAGCTGATGATGACTTGTCCTGGATTAGCAGTAGTTATGCAAATGGCCTCTCCAAATGCTGAGCTTTCTCAACAAGGATTGGATTTCTGAACTGTGTTTGAATTTCACCCATTAAAACCTACCAAAGGAATTCCAGATATCCTGTCTTTGTGTATCCATGATACCAGGAGTTAAGAGGACAGCTGCTGACCATGGCTGGAACTGGCAGAATTCAAGATTCATCTGGGGGTGGTTAGTAGAAGAGTAGAAGCTTTCTCTTTCCTAAGGAGTGATTTTCATGTTTGTTTCCACTAGGTGTTGGTACAGTCCTTGCCATTCTAGGTGGCTGGACAGCTAGATATGGAGAGGCTCCTCTTACAGATTAGAAACCTCAGCCAGAAAATTGTGGGAAGGCCAGATCACTCCTTGCCACAGATTTCAGGCTGCTACTGGTGTTACCTTGTCAGCAAGCAGCCATTTGGTCGTTCAGGTAATATTTTTGGTGTTCTAGAGCAAGGCATCATGTACAGACGGCAAGAAAATCCACCTTCCTTCAGGTAGTAGCTATAAGATTCCTGAATGTGACTTTGACCCTTCTGAAATTGTTGTACTTGTCTTTCTCCTTTAAGAGTTAGATTTCATAAGATGAAATTCAATGTTTTCTATTTTATAAAATAACGAGTGTTATTTTGTAAAACAAAAACTCAAAGCATACTTTGAAAATCAAGTTGTGATCCGTCTGCCTCTATTATCTTCACAAATAATAGGGAAGCCATCAAAATATTCTCCATCATTCATCAATCTTTTCATTATAGTTTCAGTAGAGAAATTTTGCATGTTATTTACAAAATAATAGTTAATGGGAGATAGTGTTTCTATGCAGTTTTGAGAGAGACTTGATCAGCATTCTTGAGTTTTCAAAATGCACACAAAGTTTTATCAGCAAAAATACTTTCTGTGATTAGTTTTAAAGCACTCCAGGATGGTCATGTATAGCTTCAAGATGAGATACATCAGTACAATAGCCATCACATTGTAAAGAGCTATGAAACTGGGAAGTTGTGGTTGAAAATTGCTGCACTGACCCTGGCACTAGTCCAGAGGCAGGCAACAAAAGCAGCATTTATCATGTAGAAGGCAGTAACACAAGCAGCAGAAAAGGATTACGTGCAGGAGTAAAAGGGCACCAAAGAGAGATGAAAAAAAAGGACTGAAGATTATATGACTTGATTAATTACACTGTTTGTTCCCTGATGCAGTGCCAAAAGTGAGCCATGGTTTCTTCCCGACTGGAGGAGAAGTGCGCCCACATTTGCAATACTCTAGATAGCACTTTGTTTACCTCTGACAGGCCTTCACATTGAACATGAGCCTGGATCCACTCCAGCCTATCTGAATTTTCCTTCTCACGTACTCCTTCATTTACTTGAGAACATAATTCTTCTGCTTTCTCAAGAGCATGCTTCAAGTGACTGTGGTCTGGGTGGTTTTCAGGAGTGTTTTCTATTATCTGCAGATAAATAAAATACATCAGCGTTTGCTGTTATCCACAGTCAAAATGTATTTATATTGTCAGCCCTACACTTCTGTTTTATTTCTTTATTTTCATCAGAGACAGTCAGTAAGTTCCAAATTTCTTTTCCTCCTTGACAAACATGAAAAAACAGTCAAACTCACAGTCTGCTTGCAAACACCTGAAATGAATGCATGCCTGCAGAAAGTTTGCATCAGTACACTGCTCACTCTTCTGACATAAATATGCAAATTCCAGTCATATACAAAATATATCCATGACCAGGAAATCTCTTAAACGCCAACACCCAGTTTATAATTCTTTTCTGCAGAAGTCTTGGGCCAACTTCAATAGCACTATTCAGGATGGTGAGCGTTAGGCAGCAAACGGAAGTGAGGAAAGGGTTGTAAGTTATCCAGCAACATAAGCTGTGCAATAAGGTAACTTGCAACATTCTGGCATTCAAGCTTGCACACTGAATGTCATTTACCATACTATGGGAAGCCAATGACCCCGTGGAAAAAAAGGCAAGGATGAACATAACATTGACCCATTACTCCTGTGATCTGAGTGTTAAAGTTTTCAGGCCTGCTTGTTCTTTGTGTGCAAGTTTCAACTCTCCTTCTAATGGAAATAGTGAGCCAATTTGCTGAGGCCAAATGAATTACTGCATTTGTTCTAGTGTGATCAAATATAAAAGGATACCCCACGTTCCCTAGCACATCAGATATCTAACAGTGACGAAGCTCAGCACAAATAGGGTAACTACCCTGTAATTAAGCTCTAAGCAAAGCAGCATCAAAATCATCATCTTTGCAAAAGAACGTACATTTTTAATTATTAGTGGGTATCTTGTTACCCGTTGCATAGGCTTTAGTAGAAAACTTGATAGTGGCATTCCTTTACAGCGAGGATCCATTGCTAACCTCTGAAACATTAGAGAGGTAAAATGGTGTTAGTTTGTTTGCTTAAAGTTCTGCAAAATGAGCTCCTCTGAGAAAGAAAAAGGTAAGGCAACAAATGAACACCATGCCTGAGCTAAATCTGTTCTCAGATCACAAATAATGTCAGTACAGTAGAATTTCTTGTCTTTTTAATATATTCTTCATCTGCCACACTTGTACAAGGAAGGGCCTCTTCTTACTGTCCCAGTACTCACTGTTTCTTACTGTCCTGGCACTTTACAGCAAAACCATTATTAAACAAAGTATTTTATGGCTCTGTAGGAGTTTGGAAAAAAGTATTCCTTCATTGAAAACATGCACCCCTTCAATGAGTGCTTAAGTTTAAAGATTCTTGATTCTAGCCAAACACAGAGCACTATTTGAGACTATATTTTGCAGATCAGTGAAATGATGAGCTAACTTCACCGTGTACGAAATTCATGGTGACTGCTTCTTTTCTTACTTTAACAAACTCCTTGAACTCGGGGACTTCATCTGTTTTCTGCTGGATGATTGCTGCCCCATTGAGCTGGCAGCTACAGAATCGAATGTAAGGCTGCATGTGTGGCAGCTGTGCTGTCAGTATGTCACCAATCATTTTCACTGGCATCTTCTCTCCAGACATCTTCTTACGCACACGTAAAGCCCTAAACATGGAAAGGTCATGTGTGTTTTATAAGTAGGCCACTAAAGAATGATTCCTCATTTATGAAACAAACAATTTGATCCTTATTCATTACTGAAATAAAGAGACCCCTGAAAAATAAATAGGCTAGATGTGAGGTTTATTGCATATTGTAAGAATAAAATAGTCAAGATTGCACTCTTAGACAACA
The DNA here is from genome assembly GCA_023637945.1 of Phaethornis superciliosus. Classification (NCBI taxonomy): domain Eukaryota; kingdom Metazoa; phylum Chordata; class Aves; order Apodiformes; family Trochilidae; genus Phaethornis; species Phaethornis superciliosus. The sequence goes on along the minus strand of JAJQWJ010000001.1, from coordinate 105,991,572 downwards.
ACATTTTTCCCTCTTGTGGTCACTGAATTGTTAATTGACATTAACTTATGGTAGTGTCACATCAGATACACTATAAAAAGGGATGTGATTTCCTTTTTATAAGTTTAGAAAGACAATAACAGCTATGCTCTTGAATGAGGGATAAAAACCTTTCCCCTACTTCAAACTCAAAAGCTACTTCTAGTTTTTAGCCTGGTTTCCTTTGGAAAGAATGATGATCCACACTGAGCTGCCTGCTTTTGCCTTATCACTGTCATAGCTTTCCAAGCTTGTAAGCGATTTTCAAATACATTTTACAAAAAAGGAGGTATCTCAAAGTTATGGACTTGGTGATCTTAAGGGTCTTTTACAACTTAAATGGCTATAAAATCCCTATAAGATCAACAAAAATTAGCAGTTCAGAAGGGAAACCAAGGAACTTGATTAATTCTCTTGCTTAAGAGATGCTGGTTTAACTCAAATTTTAGTTTCTCTGGCAGTCACCAGATGGGCAACCTGCATGCATGTGCCTCCAAACCAGCCACAGCAGTAACTGTGTCTCACTGAAGCAGCAGGGATGGTTGAGAAGGATGCAAATAGGAAAGATCAGATCCACCACAGACCACAGGGAATGAAGGGAGAGATAAGGGTACTTGTACTGGTGCGGAGTTTCATAGTAAAGAGTTGGGGTGCTTGGAGAACTCAGAAAGAAGGGTGCAGGGTATACTGGACACAAATCCATAGGATACCAGGCTTTGTTAGTGCTGTTTCTCATAAAACAGCTCAATCAGATGCTATAAACCTGCAATACTAAAGGAATACATCAGCTAACTCATAATAAGTGAGGCAGAGACTGTTGTGCCTTGTTTTGCACTAATGGGTAACAGGTACAGAAATAGATATGGGCTGTGATGGAGACAGAGGAAGTCAAAGTCTATGACAGGACTGTGGGTAGCCTTGGCAGACACTACTGCTCTTTGGGAGAGGCTGATCTTGCCTTCTGGAGTACATGTACACCACAAGGAAAGGAAGTGAAAATACTTACTCAGCAAAGAACTGCTGGATTTTTCTCTACAACAAGAACAACTCACAACAAGCATTATTAATAATTAGATTTTTCCAAAAAGGAAAAGCACAAGGCCCTTTTGGTAACGACTTGCAACTAATGATGGCAAATATTTTCATACAGCTAAAAGCAGAAGTTGGGGGACAGACCTGTGATTTTGTTATTGCTAGGTATGAGGGGAGAAAAAAAAACAACAAACCACAACTCACTTCAGTAGTTTTATATTGCACATAATCAGTTCCTTCCAATTAACAAAAATCATAGCAACTTCTTTTTCTGTTAGCAGCTCAGATTCCATTAGTGGTTTCTGGAAGATCTATAGATTCAGAAAATGAAGCAATTTAGAAAGTTTATGTTAAGTATAAACAAAGTGACTAAGACTGATGATGCTCATTTCCTTAGACTGGAGGTGAGAAAACTTCACATCAGAGTAACACTTGCCACTCAGTGGAACTGACTTCAAATATGAGGTGTTCTACAGATTCCATAGCATTCCCTAATAATATGTTTCTGAGTGGCATATGGTTTTAAAAGACAATAGTCTAAATTTGTGTTGGTGATGTTAATTTTGACCTGGATAATACATTTGAACCTTGTAAATTTTAATCAGAGGTCTAAATAATACAACTTAAAATACATTTTACTTCAGACTCTTTTATGGAAGTTCTGGCTTATCTCATTGTGACTCAGGTTTGCAAATCTTGACCTCTTTTTCAAAAAGGGTTTTCCTTCTCTATCAAAAGAATTGATAGGGAAATGCAAAAGAGTCGTGCATTGCCTGCACGAATTCCCTTTTTTTCCAAACAAGAGATGCATCTTGTAACATTTAAAGAAAATCACAGTAAGTGGTAATTGACTGCTACTGTGAATGTGGTAAATGGCACATAAAGCGCTTCAAACTTTAAAAACATACATGTGAGAAATAAGCATTCAAAATAAGGAATGGAAAAGGGTTTATTAGGATGATACTTTAAACATCAGTGTTTCAGTGATGGGAACACAAGGGCTTGGCATTGGGTGCAACCACACACACATATGTATGCATATATATCTAAACATATCTATAGATACAGAGAGAGATATATATGAAGATTTAATATAGATATGGCAGCATTATCAAGGAATTTCACATACTGAAATTATTGATCCAACTTACTTTAAAAAGATGAATGATTAAAACCTGCTCCTAAAACTTCTATGCCTTCTTACCTCTGTGACCAACTGCAGATCATTGACATAGTTCTCTTCTGTGACAATCAGCTCATGGATGTATCCCTGTCTTTTTCTTTCAGTAGGTGTCAACATATCCAGAAGATGCAAGTCTGCACACCCTGGAAAACATAAAAGGATCCTAGATTTTACTTACAGTCATTTGCAAACTGATTCAGATGTAAAGCAGTTCAATTAAGAACAGTAACTACTGTCTGTCTACCTAATCGTTGTTTTTATGTGATGGCACAGCACTAACAATGCTTTTGCATTTTTGCATTTACATTTTTGCAATTACAAACATTGCATTTAACAACTTTTTTTTTTTTTTAATTCAAAGCCATTTCTAAGTAATAAAATATCTTACATGTCTTAAAACCTTAAATGTCCTCATGACCACTACCTGTCCATTTCCAACCTTACTCCAAAGTTCACAGTCCCCTTTAGTTTTGTCATTTAACTGTAATAAAATGGCAAAACAAATCCCTAAATGGAAGGCCATTAATAAAAAAGGGAGCAAAGACTTACTCTGGTATTACTGCCAAAGAAAATGTAAGGATGTCCTCAAAGGGAAAAGAATTAGGAAGGAGTGCTACTGTGACCTTAACGCTCTGACGGACACCTTGAATTTCAGCTTCTTTATCCTCTAAATTCAAGGTTAGCCTTTATCCTTCTAGCCAATGCAGGCATCCTAATCAAGAAGTTCCTGCAGAGATTATTTACTTCTTCACAATTCAATTGAAAATGGTTTCCAAATTTTTGAAGTTCTTGAGCCAGAACCCATGAAGGTCAGTGGAGATTGCTCCACAGATTGCACTGATTTATAGATCAAGCAAACGGGGTTTATTATTGTCTTATTTCATCTTCAAAGGTATGCAAAAAGTTTGCAACTGAGAACTCAGTTTACTCCCAGAGTAAACCACCTCCCTTTAGTTTATCCTGTGTATGTACTATAATTTTTGTATAAATTCTAGAATTTCAAATTTTATTTTCTAGTCTGAACTAGAACTGAACATTTAATTTTTATTTTTTTTTTCCTGTAAGCCAGTATTTCTCATCTGAGCTTCACTAGATTCTTTTGAGACTGGCAAGCAAAATGTTTTCTTCCAGTTTCACTTTTACAACTATTTTTAATAGTTTTCTGTAGAACATGCATTTCAAAAAGCAAAGATAATCTCAAACAGGTTGAAAACATTTTACTTTAAAAATGCACTATTTGTGACTCTTTCTACACAAACAAAATTCTTCAGTTTAATTCTTTTCCCCGCCCCTCAACAAGGTATGGGTAAATTCAGAGCATTCCACATTGAAACAAACTTTTCTGTAGCAAAACTTCTGACCAAAAAAGATTCAAGAGAACCTTCACTTCTGTGGTTTAAAATGGTCAGGTCTTTTTCTTTTTTTTTTTTTTTTTTTTTTTCTTTTACATTGCTCACCAGAATCAACAATGACACCGACCTACTGAGATCTGACAGGGAAGTGTGTAGATCAGGTGTTTGCACAAGCTTTCACAAAATGAACCACTACTGCTCCTAATCACATCACACCCCAGATGTGCAGTTCTTTGCACATAAAGTTAATATTCAGACACTATTTACTGCATTCCTGAATGTAACTCAAGAGCTGATTATGCACTATGCTGCTAGCAAGGTCCCCATTAAGTTTTTCATGGATTATCTTCAACTGCTGCTTCAACTTATCTGTGCTCCTGAAAAGGTGATACTAGATTTCACTAAAAATAAATAAATAGAAAATTTTAAAAAGACAAGAAAAGTCGATTCAGACTGTCCAAGTAGTTTCCTCTACAATTAAGAAGCTACAAGCGGATTAGGTTGGAAGCATAAGCATATTGATAATGCTCCTTTGAGACACAGTCCAGTGCAGTCCTTCAGAAAATGCAACTGAAACTTTGCTTGAAGAAAAAAAAGGTTTTCAGAATTATCAGTTTTATGCCAAAATAATCAAAGCAACCGGCACATTTCAGAAGCAAAAAGTTTAATTTCTCTTTCATGCTTTCATAGCATTTTCTTAATTATAATGTAAAACAGAGGTTTAATGAACAGAACTAGTTCTCCCCCACTGTCAACTTCATTAAAAGAGAACAATGTGTTTGATTATTTTTCTCTAGAGACTATGGAAGTTTCCTGTTCAAAGATGCCAATGACCTTGGTTTGAAATGTGGTTTCCAACCACCAGACTTTTAGAGAAAGTGTTTAACATTTTGAATCATGATGCATGGCTTAACGGGGATGAAAACGGAGTACTCTGAACTTCAACAGTCTGCCTTTGAACACCAAATATTTTGGAAAATAGTTTGCTTCAATCTGAGCAGAACATGCAAGAGACACTTTTCTGATAAGGGATTTTCTTCATGAGGTGCACAAGTACAAAGATTTTTATTGTCTTTGTGTTATAAACATCAATAAGAACTGAGTTCCTTTTCATTTCAAGTACAAATGTCAGGTCATAGATCTCCAGCTAGTTTTTCATGGACACTAAAGTACTGTGCAAAGTAGTTTTATGAACATCCAAATTCCACTTGCAGCTGTAATAATATAATTCATGGATTCAATTCACTAAGAGACTCCTGATGGAGGCTAAAAAGCACCCTTGATACTGGACATGTCCAATAAAGGAAAACATCTGCTGTGGGCAAATTATAGGACCTCATCTCCATACAGAATTGGTTAGTATTAAAGCACACAGGTTGTCCTTCATGCATAAAGCCATTCCAGTACTTAAAATTAGGCACTGGCATTTCTTTCCAGTTCCTGAGGTCCTCGTTATTTTAGATTACATTATATTTTACAGAATCATAGAATTACCTTGTCTGGAAAAGACCTTCAAGATCATTGAGTCCAGCTGTTAACCTAACACTGACAAGTCCTTAACTAAACCACATCCTTAAGTACTATGTCTAAACGACTCTTAAATACCTCCAGAGCTGGTGACTCCACCACTGCTCTGGGCAGCTAGTACCAATGCCTGATAACCTAACATCCTATCTAAACTTCCCCTGGTGCAACCTGAGGCCATTACCTCTTGTTCTGTCCTTGCAATATCATTGAACAGATCAATCCCCACCTCTTAACATGCTCCTTTCAGGTAGTTGCAGAGAGCAATAAGTCTGCCCTCAGCCTCCTCCAGGCTGAACAACCTCAGCCCCCTCAGCTGCTCCTTGTAAGATTTGTGCTCCAAACCCTCCACCAGCTTTGTTGCCCTTCTTTGGACTCATGTTAGCCTCCCTAGTGCTAAGTACCGGGGGACCATCACTCTCATATACAGGGGTCCTGCTGGCCACGCTATTTCTGATGCAGACCAGGATGCTGCTGGCCTTCTTGGCCACCCAGGCACACTGCTGGCTCATGTTCAGCCAGGTGTCACCCAGCACACCCAGCTCCTTTTCTAGCAGGCAGCTCTCCAGCCACTCCTCCTCAAGCCTGTAATGCTGGTGGGGTTGTTGCGGCTGAAGTGCGGGACCTGACATTTGGCCTTATTGAAACTCATGCAGTCAGTCTTGACAGATCAATCAAGACTGTAAATATTATATTATTAATATTTAATTTTATTGGATTTTATCTTTTCTCTCCTACTGTGGGAAAGTAGTGTTGTACCCCATTTGGAAGGTGCCAGGAATTTGGATCCTTAGCAACAACCTAATAAATCCAGAAAACAGAAGGGAAATTACAATAACTAAATCTGTGTGCTCTCAGCACAGTGAAAATGCTAATTTCTGCCCTTCCTAATTGCATAACTGCACTTTTTAATTGCACAGATTGCTTACTCTGTCTGCACTTACAGAACCAGCATACAAACACTGTAACTAGAAATACATGCATTGACCTCCTATCACCTCCTATGAAGGGATTCTACAAATCAGGAAAAAAAAATATAATATCATCATAAAAATATATATGCTGTTACTTTTCCTTGCAGAGGTGACCCTGAATATATGAGTCTTACAAGCTAGCCTCTAAGCTTGAAAGCAATAAACAAGAGATGCTGAATCTTCAGAGGGAAGGTTCTGCCGTGGAACTCGCTGATCTATGTACAAGGGCACAACTTCTAACTTCTTCTGATACAGGTGGGTTAACTAAACAACCTGACTGCCAGATTTCACTATAAACCTCATCCTGGCACAGTTAGTAATGAAAAGATCATAGTAAACAGGAATCTGTCCTATTAACAGGGAGCCAGAAGCAGTAAAAAATTACACCAGTTTTTCTCCAAAAAAAAGAGAGGAAGAACACATGATTATAGCATTTATTCACTCAGACAAATTACAGCACTTCACCATTCATTCTTATCAACTAACTTCAGATGCAACCACCACTTTCCCAAAAATATCTTGTGGGATGGATCCTCCACTGAGAGACTACCTCCAGCTTTTGCTGAGGACCAACCCTGTTGATCAAACAGATCCCTCCATCTCAAGCTTCCATGATGCAAAATCTCTTTTCATTACTATATTCAACTCTTTTTGCATGTTCAGAATTTCCCAAGTGGACTAGAATGCCCATTTATTGGTAGAGAAAAGTGTTTCCCTCTGGGACAGATGGAAGCAGGATCTACAAACAAGTCGCGAAAGCCCCACCTGCAAAAGTATTTAGCACTTTGTTTTTGCCAAGACCAGTGACCACCAATATATGTGTCTCCTTCTCCTGTTCCTACCAGGCAGAGGGATTGTCACTGCTAGTCCACACAGACCATCCAGCAGACTCCAGGATCTTTAGTAACAATTTCAATTTTCCCTTTTTTTTTTTTTTTTTTTTTTTTTTTAAATTCTAGAACATGCTTTAGTGGTAAAGGCAAAGTTTATAGTCCTCAACTACATACACTACTATACCATCTTCATTTTGTCATAGCAAAATGTTTCTTTGACTTTTAGGTTAATACCTTATTTTCTATGAAAAAAAGAAAAAAAGGTTTTACTTTTCAATGAAGGAAATGAGGGGAAGACAGCATGTGAGTCAGTTGGAAAGGAAACCTGCTAAATCCTTACAGAAAAACACAGGACACGTCTACCACTCCCCTTTCCAGAATCTGCCTGGAGAGTACAAAATCCTACATGTGAGGGCATGGGTGAAGCTAAAAATATAAATTGGCAGAGTTAACCCATCCCTGTACAGGTAACTTTAAATCTCAGTTCTAAATTATGACCAGCATCTATCTTGAGACCCTGACCACTTTCTGTACAGTAAAGGCAAAGCAGTCAATTTTTCAAAGTCATCAGTCTTAGGCTGACCTCCAGCCATCATCCTTCCCGGCTCTAGGTCTTCCCCCCCAAAAGAACTGAAGTTAGAGAATTAAACCATATTGATATTAATGCTCATTTGTATCCAGAATTACTCCGAGACAATTCAGAATGGAAAACTGCACTTGGTGAAGATGAGTGTGACAGAGAGAACACAAATTTGGTTTCAGCCATCTCAGATGAAGGACAGAAATCCTTTATCCCTGACACCAATTTGAGCCAGGTTGTGACTAGATCTCTGCTAGAGCTGTCACCAGGGCACTGCTGCACACAGGTAGGTATCAGCTGAGCTGGCAGCACCCAACCAGCACTTGGTGGGTGAAAGCTGCTACCTCGGCAGACCAAAGGGTGAAGTTGGGAAGTGAATGGCATATACACACAGAGCTTCCTTCTTGCTGGCAGGGCCAGCTGCTGCTGAGGGTTCAGACTCAAAAAGGTAAAGCATGAAGAAACAAATGAAAAACTTGTGCTAGAAAATGGGAGCCAAACCCTGTGATCACAGAGCACCACAAAGTCATTGGGAACCCAACACCTTCTAAAAATCTTTACATCCACTTCACTTAGGCCAGTTGAGACAGATACCTCAAGTATAAACATCTTTCCACCTTAGATACTAACAGCTACCTTTTCCATTGAATGCTTAATTGAAATTATTCCACAAGACTGAACTTGCTCAAAAATCTGACTTCTTATTTTGTGTTGCTTCTACAGGTTTAATAAAAATTACAGAGGAAGAGCTACAGGTTTGATTCAGTTTAGTTTCTGGCTCTATGCAGACTTTGCAATCTGAATTTTTGTCCTGAGGAGATTACAAGGCTACAAGGGTACTTCTTGGTTTTTTTTGTTTTTGCATGTTGGTTTTTTTTTGTTTGTTTGTTTTTGGGTTTTTTTTTTTGAGGTTTCCATAGTAAGATGTACAGAAAGGGGAGGGGAGTGAAACAGCTGTGAAACTTGATGTAATAAGCTATGGAAATGTTGTGTATATAGGAATTATGTTTACAGTTAATACTAGCGTTACTAGGTTACACCAGATAGTTATGATAACTCTCACAACTTTCTCCACACATGGACAATAACTCAAAATGAATTCTTATTCATGGTAAATCACTCCATTGCAAGCCATCAAATAAAAAGTACAAAAGCCCACATAGTCAACATGTGGCAAATGAAGTCTTCATGGAAATAATTTACATTTTTAACTGCATCCAGGACAACCTTCTGAAAACACTCTTTCAGGGTTTGGAAACAAAAGGTCACCTTAGCACTCTCTATTTAGCTCTTAGCAGATTGTTTTCCAGTTGCCTGTGTGCACACAACTTAGTCTGCAATTCAACTGATCAAATAATATTTGAGCTATCTTGGCCCTGGATTTACTGAAGCTGTCCAAAAAAGAAGTTTAAAATAAGACACTTACAGTAATCAGAGGAGGGATGCATATAAGGAGTTACTGAACAAAAAATTAAATATCTGGAGTCACTAATCATGAAGAACTAAAAGGAGAACCAACAAAACCAGAATATGCAGACACTTTGGTCCCTTGCAGGAAGGTTATGGTTGAATTTAAAACTTATTCAGTGAGCACACAGGGACTGAAGGAGATGCCACCGAAGCTCCAAAAGAATTGAGATTTAAATTAAAGTTATTTTGAATATGAAGCAAAACACTCTTGAGAAACCTGAATCTTCAACTCTGAGTTGTCTTGGACAGATTAAACATATTGGAACTGATATTAACAACCCCCCTGAAAAAAAAAGTCATGGAAATTTTCCTGAGCAGCTGAATAGTGAGGAAATTCTTCTGAAGTTAAGCATCAAAACTGTAAACAAAAAACCCACCATCACTTGGAAAGGTCTCTAAATCCAGCCTCCTCTATATCTCTCAAGTGAAAACTCCTGTGCAAAGGGAAAAGGTATTTCACAAATAAAACTAAAAATATAAAGAATGCACTCAATTGACTGCATTCAAAAGAGCAATGAGAATGCACATTTTCTTAATGTTGACTTAGAATTCAAATGAAATAAAAATTACCTAAATGATTTCTTAGATTTGTCTATGAAATATTTGTTGCAGCATTGACTGTGACTCGTGCTTGTTGGCTTTGCAGCCACAAATTCAGGGACCAAAGAAACAAGGGTGGGGGCACATTTCCATTACATGAGGCCAGTATTTTTTGGAAATAGGTTATCTTGCTGCAGTCTGGATCTGCAGCTTTGGGAGGGGATCATGTGCCTTTAGGAGGTTACAGATCTTTTCAGATACACCAGGAAGGAGAAGAAAGAATCAAAACTGGATTGCGACACAGTCTTGAAAAACTATTTTAAAAAAAACTAATAATCTATTTTCTTTATTAAAGAACTGCTTTCATATTCCCTTTCTCATATATATATGTGTATACATATAAATAAACAAAAATCCAGACAGGTAAGAAAGAGTAAGTACAACAAGAAGTCTTGTTCCTTGCTTCCTTGCTACTCAAGGGAAATCACCTATTATGAGGACGATTAAACACTACCATGTCAAACTACAGTAGTAGACTTAAGAACTTTAATAACTGAGTAAATAAACTTTATAGATCTTTCAACAATGTATGTCAATATCAGCCACAATGGTTTGAATATCTTCGTCTAGCACTTAAGGTTTTTGTGAGTTAGCTGCTCTCAACAACAGACAGCCTGACAAAGCTGTTGCTGTTGAGTAATAAAAAGTACTCTTCTGTCCAAGCAGTCCTGGCACAAGGTACACCTGTGTGTGTAAGAAGCATGTTAGGAAACATGTAGACTGCAGATTATCATAATAGCTTTATTTTTCTTCTCACTTTAATTAATGGAATAAAAAGCAGCCTCTGAATCCCCTATATCCAAAGTATTGCCATATTTCAATATGCAGAGAGAAAGTATGCTTCTGGCCTGAAGTCATAAAAAACAAAACGTCCCTTAGGACAAATGCTTTTAGTCAAGTTATAAATCTTTCAACACAACAGCTCATTATAGGAAAATAGAGATACCCTTTCATTAAAATAACACTTTAATGCATGAAATATTGAAATAGTGGAGCAAAATCTGGCTACATCATTCTCAGCAAGCAGAACAATGGGCACTGAAAATTACAAATATTATGTTCTCTTCAATTTCCATCACACCAGGCAGCATATTTTTCAGCAAGTGGCTATGGTGGAGAAGAAAACAGTTTTGATTTTTTAATGGCACAGAGGTAAAAGCAAAATTTGTGCATGTTAAATACTACCCTAAAGAAAATCTGTGCAATTGTGCATATTTTCAGACTAGAGCTGGCATAAAACACAGAGCCTAGATTCAATGTAAACCCTTGGGAAAACAACAGAGTATTCTTAATTCACCTACCAGTAGAGTAAAAAAAAAAACCAACTGATTTGTAACACACAGAAAGCATTGAGTAAAGAAAGGTGCAAAAGGTTGCAAGATAATCATGATCAAACTGAGTACTTATATTGAAATAATAGTCAAGGAACCAAGACCAGTGTCATTCTGAAATTAAACAGGTGGGCTTCAGGCCACTCTGGTGGCAAACTCATTACATGCATTAATGCCACTTGGTGAATTCTCTGTGTACACAGCAACAAGACAACAAACACATTTTAGACTATCTTTTATATGAAGAATTTAATTATCTATACATGTAACTAATTTTAAAGGCTGTATTACAGTTGTTAAAGCTGCAGGTTTTTATATATTTATATAATTTACATTCATATTGATGAAATACTGAAGTGCAATTGAATAAGGAGCTTCACTTGTTCTTTGCACTGCATGATGGGTCAGAAGGAGGGAGATGGGATAGGATTAGAAACACTAAAACACTGCCAGCATGAAATTTAGAAATAAATGAAATACATAAACCAAAACATAACTAAATGGTAAAGTAATTAGAACAGCTATATTGTGCTTGAGGCATTGAGAAGAGAGGGTTTCTGCACTAACAGCACCAGGCATTTCATCAAGAGCTTTTAACTAATGCTGAAAAGACAAACATGGCTTAGCTACAGCACATCTACTACATAAACTTGACTGTAAGCTCCATTTAATATTAATTCGTATAAATTCCACAGTCTAGTTTAAAAAATGTAAACATTGGAAATTAATTGCAGGGAGATATTTCTATACATTCTTTCTTGTCAGGAAAATTACTGTTCAAAATGTGTTTTTCCACGGTCATAAGTAGTAAAAATGAGATAACAATCTTCATGTAACCAAGATGAAAATAAAGAAGTTAATTCTCAAATCCCACATGAATGTAGCCGTCTATTGATTTCTGATATGAAAATGCAAAAACCAAAACATCTGAGACAAACACGGACCAGGGTGTTTTCTAATTGTACGCAGCTACAAGTAATGTGCAAAATAAAATTAACATAACTGGGATAATAACACTATGCAAGGTTAATATCTCTTGCATTGGAAGGAAGTTAATTTCTTCTCTCCACAATGTATTACACACTCAACAGGGAACACCTGATACATACAGTACAATAACTACAACAAAATACCTTATCTGTACTTGGGCACATTTAAAGATCCTTAAACTGATATAACTCCTTCTGTCCTTTTGTAATTATAGAAAATTAAAAAAAAAAAAAAAAAAAAAAAAAAAAAGAAGACATATTGACAACACTGGACAAGTGAACAATAAAAAAGAAAGATACATAAAGTCTCGAATTTATGGACATTTGGAACAAATTTAATAGCACATGCAGCATTCCTTGATAGTGGGTCTTTTTGCTCAAATAAAATTGCAAAGAAAAATTTAATTTATACTTTTCCTTTGAAAGACTAAAATATATATTCGAAACTATTTTAAAACTACTAAAAGCACCTGTGCAAAGGTGGAAAAATTAGTTCGATAACTATGAAAGCCACAAAAGGACCCACTATCCTCTGATTTTTTTGTGTGTGTTTTTTTGTTGTTGTTGTTTTGTTTCATTTTAATTTTGCATCTATATCTGTAGGTAATTAACTCAAACATTGCGATTACATGCAACTAATGTAAAATGAGGTAAACTGCTCTGCAGTGTGTTCTTCTACTCAGAAGGCAGTAGATGATCATGCTGGAAGCCACATGATCAAGGCTGCATCTCCCATCATCCCTCTGGGCAGTGATATGGGATAGTGGGTCTCTTTGAGGACTTTCAAGCCTGAGTGGGGGATGGACAACATATGATTCCTAGAAAAAGGAGGAAAACAACACATAAGCAAAACAAAACAATGAGCAAATTCAAGCTAGGAAAATGAGTCAGGCATGTAAACGGCATGGTGCAAAAAATGATAAGGGGTAACATGCTACAAAGGGAATGGGAACTAAAAATAAAACAAACATAAAATAAGGTTTGCATTACAGAAGGTCTTCAAAGAGACTTTGACAAGTGCAGCAAGTGGTGAAGCTTTGAGTTCTGCAAACCACAGCAGAATCACAGCAATGCTGCATGTTTCATCTTACAGTACTACACGAATAATCACAGCGTGGCAGCAGAGAGGGTCACTTACATTGCTGGCTTGGGTCCATGTCTGTTGTTAGCTTCACATAGTTGGATGGAAAGAGACCCACTTGTCCATTCACCTCCCCTTTCCACCAGTCTGGGTCTTCCTTGTTAAGGACGTTTATAATCTGGCCTTTATTGAACGCTAGCTCATCGTCATTCTGTGCAGTGTAGTCATACATGCCAATTACCTGGCAGACTGGAAGATAAAGGAAGAGGTCTGTGGCACTGGTAACACTTCAGCAAAACATAAGCTATGCACAAACCAGCCATGGACACTACAGACCTCACGAGTGTGTGGTTCCAAGACATTCTGCTGATCTGCACCAGCCCTGCTGCGCTCCTGCCCCTCCCTCCCGTGCCCCTGTACCAGCGCTCAGCTGAGCCCTCAACAAGTTGGCTCAAGGGGATTTAAAAAGCACCCAAGGGTTTCCCAGCAGCATTGGCCTCTCACTCAGCTGACTGAGGGGTCAGAGCACAGCAGTGCAAACTGAGAACAGTGTAAGCTGCCTGGAACCGTACCTAAGGTACTTCTGTTTGGAAGTGGTCAGCAGGAGAAGATTGGAGAAATGTAAAATTTTAGCAAACAGTCAAACACTTCAAAGATGTTAGTGTTCTACTGACACCTTTCTTTCAGTTCATGTATTTTTTTTTCCCCACAGAAGTACCAAATTTGCCGTACATTTATTATAACAGATTTTGCATCCTCAACAACCTCACCAAACCTCACCAAAGTATAATTCCCAACAGAGCAGTCAATGGCCAGAAAAGTCTGGGAAACTAAGCTTCACTACCTAAAGCCTGAAAACAGCACTTTTCTAGATAGCACGAGACAACCTCAAGACAGCTCTATAATTCAAGAGAAAGCCAACAGTGATACGCTTGTACTACCACTGAGACATTAGGAACACAAAGACATTGCAAAGAGCAAGAAAAATAAAAAGCATACAAGACCACATAGGCTGCACTTCTGGCACCACGGGACTGCTTTCAGCAGTCTATTTTCTACTTTGTTGCTGTGAAACTCATCAAATCTTACTCATTCTTAGAATACAGCCATTTATGTTCAATTTCAATAGAGCAGCTTTCTTAATTCTCTAAAGCAGCAGGACTATTTATTTAAATACATAATTTCCTCTGTTTCCCTGACTTTTTCTCTATGCACACAAGGCTTCTGGTATTTTGCCTCGAGTCACAAGATTTCTATCTAATTAGTTTTGCCATCATGTTCTTTACATATATTCATTCCAGAATTTTCTTTTTGTTCTTATACTGACAGCAGCTTATTTAAATTTGTCAAAAACATCTCTTTTTTTGTTTTTTTTTTAATAGTTCACAAGCTATTCAACTAATTTTAGTTAATATGTTAGTCCTCTTGACAAATATAATAAGCAAATAAGCTCCACATTTAACAGGACTCTGCATATGTCTCAATATGTAGCTTTATTACCTGCAAAAGGGAAAAAAAATCAAAATAAAAAAGGGGGCACTCACTGTCATTTGTCACACTTAATGGATCAACTACAAGTGTACACTTCCCTGGCATGCTGGAGATAAACCAGTACTCCTAAAGGAATGTATATTACAACCCATTCTAGATTTAATTCTTTCAGGACTTTCTAATCCAGATCATTCTCTTCTACTTCAAAGAATGCTACAAAATTTGGTGCTGTCCAGCAGTAGAATCATAGAATTGTTTGGGTTAGAAAGACCTTTAAGATCATCAAGTCCAACCATAACACCACCAAGTTCACCACTAAACCATGCCCCTAAGCGTGAGGTCTACATGGGTTTTAAATACTTCCAGGGATGGTGACTAAACCACTTATCTGGGTAGCCTGTGCAAGTACTTGATAGACCTCCCAAGTTCAGAAAGTTTTCCTGATATCCAATCCAGACTTCCCCTGACACAACTTGAGGCCATTTCCTCTTGTCCTATCACTTGCTACTTGGGAGAAGAGACCGACCCCCCCCTTGCCAAAACCTCCTTTCAGGGATCTGCAGAGAGCCATAAGGTCTGCCCTCAGCCTCCTCTTCTCCAGGCTGAACAACCTCAGCCCCCTCAGCTGCTCCTTGGAAGATCTGTGCTCCAAACCCTCCATCAGCTTTCTTGCCCTTCTTTGGACAGACTCTTGTAGCTCAATGTCCTTTCTTTAGTGAGAGGCCCAAAACTGAACACTGTACTTGAGCTGCAGCCTCCCTACTGCTGTGTACAGGGGGACCATCCCTGCCCTTCTCCTGCTGGCCACGCTGTTCCTGATACAGGCCAGGATGCTGTTGGCTTTCTTGGCCACCTGGGCACACTGCTGGCTCATATTCAGCCAGGTGTCCATCAACACTCTCAGGTCCTTTTCTAGCAGGCAGCTCTCCAGTCACTCTTCCCCAAGCCTGTAGCCTTGCCGTGGGGTACTCCAAGAAGCAGCTGCAGTTCTTTACATTTCTCAGTACCAGGAAGGCCATGTTCATGACACAAATTTACAAGGGAAGACACAGAAGGCAGTCAGAAAATAAGAAAACTGCAAAGCATAAATCAAAAATGTCCATGCATTAAAATAATTTTTAGAAGTTGTTGAGGTCATGCAATTTGCATTACAGTATGGCAGATGGAAAGCATATATATCAAAACAAAATGACGAAAGAAACAGAGGTTTTGATGATAATAGCTTTTGATGGATCCCATACCTTTATAACCCAGACAAGTAATGCCACACTCCCAGACCCTTCATGCACCACCTTGGGCATTATACAGCCCCTGTAGATGGCTTTCTTCAGGCTTTCCAGGTCTTTTGTTATAGTAAGCCTCTTCACTAATATACTTGAGCTATGAAGATGCTTCTCAAGTGCTAATCTCTTAGAATCTTACATTAACCACACAGGTAGGGAGGACAGCTATCATAATGGAAAGATGATTCTTTTCATCCTCCAAAATAGAAGGTCTATAACAAAGTTGAATATCATAAAAATAACTATCATTAAGATTTTGGTGTTCTGTAGGCTATGAAAAGTGCTATAAAGTCTGTTCTGTAAAAATTTTATCACCATGTGTGAAAAGTCCTGGAATTTCAAACCTGAAATAATTAAAAAAATTAAAAAATGAAATCCCATCATACTACCTTGTAAAAATACATGCCTCGATACTGAGTTACCATTTTAACTGCACGACCATAACTTGTGAGTCTTTACAGAAGTCTGATTATCTGCATCTTCATGACTACACCAAAGGAGTGAATTTGCACTATTTATAACATTTGCCTTCTGGGAGATGGAGATTTATTTATATCAATGACACATGAAACTAATAACTTGGTATTTTATTCTAGTTCCATGAACTGCATGATAATCCTTCATATATATAAGGAAAACTTACATTCTGTGTGGGTTTTCTTTTAGAAATATATATATTTCACTTTAATGATACAGTCAAAAAATGTTCCTTGAATGCAGCAAGCATTTGCCCTCTGACAGCTCCAACTAAATCCAAACAGATGACAGACAACCACGTTAAGTCTTTTGGATGGCTTCCGGAAAAAACTACATCCATTCTACATGTTTTTCATTGACAGGAATCCTCCTTACTTAGCACTACACTAACTCACAAGCCCAAAATTGCTCAAGACTGAAACAGTCACAAGGAATGAACTTTTTTCCCTCAGTCTTCTGAGGTCTTGCACCTTGTAACAGATTGACAGAACTGTTTGGTATTGCCTGTGGTGGAGCTGAAACAAAGAGCTAAAAATATAATTATCTATCACTCTTGTGTCCTTTTATAAACCTTAAAGTAAGTAGCTATACAAGATCAAAAGCTACATCTTCATCTGAGTGTTTTTTCACACTTCACCTTAGGAAAAGTAAAAGGTTCTGGATGAGAGGTGCTTCGATTTCTAAGTCCATGGATCACCCTAAAACTTTAAAAATTCCTTTGCTACAATTAGTGCCAACAAATACGACTGATAAATTGAATGTTTTACTCTTTAAGAGGTAATGTCACGCATGGCTTTTTAGCACTCAGCAGTTCATACCTGAGGGACCTCCATCATAAATATACAGACCAACTCTATGGTTTTTCTCATTAAAAAAAAATTAAAATGAGGAGTTTAATAAAAGTGACTTGTGTAACAGATACTCAATATCCCAGTGAATGTCCATGTGTATTTTTAAAAGTCCTATTGTAAATGAAGCACATTACAAAAGCAACTTATTTAACGCAACCACATTGCTTACCTGAAGGTAATGCTGCTGATTTAGGTAGCTCAGTTGGTGTAGTTTTACTGGTACCAGGACTCAAAAGTTTCACATAATTAGCAGGGAACCATCCTATCTGACGTTTTTTCCCTCGTGCCTAGTAAAAAATCAATTATTTTAAGAGGACTATGCACATCAACAGATCATTAGACAAGGTAATTCAACCACTATTTTAACTACATGAAATCACACTGCTGATTTTAGACTAAGAAAAATGCATTTTATAAGAAAAAAGTGACCTATTTTTGTGGCTATAACTTAACATCATGATACTTCCACGATTGAAGTAAACTTTTAAAATACCTAAACAACAGTTATTTACTACTAATTTGAGGGATTTTTCACTTAACAGTGTTCCAACTTTGATTTCCTACTATGATTCTACTTCGTGTGCTTCATAATTAATCCTACAACCTTCATCATTCTGAGATTTCTGCTGATTCTGTTTAAATCACAGCTCTAGAATACTTAGCTAGCCATCACATTAATGAGTGGCAGCATTAAAATGCTTTTTAATTAGGCAAAGAATTGCATTTAAACAGATATGTAGATTGTGACCATGTAAATAGAGATTAATACTCCCAGTTACCTCTTTTCTTATAAAGGAACAGTATGTAAACTTTTTAATAATTCCACCTGCTCAAACAACATAATATAAACTTATGTCACAATGGCAAGTGCTAGAAAAAGGGCAAGCATGATGGTAAGAAAACCAAACAAAACAAAATAAAAGGTGAAGTTTGGATTCAATTGCAAAATCCCAAAGCCACATTCCATTGAGAGCTTTGGCACCTACAAATACATATGGATAGACATGGTCCAAATGATCCTAATTAGCAGATGTTATGGAAAGCACACTAGATGTTCTCATGCCTATCTAATCAGAGAACATCAGTATGAAAACTTGGTGCACACATGTATTAGTGTGTGTGTGGTCCATTTCTGTGTGCTGAGACACACCTGGATTTTTTGTGACCATACACCTGGCCTACAGCAGTGCTCTACAGTCTGTCACACAGCCACAATTAGTTATTGTTCACACAGCCACAATTAGTTACTGTCAGAGACAGGATTTTGTGACAGATGAACTGCAGTTCTCAAACAGTGTGGCAAAGCATGTAGAATTGGGCATGTAGAATTTTGCCTTCAAAACCAAAACAGATGTTAAGCTTAGTGAAAAAAAGGATCACCCGACACATTCTATTCTTTAACTACTTCCATCTCTCTTTGTTTCTTTACTGAAACAGAAAGAGCTAGATCTAAAGTGTATTTAGACCCTATGTTTTAAGATACTCTGAAGGACTGCATTAAACCTGGCAATGTAATGCTTAGGATGTTTGCCTTACTTTACTTTCATTCTGACCCCTAAGAGAAGTATCAGCAAAACCTACTCAAGGCTGAAACTAAACTATACATATACTTCTACAAAATCTGCCACTTTGA
The DNA here is from genome assembly GCA_023637945.1 of Phaethornis superciliosus. Classification (NCBI taxonomy): domain Eukaryota; kingdom Metazoa; phylum Chordata; class Aves; order Apodiformes; family Trochilidae; genus Phaethornis; species Phaethornis superciliosus. The sequence continues at coordinate 105,972,870 of JAJQWJ010000001.1, read as the reverse complement.
AGTTAAATGCATAAAGAAAATTTAATACTAATGCCCTTCTCCAAATCCTGTAAAACCATTTTAAAGATAGTAAAATATTTAAAGCTACATGTGTATTTACACAACCAAAAATTTTTTTAAAAGCTTCACATTAGGTGCTAAGAGATAAATGTGACAGCTCTTGCCCAGTGAGGCTTATTTTCTACCTAAAAATACATTTAATGTTAGACTCTTTAAAGCTTCAAGTTAACAACCACAGAAAGGCTAGTGAGAATGAAAACCAAAGCAATCCTCAAAGCTGATCCCTTCACAAAAGGTGAAAAAATACCACCAGGAAAGGCAAAAAAGGTAGGCAGTAATGTGGAAAAAAAATCTGAGTTAGTTTGAGCAAAATGAAATTAGTTACATTATTTCATGTTAAAAAACCCAAAACCAAACAAAGTCTTACTCACTGGTACTGGAGAGGGAAATAAAAATTAAAAAACCCCACAAAAACCAAACCAACCAACCAACCAAACCACAAAAAACCCCACCCACCAAACAAAAAAAAAACCCCAGCTTTGTCACTGAAAGTCATTGAAAATCCAAGTTTCCAAATTGTAGAATTCTATTTTTAAATAAACCAAATTGGTTAAAATATTTTATCCATTATCTTCTAATATAACAAATTAATGGTTTCTTTTAGCTAGTGTTTGCCAACAGATAACATTCTTTTCAATCTTCTACATTAAACTGAGCTATTGCTGAGATGGAGCAATTAAACAGCTTTTCTAGATTGTCAAATTCATTAAGCAACTTGAAAATGTTCTAGCCATCTTACAAAACCTACTGCTGTAAAATACTTCTCAGCTTTTCAACAGAAGGGACAGCCAAACTTCTGTCTGAAGCAATCTAGAAAGCTTCTTAGGAAGACATTCAGGACAGCACACTCCAGAATTTCTTCCAATTTTCACAGTGCATGAAGGTATTGCCTGATCCAAATGCACTTGTGGATGGTCACTATTGGAATGGGACATCAAATGAGGCCCCGTCACTTAACCCAGCAGTCCCTTGCATTCCAGTTGCATGGCTGACTTGCCCCACCACCTGACATGAAAATTGCTTTTTTTGCTCACTTGAAGAAGACTACTGGACAAAAGACCAGGAGGATTCAAAAGCAGCCAAAGCAATATGCCCTAAAATTCACTATTTTCTTATATCTGAAGGGCCTCCAGAAGTAGACTGGAGGCTGGGTCTGATTTGTGAGATAGGTAAACTTGACTTACAAAGAGGCACAATGGCTTCCTAATGCTGTCCTCCCAAAGTTATCTCACTTCTAAGGAACTAGAATATATGTATACTTTTGTAAAGGAATTTTATTTGTAAATGCTTAATTGCAGAACATTTTCAAAATTATCATTGACACATTATTTGTTTTGATCTATTAGAATATTACAGTTTTGTGGGTTCTTTTTACAAAGAATTTCATTTTAAAAAAAAAACAGTAACTAACTTGGAGCTCTCCTTCCCACCAGCCACCTGGATTCTTCTTTCTGATAAGAATCAACTGACCAGGAGCAAGAGTAAGCTGTTCTGGACCCGTTGCTGTGTAAGAGGCAATAACTTGGGCAATTTCTGTTGAAGCAGGGGAGAAAAAAAAGAAAAAAAAAAAACAATATTAATTTGGAAAAACCTGAACACATTCTATAGATTCACACTGCTATTACCACTGGCACAGTTTATCAAATTATTTCTTTCTATTAAATCCTTTAGTATTTATGTAGCTCCACGAAAACATACAGTAGCTACAGAACAAATCAGAAGTTCACAGCACTACAGGAATAAAACAACAAAGGTGCAGCAGCAATATGGGTAGGATATGAAAAGTATTTGAAATGGAGAAGAAGTATAATGACCATAATTAGAGCTATATTGATCTGAAAATCAAGTGTCATAATTCTGGTTTCCAATAGATACATTTTTGTAGCATCAGTTTGGACTAAGCTCCCTAAAAAGAGGAGATAGACATTGAAGACAATATAATGAAGAAATTTCAGTAACAGATGTACAAAACGATAAAGGCCTGCATTCTCAGCACTAGGCTACATATTAAAAAGTCTTAAAAATGCAACAAAAACTATTTAGTTTGAAATTTTATTCCATGAGCATTAATACAAAACTGGTGCCTTCTTTTGATCACCTATCAGCATGAATCTGATGCCGTGAAACAGTGCACTCAAAATTATTTCTCCCTTAAATAAGCACATAGTGCAAGATAGGTAGATAATGAAATTTACTCAATCATACAGTGGTTCTAGAAAGACAGATGATAACTCAGTCTGATGGGACGGAACTAATTTTAACTGACTGGAGCTTACAGGGAGTTGTAGGTGTTTTGACATGCTACTGATGGCTCTCAAGTCAGGTTTGGCATGTCAAACCATGATTAGGGTAATGGAGAATATGTTTTATGGTATGGTTATTTGAAACCTTTCATAAACAAAAGATGGCAGATTTGGGGAAATTTTTAGCTCTAAGTTAGACCTTTGAGGCCATTACATTTACAGAGTCTCTTTTTAGCTATGAGTTAAGGGGAATAGGTAGAAATATTTTTTTTAGCATTTATTTAATTGTAAAGGGTCTCAAGACACCCAAAGAAGCACAGAAGTAGTGTTGTTCCTGCCGAAAACCCCACTTTAGGATCCCAGTACACAGTCATTCACCACTTAAGTATTCTCCTTAATTATCTAGGGGCTGGGTTTTTTTGGTGGGACATGGAATTTGGGGGTTCTTTTATGAAAAAAATCTTTCCTGGAGTAGTAAATTTTGACCCTCTATTTAAGACAAAGGAGGTTCACATTTGGCAATGTGTCAAACAAAACTGAGGACCATCAAACAGGCAATCTGGGCACTGAGTTTTACTGGTTTGGATGGTGGTTCAAGGCTATCCTAGAAGAAGCCCACAGATGAGCCGGTAGTTCAGAATCACAGAAATGTGTCTCAACTGCTTCAGTGCAAAGAAAAACAATTTAAAAGTTCAGCAATTATCTGATCTCCAATCCACTGCTTGAGACTTTCAGCTTTTATTTTAAAGTCTTTGTAAAAAATACATGCCAGTTATTTTCATTAATGATTACTGTTTGTATGTATTTTCAATCCCATCTACCCTAAAAACTGGCACTGGAAGACTAAGCAGAAAACTGTCACACCTGCCACCAATTTGTCCCTTTATAAAGCAGCATGTCCTGGTTTGGGCCAAGATAAAGGTGATCTTCTGGTTTGTACTTTTGTTTTCAACTAAGTCTCTTGTAAGTAGTTGCACTTGCTGAAATTAACAGCAAGTTTCTCAGACAGTGTCTGCTTCTAGGACTGATAACACTCAATGTTTATAGTTACTGCTAGAGACTGGCATGCAGAGCCAAGGACACTGTTCAGCTCTGAGGAACATTTTGCCTTCCAGAAGGAGTAAGGAGGTCCCACCTGAAACCCTCCTTTGGGGAGGACCGGACAAGATAGATGCCAGAATTGACCAAACAGAGTATTCCATCCCATACACATCATACTCAGTATAAATTTGAGGGATCACAAGGGTCAAACCCCTTCCTGCCCTTCCTGCTTCCCTTCTTTGCCTGTTCCCTGTTTGCTTCAGCATCCTGGGAGGATTCCATCCATTCCTCTGCCTGTGGTCCTGATCCATGCCAGCCTGAATCTGTGTGTTCCTGCCCCCAGCTCCCGACTGCTGCTGACCCCAGGATTCCAGCCTGGACTTTCCCAGGGCTGCCCTGCAGCCTCGGTGGTGACGTGAGAATTATTGGGGGGGAGGGGGGAGGAACATGGTATCAATTTTCCTGTATATTTGTATATATTTTGTAATTTTTCCTATTTATCATTACTGTTTCATTAAAGTTCTGTAGTTTAGTTTCCAACGCCCAAGTCTCTCTCCCTTATTCTCTCTCCTTCATCAGGGAGGAGAGGGGGATTAATAGAGAGCATCTGTCATTAGCAGAAAGCAATGTGTGTGTGAGGTGGATTAGCGGTCAACATAGCAACAACAGCAAAAGGAACTGAGGCTGAAGGGAGCAAAGCAGACACAGCAGTGCTCTCCAGCTTTCTCATGGGCAGCCATACTCAAAGTAACAGAGTGCTGGGCACCATCCTACTTGGTCCTCTCTGTAAACAAGTGCCAAACTTCCTGAGGCCAAAGGAAACAGCAAAGGCGCTCAGTAACAACACATCACCCACAGGCTGGGAGAGGAGAGGGGAGTCTGTGGTGAGGCAAAGAAAGGGAGCAATCACTGAAAAGGGAGCTGTAGGCTGAGGAAACCACACAGCCAAGTCCCTTGAAACAGAATGATGTTTTGTTGCCTCACAGCAACAATTCGATTTTAAGACTGCCAGGAAAACGATCAGAGAGTTTCCTTGAAAGTCAAAAGAAAAGGATGGTTAGGAAAATTAAAAATTGTCAGAAAAGCGTTTAAGAAGTAAATGAGGAGGATGAACAAACAGAGAGGTGATAAGCAATCTCAGGTCACTGCAAACAATGGCACATGCAGAATTAATTACATAGGACCTCCCTTGTGATAGATAACTCAAAGAGGGGAGAGGCAGGCACACAGAGGTGGAACCAAATTGGTGATGTTTTAAAGCCAGTAGCTGACAGTTAGAAAGATGCTTTAAACCTGGACCTGGAACATAGAGAGCACGCAAAGTGTGAAAGCAGAAGACAGAAGAAAGAATTGCTAGTTAAAATATAGTAGTTGGTGATAAGTAAGAACAAGGTTTTATGTAGAGAAAAGCCACCAGTGACAGAGTCTGTCCTATACCAAGGAAAAGCTACTTGGCAGGAAACAAGGCTATGCTTCTAGAAAGTCTGCAAGCCCCCTGCATCTACATGTTTTTCCACAGAATCACATTAATTCCTCCACCCTAAAGCCAGCCATTCAGGAGGCAAAATGAACACAAGCAACAAAATTAACTTTGGGAGTCTGTCAAAATCAAATGTTTTTTAAATCAGACAAAAACCTCTCTCACTACCACAGTAATTACAATACTCAGTGTATAATACTGAAAGGGCAAAAAACCTATGCCCTGCATCTCTCAGAACAACCATTTTCTCCTTTTTACCTACAAAGTGATTTATTAGGCTCCCAGTATCAAATATCCTGTTTCACCAACCAGCAACATAAAGAATGTTTACAGTGGACTGTGTATTAAATAAGTTACAATACGAATTACAAGCTTAACATTCAGCCCTTGCATATTGCAGACAAGCAGCAAGTTAGGGAAAACAATCCAGCAAAATAGTTTAAAAAACAAACCCCAAACCAACAAGAAATAGCTGTCCTTCCAGAAACAGATTTTTCATACTTGTTTATTTAAATATTGAATTACTGAGAAGAGTTCCAATTCAATTACAGTTCAGGCCAAAAAATGTGGCCTCTACTAAAGCAGGTACATTTAGGAGGAAAAAAATAAAAAGCCTAATTGTCTTCATGTTGCTGCTTAAATTCACAGAGAACAGTTTATTTTCCCTTGTCCTTCAACACACAGTTACCAACTTCCACCCACTCTTCCTGCTGCTTCTAGAATAAACAGGAATGTTTCACCTCATCATTAGCATTTCAATTACACTGGCTGAGCAATTGCAGGTCATTTATACCAAAAGCATTCAGGAATCTCCTTGCTGAAAAATACACAGGATTGTTCCCAAACTGTTCTTAAACTCCGAAAGATTCTGAGCACATCTTTTATCAACATCCCACCAGTCTACTTCACTGAAAGTTTAAATAGGAACTCAGTGTTTATAAGGCTGGTACTCCAGGCTGGTCTTGCCATCCACCATACTTCCAGAAATGGAAAGCAGACAGACCTATCTGCATCTTCTCACTGTTCCTAACAGGCATCAATTCCAGATCTCGATTCTTGTCTGCCTCTCTTGAGCTTTGTATCTATTAAGAAAACTACTTTTAATCATGCAAATTAAAGTTAGAAAAGGCAGGAGTAGTTTACTTCCAAGCCCGTCTTTCCATACAGGGATCAGTAAGATTTGACAATACAAGTCCCTTACTCATGTGTCAAAGGAAAATAAACCACATGAAGTTGGGGCTGCTGCAATCTACTCTCCTTCCCTCCTTTCACACTTCTAGGGTGAACCAGTTTAGGGAGGCAAAGCAAAGCCTCATCCCCACAGAACAAAATATGCATATGCATGTGGAGAAATAAGGCAAGAATTGGCAGCTCACATCCTTGAACTACCTCACTGTGCAACTGAACAAGTGTCAGAGAAAAGGACAGAACAGAAGAATGGAGCACCCTCTGTGTAGATTGGTTCAGCTCAATGCTAAGTCATCTCTTTGGTACAAAAGCAAATAAATACAATTAAGGAAAAAGAAATGTCTTCTGGAAAGTTTACAAATGACTGACAGTGGCAGAGAATGCAGCTTCTAGTGATCTTCAGAAACACAGGGGTTATTTGGAAGGACAGTCCCCAACCACCCCAAGAGCCAGCGGACCTTTTTCTAGCCAAAGAAGTAACCTGCAGTATGATTTTCTGCAATATGACCAGGCTTGACAGGCAATAAGCTACCCAGCATGGATACAAATTAAGTGCTCTTCAAGATAAGAAGCAGGCACAAGAGCTCACAGAGCCTATGCATATCATATAAGTTATGCATTCTGGCCAAAATGCTGTAAGAACACACAGTAAAAATGTGGACTTCCATTTTCAGAAGCACTGGCAAACTTGGGCTTTTTGTAGGCTTCCACCATTCCGCTCAGCAATCTATCGTGAAGTTTCCATGCATTTTTTAGCAAGCAGGTTTTTATTCTCTTGCTAAATCCTATTTAGTGATCGATATGTAACAGGCAGAATGATGGACAGATTGTGCATTATTTTATTGTAGACAATGGCTTTCATTGTCTACAAATTACTACAAAATGACCAAAAGCAAGCATAATTTATTTTAATGGAAAAGATTTTGTCATCATTAAATACCTAAGAACAGATATAAGGTTCTGTCACAATATACAACTCACCAGGTTTCTTCCCTAAGCTTCCTGTTTTTCCAGCTGCTCCAGGAGCCTTGAAACAGAAAGCAAAATGTAAGTTTAGCACTCTTACTTATTTCTCCAGTATCTGAGTATTATTTACTATCCTACAATTTAACACACAAAACAAGACGTAAGTAATTATCTTTCACAGAAAGATTCATTCTTAAAAAAACCCTTAATGTTTGAGATGGCAATAAACAACAAGCAGAGTATGGAAATGCATGACTAATTATACAAATGTACAGACATCTTTCATGAACTCTTCCTCCTTTCATGGCCTGCAAATACCAATGTAATTCCAACTTATGTAGCATTTGCATTGTAAATCTGCATAACTACAGAATGTGAATTCTGTCAAGTTTAGTCAAGCAATAGTAATTTTCAGTTCTACTGATAGTTGGATTGCAAATATGTCTAAAAAATTAAATGGACATACTTATTTCAATACTGTTCATATAATGGGGTTCTAAAATTTCTCATATGGCACATTATCATAGTCAGAGTAGTAGATCTTTAATCTGCTTTGAAGATTATGTAGCTGCTCTGAGACATCCACATTTTTAACATCTTTCAGAAATGCTACTAAAGAAGCCTGATTTTTCAAACTTAACTCTAGCACCTTGCAGTGCTGTATTGGTCAATTCAAGTCAATCTAATAACAGAAGAAAATGCATCAAAGCTGGTATTACCTGTACTTCACAAGCTGTTACTGGTATTTGAAAGTAAGAGTGGAGATGTGAAGACTGATTGATTTATTTATGTATTTACTCATTTATTTGGCACCAAAGCGCATTACATGTATCTAGTGTATGATGATTTTCCTTAACATGTTGCAGCCTAAATTCTGCAAAGGATAGTAGAAAGTGTATGCTTTGGATACTTGAATACTTCTGTCTTAATGCTACTTTCTTGTCACTGTAAAAGGCTGATTATAGTTACTTTCTATAGGGTCAGCAAATCTTCCTTTCTTTCCTGTGTTCCTTTCTTTTTTCAGTGCTCCACCTTTCTCTAAAAACACAGCAACCTATATTAACAAAAAAAAAGTGAAATAGGAAAGCATCACCCAGGGTTCAGATACAAAGACCAAGTTTAGGTCTGGAGACACGGTTCATCATCTGGAGATGATGGTTCAGACAAAATGACTGCAAGTCCCAAGTAGGGAAGATTAGGTGTGGTGACAACTGGCACTGATATGGTAATATCAGGAATTAATTTTTCTTTGAAAAGTGTCTCACCGTCCCTCCTCTTAAATGAAGAAATACTCTTTCAAAACTACCTTGACCAGACTGAATCTGAATTCTGTTTGAGGATTCTCTCTCTTGGAAAAAAAACAGAAGAAAAACATAGAGAATTCCTGCAGTACTTCAATAAATAAATAATGCATTTATGATAGACCCAACTTCTGGCCCACTCAGTACATGGAGAAGTATTTTACATTTTTTCTGTTGAGACACACACACAGTGGAGAAGGCATTCTATTTCCCTTTTGCAAACCTCAGACACTAACTACATTTGAGGATATTTTGTGACAAGTGATAAAGTCTCCTGAAACCGTAGAGCAGAACTTGCTCTACTCTACAGTAAAGCAGTAGACTTGACAATTGTGTTGTACAATTGAATAGAATTGTACAACATTCTTAGAATGTTAGAATCCAGATTAAATACATTCAAACTGTTATTATTTTCAAAACATTTATGTAAAGTTTTGTAACTAGAGGCATCTAAATAAAAGTGTTTCCAAGTCTACCATATGAGCTCCATACCTTATGCAGAGGTATTACCACCAGTCTCAAGAAAGGGTAGAATAAAAACCTGTTACAGATCTGTATCCATCTATCTCAGTCTAATGAGGTCCACTCTGAAAATGGACCATGAGCCAGTGCTGATGTCTATTTGAAGAATAAAATCTTTCAGTCTGCTAATAAGTTGAAACTTAAAGGAAAAACAAATAGTTTAATTTAGCAGCTTGAAGTGAATGACTAGCCTGGGACTCAGCACAGAACAAAGTAAAAAAAAATAAATTCTTCTTATGTATAAACCACTGATACTTTTAGACTTTAAACCATTTCTACAAACGTTATGCCTGCTGCTGAAAGATCATTACAGCCTTACTTTTTCTTTGGTCTTAAGTCAACAGTGCAGAACATATAAAATTAATTTACTCTTTCAGGAACATTTTCCACAATCAGACAGCTGTCCAAGCACAGCAGCACAGCTGAGATTTAACAGACAGCCACTATTGTGAAATCCTTTGTAAAAACTGGCTCTGTGAACAAGCTGAACAGCAAAACACTGTACGTGTAATGGCAATTATCCACTTGGAGCAAGAAATATGTCCCATGGGGAACATGAATCACTTTAGGAAAATAAGCATCCTGGATATCAAGATCTCCATGAGTTCTGTGCTTTTTCCTCCCTCTCATCAAGATTTTATCTGAAGATGTGATTTTCACCAGCAAAAAGGGCAGTTGGAACCCTTTTTGATGAACTGCACTTACTCGTTTCAGTCCCAGACATGTTAAGAGAAACATCAAATTGAACTCTCTAATAAAAACAGTTTTCACTATTAAATGCCTATTTCTGTGTTCTCTATAAAGATTTGCTGATGTATGTGCCTGTCACCAGATAGGACAAGCATCCAGTCCTTAAAGGCACAGAAAAGGCAGCTCTGCATATCTTAATACAAATCTCAGGTTTTGAGACTAAACTTTGTTGGGAATATTGTAAGGGAAAACAAAATAATTCCTCCACAAATGTGCAATGGAAACTGAATATTACCTAAAAAGAATGTAGCCAAGATTAAGTAACTAATTACCAGGTATTACTATTTATGTATGAAACAAACCTCACAGGGTTTTTTGAAGCTGACAGTGCAAGTTCCCATTTATCAACTACAATACAAAGTTAGAAGTAATATAAAAATACTTCGGGCACAGTTTCATGATCACAAGATACTCCACAAGTTAGGAAATTATCTGTACACTTGTTCCTATACCTCTCCAGGATGCAACTCACCATCTTTTTGACATATGTGAAAACTGGCAGGGCTGAACTACAATCCACAACCTCAACTGCAAAAAGGAGTTCCCTGATATATAGACACACACACCTCCCCAGTCACAGCTTATGGGATGTTGCACCACTCAGAGGAGAATCACACTGCCAGGCCTGGGGACAGAATTTCTTGTCCAGACACTGTGTTCTCTTGTCAGGGTAAACCTATGCCCTGCCAAACACCACAACTTGCTACTGTACACAATTTACTATAATTTTCAAAAAGACAAGCTAGTCTGCTTTGATGGGCTCTGTAGTGATACATCTACAATACCTCCACAAATTAAATTATTAAGTAGTTCTCTTCTAGTCTGGGACCTAAATGTAACTTTGTCTGCTGCTCAATAATAATTAAGTTTGAAGCAATAGAAAGGTAGGAATGATCATGGGCATATCCAAAACCATATCCTAAATGTAAGGTATGATCTTTTACTTCTACAATTAAGTGTTTAGCATTAAAAAAACCATCCAAGAATGCAGTTCAAAACAAGCTCAAGACAACCTAAGCCAACGTTAAGGCAATCTTGCCTCCTTGACTACTCTCCTCCTGTGCTAATTCTGATACTGACATTTCTCCAGCCTTTGCTGAGATGATTCAGAGTACCACCTAAGAAGTATGCACTACTGCTGAACTAATTTTCTGCTCTGCTTAGTGTCCTGAAGGGGCTTATTAACAGGCCAGGTGAAAGACAGTGACAGCAACAGTGTGGCAGGTAGGAATGTACCTGTGCTCAGAGCACATCACATATGATAATTCTCTATCAGGAATAATGTGGCCAGTTCACTTGTGCTCAGCACTCGTGAGACCACAGCTGGAATACTGTGTCTGGTTTCAGTCTCCTCACTACAAGGACATCTTGGTTCTGGAGTGCATTCTGAGAAGAGCAACAAAGCTGATGAAAGATCTGGAGAACAAGTCTTCAGGAGGAGCAGCTGAGGGAACTGCAGCTGTTTGGTCTGGGGAAAAGGAGGCTGAGAGGAGACATTAGGGCTCTCTCCATCTACCTGAAAGGAGGTTGTAGTGAAGTGGAGGTCAGCCTCTGCTCCAATGGGACAAGAGGGAAAAAAGGAAATGGCCCCAAGTTGTTTAGATTGGACAACCAGAAAAATCTCTGCACTGAAAGGGTTGTCAGACACTGGAACAGGGTGCCCAGGGAAGTGGTTTAGTCACCATCCCTGCAGGTATTTAAGACATGTAGACATGGCACTCAGGGACAAAATTTAGTGGGGGGTGCCAGGAGTATTAGGTTTGTTATTTAAGTCTGTGATCTGGAGTGTCTTTTCCAGCCTAAGTGATTCAGTAATTCTACTTTATGAAACTACAGTCTCAGCATGCACAGAAAAGTGTACCTCACAAGAGAAGGGAACAATTAAATACAACTGGGATAGGAATTCTCTGTATACGACTAATTTGTTCTCAAAGTGGTAGTGGTAGGGATCGAAATGTTACGTGATGCAAAATATAGATGAGAAAAGTTTCTAAAGTGTTTCTGGAAGCAGCATCACCTTAGTATTTCTCCCAATCAAAACACCACTAACTACAAATTGACTCTAAGTTCCTACAAGTTGATAAATTTTCCTCATCTTCAGAGATGAGGAATAAAAATAAGAAAACACATTCTTTATAATACCTAAAGAGAAAGAAAAAAATTGAACAGGGTCATGCTCTATTGGCATATTCCAGGATAAAAATCAGGTGAAACAGAATCTCTCTTACTCAGCCAAGAAGTTTTAAATAAAATTAATAGTTTGCTAAGTTTAGTTTTGAAATTTGTACTCTTTCATTGCAAGAATCACAGAATAGAAGAAAATCACACTACAGAAAAGAAAAAAGGAAGGCCTAAATATTTCTCTCTCTATATATATGTATCTTTTTAAAATAATGTCAGTAAGATACAACTGAGTCATTAAGACCTTACCTGAGGAACAATGTAGCGATAGATACTCTGATTTGTTTCTACAAAACTGCCAAGTTAACTATTAGCCTATTCAAGATTCATTTTAATATATAATCCGCAAAGTTATTAATGACATTATGTTGTAAAATGCAACTATTACTGTTTTCCCTTTCCAATCCCACATTCTGTAAAACTGCAAAATATTTTTTCTTCCTTTCTGATCCACTGGTTTGCAACTATCACTACAACACCAAGTAAAACATATCTCCCCCAAGCCCATTTCATAACATTTCAATATGTCTCTACCTCAGAATCTTTGAGTCTCACATAATTAGATGGGAAAACTCCTGATTTGTCACCCAGCGTTCCTGTCCACCAGTCGCCATCTTTCTTTGTCACAAGAATCATGTCACCTTGCTGAAAAGTTAGGTCTCCTTGTTCAGAGCTCTCATAAGTATACATAGCAATGTACTCTGTAAGAGGGAAAGAAATACAGAACATGGGAAAACACTTGATAAACTGCTCAATTCTCATTTAAAACCTAACTAATATAATGTATTCTATCCACAGGCTAGATAGAAGACAACTTGATAAATTACCATTTATAGAAACCTCAATATTTACTGCATGAAGTAATATTATCAGAACTAAATATAACCTGTCAAAAGACTTCTCCCGGTGGATTTTTTTTTTTTTTTTTTTTTTGGTAAAATAATTTGCTAGACAAGTTAAAATGTAGATAAATTATTAATTTTTTATCAGAAACCATTCTGAAAACATGTTTCCCAATATTTTCTATGTTGTGCTAGACTGGAATTCTCAGTCTTGGCAATGGAAAGACTCAGTATCCAAATATCTGTATCTACACTCTTCATTCGACATAAGCTGTTTGGATCTTGTATACAATGAATTCTTTCATTACTTGAAGCTTTGCACAAAGTGTGCACATCTCATTGCATCTTATGCAACAGATGGCTGGGAAATGTTAAGACAAAGCTTCAATGTGTTCTGTTGTGTTGAAACACAGTCAGCTACTTAGCATTCAAGTGCAAAAACACTAAAGCAGACTGATGTTGAGAAACGCAATGCATAATTTAATCACAGAAGTACCTGAAAATTTTTTTACACATATGATTACAAAGAAGAATTTCAGATTATTCAGTAACATTTTCTCTACAACTTGATAGATTTGTACTTAACTGAGCATTATCACACTTTATATGGCCACAAAACAGATTTCTGAAGATTATATCCTCTGCTTCTAGGAGCAGCTATGGACCTAAGAGCAGTTCACAATATTTCAGAAAGAGTTTAAAGTATATGTAGCTAAAACATTCGCGTATTCCACTGCAGCTGGCAATTGTTCTGTTTGTTAGAATACTAAATCTGAACAAAAATCTTGGGGAAGTTCAGCAGGAATTCAAATCTATCATTCACAATTACTATCATTAATGAAAGCTAAGCCATGGTTTGTTTAAAAACTGAAGCTGAAGAACACACATCTGTTTGCATGCACATACACATTAACACATACATTAAATATGTCTGCTATACATTTGAAATTTTTCTTAAGTCCTTTAAATGTACTAGAAGATGCTAAATCCATGCTTTATTATTTTTTAAAAACGAAGCTTTAAAATTTTTTTATTAAAAGCTGTAATTTTTAAAAATATAAACAAATAAACTGAATTTTTGAAAAAAATATTTAGCATTTCTACAATTTCTTTTCCTCAGATATATAGTGAGCAATACCATCTGTATTTTGAAACAACTTATTATCTCACTTTCCTTGTTATATGGATCTTTATCATTTTTAATTATTTCTTTTTAATTTCTGTAGTGTTCATCCCAGCGATGAATTAAAATACACTGGTAACCAGAAGAGACTCCTTCACTTGAAATTGTATATAGAATCTTAGTTTAAAACTCAAGGTGTGCTTTAGAGATTATATGCAAATATTCATTTGTAACCTAGACTTAGATTTATCAATTTACTCTGAATGATTTAAATTAACCTATTTGACTATGCACTGACATGTATTAAGAGTGCCCACACTCCTGAAGTAGAGACATTAACTTCCAGCTGAAGGGTAGAAGCAGCCAGGAAGTCAAGCCTTCTAAAACCCTCCAGAGGTCTGACAATTACCTGTCTGTGCCCCCCACAGAGAAAATGAGGGGCTGCCTTGACCACAGGGATCACAACATTCTATAACAAATTGTAATTTCTTTAAATAAGAGCTTTAATGTGACAGTGAGTGAAACTGAGATATTTATTAGTAATTCCTGACATCATAAAGTACATGTACAGTGTGCTTATTTGGCCGTCTGCAAAAAAAAAACCTGTTCTAGACTGGGATTTTTTACCAAAATATTTATATAAGAAGAAGTACAGACTGGAGAAGATATTTTAATGGCATGAAAAATTATTTCTGCTATATACACAACATATATTGATTCCTACTGTAATAATTTTGAATCATTCTAAAGGCAAAAGGATTTGCACTTCAATTTTAGCAGGCCCAATCTTATTGTATTAAATTACATAGTAGAATACAATTAATGCCATTCAGTTTGAAATGCTTACCTTCACCTGACATAGTTGATTTTGCTGCTGGTGATGCTACTCTTTTCAGACTAGCAGGACTTTCTGAGGAACCAGAATCCATGCTTTAGAAGAAAATAATGGTTATTTAAGAAATTAAATCCTTTGAAAAAATATTATATTTAAAAACTAAAAAATGCATACGCATCTATAAATAATTTCCTACATTTCAAAAGAACAGACAGTAAATGTGCAAATTAAAGCTCTTAAGTACATTGGCCAGTCCTGGTTACATATAGTTCACATAAGTCCTGCCTTAAATACACAAGTTACTGCCTCTCCTCCTTTCCTTCAGGAAAAAAAAAACAAACAATAGTACCTAAAATAATTCTCATTTAAATTACTAATATTAACATTGCTTTCATATTACATAGAAATAGATTTTGATTGTTTCATTCTCCAAAAGTAATTATAAGTGATTAAATTTTGAGGTATATCTTTTTATTTCTGAGAAAGATAAGCTATGACTTACACAGCTGTAATTCATGAAATCCAACACACTAATTTTTTAGCTGCAAGCCATAGAAAATCAAGACAGTTCATTACATTTTAGATCTTTTGTTGGCGATGCATGACTCAAGAAGAAGTGAGGTCAGTTTTTTAATTCTTCACACAATTTTCTAGGACTGGAAATGAAAACTCCTCAGAAGAGAGTAATATTTAAAAAAAAAAGAAAAGCATTTTTTCAGAGTAGGTGCCAAACTTAAAAATTCAAGTTTGCAACTCTTACTCTTTATTTGACTCTTACAGTATAAAAATAACTTACAGTAGAAGCACATAAAATACCTCGTTGACTTCCTAATGGGGCCTGAAATAAGCTTCACATATGACTTGGGAAACCACCCCTTTTGTCCTTGAACCTCTCCAAACCACCACATATCTTGCTGCTCCAAAACTGTGATGATATCATTTTTATTGAAGTTGAGGTGGTTGTCTTTTTTCGCTCTCCAAGGATACAAAGCCTGTGCTTGAAGTCCCTCTACTTTTTCACCCTAATGGAATTTTTTTGAAAAGAGAAGTCAGTCATGCAGCCCCTTTTATAAAGAGAGCTAATTAAGGAATTATATTCTTATACCACATACATAGCAAAAAAATACAGACATTCCATCAACTTTATTAAGCAAAGTATGTCAATTAAACTTGCAAAATAATACCAGAAATGTTTACAGTCTTCCTATTGATTAACACATAATCAATAGAATGCAAGATCATTAGAGGTTTTAATTAACAAGTTTTACAATTAAGATATACGTATAATAAACTTCCATGAGGCTATTTTGGCAGGACTTGACCTTTATGGAAAACAATGCTTTGCTGAAAGTTATCCATTGTACATTCCAACTTCTTAATGCTCTAAGACACCAAGATACTTAGCATTTTTAAGAACACATTAGCTTACAAGAGCAATATATTTTTCATTGAGGAAACAGAAAAGCCTTAATAGATGGACGGAATTAATCTGATGGGAAGCTTTGCCATTGCTATTCCCTTAACTATATAATCCACTTTGGAGTGAAGGATATTGTCATGTGATTCGGAAATGTCCCAAAAAACTAATCCAAAACTGGCACCCTGCCAAAACAGTAAAACCAGACCACTGAAATCTAAAAAACCCTGCACAGAATAGCAGAACAGAAACCACTTCATGTTAAATTCTCCCACACATTTTGCAAACGCATGTACGCTACCTGTTCATCACCCCAAACCAAAACAGTACACCTGTTCTCAGGGGTGCTGTTTTAAAGCATGGTTAATGTTCATGCTTGGCTTTCTAAACTCTTATGGTAGGTCAGAACAGTTTTAATGATTATAGCTGCTCACCTGGCCCAAGACTGGAGAGGGAGATGAACCTGTGACAGTGGCAGGAGTGAAGGCTGATCGCTGGCGTAGCTGCCCTGCACTGGGGACAGTCAAAGATGGCTGAGCTGCCCAGGCATCCCAGTTATCAGTCTCTGGTTTCTCACTAGTGTTTGTTGGCCACCTGAAAAAAAAATAAAAATATTATTTAATTCATGCAGAAAGATTGTGCAAAAAAAAATATAATTCTGTATTCCAGGTAATTTATCTTCATTGAATATTCGATGAGCATCGTAACTCTTGGGTGGAAGTAGTCCAATAAAACATAGGCTAACAATAAATTTATCTTTAAAAGGCAATTTGTAAACACAGTTACTTGTCCTTGCTACTTAAGGCCAGCTGTTCCTGTAAATTAATTTCATTTCTTAACTGTGCCTCAATGCAACAGAAGTTCAAGCAGCGCAGTCTATATCATATACAATGGAAAAAAGTAACCTAAAAATACAAATCATAATGCTCTTGAAAACTGATTTGAAATCTTCACATCTGCACACCACTGACTTCTCACATCCCTTTTTCTTATACATCGTTTTGCTGCTTCACATTCAAATCCTTTTTTCACTTAAGACAATTTTCTACTGATTTCTTTCAACTCTTCAAAGTTTTATGTAAACTCTTAGCCTTTTATGGTATCTCCTATCCTTTAAAAGGCCTACTAACTCTCATAATCCACATCTCTGCCTCCACATACCCAGTTAAATGAACAAAATCGCCTGAAATCTAAGAGTGGAAGCCTATCTTAAACTTGATTTTCCTTTGCCTGCTGCGTGTGCTCCTCATTGGAATAATCAATTGTTGACCACCTAGACTGTAACAGTGTCCAAAGGCCACAACAATCCCTAACCCCTATCATGTCAAGGATAGTATTATTATTATGAATGCTCTGGGACTCACTTTGTATTGAAATGGAATATTAATTTTTATTAAAAGCATGAAAGAATGCATTAGCGTCCTAGGGTAGAAAGAGTGTGTTAAAAATATAATTTATTGAAAATCATAAAAACCCAATATGTACAAGACATTTCCAGGAAGTTCAAGATTTAGTCTTGCCCTTCCCTTCAGAAAAATGATTGTTTCTAGCAAAACAGAAAGTTTAGGAACTGAAAAAGCTATTGCAACCTATTTGATGAAAATGTTGAAATAGAATATGTTATGTACTGTAATATTGCACTACGATATTTAGATTTATAAATATGTAATATGTGATTAAAAGATAAGATAATTACTTATACAATACCATTTACATAAGGCTGATAATACTGCACAGAGTATTAAGCTGAGTTAACAAGACAGCTAGGGAAGGGCACATATTCTATTTGCATCAGCCTTATTAGTGTTGGCATACGGAATTAATAAATTATCTTTTTATGTTAACTCTATCATTACCATAATTTGCACAATCCAAGCTGGAAACCTTCAATGTGGATCTGTGTTGACTAATTTAAGAGAAGGAAGGTGAATCCCCACCCTGGGATTTCCACCATGTCACCACCCTACACTTGGGAACATCTCCTCTTTGCCATGTGTCCTTCTGCATTGCTCCAAGCATAATTTAAGTTCCACAAGACTGTTATCTTAACTATTAAGTGCAGAAAAAATATTTTACTTCAGACGAAGTATTTTATCTTGATACTCTGCGTTAACTGCAATCCCAGTCAAATTGATTAAAAAGGACTCCATCACATTTAAGGTGATAATCACTACTCAAACATACGTTGAACTAAAGTCTGCCCAGTTATTGGCAGTTGTAGCACACTCTGTAGAAGCAGGAGTTCCCAGGGATGTAGTGGTTTCATGCACAGAAACTTTAGGTGCAGCAGCTGCCTCAACTGCTGGCTTTACAGAAGCTGGAACTTCACTTTCAGGTATTTTCTCTGCATAGTTTGCAGGGAACCATCCAGTTTTCCCCTTCAATTCTCCACCAAGCCACCCTGGTTCTCCAGTCTGACTTTCATCCACCTGTAGACACACCAAGTTAGAAAATTAAAAAATACAGCGCACAAATGGAATTTTACTTAAAAACAATCCATCTCATCCACAATAATGAACTTTTTCTAGTTACAGAGACATGACACCTTCACTACAAATACCAGTTCCACCTAGAAAGAATTTCAGAATCATAGAATAGAATCTGATGATTTGGAAGGGACCCATCAGGATCATCATGTCCAACTCCTGTCCCTCTGTAGGGCACTCCCAGGTTCACACCATGTGTCTGAGAGCATCATCCAAATGCTTCTTTTGATGTTCTTATTTAATTTACCTTTGGAGGAGTATGTTGATAGTTATTCCTTCTATGTTGTATTAACAGATAAGGGAACATTCTGCAATGCAATACTGCTTTGCAATTTATTTTTTTTTTAATTTTTCCTTAAGCCAAATAAAAAAGGATTTTTTGGTGATAAGAAAAAAAAAAGTTTTATTTCATTCCTAATACATAAGCTGTGTAGTTTTTTTTAACAGTTTCTTGGAAGTCTTTCATAGTACAGTAGACTTGAGAGGAGTGACTTCTAAAGAAATCCCTTAAATACTGATTTCTAGTTTAACTAACACAAAACACAGTTTTCAGCACAAATACACAGAATTGCTAATGTATTTGTGTATTTATAAAAAACAATTTCATGGTAATTTTTCATACATAAATTATCAGGCCCCTGTTATTTCCCCTCACTCTGATATCTTTTCCAAGTCATAAGAGACAGGATGAAACTGGGCTACATTTCCACCTATCTTTTAATTCCTATTTATTGATTATTATAAGCCCATTAAGCTACGATTCTGCAGATTTCACACTTTTCTGTGAAGTTTTCTTAAACACTTCACACATTTGATCTTCAAGCTCTACTGACAGACTACTGTCTTAGTTCATTCTTTTAACAGAAGTGATCAGTTTAAAATCTGTGAGCTGCAGATAACCACATTCAGCACGAATCACAGAAGGAAAGTAGTTCCCTACTGCTACCCCTGGTGAATTGACAGGGTGGCTAAAGATCTCCAAAGCAATGTCAGTTGGAGAAACTTTTTAGAAGAAAAAAGGGAATAACTGCATTCAGTAAGAATTTTGCTAAATTTGGTGTTCAAGAAATTTATTATCTTTGATAGGTCAAAAGAATCTGTTTTCAAGCAAACCTTATATATGGATAAGGCTGGTACCTTTGACATGTAAATAACACCTACTTTGTACAACAATCTGCTTTGTGTAGCTGCACATTGCCCAACAATGGTCAAGTCAGCAGTAAAACCAGCCCAGTAATGAAAAGCCAGATGGCCAGCCCTACACAGTGCCTGGCTACTGGCAAGAATTTCTGTAGATGCCAGTAACAATCAGCATTTCAAAATACATAAAAGAAACAACAGTGTAACTCCAGAGTTAACCATGGCAGGTAACAGTACACCAGTCAGAGATGCTTACATTTATACTTCTAAATCACTTGACACTATATCCTAAAAATCCATTATCACTGTAAGGGATGTGTTGATAACAGAATGTTTTATGACCTCAAGAATAAGAAACAGTACCCTTTTCAGTCTGAGGACTTTTCAGTATTTGACATTCTATGAAAATAGCTTTTAGTGATGTCATGAGCTAAATGCCTCTACAGTTGGAAATACATATCTATTGATTTTAACAAAATATAACCCAATCAGCTCCTTGTTTGGAGAAGAAAAAATAGCAGCAAAGAAATTTTGCAAGGGTGCAAACTAGTTGCTCTAGATTAGAGGTAGGACCAGTCTTTTGTCCCAAAGTGACTGAAATTGAAGAAACTGCAGAACTTCTACCTCTGATTATCCCAAGATCACTAAAATTTGAGCTGCTGATAGATTGCACTGCTTAAGCCAGTTATTGACTCTTTGACTGCCTCCTATTGTAATTTCTATCCCACACTCCTCTTTTGGTCAAACCAATCCATTATTTCTGTTTTTTGTTTGGTCCATCTTCTGTCTCAATTCCTATTAACCCAAGGCAAACCCAGAATTAAATGGACTACATGCTTGACTGGTTCAATGTGGTTTTTCTGCAGCGCAGAGCAAAATTTCCACTGCAGCACTGAATAGGATTGTTAAAGCTGCAGTATGAGTGATGGAAGGGTCACAGCAGAGGGTGAGTCTTGGGAGAGAAAAGGCAACATAGAGCACGAGCACCTGATGCCAAGCTGAATAATCTAAACAAGAATAAAACAGTCACAAAGTTTCTGCTCTCATTCAGTTGGTCAGGGAGTAATCAGAATCACTAACATACAAAAGAATCAGCAGTGAAAAGTCAAAAATCTGTTGTGCTGATGTTCTAAAAATTGAAATTAATCACATCCATCGAGAAACCACTGCAATTTTTCAGAAAGATATCTTTGTACAAGCATAGGAAATAAAACTACCAATGAATTTTAAAAACAACAGAAATGTCTCTTTAGAAAAGTTTTGAGTTCAAATAATGTATAAAACAGCTTATTAGAATATTCAAATTTATGCTTATTCAATCCAATTAGTTTTCCTATGTACACTCAAAACAGACACTTTGAAGGATAATTTTAATTTTGTAATTCATACAACATCTGGTTTCTCAGTTATTCATATAAATTGTAATTTTTATCTGTTTCTGCCGTATAGTACTGGAACTTTAAATAAATTCCTTTGGACTTTTAAAAATTCATTTGTTCTAATTTCCTTACAGTTTACACCCACCCTCTCCAAGTCTCTATGACAAACTATCCCAGCTTACTTTTTTCCCAAAATACAACTAGACTTTGAATGTAAACCTCAACAGTGCGTTGCAGTGAGTGGGGTTTTATTTTATTTATTTATTCAGCCATACTTTACAGCTACAGCTTACAGCTACTTAGTTCCTGTGACTGCACACAAGTGACAGGAGTAACAGCACCACATCTCTCAGCAGGAAACCCAACAGGTGGAGTCAGTATCCCTGTCAACAGATCAGATGGATTTGCACTGCTCCTCTTCCACCTGGCTTGTGTGTCATGTACTCTCACAAAAAATTTTCAACGAAAACTAAACAGTGTACCACTGTTTAGTTTGTTCAACTATTAACTATCTAAATGAGCACTTTAATTCTGTTCCACTTGCAGACTTGATCGAGGTATCTTGAGACTACTGGAACTCCTGCTGTAATGTTGAATATGAGCTCTGCAAGGCAGAAGCAATATAGTGATTGTGCCTACCCAGGATCTAAGAGAGCACAGCTGTCTATGTGTCTAATAGAAAGAACATTAATTCTGCCTCCCATAACCAATAACTAACAAGACTGATGACAACTTATCATTATGAAATAGTTGTAGACTTTTCCATGGAAGCTTCTTTCTGAACCTCCTGTTTAAGTTAAAATTCTCCCGTTATCAGAGCCACTACAGTTCAGCAGTTCAAGAATTCACCTGTATTTCATTGAGTTATGCTTATTTAATTAAGCTCTGTTATAATTACTAGCAACAACAGAATTCATTCATTTACTTCAAGCTGGAGCTTAACAGCCACAGACTCCAGCAGGACTTGCTGTCTAAGAGCTACTCAAAGAAAAAGAATTCCATACATCATACGCCTATAATCATATACATAATAGAAACTTAACTTCCTGAACAGTAAAGAAAGAGGCTTGGCTTTCTTGAATATTTCTCAGACAAAAGCTTGGTTAAATTATAGGTAGGATTATAAATCAATGTAGCTTACAGTGAAATAAATTTAAACTACATAGAAAGGAAAGAAGCAGAGAAAACAGAAATTCAAGTTAGAGGAAAACAGAAAAATCATGTAAATAAAAAGTGGAAGAATTAAAATATATATATAGTCCGCATCCCACACAGTCTCTAAACCTTTACACAAGCTACATCAGTCCTATACACAACTAATGGGTACTGGAAGGTCAGATAGAAGTAAGGCCTCCACAAATTTCCTAATACTTTTTCTTTCAGAATAAACCCTCATCCTTCTCCCTCGTTTCCACGCAGACATTTCTCACAATTCATGCACAGTGTAAAAATGCATTACACTGTTGTAAAAACTATTTACAAGCTATACATCTATTAAAGCCACAAGTCATTCTGACATAATGAATTCTGCAGTGCTATTTACATCCAGGATTTAAGTCTGGTTCCCATGTGTGTAGTCAGTGGATTTGGGCTTCAGCTGGATTCTTTGCTCACAGCAGTTACAATTTGGGTGGTATCTTCAGTACAACTATATGATTACATGATGTGATTGCACAAGCCTCACACAAAACCATTTAGAAGGGTTAAAATGGTAAAGTGTTAGATTTGCCAATATTAGAACACGGCTATTCTACTTATGCTGACATACACAGTAAGCTCCTAACTGTATAGGTCAGCTTAACTACAGATTTGCATTTAAGTCATAATTTAAGACACACTTTAACGTGTAAGCTTGTAAATTATTACTTTCATAAAAACGTAAGTGACTCTAATCTTTCAGAACCACAGGACATGACAAACACTTAAGGACAGAGAAGCATCTAGGAGTTTAAATGCCCATTATCAAAAGTAAGTTCTCATCCATGCCACTTAAATTACTTTTGACAGTGTGAGCTAATTTATTTTTACCCAAGATGAATTTAAAAACAAGTAAACTACATGGTAACAAAATCTATATTTATGAAAATGAATAAATTTCACCAACTTCCTAACAGTGATGCAGCACACTTACCCATTCCCTTTTAACCTCCACCAGGAAAGCAATGATTTAAAGCAAGGCAGAATTATAAAACATTTCACACATTAATTTTTCTAAGAGTAGCCTATTTAAGCAACTACTAACAGAGCAGGAGTTAAATCCCACAAGAATCAGTCATCAGGTTTAATTATTGTCAAAAAGTAAGTTAAATAAAGGAAGTTAAGAACAGTTACTCTTGAAGAGTAAGTTAAATGTAAGTACAGATTAATATATATGAAGACTCAGATTACCTCAAAATGTGTGAAGTGCTCCTTAAAATTACATATTTGTGGCAAAAATACTATTTCCCTGCAAGCCTACCTTCTTCAAGGAAAAACCAGTTACGTATATGTCTAGGCTACAATTTACTTCCCAAGAAAGCAAGACACAGTGTTTTTCATTAGCCTAAGGAGACCCAAGTACCTGCATTCTCTCTTTTTTAAGTCATTCCTTCAGTGTGACACAGTTCAATCAATTGAAAAAAAAAACAACAAAAAAAATAGGCTGAGAGTTGAAGGCACATCTCCCCAGAAAACATGCTTTTAAAAAATTGGTTACCATTACAACTTATGAGAGACTACAAAGTATAGTAGAACACACTCTAATGAATAATGCTTTCTCACTGTGAGCAAGGTTACACTAGAAATTTCCATTATGTATAGACATATGCATCTTAATATCATACTAGTAATTTATTTATATATATAGTACTTGAAGTCGTAATAACAGAGCTATTATTTTAGAGATAGAGACAAAAGCAGAATATCACTATAGAGTTCAGCATGACAGACATAGGCTGATCATATCCCCAAATCTCATCACCTACTTAATAAAAAGAAAGTAAACTACTTTGTATCAACACACCTGAAACTAACTTTTTAGGTTTTAAATTTCCACTTTTTAGAAATCACATTTTATTAAAAATTACTTAACACAAGCATGTTAAGTAGATTGAAAAAAACAACAGAGTAAATTATCAAACAACTCCAAGTTACAATTGTACTAGATAATTGTCAGACTGTCACCAGAAGAGCTGTATAAAAAGTTCCAGTATTACTGAAGTTGCACAACCAGACACACACAGCTCAGCATACTATCACTGACAGAATCAGCTCACAGATAACTTTACACTCAAAGTGAAGTGTAAGAAGCTACCCATTAGTATAATAGGCTTACTATGTCATATCACATCATTTTGGTATTCACCTAAGTATTTTTCTCAAATCTGTAAAAAATCTTGCCATATATAATTTCAATTACACAAGTGCAAAGGCTTAAGTGATTTTTTCAAGTAATATCACAATCACTTCTTACCATGACTATGTCACCAGGTTGAATTGTGATTTCATCGTGGCTTCTTGATTCAAAAGGATATAGTGCTCTATAATACACTATTTTTACATCCTCCTGAGCAGAAATGGTTAGAGGAGCTTTTTCTGAGCAAAGAAAAAAAACAAAACCACAAATACAAATAAAATAAAATCACATTCTTATTAAATATTTGAAAAATGAGGTGGAAGAAAGCAAAATTAACAAACCTTACATTGTCTGCATAGAGTATATTACTCCCATTTTACATAGGTGTAAATATGAAAATGAGTAATTTATGATTCAATTTTATTACTATTTTTAACTTAATATTACTATATTTTAACTATGTTTATGTTATACACACCCATTTTTCATAGAAAGTATTATGTACTGATTATGCAACATACGAATTCTCAAATGATTTTGTAGGTTGAATCTGACCAGCCACAGGTTCAATTCAAACAGTGATGTTCTCACATATATCAATGCAGTCCCAGATACCTTTACCCTGCCACCATAGCAGCTTCATTTGCAGCCTGATTATTTACTTCCAAGACAGTTGTTCTTAAATATCATAGTGTATACAGATTGGCTGAAGAAAGATTATTTATAGATCTTATAGATGGTGTTTTTAAAAAATGACATGCTAAAGATGCATTATTAGAAAAAGAATAATACAGAAAAACCTTAAAGATAAGTTAAATTTCTCTTTTATAATGCACTTCCTTTTCTGCCTATTCAGTCATAAGAGTGTCCCTTGCTATTCTGCAGAAATAAAAGCTAGGAAAGGGAAATATTGGATTGTCTAGACTTGGACTCAAAGATATAAGGTAATTTCCACTTTATACAATCTTTTCACCAAATCTTTAAAAAGTATTACATCTGTAATCAGTTATCTTGTTTATGCATCCAAACAACTTAAGGGCTAACAATCATTCCCAATAGGGATGAAAATTAGGTTATAATGCAGAGAAAAAGCTCTCAGCTGAAAGTGATTATGCACGTAACAGAAAAAGAGGGACTAAATCTTGGACTGCAGGTTATTTGTTCACTAAAAAATATGCCTGAGTAAGAGGAAAAAGGATAACTACTATAACTACTACTATATTGCTACTGCTCTAAAAATCCCAAATGCATATAATCCATACCAAAATAAGAACTGTAAGAAAACTGTACAGAAATAATTTTTGACATCTTCCATGAAGATCTCACAACAATTTACTAACTGGCTAAGATGCTCTCTTCTATCAGCACTGTGAGTCTCATCAACTGTGCTTCGCATCCTGATAAAACATTTAGGAAGACTAGTGAAGCCTAAATGAACAACTTCTTGGAGTCTAGAGCTCAATCCATACATGATATACTTTAGTAAGACTAGCAATCCAATTCTGAAAGATAATACTCTTCTATATTAAACAGGTAGACAAATCAGAAAGAATTGTTCCAGAGGCATCTGCAACAGTATTCTTTATTTTTTTTTTTCTCCTACCTGCATTTGACCAAGGAGCCTGCACAGCTGGCTTGTTTGGCTCTTGATGTGGT
This sequence comes from Phaethornis superciliosus, assembly GCA_023637945.1. Lineage (NCBI taxonomy): Eukaryota > Metazoa > Chordata > Aves > Apodiformes > Trochilidae > Phaethornis > Phaethornis superciliosus. The sequence goes on along the minus strand of JAJQWJ010000001.1, from coordinate 105,946,926 downwards.
TGGAAAAGCTTACTCAGTTTCTCTTGCATTTCCTGTTTCCCCTTATCCTCACTTTCCTTCTTCTTGGTGATTTCTTCCCTTTTTTGCTTTTCATCTTCCTGAATTTTTTTTTGCCACTGAAGATCTTCTTCCAGCTGCACTCGATCAAGCCGCTGTTTATCCCGTTCCTGGGTTCGCCTGTTGGACAATTAATTGCTTTTTTTTAAGGCAGTCAAATATAAAACCATAAAATTTAGTTGCCCTTGACTGTGATCTACAGCATAAAGTGTATTCTTTGTGGCTTTTGCATACTCTGCAAGAGCTGTTAATTTTATTTTAGTGAGTTATCAACCACTCCACAGCATCTTACACAATGACTCCTAGAGGGCAAAGGAGAAATATTCAGATATTCACTGTGACTCCATACATATTCATAAAGAAAGAGCTGCAACTCTCAGACAAGTGAGAGAACACTATTTCATGTAACTTACTATCAAGCACAGGCATCCATTACCTTGAGTTGCATTGCTTTTGCATTTAAAAAACTACCTTGAATATATTTTTTTATTTAACTGACATATCAGTTCTGTACCTTCAGAATACACAAAGTCATATAGAGGTACAGAGCAGCCTGAGAAATTATAAACTAGTTATGTTTAGGAGCTGAATGTAAGATGTGAAAAAAAATTCAACACTATTTTTTCTCATCAGAGTTCTTCAGAGATTTGTAAATGCTAAAGTTTACCTTGTTTACTGATACTGGGATCTATTCTCTATAAAGACATGAAACAAGATTGTGTTTTTCTAATTATTGTATGAAACTTCACACAGATCAGATTATGCTCCTGGGAATGCAAATTTTATTTTATTTGTTTGCAAAATGGTTTGCACGCTAACATATATACAGAAAAGACTTAACTTAGAGATGCTTGTTACCTTTGAGCTTCTTTTTGCTTTTCTAGTTCTACTGTCTTCTTTTCTTGCTCCTTTTGTTTCAGCCTCTCAGCTTCCAAGTTCTTTTGCTTCTGTATTTGCTGTTTGTTATGTATTTCTCTCAGCTCCTAGACAAAAAATTGAAGTATGTGTAAACATATATACTATGTGAATCATAACTAATGACCCCATATATTTCCTGGTGAAGTAACAAAACTTGCAAATGGTTGGATATCTATGTTCAAGCTTACAGCATTGCCAAATGCACTGGGAGATAATTTAAGGTATATTTCAAAGGTCTATAAACTACTCACTCTTTTCCCATTTTGATCCATATAACCTGAGATGTTAAAAGGTTAAGAAACAAGAAATTTTTTTTATGGGACACTCAAAAGCTGACTAAGGTTTGACAAAGCTTAATCTTAAAAGCCATTTAATTTTTTTGTTTGTTTGCTGGTTTGACAAATTAATTTATTAAATTCCATACAAGAATCTGCCTTCTGTGTTGCTTGTAATAGCAAGTGTTTCAGTTAATTGAATTTGAAACTAACGGGGATTTACTAAAGAATCCTCAAGATTGTTTAAAATACAGGAGGCTGAAGTCCTTAAGCAATGTCTTGTGGATGAATCATGGCATATATTCATCCATATACAAGTCAGTTTTACTCCAATTTACCTGGAAAGATATTGCCTGAAACATTTAGAATATAAATAATAATTTAAAAAACATATTTTCCTCAAGATTTGCTTTCCACATTAACACATATTAACACAAATGCACATTTTATCCTTAATCTCTTTGTATAACCTAGAATTTTGCATCTGAACTCCTCAGTATTACAAGGAAAAAAAGGATAACTTTACCTATGGCAACCGAAATTTTTCATTTAATATAGTTCACTTTAAAAAATTATGTTTTCATGACAATATAGTACAGACAAAAATATGCAGAAGTTTGTAGAAGGAAATTGTTTGTAAACCTGTGTCTTAATAATGTCTAATAATACTGCTTCTATTGAGATATGTTATGATTTACATCATGCATTGTTGTTTACTTCTTGGATCCTGAAAAGCTTCAACTTAATTCATTCAGGGACTGAAACAGTTAATTTGAAAGTATTTAGTTATTCAGAAATTCACAATCTACAAATTAGCTAGGTGAAGACTGCCTGTACCTACCCTCATGTACTGACAGAAGTGTAGAAAAATGAGTCTGAATAGAAAATTAAAAAAAAAATCAAAACCTACACATGAAGTGATTCAAAGGGCCAAAATGAGAAAGGTTTCAGTAAGTTACTTTCACAACATTGTAAATAACTTCTTAGTAATAGTTACATAAAAGTTGAAAGTTAATACTTGTTTGTTTCCAGACAGCTCTTGCAGCCTAAAATTTTAGTTCGTGAAAGTAATGCACACATTAATTCTGAATGACTGTGAACTGTGCAACACCAAATTTTAAGATGTCAAAATAACTACATTGCAAAGAGGAGTAGCACATGGCCTTTGCAGGGTATTAAAAACACGTATGATAGATGGATGAGGGGTTTTTAAAAACATTAAGATGACCCTCAAGTCCTGTCTGTCCGTCTCATTTTATTAATGATCCTCTATTTCAATGAAATTGAAATGAAAACTGAATTGAACATCATTAAAGAGAGAATCAGTTCTTATACGTTTAATTAAAACACTGCTAAGGCCATGAAACTCACAAAAATATGGAGATAATTTGGTCAATACCATATTTTATGACCATAATTATTATCCACAGTCACACTGAAACTTAGTAGATAGTTAGGATCTAGAATAGATATTACAGAATATAAAATAAACTACTCTTGTAAAATCACCAGAATTACTGAGGCAGGATATTGCCTTCGGAAAATTTTTTAACTCTGAATGCCCATAGTTAAACATTAATGCATAGCTTTTCTTCAGACTAAGAAAAAGGATACTAAAAAGGAAATATATTAGCAATATTGAACATAATGGGGTTTAAGTAGTTGGGCCATTAAGAATAATGAGATAATAAAGGGGTCGGGAGATTGCAGTGAACACACAGTTGGTCAGCTGTACCTGGAGCTAAAGGAGGCCTCTGATTGAAATATAGATTTCTGATGTGTTAAACTACAGCAGTCATTTGCAGTAACTGGATGTTATTAATTCAGATTCTTTAATGCTGTTATACTTGTAATATACTGAGGGACAAAGGATTTGACCCTTGTTTCAAATTAACTTCTCTAGGGGAATCACAGTCCTCATTTTCTCTATATAATACCTGAACCCTTATTTATATCAAAATATACAACCGTAAGAACATTAGCAGTAGGGTGATTTACAAGCACTCACCTGAAAGGACATAGATTAGAAATTGGCTCAGTTGAAAGAAGTTTTCCACCTGGCCAATAATATTATGGATTTTTGTAGATTGTAAATCTATAAATTTCCGTATCTACAAAGATCTTGAAGCTCAAAACACTACTTATGTGAAGTACTGAGTATCTTAACTAGTATTCATGATTTTTAAGAGGATGTTTCTGTTTTCTGGGTAAAGAGACTGCTATCCAAGACAAAGGTTTGACTCCTACAGTTACTTACTCTTTAGCATAGGCTTCCAGCTAGAAATGCCTTGTTGCTCTACTGCTCTACCTTTCCTTCACATTTATCCTATCAATTTGCACACTAAAAAGCTCATGATTCTGAATTCTAGCTGACAAGAAGTACTCTTGCTTTTGAACAGAGAACATTGTGGTAGCATTGATAAGGCAACACCAAAGATAACCTGTTGTTACTTGCAAAATTTTAAGCTATTTAGACAACACTGCATCCCAACTTTGTTTTTTCTTCCCTTGGCATCTTTATCCCAAATTCTGGTGCTTCAGCAGTATTCAGAAATAACCACTAGGCAAAGAATGAGAAACTTGAATTCTTGGAGAGTATGAAGGGTATCATAATTTAAAAAAAACCAAAACAAATAAACAATAAATCTCAGAACTTTTAAGTAAGACAACCAAAATGCAAGTATCTCAGCTTACTTTTTAAGAAGAAATTTGAAAATTGCAAAGAAAAACTTCCTGAATTTGCAGATACATAAAAACAAACTGTAACTTACAAGACACCTGTGCACCCAGCACTGTTCCTTCCACTACATGTCCAGCTACCAGGCTAGCCCAAACTTCATGTTTTAATTACAGATGAGACATATAAGATTATTTTACCAATAAAAGTACAATATATGCCACTTTTACAGCCAAGTAGAAAACTGTGAAAGTCTGCTGCCAACTCTAGTCCAAATAATTAAATTATTTTGTTTGCTTATTTTGTCATTTTATCTATAGGCTTAGTTAAGCTAGAACCACAAGGGACATTTTTATAATTATTGGAGTTTTCCATAGACGTTTTAACATATTATTCCTGCCCAGCTAAGCAGATGTGCTAGTTCAGTACTTTGTGAAGAGATTTTTCTGACATGCACACGTAACAGTTAAGCTTACATTGCTAGCACTGGACAGAACATTTTTGGAGATTAAAAAAGCAATATGTATTAGTTAATTAATTAGTTATATGTATTAGTTAATTAATTAGTTAATTAATTAGTTAATGTGTATTAGTTAATTAATTAGTTAATTAGTTGATTGTATTAGTTAAGTGGAAATAAAGATTTGCTTGGTATCTCATGCAACAGATAGGCAGTCTGTTGCTCTGTCAAGTACCAGTGGGAGGATGGAGGAGAAAGAATCAGCAGCTCCCACAGTGCTATAGGACACAAGTTGAACAGAATTATAGTAACACTTCAACATTCAACAGAATGAAACATTCACCAGCTGAATCATCAGCACAGTCCTATACTCATCTTTTACAGACACAAGCAACTTAAAAGCTGTACATTTACAAATCCTATAATGTAACTCCAAAGACATAATGATGCTTTGCCTGTTCTGGGTATGTAGGACAAAGCATGGCTTATCTCAAAAGAAGAGAGAAACTGTTGCCTTTCCACTTAATTCACAAACAGACTAACAAGTATAATTTTGAGATGTTACAATAGCCACATTTAGGTACCCACATAATATTGAATATGAATCAAAATATGAGTTTTGTACAGCAGAGTAATATTCACTATATGCAGACAAGACATATTGCTATGAAAACCTTAGCATTAGAAATGTGTTTAAGATTAAAATCTGCCTTTTGACAAAAAGACAAAAGAATTTAGGTTACTTCAAGGGATTACAGCACAAGGTTTCCATCAAATCTGCCTTGAGAGAAACCAGAGCATTTGATACCAGAGGAAAGAACCCTACAGTTCTGTGCTCACTGAGGCTTTCTCACAGCAATACTTTTCTACCCCATTCTGCAGCTCCCAAAGCACTTGCTTTGCCTTTGGCAGAGATAGTTCCTCCTTTCACCCCGTATGATAGCTAGGGGGGGATTCAAAAAAAGGAATTGTATTGCCATCTCCTTCATGCCTGGGAATCACGAATTACAGTGCTGTGTAAGAATAGTTTACATAAAAGCGTTCTCTTTTTAAAAATTCTGAACATCAAGACCAAAATGAACTTAAAACCTTGAAATTTTAGATAAGCAAAAGATGAAAAAATAACTAACTAGTCCCTTGCCCAGGTTGCAATTCAAGGCATAGTCCTCATCTAAGCAGTAAGGATTAGATAAGGAATCAAATTATAAATTCTTCTCTTAGTTACGTTTTAGTGCTAGCACCTCAGTAAATACTGACTTAAACACTGCACACTCATCTGTTTATGGTAAAGTGAAGCACATAACTGGAGGAGGTTCATCACTCAGACTGAGATAGCTGTGTAGTGCCTGAGTATGGCATGGAGACCTTTAGAAAGGAGTCTAAGTAGTTGACGCAGCCCAGGAGAACTGCCAGGCACTGCAGCATTGCATCTTCCATTGCCACTGACTGGAAGAAAGAAATGCTCAAATGTAAACAGGCATTCATATGCAAGACTTGTCCAGTGCACACTGACTAGACAGGGACTGACAACAACTGGAACATGGCACAAAACGTAAAACATTTTTAAGGACTTGTTTATACTTGTTCACCACTTTTTCCAGACACTGAGAATAGCTTCTCAGCAAGACTAACATACTTCATAAAAACTAATTTAGTTGTCTTCTCCTGTACAGTAACACAGATAATCTCTAAATACTTGTTTCTTCTATGCTGTAGGAAATTATTATTTCTTTGAAGACAAGAACCATATTAAGAATTACTTAATTGCTTTGACAGTGTGTAGTAAGAGACTTTTGTGAAATTTAAATGTAAATTCACACTGACTGTAGTAAGAAATTGTAAAGTAAATCACAGTAGAACTATATGTATATAAACAGGAATCCTAATATAAAGTCTTCTATTCTATAGTTTTATAAAGCAGACAAAATTTAAAAGTTACTAGTTATATTTTACTAATAACTACATTGATTTAATTATTAAATCTCTAGGCCAAGATTTTTATAGAATAATAGAAGTTAGACTACTTCAACCACAATTCAAGACACAAAAAAGTGGCCCAACTTTTAAGCTTACAACTTACAAACTCAGTTGCTTACTCAATATATATACCACAATCCACAAGACTATTGTTTTCTCTGATAAAATGCTTCAAAATTTATTTAAAAGGATATCTGACCAGCTGCAGGCTACGGTATTTATTTCTCTGCCAGACAAGTACTAAAAATAAGTATTATCCTGAAACCAAGATAGTCAATGAAGACACTAGACAATACCTGTTTTGAAATATTAGTAACATTTTATACTCCAGAAAGTTTTGGGAAAAGAACCAAATTCTATAAACATTTCCAACTCATGAGATGTTAACTTGAAACATAAGTAACTGAAGTAAGTGAGCTACAAAGGACTAATGAGAAGAAATTTAAATCAGTTGCTTTGGAGAGATGAAAAAAGATCCAGTGGAAAACATTTATTTATATCACAGTCACTAATATATGCCTATTAAGACATGAAGCAAAGACAAAGTAATTTAACACTTGTTTTAAGTATTCATGTACTGCAGAATGTAAAAACTGCAATATGGAGGCAAAAGCAGTGCAATTCACTGTATACCACTACGGTGTTTACAAGCTGACCTGTAACCTAAAATATAGTGAAACATTAGTTTCCACCAATATCCATAACAAATTAATAAAAAACCCCAACAAATGATAAAGTGTTACAATTCACCATTGCTGCTAACTTCACCACCTCCTTCATCAAATCTAGCTTGGCAGAGAGCAGTAGATTACATATTTACAGTTTTGGTTCTGTTATTAAGTTGTTTTGACTAAGTCAAGACATGTATTACTCCTCTCCCTGTAGGAAATAAGTGCAAAATACTGTAAGATGTTATATATACCTAGAGCATTTAGATTTCTTTTCTTCTGGAAATTTGCCAGTGGTATCAGTGGTATTCTGCCTCTCAAGCGGTGCTAATTGTATCATAGAAGACAAGGCAAGAACCAGTGCCTCTCCATCAGTTGACAGAGAAAAAAGACTGCACTGTGACACTGTGAATTATGGTCCTGCTGTCTGAAGAACCACCAAAAATGTGCATTTCAGCTAATATACTGAAGCACAAAGTAAAAACAGATCATCATAAAAGCAATGTTTCAACTTTAACCCACAAGATAATTTGGAAACAGCCTTGAATAAGGTAGTTTAAAAATTATTTATTTAATAAAAATACATTTTTTAATTAACATTTCTGCATTCCCCACCTTGACATGTTTTTCTTTGGTTTACAAGATAATAAGCTTGTATTATATTAAGAGCTCAGATATGGTGAGAATTTTGAGACAATATTTGAAAAGGTTTTACATGCAAATGTGCACATTATACAGGTAAATGATAATTATACAAGTTGCAAAGTATTTTAGCACCAAATGAGCCTGCTGTATTTATGTATCCCGTTACTAATAAGCAAATAAAAAGTTCTTCTGTTAACTGGGGAATCTATTAATTTGTCAGCTATTTATAAACTACTTTCTACCTATTTTAAATGTAAAAATCACCCTCCCAGTGGCAGTTTAGAGAAGTTGTCACAGGTTTTTGGTTGTTTAGGTAAATGTCTTATGCAATTTCCTAGACTACATTGTTATGAGAAATATTATAACCTAAGACATAGGTATGTTCTGCCTTGGCTTAAGAACAGAATTTCCACTTCACACAAACCCTAATAATCCTATGAGTCCCAGGAAAGCTTTCATAAGCTTTATGTGCAAAGACTCATAAGCAAGGCATCCTGAGAGCTCTCTTCACAAGAACAACAGGCATTAAATCACTGCTACACATACAGCACCTTCTTCCACCTGGGCAAAGATAACCCAGGAGAGCAGCTCAGACTGGGATCCACCGAGGTGGAAAGCAGCTCTGTGTAAAAGGACCCAGGGTTCCTGGTGTAGCACAAGCTCAATGTGAGTGAACAGTGAGCTGTAGCAGCAAAAAAGTCAGTGGGATGCTCTGTGGGTGGCATCAACAAGGGCATCACCAGCATCGCCAGAGAAAAAGAAGTCATCCTCCCAGTCTGCTCAGCATTTGCCAGGCCACATCTGGAATGATGTGTTCAGTTCTGGTCCCCACTATGCTATAAAGATGGGGACAGGATGGGCCATCTCTTCTAAACTGTGTTCTTACCCAGAAAGGTTGAGCCAGATGATCCTTGAGGTCCTTACCAACTTGGCATTCTATGATTCTCCATTTCTGAGAAGCTTCTCCAGCAATGGCAGTACTAAACTACTCCATGCTGAGTCCGTGGAAAGTTATATATGCCTTTGTTGATATTTATATCTAGTAATGAAATCACCCAGGCTGCCAAAAAATACATCTTGTATGTCAAGTGAAAATGCAAAAGGGAGAAGATAGAACTCTTCAAATTAAGCTCATATCTCCCAGTTTTTGAAGTACAACTGCCACACTGCCTTGTATTTGCCTTTTAGACTCATCTATTCAGAAAGCTGTAGTGAGGCAAAAATACCAAAATACATCATGGAAAAGTTGTCTTCCTATTAAGCACTGATTCTAAACATTATGAAATGAAGAATACAGTATTCCTGAGCCAGAGATCTGGAAGCTTGCTGAAGTCTTCCCGAAGAACTGTCTACATAACAGATTTTCAGCATTTAAAGTGATAATGCTAAATACTAGGATATAAACAAAGAAATTATTGTTCCCATTAACCTGCAAAATCTTTTACAGTTAGACAAGGTATTCTTGGATAGATGGCAAGCATTTTGGTAAATGTCCTTTTCTAATATACATTTTCAAATTTAATTATTATCAGCTTGTTATTTCTGAAGTCCAGCTATTCAGTATTTTAAATATTAGATTTTGTCTGCATGTTTGTTTTGGGTTTGCTTTTTTTGCTACTGTCACAGTATCAAGATTATTCACACCTCTGGAAACTTATAAGATGTTTAGGTGATTAATGATCAAACCAAATGCTGACACTAATTTTAGAATTCATATCCTTTGGTCATTTTATCATATCACTCAAAAAGCATGACATATTAAGATATGTCCAAAACGTACATATAAAATATGCATATATAAAAATATGTATTTATACTTTTAAAATATACTGAGAATATTTTATTTGTCTTGTGTCTCTTATAATTCTGCAGAGATTTTCCTCTTTCTAGCTCTCTGCCTAAGATCATGAGAGTCATCCTTGAATTGGCCTTGAAACATGCCGTGGTATGGTCTACAGCTTTTAACTTTTCCTATAATTATTAACATATTTAATATGAAAACAAACTATTTGTTAACTTAAAACATGCCTTCCATCCTAAAGTATATAATGTTATCATAGTTGATCTAATTTCAAAAGAACTACAGAAACATTAGTGTATTTATCATAGTGCTTTTCATTCAAAATGCTTGTAGCACAGTTTAATATACCGTGCAGGAAACTAAGTATTTTTCCAGTCAGCTTTCAGGAGGAAACCATCAGTTCAATCAGCAGATGAAGTATTTTAACATTAGAACACTTTCTGAAGAAATTAACAGTATTAAAAGTTTGTAACCAGAGACTGATTTATAACTTCTTTCTGAAGAACACTTCCTCTACTGACTTTTGCAATTTCTGTCATTTTCTTGTGCAGAAATAAACAAAAATCACACACTTTTAACACAAGACTGATCAATAAAACATGAAGCCACAAACAACAGACAACTACATTCAGGAACAAGTATAAGCTTACAAACAGCAGATAAAAATTCTGTGTGTCAGTAGAAAATCAAGTCTCTTTATTAAAGATTTCAATTTGAAGTACTGATTTCAGATGATCTGCTTACTTACTGTTGTCTTGTACTTCTTTGATACAAAAAGGCAGAAACTGGCAATTTTGTATTAGCAATCATATATCTGGAATCAGAGCTCAAATTTATTCTTACACAGATTCTAGAGATAAAGTTGATTGAGTCTGGATGATGAATGATATTTTCTTTTTTTAAAAAGTGCAATATGTTTTCCATAATTAAGTTAATAATTTAGAAGGAAAAAAAGTCTGGATTTACCTTCAATTGATTATTGAAAATATCAATTTCCTGAAGTTTAGATCTTGTTTCTTTTTCTACTTCATCTAGCTGGTCTCGAAGCTGCTGACGTGCGAGTTCCTTGGCTTCTAATGCTCTTTTGATAGTAAGAAGAGAATCTCCTGTTTTTGAAAATATTGTCAAATAAGTTGGGTTTTTTTACACAGAGAATTTTAGGTCATAGAAAGCAACATTTTTCAACATGTACCTTGCAACATACAAAGAGAAATTATGGAGTACACTGTGCTTCATATATACATGTTGTACGTATGTTTTATAAAAACAGCATCATGATGCATACAAACTCAGAGAAGTACAAAAATATACTTACTGTGCAAACTGTTCTGTTGAACTTGTTTTAGCTGGTCATTAAGCAACTGTTTTTCTGGAATCAACCTCCCAAGCATCTGCTGAGATTCCTGAGTAGAGGAAAATGAGGAGATAAAAAACAAGAAGACAAACGGGGAAAAAGGTGAGTGGAGAATGACCTTAGCCCTAAGACTTCTCATCCTCATTTCTTCTGAAATAACTCTCCCTCACTAAATTAGATAGTATTGGTATTTTCCAACCACTATCGATATTGCACTACCACTCAGAAGTAATTGTCTGCCAAAAAAAGTGAGTATATAAAATTTAAGCATATTACTTGAGAATTAATTCTCATGGAACACATGACTTGGCTTGAAATTACATTAATTCAGGGCAAAACGACAATGATAGATTTCAGGAAAGGATAAATCAAGCACTTAGTATCTGTTTAATTCTCATTTCAATAAATTAATACTAACTTTGATCAATAATAGAAAGCTAAATATATAAAATTTCTTTAAAGAAGATAAGAGAAAGTCTATCACTTTAAAGGAATATATTAAGACCAAAGGCCATGAAACATAAGCTCTGTTTGATGAAAATTTGAGTTCTGGATCTCTTGACTTAGCACGCTTGAAAGATGATTATGATCTCTGTCAGTTGCAACACACAGTCATAACATTGTTCACCAATATACTACAGGAGACTCTGCAGCTCAGAAAGTACTCCTTTGGATGATCATATATATATGTAATCCTTGTACTCTCTGGACGATGAAGTGTTATATCACACACTTTTCAGAAGCCTTGTACTCCAACTTCTAGTTGTCATAACACATTATAGAAGCATGATGTGAAACACCTTATTTCAGAAAACCACCTGTGTGTCAACATCACAACTTTCAGACAAAGCAAGTTATTTCAGCAGTAGTCTTGAATTGCAGGATTTTGAGGAATCAAGTATCTGATCATTTCAATTTGTCATGAAGGACTGCAAATGATATCCTATGATCCTAACAAGAAACGTCATCTAATTACTGAATATTAGAGTGAGTTCCATGAAAAGTCTTTAATTTTTGTGACAAGAACACAAGTTTGACAGCACTGACATGCCATTGTAGGTGTCCCACTTTACTCATGGCAGTCTTTGATTGTGCCTCTGCAGTGTACAGCACAGATTTTATGATTATACAATGATTGCAAACTCCTGTAATCTCTTCATATTCCAAAGAACATACTTAGACAGCACAACAGAGTCACAGACTTTAGAAATTCTCAGAGTATTGAAATTAACAAAACTGTGTATTTGACTATTATAAATTACATGTTTCCTTCACATTCAGCTGCATTGTCTATCACATCAGCAGATCATTTTCAACCCTTCAAGGATATCTTGAAGGCCAGATGCTCCTATCACAGGACTATTATTCCCTACAAAGAATCAAATGAAAAACAGTAATAATGCAGTGTTTTCTAAATTAGAGGGGATACTGTGGGGGGCCTGAGAGGTTCTGCCTCCTTCCCAATGATCACCATTACAATGTTCACCAGCTACATGCAAAACACTGTCCTTTGTGTTTACTCTTTCCCTTCCAACATACCCCTCCCAACATCTACATGCCCTATGCCATAGTTTGAGATGAAAAATTTAAACAGTGTCATTAAATTAGTATAGCACACAGGCATCATGAAATTTTCAAGTAGAAATCCAAGAATGGTGACATCTAAAAGACTAACTGATGGATAAGCCTCAAGAAAATGAGGAAAGGAAATCACCTTTCAAGACAAAAGGATACAAAAATTTTAACATTCCAATTCAAGAATCATTTAGATAAATCAAACAGCAGAATGGATGTGAGAATAAAATGGAATTTACAGGAAAAACAATAATCCTCACACACAAAAAGTAACATAGGGCAGTATTTCAGGGTGGCATGTAATTGTAACTTTAGCTGTTTATTTTTAAAGCCATACTACTTCTAAACTCCAGTCAACTCAATCTTAATACACAGAAAAGTTTGGCAAGTATTTAAGGACAGAGAATGCATTATGAGAGCCAAGTTCTGCTCCCTGAAATCACAACCATATAACAAGCATGTATTTCAACAGCATCCAGAACATTCTGAGAACTTTTCCAGAACCTTTAATTGCACTGAAGAAACAAATGGAAGAAATAATAGCATTACTAACAAAGAACTTTCATGGAACGAGAAATTTCCAAGAATTGAATAATGCCCCATATAGCAATGAAAGGCAAACAAAGTCCAGTTCCTGTCACCCTACTGAGGAAAATTTCTTTTCTGATCCTACACCCTCAGCAAGAAGGCATACGAGGAACTGAGACACCACTTTACATCTGAAGGATCTGCCACATACCTTGCTTCCAATGTGTCAGCGGAAAGACAAATCACTTAGGAGACAAAGTTTTTATCAAGGAGGCAAATAATCCCTGCAGGTAACTAGCACAAGCCCTGCATACAGTATGAATTTGATTGTGATATAACAAAATGTATGTGTTATGGTGTTGGTAAGGCTGGTAAGGATATTTCCAAATATCCCTGGAAACACCACTCTATCAGATGCCACAGGTTCATATAACTAGTACAAATTTTCATCACCCAAGATTAATTGTTATACAATTACTTCCACAAGTTTGATTAAACATCATCTTGAAACTCATTAGTAGGATGAAGAATAATTATTTCTTAGAACTAACTCATCTTTCTGTAACATGTGTCAGATTTATTTAACTGAAATATTTCCAAGTGAAGATGTATCATCCTAAAAGACAACTGACAACATTGACTTTTTAATCTGCTTCAGATATAAGATAATCAAAATCTACTTCTTAAAAGACACTTACTGCTTTAGTAAGTAAAAGATTTTCTCCTAGAGAATTTAGTCAAATTTACAGGATATTTGAGGAAATAATATTTTTTTCTGGAAAAAACTATCCACTCTTTTCAGTTCTCCACAGATAAAATTTGGCCTTTTCTACTAAGCGATGACACTTTCTGGGATCACAATTGTGATAAATCTCTCAAGTGACACAAACTGAAATATTAGTGGAAAAGATCAATGATCACCTGAGACAATATAATAAAATACCACAAAGCCACAGTTATTGCTGTTAAAATTAAAAAACAAACCAAACAATAAAACGACACTTCAAACCCCAAAATCCAACAAAGTAACTGCCAAGAAAGGCAAGCATAATTTTTATTACAGAAGTGTTTTTACAGTCACTGTCAAGAACATAGCATCTGGTAATAATTACAACAACCAGAGACAGTTAAAAATCACTATAAATATAATAGTGGTTCCATAACAAGATTAAAATGTAGACAAATGGTCAAAATTCATTGTACTTTACCAGCTGTTTCAATAAAATTTCAGACTGATGTCAAAATGGTGAAGACAAACAAACAAAAAGAAGTATTGGGAAGGTAAAGAATCCCTCTGTCATCAACTTTTCCTGTCATGGTGATACAGTTAAAACGGATGCACGAGAGCCCCAGGTAAGGAAGAAGCACATCTACGATCAGCCAAGCATATGATAAAAAATTATTTAAAAGTTCTTAATGAATCTACAGAAAACACTACTCCTTGTTTATCTAGTATATTTTAATTAACCACCTCTAGTTCTAGATAGATTATCTTTCTCATTACTTGTTTCATTACAACACTATTGTCCAATAGTGTTGATTTCTCATTTTTTATTTCCCTCTGCACCTTCCATTTGCTACTCCCAGATGTGGTATCAAATTGCAATTTCTTGATAATAGTAACATTTCCTCACTTCTTCTAGTATGTTTTTTATAATGGGAATCCATATAAACTGTAGCATATTGATCTTCACTATAATATCAATGACTTACAGTTCTTTTACTGTTACATATTTTTCCTTCTTAATTTGTTGTATGATGACAAAAGCCCAAAGGTATTGTATCTTCTCTTACTACAGAAGCTAGCTGAACAAAAGTAACTAGTTCACATAAATTATATGAAAGCAGGATTTTAATTCCATTCAACTCATTGAAATAACATTCATCTATCAATGGCTAAGCAGCTGCTTAGCTGCTTCTGAAGTGAGTTACTGTACCTTAGATCATTTGTATGGAAAGCTTTTGGAACAGAATGGTTAGAGAGTAATTCAGGTGGTTGTTACTTTTATGTGGAAACTGACTGTGCATGTAAGATTGGTAGTCTTTAACTTATTCAGGCAAATGGGGACCTTTCCACATATTCAATCAAATGTAGTAATTTTTTTTCTCTTTGAGCAAGTACAGCTAAGTGTAACTTAATACCCTACACTTGATTCAATGCTATTTGATTTAATTTCCAGCTGCCAAGACAGGAGCATTTTATCAAAGAGAGAAGAGTGGTTTCAAGCCAAACAATGTCAGTTGCTTATGCCACAAGTAGCATTTTTATTTGCTATTATTCCCATCACCTGGATATAAACATTGTGCAAGAATGATCCGTAAATTATAATCTTTGTAGCAAGCTGCTGCCAAAAGAAAAATGTCTTGTAAAAAAGGTAATAGTGCGCACACAACTTCAGTAGCAAGAAGGGGGGGAAAAAAAGACAAAAAATACTCACAAGTAAAATAAAACCCCTCAACTTTCAAGGTCTGGTTTCAGTCACATTCATGTACTGTATTATGCTTAGAAAGTTGAAATGGTCAGTAAGATTAGGTTTTAAGATAGCCTTTACAACTAAGCCCACATATCATGTGTGTTGGATTCTCTTTGTAGTGGTAGAAAAACCCATTACTGACCAATAATTGATTTAAATCATAGACATACCTACAAGTGTAGGAAGCAATTCATTTAAAAGAATGACAAATTATCTACAATTCCCTACACATGAGGAACAACGTATCATATACGGTGGAATGCTTACTGAGGATAAGAGCAAATTAGAGAACATTTTCTCACCTGTAGCTGCTGTTGCAAATGGGTGATTTCTGCAATTCTCAGTTCTCTGGATTTATTTGTACTTTCAATTTCTTGTCTTTGGGTAGACAGCCGACATCGGATATCCTGAAGCTTTCCCTCCAACTGATTTTTTTTATCATTCTTTTGAGAAAAAGAGAAAGCATAATTTTTACCAGAATCGTTTGTCATGAAAGTCAGGATGCAAAAAAGTACTTTTATTTGACGTTTAAAAGTTGAAATTATAGAAAATAAACATGACCATATCACAGTCACTACTGGGATTGTATGTTTGATTTGCAACACAACCACTTACTAGAGCTTCCAGCTCAAATTCTAAGGTCTTCTTCTTTGCTTTCAGAACAACTATGTCCTCTTGCTCCTTGTTTCTTTGATTAAGTAGCTCTTGCCGACGATTGCGCTCCCACTCAAGTTGCCGCTGCCTCTCAAGTTCCCGTTTTGCAGCCTGTAGAATTTTAAAATAAATAAATAAATAAACAAAAATTGTATTTTGAGAAACCATTCTAATTGCTGGTATTTGTATCCAATTAAAACTTTAGTATAAATGTACTGCTAAACTGTGGACTAAATATGTGCCTCTATTTAAGACAAAAAGTTGTCTCAATTGCTTAAGTGCTCACTTGAAAGCACTGATGATTTTGAGCTTCGCTGTATAGCAGATAGATGACTAAACAGAGTATCACCCCATTTTAATCAGTGTCCCAAGATCCTTTTTTCTGATTTAACATGTTGTTTCATATTAAGACTTCAAGAACTTCCTAGGATAGCATCAAATCTCTTGCCAACTTCCAATGGTAGACATTCTGCAGCTTGGTGAAGAATAAAATGCTACTGTACTGAATGCATCATTATTTGGCAATGCGGAAAATAATAGCTTTTAGATTAATCTGTATGTTTTCTTTAACAAATTCACTCATTCATTCATTTCACATAAAAATAGATAGATGAATCTCTCTTTACCTTCAAAACCCCAGAAGGGTTTTTTTTTTTTTAAGCTCATTCCTTAAATGTTTGCTTACTAAAAATGACAGCAAAATACTTTGTGTACACATTAAGTTTTGTTCTAATCAAACACAGCTTCTAGTGACATAACCACGTCCTTTTTATCCAGTTGGTTACCTCTCTCCTTTCTATTTCTTTTCTCCTTTCCTCTTCTCTCTGCCGCTCTAATTCCCGTTGTTTTTCCAACTGTTTCTCCAGCTCCAGTTGTCTTTTACGTTCTTGCTCCTGCCGCTCACGCTCTTTCCTTTCCTGCTCTGCCCGTTCCAGCTGTGCCAGACGCTCCTGCTCTTTGCGCTGCTGTTCCAGGAGAGCCTGCCTCCGTTTCTCAAGTTCTAGATTGCCACGTTCAAAGTTCTCCCGTTTTTTATCTTCAAATGTAACTTTTGTGTGTGAAAACATAGGACAACGGAGAATTAAACTGCTACTGACTTAAAAATAAAATCAAATCCATATATGCTGAACTGAAGTGAAGCAAATTTACAACAGTACTAGAAGCAGCACTCAACTACTGATAATACAGCTCTGTAGAAAATTCTAAATTTTATCATTAGAATTTATATTGTGTATCCCCTTAAAATCACATCCTTAGGAAACCATAGTGTGAATGTCAGTCCCAATTCCTCAGGCTTCTAGGTTTTTCCACAAAGCCCCATAATTTAGTATAATTTAGAGAAGCCATTCACCAGCTACTCGTCTGTGAGGACACAGGATCTCAGGTTCCTCTATACATTTGATATCACAAACACTTCATACACAGCAAAGAATTCAGCTGATGATACTATGAAAAAGTCATTATGCAAATGACCAGGATGTATTTAAACTTGATAATAGCTGATATTTAATTTTTAATTTTTTAAATCAATAACTTGTATTTAAACATCATAACATTACTCATTACTGTCAGGAAAAGAAATGGTATGCTCAAGTTGTTATGAAGATGAGAAGAAATCATATGCTCAATCTTCTTCTCAGGAAGACTTGATTCCTGCAGACTTCATGTCATGTATGTCCCTTTCCCATACTCCATATTCTCCATTTCTCTCTCTGCATGCCTAACATTTAGATTTTTGGCATGCAAGTGAAAAGATAGCATATTTATTTCAAATTGTGTATGCACTAACTGTTTGACACACTGGCCCATCATCTGCTGAACCAGCTGAATTCCTGTCTTTCCCTAAGTTTGACCTCTTTCCTATTGTCAATCACCAATTTTCATAAAACTTGAAAAAATGTAACCACTTTGGTGTCTACCAAATTTTTTAAAATTTGCCACTGGGTTCAAAGAATATTAAGTTTCATACTGTAAGACAGAATGGGATTATAACTCCATGACTTAGGAAACAAACTAAAAAGGTACAAAAAATATTTATGTGAAGAAAGTCACTTAAAAGGAATAGGTAGAAAGGCAAAATATTCACAAACAGCATGGACATTAAAAATGTGTTGAAGGCTCAGAAAACATATAGTGCTACAAAGAAACACCAGATTCTAAGACAGCTAGTATGGTTACTCAGCAAAATCAAGGTAGATACCAGAGAAAACAAAACAAATCATATCCAAAGTACAAAAATATAATAGATCAACTCCTAGCGAGTTAACTGAGTACCTATTGCCTTGTGTTACAGTGCTTAAAGGAAAGCTTTTAAAGGTTATTAAAGCCTACAATAAAAACTATTTTAAATGTCTCAAAAGAAAAAAAAAACAAAAAAGGCTTAGACTGATTTAACAAAGCTAGTAAAGAAGCAAGACAACATTCACCATTACAAATCAGTTTTCAATGGAAAATCTATACATTAAATACACTAAGACTTATACACTTTGGTGTATAAGAAAACAGAAATGCTCTAAAGTTAAATAAATTTTAAAAAGATAACAGGTTGCCAGCCTAGACAAGGCTAATCCATAGATCAAATACAAAATTCATTAGCTACTAGCTGTGCTGTGCAATCTATCCTTCAAACAACGTCAAACTTCTGTAAGACTAGAAGATGACAAGTGCAACACCAGTCTTAAAGACAGTGTAATGACCCTGAAAGCTACAGACATGTCAGTCTACTCCCATGCTTGACAAAGTAGTAGAGGCTACCATAGACAGAAAGGTGGTCAGTATACCCAACTAAACATCATACCACGAAAGAACTAATGCAGAAAAGAGCTGCCTCTCAAGTCTAATACACTTTCAAGACAAATGTTTCAATAAGCAAGTTGAAAAAGTACATCAAATCAACAGAACACTTCCAGGATTTTGAAACCTACTGAAGAAACTGTCAGAAACCTTCCTGACACTACAAATTGCATACCAAAATCCTCTGATTCCATAGACATAAGACTTAATCTTCAAAGAGCAAATACTCACACCCAGGGCCAAACATTTCATTGTGAGACCTCAGTGACATCTGCTTCAGCAGTCCCTGCCATCTCCCTTCATCCTCCTACACCCAGCAGACTGCCAGCGGCAGTGAGTTATAAAGGACAAACCAAAGACAAGACTGGTATCTGAATTGCCCCCATGCAGATCCCCTGAGCTAACCTGGTCCACAAAGAGAAAGAAGGTCTTTGTGAACTAGCAAATAGTTAAAGCATTAGAATTGAGGAGTGAAATAAATTACAAACTTTCACAGCAAGAGAAAGATTCTATGCAGCCTGCTTCAAAGATACCTACTGAAAGAGATTGAGAAATAACAAGACAGCTTCTGGAGATGAAGCCAGATAGTCAATAAAAACCTGACTGTGAAGAGCTTTAGAATAATTTCATAAAACAGTGACCTGAAAATGAAGTAGTAGAGAAAATTCAAATGTTAAAGAATAGAGAGTAGTGTACACAGGGAACAAAAATTATGCTAACTAAACACACATTGTCATGAGTTCTAAAACAGTTGAAGAGATTTGTAGAAGGTGTTGACAGTCTTTGTCTTCTAAAACATCAACTTGGATCTAACCTGTGATTAAAGAGACAATACAATCTTAGGAATCAATTAAACTAATTGAAAAATAATTTCAAACAAACCAAAAAAGCATTATTATGGCATTATAGATCTGTCATGTTGCTGTGTGACATTCTGGTCATCTTAGAATAAAACAGAAAAAATGAAGAAAGTACAAAGATGATCAGAAGTTTTCTAGCACTTAGCCACTTAGCATGTAGGAGGCTTTCTACCATTCCCCTCTCTCTTTTTCTTTTTTTCTTTTTTTTTTATTTTCTGAAAAGTACAGCTGCTAAAGCTAGATTAAAAAATCATTCTTTTACACAAACTGCAAAGAAACTTGTATATGTACTGTATGTGCATGTGGTCTTTTTAAAAGAGTATATAAGCCGAACTTCACTTCACATAAGCCAGAAGATGGAGATAGTAAAAAGTTTTGATGGCAGAACAGGAAGAGGGCTGCAAAGTGTTGCCTCTGTTCAGAGTGCATAAGATAAGCAGCCTGAATGTTGCTTACAGTTCCACCGTCACTAATGCAAAGGATCACAGGGCAGTCAGGAATTAGTTGAACCAAGCAGTGGCTTGGTTATGCCTCTGACACGTCACAAACTGATCTGGAAAGAAAACATTTCTTAACAAGCTTTTATAAATGCACAGCATACAAACTGATGGTAACACCTCTCTGACGACAGCACACAATAAATCCCCATTTGTGCTTGTTTACCTGGTAATTTCTTTTCCAGTTGCTGCTGTTCCTCTTCTAATGCTGGTTCTTCGGGTAACCTTTGGTCTACAGATCCTGAACTTGCAGCAGAAATGCCACTACCAGAGCGCACTCTTCTGTCAGCAAAATGATAATTACAAATTGCTTTAAAGAACTTACGCATGCCAAATTTATTTACGACTTAAAGATGAGATCATAAATTAAATGCAATAATGTAATGTTTGATGACATTTAATTTTCCCTCAGTGTTGCCCAGAGATTTTACCCTGCTATTGCCACTAAGATAACAGTATCCTTCATAGTCCCAGGAGCACACACTGGTGATCTGAGAAACCCAGCTCAAAGTTCAGAACACCATGCAACTTACAGATGTGTTCAACCCTGTTCTCAAGATCTTTTACTTGTGATCAGTCTGAAGTTGGGGAAATGTCAACTTCAACTATAGCAAAAGTTGCAAAGATAGAGGAAGAGGTCACTACAGTCAGGCTAAAAACAAGACCCCATGTGAAATAAACAAAAAAACCTGTAATACTTAGGAGGATAATTAAAAAACGTGAAGCTATGATTGTATGCAAACATTTCTTTCCATTGCTGTTACCGTCTTCCCACCTACTTCTCCACAAAAAAGGATAGGAGAAATACAAGTAATGAATCAAAACACCTATTCACAGATAGAGCTGTATAAGACACCTGAATTTGCTACAATATAAATTCATAGAATGTTTTGAATTCCAATACATTCCACTTGCTCTACAGAAGTATAGTCTATGAAGTGTAACACTTTAAAATTATATGGCCAGATTGAGCAAGTTTTGGAAGATAGCATAAAACATTGACTAAAACTGCACTCTTACAAGGAATTCTTGCTATTTCCAGCATCCAGTACTTGTAATAAGACCAAAAAAACAGAGTATTTCCCACAAGAAGGCTCTCTGTGCCATAGATGCAGTACAAAAAGGAGAGCAGTTACTTTTCAGTCTCTTGTACTTTATACTCACCGGACAGCTTTGCTAAATGAAATAAAAATTTACAAGCAAGATTATAGAATTACAACTAGTTACCTAAACGAAGGTGGAATATATTCTGGAGGCAGTACAGGTGGCAGTGGCTGACCAGACATAGCTACATCAATTAAGTGCATAGCCAGAATAAACTCTTCGGCTGTAAGCTTTCCATCTTGATCAATATCAGAAAGATTCCTTTTGAAAGAAGTACAAAATAAGTAAATTCTTAAATATAAAAAAAAAAATTAAATTCATGGTTTTAATGTATTCAGTTCCAAATTAATTTTTTTTCATTATTTTTTTTTCCACACAACTATTTCTCCAAAACAAGTAAAAAGCAAAAATCAAATGCTTCACTATCGCCCAAATTTCTCAGGCATATCTGCCTTGAAACTATCTTCATAGCCATGGGTTTTTTACTTCACTTCTCTTTGAGTGCTGCCTGTACCATTTGCTACATAAGTAACATTAACCCACGGAGTCTTCCTGAACATTTTGTGAATATTCTCTACATATTAGAAATTAATCAGATCATATGTTCCATAAAACTTTTTGGTTTGGTCTCCCCCTTTCCTCGAGGCTTCCATTTCACATTGCAGAGCACACATTTGCATTAAAATCAAAGCCACTGATATTCTAGTCCTGACAAGCACAAAAACACTTTAGCTTTATACACCTATTAAAAAATTATGGAGTAACAGCTCTGGATGGCATAAATCCAGTGCTCCAATGCTTTTGCTCATGTTAAGGTGGCACTGGACTAAATTTAACACCAGCTTTGTTTCTCTAGCATGCTGCAGTTCAATCACACAGGAAAATCTCCCATACTACTGTGAAAAATCAAAGGTAAGCAACTAATACATTCCTTTGATGTCTCAAGGCACAGGACTTTGTTTATGGGATTTAAATTTGGAAGACAATTATAGTCCTATTTGATCCATGCTTTTGTTGCTGAGCTCCTCATCTAGGGCACAAGAACAAGCCAGTAGAATGACAATCTAGCATGCAAGAATATAGCTGATCAGCCATCCTAACAGTCTGACCCCACATCTTTGTTACAGAAATACCAAAACAGCTGCTACAGAATAGCTGGCACTCTGCATGTGAGTATTTCACTTTTTGTGGTTTTAAGTCAGTGAGTCCACCCCCACTGACAAATTTTGCCTCAGAAAATAGCAACAGCTGTTCCACTGTTAGAGAGTGTGTATTGGGAAAGTGAGAATTACTTAGGACAACAAAAACTGTAAAATCCATTCCTTATCTCAATGGACTTGGCAGTTTTGAATGTCAAGAATTAAGAGACTTATGTTTAGACCTCCTGGACTATGCTGGCATCATTCACCTGCCCACACAACCTACTTAAGTACTGATAACAAGCAGAGTATTTTTGGCTAATCACCTGCTGGGTGATTAGGCTGATTACTTTTTTCCTTATAGTAGCTTTGTTGGAGAAGGAGAGTGCTTTTCAAGATAAAAATAAAAAACAAGGAAAAAAATTAAAAATTAAAAAATAATAAAAAAATAAAAATACCAATGCTTAGCAAAGAAAGCAAATGCCATTAAACTGCCACATTAGAGTGATAACACAGTTGATAGCCACACAGAGAAGGCAGATGGATCAGTGAGCTGACTATGGTTTTCGAGCAGAGACTTATAAAGTACAGAAGTTAATTAGAAATAACATGTAAAGGCAACTGGAAATTAAAAATATATATAAAAGTAGTGTGATGGCCATTTGAGAAGTCACAAAAGAGAACCATAAATCAGTAATAATCAAGTACCATTCAAGGAATAAAGTAGAAACATTATGCAGTGAATGGGAAAGCATGACCTAAAATATGAGGGAGGAGAGAGGGTAATCCACTTGACAATAGGAACACAATTAATTTCAGCAAACAAGAAGTCAAAAGGAAAAAGAGAAGCCAAGACAAATCCTTTTAAAATCCATTATTTTAAACATAGGTAACTCCAATCCCTTGGAAATAAGCCCTTAAAAACTCACATAAAAGGCAGACAAGACTCCAAAGAATATATGGTTCTGGATTAGGCTTTGTTTCATACTACTTATGCAAAAACATAAGTCTCACTGTATCACATATAAGTTGGGGATGTGGAAGACATAAGAGGCTGAATATGTGGTTTTCCTAAAACCTCCAGAATTGAAATCACAAAACGTTTATATGCATAGTGGAAAAGACTATCCTTTTTTACTTTTGTGAGGTAATGCTAGTATAAGCATAATAGTGCAGGTTTTGATTTACAAAGCTATACGTTAAAAAAAGCAGTATGTAATGATGAGTAAGGGGAGACTGAAAAAGGAGAAAAAACCCTCAGGGTACAGCACAGAGGTTTCAATACAGTTTACAGTCTGGTAGAAATCGATAGATTTATTTTTACCATATTGTAGCCAGCTGTGTCTGGGGTAAACTTGACTGCATAAGAATGGTTCTTGCTTGAGGACCTAACAAAGTGAAACAAGGATTAATAAATATGCAAATTTCTCCTTTTCTTGCCTTAACAAATAGCTATTGCACAAGTGGAGCTTAGTTCTGAGTCGGTAATACTGAAGAAATGTCATCAGCATAAACAGGATATACATATTGCTATCCCTAGATTCCCCACCTCGGCCCAGAAAGGAAAGTATTAAAAAATACATAACCCTTCCCTTCTCTGAAAAAATCATTCAGATCAAAGACCATATAGTTAAGAAAGTGATATAATGATCCCAGCTATGAAAAATCCTAAGCTCCTAAAAAAGCTCCCAAGCTTTTTAATGATCCAAGGATCATTAAGTCGTTGGGAACTATTAACAGGAAAATATTGATGGTGACAGCAGAGAGACATGACAGTCTCTTATTATCAGCATGCTAAGTGTTATTACAATTGGCCTTCTACAGTATGAAAAAAGGAAACAACAAAAACTGCTTCAATACCTGTTAAGTGTCCACTCATTGTTTTATCATGGCTATTAAACAGCTGTCTGTACTTCAGTCTTGATGACTGAGGTACAGCCCACTCTGCCACAGGAGGCACACTAAAATTAGAAAAAAGATAAGGAGAGGGAAAATAGAATTTTAAATTTAATCACATGAAGCTGACCAATACAACAGGATGAAGTGCTGAACAGGGATCTAGTTTTATGCCTGATACGGTTCTTTTTAATAAACATTCCCTTCTATTTCTGAAAGCGCAACAGCTCTGACTTCTTTTTTGAAAATATGAATTGTAATTCCGTATCTTAGATGATGTTTTTAGGTACAGATCAATGACATGCCTAAGAGTTCTGCAGTTTTCTTTACTAGCAGGGACTTAAGTAACCAAAACAGTTGAGGAGCTAAAAGCTTTTGCCTAAACATAGAATAGGATAACCCTTACCACAGTCAGCAGAAGTAATTTCTCATTTTACCCTGGCTTTAAATGGTTGTCTTAGCAAAACAATTTGTAAGCTGATTAAGGAAAATAAATGTAAAATATGCTTAAAACATGGAAACACATGTGAAAAATCTATACTTGAAAGCAAGCGAAGTTTCTAATAATGGAACTCAAGTGACAAATGTAATATTCCCAATTCTACCTTATTCACATAATAGGGTAAGTGCTGTTATTTATAGCTATAACTTCCCATGCTGACATGGAAAGGCTGACAGATCTTCATACTGAAAAATGAGCAGTTTTTCTGTCTTAACACATGTCCAAATTTTGTCCTTTTTTTTTTTTTTTTTTTAAAGTTAAAAAAAAAGCACAGCCAGATGAGATACATGTTTCTAACTGCATATCAAATTACAATTTAAAAAAATGAACCAAAACTACCAAATCCCTTTTCCCTGGTACACTGAGCAGATAGGATGGTAAAATCCTTCAAAGTTAAGCTAAGAAAGATTATGTAAATACTCTACTAATTGACCTCATATCATATGCTCACATGACAAGATCTAAAACAGCTAATACCTCTATTTCTATTTTCAATTTCCAACCTATTGTACGTCAATAACTTTCTTTCATCGGAGCAAAGCAGAACCAAACTGCATCTTACATACTGAAAATAAGAAGTGAAACTTAAAAAAAAAATAAATGCTGACTATTTAAGTTTCATCCATGTAAATTCCACCCTCACTAGTTTTGCTAGATTTGGGGTTTCCACACATTAGGTCTACTTCTGTCTTACATATGTTTGTACCATGATCTGTAAAGTAAGATTACTGTATTTTAAGTAATGGAACTTGCCTTCACAGATACTCAAATGGTAGTTTTGGAAGAGAAAATGCTGGAGGGCAAAACAGTTGACACACGTATGCCAAATATCATATATGCCATGATTTCACTGCTGGTGAGTCAGCAGAGTGATAAAATCAGCAGAATGATAAAATCACTGCAAGTAGAATTTTTAAATTTCACCCTTCTCAAAATTCAAAATAATTCTCAATTAGGAAAAAACCCACAAAACCTTCAACTTTACATTTCAATTTAATGAACTTAACTTTTCTTCCTCCTTTTCCACATATTCTGCAACTCAACTACCTGGCTGTTTCCTCCAAATTAAAACTCAAAAAAAGACACATGCCAGCATTAGCAGCAGTCTTTGACAAAACATCCCCTTCACTGATGGCAGAAATTTCAGCTACTGAAGAAACTGCAACTGAGATAAGGAAGCTCCAGTCCCGGCCCAAGCAGATTCAAAGACCATGCAATTTCACCTCAGAAAAGAAGTCTGTTGGCAATAAAAGTGACCAGCAAGATCCACATACCGTTAAGAATAAAACAATGACAGCCTGTTTATGGAATGCCTTGAATCTGGTTCAGCTGAAGTTCTTTGAACTTCATTCACTACAAATACTAAAAGAATTGTTACAGACAAAGCAGACAAATTCTTGAACCTCTGCAAACTATATTAGAGTATCACTCTATGTTCCTGGCAGTACTAGATTTCAAAGAGAAAAAGAATTATTTGCTCTGAAAGAATTTTAATCCTATTTGGCAATAATATTGCTTATCTAATACCACAGCACAAGAAAAATATGCAGAAGTGAAATTAAAAACTGATCACTAAGTAATGTTCCAACTGATTTGTTTCTTGAAAAAAAAAAAATGTAGCATACACCTCTGAGAAAGTTTTGATTCATAAAGACTGGCAAATTACTACCTCCTTCTACAATAAAGCTGTGGAGTGACTTTTTACGAGGGCATGTAGCAATAGGACAAAGGTTAATGGCTTTAAACTGGAAAAGGAGAGATTTAGATTAGATATCAGGAGGAAATTCTTTCCTGTGAGGGTGGTGAGAGGCTGGAATAGGTTGCCCAGGGAAGTCGTGGCTGCCCCTTTGCTGGCAGTGTTCAAGGCCAGGCTGGATGGGGCTGTGAGCAACCTGGTCTGGTGGGAGGTGTCCCTGCCCATACAGGGGGGTTGGAACTGGATGGTTTTTAAGGTCCCTTCCAACCCAAACCGTTCTGTGATGATTCTGGCATCCCTCCTCTAACAGTTTTATTCTGTTAGACAAGTATCTTCAAACCATAGTAAAACAGATTATGCCTGACCATACATTTTCCTAGGCCTTGAAATACTCTAAAAGCCCTTTTAGGCAAATTTTCATGTAGAATTTGAAGGACGTATAAGAAGCATAAGAAAGTTGCATTAAGTACAAAGAAGTAAAATATGAGTACTGTTATATATTCTGCTTTTTAAAATAATCCCAGAGTTGCTAATTTGAAAAGGATACGTTTTTTCACACTAACAGGAGAGCCTATGCAGTATTACACAATGCAGAGTACATTTGCTTTTCTAAAAATTAAGTTTTCAAGAGTCTGAAAATAGTGTCAAAACACATTCTAACAGCTAATTATTATATTTCAGTGATCCACTGCTCAGGGAGCATTCCTTGTAAAACCACAGCATCCTGAGTAGTATCTTAGCAGGAATTAATTTCTGCAAGTAAATATTATTTCAGAAAACAACATTATGAAAGAGAAGTGGTTTTTCTAACTCTGGGGAACAAGGTACACATATACACTCATTCCATAGCAACTTACCTAGCTACATCAAATGATTGTGCCTTTTGCAGTTTCGCATTTAGCTGTGATCCTGGACCAGATCTACTAAAGGAAGAACTCTTTGGCAATGGGGCTGTAAATAAGAGAATACATGTCTTTATTAGTATTAGCACTTTAAACTGCTGAATTTAAATGTAATTCACCTAGTTCCTAACATCATATACAAGCATTATAGTTCTCTTGAAGGTATCCCTTTTAAAAATACCAAGATGAGTTAACAGTGCCCAACAAAACAGATGCAAAAACACAGGCACTTCCCCTCATATGTCTTGTTTTATAGAAATACTGTTGATAACAAATAATATTGTGATGTTATAAATCATATGTATTACATTATTTTAAAGTGAACCAAACAAATAGCAGCAATTCAATAGTTATAAATAGAGAGGAGAGACACAATTTCTAGGCAACAGTTTATTGGCAAGCTATATTTACCCCACTGCTGTTATAAAAGGGTTAATATTTTGCTCAACATGACTGTTACATTATGGTATGCCCATGTTTCTTCTTTAACTTTTATACAAGATTGCTTATCAATTATATTGGGCTAAGCCAAAGCACCCGAAGTATTTTTTACCCCAAGTAATTTTTTTAAGTAAATTACAATGACTATTTCCATGTCTACTGTTCTCTGGATCCAAAGAAAATGGCAAAATAGTTTGTTAACAGCAAGAGAGTAAACAGAGTCTCAGTATGTAGCATACCAGGATGAGCAAAACCAGGCAGAGGCTGTATAACAGCAGGAGCTCCATTAGCCAGAGGAGGTACTGCTGCTGCAGGAACTGAAGATACTAATGGTGGAGACATTCCTACTACTGGAATAGATGCCATTGGCACTGGGGGAACAGTTGTAAGAGATGGCATGCTGGCAATGCCCCCAATACCTATGGGCAAGAAAAGGAGAAATTTTTTCTAATTTAGAGACCCCTAATATAAATATAACATTTTAGTTGCTGCCTGCAACCCAGCTGTAAATGCAGAATTAAAGAGCACATTGAATTAGAAACTTACACACACCCCTTGAAAGAACTCTTACAGTCCACTGCACCATTAGCATGGCAGGGGAACATAAAACAATGCAGAGGGAATAATATACCACTTTATAATGTATGTATATAAGATCCCACTGGATGCTAACCAAAAAAGTCTATTTGCATTTGCTGAAGAATTGCTTGCCTTAAAATAAATGAGAGCAGGACTTTCAACTTCCAGTGAGTAATGAATCCAAAGCCAACATTCAGCCACAGTTGAAAAGAACAAGCTTCAGGATAACTGCTTGCAGCCTATTGTCAATATGAAACAGTGCAAAGCTAATAGGGTAATGCACAGTAATGAGGTATTTTAGGTGTAAGCACAGTTGCATGGATAACAGGGAGGCTAAGGAGGTCCAGCCATGCCAGTGGGAAGAATGAGGCTGTGTGCAAGCAGCCAAGATCAAGTATACACTGAAACAGAAAAAATAAAAGCACAGATGTTGCTGGTTTTCTTGGGGGGTTGGTATCATTATGCCTTTTCTCACTTAACCCAGTATACGTTCTGTTTGATTTCTCTGATTTCTTAACAGTCAAAATAAAACTGTTTGTAAAACTTATGGAAGCAACAGCTGGTCAAACAGAGTTGCACCACAGTTCATCAAATGCATCAAATGCCCTTCTCCTAAGGACAGCAGTGATCCTCAGGAACCAGTCAACTTGAGTCACAGCAATGACTAAAACCAAAAGGTAAAGAACCTCTCACCACAGAGTACAGCAGATCATCAAGGTTTCAAACATGAGGTTCAGCTTCATTTTGTTATTTTCCTCTCACTATCTCATTTTTTCTACTCTTCTCCTTGAAATGATGGTGACCTTGGAAGTACTAACCACGAGAACTGAACCAGTAGCTGTTCTAGCTAATACCAGTGCAGCACTGTTCATAAAATAAAAGCAGAGGGGTGCATTACTACCATGATTTGTAAAAAGACTAGAAAAACATGACTAATCTTGCCAAAGCTGGAGATCCCGTAATGAAAAATAGAGATAAATAACAATAGTTTTTATTTAAACTTCAACTCTTTGAATTTCACTAGCCTTTCCACCTGATCACTTTTCCCTTGCCAATACTTTTGTTTGGAACATATGAGGAGCAGTAAAAGACCAAAATCAGATTATATTATTCAATACGGTTGGGTGCTAAAAACTTTGACAATTTTTTTCTGGAGCACGTCCATGCATGTGGAAGCATTTGTTTTAGAGTCCACATCCTTTTACAAGTACGTTTTGCTAAAGTTTCTTCTAGAAACTGCAAAACAATCAAATTCAACTTAGGTTGCTATAATACAAGCTAACAAGGAGAAAACCAAAGAGCTTACCGAATCCTGGTGCAGTAGGCAGAGCAATAGGTGGCTGCTTCATGACAGGAGGCAGTGCAGATGGAAGCTGATAACCTTGTAGTTTTAATTTGATAAGTTTCATAGCTATTGAAAACTCCAACTGATCCATTCTCCCATCATTGTTCATGTCAGCTAGAGCCCTACAAAACATAGGATTTTCACAGTCAAATGCTCAAGTTATGAATTTTGGGAACTGACTTAGGACTGTGAACACACAGGCATGTATATTCAAGACTAATTAATTTCCACTCAAAATCAGTATGCCAGGTTAAAAATAGTCATAAAACAAGACACTGTTTAAACCAAATCTTCTTCTTTTCTTTCTTGGGATGATTAATGTATTTTTAAATTCATTAGTCAACTCAGCGTAATTACAGTGAAGTACCTAGAGAAGAGAGATTAATGTACTTCTAGAAAGACTTTGCAAAATCACATGAAGAAAACTATCCAGTACTACATAAAGCACCACAGAGAATCAAACTATTTTGGCTCCAAATCTGTACTGTAGCTACACTTAAAATAAAACAGTCTTTAAATCTTTGCCCTTTACTAAACACCATTACATCTACAAGTGTACAAATGTGTTTTCAGTTAAATGTTAATACTCCAGATAAAACACTGAGCATAGACCATGAATAAGCTTCCATGTAAAGCAGCCTGACTTGAACAGACTTCTTTTTGTTTCTTTATTTGATGGTTAGGAAAACAATGTTCAGCAGAGAATAGGGTGGGGAGGTTGGGGGGAGAGAAGTAGGAAGAAGAATGTAACTTTCCAAAATGGCAAACTAAAAAAACACCCAAAGAAATGTATAGTAATAAACTAATCAGTTGTAAACTTAGTTTTAAACATTATGCTTATTTATCTGCATTTATTTGAAGAATTAAGTACACATAACAGTATTGGAATAATATGTCTTATAATGTTCATGCATACATTTGCACGCTGAAGACATGACAGGCAGTCTGCTTAGAGCTTCATTTCTGATCACAAAATTGTCACCTCTAAGATCACCACGTTCAACCATCAAGAAAAGGTAGGTTTTTGTTTTTTTCTTTTCTTTTTTTCTATGCACTGTGTGGCACTTTGTATGGGCTAGCCCACTCACTCTCCTGTCCAGGAGCTTATCAGAGCTGGCCCTGATTAGCTTCATGGGCCAAACACTTGGAGCATTCCACAAGCCCAGACAGGTTCCCAAATCCTTGTCAAGCAAAGCTTGCCTACAAGTATGTGAAAAGTTGTCAAGAAAGTACTGCACTAAACTGACAGCTATTTTTAATTGATACTTAGACAAGGTAAATGCACTGGCAAAGCATTTGCAAAATAAAAACCCTCCCACCTCAACCAAAAAAACACTCTAGGAAAACCCAACAAAGAGGCAGATCCCAGCGAGGCTTGCAACAAACAGGTCAACCATACATCTTACAGTTTCCCCTGGCTTAGATCACCAGTGGCATTTCCTCAAAAAAGTATGAGGGTTTCCACTCCAACCCTCCCCAATACTTATAGGACAGCATTTTTAGCAGTGTAACTATTCTAATTCCCCAATGAAAAATAAAGCTACTGAAAATCTGGCAGTGGTATTTAAGAAGAGAAAGTTTGGTGAGGAAACTGTAGACTTGGAAGCTTACAGTTAAAAAGAAAGCTAAGTATTGCATGTAAGTATCTACCTGAAAGATGTTGAATTACTACATATATGTAATTAAAAAACAAGTTTTGGCTGTAAGAATTTTCAGTGGTTGGTTTCCTGAAGCTTCTTACCAAATCTACACTCTTCAGTAACATTAAACCCTCCACCAATTCCACTACCTGGAAGCTTCTGGAATTCTAAATGTTGTGGCAACTGATTCTGGGGCCCATACAGCATAACGTGATTTGGATTCAAATTTCAGTCATAATTGCTTAGTATGTGGTTCATTTGACAAATAATTAGTTAAAAAGATCCCACCATACCAGTCAGACTTCATTTATATTAGTCCAGACAGCAAAAGAGGGAAGGCCAGCATGGCAAATCTGTACCAGAAGTATGACAAATTTGGAATGGGTATACCCTCTTACTTGCAGAACACCACTGATCTAGAGTGTCAGCTTGTGACAACTCTTCCACAAAGCAAGCAACACCTCCTGATGTATTGGCAGGATAAGTTAAAGCAGAAAACATAATGGTTTTGCCTTTACAAAATTTGTAACAAGTAAGAGAACCCTAGTGAAGGAGGAGGAGAAGCCTCTCTCCTGTAAGTATTAAACAACAGAAATGATGGACTGCAATAGTTGTTTAAAAAAATGTGTATTTCAAAATGAGAGGTATAGTTACTTCCAGAAAATAGTTAAAAACACAAGATAGCCTTCTCATAATTTGTTAGTGAGGTTATCCATGTTCTGTTAATTCCAAATTGCAATAGGTTCCTCCAGACATAAAAATATCAAGAGTTTATTAGCATCCATTATACCTTTCTGTTCAGTGGAGTTTACATACCACATGCCACTATATGCAAACTTTAATCAGACTGCCTGTATGCAGTACATAGTGCTTTTCCTCCTATACAAGGAAATAGATATAAACCTCAAAAGGACATGTTAGTATCTCTATAAAATTTTCTCAACAGAAATAATTTCTAACAATTTAAAATTCCTGTAAAAAGTCCAAATTTATTTTGAACTAATACATAGTTTAACTATGACAATTAAGAATATCCACTCTTTTTTTCAAAGATAGCATGGATGTGCCACAACATGCTGTAGAATTTTTGCTGGCCCAAATCATCATTTAGGCTTACAAGCAGTAGTATTACTCAGTATATTTTCATTTTCTTCTTCATACGCCTTTCCCTTTTAACAACCAACTGTTCATATGAGGTTCATTAGTCACTACCTATAAACAGCAATGATATATTTCTAAAAGTCTCACTTGGAAGAAAAGTATGTTTCAAGTCCTGCAAACCCAAAACATTCAAGGAGCAAAAAGTGTTTGGATTGTTAAAGTGATAGAAAAATAATGGCTAATTATATTTTCTGAAGAGCTCACTTTTGTGGGTTTTGCACTGGAAAGTAAACTAACATATAGTGAATTAATATTGAGGGTAAGAAAGCCTCATTAGAAAATGACAGAGTATTGAGAACAATGGAAATCAGGAGAAGATAATTAGCTCAATTTAATTTATGCTTATAGCAGATACTACACTTGGCAACTAAAGAAAATTCAAAAGTATTCAACAAGGAAAATGTGTGGAGTTTTTAAAGAAAGTATAAGTTATCCATTTTAGTTCAACATTCCTCTGTCAGACACTCAGTGGAATTGGGCAGTAAAAACCAGGCTCATATAGCTAATGATCTCAGGACGTGCTTAGAGACAAAGCTAGAGAAATTGATCTGGATAAACTTGTTCTAGCAGATTTTTTACTGTTCTCCAAGGAGTCACTGGTGTCCCAAAGACAACTCATTCCTCAACATATGTAGAAGTCAGTCAGCTCCATAGTGAACAACTGGCACAGACAGCTCAAATAATTACAAGGTCCTTACATCTTTCCATTCAAGTGAAGTAATTACACAAACTGCATTTAAGATAGTCCTATTTGTTCAACTTAAGTGGCTTCTACAACTGCAAATATTTTGATTTATAAAATTTAAGCCCTTCCATGAGTAAAGCATAGGCAGAGTCCCTCAACCTGCCAAAGGTATGGTCATGAAAATACCGTGAATAAATATCATACTGCAGGCGACCTTGATTCTCCAGACACTGGAGAGTATTTATTTACAGAGTGTACTACTAGAACACAGTAAGTCTTTGTATTCTATATGAGAAAATACTAATTGTCCACTAATAAGAAACTTTGATGTGCACATGTCTCATTGCTGTACTTGAACTCCTAGTCACATAATCATCACTAGCTTCTAATTTAGCATCTGACCTTCTGTTCAACCATTTACTCTGTGTCAATGGCTTTGTTATTTAAATGAACAGCATAAATTTCAGCAAGAAAAATTAGGTACACAGTACAGAATTTACACACATTTTTACAGCATGCTAACAAAAATCAGCTTTTGTCTGACAAAATCATTCATGCAAAAATAGGATTAATTTCCATTTCTAATTACTGAACCTAGTGTCATGCTGCTAGATTACAATGCTACTTTTGAATAAACATCACCTTAAATACAGTGAGTAGATGACAGGAAACACTACCTAATTTCAGTGTTCTGCTTCTAACGAAATGTAGAAGAATGTAGTGTTCTTAACTTTTTTTCATTTAAATTCTGTCCAGAACCAACCAGTGCAGAGCAGTAAATAGATTACACAGTGACTAAATATTTATAATATGTTATGGAACAGGGCTGTGTTTATAACAAGAGTTTTCTAATGAGAATAATTGCAGTGGGTTTCATCACAATGCTAGGTTTCAGGTGCTGACAAAGTTCTTCCCCTACTGATGAGGTTGTTCAGCCTGGAGTAGAGAAGGATCTAGGAAGACCTTAGAGCAGCCTTCCAGTATATGAAGGGGCTACAGGGAAGTTGGGGGATGGGGGGGAACTTTTTACAAGGGAGTGATCGGATGAGAGGGAATGGCTTTAAACTGGAAGAGGGGAGATTTAGGTTAGACATTAGGAAGAAATTCTTTCCTCTGAGGGTGGTGAGACCCTGGCACAGGTTGTCCAGAGAATTTGTGACTGTCCCCACCCTGGCAGTGCTCAAGATCAGGTTGAATGGGGCTTTGGGCAACCATGGCTAGTGGGAGGTGTCCCTGCTCATGGCAGGGGGCTTGCAACGAGATGATCTCTAAGCTCCCTCCCAGCACAAACCATTTTATGATTCTAGGATATGATCTTTTTCTCCCCCCTTCTTAAAAATGCAATGACAACTTGATTATTTTTGCATTTATGAGACACAGAAACTGAGCACGCAGGTTTTTAATGTCAAATATGTTTACGATTAGCATGCAAAACATCTATTTCCATGAAAACAGCACACAATGTTAAAACAAGGAAACCCTTCCTTGCAGTTCAAAAACTCTGGATTTATTTAGTTGTACATTACCATATTAATTAATACAACCCCATAATGCATTAGAAAGCTGAGCCATAACGGGAGACACCAGGTCTTTAGCATCAATTACTTAATCAATGCATGCATAGTAGAGTTACAACTCAGAAAATCACCACCCATAATCTACCACTCCCACTCCTGGACACAAACTATAGGTGGTG
Organism: Phaethornis superciliosus; assembly: GCA_023637945.1. Lineage (NCBI taxonomy): Eukaryota > Metazoa > Chordata > Aves > Apodiformes > Trochilidae > Phaethornis > Phaethornis superciliosus. Next base: position 105,911,927 of record JAJQWJ010000001.1, on the reverse strand, counting down.
AGGTATGCATGTATCAGAAACAGGTAAGTCAACCAATAGCTTTAGTTTCTCCTGAAAATATAAGTAACTTTAAATGCATGAAAACCAGATGGCATTGATTATTTTAGGTCTCATTTAATTCCAGAGAGGCTACACAGAAGACTCTTTTTGAGGCCACCATTCATAAGGGCTTTAGAAGAAAGCCAGATTATAGCCTACTTAAAACCAGTTATCTTCTGAGCCATTGCAGTTTCAATTCAAAGCCTACTTAGAGGCTTCTTAATAGATTACCAGCTTGGTAGACTCCAAAGCCTGTAAAGGGTAGAACAGTAAAGAATTTGTCATGACAGACCATAATAATGCCACTCATTTGCTCCACTGAGGTCTCAGAAACTTCTTTTCTTCTTGAATGATGAATAGAAGGGACACAGGAATTCTCAGTGTTAAAAAACATGGAGATACGACTTTTAAATGAACTCTGGACAAGTTTTGATTAATAGTAGAAATTAAAATAAGATACACTCCTTAGGGTCTCACCTTAGAAAACTATTACACCAACTGCAGAAAATTCTCAAAGCAGCTCTTGAGGCAGAAGATGTTTAACTAGTACTTAGCTAGATAACCAGCATTTCTTGAAGTTCACAAAAAATGGTAATTCACTTTAAATTAAAATTAAAATATAAGACAGTAAAAATCCTTATACTGCTCACTTATGCAAACAAAATTCTCTCACTCATGAAATAATACATTTGGGAACTAATGGAGATAGAAGGTTTGCTTTTTCTGCAAGGAGCTCTGACAGCAGTATGGCCAATCACTCATTAGGTCAATCCCCCCTGCAGTTCCTTTCCCAGTTGCATTTTTCTACACAATAACTGCCATAGGCAACAAAAATAGATAAAACTTTGTATTAGCATAAGCTTATCTGCATACAGTTGTAGATAATCCTTCATGAAACACATGCTAGGCTCCTACCTTGCAGACATTAATATGACCAACTCTATTCAAAATTAGTAGACTTATTAAGAATAAACAGGAAAACACTTCCAAAACACAACGTGCACGCACTTGCATATTTCTAGGATCAGAAAATTATTTTGAAGAGTTTTACAACTTGCTCTAACTCAGAATAACAACTTTCCTTCCTTAAAGGCTGTTGCACACTCCCTTCTTTCCTTCTGATAATCAAGACCTAGCTAAAAAAAGAATATTTTTAATTCATCTATTCAAGAAATAAGTAATACCGATAGAAAAGATGCTTTATGCATCTCTTATCTCTTGCAGAAATTCTGGGTTTATTACTCCAGAAATAAGCCTGCTAGTAAACTACTCAATGCTACTACAGATTTAGATAAACAACATAAGAATATTGCTTAATCCACAAAGCAAGTGTGTCACTTTGAGATCTTACCCCTGGGAGCTAAGACAAACAATGATTCACACTTTCAATACAGTCTGGAGCATATTTCAGTGTCCTTGCAGGCTGCAAAGGACTTCTTGCCACTTAAGGGTAACTTCTATTGTTTCTTTGGGACAGCAGTAATCTATGGTAGGTTGCAAGCAAACATTCACTGATAGATCAAAAGAGTTAAGTAATTCTAGTTGTGGGAAACAAAGGTGGAGGTTTTTTTCTTTTTTCTTTTTTTTTTTTTTCCTTGTTTTTCTTTGTAAGGGGTCTTACTATCACTATGCAACTACTTTCCTACTTGGCTGTTCTAATTTCAACATGGAATATATACAAGTGATCTAGACTTTTACTTAAATATTTACTTCTCTTAATTCAGAGATGATCAAGAAAAGAAGAGTGGCATTGAGGAAGAGAAATCTGAGTGTTTTTTTATGACTTATAAAGCCAGCATGAATAAGTTTTAGTTCAGCTTTATTTAAAAAAATGTGCAAGTTCAGGTCTTGTCTCTATGACAACTACAGAACTAGTGGAATGATTCTCTCCCTCTCAAGAGGCTGAAAAACTGAATAATTCAGAGAGGAAGAGATTTTTAGTCAGACTATTTACAACTGTTTGGTTTTGTTAACACCTATTTAAAGTTAATGCCTACGGAACATTTTTGCAGAAAGGATGTCTTATTTATAACAAAACTTCTTTCCTTGTTTAATTAAAAGGCAAGTCCCAAAGGGACATCTGAACTTTTACTGAGTTTTCAGCAAATAAGTTAACCCAACCAGATTTGACATTTGTAAGACGATAATTTTAAAACAAAACAAGCTGTTTATATAAAAGTAATATAAATCCAGCCTCTTTTTTAGGCCAAAGCAATTATTTTTTCTGCAATAATTATCCTGCTCCAGTCAGATTCTGCCCTTGGAAGTCCTAAATGCAATAAACTCTCTTTCAATCAGTTAACAACAAAATTGCTGCTTTTTTCAGTTTAGAATGAGAACCAGTCTGTCTAGCGCCAAAAAAAGTTTAGTAGTAATACAATTAATGTAATTATGAATAATCGATGTAAATTGGCATGTTAGAGTCTGGCAGGGTCACATAATTTGGAGCAGAGACAGTGTCAATCCTTCATGAAGAAACTGGCAGACTGTAGAAATACTTGTGATGTGTAATACACAGCAATGGAGATTTTGATCCATTTAACCTCACCAAGGCACAGTAAAAATTTCAAGCTTGAAAGTCCAACTACAATGGGAACAGTCTATGCCAGTCTTAAGTTTTGTAACAAAATTTGCAAGTCTTGCACAGGCTCTCCCATTAGAAGATTTATAACAATAATTACTGTTCCTGGCAATTTTATTAGCACAGTTTTAATGAAACTGAAAGCATTTAGTAATTTAAAGTGAGGGTTGCAAATTGCCACCTCAAGAATTCCATTTGTGGAAGAATGATTACTTCCAATAACTGAACTTGAAAACTTAGGTATGGCATAGTATGAAGTATATTTGCCTTTTGGCCTTTTGAAAGCACACTGAACTAAATGGGTGGAGTTTTAAATTCCAGAATGTGAGATACAGTCACTGTCCAAGTCCATCCAGTAAATTTCAGGCTATGATGTATCTGCAATGTTCCCATCCCCTCCCATATACTCACCATATTTGTGCTAACACTGGTTGAGGTAACCCAGACTGAAAAAAAAAGTTTCTAGCTTGATCACCTACAAAAAAAATAGGACATCATTTCAGAAAATGCTAAAAATACCTGTAAGAGGAAAGACAAAATCATGACTCAAAAGTATCTAAACCAGAAGCAACAGTAAAACCACGAATACTTAATACTACGCATACACATCAGAGTATGAGATTTAAACTTACGTTGTCACTTGCAAAACTAACAAGTATTTCCAACAAGCACATACTGTTTAAGTCAGCAACAGTCAGCACCACGTGAAGTCAACTGGGCATAAACATTTAGAACAATGGAAAACTCATGGTTCACAGTCCCTGATCTGTGTTAATGGCTGTCTTTGCAGAAATCATATGCCTTTTGAGAACACAATTTTTTTTTTCTTCCAGAGAAAGTATGTATCACTATAAACTCTACCTTAGGTTTTTTTTGGAAGTATAATGGCAGTCAGACAGCACAGACTGAACAAAGTGGTCTTTACTCTGATAAGTCACCATTAAAGAACACGATGGTATATTTCAATGTCATCTCCAACCATCAATACTGTATATCAATACTGTATATATATGTATCAATACTAAATGTTGTGGCCTGTAAAGGTAAACTGTAAACAGAATAGAAAGAGAACCAAATGTCAAAGTAAACAGTGGTATTTGATACCATATCTGCCATGTAAAAGGAACAAAACCAATCAAATTGTATACTTGGAGGCATGTAAGGCTGTGATGAAACTCTACTAAGAATCCAATTCTGATTTCACAGTCTGGAAATCCTCTAAATGGATCAGAGAGCACTTCTATAACTTTCATTTCAATTGAGCATCAGAGTTCAAACAGCACTAAAGAAAATGAAAAGCAATAAAAACCAAACTGACAAAAAATTATGCATCCTCCTGACTTCAAAACCAAAGCAACTTAGTGGTGGTCAATGAAAATTTAGTAGGATCAATGCATTTCCTTTACTTGAGCTTTGCTTCCCACAACTTAAGTCAATTTTGCCATTTAGATTTTAGTGATTTCACTGGTTTAGACAACAAGTTTTTAAAATGGATTTCAGATAACTTGATACATCTTTTTTTAAAAAGACTTGCTAATTTATTAGTATGTTAGCCCAGTGGATTGACCCCAGAAACCAAGCACTCAGCTACTCACTCACTTCCCTCCTCCCAGCAGGATGGGGAAGAGAATAGGGCGAGGAAAAATGATAAGACTCAGAAAACTCCTTGGCTGCAATAAAGACAGTTTAGTAAGTGGAAGAATATGAAAAAACCCAGTTGTTGGCAAAGTAATCACTTATCACCTCTGTCAAGTTCAGCCTGAGCAATGGCTACCTTGGAAGACAACAGTCCCAATATCTTAGGCAACTCGGTACATATTTAGGCTCTTCAGTTAAGATCTAATTAAATGAAACTAGAAATGAAAACTATTTCATTACCAGTGATAAATCCAGATGTTGGTTTCAGACTATGGAACTGTTGATCATGTTTAGCTCTCTCCTCCACAGTAATAGCCCAGATATCCAGGTTGCCTAGTTCAAAAGAAATAGAGAATTAAAATTAAGAAATATTATCTAAATAAAATGCTATTTTTATTTCTGTCTGTAATTATATCATATACTGGACCTCTGAAACCATCACACACACAGAAGAGGTTCATCCAAGATCTGTAGTAGAAAGGTCCATGAATACCTAGACAGCCAGTTAGGACTTATGAACAGAGCAGAACTAAATGTTACCAAATTAAGATCACTGCTGAGCACAGATTCACTTATTTGGCTCATACGAACATTTAAATTACAACCAGGCTACTCAAAGTGCAATCAAACTTACAAATGGGCTGTTAAAAAGCAACATCAGCATACCAGAGGATATAATGCAGAAGATGACAACACAGATATTTAGGGGGTGGGAGGTCACTTGTCCCTCAGACCACACACAGCTGAAATGCCATTTATTTTAACTGAAAGTACCTCTAGTAATCAGTTGTGTACTATGTGATTTTTTCCTACTGTAAGATAAGAACTCCCCTTACTTGTCTAGGGAAAGTGTGATTTAACTAGATAGTATACATTTTCCATGGGCAAAAGTAGCACAAGAAAGCCTGCTACTCATTCTTCTGACAATGAGAAATTTGAGTAAGAATATATCACACAAACCACATTCTTCTCATCACACTCATACATTGAAGGTATTTAGTTTACATTGAGATTTATTACCCTTCTACAGTGTCATGCTTCCTCTACTTCTATCTCCATTTTTGTAGCAGTTATTCTCCTCTTCCACACGTCTCACTTTCATCATTCAGATTATTTGTACTTGAAGGAAACACATCTCAACCTCCATGTGACACCTCCAATGAACTCTCTTAACACTGTTTCAGGTTTGCCTCAAAGATTTCTAACCAGGAAAAAGCATTATTTCAACATCTGTAGAAGTACATTATACCGGTCCACCTTCCTGCAACTCCTGCTGTGTAGGAATGTAATGATATGAAGGTATGTAAATTAATGGAATCACTGTTTTATTGAGGTAATATTAAAAGACAAAATGTAGATTGGCAGAAAAATATAGAGGAGATCTAGTATTCATTCTGTCTCGACACTAAACTACCAGAGATTAAATTTCAGGTGTTACGGTCCACAAATATTTACAGCAAGTATGTCAAACTGCTCGCAGGCTGAGGCAGAATCAGACTCAGCAGTTATGAATAACATGAGAATTTCCTGCCTCCTGAATTTCTTATTAAAATCTACTTTCATGTGGCAAAATGTACTTTGGAAGGAAATGGGCAAGGGGAAGAACAACATTAAAACATTCCTTTAAATGGAAGATTTCACTAATGAAACTAAAGCTACATTCTTGGTTAAAAATTACCATCTTGGTTTCAGGTAACATGTATTTCTAGAAGCAGGCAGGGTAATGATAGCTAATTCAAAGAAAGAACATATTAAGATTAGTCCGAAATTCCCACAAATTTAGTGACTAAGCTCACAGAGGCACTGCAAAAAGATTTTATATTTGTGCTCCCTGTGGGGATGGCACAGGGCTCTTCTTCAGATACAAGCATCCCAAAAAGAAATTGTCACATAAGTAATTATCTCCCCCACCTTCTAATGAGCTCTGTCAGGAGGAAAGGAACGGTGCTAATTAAGACTTCATGACCATGACATAGATTAGTAGCAGATGAACATCTCCAGCCAAAGACCCTAAGGTTGGATTTGGTAGCTTAAACAGGAATGCAATTACACTGCACATTCCCATCTTCAAGATGGGATGGCAGGAGGATCTGGGGAACTACAGGCCTGTTAGTCTGACCTTGGTGCCAGGGAAGCTTGCGGAGCCATTCATCTTGAGTGTCATGATGGAGCATGCACAGGACAACCAGGGGATCAGGCCCAGCCAGCATGGGTTTATGAAAGACAGGTCCAGCTTGACAAACCTATGACAAAGTGACCCAACTAGTGGATGAGGGATGCTGCGGATGTTGTTTACCTGGATTTCAGAAAAGCCTTTGGCAGCTTCCAAAAGCATTGTCCCCCTGTACTTGTCACTGGTGAGGCTGCATCGTGAGAAGTGTGTTCAGTTTTGGGCTTCTCACTACAAGAAGGACATTGAGGTGCTGGAGCAAGTCCAGAGAAGGGCAATAAAGCTGGTGAAGGGTCTGGAGAACAAGTCTTATGAGGAGCAGCTGAGGGAACTTGATTTTTTTTAGCCTGGAGAAAAGGAGGCTGAAGGGTCACCTTATCACTCTATACCTGAAAGGTTGGGTTCAGTCTCTTCTAACAAGTGATACGATTAGAGGAAATGGCCTCAAGTACCAGGGGAGGTTTAGATTGGATATCAGAAGAAACTTTCTCAACAAAAGACTTATCAAACACTGGAACCAGCTGTCAGAGGAAATGGTTGAATCAGCATTCCTGGAGCTATTTAAAAGAGCTGTAGATGTGGTGCTTAGGGACATGGTTTAGCACTGGATTCAAGAGTCAGGCTAATGCCTGGACTTGATGATCTTAAAGGTCTTCTCCACTCAGAACAATTCTGTGATTCTGATTCTGAAAGAGGGAGAATTTCTTGAATACACCATGGAAAGAGAAAAAACCACAAACCAACATGAAATTTACAATGATTCACTGGTTTGCCCTCTCTCAATGAGATATACCTGACTTCAGTATCAAGAAAAAAAAAAAAAAAATCCAAACAGCTCTTCCTATCCTTCCACAGGAAGGAAACAAAACCAAGAATTAACAACTTCTATGACATGAGGCAAGTAAAAATGTATTAACTATTTTAAAAGAAAATTTGTTCATTTGTTCTCCAGAGTCTCTGTAACTACAACAAATTACTGTCAATATTTCCTTGTCCAGATGGAGATTTCATTGGTAGTGAATAGCAGATCTCCTCTGTGGAATATGAACATCAAAAGAGCCAGTGTTAAACCAAGCAAGCCTAGTAGCTTCTTCACTCAGAAAAGCATGAATGGCATCTCTGGCACTGCCTCATTTCCATCTTTTGTTATTTAAGGAGACAATAAAATATCCTACGGGAGGGCATGAAGCAGGATCTTACCCAAAACCAAGACATCATTCATGGCTTCAGATCCTGGATGTCAATACAGAGGCTGTGGGACTTTACAATATACTTGGATACAAAGGGGGCAGTCACCTAGCCACAAAATTGACTCATAAGCAAGTTTTTCTTGAATGCAGCAGGAAGCTGGCTAACAATCTTTTATTTTACATGGCATAGCCATTACCACATCTGTAAAAGTGAAGCAGTGGGGTCTCATATATTAAGTGGACATTTTCTTCTCTACAACAATTTGACAGAAAGTTGAGTATACCACATTCTTCCCAACAATTATAAAAATCCTACCATGCCTTTTTTTTTTTTTTTTTCATATAATTAGTCATTATTAAAATGAGCAGTATTCTGGAATATCAATGAGTCACCCCAACTTAAATATTGGTTGTTCTGCTCTTTCCATAGCTGTAACCCAAGATGAATTGAAAGATTCTTTAAAAAGAAAATAAGTAAATAAGAACAAAACCATTAGGGTAACAAAGATGATTGGGGGACTGGAGCATCTGTCTTATGAGGAAAGGATGAAAGAGCTGGGACTCTTCAGCCCAGTGAAGAGAAGGCTGAAGGGAGACTTTGATAATGTCTGCAAGTATCTAAATGGTGGGTGCAAGGAAAATGGAGCCAGACACCTCTCGGTAGTTCCCAGTGACAGGACAAGGGGCAATGGGCAAAAGCTGGAACATAGAAAGTTCCATTTAAACATAAGAAAGAACTTCTTTACTATAAGGGTGACAAGGCACTGGCACAGGCTCCCCAAGGAGGTTGTGGAGTCCCCTTCTCTGGAGATGTTCAAAACCCACATGGATGCAGTCTGTGTGATGTTCTCCTACTGATCCCTTATCACTGATGTGATCCTGCTTCAGTGGAAGAGTTGGACTAAATGGTCTCTGGAGATCCCTTCCAACTCTGACAATTCTGTGATTATTGGGTATTTAAAAGCAGAAATATACAAGATATTGCACATTTGGAGTGAGGAAGATGGAGACTGTAAGATGGAGACTGCCCAAATCTCCTTTACCTTTTGTTTAGTGACTGTAAGTAACAGAAAATATTGCATTCTCAAAAAGATGATTTTTTTTTACCATAAAAAGTGGAATTTTCTTTAGGCCATTCCTCTTACAACTATTCTAAACTTCTGCTATCATTCTTCTAAGAGAAGGTATGATGCTACTTGGTAGACTTGGTTCAAGTATGAATATCATAACAAACATCCCTTACACTACATTACAAATTAAAAATACTCCAGAAACTATAGCCACATGATTATTTCAGCTTTTTCTGAAATGTGAGTAGTCAGATGAGAAAAGCTGTTTGATTAGAAATGGTGAATTCCTTCCCTCCTAAGGCCATGTACTGGAGTTAACAGGATCCTGGATAACAGCAAGATCAAATGGTCATATATAAAATTGAAAAAAGAAAGCTGCTATCCATCTGTAATGGCATGAGAACTCTCTGATGGCAGAGGATAACACTTTGAAGACAAGATTTCCATTAAGAATATATGTACATGTTTAAATATGGGTGTATGCAAAGCATAGACCCAACTCCAAGCAACAGGAAACGCTTCACTCTGAGCAAGTAGACTTCATTCAGATCACATTTTCTCTTACATTGTGCAAATCACAATAAAATGAAGCTAATCACAACTTTTGACATGATCTGAAATGGTATCCTGCATTAAACTGTCCAGAAAGTTTGTTGGGTAGCCAGTTTCACTCCCAAAATGAAAAAGTCTGGCACCAAGAAAGATTTACTTTTAGATGGCTGAACTTAAAGATAATTGAGGCAATGAATGGCAGCTTCCAATTATGTTTTTCCTAGCCACCACATGCAAAGAGATGATGCTTCTCTTGTGCTTCACTGACTTTTTCAGACTAGCAGAGATTGCATCCAACTGTGTTTAACAAGACCTAGGTTTCTGTAACAACATACTCTGAATAATATATACATTTCCTGAAGCCTCCCTAACACTAGATACAAATTTAGTTCCTAGCTATATCCAAGCCCCAAAACTACATTTCTCTATATATTTACATATACACATGGGGTGGTTTTTTTTTTTGTGTGTGTATGCATATCCAGGTGTATAGTTGTATAGACAAACACATACACAAGAATCACATTTGTATCTCTAGAGAAAAGGTGAAATATTAAAGTGGAACTAAATTAGTTACTTGGTCTCAGCACTGAAATTTATCTTCATAGTCTTTCCTCAGATTCGTTGCAAAACTGGGATCAAAAATGTATTTCATGTAAATAGCAAATGTCTCTATTGCACTACCAAAGCCCTACCTGGATCTTTTAACTAGACTGAAGTTCAACAATCTGTACCTTCCCCTGTTAAAAACAGAGAGCTAAAAAATGCAGAGTCTTTGTTCTAATCTAAACACGGATTTTGAAGCCATAAGGAAAGTAAATTTGAGGTAGCATTCAAAGGCATCTGCAGTACTTTTGAGCCATGAAAACATCCAGGAATCCTCAAAGAAAAAGCGTATCTGCTTCTTAGTTAGTGTAGAATGAGGCTATCCCTTACTGCCAGTGGCTGAGTAGCCTGGATCTGTCCAACAGTCTGTACAAACTGTAGGACTGTAATGGATTAATATACAAAAAAAGGCACACAGAACAGCTCTTCTGTTTGACTCTGAGATGTCTCTGCAAAATTTCATATGTTGCTCTAATGGGTCTGCAGAAACATCACAAATTAGATTATAATCTCAGAAAGACACACTTTACTGCTGGAACACTTCCATACAGAACACATCAAAAAGCAACAGATTTATGCAGATTTTTGCATATAAGAATAGTTCAGAATACACTATTAACAACTTACCTCCAAAAGGTGTTGGAAACTGAGCCATGGTTCTGTCACTTTTAGCTTGTTAATAGATGCCTGAAGAAAAAAAAAAAAAAATCAAACACAATATCTTCCATGTTCAATGCATTTTCTTTACCACTCTCTAATTAATTAGTAGGAAAAAAAAAACACAATGAAGAATCAGGATCATACAAATACTATCTGTTATAACTAGGAATGGTTACTTACAAGAGAACGAGACATCTTATTTTTTATACCAGCCTATGCATCCAGGAGTGTGTTTTCATACTAACAAGCAGCTACATTTCAGTTCTGTTTCAAGAACATTCACAAAAACAATCTTCATTTATAAATAATCAGTGATGTAATAAAGAACAGAGTTAAGTTAGCCACAACAGACAAGATCTCAGTGGCACCACTCAAGGCTGCATTACTCTACCAAGTGTTAGAGCTCTGCTTCTACTTAAGAACAAAACTGGATCCACTTACAACTGCTGAAAATATACAATATTGTCAGCAAACTGTGTTTCATTCCTAACAGAAAAAAATAATGAAGCATATTGTCTTGCTTAGAGTTCCTTTGTTTTAAAGAAAGCACATAAAAAACCAAGATTCAAGACTGCTTTACCCTGAAACAAGGGTATTTAATAAGCACAGCTAAATTAACAAAGTGCTAAAGGTGACACTGTAAGCAAAAATGCATTAGTTTGTGGGAGATACTCTTAAGTTTGCACTGCTTGCTTTTCAAATAAAAGCAATCTACACAGTCTAGGAATTTAATCTTTAAAGAAAGAGGGAAAAACATTTTTCTTACTTCACACAAAGACTGACATGAAGTGCCTGAGCCAAGAGGACAATAGCTAGCAACAGAGCCACAGAACAATGAAAAAGCAGCCTCTTATCCTACTAGATTCCACTCATGTTTTCCAGGCAACAGGAGAAAAGCAAAAGGCAACAGAGTCAGGAGGAGAATAATTTAGACTGCTTGAATAGCAGCAGAAATTTATCAATATCACTAAGAAAAGGCATTAAGTTGCATCAACAATTTCCTTTTGTCTGAAATTCTTGTTTGCTCCCTTCCCCATCCCCCTTTCACACTTCCCACATACTCTTCTGGCTTCCAACTTGGGAACCTACTATATATACACTCCACAGATGTCCCTGCCGAAAAGCCCACAGCACTTTTGTAAGCCAGTCTCCCCATCAATAGTAATTTAGATAACCATGAAAAAATACTGAATTTTTTTTCTCTTAATTTGGCTGAGCAACCAAGCATGGTACAGAACTCAGAAACTTTCTTCTAAATGCCAGGTAACAACAGCTGATACTAATTTCATGCACAGCAAGAATTGTCTCCAAAGTTTAAAATCATATGCACACTGATATAATAATTTCAGAATAAGCTATCTTAGTAGCTACTTCAAAAGCATTTAAGTGCTAGAAGATCATTACTTTAATCATTGCCTATGTTTTCTTATTGTACTCTGTTGCATGCAACACCTCTCTTATGCCTCTGTATTTTAAAACTGCAAGCAAACCCTAGGAAAAAAGGAAATTAAAAAAAAATAATAGTTCTCCACACATGTAATTTAATTTGTCCAGCAGACCTAGGGAGGTCCTTCTCCCCCTCTATTCTTCCCTGGTGAGACGACACCTGGGAACACTGAATAGAGTTTTGGGCTCCCCAGTTCAAGAGAAACAGAGATCTACTGGAGAGAGTCCAAATGAGAACGATGAGAATGATTAAGGCACTTGGACAACTCTTCTATGAAGCAAGACTGAGAGAATTGGGGCTGTTTAGCCTTGAGAAAAGAAGGCTGAGAGGGGATCTTATTAATGTCTGAGGGGTGTGTGTCAAGAGGATGAGGCCAATCTCTTTCAAGTGGTGCCCAGTAATAGGACAAGGAAAAAGAAAAAGAGCTGAATTACATGCCCTGTGAGGAAAGACCGGAGGAGTCAGGTTTCTTCTCCCTGGCGAAGAGAAGGGTCAAAGAGGACACTACCAGTAGTCCAGTACTCAAAGGGTGGTTACAAACAAAACAGAGGCTCGGTCTTCACAAGGAGAAAACAGGGGGTAAAAGCTGCATGGATAGAGGTTTCACTTCAATATAACAAAGAAATACGGCCCCATCTCTAAAGGGTTTCAGTACAGAGTTGCAGGGTGTTCGATAATCTCATCTAGGCCCTCTCTGCCATGAAAGGCTGGACCAGATGATCTTTCAAGGTCCATTCAGACCTGGGCTGTTCTATGATTCTGCTTTTTGGGTTGAAGATATCTGGGAAGGAGACCAGATATTATTTATCAGAAAAACATCTGGCATAGACATTGTATTTCAAATTTATCATATGTTTGTAAAATATTGTAAAGAAATACAGACACTGACATTTCTATTTGCAACATCGTTATGAAATTGTAACATCGTGGTTTGGCTTCACCAACGAAGATTTCAGAAGGGCTCTCCCCATGCTGATAAGGCCCATGAGGGATAGGCAAGTCTGGTTGCAAAAGGCAGAGCAGAAAGTCCCCTGTGAGGGGACAGCCAAGGCACGGCTCTTTCTGCGCTGTCTTTTCTCCTCCAGATTGATTCTACTGTGTTCTCAAAGGAGGCAGCAGCATCATGGATGGTGTCTTTCCATGTCTCCCCATTGGAGGCCAGAGTGGACACTGCTGGCAGTCAGTATGGCCAAAGCTGAGGGATTGTTTCAGGGAGTCCCTGTATCTCCTCTTTGGGGTCCTCTCTTGAGGCATTTGGTGGCAAGCTCACCACAGAGCACAATCTTAGGGAGGAGGTGATCCTCCATCCTGGAGATGTGCCCTGCCCAGCACAGCTGTGTCCTCAGTATCATGGCCTCAGTACCAGTGACCTCTGCCTGTTCAAGGACAGGAACACTGGTCACACAGTCAGACCCGTGGATGTTTAGGGTTGTACAGAGGGAGCACTGATGGAAGCACTCGAGGATTCGCAGGTGGTGTCAGTAGATGAGCCATGATTCAGACCCATATAAAAGAGTAGACAGTACAATGGCTCTGAAGACACCAATCTTTGTACTTTTCTTCAGGTGTTTATTGCTCCAGACTCTTTTATGAAGTCTTCCAAATGCACTGTATGCCTTTGATAATCTGTTGTCTGTCTCTTTGTTGATCTTGGTGTCCGAGGAAATAATGCATCCCAGAGAGCTGAACTGCTGGACTGACTTAAGCTCTGATTTGCCTACGGTGATGTGGGGATGATGGAAGTCTTCCTGTGGTGCAGGCTGATAGAGAACTTCTGTCTTCAAGTTGTTCTAGATCTGCATTCTTAGTACTCTAATCACTATCAGTTCCACAAAAGCATTAAGTCCTCTGCCTTCCTCATTCCTCCTGACATTCCCAACAAGAAAGAAAACATAGTGGAACAAAACAAATATTATGTAGGACCTAACTGACCAGAAAGCTGTCACAAAACCAGAATGGGTAAACTGAGCTCTGTGTCATTCCCCTCAGGAAATCAGTAAATTCTCTCTTGCTAACTACTCCTAATAGTATTTGTAGAAATTTACATACCTCAGCAATTCTTTGAACTCTAACACATTCGACTGCCATTGGCCAATGAGTTTCAGAAATTATTCAAGCAGGAAGGAGAAACAATAAGGGGAACCACAGCTGCACTGTCAGTCAGTCGTATGTACTGTTTCCTTAGAAAGCCAGCCCAAAACCCTTATATTAGGAAAATGATGCTAGTAATGAATTGTTAAATAGCAGTCCATCAAATAGTTTATTTTCTCCAAGAATGAGAAGATGTAATGGATATTTTATTCCTGCTTTTAAAAGAACAATAAAGAACACTGCACTATTCATCTTCACTTGTCCACAAAAAAGCTTAAACCATCACCACACCAAGACTTGACAAACAGACCCAACACTAAACACTCCCTTCTAACATATACCACTTAGTCTACTAACAACAGAGAGAGATATATGTCTAATCTACACACAATATAAACCAGTAAACACTATGATCTCACAAGTTTGTATTTCTCATCTCTCCAGAAAAGGCATACGCACCATTTTTCTAATTCATATTGTGATGCTCACATCAAGCATACCACGTGTCCCCTCTCCACAAAGGTCTCTGCAGTACCAGAACATGCTTGTGTCCTCAGGTCAGTGAAAGCAGCATAATGAACACATGATGATCCAAGTAGATCAATAATTTGCAAATGCACACAGGACCTATTGCACGTCTGCTCTCTTTTCTGCTCAGTATTATTATATTGTGTTGTTACGTTGGAGGTAGGTTGTCAGCCTTTATTGTCTTCTACTGTGGCAGTCCTACAGAAATAAATACAATCCTCCCATCCACAATCTCCTATGGATTTCAGAGCACAATGACACTTGTTCCATGCCTGAGCATAGGGGAAGATGAAATGTCATACTGGCACACGAACATAAAGTATAGAACAAACATCAGGACCAAGGCATTCAGAAAGGAATAATGTTATATTCTGTATGATTAAAACTTTCGAAATATACACCATTTTTTTTTATATACACAGAGAGTGTTAAAATATAGAGCTAAAACACATCAGTACATTCACAAGGAAAATTTTCTTACACTCAACTCTAAGAGGGAGACGAGGAGATATCCACAGAACTGTCAGCGGTGGAAAGGACCTCCAGAGATCATTTAGTCCAACTCTCCCACTAAAGCAGGATCACTTAAGAGCTCATTACACAGGACTGAATCCATGTGGGCTTTGAATATCTCCAGAGAAGGGGACTCTACAACCTCCCTGGGCAGCCTGTCCCAGTGTATGGTCACCCTCATAGTTAACAAGTTTTTTTCTTTTATTTAAATGGAATTTCCTATGCTCCAGCTTGTGCCCATTGCCCCTCGTCCTGTCACTGGGAACTACTGAGAAGAGTCCAGCTCCATTTTTGTTTCATCCACCCTTTAGATACTTGTAGACATTAACAAAGTCTCCCCTCAGCCTTCTCTCCAGGCTAGAGTCCCAGCTGCCTCAGCCTTTCCTCATAAGAGATTCTCCAGTCCCCCGATCACTTTCATCACCCCCCTCTGACTCTCTTCAGTAGTTCCCTGTCTCTCTGGAACTGGGGAATCCAGAACTGGATGCAGTATTCCAGCTGTGACCTTACCAGGGCAGAGCAGAGGGGGAGAATAACCTGGTGCCTGGGGCTCTTGCTTCCCAAGTACAGGACCCTACATTTGTCTCCTCAGGCGCTATTGCTCTCTCATCCATCTTACAATATTCTAGATGAGCCCAGAATTATTTTATTTCCCATCCCTCAGTCCAAATCATTTACTCTTTTCTCAGAAATAAATATTCTATACCCAAGTAGTACTCTTTTTCATATATGCAAATAATACTCTAATATTCTGCTCACCATTTAAGGAAGGCTTTCTAGACTTAAAAGTTATTAATACAAAGGTTAAACTTAAACTTACACAGAAAATAACTTCATATGTACATAAGCCCAGATCACAGTTAAATTTGTCTTAGCTAAGTTTTTACCTTGAAAAAATAAGGATGAAAACTACACCACCAACACTTATGAACATAAGTGAGAAATATAAAAATTCCTTCCACTGCATAATATATATGGACTTCAACAATGTGGGTCAAAACTTCATTACAGTTTCTATGTAAAGTTGTCTATGCTCTTCTGTTTTCTATGTTTACATAGAAAAATGCAATAAAGCCATTATTAAATTAGGAGCAGTGTAAATTAGGACAGTTCTGCTATTTCACTATTATGTGTATTTATACAGACAAGATTCACACCAAAAAAACAAAGCCCAAAACATAATGCTTTCCTTAAAATGCAGCACAGCATTTCTATTCCTAAACAAACATTCACATGATAATTTGCGCAGGCAGTTCAAGAAGTAATTCCTGAGGCAAGTTATCAGTCACCTTCCTCCCCTGACAGGAAAAAAAAAAAAAGAAACAAAACGAACCAGAAAAAAATCCCCATCCTTCTCAAGCATTCCAAATCATGCCAAAATTCCCCAAAGCAGGATGACGCGTGAGAATATCACAGACTACCAGCATGTCTGGCTCTCCCATGTTACAAGAGAAAGTCTTTAGACTAATATTAATAACAAGACTTGGATAGTTTCAGCAGAGCCTGGCAATTTTAGATGGACACTGGAAAACTAAAACATTTTGAGACACTCATGCAAGTTTGATTCTTGCTCTTTGGAAATCTGACCACTAATGACCAGTTTCAGTCAAACTTTTCAGAACTTTCGCTCCTTACAGGAATGATTCCTAACTGCAAAAGCCCTCATAAGCGTTATCTTCCGGTGTTTCTTATATGTTTCCCTAAGCACTCAAATGACATTAACAAAATTAGTCACTCTTGCAAATGCTTTTCAGCTCCTTCATCAGCAATGATTAAACAGCTGGGGTCACTTCTGCATTCATAGTATCTATTTGCTGATATAGGGAAAGGATAACCTGACAATAAGGGAAGAAAATCTCTTTAAACCCACCAAGCAGGTAATAGGTGTAGTAGCAAGCACTCTTTTCTCCACTCTAAGTCAGAGAACAGCTCAAGAGTCTAATAAAGAACTCCTTACAATCTAAAAACAGGAAAATTGAGATGTTTATCAGTAAGTGTGGTGGAAGCCCCAGACTAACAACACAAATGGTGTTTCTGTGTACAACAAATCTGCAGACAGTTAAGGAGATTGTTTATTTTTTTGCCACAGTGTTTTCACTTTATCTTGCTCAGTCATATAAGCTTAAAGTGTTGTGTAGGACAGTCCTTCTCAAGTACTTCCACAGGAACTACCATGTTTTTATCTGTTCACAACAAAGTACTGCATAAGGGGTCCAAAATACATCTTATTACTTCAAGTCCTTAGGATCAAAGCTCAAGAGGAGAGGGCTGAAAAACATTCTTGGTCAAATCATGCCTATACCACTCCAAGTTCTTAAATAAGTTCTAAGATTCAATCAACAGACTTTGTTGCTATCCAGATTAACTGCTGGCTTGTGTTTTTCCACAACTGTGTCTTTCATTAAAATAGTATGGAGTTTCCCAGGCTGCATTAACTAATATACATCTGGGTAAAGCTGTTTCTCATTTGACAACTCATTCTCAACTGATAAAGTATTCATTTAATTTGAGCAAGTGGTCCTGCTCAGAACTTGTCTTTAACAAACATACAAAATTATTTCTTCAGAGAGAGTAGAGATTAATTCCTTGAAAATTCAGTTAACTGGTTATTGGCATTAATGTCATCCCTTCTGAAGCAAATGAGAATGACAATCTCCATTTCAGAGCTGGGGAAACTAAGGCAGAAAAGTATTCTAATTCATAGTGAAAGTTAATCGAGTAAGTTGGAACAGACACCTAATTTAGCCTAATCACTAGCCACAAGAACATGTTTTGTGTGTAAGTATTACAAGCAGAGAAGAAAATAAAGTATAAGGTTGGAAACGAGACATTAAATACCTGGGGATCTACCTCTTTCGTCACATTCTGCATCTCCATCCACATAAGAAAAGTTGCTGATGACTTGGTATTGCCAGAGCTAACTCAAACAACTCCCAAGTACTACAGTAAAAATGTTGCAGGATAGTACAGGCTGTTTAACCAAAGCGAAAGTCTTTCACTCCAGGAGTTCCCAGATCAATCAAATGTAATTAACATCAGGAGGAAAGCAAGCAAAGGTTGCAGTGATAAGATCATTTTATTGTGTAGTCTAGCTAGCATAATTTGAATGGCTGTTTCAATTCTTGTATATACATGGGCTGTTTTTAATCTTGACAGCATTTCACACAATAATTCCAGAACCAAGTGACCTATGCCTGAATTACAGTATCTTTTTAAGGACATGAATGAATGGCTTTCATTTTAAAAGATTTAAACTTATGGAAAACCCACTGTATCACTCAACTGTTTTCAAAATCCTTACAAAGAGACAAAATAAGTATCTTGTTTTTTTTTCACTTTAGTATTTGTTGACTTCCTTCTGAACCACCACACCTTGTAAAGTATGAATTCTTTTATTTTAAGAAGTAACTATTAAAAGTTTCTTAGCATTCACAACTTGAATTTTTTTCCTTTTAGTTGTCTTTACTTACAGAGGTGTAGTAACAGGCTGCTTTCTTTTTTCTGTGTATGTTTTGGTTTGTTGCTTTGGGGTTTTTTTTTTTCAAAGCTTCACCAACACAATTGCACTTGACAAGTCCTCCCCCTTCCAAAGAACTTCTGTTACATTAAAAATCTGAAACAAGAATTAGACCCAGGAATACATGCTGTACCTACAAGATTAACACCAGCATTAACATCAAGAACGATTCAGTCAGGAGAACAAAGAAATGCAAGATACCACTGCTAGATAGGAAAATACTGTGCTCTCTCAGACCCACAAAGTCTGTTTTGTATCACAGACATGAACTTGAGCAGTGATCTCAACTGCCAGTAAGTAATGGTTTACAGTTATACTGAATGCTAATAGAATCAGAGAAAGCAGAGTGGTCCTGCTATTTACATTACATAAAATGAAGACAGTCATGCTTTATTTCAGAACTGTTAATCTGGCTGTCTCCATGGCTTAGGGATCACTAAGCACTGGCACTTAGAAGATATACTCAGAACAAAAGAGGAAAGTGGCCAAAGCCTGAATTCCAGCCTTAGACAAAGGAAAGCACAGCCTGAATGCTCTGTAATACTTGTATAGTAGTGTATTATTCAAAGAGGAGGCTGATAGTCACACCTTTCATTTAGCCACTCCTAACTCTAGACTTTCAGAGAGTAGAGCACAGTTGTTTTGAAAGCCCAGCATAGCACTGGATCACTTCTACTTCACTAAGCATTTTTCCATTATCACTTTTCTCATTTATTGCCTCAGCAAGAAGTAGCCCAGCTACAGAATATTATGGTTATGGGGTGGGTTTGGTTTTTTGCAGATTAACTGTTAACTTATTCCTACATCAACTACCACAGCAGAACTCCTTCCACTCCCCCTCAGCAGAGGTGGGATGAAGTTGGTGACATAAGATGCAGATGATTGTTCTGTGAACTCCTCCAGTGTAGATCAGCTTTTCCTCCATCTCAGAAGAGAATCTGATCTTCTGAATCTGATCTTCTTCTGAGAGGAAATGGGATGGGTGACTTTTCTATATTTCACCAAAATAACAGACCCTTAAAACAATGAAAGTGAATGGCAAAGACTCACTGTTTTTATTTTCAAACAAGAAAATAACCCCCAAACACAAAAGTCTCAAGATTAAATGATGAGGATTCTCATATTCTGCTAAGAACATACTCCTAACCTATAAAGCTACTGATGCAGCACATACCAGGAAATTCTCTGCTCTGTGGCACTAACACAGAGGTGGAATCCTAATCCTACTGCTGTAAGGCAATTGTCTATATTAATGTACAATGCAGTGATCTAAATGCTTCATTCACTCCAGTTATCTGGCTCTTTCGTTTTTCTCACAAGCAAAGCACATAATTTATATGCAATAAAAAGTACATAGCTGTAAACATTACATATATACAACATAAGCTTCACGTACATGGGTATGTACACAGAGTGCCACATCACTTAGCATAAAACAGCAAGGCTAAATTATTTTTGCTACAAGGATGAGTTTAAACAGTTACATAGAGTGCAGGTGCTGGCAGCAATGGGCTGCAAGGGTCACCTCTCTGAATTCCATCAGACTGACCAAAGGGCACAGCTGAGCCCCTCAGCCAAAATGCCAGAGCCTCAGGGAAAGTCTGTGTAAGGAAGGACAGAGCACTGCCTGGCAGCAAGGGGAAAAGTATGAGGCAGCCTTGCCAGCCCCCAGGTGAGCAGAGGAGGAGGTGCTCCAGGTGCCCTAGCAAGGGCCTCCCACAGCCCCTGGAGTTGGGGCTGGACTTGATGATCTCTGAGGTCCCTTCCAACCCAGCCAATTCTATGATTTCATGATTCTATGAGAAGATGCTGCAGCAGGCACTGCCCTGCAGCTCAGGGAGAGGCGAGAGCGAAGCAGACACACGCTGCCGGTGCATGGAGGCTGCAGCAGGCTGGTTCTGAAGGACTGCAGCCTCTGAGGAGCCCAAAAGCATAGAATCATAGAATCACAGAACCATAGAATTGGCTGGGTTGGAAGGGACCTCAGAGATCACCAAGTCCAACCCTTGACCGCTACCGCTGTGGTTACCAGCCCATGGCACTGAGTGCCACATCCAGTCTCTTTTTAAATATCTCCAGGGACGGAGAATCCACTACTTCCCTGGGCAGCCCATTCCAATGTCTGATCACCCTCTCCATAAAGCAATTATGCATGCAGAGGAAGAAGCAGTAAAGAGGAGCTGTTATGGACTGACCACCCCCCTGTGCTGCCCGGGCTGTGGGAGAAGTAGGAGGGCTGGGAATGAAGGAGTGACATTGAGCCTGGGATAAAGGAGGAAGAAAGGCAATGTTTTGATTTGTCTTTGTTTCTTACTATCCAAACCTATCTTAACTAGTGATGAATTAATTTTTCTCAAGTGAAGTCTGGCTTGTCCATAATGGTAATTGTTATGTAACCTCCCAATCTTTATCCCAGCCCACAAGCTTTTCCGCCCTATCTTCTCCCTCTTTTCCCTCTGTTGAGGAGGGGAGTAAGCAGCTGGGTGCATTTGTGGCAGCCAGCCAAGGTCAACCCACACTGACATACTAACTTATTTGAAAAAAACAGTATTCCATTTGTAGATGATCCACACCCTTTATCATAGAATCATAGAATTAGCTGGGTTGGAAGGGACCTCAGAGATCATCAAGTCCAACCCTTGACCCACCGGAGCAGTTGCTAGACCATGGCACTGAGTGCCACATCCAGTCTCTTTTTAAATGTCTCCAGGGACAGAGAATCTACCACCTCACCGGGCAGACCATTCCATTGCCTGATCAGCCTCTCCGTGAAGAAATTCTTTCTAATATCTAACCTAAATCTCCCCTGACACAACTTAAGACTGTGTCCCCTTGTCTTGTTGAAAGTCGTCTGGGAAAAGAGTCCAACTCCCACCTCGCTACAGCCTCCTTTCAGGGAGTTGTAGAGAGCAATGAGGTCTCCCCTGAGCCTCCTCTTCTCCAGGCTGAACACCCCCAGCTCTCTCAGTCTCTCTTCATAGGGCCTGTGCTCGAGTCCCTTCACCAGCCTGGTTGCCCTCCTTTGGACCTGCTCCAGGACCTCGACATCCTTCTTAAACTGAGGGGCCCAGAACTGGACACAGGACTCGAGGTGTGGCCTAACTAGCGCTGAGTACAGGGGCACGATCACCTCCCTGGACCTGCTGGCCACGCTGTTCCTGATCCAGGCCAGGATGCACTTGCTGAGGGTGCATTCAATTCCCCTGTCCATGTCACTGACAAAGATGTTAAACAGCACTGGTCTGAGCACTGACCCTTGAGGGACACCCCTCCTCACACATCTCCATTTGGACACTGAGCCATTGATCACAACTCTTTAGGTGCAACCATCCAGCCAGTTCCTTATCCAGTGAGTGGTCCATACAGCAAATCCATATCATTCCAGTTCAGAGATCAAAATGTCACGTGAGGCAGTGTCAAATGCTTTGCTCAGGTTTGTAGTATACCATTTAACACAAATATGCTTACCCGCAGATAATGAAAAGACAAAACAGCACTTTACATAGCAGCTTTATTGGGAAGAAATACAAACATTGGCTGAACAGGATACTGAAACTTCCTGTGCTATTTTTCACATAGTGATAAGGACAGACCCTTAGGCATTTGCAAAATTAAGGTATTTCCTTACACTAGAAAGGTTGCTTATCAGACAGCATATAAAGAGAATAGATTCTCCTACAAGAAAGCAGAAGTTGCATGAAGCTTAAACACAAGGAATTAAACAAGTTAAACCTCAATTGCTAAAGTCTCCTATCTAAAATATGCTTAAGAGCACACTTATGAACTGAAGTAAGAGGACTTGACTGCATAAAACAGGGTATACCCCAAAGTAAGGTTTTCCTGTTTCCTTTATCCAACAGGATATCAATTCCCTTCAAAATGCCCACAAGCAATTTTCACAAAAGAGCAAAACCAATTCAGGTGTGTTCACAAGGCTAGGATACTGATATATGCAATGGGACAAGTGAAGACAAGTTTTGCAAGATGAAATACTAAATGGGAGAAACCTGTATACAGTGCTTTAAAAGCATATTCCAAATTACAAATTCTATATTGAACAGAATTATTCATTGACTGCAAGTGCAGCTGAATGGCACAAAAAAAATTGTTTAAGAGCAAGTTTCTTTTCCAGACAACAACTGTGGTCTCTACCAATTCCACAGAAATCAGTCTGCTGATTTCTCAACAATACGAGAAGTTTCAAACCTTGGTTGGCATTTGAGACTCTTCAAATGTTAAGATACAAGGACAGGAATATTCCTGTTGAATATATTACCAGTCATAATTATAAAAATAAACACACAAAAAAGGAAGGTTTTCCATATATTTCACTGGAGTTGAGGTGTGAGTATTAATACATCCCAAACTCCTTCAAAACATACAGTGAGGTTAACATTTTTCTCACTAAAGAAAGAGACAGGTGGTAGAAGCAAGAGTTGATTGGAAGAACAGAAACATTTCAGCTTCAGTTCTAACAAAATGGATGTTGCAAACATTATTCCACAGCAGCACTTTCTAACTGCCAAGCAGCTGAGGGAGCAACAGCATCACTCAAATACAGTGTCACCACGTTCTGAGCTACAAACCCTCGGCATTTCTGCCAGGGGTTGAGAATAATTTCAAGACTAAGCAAGAACAAACCAGAACATGCACACAAACAAACCAACCCCAAGGAAAAAACTAAATACAGAAGGCAGGACATTTTTTTTTTTCAAAAAACACATGTACCAGGCAGTTAGAAGAGAGGTGCTCATTCTCAGTATATAAATATTTACAGCTGATATATTTTCTTCTGAGAAGAATGAAGGTTACAGGGGCAGGGCACAGGCACTTTGCATGCTGCATCTGGAAAGCAGGCTACTTTGTTATTGTCCCCCTATACATTACCAAAGACACCTGTATGGTTAATAATACTTAGGAGAGTAATTTCCCCATACAGAAATGCTTTAATACCTTTTTCCAGGATAAAAATTCCTTCCTTAAAGAAGATAAGAACATTAACATTATTGTTAGTACTAATGGTTTATTTACTTTAAGTTGCAAATCAGCAGCATGAGGAAGTTTATTTACTGTAGCCTACAGAATTATTCCCTGGAGGGACTTCAAAAGTCATCTGTGTTTCAGTACCTAATAATCAGGAAAATTTGTTACAAGCCACATTATGGTTGTGGGGCTGTCTTAGACTAATAATAAAAAGTGTCACAGAATTGTAATACAATGGTCTGATTTCCCAACACAGTAGATAAAAAAAACTTCATGTTTGATTCAAGCAGAAAGTGAAGACAGCTATGAACACACGACTACAGTACTCCTTTAAAACCCTCACATTTGCAAGTTTTTAACATGCCAACTACTCATCAGTGCACAACTACACACACAGGTACAGTAATGCTGGTATGTAACAATATGATCCTTATTCCCTGAAGTTCTGTGGTGACAGCAAGTTGATTACTATGAAGAGACACCCTGAACTCTACATCAAGAGCCTTGTTTCCTTAGCAAAGGCAGGGACAGAAAAAAAAGTGATGAGATGACACATTTATATGGGGAATAGTAAAGGAAGGGACGACAAATAATGAAAAAACAAGCCTGATAAAAGTGCAGGAAGGGCATGATGCCACAGTGTACTTCACAGTTCAACCACTTCATAGTTCACTTACCCCATTCCTCCATCAAACTCGCAAAGCTCTTGAAGAATTAATGGTAAAACCTCACAAAGATTAAGCTTTCCAAGTTTCATGCTTCTGCAGAGATCAAATATGCTCAGATTATGCTACACTTATCACCCAGTGATGACACAAAATTATGCTCTGAAGACAGAATTTTCATATAGGATTAGCAAACTTCTTTTTTGAAGTAGTCAATAGGATGGTAAGGCTTCTTTCTTTTTCATTTTCCCTCACAATATGAGTCCTGAACAAGGTTCTTTTAGGACACAGGTACTGAAGAAGTGGGAGACTACAGCCACCTCATCAAATGTATGAACTTTAAATTTCTACAGGAGGCATCAGTGCTACATCTCAGACAATTTTCTCTTGGCATGCTTTGTTGCCATGAGCTTACTTTGGTTCACCGAAAGTTAATGTCTGTCAAGATAATGCCACAACTTGCAGGGAATCAGACAGAGATGACAGCTCTAGTATAAATTCAAACCCTTACCAAGTGAAATCCTGGGACCAAGTCAAGAAATTCACATTATCTTCCTTAAAATGAAAGTTCCGTGCATAAAAATCTAATTCTATAAAAAGAAGAAACAATCAAACTACCAAAAGGAATACGTAGTGTTCAAGTTACATCATTAAAAAGGCTATGAAGCTGTCCACTTTTTCTCCATTTTTAATCTTGCCATCAACAACAACATAGGAGAAATTACAGAATGTTATTTCCCATGCTTTGCTAACAATTACAGCTCAAATTCCTAAAAAGCTGGTTAAACTTGAGCATCTTCAGCATATTTTTCTCTCTTAGGTCTTCAACATTCATAGGATGAGAGACATATGCTGATGGCAATCAATATACTGATATGCCTCCCAAACCAGAAAAAAATATCTAGTCCTTAAGCTTAACCTCAAGACAGCTGCTTCCCTTCTATGCTGATTTCAAGTTCAGCATTAAGCACACAGCCAAGGATCACAAGGAGTCTGCAATAAACAGCTCACATAAAATATATGTGTACCCATATGTTCTAAGACAGAAAAAACATTTGCATGTAACTGAAGGGATGCTATATATATGCTACTATAAGGGAGATATTTTAGTGAATTTATTTCTCCTGATGCAAAGGACATTTCTTACTAGAAACAGTTTTAATATTTCTCAAATTTTAAAAAAAAGTTATTCAATTAACTCTTCTACCTTTTCTAAGATAGTCTGTTGTACTCCAGTTGAACACTTTTTATCTCATCTTAAGAATCTCATATGTAAAGGCCCATTTTATTTTTCCTAGTTGTTTAGGTGAATTTGATTAAGTAGAGCTCAAAGTCACTCAATTTCAAGCCCAGAAAGCCCAGTAACCATGGCAGACATATGTCATACCTACATCAGTTATTTCTTCTCACAAATCGAGAACTGTCCCCTAATAGGATTTCTTCTTAAAACAATAAAAAACACTAACAAAAAACCCCAAAACATTTTAAGCAATTTTATTTTCTCACGATTCTCTACTTTTTGATCATGCAAACAGGCACTTAGTATTAATATAGCAATAAAATAATATTACTAGGTACCAAAAATTTATTTGAAGAACACTATCACTTCACTAACAGGATCACACCTGTAGGTCATGAATCAGGTTTACGTGTGTATATATATATATTTTTACACATGGGGAAAGAAATGTCAGAGAACTGTAGTTTAAGGCTACAAACAACATTTATTTTCCATTACAAATATGTTACCACATCTTCACGTGAGGATGATAGATATGAAAAGTTTGCACAATTTATAGCTCAGACTTGAAGTAGTGGATTACAACCTGGCAGATAAAATGATTACAGTCCCCATTCATTCAATCTACTCCAGAAGCTTTAAGGTACTTTCACTCTTGAATCAGGATTATTTATTTCTCAGTCTGGCTTGTTAAAAATAGGGCCAATTTGCCTTGAAAATTGAGTCTTATGACTCCAAAATAAGACAGCTCGAGGGCCATTTTCTGCAGCACAGATATCATCAGAAGAGGCTTGGAGACAGCTGTGAAGGAAGCTCGAAATAGCAGAGGCTAGCAAAATTGGCAGTACATTCAGCAGTAATTCTTCAACTCACACTGACTGGCTTCAGTAAAGCACAGCATACTCTAAGAGTTGGCAACTGACAAGGTTTTTAAAATAAACTTTCAATTCTAAAAATAAATTTCTGGTTATTTACCTTCTGAGTTAAGACCTGAAAACAAAAACTGGCATTACAATGAAACATCTAGTCCCTCACCATTCATCACAGCTAAGAAGTTACCCTCTAAACGGCAAGCAAGATTTTCTTGTAGCCACTTATCTGCAGGATGAGCACAGACAAAAGATGCTTTACACTAAAAAAGTAAGTTATCAATATTTCAGCTATTCAAAAACATCACATACTGAAGCACTTATAATCAAACTTTTGTCAGACAAAAAAATTCTTTCTGAAAAAGTCAACAGCCAAGCTTTCACCTCTCCTTAAAAACACACGTGACATTTATTGGTGCTTGAAAGGAAAGGAAAAAACAAAATGAACTTACTGGGAACAAGAGTTGGCTACTTGCTGGGCAAAGAATCTGAACTTTTGCCTCAAAATTAACCTGTCCTCTTTTGGGGAAAGAAAAAGGTAGTAATACTCAACCAAAATCTGACACCAGAATAATGAATACACACCAGATCAAGAACAACTGGAGGTTCTAATAAATATGCTGTGTGTTGCATACAGCATTTTCTATGAGATATATTTAGTTCTAAAGTTGTAAACAACCATAGCAGGTCCCATGAATTAGTAAATTCTAATAAGTATGGTACAAAGCAAGAGTAAGATTGTTGATTTCCTCTAAAAATTTAGTTGTGATAACTAATTCTCCTAAAGCTACAATACCATTTTCTATTACTTTTAAAGTTTACAAAGTATCACTGGCATAAATCTCATACATAAGTCAAACCAACTTTACTTTCACACATAAATGAGCAACAAAGTACTCAGAGAGATAAAAATACATGAACATGCCTCAGTTCTCATCTGTTCAAGTATTGCTGCTAGAGGTTTCAGAAGCCAAGTCCTCAAAGTACTCCTTGAATTGTACAGCTGTTTTAGTGCAACTTCTAAGCAGGAAATCCCAAATTATGCAAGAAAAAAATTCCAGTAAAAAAATGCCAGTTCATATGCGAACAGCAAGTAATCCTCAACAAAGCCCCCAGCAAGCATTGCCAAGACAAGCACCAACATTCTAGACTGAACAGGCCATTTATTCACACACTTCTTTCCTTTTTATTTTTAATTCTCCAACAAAGTCCATGACAACTGTTTTGAGCTAGAGTTCTACTGTATGACAATAGTTTATGCTCTTACTTTAAGACCTGTTGAAAAATCTCACTAATTATTTTGACTACCAGTTCTTAAATGCTAAGTACATGATGACAATTGAGAGAAATACACAACTGTCTCAGATTTACATTTGTTGATGGCTCATTAATTCACTGCTTGTACAGCTGAGTCTTTAAATGCTTGAGGAATGGGAAGAAAGTAAAAAAAAACAGCACCTCCAGTTCCTTCGAGATACTAACCGTGCTGGTTTTAGTTGAGGTAGAGCATTTTCCTCACAGTAGTTAGTATGTTCTGGATTTGTGCTGGAAACAGTGCCAGTATCACAGGTATGTTTTCATTACTGCTTAGAGATTCAAGGTTTTTTCTGCTCCTCACACTGCCCTGCCAGTGAGTATTCCATACCATATGATGACATGCTCAGCAATAAACTAGGGAGAAGGTTGGCCAGGGGACCACTGCTGGACATCAGTAGGTTGGTGGTGAGTAATTTTTTTCGTTTCCATCACTTGTCTTTGTTTGGATTTATTTCTCTCCCTTTATCTTCTTTTTAATTATAAATTATTATTATTATTTCCATTATTAAACTGTTGTTATATCAATCCATGAGTTTTCCCACTTTTATTTACCCTCCCAATTGCCTTTGCCCATCCTGCTGGGGGTGGCAGGAAGGGATTGAGCAGCTGTGTGGGGGCAAACCCAACAGTGCAGACAGCCTGGAGCACAGAAACCACGGTGGCTCCAAGTGGTTTTGAACAGTTGAGAGAGAGACCTAATTTTGCTGTTGGCTTTGGTGCAAAGTTAAGTGTTAGAGACCTACAGCTGAAATGTCTTCCAAACTCATTTTTAAAGTGTTCATCTCTAGACTGGCATACCAACTGAACCGATACACAAAAATGGAAGAAAAAAAATGAGCTATAGAATTAAACGCTACAGCCAGGCCAAGAATATGAGTAACCAGATACTCAGTGCCAGAGGTCACAGCATCCACCAGCAGTAC
Source organism: Phaethornis superciliosus (assembly GCA_023637945.1). Classification (NCBI taxonomy): domain Eukaryota; kingdom Metazoa; phylum Chordata; class Aves; order Apodiformes; family Trochilidae; genus Phaethornis; species Phaethornis superciliosus. The sequence continues at coordinate 105,883,328 of JAJQWJ010000001.1, read as the reverse complement.
TGCTCATGCAAGCCATTGAAAAACAGTAATAAAGAAGTCCTACAAAGAGGCACTAAGCCAGCATCTCCCCAAGAGAGCAGGAACTTTACACATTTTTTAAGTTACCTTGCCAATAACCTCCCCACTGTATCCAACCCACTAAACATTAAAATCTGGAAGACATATAATGATTCTATAGCAACCAGCTGCTGAGATTTTTCAAACAGAATGAACTGAATACAACTGCCAAATACTTTCCCAACAAATTTACCCAGTTCCTAGTGGGAAAAGTATGTTCACTGCTGCAATTCAAGATACAGTGTAAATCTGAGGTCACTACAAAACCAAGGCAATTTAAAACAGATCAAATAAGAGTGAATAGGTAAATAGACAGACACACAAACGAATTGCAGGTATGCAGGCTGCAAGGACAAACACATCACTCATCCCTCTCCTCTGGAGTAGCACTTTCATGAGACTTTTTTCCAAGCTGGTTACTCCCATCAACACACCACCAAGAGGGAAACTTCAGTACTAATACTTCCATGTCCCCTGTAAGAGCCTATCAGGGTATCTTGTGGAGAGGTAAACCAAACAGCCATACATTTGTATGCCAGCTCCACAGTGGTAACTGTGTTCTGGAAACTCTCAAAAGCAAAAAGCTATTTTATTGTCTCTCTGTTCAAATTCAACCACTCTTGCTGCAAGTTTCCTGATGTGTGTACCTGTAAAAAGGTTCAACTTCCCTACTTTCTGCCTACAAGCACACCAGTTAAGGCATTTTTGTCAGCAAAACAAGAATCAGAGACTATGGCAACTGAAGAGCAGTTTCCCTTAACTTACATGAGACAAAGGCAGAGTCCAGGTGACTTGAAAACATAACTAAGCAAAGTCAGCCCAATATTGTCCAAAATGTGTATCCTCAGGAGACATGTTTTACAAGTCTACAAATCAAAAGAAAGCTGGAAGCCATCTAAATAGGTAACCTTGTCTGTTTCTTTTTATTGCAATAAGGCTTTGTTTCTATTTAAATCTTCACAGAATAAAGCCTTCAATCTTTAATAAGACCAAGCCAAGCTACTATGAGATGTAATTATTGACAGACTATGGTAATCCAGCTTCATAATATAGGACAGGGGTAACAACTGAACTCAGCAGACAGATGTTTAAAATACTTTAGTTGAGACAGGAGATCTCATGCTTCCTCTTCAGGTTACATTGTCAGCCGAGTGTTTTTCCATCTCCCCCAGCTGTAGAGCATGGCTCACTAAGCTACTCCAATAAAAAAACCTGTGAACCGTCAGAAAACTCAAGGGCTTCCTCTTGTACATGTTCTGGTACAGAACTAGAAACTGCTGTGCCACTTGGAAAAAACAGTAATCAGAGCAAAGTTTGGAAACCTGCATAATGGTGCATCCACACTACTAGTAGCCTTCTACCCCTTTCTTGCCCCTCATATTTACTGTCTCTTTAAACTTCTCTACCTACCAAGTATCTCAGCTGGAGACTTCTCTCTGAAGGATTCAATTAATTTTTTTTCTTTTTTTATTATTACTGAATTTATTTCTCCTGTCTTCACGCTTTTTTAAAGTTGAAAATTATAATAAAGCACAAAAAACCTCCACAGAAGAGGAAATGAAATTTCATATGAGTTTCAATATGCAAGCTTCCTAGGTTTAATTTCAGTGCACGAGGTTTAGCTGAATCAGCATTCTTGATTCATAACACTTCAAGGGTTTTGTGGATTTGTTTTGTTTCAAATAAGAGGACTACATTTCTATCACTGTTATGAACTTCCCAAGCAGAATGACCAAGTTTGATTTTTAATATAATCTTTTAAGAGATTCAACATAATTATATTCCCTATATTCAGGAAAAATTTTAATGTATTTGTTGCCCTGCCAACTAGCCTTTACCTTACTTTTCCTAACAAGCTGCAGGTGGCTTCATTGAGGACTGGATCAAGGTAATCCAGGAAAAGCAGGTACTTTTTGCCATAATAAATTCCAGAAAATCTAGGAATTAAGCAACTCCAATAGGGAATCCTGTTTTCCTTGGAGTGACAGTGCACCTTTTCCTGCTCCAAGCACATGGAGCAGGAAAATAATGCAACGTTATTTCTGAAGCTTCATGAGATTCCTAGTTATGGCAACTTTATTCTCTGTCAAAACCAAATGAAGAACAATCACTCTTACTTATTCAGAAGTTCTTAAAACTCCATAAAAAACCCAAACCAAACCAAAAAAGCAAATTAAAAAGAACCACATAATAGGCAGAAGGTTTATTATTCAGCTATCAAAGGAGCTTAGCAAGTATCCAGAAACAACAACCACTGAAGCAACTACAGTCTTTCAGTCTGCTGAAATTTCAGCTAAGATGTCATCCCTGGAACACGGTCAGTTCCTCAAGCCAGCAAGTGGGAAGAGCCAAAAATGTTGAAAGGTCAAAGCTCCATTTCTCTTACTCTTGCCTCTGAGCAAATGGTGAGATCGGGAAGAAAAAAAGAAAAACAACTCTACGTATTTCTAATTTTTCATCCTACAGGTCTCTCCGTCCCTCAAGAAAAACTCTGAAGCCTGTATCAAGACACAAGCAGAAGAGTGAAACCAGCCCAGGCCCTACCAGTTTGTCACCTGTCTGAGAAATTCTGAAATCTAATACTGAAGCCCAAAGTTTTCTGCTGGAGTTTGACACACACAAAAAAGCAAGAGCATAAATAAATGGTGGTGCATAAATACTCGGAGATACCATAACACACCAAATTTAGTCTTTGCTGTACAAAGAATCTATTCAAATTAAAGGTTAGACACTGTAAAATCAAATTATGTTTACATCTAAAAGGCTTGCCTTTAATATTTTTGGTTTATTTGGTCTTGCTTCTTTTAAAGAAAGGTTTTATCAAATATTTGCAAACTTTTCCATTTTTCCCTCACAACACCAGTTGCTCTAACTGGGGAAACAATCATGAACTGATGTTAAAATGGCTTGTCTCAGTAACACACGCAGAAATACTGACCTGCTTTCAATAATCAAATATTCCTTTACTTCTTTCTTATTCACACAGCATGCCAAACACTACAACTTGGTTCTGGACAGTAGGCTTCCAATGCAAATTTAGCTTTTAAACTCCATTCAGCCACCCACACCAATGCTATCACTAACTAGTCTGAGGCTTTCACCAGGATATTCCCTATCACATCATTTGAAATGCCTCAGGTAAAATCACAAGTTTAAAATAAAACTTTGCCAGATTTCCTAAAATTGAGGAAGAATGGGAACAAGCACCAAAGTATTCAGAAGTTTGAAGTCTTTATGTAAGAAGTTTGTAGAACACATCAGGCAAGTTCATGCAGGGTTTGTTGGGGTTTTTTTTTATTTATTTATTTTGAAGACAGCTTTACTTAGGGAGAGTTCTGATTTATTATGTAAGTACTCATGTATTTGTTTGTAGGTTCTAAAATAATAGCACCTTAAACACTTTGGGTTAAATTCACTCAACTAGTTAATAGAAGAAAGCTAATGTTCTAAAAGTCATACAGTAGCATGTGTCAGTAGTTCAGAGAAACATTGAATACTTGATTCAAAAGGATGCATCTTTTTCACTCCTCCCCCCCCAGAAAAACACACACAGCAAAACTGTTTTGCTTGCATACTCTACAGACAGGGCAAGTTTTAAGCAAACCCTTCAGATTTAGATGTCGAGTTTAAATAAGGAGCACCAAATGTACATTTGCAACACCTTTAAGGAATAAATCCACTGCTGCCTTTGATGTTAGTTAGCACTGAATCTGAAATATTTCATATTTCTGTTTCACAGGAGCAAATTCCACTTATTGTGCTGAGCTATGTGACTTACAGTTCCTCCATAACTTCTGATTGTGCAAAAAAGCATGACTGATCAATCAAAAAGCATGAAACTATTACTATGAAAATGCTGCACAAACCTCAACTCCCCTGAGACTATTCTGATAAGAACTGTGGTAAAGAAGCACGTTCTGAGGATGGATAACACCCCTAGCAGCTTCCTACCAGCAAGCCTGGTTCAAAGACCATAAAAGCATCACAGCAGGAGGAACACACTACTAGAGCAGGAGGACACAACTATTTTAGTTTCACGGCACCTACAAAATCTCTTCAGAAGTCCAATATCAGCCTCTCTGTACTACTAATGCCATCTGGAGAGCTCTTTGCAAGCAGGAATTTTCAACACTAAGATAGGCTTATTGATAGCAACTAAGCCACTGACTCCTGATCACAGCCAGCAAGAGCTTATGTAACACCCACGTTACAACCAGTCAAGTGCTACCCCACACAAAAACCAAAATGCCTTGGCTGCTGCCTTCTGCCCATCATCACAGAGCCTGGCAACATGTCCTTGAAGCAATACCATTTTTCAGCAGACAAGACCTACAAGACAAACTTAATTTCCATCACATTTCTTAAAATTAACATGTTATATTCAATAGTAGGTTTCTATTTGTTCTTTCATGACAATATTATATTGCTTACCATGGCTTTGAGTATGTATATAACAGCATAATATGCAGAAGTTTCTAAGATGGATAGTGGATGTTTTCAAACTCTGCCATTTAAACAGCTCCAAAACCCAGGCATGAGTATTGATGATCTTGCCATGTGAAAACATACTTTAACTTTTACATTTCAATTTTTTTCCTCCAAATTCAAGTTTTACAAACTAGAATTTAAAGAGAGACAACAATAAGAAATAGCTGGAAAAAATGGGAGAAAGGCCTTGTTACCCACAACAGCTTAATTCCACACTACTTTATTCTAACACAACATACTTCTTTTTTCTCTAGTATACTATTTTGCAATTTGAATACACACTGTAGAACAGAGGTATTAAAATGGAATGCTGCTTTGTGAGAAAATTTTAGAAGTATTTCAGGCAACTCTACAAACTTTTTCCAGTAGTTTACATAATCTTTCATTTTCTTAGAAACATCAACAGAACAAAATCAACAAACATAAAACCACCAAGCTTAAGTGGGAAACACCTGCCAGCCTACAGATAATGCTGAAATACAAAGGAGCATTCAAGTGAAGAAATACAGATATAGAGGAAAAGAGGAAAAAAAAACCACCAAAAAACAAAAAAAAACCCAAACCAAAACAAAAAAACAAAAACAAAAAAAAACATAATAAGAATGTTGATGAGTAAAGACAAGGAGCCAGGGAAGCAAATGTTGCAGTAGCACTGGAAGCAGATGCACTGAAGGACCTCATCAGAGAGCTATCTAAAAAAAAGGCAATTACACTGGATGCTCATGCAAAAATTAACAAAAAAATCCAACAAATCCACGAATATCACAGAATCCTGTATTCCTGTCTGAGAAACAAGTTTATCCAACAGGGACTAACACATGATTTTAAGAAAAGATGCCAGTATTTTTGTGCAAGAAATTAAGATATTACACCATCCCCTTTAGCACGTGATCACATTACCGGAATTTTTATGACAAAACAGAACTCTCAAGTTGTCAGCTTTAGTTCATGATTTGCTGTAATAAAGAAAGAATCTTACTTCCCTAAAATACCCTGAAGATTTATGGAAGTTATCAGAATCTTACAGTGGGTAGCTCAGCTTCTGTCTAGACCTCCTTGCAAGAAACAGAGGAATCCATATAGAATCTACATGGAACTTTTCACAGATGGATCTATACATTGCAACAGACTCTCTTCAACATCCAGCTTTGTATGGGTACAGGCATGTGCTCATACAGAACAGCTTGTAGGATGAGGGATTAACAATGTGTAGCTCATGTCTAAACACAGTGCAATATAACTGGAACTAAAGAATTGAATAGATCTGCTCAGCCTTTATCTTTTTTCATTGCAAGACAGGAAGAAAAGGTAACACTGAAGTTTCGACCAATCCTGCTATGACCCATTTAAAAAGTTACTTTAAAAAAATGTTAAATATTGTACCTTAAAACTTACAAGGTAGTCCATATTCTTGTGCTTGTTCATTTGAAATTGCAATATAAAGCTAGAGTATATGAAAACTATTACTTCTAGAGTTACAAGTAAGAGGCATTTAGTAATGAAGTGGTGACCTCAAAATACAAAATCAGCTTCAATTTTCAGACCAGTCATATGAACACTTAACATACAAGAAATGTTTCCAAAACACAATTCTTAGTATTAAATTGAAACATAATATGTAGATAGCCATCACTGATAAGTATCTGACTGTCCCTGCATAAACTTACCTTGACCTTTGGCAGTCAGACAGGCAGCTGACTTTACACAGATTCCTCAGCTAAATGGACAACCAAGAATACTCTGTTCTGCACAGGGACACAGTTGCATTACTTTCCTATTAGTCAATATTGGATTTCTCCTTTACAGTTCAACTTTTAGGGTAACTAACAAAAAGTTAGTGTATTTCACATAATACGCATTATTCAGAAAATGAAAGATACCTTTCTTTCTTTTCCCCAAAATGGATGGTTGTCCTTTCTTAAACATACAACTACACAACATTTTAATATTTTTCTTATGTACTATTACTAGGTACTCACACTGAGAGATTTAAGAGTTCTATCAGAAATGAACAGAAGTTGTATTTTCTCCAGCAACTGACAGATACCTTTGAATCTTAGCAGGCTTGCAGAATTGCAGAAGGAATGCAACAAATGGGTTTGAATATTTGTTACATTTCTTGACAATCAGATTACTTAGTAGCATGCTACAAAATTGTAATTGGTTGCTTATGTTTCATTTAAGAGTTAGTATGCAGTCTTCACCTCAAAATCTTAAGAGGGTTCTACAGACGTCTCCAATTACAAAGCAAGGACAAAGCTGCCTGCCGCTAAGCTGTGGTATGGTGGTCTTCAAACCCTAATAAAGTTATCAGCACAGAAACGAAGGCTGTCAGAGTTGACAAATTAGAAATCTGTGCTCTGCATTACTTGCCACTCTGTATCTTCAATAAGCAATCAAACATACAGCTTTTATGTTAATGCAGAATTGTTTATTTTAGTCCCTTTAGGTCTTAAAAATTCTGTTGAAGAAATCAGTTAATACAATGAAGGTGATTTATATACTCCTAGCACACTGTTCTGTGAAAAGAGACAGCAAACATGGCACTAGTCACAGAAATTGCTTCTTTCATGAAAAAATGGGGGACCAGAACAAGATAAAACTGCAGTTAACTGGCAATGATGTTGGTAAACCCAGACTACCTGCTCACAACACGTGTGATTCTACCTGGAAGTTTCTACTATGAAGTTTATATTACATTAAAAATTTCACTTTCCACTGCTTTTTTTTCAGTCCTAAAGTCTGGTAATTACTTTTGGAAAACATCTTTAGAAAGTATGGCTAAAAGTAGAACACCCAACTAGTAAACTGTGCCATTATACTTCAGATTTATTACATGTGGTTTGAGTCAGAAACTTTTGTAAATGCTGTAAATAATACCTCACCTATAGCTCATGGATTATTTCACAGGTACATTTAATTGCTGTAATATTATTTACAATTATGTATGAAAGTACAGAAAGCCATATACTACAAAGCCGTTTACTTTCAAGTCCTAGAGAAGTCCCAACTATTCCAGGTGGACAATGTGTAAACAATCTGTCAGAGACCATAGACTTAAGCTCCAGTATTCTGTGTATTTTGGAAGTATATAAGTATTACCTACAAATCATGCAGTTATATGGAGCAAGTAAAAATGTGTCTTGAAGTGATGCAAAGATGAACAACTGTCTAGTTGTTCACAGTAGATGCATCAGTCATCCTTAGGTCCAGATCATCATATTTAAGTAGAGAACCACCAAGGAAATTAGGAGCTACCCATCAAAACACAAAGGAAAGCCTGAACTTTTCAAACAAGAGGTCTTACATGAAATTATTTTAATAGTATTTCTAGGGTTTGATAATCTATAATTGCTAGTACTAGTATATTTATCTACAATACTAGAAAATATCATGTTAAAGATGATGCCAGGATTGCCATCACACAAAACCTTATTCTTAGAAATTCACAATATTTAGACTTCATATGTCAAAACTGTGGTTACCACAAACATCCTGTGGGCACAGGCAACCACAAGAGACAGAGCTGGGGGAGGAAGATTGAGAACTAAGATGAAAGAGAAATACACAGCAGAGATTTAGGTTGCAGGTAATTAATATTATGATTCTTTCAAAATTCCAGATACATTTTACACACACAATGCTTGTAAAAAGTTGAATTTACAGAGAAGAAGAAAGATGAGCACTGAAATTACACTAGCACTAATTACTTCAATTACCTTAGAAACAACACATGAAACAGGAAAATATTGTATGTCATAATGTAAGTTTAATACATTTTATAAGAGAAAATCAAATTAAGTATGTATTATGCCATTTAATTTTTCTGCATTTTGACAGATTGCAACAAAGGGAATGCTGTAAAAATGCACCTTTTGCATGAGAAAAAGAAAAAAAAAAAGCCCCCACAAAAACAGTCTTTCCTTCTGGGGAAGATAAAGGATACCTCTCTTCACTCCAACACACAAATTTATTTCATGTCCATTCTTCTTCTGTTCTGGCTGATAAGTTAATCCTTTGATACTCTGAAGTAGGTAGACATACTGCAGTTTCAATTGTAGAAAAGCATATAGATCAGTAACTGGAAACTAATCTTTCCTGTGTAAATGGTGCATGGTCTATCAAGAACTTGACCATCTCTACCTCTTCCCCAATACAAGGAGCTATCTAGAGAGATTCATTCTAGAGGAGTGAACTAGAGGTCTCCATGCATATTCCAAAACTACACAATTTATTTTGTTGCATGAAGGACAGGCAAGTAAGAGTTACGACTGCAGCCTGCAATCAAAATATCAAGACATACCTACAATAACAATGCCACTCAAAACTGATCAGTGGAATCTGTTATATTCTTTTGTAATTCTAAACTGTAATATTAAAGTTAGCTTCTTTTGCTACGCGCTGTATGAAATTTTAGCACCTCACAGTAAGATTTTATGTAAGTAGTTTAGCATCACATCTCAGACTGGACCAAGTTTCTAATTGTCTACCACACCACCCAATTTCATGCTATGCAAGTAAAAACAAAACCAACTAACTGTGTAAGGGGCATTTCAAGTTCAGCAGCTGTATTAAATACAATAGCAACAAGCACTCAGTTTCAGACACCAGAAGCTGAAGCAATCTTTGGTATGTTTTATAGTTAAAGAAAAAAAAAAAATCTGATCTCTTTGGGTTCATGAAGGTTAACTACTAAGCCAGCTTCACCTGAAATGGGTACTACAAAGTTTTCTGCTTAGGATTTATTCCACTCTATTACTAAAGACAACATAAACAAATGTTCATAGTCGGTAACTCTCCATTATGATCTTCACCCCATTCCTCAAGCAACTTGACATTTTCTTTCACTTTTTATTTCTCTCTCTCTTTTTTTTAATTATTATTATTTTTTATTCTACAAACAAAATTCATATTCCTATTTTTCCTGGTATTACTCTAATAAAAACTAAAATTACAAATTCTAATTACAGTACAAGGACCAGAAAAGGCTATTCACCATCATCATTTGATTGCAGATTTACATTCTATCCTGAACTTAAATCTATCCTAAGAGCTCGATTAAAGGTATCAAGGAAAAGGTATGCAGATTTTCCACCAAATAGCTCACAACAGCAAGAAACCAAAGAGGCACTACAGGTCACTGGTTTGAGATACAAATTCTTATTTTACAGTATCTAAGTATTTATTCCACTGAATGAGGATACAAAGGAAAAATATACAGAAAACACAGCTACTTTGAGAAGGATCTTATCTGGAATGAAAGACAGTGGCATACTATAGAGGGAACACTAGAACTGAAAGAATTAAGTGTGGTTTGTCAAGCACCAAGTGCAAAGAGCAGCCTACTCAGCTCAAATGAAGTTTGAGCCTAATACACTAGAGAAACTGTTCAGAAACAGTTCATCTGAACGAAACATGACCCCTGTAAAGTTGCCAAAATCAGTGAGAGCATACAAGTGCTAATCACGCAAGTGAAAATGGCTCAAGCTGCTTTGACTTACATTCACGCCTAAACATAGATGGCTGCATATCCCAAATTATAAGTTAACAAAAAGAATGCAGCTGTTTTCTTTACCTGTACTTCTATATGCCAGCAGTACACCTCTTCATCACCCATAAGCAAGTACACCCTCGACTCCTGTACCTGGAAATTTGAATTCAGCTGACATGCAAAACTCCTCCTTCCATACCTCACCCCCTCAAGCAGGGCTTTGGAAATGCAGTGTAAGCATTTTAAAACCAAAAGAATAACTCAGTAATCAATTCACTGGAATGTTAAAAAGTATACTGTATAAAAACATCACCTGATCATACTCATAGAGGGAAGTTAGAGGTGGTTAGAACAAAAAAGCAAAAGAAAGAAAGAAAGACTGTCTAACACAGTGTGGAATAACATTGCTAAGTCTAACTCACCAGAGTCATCCGTGTCTAAATACACAGTTTGGAGGTTTTGATTTAGAAAAAAATGCACAAATTTGGAGGTTGACTTCAAACACTGTTAAAATGTATAACTATTACCTTGAGCTATACAAGCTATAAACAAAAAAGCATAACTTAGAACAGTAGGGTGAAAAAAGGCAGAGGAAAACAGGGTTTCTTGCTTTAATGAGTACCATGCTATCAGATCTGGAAAGCTAGTTATTTTACTAACAATAATTATTTATTAAATAACACCATCTTACTTTAATGATCTAAGTGTTTTCCTTATCATGACATCCAAGCCCTACAGAAGGGTAGACTTTACAGAAAATATTGCTTTCCAAAGGCAAAACCTACATTTCTTCCAAAGTAAAGCAGCTTAATCAGAACAAAAGACGTTCACAGGAAATATTATCCAACAAAGTTGTCTACTGATCCGAAGCAAACAGAAAGGAAGGGACAAGAACCCGACCAATGTACCGGTTGCTTTTTCCTGACGCCCTGACAACATTCCCTCCTTCAATTGGTCGCATGCCCTTTTCCAGCCCTAAGGGATGGCATTCCTCCTTGCCTTCGCACCAAGGACCATATGCGTCGAAGGGGCAGGGAGCAAAGCGGAGGAAGGCAGCAGTAATAATCATCATTTAAGGCGCTGAAGGAAAAGCCGCTACCCGCAGCCGCACAACCCACCCCTTGCATTCCACGTCCGAGATCCCCTGGAGGACACGAGTGGCCGGGACACGAAGGCTGTGCTATCGCCAAGCCAGAGCACACCAACCGGGGAGCTCCCCCCCCGCCGCATTGCCCCGTTTTGGGGTTGTTTTTTTTTTGTGTTGTTTTTTTTTTTACCGCGGTGAGGTACCAACAAAAACTAAAATAATAGCAGTAAAAAAAACCCAAAAGGCCGGCCCGAGGGAAGCAAGCCGAGGCGCCCTCCCCAGAGCCCAGCAGCCGGCACCGGGGGCTCAGCTCATCTCATCCCCCGGGCGCTCACCTCACGACTCCGCGCCCCCTTCCCCCGCCCCCCGCTCCTGACGATGAGGAGGAGCCGGGGCGCCTCGCTCGCCGCTGCCGGGCACCCGCTGCTTGTCAGCGGGCCCGGGTACCGGGATGGGCCCGGCGGACGGTACCGTGCGGAGGCGGGGGGGCAGCAGAGGCAGCGAAGGGCAAAGGCGCCGTTCCCTCGTCCCCCCCCCCCATTCCCCTCCCTTTCGCCGCCCGCCGTTGGCCTGGGGTGAACCATCGCCCCTCCCAACGAGGGTCGTCTCCCTCCTTCTCTCCTTCCCGACCCCTCCCCGCCGCCGCCGCCGGGCAGTACCTCATATCTGCGCGGGCCGGGGAGCCCTACTCACACCCATGGCGACGGCGGGGGGGGATGGAGGAGCCGGAGCGGCGTCCGCCACCGTCTCCGCCAGACGCACCATCCCCTCCCGCTGCCTCCTCAGCCACCGTCTGGCGGGCGGCGGGGCGGGGGGGGAGGAGGGAGGGCGGGGGAGAGGGAGGGCGAAGGGGGTGGGGGCGGGAGAGGAGGAGCCCCGGCTGGCGCTGGCCCTCACAGCCGCCGTACTGACGCGAGGCCGCGGGCTCCCTCCCGCCACCGCGACGGGCAGGGGAACGCAGCCAATCAGGGGCCGGCAGCTCCCGCGGGGGACCCGGCCCCCTCCGGCCAATCCGCGCCCCGCCAGACCCGCGCTGGCGCCAAAGGAGAGGGGCTGAGGGCAGGGGGTGTCAGTGGGCAGGCCTGCGGGGGGGCCTCTTTATCTGACATAAGGGTAACGCAAGCCGGTACCGCTTCTTTTACCCCTTGTGCCCTCACTCCCCTCCTCAGGCACTGCCCCGCCTGCCGGCCCCGCTCTCGGGAGCGCACGCATGGCAGCTGCCGGGCGCTGAGCCCCGGACGCCGTAGTCCGCCTGGGGCGGTAGCGGCGGCGCCGCGCAGCCTGCTGGGCCCCGTAGTCTTCTCAAGACGGGGAGCGGCGCCTGCTCCCGTTTTGCTTTATTTTTAATGAGCGGCAGCCGGCGTAGCCAATCCCGCCTCCGCTTTTACGCTGAGCTGCTGACTCCTCGGCCAATCAGAAGCTCACGTGGACGCTGGGGGTGGGGCGTAGGGGCGGGGCTCGCACTCGCCGGAGGGGGCCCAGGTGGGAGCGCGGCGGAAGTAACGGTTTGTCATGGCAACCGGCGGTGGCGGGGCGGTGGCATTCCCTGGGGCCTAGGCTCGGGTCGCGGAGGGTTCTTCCTACCGGGGTCCCCGGGGCGAAGGAGCCTGTGTGCTTCGGTTCGGCAGGTTTCCGCTGCGGGGCCGCTGAGACGCGGCGGGTGTCAGGGCGCGGAGGCAGTGGCGGGCGCTGCGGGGAGGCGTTGGTCTCATCTTCGGTCTCCGGTGTGGTTAAGCAGTGGCATCACAGCAGCGGTGTGGCCGGGGGCGCTGGCGGCTGAAGGAGCGGGACGCTCCGACGCGGCGCAGCTTCGCGGCTTCCCTCAGGGAACGTGTAGGTGTTGGGGCCGCAGCGCCCCGAGAGTCGGGCCAAGTGACCCGGCTCCGCCGAGCTCGGCGCTCCGTGCGGGGCTGGTGGGTGTTGTGCCGGGCCCCGGTTGCCGCGCTGCTCCGCGTTGATGGGAGGCGAGGAGCCGCAGGGCTGTCCTTCCAACCTCTGGCTGCCAGAAGCGATGTAATGGCCACACGGCTTTCTGTCTTTCTGCTCTGTGCTTTTCTTTTTCCTGTAGCTTGAAGGAATAAGAAGCATTAAAAGTCATGGAAACATAAAAAGATCCTTGTTAATATATGTATATATATATGGGTTTTTTGTTTGTTTTTTTTTTTTCCTATCCAAAAGATTTGTTGAGGACGACATACACCAAGCTGGGAGAGGAGACCAAAAAAACCCAAGTTGTGATTTTTAGTCAAATGTAAGGTTCCTTGTATTCTTGCACTGGTTATATTGCCCTTTGCACTACTTTTCCTGGAGCTAGTAAAATTGTGTGACTTGCAGCCTAGGTGGCAAATGACCCATCATATGCATTGGAACACCAATTGGTTAATTTTGTGTAATTATTCATTGCCTTTTGCTATGCAGCCTCAGTTCCTTTTGCTATGGTACGGTCAACAGTAGTGATGTAATCTGTAACTGTATCTTGTCTTATCTAGTTAGAACTTTATAATATTGGAAAGACTCATAGGCCCTGCCTGTGTTGGTTGCAGACAATCACTATTCTGCTTGTAAAGTCATGTTAAGGTTTAGTGACTTGTTTGCTCTGTAGGTACTGCATGTATTACAACTTGGTTGCTGCATCTTTTTTTTTTTTTTTTTTTTTTTTTCAGATCACTATGAAGGCATTATATTGTCAGCAGAATTCACCTGGAGAGGAAATGACATTTTTCTTCCAGGAAAGAGTGAGTTCCGATCGTAATAGCACTATTAATCATTCAGTGAAAGAAGAGAGTGTGGCTGAATGCCACAAGGGAATTGAAACTCTTTTGTAGATTTGAAAAAGAACCCATGTAGTATTTGCACATAAAGGCAGGTAAATGAAAGTGAGGAAGGTATATTTTACCATCATCATGCAGCACTGAGCAAGATCAGTGCTAGATTTCTGTGTCCAGCACTGGTGTCCACATTTTAAAACCAAGTTTAGGAGGCATAACGAATGAACCTTGGCTTCATATGGATTCTCCTGGTTGGATTTTCCGGTCACTGTGAAAAAAAGAAATGTAGTTTGAGCAATTTATTGTTAGATTTCTAGCTAACAACACAGTAGAAGAGACAGGAATATGCAGATGCTGGTTACAGGTGAGCCAGAGTGCTCTGGTACAGTCTCAGGTAAGTGAAAGCAGATCTTGAAACTGTACTCCTGGGCATAGACTTTATCTGTCTACTTGTCTATTTAAATCTTGTCAGACAAGAATTGATTCTGCAGGTGTCTGTATAATGACCAATGCTATGGGATCCTCATCTTAAATAGAAAAAATAGAGAAAAAAGTGAAGAAAAGGAAAGTTAGGTGGCTGAGGAGACCTTAGTGGAACAGAAGGCGGATAATGAAAAGTCAGTAGCTTGGATGAAGAATTTCCATAGCAAACCTCCTATTATGGTGCTTAGGCAATTCCTAATAATGACATATTTAAATTACAAAAGCAGGAACCAGTTAATAGCACAAGCATTTTGTGATCTCTTAAGACTTGTATTCTTTTAGGAAGACAAGCAGTTCTGTTTTGTGCATTGTAGCAGTATTTAGGTTCAACAAAAAGATAGTTCCAAAAGACAATATAATCTTAAATTTACATAAATTGCCTAAGTCCTTTAGATTCTTTCTTTTTTTTTTTTTAATGGAAATGCAGAATTTGTATGGGTCAACAGTTTAATGGCTTTTCTGTTTTGTGGAATGAAGAGTGAGAACCCACTTTGGTTTGTTTGAAGAGCTGGAGGTCAGGCTGACTGGCAAAAAGCCTTGCAATTTTAAAGGAACAGCGTGTGTTTAACTCAGCTGGGGTGAAAAAAAGTTCAGCTAAATATTCTTTGGGCAGAGGTTACTCTTCATGTTGCTAAGCCCAGGACAAAAGCAACAGCTGTTTCTTAGGAAGAATTAAAAAAAAAAAAAAAAAAAAAGAAATGTAAATACTTAAGAATATATCTTAAATTCAGAAGTAGAAACAAAAAGCTCTCATGACTTTCTAGTAAGGGATTCACTTTCAGTTCTGACAGACGTCTAGACTGCAGACTACAGGATAACATGTAAATTTATGATTTTGCCTCCAGTACCAGAAGTAGCTCTTCAACAGCTGTGGGGAGTCAGCAGTCCAGAACTCAACTTAGTTAACTAAGTATCAGTACTGAGCTACTTCCGTGTAGTCATTTCATGCATCAATCCCAAAAAATGAAAGTTGGAACAATAAGGGGAGGTTTCAGTAGTAGAACACTTGTGTTCACCATCATTTGTGGGACTTAACAACAATTCTTATTGGTGCTATTTGTTTGACTCCATTCTGAATACATACCTCAATATGTCAGTATAGTATGTATGTCAGACACTCACGTCAAAATTCTTCAAAAATTCTCTGTTACTCTTGCAGTATAGTTTTAATATTGAAGATCTGCTTCCTTCTATTTGTTAGGCGGACACTAGGGAGGTGATCACCTACTAAAATTGTTTCAGATAGAAGTGTGATTTTTAACTTGCAGAAAAGAAAAGCAGAACAATAATGCCAGTGTCAGTTAAGATTTAGCAAGGTTTAGTGGTAATTTTGTACTACCAATATATATTTGTACTCAAAATGGTGTTGTAAACCCATTGTGATATCTGTTCCCTTTTCACTGAAATAAATTTCTTGTTCTGACTAAAGAACAACCTAAAAAAAGGACTCTAGAAAAGTGCTTTAAAGAGTTTGGGAGGGATCCTGCTAGCACATTCATGTTACATTGCATAATGCAACATCTATAAATTTGTCCTAGGAAAACCTTCCACCTACAAGAGACAATGATGTGAAAGTACAAGTTAGAGCCTGTGCACTGAGCTGGATAGATACAAAGGTATTTGCTTATTTTCTTTTATAAACGCTTGAGGTGTTTACAGTTTCCGTTGAAGATCTAAGCCAAGGCCTTAGCTGGTAATTGGCACAATTCCATTTATGCTATCTGAGGATATGTCTTTACTGCTGAGAAAGTGGGCACAGGATTGATGTGGTATTCTTGCATCTCTCTAAATAAAAAGCACCTGTGATTTGGTTCCTAATTTATAAAGAGAGATCAGTTGTCATTTGTGAGCTCTCTTGCAAAAAATCACTTTTATCATGCTCTGCACACTGACTTTAAGTCACAGTTTGTCTTGGCTATTAATAATTCTGTTTTTGTCATTTTAATATATTCTAAATTTAAGTACAGAAAATCAGTGCAAAGTTTATAATATTAAATGAGAAATTTACATACTTTTATTCCTACCTTGAGTATCAAACACTGTAAGATGATAATAAGTATGCATATCTTGAGCCTTAGTAAGAATGTTGCAACCTTAATTTTCATTTAGCTTCTGTCAGAAATTAAACTGGCGAAGGAGCTTCTACCTGTTGGTCGAGAAATTTCAGGAGTTGTATTGGAAGGTAAGTTAGTATAACTGTCTTGTAAGGGTATGGAGAAAGAATTAAGGTCTTGTAATCCAGAACAAATAAATAGGGTTTGCATTGTACACCTTGGATAGTGGGAACTATTTGCTTTGTAATGAGGCTTCCCCTAAGTCAGTCCTGATACTGAAATGAAAGTAAAAAATGAACTGAACTATAATTCCTGTTCAGAGTTTAAAAAGTGAACAACAGCTTCCTGAACAAAATACATGGAGGTCTTCAAGATATTACCTGAACATGCTAGAACAATCTTTAATTCATTTGTAAAAATATTTTGTTAGAATATTGAAGATCTAATAACATTCAGAAATTTTGGCAGTGTTCCACTGGTGTATCTTTGATGGATAGTTTAAAGTCTAGTTCTTTCAAACATACATACGTGTGTGTACTTGCACATAACTGTTTCTACATGGGGTGCCAAAGTTTAGTGAACTGAACATTTGGGTTTGGTATATGCATATTTAATTTTTTTTTTTTTTTTTCATGGGCAGGGTATATTTTTAGTTTTGTGAGATAGTGATAAACAGTGCTCTCAATTGTATGTCCAATTTCAGCTGTAACACTTAATCTTCATACCCTCTTTACTCCTTTCCATATATTCTTCATGAGTTGGAAGAAAGGTTACCTTTTTTCAGCCAGATGATGAAGTGGTGGGTAAGTTAATTCTTGTTTGTCTTATTGGCTAACACAATTAGTAAGCTTTTTACAATGAATGGCTCAGGTTATAATCATTGCTAAAGCATGAATTAGGCATTTATTTTCAAAGATTCAGTTAGTTTAATGTGAATCACAGAATCATCATGGTATGGTATGAGGTAAGAGGATTTTTTTAGCAAAGTTTTTTTGTTATTAGAATGGAAGTTCAGGTCCCTGGCTAAAGTAATCTGTCACAGTCCTACTGCATTCACCATCCTTTAATAATATACACGTGGTGCAATTAGCTATGTGTAATGAGTGTCTAAAGGCATCCATCTGAATACATACAAAGTTATTTGTATTTATAACACCTTCCTGATTTAATTAATATATTATTTTTTATTTTTGTGGATGATACAAAGTCTAGGCTTATATTTCTTGCCTTCTTGAGGATGATACAAAAATACACTTTTAACTGCTAGCCATGACTCTTGTTCAAAGAACAATGAAGACTTTTCAGTTTATTCTAAATCATGTCAATTCCTATTTGAGTGAGGAAATCAGGAGCGGTCCTGACTTAAACATGCAAGTGTACTGATTTTCTGAGTTGCCAAAAAACAGTGCGTATACTCAAGTGTTTTACTGAATATAAGGACAAGGCCACGTTTAAAAAGAAACACTGAATCAAGCACTTGTTTTCCAGAATCTTCATTTTTACTACATGTTACAGTTCTTGAAAGTGGACTTGTTTCCCCTCTAACTCAACTACAGGGAGTCCATGCTTTATGATCCTGCTATGATTCTATTGTCAGAGAAACAAAGGCAGTTGTTAATCACTGTACTTTTTTTGTTTGTTCTTTAAAACAGACTTCCAGGTCACATGGAAAGTGTTTGGAGCTTTTCTTTTCCTCGTGAAGCTTTGGCAGAACTTTCAGATAATCAGATAAAATCTAATGGAATAAGATGTGTGATTATTATTCACATCAAAGGGTGTAAATCTTACAGTTGGGAATTAATATTCCATTTTATGGGGTACAGAAGGAGGTTTGCTTTGTTTAATAAAGTAGAACAGTTATGCTCAGGCATCTTCTGGCATAGCATATGAATTGACTTTGTTCTATAAATAGTGTCATTATTGTGAACAGCATTGTTCATTTGGTTAAGTATCTTACTGACATATGCTACGTATGTTAAATAATTTAAAGTAGTGTTTCTGTCACCTTCTGTTGCATCTGAAGGAACGTAGTTTCAGTAAGTACTTAGGAAAACAAAATAAAAACCACCTCTGAAAACTATCTTAGATTTGAGAGGTCTAAGTCATGGTCTAAGGAGCACTGGAGTTTTTTTGTGGAGCAGGCTTGACTCCATTCTTGTTTATTCAAAGACAGAATAATCAGCTGAGCTACTTCATTGTAAATCTGACATGAAGGGAATAGTAAGAGATTGAGTTTGTCTGATACTTCTGTTTTCTGAGGTTTTAGTTCTTGAATAATGACGCAGATACAGAAAAATCAGAATTAAATGTATGGAAATGGGAGGATGAAGAAAACAACGTTAAATATTTTTAGCCCTAAAAGAAAGAAAACTCAGTTCTTTAATTAAATGTCATGCCATTCCCTTTCAAACAGCTGTTTATGTATCCAACATAGATGCTACAAAGACAAAAGACAGAATGATATATGTCTATTATGGTAAATCTTTCCTAGTAAACACACTTCCCAGTTACTATTGCTGTGAGTTTATACACAGTCAATGAGTGAGCAGATTTAAAAGAAAATGAGCTATTGACAAGTAGTTTGGTTTCCTATGTCTTTAATAGCATTGAACTGTTCCAAAATATACAATAGTAAGAAAAATATTTCTACCTAAATTTTACAAAGAAGCCTGTCCATCTGTCAAAGAGTACAGTACCCCTGGAATGTACCTCTTACTGAATTTAACATTAATAACATACAAATATGGTCATTATTTATGAATCTACTCTTTTTCTTGTAAAAATAATACTGTGCTTACTGGAAGTACTTGATGTGTTAAATCATAAATCTGTTCCTAAAATCATAACAAAAATGGTTGCTTCCTTTTGAAGTTTTTCTGATCCTTGGTTAATCTTCCAGAGGAGATTTCTTTGTCTCTATAATGTATTCTCTTATAAATAATAATTTGTTTCATTAAAACAAATACAATAGTAGAACCTCTGACCAGCCAAAAATTTTTTGTTTTGAAATACATTCTTGACTTCTTTTCAAAGTTAGATAGTTTTATTTGTTCCTTTCAGAATCTTTTAACAACGGATTCTGCCATGTTCCTCATTAAAATAAGTTAAGGGGAAAATATTCTGAGTGTTAAATTTGCCACAAATACTTGATTTACTGGTGTTTATGCAGTTTGAGTGTCAGTTTTTCCATGTGCCCTGTTACTGGATACATAAATAATCAACGCACAGAAACTCCACATTGTGTGGAGTATTTCTGACAATTAACGTGGAAAATCTGATTTTGTACTTCTGTCAAATGCTTGATGTGTATAGCATGCATAAAATAAAGATCTGTACTTCATACTGGAGCTTGTGTAAGTATTATCAGCTATACCAAGGAGATATGGGTCTTTAAGATGCCATATGCCTTTTCCTCAGTATAGGGGTCATATTTTTTGTGAATGGTTTTAGAGACCCTGAAATCAATATGAGTTGATGGCATTGTCTAATGACTCCTTGGAGGCTGTCATGAGTGTTAGGAGGTAAAATGACTTGTTCCTGAACTTTTGCATCTGCCAAGAAAAGGAATATCTTCATGTATTATTCATTCCATTATTTGCTTTTTCTATAGCAAGATGGTAGAATGCAAACTGGTTTAGTTGCCAAGGCTGTTTTAAGTTTACTAGAACGATATTTTACGTAACATTTGAAATGTGGTATTGTATTTATGTACCCTTTTTGTTGCCTTTGCTATCAACACACTTAGAGGCATCAGGATGGAAGAGCAGAGGTATCTGTAGTGTGGCTTGCTCTGTGCCCATCTGCAATACAAGAGCTTGGTGTTCTTGTTAGCCATGGCTCAGAGTAGAAGTGGAGCACTTGTCGGAGTGAGAGCAGTGTGAAATGAATTCAGACATCACCTGGCAAAAAGTAAGCATGCCAGTAGTGCAAAAGGCACGCAGTAAAAGTTCTTTCACTTCCCACCCCCAAAATGCTGTTTGGAGCATCTTGGGAGCCATCTTTTGTGCTGCGCCCAAAGAATTTACAAGTGGTTATCTTGCGAAGTTTTCTTAACCTGTCAAGAAACCTTAACAAAGGGCAACTGAACCACAGACCAAATGAGACTGAAAATTTCATTAGGGGCTAGTTTTGGTATAAGGTGTGCTTGTTTGAAATTAAATGTCTGTGTTTTGTGCCTAAATTTTCTGCAGGAATTTTGCCCCTGGATTCTGAAGAGTCTGGTCTCTGTGAAGTTATTCTAGTTCATGAGCATTATTTGGGTATGTTGCTCATATAGTTTTCTAATATTTGTATTTACTGTATCTTTAGACTTCAGTTTAGCTTTCTTAATAGGGAATTAATTAACCTGAAGCTTTGGGCAAAGTTCTTCTGTATAGTAACATTCAGACATTCTGTTTACTCCACCTGTTCATAGAAACTTTGATGACTATATACTCTCAAGAATTCTTTCTTGTGCTGTTATTGTTTAACGGGTTATTTTTTTGCCTAAACCACAGAAGCTGACTCTTTTTTCTTTTATTTTTTTTCCTTCCTACTTCCATTTTTGTTTCTTCTTGGTCTTTCTACTTTTTCCCCACCCCATCAATCACAAAATTAGATGAGGATACATTTCTTTCTTCCTCTCTCACTTTGCCTTAATCCAGGAACATTACTTGTGACTGGACTAACAGATGGAATAAAATTAGCAGACTAGAAGCTAGAGAAGGGAATTTTCAGGGACTGAGGACTGGGGGAAACCCAGTATTGGAACACTCTTTTGAATTATTTTGAGTTTCCATTTCCGACCTTCCCCCCCCAGCAAAGAATGCTTTTGTGTATAGAATGATAAATACTAATATATGCTGCTTGCAACAATTTGTTTTGTTACTTTAGAGCTACTCTTTTGCTTAAATTAGTTTATATTGTGTTTCTGTGACAGTCCATGAATTCAGGCTATATAGTTATGAGGTGACTTCCTTAAATTTATTTACACCATACCAAAACTGAAACTCCTCTTTTATTGCATAAAACATGGTAAAATATCCTCTCCATGTTTTTTAATTTTAACATATGGGAAAGATAAACAAGTTTATGGGGGGGTTTTGGTTTGGGTTGGGGTTTTTGTGTTGGAAGATGAAGTCTTCCACTAGCGGTGGCAATTTCTGCAAAATCAGTCATGGATGCATGGAGATGAAAAAAAAATTGGTTACTTTTTCCAACACTTGGAAGTACAAATCAAGCAAATCAAGATGTAGTTGCCTGTGCTGCCTTACCACTGTGTACATTTGCTATAGACAGAAAATATTTCTGACTTTGCGTTACCTTTGCCTTTAGCAGTGCTAAGTAGTAGGAACTGGCACACAAAGCTATGATTATAGTGATGATCCCTAGAATTCTCTTCCAGCACACTGATAAATGATCCCAGGTGATTGGATTGTTTGTTGTTTCATAGCTTCCCCAACTCAGGCTACACTGTCAATTCCTTTGCTTAAAGGGACAGACCAAACTTTTCCAGTCTGTCTTTCTGATGTGCCTCAAGGGGACCATGCTTATGTACTTCACCTTCCATTCTATGCTATACTCTCAGATGGGTTACGATGATTTTCTAGTTTTATAACAAGATCTCTTGTAATCATTTAAATTGCTTACATTCAAAATGGTGTTTGAACTTGTGGTTTCTAGTTAACAGAGTATTTCATTAACATGACCTCCCCAGCCTTTTAAACATGTGGATAGAATCTGAAAAGAAGCATCTGGTAGGTAGAGACAACAGAAAGCAGAGAAGACAAATAATGTTCTGAGTCAGAATTATCTTTGTGAAAAGAAGGTATCTTCCCAGATGATTTCTGCCAGGAGGCTATGGTAGAAAGTAGGTCTCTTTCTTCTTTCCTTTTTAAACTCTACTTGAACTTGCTCATAAAAGTGCTGCAGAAGCAAACTTGTAATTCTTGGAATTACAATTGTTTTTTCCACTTGAACTCCACAGAGCTGACCTAACGCTGTCATGTTAGGCACACATCAGAATATTGCTTTGTGAAATAGATCATAATTATTCTTGTAGATGATTTGACTTGTATATGGTTTTTTTCCATGTTTTAGAAATCTATGACATCTAAAAATGAATTCCAAGTGAAATGTGAGAGAGTTGCTGCTTATAGTCCCATCCGTTTTTTGTTTGTTTGTTTGTTTCCTAAAAATTAGTTCGTAAACCAGAAAAAGTTTGTTGGGTTGAAGCAGCTGGGACTGTTCGTGATGGTGTTCGAGCATACACAGCTTTACACTACCTTTCACAAGTCTCTCCTGGAAAAACTGTCCTTGTAATGGATGGAGCAAGTGTAGGTAACAACTGTGAAATAATAGTAGTTTCAGAACAGAAAGATTATATACTTCTGCCATAAGTAACTGTCTTATCACAAGAACTGTGTGATTTCTTGCAGCATACTAAACTTATCAAGCTTTTTATTTTGTTCTGACAGTGCCTTTATCTTAATGGATTAATAGGAAAGGCCCTCCCACCTAAGATACTGAGCCAAGAATACAGTCTCTTACATGTTGTGTGGGTACTGAAGAGAGAGTTCTTTTCTGGTCTTTTACATTGACATGGTTTTACCCTAAGCCCTCAGGTATAACCGGGGAAAAGTGCTTTAATTTTTAATTCCTTTCCCACCACTCCTTTTTAACTTCTCTTAGATATAAATAAATTCATCTGCATTACTGCAATCTATTGCTAATGAAGATGTGAAGCTTGCCTCAGCCAGGATTCATTAATGTAAATGTGGCTGGGGCTTTTTCTTTGATAGGACTTCTTCCTTCAACAAGCAAGCAAGCCTAAAGCTCTGGGTTGCAATTGCTGTTATGGTGCGTGTAGATTCTGAGATATTTTGTTGACGAGGAGAATTAGTTAACTGCTAAAAGCTTGTTCAGAACTTCACATTTAATGAAAATACTTTTTTGACCTCACTTGAAACAGAGGCAGATCTATGAACATGCAAATGCTTTTTGTGTTTTGTTGAAGGAGTAAGATTGTTTCTGGATACTTTCCTGATAACTCCTGAATGTTGTTTGCGATACAATTTTTCTTAAACTGTATCAAATTGTTGCTGTAAATAAATTCATCTACCTTTTTTCTTCTGCAGCCATTTGGTACAATAGCTATTCAGTTAGCACAACACAGAGGAGCAAAAGTAATCTCTACTGCATACAGTCTTGAAGATAAGCAGTACCTGGAGAGGCTTAGACTTCCTGTGGGTAAGTTATATTCTTCAGTGCTAGAGTTTATGCTAGAGAATGCCTCAAAAAGGTTTCTGCTTTTTTTAAAAAAAAAAGGGGACTTATTTCAGTATCTGAAAACTGAAATACAAGTTTGTAAACAGTCTAATAAAATACTTTTGAAGTTTTTTCTGTATTTCATAGGTATTTAATTTATATTTTAGGTTTATTTAATGGAATTTGTAATCTTCATTTAAGTTGTGATTACTTCCTCTCAGTATTTTCCATCTCAAACAACAAAGCCTGAGTGCAGGGTTTTGGCTTAAGTACTCAAGAAGTCATTTAATTTTATAATTGTTTCTTGTGAGCAAGAGGAAGCTTTAATAAATCACCAGTATCACAGTATGTAATCTAGGTACCTGAGCCAAAGTTAAGGTGTAATCACATACTTGAGATACAGTATTCATCAGGTTCAAATTACTTGTAACAGTATTTTATCAACCCATGTGGCATATCACTTCCAAGTACTGTTTTAACTGTATCTGGACACTCAAAGGCTCTGCATGTTCCTGTTTTCCAAATGAGCTTTGCCTAAGATGTAATAGTTGCATTCATCTATGACTCTCTTTCCTTTCTTTCCTTTGATTTTTTTTCCCCAAAAAGTAACAGCGCTTTTTGGGCCATGGGAAAATGCTATGCAAAAGTTAGGAGCCTTTTTCCTGATTAAATGTTTTATTCCAGAACTGCAGAGTGGAAGAGTGTAGAGAATTTCTTTGTTCAGACAGTTTTAAAATAGCATTGCAAAGTTCAGTTTGCTTGCAGTCCATGAACTGTACAGTAAAGTAGATATTAAAACTAGTGTCTGATACTTCCTCCTCAAAATTCAGACTGCCCCAAGATAATCACCGAGTTTATTTTTCAAGGTGTGATTTTTTTGTTCTCATTTGAAGAAGTATAAGTAGGAGTAGCTGTGTCTCTCATAAGAATTTCTTTGTGGGGAAAGCACTGTGTAGTCAGTTATCATGTCTATATATATTACAGTTGCACCAATCAAAATATATATGGGTTAAGTTGAAATCCAATTCAAAAGAGAATGTCAAGGTTAGCTGTGCCTGACTCTGACTCCTTTCTCCTTTGTTGTTCTGCATAGCAATATTGTCAGTGATCTTGGCTTTCCACATGGAGGATTAGAGCTGTGTTCAAATCTCCTCTCTTCTTCTTAGTGACTCAGTAAGATCAGGCATTGCTGA
This sequence comes from Phaethornis superciliosus, assembly GCA_023637945.1. Lineage (NCBI taxonomy): Eukaryota > Metazoa > Chordata > Aves > Apodiformes > Trochilidae > Phaethornis > Phaethornis superciliosus. The sequence continues at coordinate 105,858,462 of JAJQWJ010000001.1, read as the reverse complement.
TATGCAGGTGCACATAGTATTGTCCTTGTGTTCTCCCTGCTGGCTCAAGAATAGTAAGCTAGCAGAGGGATGAAATAAGCCAGAGAGCTGCTCTTTAGACACAGAGAGAACAGAGTTCTTGTCAATTTTAATTCCTTTCTGGCTCCCGAGAACAGAACTGGCAGTGGAAGCACAGAGACAACACAGTGTGCATGTGCATTCTGGGGCTGCACGTTCACACACATCTGCAGCGCTGGGGAGTGATTCACTTCCAGCCTACCAAGTGAGTATTTAGCTCTTCAGTAGTGGCTTTGGAGTGCTGATAATGCAGCAGGAAGTGGAGTGTCATGCAGAGGTTATTACACAACAGTAGAGAGAAAGACATTTTTTGCTGTCTGACCTTAATGATCTTCAACAGGGAACTGCAAAGTTTTGTTTTGGGGAATGTAATCCTTTCTTCTAAAACCCATCACATTTTTATGTCTCTAGATATTTCCTTTATTTATGCACAACTTCACGGAAAACCAATTTTTTTCCTTATTTCAGAAGCCTTTTTGACTGTAATAGTATACAGTACAGGCATAAGGGCACAAAGCATCTTTATGAATGCTGTTGATATTTAGAGGTTTGTTACACGAGGTATTAAAGGGTAAAAGAATAAGTTAAAAATACCTAAAACTTCATTATGTAGTATTTTATGGGTATATTTTTCTAATCACCTGAAAAATTTGTTAGCTAAGAAAGGCTGTTGCCATTCTTTTTCTTATCTTAGTCCTGTCAGCACAAATGAATATGTCTTTTGGTTGCTTGACATATTTACCTTTTGCTGGCATTTTTAGTTACTTGGATATTAATATAAAATGAATGCTGTAAGTAACCCAAGCACAGCTAGCTGTATCTAAGCTGGCTTCTGATGTCTGTGGGTGGAGGCTTTTTTCAGTTTTATGCTTGTTTAGTCTGGTGGGTTTGGTTTCTAGCAGGAATCTGTCAGTTGTCAATGAGTAGCAGTTTGTGTTATCAGTGTATAGCATAACCAGTTGCTTTGTAAAATGGCTGAAATAGCCATCTCTTGCAGTGAAAAGGCCATCGCTTATATTGCTCATTTATGTGCTCTTTTTGCAACAACAGTTGAGTTCAGCAGCTTTGCAAATTTTTGTGGAACATAAAAGTTAGAGGGAAAATTTAGTTGCACCTTTACTTCCAATAGAAAGATATAACCTGACTAGAGCATTAAAAACAGAAACAGTTTTTGACTGTGAAAGCAAAAACTGATTGGTTTGGGTTTTTTGTTTTTCGTTTTTCTTTTTTAAATGTATATTATTCCAGTGCCTGAAGTAGAAGGTTCTGTTAATTTAAAGGATTAGTATTTATACCAATAGGATGGAATCTTTGCATGTCTTCATTAAACTCTGGAGTAAATAGAGTAATATTATGGAGAGGATTATATCACACTTTGAAATTTTAATGCCCCTGTTACAGACTGGAGACAGAATATTGCATAAATAATGTGATGAGATTCAGCTAGAGAACAGAAGAAAAAAAATAGATATATACGCATGTATATTTCTTCTGTTCCCTAGGTTACCCTCTTATTGTTTGTTTCATTCTTTTGTTGTTTGGGATTTTTTTCTTAAAAAAAATATTGAGCTTTCAATGGATACATTTCTGGTAAGAAACTCATCAGTGATTTTCATGCCTTGTTTGAGCATCTTCAATAAACCAAATAGCTGATCTTTTTTGTGATAGTCTTTAAACTCTGTAGCAGAACTTAGTGCGTGAGAGTAATCTCTGGTAGCAAGTTGTGGAAATGTTTGTATTTTTACTTGTCACCAGCAGTGTAAGAATAGAGAAGCTGAAGTCTTTTTGACAGGCAGAATTATGTTACTGTAGGTGTTGTGCAAGTCACAGAAGAAGAAGTTGAACTAATTTACAAATGTTTTGTGAGCAAATTTGCAGAAATTACAAAGGATTATAGAAAACTACATTCTAATTTATTGCTTAGCCTTTTACAGTTTCTCCTGGAGTTAAATTACTACAGCATTTTGCTAGGAAGGAAACTGAACAGGATTTTTATGAGTACTGCTTGAACTATTGTATTGAGTTAAGTAACAAAACTGAAAATTTTTGCTAAGCAGAAATCCAAAAATAGTCAATCTGATTAAATTACTGGCTTTCTTTTTTGATAGTCAGGCTTTGAGATTATTAAATCAGAATTCTCAAAAAAAAATTGACTGAAGAAATGAATAAGGAAAGGATGTTATGGGGTTTTGTTTGCATACAGGCAATGGGACTTTCATTATTAAATAATGTGACATTTTGTTAAATTATGACCATGTTTGTTCTCTTGGGACAGATAATTTGTCTTCTGTGAAAAAATGAATGATTAACCTCAGACTTTGAATTCATTTTACCATTTGAGTGGAAGGGGAAAAAAATTACACAAGGCATTAACTTGTTATTTGTTAATATACTTCTTAATGACCAGTTTCTTGAAATTTTTCTCTTCCTCCTTCCGACCCACTGTGAATAAATTCAAGAAGGTGTACGGCAGCCTTTAGTGGGTAAGTATGTGTAAGAAACTTAAGTTTAATCTACTGTGCCTTGGAGATGTGCCTCCAAATGTATTTGACATTATTTCAGTTATAATTTTGCTGCAGTCTTTGAACTGTTTAATTTCTGAATGTTTGTTCTGCCTCGTAATTATGAAACAAAACTAAAATCATATCTGCTACTTCTTTGCCCTAATTATTCCCAGTGCTTGTGTTTATAACTGTAAATATGTTATCACGAATTTATGAGAAGAAAACTTATTAATGACTTTCAGTTCAGAAATATTTCAAGAGGAGGTGTAAATACTTCCACCTAAATATTTATTTAATGACCCACAGAGCCTTTTAGGGGTTAAAAACATCATGCAAAATTAATGTATTAATAAGTTCACCCATGCTGTGAAGTAAGTAATGATGCTACCAAGCATTATTTTAAAAAAAAGATAGACATAGTAAGATAAAAATACTTGCTGAAATTGTAAGAAAAGTCAAGCCAGTGCCTTGCAGGTGACAGCATTTATTGCTTTTTTACACGTTTACTTCTGACTTGCACTGGAGACAGGGCTTCATGCCAGGGAGAATAATTGTCTTGCGGACACTGATGTGGAAGCAGCAGAAGGGCTGTGTTAGGGATGGGCAGGAAGCTGGTGGTTTTTATGTAGAGAAAGGGAAGAAAGCTATGCTTGGAAATGTCTGCCTAAGCATTACTGCTGTGGTTATTTGAGAAATAATTTGAAAGTTGGGAGATGTGAAACAAGGTGCCTCCTTATCTTTTGGCCACTCTCTTTTGCTTTAGTAACACAGCTAGTCATTCCAGAACTTGATATTTTTGAAGGTGCTTCTGGAAAAGAAGAATAGCAGATGAATTTACAGAAGGATTTCTGATTCTTGTAGCAGCATACTTTATCCTTTTTGGTCTAAACAGATTGTCAGTGTTACTTCTTCATTAAGGTAGTGCATGTTTGATGTTGATTTTGCACTGGAAAATGAAAACATTTCTTAGGGTTTTTTACTTAGCTGCAAACTTACTTGTAGTACTTTCAGAAACTAAAACTCCATTCTGCTCTGAATCCACACTCCACATTTTTATTGTAATTGACTAAATGTAAGAACTTGCTGTTTCTAGCTCGAGTGATAGATGTGTCAAATGGAAAGATAGATGTAGCAGAAAGCTGCTTAGAAGAAACAGGTGGCCTGGGAGTGGATATTGTTCTAGATGCTGGAGGTATGTAACTGGTGAAAATTTGTTATTCAGAGTACTACTAGTGGTTTTCTTTTATTTCCAAATCATATAGGTAGAGGTTGCATCACCTCAAACGGTGATGCAACATTTAGTTGTCCGTTCCCATGCAATTTTATGTATGTGTCTTTACTCAATAGACTTCTTTAAGCAAGATGTCTTTAAGATCTTCTCATATCACCCTCTAGTGGAAGCATCTAGTACTGTTAAGTCATCTAGATTTGTCTGATTTTTTTCAGAGAAGAAAATGTGCTTAGAGTAGAGCTGTGACATCACTGTTTATGCTGCCTTATTTTAATACAGAAATTACACCACAGTTAACATTACTGTCCACCTGTATCCTAAAATTATAGTAGTAATTGAAAACTCTGAAGTTACTATTTTTAGATTAAATAATTGAAGAACTTTTAGAGTTCCAATAAAATATGTTAAAAGAAATATATATTGAATTTCCTAAGTCTTCTACCTTCTCAGATATTCTCATGTTACTAACAGCACAATTTAATTGTAGTGCTGTTCCAGCCAGCCATCTTTCATTGTATGTATTCATGTGTATAGCTTATAACTTGTTTGTAACTGAACACACAGGAGTCTAAAGAATCTCACAATATGTGATATTCAGTACAGGAAGAGATGAACATTTCATTCTGGACAGAATTTTATTCTGAGCTCAAATGAATGTGTTCTTTTCTCCCCTGTCCCCCATGCCCTCCAGTAAAATTATACAGTACTGAAGAGGAATCAACTTCAAAATCACAGTTGCTGCCTCATAAGCATGATATCATTACTCTTCTTGGTGTTGGGGGACACTGGATAACAGCAGAAAAAAATCTTCAGGTAAAGATACTGTGGCAGTAAATTATGTCATGACTGAATGGTTCCCCACTATTAAATAACATCAGTTTTAACTCAAGAAAATTTTCACATCTGGAAAATGGGAAGGATACAGCATTATAGTAAATAATAATAGTAAATAATTTTATTTTTCTTTGGGACAATTTTGGGGCTGTCTTTTCTAAGAGGATAGTAAGTCCTAATAGTACCTTGGCTATACTGACAAATTTGAAAGGACTCAGAGTATTGACCCATTTGGCAAGTATGGCAAGTATAATTTAAAGCAGTAAATACTACAAATTTGCTAACATCTAAGAATGGGCAAGGGGTGGTTTTTTTGTTGGTTTTTTTTTTTTAATATCAACATTAAACTTTTAACCTTTATTTTTTATAGAGATATAACTAACACTTTAATTCATTTTGTTTAAGCTGGATCCTCCAGATAGCCATTCCTTATTTCTTAAAGGAGCCACAGTCTCTTTTCTGAATGACGAGATATGGAACTTGTCCAATATACAGCAAGGGAAGTATCTTTATATCCTTTTGATGGTCATTTTTAATACTGGCTGCATGGAAATATAACTGAGAAACAAATAGATTCTCTTCCCTCTGTCAGGTAATCACAGGTTTAAAGATCAGCCCAGCTAAGTGTACAATGTAACTAAAATATAACATACACTCAGGTGTTCTTAGCTAGTTTCTGCTTTCTTTTGAAATACCTGGCTGTACATGCTTCATTGAAAGTGGTACTGGAACAGACAGCACACATTCTGGAGAAAATGCAATATTTTGGTTCAAGACTGAACCAATTAATTAAAGATTTGATTCTGTAAGATTTTATGTCATGCATATAACTTTTTTGAATTTTTTTGTATAGTAGGTGCATCATCTGTAAATCTTAATGCAATCAGTTTAACTGTAAAAGTTGAAATAGTTTGGCTTCATAACCTTTTCCTTACTTGCAATGTTATGTACATTAAATATATTGGGCAAAGATGTGGGTCTGAGCAGGAGAATGCCTCCTTCATTTGCATTACCTACATTAGGTCTTAAGCAGCTGAGCTTGGGTCTTTCTGCTAGCATGGCACTTTGCAGGGGACCCCTTTAAGTAATGGAAGGTTTGTCTGCTTATGGCTTTAAGGACCCTCCCTGTTCTGTTCTTTACTGCACTGCAGACTATGAGATCTGCTGAATCACTTTTGCAGTTTAGCAGAATGACAGAGGCAGGTGAGGATCAAATCATTATATTTGTGAAACTACTAGCTACACTGCAAGGAAGTCCTTCCCTCCTCCACTAAGCTACAAAGTAGATTAGGCAAGGTCAGGCACACTAAGGAAATATTTATGGGATGCAGGTTAACATGAATGGTTTTATAGGTTGGTATCTTTGAATGTTTACTCAGTAGTTATCCACATCTAAAAAATAAAACAGCTAAACAATAAGGTTTCTTCAGTCATCTCCTGGAGTATCTTTAATAACAAAATCACATTTAATCACAACAGGTTTTAAAAGTTGAAAGGAAAAATCTGTACTTTAAAAAAAAAATCTGAATAGCTTGTGAAATTCTTAAGTATATGGCCCCAGTACCACCTGAAGAAATTGAAAAGTTATTGCTTTTTAAAATGTCTTGAGTTTTGAATATTAACCAGATTGCTCTTAAAATGAAATAAAGAGCATTAATTTTTGAGTTTCATATGAAAACTAAAGCCTCATCTGTTGCACTGCCATGAATGTTAGTCATTAACTCGGAGATCCCTCACAGATGCACAGTGCTGGTCCAAGACTTTACAGGCTCTGCTATGTTCCCAACTTTATTTTGATCTTTACTTCACATGTCTGTATGAGTAGTAAGGATAGTTAACTGACACCAAAGTCTGTCGTCTTCATTCTGCCCCAAAATGCAATTATCATCCTGATTGATCAAAGTTGTAGTAGTGCACACTATATTTTTCAATCTTAAACCTTTTGCCTTTTTTTCTTTTTTTTCCAAAGTTCTATTTGATGTGTTTCATCTCCGCATACTATTTCAGGAAAGTAGGCTTCTGATATATAAAAAAAGTGCATAAATACAGTCTAAAGATTGGAATTACAGTTAATTTTCATTTTGCCTTAGTCCTGCTGGTTTTGTATCAATACAGGGCTCTTGCCAGCAAATGTGATTATAGAAAGATTTATTTGCACCTTGACAGTCCTCATAGATACCCATCCTAGAAGATATAATGGAGAAATTATCAAGTAGCATTTTCAGGTGAGAGATGTGATTTATATTTTATTTTATTTTAATCGGCATTAGAAGTAGAAAACTCTTGCCAGCACTTTACTGCAAATATATTGGGATGCTCGGGAAGAGATGCTTCACATATTTTATACAGAGCAGTTTATAGGTCTATTTCTATTTGTAATATAGCAGGCTAAGCACAAGGAAACTTGAATAACCCCACAGTTATGCTATATGTCAAAGTTTAACAGAGGCAGCACATTTTTGGTGGAGGAAGAGCATGTATCTGGCTTTTCAGCAATGTGTCTGAGAAATGGTGTTGGTTGTAAAAGACATTAGTTCTAATACTCTTCTGGGAAGAGTGACAACTTCATTAGAAAAAACAACTCCCATAATGAAGTGGGAATGGAAGATCCTTTCTCTTTATGCAGGATAACTATTGCTGTGGAGAAAAAGCCTCACCATCACCTTCCTTTTCCCCCTTCCTCTTTAAAAGAGATATCTTTTAATAACTTCTGTTTCCTGTTTGCTTAAGGGCTCATCCCTTCTTCTGTCAACCCAAGAATGCTATAAAGCATTTATTTTGTTTAAGGAGTAAAGTTTACATAGTGAAAGTAAAGTCTATAGCAGTAGTCCTGCAATATTTCTGTTGATCTGAGGATGCTCTCCAGACATGTGTGACATATTGTTCCATTTTAGGCCCCAGCTGGATGAACCGATCCCATTGTATGAAGCCAAAGTTTCTATGGAAATAGTTCAGAAGAATCAAGCAAGAAAAAGACAAGTCATCCAATTCTGACACACAATTTCCTGATTTCTAAGCCGGTCGAAGATAAAGAAACGTAATGTATTTGAGAAGTAAATTAGTGTACACTTTTAAAAAATTCTGTAATCAGAATTTAAAGATCTTTTGTTCCTTACCACAAATGGTCTGTGAAGCTCCTGTGACTTCAGGGACTTTGTATGTAGTTGAGCAGAATGTTCCCATCAGCAGCTTTTAAAGAGGCAGTCTTAACACACTGATCTTGTCTGCCTTGCCCCAACTACAAATGTCAGTAACATCTACAGGCAAACTCAATTGCCATTTTTGATTAGTTCTCCCTTCTCCAGTAGTCACCCTTACAGTACTTTTTGCTTTTGACTGTATTGAGACTGAGCTCTCTCTGCAGTACATCTAAGACTCTAATCCATACTTTAAATTGTTTTTTAATTGAAAGACAGGCAAACCCCTCAGAATTGGCAAGGATGCTAGAGGGAAAGAAAGATACGACACTGACAGAGCTTCCCTCACAGCTGATACTCTTCATTTTAGCAACCAGGTAGTAAACCTAATTAATCCAGAGTCCATAAGATGCTCATGTCATTCAGATGTTAGAGTCACTTTGTGTCTTGTTACTGTAATGTTATTTTCAGTATTTTTTCAGTAAGACCTTATACTGTGCATTTTCACTTACCCTCTTTCATCTGCAGTCGTGTGCCTAGCGCAGCTCAAATCCGTTTATCCAACATCCTCTGTTACCGTGAACTATCTGCAAATCAACAGTAAAGAAGGAACTGCTGGGTTTTTTTCTTCAGAAACGGCTTCCTACTTGCTTTTATTTGAAATAATTAATTTTTTTTATCTATTCAAATATGCCATCCATTTTCACTGTGTGGATGGATCAAATAGCAGACATTAGTAGTTTGAGACACCGTGAAAAAATTGAAACATTTGAGTGAATATAGATTACCTAGAACCATGATTAATACAACTTCGGTCATTCATTAGACTTGTAATAAGTTTGTGATGAATTATGCAAGGGAAGCATATAAAAGTATGAGTAAATTAATTTTTACTATTAATTTCATGAAATGTAGCCTTGAAAATAAGTAATGCTTTTATGCATGTGTGTACATACACATGTCTAAAGCATGTGAATCCTCTATTTGACATTTATACTGAAGCTTTGTACCCAGCTGCTTTTTTTACTCATGTTGTTCATTTTCGCTTAAATGTTGGAAAATAAAGTAAATCAGAGGAAATGAGTTAAAAATACCAGGTTTAATAAAACAGGAATAAACACTGACAAAACTGCAGAGGGGAGATTTTATAGTATAGATCTTATTCTGCTAGATCGTTTGCCAGTAGATACGTTGTTTCTAACTACATACATAAAATGTCTTTTGAACCTTGCGTTCAAAAGGCTAAGTCTGGATATTGCTGAAGTGGTCTTAGCCTTTCAGTTGGATCTTTGTACTTCGGGTGCTAACCTACCTATTGGCATATTTAGTTGGCTGAGGTGTCTTGGCAACTTCCCAATGCTGTTTAATAATGCTAGGTTTAGATTTACCTGTCCTCAGACTAGGGGGTTCATGAGGCTCCATAAGGCATTGCCTCCTCTTTTGCACATCCTCTTGCTGAAGAAAGCAGGAAGGAGTTTTGAGTTTGGAAGCAAGGCTGTCCAGTCCTGGGGGTAGTAAAGCTGCCAGGTGCTCCTTCGTGTCGGTGACAAGAAAGTAGCATGTGCTTCACTGCTGCTGCCTGTACGCTGAGCTGACAGCCCCATGAAAGCTGCCTGTGATCTCCTGTAGTGGCAACAAGCAGGAGCAGTGTCAGCTCCAAGGATGCTTCTGCTCTGGTGAGCTCAAGCGCCACGCAGCCATATGATGTGTGGATAATGCCTACATTGCTGTTCAGGACTGTCACGACTTCAAAAACAGGTTTTTGTCCATATTAGCCTTATTTGATGGTCTTCAGAGCTTTATTTTGGAAAGGATAACTTGTCTAGTTTGGGCTGTCCATTGTTTTGGTGGAGAGATTGGTTGAACATAGTCTAAAGCAAAATACTCCCCTGTATCCCTAGCCAGTGCCACAAGTTGCCATCAAAACTAGTTTTCTACTCCAAATGTGCACAATACGCATGTAGTCTCACACTCCACACAACCGTGCTACTACTGTTCTAGTATCTTGACAGGAGCTTTTTGTCCTGGTGTAGCCGTGTGTTGATTTTCTTAATATCTGACTGGAGAAACGCATTCAGGCTGGCTGCAGAACGGACTAAGAAACCCATTTAATTATTTTAGCAGGAACACTGCTGTTACTCACTGCCCCAGTCGCGGTAGAAGAGCACACGACACCCCCCAACCCTCCGGCGGACGGAGGAAATGGCGGCGGCGCCGCGGTACCTCAGCACCGCCCAGGGGCGGAGCTCAGACCTTTTCGCGCCCAGCCGGGACAGAAGCTCCCGCCGGGTCCCTTCGCTCCATTCCCCGCTCGGCCATGGCGGCCTCAGCCGTACCCGGCTACTCTCCCGGCTTCAAGAAGCCGCCGGCCACGCTGCGGCTGAAGCGCAAGCGGCTGCGGAGGAGCGATCACGCAGTCGCCTCCGCTCCTCCCGCGGCCTGCGGCGCGGCCCTGCGGGCCCCCTCCGCCCCCGCCCGCCGAAACCCCTTCTCCAGCCTGGACAACGCGCCGCGGGCAGCCGGCACGGCACGGATACGGGAGCGGCCGGACCAGCGGCCACCGCCACCCGCCGGAGGGTCCCCCTCGGCAGCTCCCTTCTGGCAGGTAGGGCCGAGAGGTGGAGGGAGCAACGGGAAGGGCCCCCTGGGCGGAGACGGGGACTCCACGCCGGCAGCCATCGCCCGGAACCCCTTCCCCCCTGAAAAATCCGGGGAGTACACAAATGGAAACCAAGCTATTGCACTTCACTGCCTGCTGCATTTATGAAAGTAGTATCACTCTGGAAATTCCGCTGCTTTTTAATTTTTTTTTTCCTTTCAGCTTTTAGAGCCTGTTTGTGAAGATCAGCCTGTCAGGAGAGAAGAGCCCTCTGAAAGAATCGACATCAGCACTCTGAGCGATGTATGAAATTGCATGTATTGTTTCTGAAATGTTCTCAACTGTTCTCAGTTCACAAAAAAAAAAAAAAGGCTGAAACCGCTTAACTTAATACTTGATCATCTCTGTCTAACATGATGTACTAAAATGTCAGTTTTCAAGCAAATTTCTTTAATTCCCTTAATGTTTACCAGTGACATCTTTTAAAAACCAGCCTTCAGTGTGACATCACTACTGTTATAATTCCAGTGGACAGTAGTGTTGTCTTCCAGTTTTATTATCATGATTACTTTAATTGTTTCTTAGTTTTTTGTTTTGTTGAAGTAAGGATGTTTTCAAACTGATACATTTTCTGCAGGCTTTTATTCAGTTACAGAAAGGGGACAAAAAACTTCACTAGGCTAATAGGAAAATGAGTATACCTGAAAATCAATCCTTGAGAGAGATTTTCAAGCAGATAATGTTTAGTATTTTTATAGGTTCAGAAACTTAAGCTCAAACTAACTTAGTAGTATAGAGAAATTCCCTCTCAAACAGAACAAGCTGTCCTAGAACTTCCTAGTGGGGATTTTTCTGCATCCTCTAGGGAACAGCAAGAACCGAGAGAAGATGAAATGAAATGTTTTGGCATATGAATTCTTGTCATAAATTTCAGGCTAAATTTTCTTTATTCAAACATTGATCTTTTTATCTCTTCCTAGTTTATGACTTTTGGAAGGATTCCTGTGAATGAAAACATTCAGCATTTTTTAAAGCAGTATAATGCCACAGTTCTATTAGAATCTGTCACTGACTACAATAATAAACTAAGCGTAAACTGTGACTTTGATTAACCTCTGAAAAGTCAATTTCTGTGTAACTTAAAGTCCAGAAAACCTGTCTGGAAAAGATTATCTTAAATTATATCTCTTAACCTAATGCAACTATTACCTTTGCATCAAAGTGAGCTAAGCATTTTTGCTGTTGAACTGAATTGGACAAAAACAGGCAGGAGGATGATGGGTTTAACTTTATAGGCTGCTAAACAAGATGTTACATGTAATAGCCATAGTCCAGTATTTGGTCTGCCTGCCAGGAAAAGTATAGTAAATTAACACAGAAGGAGACCTAACCATGCTAAAATATAAATAGGTAGCTACATAGTTGTGGGGTGGTTTTTATTTTGTTATGGGGTTTTTTTGTGCTGAAAATTTCTGTGAGTTAACTGGTTCTATTTCTATTCTGTAAGGACATTCATTTACCTATTGCTGTACCCAAAGTTTCCTCTTCACCAAGACATGAATTTCCTGCAGACTGGAGTATTAAAACACGACTTCTGTTTATGTCCTCTCAACCTTTTACCTGGGCAGAGCACTTAAAAGCACAGGAGGAAGCTCAAGGATTTGCTCAGCATTGTAGAGCTATAGAAACAAACTTGCCACAGAGCATACAGGTAAAATTCCTCAGAGGATGGCTTGTAACTCCAGCTTCAGCCCATGTACCTTTGCACCTTTCCTTAAACATGCTAGCAGTGAAGGTTTCATTGTGTTTTGTTTTGGTCTGGCATTAAGAATAAGGCTCGTTTAGGCCCCTAACCTAATTTCATCTATGGCTTGTACCCACAGTGGCAAACACTGATAAATGAGTGGCCATTTAAATGTAGTTTTGCTGTCCATCATTCTTTGGTATGGCTTATTTCACAAGCATGGGGTCTTGTTTTTTTTGGTTTTTAGTACTTAGTGTAATAAATGCTGCCTTAAGTAAAGAATTACTGTCCTCATAAAATGCCTTTTGACATCTAGGAACCAAAACTGTCCACAGAACTGCGTTGTGCCTTTCAGCAAAGCCTCGTTTACTGGCTTCACCCTTCACTGCCATGGCTGCAGCTGTTCCCTCGGATTGGAGCAGACAGGAGAATAGCTGGAAAGGCTTGTCCTTGGTCACAGGATGAAGCTCTGCAGCAAGTGCTGATGAGTGACTGGTAAGAGGAACCAAACGACTGATGTATTTAGTACAGTTAAGACAACAGGATTTTAATTAACGGAGAATTTATATCCATTTTTATGAAAGAGCTTTTTGATTTTCTTTTTTTTTCCCAGCTGTAGAATGCTCATTATTTTGAGGACTGGGCTAGGAGAAAAAGTTTAAGACTAAAACTACTTGTCTTAAATTCCCCTCTCCAATCCTAGTTATTAGTTTGGGAAGAATTCCATAAATCCTGTTAGCGGGTTGCCTTTAATGATTCATGTAAACCCACATGCTAGGAAAGCAAGTATGCTGGAAGACCATAGCACTCACAGGCTGTGTTTCGGATGAGTTCAGCTTCATACATGTCACACACATCTGAAAATCTGACTAATCACTCAGTGTGCTGTCAAACCTGTGCAGAGCACACAGACATCAGTACCACCCAGCCATATCCAGCTTGATGTTTCAATAGTAAAGAATTAACTTCAGGTAATTACAGAAGTTTTATTCTAATTTACAGGTCTGTTAGCATTACTTCTCTGTACAATCTGCTCAAATCCAAACTGTGTCCCTACTTCTATGTATGCACCTACCAGTTTACTGTCCTGTTCCGTGCAGCTGGTCTTGCAGGAAGTGACGTTATCACAGCTGAAATTTCTCCCACAACTAGAGGCCTAAGGGAAGCCATGAAAAATGAAGGTAAGGTGGAACCAGACCTATTAGGATTTGAATAACTGATAAAGTGTATTAACTGTGTTACAAAACCATTCACTGCTTGCTTTCCTTCTCTGTTCAAGGCATAGAGTTTTCTTTACCTTTGGTAGAAGAAAGTAGAACCAGAAAACAGAATAACTCTAAAGTGAATTTGGAAGCAGAAGTTTCCAACAGCTTTGAAGTGGGCAACAGCATGGAAGTTGGAGAGTATGTAATAAGTCTTTTACAATGCCAGAAATCGTGGGTGCTTACAGGCTCCCACACATTGCAGTGGGAAAATCTTTGTAGGAAGTACTGCCCTCATAACACGGATTCTGTGTTTCCCAGGGAACCAGCTCCAAGTGATGATGATGATGATGAAAGTTTCTCATGGCTTGAGGAGATGGGAGTCCAAGACAAGGTCAAGAAACCAGATGTGCTTTCTATTAAACTGTATCCTTTCTTTGCACATGAAGATGTATGACACTGGTAAAACCCTCAGATGTTAGCTTTATAAAAGCTTTTGAAAACTTGCTTCCAAAATTAACCCTTATGTTCCTGCATATTAAGAGAGACTCTGCATCTCTTTTTAGTTTCTTTATGACAAGTGTTTCTAAATGCTCCTCTTCTTGAAGGAAGAGCCATTGTGAATTGTTAATGTAGACTGTGTAACATCCACCTGTTAGGTCACAAATAGATTGCGTCACCTGACATACAGGTTAACTGGAAAGACTTTTTCTTTTCTTTTTAAAAAAAGGGTATATGTTCACTTGCCAGTAGTGTGCTGTAGCTGGAAGATAGCTGTAAAGCAGAACAGATGTTGGTGAGAACCTGTGCATATTTCAGAGGGGCCTATTATTTCTTTCTTCCTTTAGTTCCATTTGCACTTTCACTGCCAAATGCAACTTTCACTTGCTTTCACCCAGGAGGAATCCCATTTCAGTTTCCTGACATGCCCCAGAGCAATTCATCATCAGTAGGGACAGTCAGGGAACACGCTTCAAAAGCAGACTCCTGATCTGAACTCTGTGAAATACTTGTGTATGTATGTTTTCTTTGAAGCAAAATTCTTAGTAAATGTTCCTGACTGCATGGTATTGAGTAAACATGACTTCCCACCTGTAAAACTCTGGACCTGGAAAGTGTTTTTCATTTTACAACTCCAGTAATGAAATCAGAAGTCTGGTAGATATGTTGTTTAATATTTGAACAACGAATCTGCATCAGTGTAAATCTGGGTGGGTCTGTTGGATTTGTTTGTTTAAATTACTTGATTGGTAATGGGTATGTCTTCTGGACTTGCACTGCTCTGATTCTTCTTTCAGTGTATCAATGATTTTCACTTCCTTGTGGTTTTCCTTTGACTCCAGTAAATAGTCGTAAGGAGAAGCATGAGGTGCAGGTGGATCACAGACCTGAATCCCTTGCATTAGTGAGAGGAACAAACACATTCACCTTGCTCAACTTCTTGATAAACTGCAAGAGCCTAGTGGCTGTTGCAGGTCCACAAGCAGGGCTTCCACCAACTTTGTTGTCCCCTGTTGCTTTCCGAGGTGGAACGATGCAAATGCTCAAAGTAAGTATTAAAACTATCTGTTTTTGAAGGAAAAAAATGTTTCTTTACTCAGGCAATTAGACACTGCCTTTGTATTGTTTCCTTCAGGTACAGCAGATTAGTTGTGTTGCAATTTCCTGAAGTAGCATTCTCACTGCAATACAGACCACCTCCTACATCCTCTCTATCCACAACAGCTCTGCTGCTAAACTGAAATCCTACTGTTCCCATTCCTCACATGCTGATACCTGAGAGGTTAAGCAGACTTCCAGGTACCAAGAGGGTTCTTCAGAGATTCTCCTGAGATCCTCTGGGGTCTCAGCTATCACAGCTGTTGGCAACAGGGGAGCCTCTGATCCGTGGAGCACCGTTACGATGCAGAGGTGGTGGATAATAAAGGATAGTGGATCAGTATAGGTCATGCAGCCCTCTGGAGTAGCTCAGGCCTGTTCTGCCTCTGACTTTCTTAATGCTGTATAGCATTCCTGTCTATCATAGTTGTTACAAGGACAGTAAAGCTATCACAATACTTGTGTATTAAAGAGCGAATTGCCCATATTGGAAAGTATTTTGAACTTCTAATGGGACTGTGGCGCTGCAGCTTTAAAGTAAATTAAAATTAGGACTTGATTTTCTATGTCAACAACTAATCCTACGTGCTTCTGTCTGCAGGCTCGGAGTATAAATGCCAAAACCAGGGTTCACTTGGCATACGAGGATATATTCAGTCTGGAGATTGTAGGCCCTGTCCTGCCTCATTCTCTGCATTCACTGACCATGCTGCTCAAATCTGCACAGAGGGGAGCGTTCTCTGCTGTACTGTATACCCATGAGCCAACTGCTGTATTTAACACTAACCTCAATAATGCAAATCCTGCCTTAAATAAGGTAAGAAAACTAGCAAGAGACAATCTTGCCTGTTAGGAAATAGTATCTTTATTACAAACCTCAGGACACTGAGTGACACAAAACTGTCCCTCAATATGTGGGTTTACACCCAGTTACTAATGATCACCATGTGGCACTCCATTTCCCTTGTCATATTCTCAGAAATTATAAACCAAAAATTAGGTTTTCACAAGTTTCCAAGAGGTATAGAAGTGACTGTTAAAAACCACAGGTATTTCAAAGTACCTATTCTATGTCTCACTTCTTGATGTGAATTTCTACAGGAAACCATACACAAAGATCTTCCTACATGTGGACTGCATCCTAAGACTTTGGATCAACTGAGCCAGTGTCCAACATTGGGAAAATCTTCCATCCGATTTCTGGAAATGAAGGATTATGCTTACACCTGGAAGTCCTAGGTGTAATGCTAATTCCATTTAATGGAAAATAGTGCTCTCTAGCATAGTTGCTGTAATCTATTTGGGTCTACATGGGCAGCACCTATGCAGTACCAGGAGGGATACAGTCTAGTTGAACACAACAGACAACTGCTGTTGACCATTACCCATATACAGCACTGCAGAGGACTTTTGAAGAAAATTACAGAAGAGGCCTTGGATGTCCCCTTTTGTATTTTAGAAAGCTTTTTTTAAAATAAAACTTGATTAAACATCTCTTTTATTGGTCTGAACTACAGTCTGGAAGGTGTAAGTTCGTGTGGATGCACATCCTATTTGAAGTAGAGAATTTCTGCTACTGCTCTGTGCAGAAACTTGTAACCCTTTTGGAAGGTTGAAGTCCCTGGCAAAAGCCCTTCAAAGACTGCTTACAGTACCTCACCAGACGCTTGACAGCTACACCTAGGGGTGTTGCACCTCTTGGGTTAGAGTCAGCACTGAACTCCACAGACAGATGGAGTCAGAGGGACACAAGCAGAGTTCAGATTAAAAGGCTAAGATTCCTCAGAGTTGCTTGGCATTGCTGTGTACAATTTCCATACTCATGTTAAAATGAGCAGCTAGAGGGTGAGAAAGGCATTTGTACAAACTATAACCTGAGTCAGAACAAGTTGGAGCAGTAACTTAGTCACACCACCTGAAAGAAGGCAGAGAAAAGGAGGCAGCAGGGGCTGCTGATCTCTGATCATGGCAGCAGCAGAGTCTATTTACAGGTTTCGTGCAATCTCTTTCCCCTCAAGTAGTCCAAGCTGTTACTCTGGAGCTGTCACATCTTACACAGCTGCCGTGTGGTCAGATCCCTGCTGCAGCAGGGAATACTGGATGGCAGGAGCAACATGCAGGATATTGTTTGTGTGCTCCAGCAAAACCTCAGATTTGTGGTGTGTTGCACAGAAAATAAAAGCAGTGCTCACACCACGTGGTTGGCTGCCCTCACCTTTAGCACAGTGCTGAATCTGCCCGTGGGTGTGAAACAGGAATGTGGGACTGTAGCCAGGTCCTGGGGAATCAACCCATGAACTTAAAAATGAGGGCAGTAAACGTACCTGCAGATGGAGACGTGCTGAAAGCTTCCTGTGCTTTCCAGGTAGTTTAAATTAGGACAGCAAGTGTCTTACCCCAAGAATAGAGTGTGTGTACAATGACACTGGGATACTTTGTATTTGTTACTTTACAGTAACTACCCTTGCACTTTTAAGCCTAGTGGTACAGTGACCAAGACAACATCTAGAAAACCTAGATAATGTGAAAGTCCATCTCTTATGATGGAAAAAACACCTTAGAATATTAAAATACTTGAATAAGTGTCAAATACTCCCATTTCTGGTGGAGTTCAGGGTACAATCCAGCCAACATAAATATATCCAACTAATAATAATTTATCCAATTAATATAAATTTATCTTTATACTAACTAATTGACAGCTTTTTCCCTTTGATGAACATCCAATACCAAGAGTGAAAATCAGTGCTAAAGGCATTGTGGGGAACTGGGCTTCTGAAGTGGCTGATGTCTTAATGACACTTCCACTCCCAGTTACTTTCTTAGCTAAGAGAGAAACAGATTAACTCAGTGCCTCTTTTCATCTGGTTTATCTACCTTCATCAGTGACAGCTTCTGCCACTGGGCTTTGCAGGCTGCTGTCAAGTAACCATTTACCCAGGGCTGTAGGTCACCAACACTGCTTCTCAGAGCAACCACATTCTGGTGCCCTGAAGAGAGCAAAGCTTCCCCTGCTCTGACAGGGTTGAGCCCTTCTCAAAGCTGCCCACAGCCCCCAGTTCTGAAACAGGCAGCACCTTCCCCACAACTGCTCAAGGAACAGGCCTCCTTACAGAGCATGTTAGCACAAGGTACTGAAAGCAGCAGGGAAAAGCAATTGTAATCAGGCCAATCACTGTTCTGGTACATGGCCGAGCTGTTTCTCAGAAATACAATTCTGTTAATCTCAGTTCATTTGCATTTTCACATGTAGCAGGTTAGGAGTTCTGGAGAGACACTAACACCAATTAATAGTTTGCAGTCATTAAAAAAAAAATATTTCCATTCTAGTCGAGAACTGTGTCATTCCAAAAAATTCATTATCACATGCTCTGCACCTGAGCTTTGCCTGCCATTTCAGCACCATATTCCAGTTGCTCTGGCATACAGTGCTGTTCAAGCACACATGGCTCCCATGAACCTTCCCTATATAAGCTACAGCATTACACTACCCAGTCAGCTGCTCTTCCATCTAAAGGTGTTTTTTGTAATACTACTATTATTCCAGACACTTCTAGAGCAAGATTTATTAAGCCCATCCAAACAGGTGATTTTTCATCACAACTCTGATTTGTTAGGGAAAGCTGAAGACTGTAGCAGTTTAGACTTCATGCAGCTCTTGCACTTGAGGAGGCAATTTCTCATCTTCCAAGAAAGATCATCTTCCTGCTCCTCCAGTCCTAACTAAAAGCTACATTAGAAGACTGCCAAAACATTGTTCTGGCAGAAGCTGTCTCCAATTTCTCAGGTACCTGCTTCAAAATACTCCTCCCCTGCATGACACGGAAGTCAGACGCACCTTCAGCAAGATTACTTCTAGGTAAATAATTCTGCAGCAAAAAGAAATCCAGCAGCCAAAGAGATGATGTTTTCCATCAGCAGGAGTCACAGACTATTCACCTTGAAGACAGCTGAAGTGCTGCATAAATAACCAGGTTCCAAGAAAGTGTTTCCTAGTTGTTCTTTTTAATGTATCACTACTTATCTATTCCTGCATGCAAAGCACACTCAGACCAATTCAAATTTACAAATTTAACAGAAGCACATTGCTGCACTAGCTTTATATTCATATATCATTCTAAAGAACAAGGAATGAAACTGAAACAGAAACCTCAAAATCAAGAAGTGTCATAATTAGGGTATGACAGACCTTAATTTTTTTCCAAGTCTTCTGTAAGACCAAAGGTTAAATCTGCACACAGTACCACATCCTGTAAGGCATGAAATCCATGCCTAAATAGTTATTTTTAAGTGGAGTCTTCAATGGGACCTAATTTTCTTCTTGCTGCTGTAAGAGAACATGTGTCTTTACATTACACATGGGAAATACAGAGCAAAAAAATAAAAAGAACAAAACAAGTACAAGAGTTGGTATGTTCCCCATTTTCATACCGTACAGCTATGAAACCAGTGCTTACATGGACACCATAGACTAAACAGAATGATCAACATCTCCCGTGCCTTAGGTTCTATCAAACCAGACTTTTAAACAAACATCTGATCAGGAGCTGCTCCCACGTTAATCCCAAGTTAATTATCTTAAGTTGTACATCAAAAAGCCAGCCTTCAGCTAAGACAGATACAACATCAGTTTCTCCCAGACCAGCTTTCCATTGCTGTACTATCATATTTGCTTTTCTGTATATACACACTTCCATACTAGTTCAGCAAATGAGGCAAGATCTCCAAATATTTAGTCAGAGACTGAAGGCAAAAAGCCAAATGGATAAGTTTTTAAAGACGGCTACATCCAAGAAATTCAAATTAACTTAAGCATTTCTGTAACACTTCGACAGACTAGTAAAGGGGCTTTATTTCTCACAAGTGTGTGGTGAAGAACCAAATACCATTGCTCTGCTGTACACATTATGAGACACTGATCCTCGTCCCTTTGGGGCAAAGAATGACAACTTGTTCCATAACAGTTAACAGAATACACACAAGTCACCTGCCTTTGTCTAAGAAGTACTAGCAACTCTTCACCTCCACATTCCTACTTCCATTGCAAGGGTCATTCCCTTTAGGCCTGAGCACAGCTTTACTGCACGCAAACTGCTGTGCTCCTGTCCCAGGCAAAGGTCTGTTCAGGAGGTAAAATGGAGACCACAAAAAGACTTCTCTGAAATAAGCACCTGAACTAATGGAGTCCATAAACCCTGGTGATCTGCTTGTAACTCAGACAAGTGGTATACAATGCCCTTTCCAATTCAAAGTGCACATTGCTAAAGTACTAATACTTCTTAATTAAAAACATTTAAAAAAAAAAAAAAAAAGGAAAAGGAAAAGATTTCTACATCCTCTCCCTTGTCAAACTGCCAAAACTCTGGCTCAGGATGTCTCCTTGAGAGCAGAGTACTCTATTAAAGGAAAATTGAAGCTCAAGGAGTTAATTTGGTAAAATAGTCCAACCAAAAATTAATAGAATTGATTCTGCAACCCTAACAGCTGTTGATAATCTTCACAAAAGATACTTTTATACTGTGCGTTTCTTCAAAAAGTTGTTTTGGCATACATTTTAATTACTGTTTACTGACCAGTGATTAAGATTATGAACTTGTGCTGCTTTATTGACCAAGTTGGGTACAACAATTTAAGCATCATTCTATCCCCTCCCTCCCCCCAAAATCCAGTTGTAGATTTGTTAAGAGTTTAAAATTCACATTAACCACAAATTCGTACAATCAACATCAGGCAGTGTGCTAATTTGTTTGGAATAGACAACTCCATCATCTCCCTTCTCAGAACATGCAGGGAGAGTCACCTTTACATTGCAAGTCTCATCAGTTCCATTGCTGGCCCCTTCTGCCATCCCTTTGGAAGCAAGTCTTTTGCCTAATCGTGTTTATGTCCTAAAAGTATGGGCTGTGTGGCCAGTTGCAGTGCACCACCAGGTTAAACCCCCGAGCAAAATTCAAAGAGAAGGTGCAGTGTTAACGCTGTACAACAGGGCTGCCATTGTGCACCTTCTCACAGGGGTTCCAGCACTGGCCCAGTATCTGTCCAGCAGTACACGCCAGCCTTGACTAGACCAGGGTAATCAGCACCTCTGCCTTTTACCAGCTGTTGGCAAAAGGGCAAGAGTAGCTTCACCGAGACTAGGGAAAACTGCAGCATAGTACAAAACAGTATTAAAGTGTTAACATTCCGTATTGAAGAGAAATTGCATGAGTTTTAAAATGAGGGTTTAGATTATTGATGCCTCCAGAGTGTGTCGTCTGATTTAGTCTTTTAAGAAATAATTACATCACTAATGTAAACAATATAAACATACCAAAAACTAAGTATGATTTAAATACATTTTGATGGTACAAAAGAAAAACCTGAAGGTGTCTGTACAGTTTTTACAACGTGGAAATTGCCAATGTATTTACAACATGAAAGGGCAAATACCATTTTTGTGCAGAGTAAAATTATCTGAAATAATGTCAATATAAAAAAGAATATCTAGCGGTGTGAGGCACTCCTAAACATGGTGGTATTAACCATGCTTTCCTTTGGTACAAGTCCCATCGCCTGGAGAGCCGCAGTTGCTGCTGTGGCTTTAGCATGCTTCTTGTTAAGGCTGGCAAATGTAGGCCTGTATTCATTTCCATTGACTCTCACCTGTCCGTGAGAAAAGAGGAGGAAAAAAGCAAGTGTTAGAAAGTCCCTTGTCACTTCTGTTGCAGTGCAGAGCTACAGAGCTCCTTTAAGCACATTCTCTATGTAATTTCTCTTGAGGTGCAAACAAAATCCACATCTGGTCTTTAAGCACACATCTCTTCCAAAGTGTAACTGCTAACACAAGATACTTCATGATAAAAGAAACCCTACATTCTAAGATAACTGAAGAACAAAAATAACTAAATCTTGCTCGCTACCTTTACAAGAATAAGCATTAACACCACACCTGCAAGTAAACAGCAGGAATATGATACCATATAGGTTTATTACATTAGTATTAGAATAGTGTGTTTATTCATGGAATCACAGATTCCTGTGCTTGAGAGAACTGATTTGACCTTTACAGAAACACAACCTTGAAATTTAGTATCAAGACACTTCTTAGCAGTCCTCAGCCACATATGAGGTGCCTTTTATACAAATAAAAATGTGAATTTACATCACTGGTAATAGAGAAACTAACAGTGAACAAGCAAACTCAAACACACCTTAAAGATAAAATGTTTGCGATGATCAGGCCCACTATCATCCACCAACACAAATTCAGGTGGTGTCCATCTTCTTTTGTTACAAATCTCCATCAATGCAGAAACTGGATGTTTACCTTAAGGATAAAAATGTATTTGGCATTTCAATGCTGCTACCAAAGCAATAATTTTAAATGAGATTTTTTTAAAAACAAGTAAGAATCTCACCTGAAAGATCCTTCATTACAACATAATGTCCAGATCTCTTCTGTGCCTTCTCTCCCACAGCAACAAGCCCTAAACAAACCACAATACAGTTTACATTTGTGACTTCCATCCAATTTTTGTATTCTCATCAATAAAGTAGTAACATGTACCAGTGGAGATGAAACCTGGAGACACAACACAACTTTCTTTTCAGGAGCTTTTCAAACCTCCCCTTCATCCAGTTTGTTTTCCCCTCCATACTACACGTAACATTCTTTTCATCTGCTTTAGTAAAGCTCTTAACAAGCCAGGTAATAAAAAAAAACTTTTGAGTAGTCTTATGCAAGCCAGGAAACACCTGGTCTTTCATGCTTGCTTTGGAGAAACACAAGACAGAAACTTAAAACATTTAGTATTTTTGTGCAAGTCAAAAGTCATCCACTACCTTAGCAGTTTGCTTCTAACACACTAAGCATTTTCATTAAACAGTAAGAATTGTACCTAATATGTCCTTTTGTAATACAAATAACAAAAAGGTGTTCTTATAACATGTGCTTGCTTTAATGGTATTCAAATATTTATCCTGTATATGCAAGCTTACAGCCCTGTAACAAGTGATTTCAATCACATCTGGATATAAAGCAGGAAAGCATGCAACTGGGCCCCAAGTAAATACAAAAAGCACAAGTTCCAAGAGAAATCACTGTAAAACACATTAGATGAACCTTTCTGGTTTTAAAATCTTACAAGAGTAAGATTTCATCCTTATGAAGTGACTCAGGTTTCTTGCCATTTGTTTGGCCAGTACCTTAAATTCAGACACAATGGGTTTCAAGAACTTCTTGAGCTTCCATCCTTCAATATTACTTTGTTTCTTACCTCAATATGTTTCTGCTCCTGGCTTTGGTGAATAAAGACATGGAGGATACTGCAATTGTTCTCAGTTTCTTGAGAATTTTTTTTGTTGGCCTTTTGTTTTGCTTCACTTTAAAGGAAAATCCTCTCCTTATCACATTTTCATCCTAATGTTCATGCAGATCCTAAGTAGGGACTTTTCAAGTGGCATGAAACCCTCAGAGACAAAAATCACTGAAACAATGGGGTTTTTTGCCTTTTTTTTTTTTTTTTTTTTTTTGGCCTTACAGAATTTTATATCCAAAATAACCCAAACCCTTTTATGCCATTCTCCCCACTGATGCTGTGCTGGATTTTCAACAGAGCTGCAACAGACCAACCAAACTCTGCTGATGGACCGGTCTTCTTTGAACATGGACAACCAACAATTTCTGGCTGACAGCAAAGCTCAAGAGAAGTTTGGGTGTAATGCTTTCTTTGAGAGAACTATAGATCTCATTCCATCTCTGGAAAAAACAGTGCCCAAGGGAAAGCTACAGAAAAGGCAGTGAAAATTTTGGTTCAGTCCTTCACTGCAGTCTGCTGAGTAACTCCTTAGCAAACTGCTTATTGCTGTGTCTAGAAATAGTATTTTACCTGTGAGATAAATTCTAAAAGTGTGTTTTTAAAAACCCTACACAGCAAAAACATATTGGTTACTTAATAACAGACAGACTAATTTTCAGTATTTTAGCTTTCTATAGACCCCTACAGAGAAGTTACAAAAATCACATTTAAGCATCAAAGAATACTTTTTGAAGTATCAATGCATTTTGATAATGTTTGAAGCAGATTTTCAGTTTCTCATCATAAATGTCTATAACCACTGTTCAGCTGATTCTTTGTAATGCACGAAACATGCTGCTTCTTCATAATGTAAGCTGTATCCCCATATTACACACTTTGTTGCTTCAACATTAAAAAGTATTCATTACCAAGGCAGAACACCTTCAAGGCAGAACTTAAGTAAGAAGCAACTAAGGAAAAGCATCAAAATATTTTTCAAGTATTTTCTTGTCAATCACTCTGTCACCAGGTATCTTTTGTTTCCTTGTTTCCTTATTTCCTTCTTTTTTAACAGAAAGGTTGCACAGAAGAAAAGCAGCTGAAAAGCAAGTCTGGTCATTGTTTGTATAAAACAAAGATGTCTGATTATTGTGCTCTATACTTTGAGACTGCTGCACTTCTCCATGACTCAAACCGTATTACAATGCTACAATGTCTTTAGAATTTAAAAAACAACAGATATTTTCATAACATAGGCTTGCTTTTTCCTTTTTTGCCCCTGTGCATTTAATATTTAAATGTCAACACTGTATTTCCACCACTTTGTTACCAGAAAACCAGTGATTCTGATAGCTAAAGATTCCTCCAACACCAACAGCACCTCTGCCAATAAACTTCACAGTATTTGTGTTTATATGCTTTGTTTTCCTCTGAGCTCAACTGCATGCATTGACAAAAGCTAACACAAACCTGTAATTCAAAACATTTTGTAATTTAATATTACGTGTGTTCTATTTAATATACTAAATGTTCCTATTTAAAAAAAATAATTATGAGAACAATAGTAGGAATTTGTTTACCTGCAGTCACTGTTAAATTGTTTGTTAGCATGCATATTAGAACAATTAAACCATCAATACAATACTGCTTGATTGCTGAAATTCTGCTGCTTCTATTTAAAATGCTTAGACCTTGTATGCATATTTTGAAGGGAAACTTTTCATTAAAATTTCACTCAGAAAACAGAACCCTTGCTGAGTATGCTGGAAAGATGGCAAATCACATAAACCATGGTGCCAGCATAAGCATCAGCATGCTGTCTGATGGGTCTTTTGAATCAAATGAGACAAAGTGCAACAATTCTCCATCTGTGGGCATGGACTACATAAAGGTGGAACTATCAGAGGAACATAACTGTAGTGAAGCAGCAGATCAAACTAGGGAGATGGAACAGCAGGGAGATGAGAACAAAAAAGGACACAAAATCCATCTGGAAGATCTAGACACATCAGTTTGACAGTCTATTCATGTTAGGACTTCAGCTAAAAAAGAGCAGTAACTCAACTCTGTAGCACTCACCCCTGTCCTTCACCCCAATTTAAAACTAACCAAATTATCCCATCTTCCATCCTGCCCCATTCCTGCTTGAGCTACTTACCCCAGCCCAACTACAGTGGCTTTTCCACACTTAATTTCCCTTCCTGTGCCTTCTCCGTTCATCTAAATGAAGAACATCCCTAATTTCATAACCACTGAGAAGCACTTTTTAAAATGGGAGATGGAGATCATAGAAGTTAAAGAACATCTGTAAGAACTTACAGGCATAAAGACACAGCCTATACGTAAAATCCAGGGCTTGAAAAACTAGTATGAAAACCACCTACATCATTCTGTTAATTTTTTTATTGAATCTATATCTAGTAACAGCATGCTACTTCCAAGTTATTTTGCTTATCTCCAAACCGGACATGAGATGTTTACACTCCCATAAGACATTTAGGGAAGGGCTTACCTTTTCGATCTGTCTTAAAATCGACCATTATAGGCTCAACACTGCCTTCTTTGTTTTTTCCAAGCCCTTCTCCTTCTCTCCAGCCCATTTTTCTCATCAGTTGAGCTCCCATTCCTCCAGTTACAGGGGCTGCTCTTAAGAACTGATCCTATCCAGAAAAAGAAAAGTAAAACAAGTCCTAAAGTTAGCAATGACATTTCAAAAAATAAGTGGGGGCTTCCAAAAAATGTTTCTAACAATTTTTCACAGACTGAATTAAAAAAAATTATACCTTAGCTTTGTATACATTAACATCTTGTAATAAACCAGAATTCACAGAGACACACAAGACACAACTCAGTATTTTCAAAAAAAGAACAACTTAAGAAAATTCTAATGCAATCCAAAAGTGGCAAGTGACCCATTTCAGACATGTATTTAATAAAATGATAACCGTCCGTTTTTAAAGACACTACTTTGGTTCCAATGCATCTCTTCTCATCTTGTGAAAGGAGGCAGTGTTAACTGTTTAACTGGCAACATGAGTGCCAAGTGTACCTAGTTGTTGAACAAAATACAAGCACATTTAGTAATGACATTCACAGTGTTTACGCGTATTCTAAATATATATATATTAAAAAAACAAAAAACAAAAAAAAGTTTCCCCTTTTTATTATACAGCAGTTGCACATTCAAGTTCTACTCTGAAAATCCACATGAAACATACAGGTTTTTCTTTTCTTTTTTTTAAAGGAAAAAGAGGCGCTTAGCCACACAGTTTAGCAGCAGTAGTCTTCACATTCTTTCAAATCATCATTAACATAATAGCTGTTAAATGGTGAAAGCTTATAAACAGAAATTTTAAAAATCTGTTTTGATGTAAAGAACTTTAAAAACTCCTTAAATGTTTACGTACCTAGGCCT
Organism: Phaethornis superciliosus; assembly: GCA_023637945.1. Lineage (NCBI taxonomy): Eukaryota > Metazoa > Chordata > Aves > Apodiformes > Trochilidae > Phaethornis > Phaethornis superciliosus. The sequence goes on along the minus strand of JAJQWJ010000001.1, from coordinate 105,831,864 downwards.
CGATGGCCGCAGTGTTGTGAATAGTAGGGCTGGCATTGACCGTGGCAAGAAGGCAGCTACAAGGATTTGACCCTGAAACAAGTTTCCATATAGAGGGGTGAAAGTTCACAGGTTATTCTGTGAACTATCATCTCTCTTCTGCCCCCCCCGCTGACCCAAGTAAGTAAGTCAATCATTTCCATCACAGCAAAAGACTGCCTGCCTTAAAATATACAAGTTTACACATTGGCACTGATAAGTCCATCAGTTATTTTGCATAGTAGGTTAGATGATACAATGCCTAGTATTTGTGTGGAAACTTTTACTTCCTATCGAAGCAAATTAATAGACCAATTCTTTTCTTTTTTTTTTTTTTTTTTTTTTTTTTTTTAATTTGGCTTGCAAAAGTAAGCATTTCCCGGATTTGGACAAAGGACTGATAGGTCCTTGGTTTCGATTTGTACATAAACAAACCCAGAAGTCTTACTTTTGCAGAGACTAAGGATGATGTATTTTTAAGGGGATTTCAAATTGGCAACTGACACACACTGATGACCCATATGTGTGTGTTATCCCCCACTATACATGGAGTTAAAAAATAAAAATTAAAAAAAAAATCCCTGAAGTTCGTGGTAGGACTTCTCCAAATATTCACCTTATAAGCAGTAAATACCTATCAATCATGCAACTGGATGCTGCATTAAATAACAAAGTGTTCTCATGGAAGCATAGGGAGGCTGAGTGCACCTTTCCAGTTTAACTTTGTTCTGACTGGTGCAGACCATGCAGTGTGTGTACACAGTGACAATCAGTTCCTTTGATGCAATCTGCCTCAATCTATACACCTAGAATGGCTTTTACTTACTTCCATTTTCATCCTTCCCTCTCTTTTCCAGGAACCTCTCATAAGAAAAGGGCAACCATGCCGAGAATGATACAAACCCCAGTCAATGTCACCCTGGGTTCCGAGTCCTCTTTTGTACCTGCTTTGCAATGATAGAATTTTCAATATAAACATCTGTTTCATTATCACCAGCATGTATTCAGTTCACAAATGTTAGGGTGCAATTTCTTGATGAGGTCATTTTAATGTTACACAGCTTTCTCATCACACCTGCAATGTACTAATTTGGGAGATAGGATAGCACAGAAAGGAGACAACCGAATCAAAATATGTAGTTAAAAATCAAAGCTCAGAGTTCCTATATACCAGAGCCTGAAAAAAAACCCAAGCACTGGAAATAAAGAGTTCTAAATTCCAAAATTTGTGAATTTAGAATCCTCTCTGCTAAGTTCAGTAGGAATTATTTACCCTATGCTGACTTTTAAACACATACAACAGAATCGAGACAACGAAGAACTAGAAATGAGAGGGTTTTTTTATTACAGAACAGTTGTACTTCTGCCTCACATTGTAAGGCTAAATGCAGTTAGTTCTGGTACCAATATGAAGGGAGCCAGGAGAAGCCTACTTTGAGTCAATTTAACTGAAGAAGTAAACAAAGCCTGCAACAGGGAAAAAGTTTTTTCAGGTTTGTTTTGTGGTTTGGTGGTTTTTTTGGTTGGTTGGTTGAGTCTTTTTTTTTGTTTTGGTTTTGTTTCCACTGTTTTTTTCCCTCAGGTTTTTTTTACCCCTTTTTAAAAATAATAAATTGAATGTAACTACCTAGTTTCACCTGTGCAATTATATCCTCTTTAACTGTTTTTTATAATTGAATGATAGACAACTTTGCTCAGACCCTGACTTAATAGAGTATGGGTAAAAACTAATACTGTTTATAATTACATTTGAAAATGTAAAATAGTGGAAACATTAGCAAAAATTAGGGAATCAAGATACAAATTTCTTTTCAGATTTAAAAATCATAGAAGGCAAAAGTCTCAAAGAACTGTTCAGCAGCTAAGTACCCTTGCAGATCTGGCCTATGAGGAGGAGGCATCAAATTCAAGAATACAATAAATCCCTAGGTTTTTTCAGTATCTGGTTACTGCTGTTGGAATATATAATCATTTAGAAAATAACTTTTTGCACTCACTTATCCAAAACTGAATTAATCTACATGAAAATTTTAAATAATTTTTCTCTTTAAGTTCTGAATTCCATGAAAGGTCATCTGAATAAAGCATGCTTCCATTCTGCCAGCAGATGGAGACAATTAATAAGCCATATTCTTGTGCTGACATATTTTCTTTTAACAGAATGCTTCATAGCAAAACCTGATCACTTTTTGGATAATTTTAATTAAAACTATTACTCATTTAAAGCTACATTAGGACAAATTTTGGGGGACATGAATGACCGAATTAGCATTTAAGGGCTAAAGCAAGCAAACAAACAAACAAAAAAAAAAAATCACACCTCAAAGATTATTTTAAAGTTTTTTTGCGGAATCACAGTAAGTATTGGACAGTGACAATTGTTTATCTGCAACAACAGTCTTTGGGAAAAGGAAAGTATACAGCATTGAGGCAAACAATCTCTAAAACAGCATCTGCAACATCCAAAATATTCAAGCTGTAATTATTTGAAAGATCTTAAAAATACATCAATCATTTCTGCTCTCTGAAAATACCCATTCCTTCTCACAATGCTGACATGGCTCTAAAACATAAGTTCTGTCAGAAGGAAGGCTTATTTCTTTCGAGCAATAATTCATTAATCAAAAGATAACAAAGCCTTTTAATAGCCCCAAGTGGTTGGGTTTGGCTATAGGAAGCACAATGGTCTGTCTTAAAGATTATTCCAAGACTAACTCTGAAGAATTTGAGTCAAGTATGAGGAACAAGCATATACCTTTGGCAAAATCTTTGCTTTAAATCCACTGGCACTTTTAGCAGCAGCCACAATCTTTCCCTAATACAGGAGAGGGAAAATACCTTCCTGAAGAATCTCATCAAATGCCTTACAAAACTATGCTCACAATAAGCTTCAGGATTTCTGTTCACAGCTTTTTTTATTCAGTCAGTAGAAAAAAAAATGATAGCTGCTTAGAAAAACAAAAATGCATTTTGAGGACTGAACAGGGCATCTGTCCAATATATATAATTAATACATAGTTGAACTGCCTTGCCATATGGTTTCCACTTCATGTAAGGCAATAGGAATACAAATATTTTGATAAATGCCCTTGTTAGAACGTCAACAGTCCTTGTCCAAGTGACAATCACAAGACAAATCACAATATGCCTCCATTGTTAGCTTGAGTTTTACTCACAGGCTATGGCTGTGGAAGAATGGAAAGAATGCTTTAACTTTTCAGAACTTGCTATACAAAGCACAGCACTATTAACAGCTACACTAGAACTGTGTGGCATTATTTAGCACAGCTGAATGAAACAGATCTCAAGAATTATCCTGCACACATAAAATGCTGCAAAAAACTTGTTTTGAAGAGCAAGTTTTAGACTGTAGAATTAAAGTGATAAATCCAGAAGAAACTGGTGAGTCTAGGAAAGTCTGGGTAAGTACACCTCAACAGAATTTGCTTGGAAAAAAGTGTTTGATCACTTCCTCTGATTTGACATTTACTCAGTTGTTTTTACTGTATTTGTAACTAAAAAAAAGGAAAGTAAAAAAAGAAACAACCACCGGAACAAGTAAATCGTATTTGTGAACTGATTACATCACTGATGATAAACTGAAGCAGAAACCACTTTTCAAAAAGAAAAATAATATTGTTCATAAATCTAACAACATATTCTTTTATGAATACTGCTCGGAACCCTATGCATGAACATCATGAATTAGCACATTACTTGGAAAAAAACACCATACTTCTAACTGGTATGTCGATCATTCATGTATGCCACGTTAACCACTTCAGTAGCTAATTCCCTCAAAACTTTATTGATAAAATTGGAATTGCAGGCGTATTTTGGTTTGAGTACATATTACCTCTCCACAGTCATTTTTAAAAGTACATAAAAAGCTGAAATCCAAGAAATGCAAAGTGAAGACATCGCTTATCAAACAAGCTTCCCAAGTACTTTAATTTTTGCCCCTTTCTGCTACTGCTCTTTAGTTTTGTTTCATCTACCTAGTTTTGTGATTACCTCTGTCAAGCACAATGTTCTAATTCCCTGCTTAATGACAGACAAAAAACTAGCTGACATGGGCTTTGTTTCTGCCGAACAGTGCACATCCTCAAGACATCTTTTGGCAATTGCTTATGTCAATTTCCCAAGCAAAATGCCTGCAGTAAACATCTTCAGTCAGAAACATGCACTAATGTACACACATTCAGCACAGCCAGGAACCTCCACAGCCCTACTAGTAGTTGAAAAATTTAAAAATACTAGTTTTATCTTATGTTAAGATGCATTTTCTTGTAACAAAAAAGGGAGTACGAGTCTGAGTTCTCAGTGCTACACTGCATAACTAACCAGAACCAATTTACACAACTTTAAGCATCTAAATAAAATACAATCTGTACTTTGCATTTCATGGTTGGTTTACATTCATGTCACTGAGAAAGATAACATGCATTCATAACCCATTATCCCTACTTTATTTTTTTTCTGTGAAATCATCCTCTAAACACAGGATGAGACTCCACATTAAGTTCATCAAATATAAGTTTTGTTAAGGCTTTCACAGGCCCCACCATTTCTAAAAAACACAGGGTGAGTCTTGTGTAGGCCCTAATGCATTCTGTAGAAGTAGCATGACTGTAACTACTTGTCATCTCATGAGTTTGATGGCAATGTAAGTGCGAACATGGAACCTGGGAAGAGCAAAAGAAGTCAAGCTGAGGAATGCCAGAGCGGGAGAGAGAGGACTGAGTCCTTATTTTCTTCACCCAACAACTCTTCTTGTTTCCAGTAGCAGCCTCCTTTCTGACAAACAGCATAGTGTTTGCTAGGGAGGACGCCTACTACTGCAAACCACTAAATCTTTACAGCTATGGGAAAAACAGAAGTGCTTCTACTCATCGCTTTCATTTCTAAATTCAATGATATGTTCAAATATGCTTCTGTTCCTCACAGCAATCATGTCCACATGCCAGAGACCAGTCTCTTCTCTCATTTTCTCCCTACAGCTTTTTTGTTGTTTCATGTTTTTTTTAAAGCAGATCAGAGTGAAGTTAAGAGACAGAAGGAAAATACACATGCCTTCTCCACGTAATTTTTGTTAGCAGACACTCCTGTTACTGTAAGGCACAGAAGATCATCATGGGACCTCAAGGAATGAAAGCAAGATGAGAAGAGGAGGCTTGGGAAAGAGATGATCAGAGATCCTTCCTTCCTCCTGCCTTGGGAACCCTCTCAAGGCATACAGAAAGGGAGAACCCCCCTAAGGCTTGCTAATCTCTTTCACAAGTCTGATGCTGGAAAAGCTCTCCTTTTCTCACCAATATACACCTGCTGAGAGTTTTAGAAGTTCCTCTGCCAGGGCCAATTACTGTAATAATTAAAGCCAATGCTTTGTAATAATCTCAAAAGTTAATAACTTGTAAACATTAGACTTTATCATCTATGCTCTGTATTGTATTAATACTGAGAAGAGCCCAAAAGATTCCCATCCAGCAGGTAACTCAAATCCCTTGCCAGCTCTCTGTATCACCTGGCTATATACATTAGTATTATTATATTCTATTATATATATTAAGTAGAAAAGCAAGACAGTGAATCTTGGCAAAAATACTTCTGTTTCTAGGATATTTCCAGACTTTTGTGTTCAGTTACGCCAAGCTCTATGAAAAAAATGTACATAAACCTCAAATCTAACCTACCAGTTTTGCAGGTTGTCTTACGACTGCATTCTGGAAGGATAAGCAGATACAGTGTATACTCAACTGCATTCCTTGCAAGATTGACTGTCGTTAACTCATTACTCTTTTTGCCTGAAAAGTGGATATTGCTTTAATTCCTCAGTTCTACTTCTTGTAAGAGAACCAGTCCAATACTAATTTTCAAAGATGAAGCATGAATTCTTACACTTATAAAACACATGTATATATGACGCACCACACCCGACAAATAAGCCAGTATTACTCTGCAGTAAGAAATAACTATTTCACTGTAAGATGATATTAAACTTGTTTACTCAATTCAAAGTCCTTGATTAATATTCCATATCTTTGGCTAGGAAACACTAGTGATACAAATAAAGGCAAAGGAGCAATCAGATAGAACCAAGTCAAACAAAATGGCAGTTTAGGACTTGGTTCACTGAAGTTGATGCCGGAACACCACTGACTTCAATAACATCAGGATCAAACCTTGCCTGATCTGTCCCAATCCTGTAAAGGTAGTGATGGACCTACCACTGCAACCATGACAGTATCTTGAATGTCATTTCAGTATAAGGTAACAGTATACATGAACCAATCTTGCTCAAATACCAGACGCGAATCTTATTGAAGTACCCTATGTCATGAACAACACCTTAATGCACAACAAAATGGACAGCAGCAGCAGCAACAAGCATCTCAATTCATCAAAGACAATGATTTAACTCAACCTATTGTACTTGACACATGCATTACCGTAGGTTTTAAAGTCACATTTTTTGCATTTTCCACAACTTCTGTTGCTATTGAAAATGTGATGAACAAGTATGTCTGCATAACTTCTACCTTTCTAATCCATGCTTGGGGACCACTGTTGGTTAGCTCATCTGAGGACAGTATCTGTGCTCCAGTACTTCCTGTGAACTGGCCAGGTATGGAATTCGACTGCGCCCAGGCGTCAATCTACAAATAAAAAAATCAACGTAAGACCAAAACAAAACCTTCAGCATTTTCCCTCTGCAATTCTCTGTTCCTCCTCAACCACTTTCACACAGATTCCTCACTTACGTGTAGTGCTGTGTTCATGAACAATCATTTGTAAAGCTGAGCATCTTTTTGTTAACCCTGAAACCTGAGCTCAAAAGCAAGAAAACCATTAACTATAAACCTGTTAATCCTCAGAATCAGCATTATGAGTTGCAAAATAAAGGCAGAATTTGTAAACATGTGTCCATAAACTGAGCTTCCAAAAACCTGCACTTAAGTATATAAGAAAAATCAGTTAGCACGTGGGGTAAACACATACTTTACAAAATTCATCAAAATGCTGAAGAAGTCACGTACCTGCTCTTGTGCGCGATTTAACATGCACATGGCCTCTAAATCAAAAGTGTTTTCATTAAGCCTTTTCTGAGCAATTGCTCTATCATTCATAGCTGTAGTTATGTCCACACACTAGGAAGAAAAAGAATATTAAAAAAAAGTCAGACCACAGTAATATCCATTTGATCTGGAAAAAAACGGTGTAAAATAAATGTTACAAGTATAAAATGTTGTTTTACACACCAAATAGTTGGTTTGATATATAAATAGGCAATGTGAAAAAACCCTAGGACTACTTGTTAAGTTTATACAATATAAGCTTTCCTAAACAAATACAGAATCCCAAATTAATTTAACTTTGAATTTACAGTCACCTGTACATACAAAACACCAAAAATAACTCTTTTCAAAGTATAGTTTTGGTCTCAGAAAGTTCTAATACTTTATACAGAAGCATATTGCTGTTCAATAGAACCTTATTAACCAACAGAATTAAATGTAATTTAGCTCAGAACTTAAAACAAACACCTTTTTTACAGAGCTGTTCACATGAGCACCCTACTATTAAAATTCACACTAAAACTTCACCTTAAATGTATAAAAAATTACAGCAAGAATCACATGTAGTCTATTAACTTGTTTTCAGTGTTTCAACTCTTAATCCTCAGCCTAAAACAGACTTGCATAAAAGTAAAACCAGGCTGGTAGCTCATCAAATTCAATGTTTTGGAAAGCATTATTTAGATGTGTTGCTGAACTAGAATAAAAGAACCAAGAAAAATAGTTCAAATTTATCTTGCACATACTGATCAGAATTTTCTGGGTAAAAATATAAGGCAAATGAACGTCAGTACAAACCTCTATGCTGTGCAAAGTAATCTAGAGAGAAATCCAAAACATTAGGGGATAAAGATGTAACAAATTACAACTAGTATACAGTTCTTAATTTACAAAATTACTTGTGCTTTGCTCCCCAGATGCATTGTATGAGACATTTCATTTTGAAAGGAGAATAAGAACAGTGCTCAGTGAAAGCTGAAATTTCTTTAGAGATAAGCTCTTGAAAAAGACTAAAGGTGTGGGACTGTTTAAAACAAAAGAAATCAATCAAAACAGCAGGTGGCATACAGATGTTGGTGGCATATATGTAAGTTGATGGCTTAATTATTACTTTTTTTAATTGAATCTTTTTAGTCAGTTTCTCAAGATCTCAGTTTCCCACATTGTATGTGGATAAAGGGTCAGTAGAAGAAAGTGAAACTAATTACTCTGCTGAACAGAAAAATACAGTTAATCCACAACATCCCTATCACAGGAAGTTGGTCAAGACTTTAGTATAAATACCAAAAACAGTAAGAAACAGACACAAATGTCTGCAATACTGTAAAAGTAATCATTTTTGTACTCAGGCTTTTTTTTTGGTTGGTTGGTTTGGTTTTTATTGGTGTTTTTTGTGGTTTTGTTTTCTTAAGATGGGAGAATCTTTTTTACTGTCCAAGACAGAAAAACACTTCTATTGGGAATATTATTGCTGAAACATCTGGTGCTAACCAAGACAGACTTAAAATCCCGTAAGTCCTATGTGTCTATGATAAACAGACTTCAGTGTTTATTGTTCCAGCTGACAAAAACACAGATCATAAAACAGGCAGAAGAATTAAAAGATTTTCTAACAATCAGCTAACATGGTAGGTCATGTATGTAAATGCCATTTAACAATATATGCTTTCTTGTGTTAATAAATTCCCCCTACACAGTAATAATAATTCTTTTAATGTCTTTTTTTTGTGAAACTGGTTTGGGAGATAAATAAAAGTTATTCTACTCACCAAAAGCTTCAATCCAGCAATACACATAGGCATGCAAGTAGTCCACTGAAACCACATTGGGACCACTCACATACTTAAACATATATATGTACTTAGTGCTTTACCGGACTGGGGCCTATTAGTAGATACCCTGGTTAGTTAGAATTCCCATACACTTTCCCCACATGGTCAGTCACCATTTTGGAGACCATCATGGCTTTGTATTATGTCAAGAAACTCGATGGCAGCTTTGGATCTTGAAAAAAACAAAAATCTTTGCTTGAAGTATGAAAAGTTATTATTTAGTCAAGTAAAACAGTTTCAATCTCAGCATGCTAGTCTCTGTAAGAGTTCTGCCTTTCCAATCCTGGCTTTTAGTAACATTTTCCCCACAGACAGAAATTACAAATAGTGAAACAAGAAGGAAGAGGCTGACAGTAGAAAGCAGGCATTTTTGATGTGCTTCATAGGCCCACCAATACACCAAATGCATTTACTACATTTTTAGATCACGACAGCTTCTCTGCACCATAGTCACCTCTGTATATTCCAAACTTAAACACAGCGTTTCATCCCTATATATTTTCAGACTTTCAAATATAGCTTCTTCCTCATAGGTTTCTCTGGCTTCTAGAGTCGTGTTGGTAGTTCAGATTACTTCACACCTCCTCCTACTACTACAAACAACTATATTAAGAACATAATGTTTTATTAAAAACAATTTGTAATGTATTAGCACAGCCATTTGAGACTACTTACTCCCATAACTAATTCTGTGACTTGAATGAAAACATACAACAAATTACTTTTTTTTTAATGTTAATATAGATTTGCATCAGAATCATCACAATCAGATTTCAAAATAAGTAACAATGAATGGAGGTAAACTATAATGTCAAACTTCCTAAGGATCCAAGCACGCTCCCCCACTACCCTACTCCAACAAGCAAGGGAGTTTATATGGCTTATGTTCAAAGGAAGTGATTTCATCCACAAAGAGTCCTCATAAGCATTTAAAAAATTAAGCAGAGAAGCACTCTATTGCCTTTCACACTCCCTGGAGAAACATACAGGGATTCTGCTCCTGTGAGAGTATTTCTGCATTTCAAAATTAAGGATTGTCAAACCCAAGAAGATGGACTGCTCTGCTGTCAAATAATGACCCTTGAAATCACCCTTAACAAAAACCAAGTTAAGGTAAATGCAAATAAATATTTTTATTTACAAAATATAAAAACAGACAACATCATTACAAGCATTTATAAAGATACATGTGACAGAATGGAAAGAAAGTTATGTTTAATATATTTACTCCAATGTCCATTTTTAAGGCCTCTTCTACATATTCAATACACAAACCAACAGTGCTTAGCTAACCAAGCTTGTCAAGACACAAGCCCAGTGCCCTTGGCAGCCTGGATGCAGACATCTACAGAGCTTGCCTGAACTATGAGTGCATCATTAACCATTTGAAGGAAAACACTTATTACCATCTGGTAAAAAACATGGCCAAATGTTAGTATACAATGTTTCTATGTTCTGGACTTCTTACATACACACTAGTAACTGGGAATAACATACTGCACAAACATTCTAGAATGTTTGTCTTATTAGTGGTTTGTGATAAAGACCAAACAACAGTTACAATCTACACTGAGGGATAAATGAATTGGGTGCCTGACAGTCAATTCTGAGGTGAAAATGTCTCTTGAATGAGTTATATTCACTGTGCTTTGGTGCAGTCACAGAAAAAACTATCTTCTGTGCTTCGGGAAGTGAATTGCACAATCTTACCAAGTTCTTGAAAAACAAAATGCACAAAGTGGAAAGACTGTTTCACCAGAAATTGATGCCAGGGCTTTTTATTTATTTGCTTTGAAAGTTATGAGAACAAGTCTTCAGATGGAGTGAGGTTAACTTAAAAAAATTACATCTGTCTTAAATATTTAATTTAATTACAAAAACCCCACCAAATGTTCTTTTGAAGACATTTCCAGGGGAAAAACATTTTCTTCTTTTGTTTTTATATTATAGTACATACAATCAGATTTTCCTTTGAAAGTCCATGTAGAAGAAAACTATGTAAGAAAATGTGACTGTAAAACTAAAAAATTAGTCGGTACATCCAGATGAAGAGGCAGTTTTATAAACTACTTTCAAATCTACTTTTAATGTACATTCCAATGCAATGTTATTGCTCTAAAGACTGGTAGGACAATTTTAGAAGTCTCAACTTAGGGTATTAACCTCTGCAGTTAACTGGATAAGCAGCTTTTCATCTTCAACCAAAGGTCTGATTTCTACTGAGACAGAGGTCACTAGTTGAGAAATATACACAGTATGCACAGCACAAGCTGCTTTCATCACTGCCCATGTGAGATAATGACCAAATCTGAAGACCACAGCAGTTCAGATATTTAGCTTACTTAAGTGTTAGATGCTACCTCTGTGTCTTTTTTTTTTTTTTCGAAGACTGCAATTTGGTACCAGACTGACCAGGTAAGGGTTTTGGTTTTCTTATATGATATGCTTTTCTTCCCTTCCTTACCTCAATGGCTGGTTTGGGAAAAACATCATCCTTGCTATCTTCTTTGCCTTTTTCAACTGGAACCCATTCTCCATAGACACTATCCGCTTCTTTTTTTCTATGCTGAGACCCAGATGAAACAGGAAATTCCTTTGACAAGCTGACCTGATTTTTTGGTTGTGGAGGTGGTGCTGGCTTTATGCTCGGAGTCTTAAAAGAAATAAATTTTTTAAAAGTTAGAGCTTGAAGCCACACAGTACTCACTATATGTCTTCAAGAAACAATTGATTGCATACAGTTGGTATCGTTTTCATAAAACATTCAACCTTCTTACATCAAACAATAAGTCTTTACAACAAATCCTTTTAGCACAGAAGAGAGCAATGAATTGTAATGTAAGATGAAACAGCTACAATTGTTTCAGTAAGCTTCAGCAGCCAAAATTACACAACTTCATCTCAGTAGCCCCCCTGCTTTCTCTCCATCCCATCATAAAAAAAAAAACAAAAAACCAACAATCTTAATCTGCTTCACACATGCATTTTGTAATGGAAAGCTCAGAAATAAAAATCCTGGGCAGAAAATACATTGGCTGTGTTCAAAGGAACATGGGCAGAAATGGCTTGCAAGACTAGAATCCAGAAAGAAATGGGAAGAATGATATCAAAAGGGTCAAAGCTGGAAAAATTACAGAGCAGCCTATAACTACTCAAGAACACTCCTCTTTGAAGACTGTACAGAATCCCAAGGTTTCTGAAGTTTAATCATACCACTTTCTAATGGTGCAATATAAAATATATATATTTCCACCTTACATCTTCTGTAAAAATGTATTACTGCTTATTTTGTGTATGCCATAAGCTATACATAAATCAAAATATAAATGCCATTTTTATTTCCGCTTAGCATATTGGTAATTTTATAGTGCTTTATACCCTACAAAATCAGAGCAGACTTTCATGGGCACACAAACCCCACCAAAGAAAAAACTGCTAAAAAAAATTTAAATAAATAAATAAACAAATCTAGACAAATTTTAATCCATGCCTCAAAGCATATGAGTCCCAAACACATCTAAAAAAAATACTCCCTCATTTTATTCTCATACTAGAAAGTGTCAACACAAGCTCTTACAGAGTCAAAAGCAGTCCCCGAAGGAAGGGATTTAATGGGAAAACTTAGATCCTTATTAAGAGGCAACATCAGCATTTCTCATTCAGCATTTACTTCCTTATTTTTTAAGCTCAAAACTAACAGAACTTTTTTCTTCTTCAGTGAAAACATGAGATCTACTAAGATGCAAATATAGAAAGCTGATCTTATTTAGAATACAAAAAAAATATTTTAGAATTTACTTGAGGGTCTTGTTTGTCTTTTAAAGAAAAACAATGCTGTTCTAAAAGCATTTCCCAATTCCAATGCTGTTTGTAAATTCATACAGATATTACTGCAATGAAAATGTGGAGTAAAATAGATCCTCTTTATGTTCTTTATGCTTTAAAAGCTGCAATATTTATGAAATAAAACAGACTGCAGGTAAGCTTCTTTGCGTAGGAAGCGTACTTTTAACAACATCCCAGTACAACTTCACCAAGAATATCAATCACTGTTTAATTTCTGTAAAATTACTTGCATTATTCAAAAATAACTACAATTTAAAATACTGAAAGTTAAAGAAATACTCACACTTAAGTTGAAAAAAATGGGTTTGGGTTCACTGAGCTTAAATGGATGATGATAGAAAGGACGTTCTTCCTCCTCTTCATCAGAAACATGAGGTTTATTCACTATCACATCATCTGTGCTTTGAGCAATCTTCTTGCATTTCTAAAAAAAAAAAAAATAAATTACTTAAAACCAAAATACACAAAAAGAAAAAAAAAAGTGAAAAAAAACTATTTTCAAAAGCAAGAGCTGTATTATGAAAAAAATAATTAGCAATGTCATCAATATAAACTTTTGGCATTTTACACACATTAAAAGAACTCTACCTAGGTTTCCCAGGCATTCATTCAGTGAATAATTTCACAGGCTAAGATTTCAGCAGCATGTTATACAAACATGCTACACAGCACTAGCTGCAGAATGTGTCAAAGGCTGCAAATGTTCTAGAATAGGAATTCACTTGTTTGACAACCCACACAACCAGCACACTGCAGTATGATAGAAATTTCAGTATTACTCACAAAACTACTACACAGGAAAAAAATTAAGAATTAACAGTGACTGGTTCCAAGTTCCACTGGTAGTGCTCAGACCTAGTCAGAAGCAAAGGTTCTGAAAAAATAAAACATCTAGGTGCTATGGGGATTCTGCAGTCAAATGAGAAGGCTAGAATTTTAGGATGAAAAAACTCTTTATTGATCATGAGTATTTACCAGCAACAAACTAACTTAGTCAAAAACATGTGAGAATATTTTAGTCTAATATAACGCTTCTATTCTGTCCCCACTCATAAAAAGTGTATTTAGAAGACTTTACAGGACATCCAAGAACACAAAATATGAGGAAATTACACTGGAAAAGTCAATCATCAGATCTGATTCTAGTTCAAGTTCATACTATTTTAAGTCGCATCTATTTGATGAACTGTTTACATATAATGAGCCAAAAGCCAGTTCTGTCACTAAAAATCAAGTGACACTGATGGTCCTGTTCTCACCAGTGGAAAAAAAATCAACCAAACAAGATGCCTGCACTCTCCTATGCTGAGACACCTGCAAACAATGACTAAAGCACACTCACCAGGCAACAGGAAAAGCCTACACAATCTTATCAAGAATATATCTATAGTTATTAGTTGGCCCCTAACTAATTGTTACCAGTTTGTCCAGTTTTCAAGTTAATCTGCAGAGAGGAAAGACGACACAGCTAACCTTGCAAAAAGCTGAACAGGCTGAGGTAGGTCCTGCACTAGGGCACACTACTATATGACAGTGGCCTAGCTTGCTGCTGTGGACAATTTTGACTAAACAGGACAGAAACATAATCCAACAGATTCCCACAGTTCAAAAGGGACAGGTTTTGGACTCACAGATTAGCACTAGTTACACTGGATCTTGGTCACATTAACTGAACAATCATTTAAGATGTCTGCACAGTCTATCTGCACAATCTCAACTTTGTACAAACAAAACAAGTACTTCTGCTTCCACTGGCCCACACACAACTGAGAAATTACTTATCAGCAATTTGACACTACTTAAATTCAGATGTTACTTCCATAAGCACTTATTTCAGAATTGTCACATCGGTGATGCAATTGAAAAAAAAAAAAAAAGAAAGAAAAAAAACCACCACACACTTCTTTTTTCTTTCCAAATTTTCTCTAGTTTCTGGAGAATAAATGTAGGGGGAAATTACCATATTGAACAAGGTAACATTACTACAGTAAATGGACAAGTAACAGTTTTCCCCCCAGTCAAATAAAACAACATCCCATTTGTAGACTTGAACTGCAATGGGACAGAACTACAAAAATAATTCTCTAGAAATAAGAGTGTATAATAAAATATGGAGAACTGTATCTAGTGGGCACTGGATTTTTATCCCAGACTTAATATTGAACAATGTGAAATTCACTAGCAAATATAATAACATAAATACTTAAGAATACTAGAACCAAAAGCTAGAAGTGAAAGCTTTTGGTTTTATTAATAGGACTGCAAGGAGAACTACTAATTTACAAAAGATCAGAAAAAAGCAGCTCAAGACTTTTGTTTACTGTATTTCCATTACTGCCCCGGAATTAAAATCCTGCTTTCACAAATAAAAATAATTATACAGAGAATAAGAGCTCTCACTGTCAAGCCAGCTTACACACAAACCAAGCAGAGTGACAGCTTGTCTACAAATCATAAGAAAATAATTTGCCAATGTTCAGGTTTGATGCTGCTGTTCTTTCTTACCTCAGTGAGCTCCTTTAGTGTATCTCTTGATGACTTCTGATTGGCTTTGTCGTCTTTCTTTTGAGATAAGAGAGGCATCAGGCTTGGTGGTAAGGGAACACCAGACTTAGCACACATGGCAGCTGCATTAGCTTTGGCTATTTCAAGTAGCTGGGCCTTGTCTAAAAAATATTTAAGAAAAAATACTATTTATATAGAATATTGTTTTACTAATAAATAAGCATTTCTGGCAGACTAAACAAAGTACAAAAAGAAAACACAAGCTTTTACCCACAACTTGAGTTCCATGTTCTGTGAACGTAACTAAAATTGCACTTCTTGCTCCAGGCTCTTAAAAATTTGGTCTACCCAGTAGATCAGTGAAATGGCCAATTGAATACAAAGCATGGGAGTTCAAAATTAGGGCACCCAAAACCCTCCAAGCTCCAGAAGCTCTGCCTTTTATACTCCATTGATTCATTCTAGTTTTGGAAATACTAGGTCATTTCTACACAGCATTCATTCCAAAGTCTACTTACTAGCTATCTCTGAAAAACACTTAAGTCTTATGGAAGTCTCCTGGTTTGTAGCCTGAAAGCTACTTACCAAAAACAAACAGAAAAATGTAAGCTCTTAACAGAACAGTATTTTACATAGTTAAGCGTAAAAAGCATACCTGACGTTATGACAGAAACAGGGAATGAAAATAAAGTACATCTGACCTGCAAATAAAGCTACCACTATCTCTGCAAGCATGTAGGCTTAGAGAATTCATAGAAGGACAACATTCCTTTACTTCTTAAGGAAGTTCTTTTGTTCTTAAGGAAAAAAAGTATATACCTATAAGCTTGCTGCACAATCTAAGCATCAAGACAGATTCAAGGATGCCCATTAATTCTAATGTTCTGTACAGAAATACTTCTCTGGTAGACTGTTTTCTACAGTAACCACAGTAACCTTATGAGATAGGACCAAAAGATCAGGAACCTGAGTTGCACAAAAATCCTTCCTCCCACACTGTAGTAGAACAAGTCTCAAAATTAAAGTCTTCTTTCTCCTTATGTAACTTACTACCTACAGAAACTACAAGGTGTCTCCTCCTCCAGTCACAGAGAAAAGCTCAGCAGGGCCTGACGGTATTTTCAGAAACAAGACTCCCTTCCCCTTAAGTTCTTACCATGGGAAAGAGGAAAGACAGATTAAAGGAAACAGATAAATAAGCACTACAGCTGACAACAGAGCTAACAAATCTTCAACTGACACTCACTTCCAAATGTTCTCAAGAAAACTAGAAATGCATGTTTCTTACAGAGTAGTTGGCCTTTACTATCCATCACAATAAATGGCATTCCTCAAGACTGCAAGATACCTTCTTTGTATAGAGCTTTGTATAAAAGCTCTATAATAAAATATAACCTGCTCTAAACACACTTTCTTCCAAATGGTAGCCATTGGTTTAGCTCCAATGTAGAAGCTCCTAGTGGAAGTCACTGCCTAACACACAAAATTACTTCCAAGAAAATCTTTATGCTAGAGCTAAGTTCAAGACTATGTAAATGAACACAAGTATCACTTAACCACAAACTACTAAAAATTATCACTTACCCAAGTCTGTAAGACGTTTGGGTGACCTGCTTGAAAATCGTTCCGATGACCTTGACCTACGACGGTCAGGTGATCTGCTGTATCTTCTTCTCCCTGAAGATCTTGATCGGCGTAGTCGAATTGGTGACCTACTAGAGCTCCGTCTTCTTCCTCTTGACCTTGATCGCCTTTGACGAATAGGTGTTCGACTCCTGCTCCGTAACCTGAGTGATATTCTACGATCTCTCGAATCTGATCTTCTTCTTCTTCTGTCAGTGGATCTTGATCTATTTCTCTGGGATCTCTTACGCCTGTCTCTTGATAGAGAACGCCGCCTTCTTGATGCCGACCTTGACCTACTCCTCCTTCTGTGCCTTGAACGTGACAACGAGCTAGAGCGAGAGCGACGATTAGATTTTGATCTTGATGCTCTTCTCCGTGTTGCTGATCTGGAGCGATTCCTTCTGGAGCGAGATTCTGTATCATACCTCTGGGATCTGCGCTGAGAAGACCTGGAGCGTCTGCTTCTAGATCTCCGTGATTCTTTGTCTGTTGCTTTTTCAACAGATTTAGAACGACTCCTTTGGTGAGCAGTGGACCTGGAACGTCTGCGTCTAGACCTCCTTGACTCTTTGTCTGCTGCTTTTTCAACAGATGTTGATCGACTCTGTTGGCGAGCAGCGGACCTGGAGCGTCTATGTCTAGACCTCTGTGAAGACTCCTTATCTGCTGTTTTTTCAACAGATGTGGATCTAGAACGTCTATGTCTAGATCTCCACGAAGACTCTCTGTCTGCTGCTTTTTCAACAGATGTGGACCGACTCTTTTGACCAGTAGGAGATCTTGAGTGTCTGCTCATAGATCTCCTTGAAGACTCTTTATCGGATATTTTATCAACAGATTTGGATCTAGATTTTTCACGTTCCGAAGACTCGGAACGCCTACTGTCAGGTCTAAAGGAAGAGTCCTGTTCGTCCTCCAATCTCTCAAGTTTATCTTCATCTCCCTGTTTATCTTCGTCACCCACAGAGGTTTCAGCATCCTCACCCTCTTCACCAGTGCTAGACCTTGACTCATGCTCATCTGATGATGTGGAGTCTCTTCTTTCTGCTGTCAAGGAAGGCTCCATATCATCTCCTTCTTCACCAGTGGTAGACCGTGATTCACGCCCATCAGGAGATGTGGAACGTCTGTGTTCAGTTGTCAAAGACTGCTCCATATCCTCTGCTTCTTCACCAGCAGTAGACCTTGACTCACGATCATCAGATGATGTGGAATCTCTTCGTTCAGCTGTCAAGGAGGTTTCCATATCCTCCACATCCTCACCAGCAGTAGACCTCGACTCATGTTCATCTGAGGATGTGGAGTGTCTACGTTCAGCCGTCAAAGAAAGCTCCTGGTCCTCTGCTTCTTCAGCAGTGCTTGACCTTGACTCACGTCCATCAGGAGATACAGAGCGCCTGTGTTCAGCTGTCAGAGGTTCCAAATCCTCCGTTTCTTCACCAGTTGTAGATCTTGACTCACGGTCATCAGAGGATGTGGAATGTCTACGTTCACCTGTCAAAGAAGGCTCTCTATCTTCTACATCTTCACCAGTGGCAGATCTTGACTCATGTTCATCAGAGGATGTAGAGTCTCTTCGTCCAGCTGCCAAGGCGGGTTCTCCATCCTCTACCTCTTCCCCAGTGGTAGACCTTGACTCATGTTCATCAGAAGACACAGAGCTTCTACGTTCTGTTGTCAAAGGTTGCTCCAGATACTCTGCTTCTTCACCAACGCTAGATCTTGACTCGTGGTCATCAGGGGATGTGGAGTGCCTATGTTCAGAAGTCGAAGAGGGCTCTAAACCCTCTTCCTCCATGGGTGATTTCGGCTCATGACTTTCCTGATATGAGGATGTGGAATGTCTACGTTCGTGTACCAGAGAAGGCTCTGCATCTCCCGCTTCTTCACCAGGGCCAGATTTCACACTGTAGCAATCAGGGGACATAGAACATGCACTCTCAGGCACTGCATCATCCATTTTTTCAACAGGGATGGATTTCAGATCATTATTATCAGGGGACATCGAGGCTCTACTGTTTAACATCAAAGGTTCAGTGTGGAATCCCAACTCATGCCCATCAGGGGATGCTTCATGTTCAGTTTCAGGTATTGGAGACAGCTCCTGAGCATCTGCTCTTTGAACAGGGGTGAATATTACCTCCTGGCTCTCAAAAGACAAAACATGGTCATTTTCAGATGTCAAAGAAGAATCCATACCCTCCATTTTCTCAGCATGAGTCAATCTGGATTCATATTCTTCAGAAGATAGAGCATGCTCATTTTCAGCCTCTTCAGTAGGGATGGACTGCAGTCCCTGACCTTGAGGGGACATGGCACATTCACCTTCAGACATCAAAGACAACTCTTGCACCTCTGTTTTTCCAGCAAGAGTAGACTGCAGCTCCTGGCTATCTGTGGACATTGAACTTTCACTTTCTGATGTTTCAGAACGTTCCTCCATTTCTTCTTTTCTAACAGGACTGGATCTCATATCATGACCTCCAGGGGATACAACATACTCATTTTCAGACAACAAAGAAGAGTCCTGCACCTCTGCTTTTTCAGCATGAGCAGAGAGCAATTCTTGCCCTTCGGGGGATGCAGCATATTGACTGTCCAGTATTAGAGAGGGCTCCTGCACCAGTGTTCTTTCAGCAAGCGTAGACTGTAATCCTTGGTCTTCAGGCAAGATAGTATATTGACTGTCTGATGTCAGAGAAGGTTCCTGCACCTGTTTTTCAGAAGGGCTGGCTGACATCTCCTGGATCTCAGGAGATACAGCATATTCATTTGCAGACAGCAGAGAACCCTCCTGTACCTCTGCTTTTTCAGCAAGGGAAGATGTCAATTCAGTAGACACAGCATATTCATTGTCAGCTACCACAGAAGCCTCCTGCATCTCTACCCTTTCAGGTGAGCTAGATCTCAACTCCTGGGCCTTCCAAGATACAGCATGTTCATTTTCAGACAGCAGACCAGGCTCTTGCATTTCTATCTTTTCAGCAGGAGCTGACTGAAACTCTTGGCTTTCAATGGACACTGAACACTTCTCTTCAGACATGCAATAAAGTTCCCGCACCTCTGCCCTTTCAGTAGGGGTTGATGTCAGTTCTGGACCATCAAGCCCTATTGTGTACTCATTTTCAGATATTTGAGAGGGTTCCTCTACCTCAGCTTTTGCAGAAGGAGTGAATGTCAACTCATGACCATCAGAGGAAACAGCACATCTGCTTTCCAGCATCAGAGATGGCTCTTGCACTTGAATTTCTTCATCATACGAAGATCTCACGTTGTAGCCATCAGTGGATGCAATACATTCCACTCTAGATGACTTTTGCACCTCTATGTTTTCAGCAGAGAAAGGTCTCGATTCCTGACTATCAGTCAACAGGAAGAGACCACCTTCAGATGTCACAGAAGTCACTGGGGCCTGCAGTTTTTCATTAGGTGTGCTTACTGATTCACATACATTAGCAGAATTGGAGAACTCACTTTCCAAGGGGAGAGGAGATTTCTGTATCTCTGTTTTTTCAACTGGAGTGGATGTCAATTTATAGCCTTCAGGGAAGAGAGACTGCCTAACCTCAGATGCCAACAACAGTTCTGCACCTTCTGTGTTCTCCAGGTAATTGTGGTTTGCTTTATGGCCATCATGGCCCACAGGAATTCCACTTTTAGAGATCAAGAAAGATCCTGTACTCTCTATTTTTCCATCAGGCAGGTATCTCAATTCATGCATATCAGATGATTCAGAGCAGTGAAGTACCTGTGAAAGCGTTGGACCATCTATAACCTTGTCAACAGATGATACAGAGTCCAGAACTTCAGAAGAGTTGCAGCTTTGTCCTACAGCTGTCAGTACAACATCCGAGATCTCAACTGGACCACACTCAGATGACAGGGAAACAGCTGAAGCCTTGATCTTTTCAACAGATAAAGGTATTTGTTCATCAGGTGGCTCGAAGGACCCATCTTCAGAAATCAATGGAATTCGTGTAGCAACGCAGGATCCTGATCCATACCCATCAAGAGATCTGAAGCATCCACTCTCAGAAGGCAGAGAAGGCTCTTGCATCTGTCCCTTTTCAGTAGACAAGGAGGCTGACTCACAGACATCAGGGAAAACAGAACATGTAACTTCAGGTGCTAAAAAAGATTTCTGAGCCTCTGCTGTTTCAAAAGATAGTGACCTTGACTCAGGGCTTCCAGCCAACTTTGAAGATTCACTTTCAGGAACTTGCAAAAACTTCTGAAGCTCTGTATTTTCAGCAGGGATATGTCTCAATTCATGACCATCAGGCAAGTCAGAGAGTACACTGTCAGACATCAGAGAAGACTCCTGAATCTCGTTTTTTCCAGATGACAAGGAAATTGTCTTGTAATCATCAGAAGATCCAGAGCAACCACTTTCTAGTGTCAGATGAGGCTCTAGACCCTCTCTTTCTTTGAGAGAGGTAGACCTTAACTCATCA
The DNA here is from genome assembly GCA_023637945.1 of Phaethornis superciliosus. Lineage (NCBI taxonomy): Eukaryota > Metazoa > Chordata > Aves > Apodiformes > Trochilidae > Phaethornis > Phaethornis superciliosus. The sequence continues at coordinate 105,810,507 of JAJQWJ010000001.1, read as the reverse complement.
TCATGGGCTGCAGAGAGCTGAAATTCTGTTACCAAAGGGGTTTCTGCATCGCCTCCTTTTTCTACAGATAAGGATACTGATGTGGATGTGGAGTATGTAAGTTCAGGTACTGATGAAGACTCCAGAGCCCCTGCTTTTTCAGTTGATCCATTTTCAGATGTCATGGAAAGCACTGAAACTTGTGATTCTTCCGCAGGTGTGGATGTTGGTATATGGTCATCTGGATCAAATTCAGACACCACAGAAGGCTGCAGACCCACTGTATTTTCTGCAGGTGAGGAGTTTTGCTCAAGACTATCAGAAGTTTGGGGAAGTCCAGTTTCAGATGCCGGTGGCAGCTCTGGACCATTAAGTCCTTCGGCAGACAAAGTTACTGACATGGGACCATTAGAGGATTTGGAAGAGGTGCCTTCACTTGCAAAAGGAGGTTCAGGAACATCTACTGTTTCAAGACATTTGGTTGATTCCTGAAGTTCAGAAGACTCCATACGCTTGCTACTGCCCTTAACTGAAGATAACTTAGTGTCTCTTTTTTCTACAGATTTAGACCTTGACTTAACACTATCAGAGGATTTGGAACGTTTCCGTTTGGATTTTTTTGAAGATTCCTTGCGCTTTTTTTCTACAGACCTAGATCTAGACTTGTAACGGTCAGAGGACTTTGACCGGCGACGCTTTGATTTTCTTGAGGACTCCTTTTTTTTTTCCACTGACTTGGATCTAGACTTGTAACGGTCAGAGGACTTCGAGCGCTGACGTTTAGACTTCCGTGATGACTGCTTTCGATCTCTTTTTTCTGCTGATCTGGATCTGGACTTGTAACGGTCAGAGGACTTTGAGCGCTGACGTTTAGACCTTCGCAGAGATGACTTCCGACCTCTCTTTTCAACAGATCTCGACCTAGATTTTGAGCGATCAGAGGAAACAGACCTATTTCTGAACCTCCACGAGTATTCCTTGCCTCCTCTCTTCTCTGAAGACCTGGATCTGGACTTTGAACGGTCAGAGGACCTGGAACGTCTGCGGCGGGATCTCCAGGAGGACAATCTGCTCCCCCTCTTCTCTACTGATGGTGATTTAGACCTGTAGCGCTCAGATGACCTGGAATGTCTGCGTCCAGACCTTCGGGAGGACAGTCGCTTTTCCACTGACCTAGACTTGGATCTGTAGCGATCAGAAGACCTGGAACGTCTACGCCCAGACCTTCGGGAGGAGAGTCGCTTATCCACTGACCCAGACTTGGATCTGTAGCGGTCAGAGGACCTGGAACGTCTGCGTCCAGACCTTCGAGAGGAGAGTCGCTTATCCACTGACCTAGACTTGGATCTGTAGCGGTCAGAAGACCTGGAACGTCTGCGCCGAGACCTTCGAGAAGACAATCGCTTTTCCACTGATCCCGACTTGGATCTGTAGCGGTCAGAAGATCTGGAACGTCTACGCCTGGACCTTCGGGAGGACAGTCGCTTATCCAGTGACCCGGACTTGGATCTGTAGCGGTCAGAAGATCTGGAACGTCTACGCCTGGACCTCCCGGAGGACAATCTCTTTTCTACTGATCTGGATTTAGACCTGTAACGATCAGATGACCTAGAACGTCTGCGCCTGGACCTCCGGGAAGATACTCTTCTCTCTCTCTTCTCCACAGATCGGGATCTGGATTTGGAATGCTTTTTTCTGGAATCTGAATAGTTTCTACTCCTAGAACGTCCTCTTTTAGATGTCAAACGCCGGGAAGTAGAACGCGACCTTGATTTTTTCTTCCGCTTCCTAGACCTGGACTGAGACTTGGAACGACTTCTTTTTTGTTTCTTTGCATCATGTTTTTTATCACTGCTTCTATGGCTACTTTTTTCAACTTTCTCAAGTCTCATCAGAGTCTCTCTCATTCGTGCTGCCACATCAGGCTGCACTTCAGAAGTTTCCGAATCTCTTTTCTCCGACTCGTGTTCTGGAGTTGCTTCTTTGACAGTCTCAGTCTGTGGAGTGACTTCTGACTCACTTGCCCCTGCCACATGTGCTGGAACTGCTTCTGCAATGGTCTCAGGTACTTCAGCTGCTTCCAAATCTTTTGTCTCTGCCTCCAACCCCACAACTGCTTCTGCATCTTTCACCTCTGCAACAGTCTCAGGAAGAGCAGCTGTTTCTAAATGTTTTGTTTCTCCCACATGAGCTGGAGCTCCTTCCACCTGTTTTGTCTCTCCAATTATTTCAGAATCAGGAGTCCCTGCTGAAGCTTTTTCACCTACTGCATGTGAAGAACTAAAAACTGCTTCTGCTATTAAAGACTCAGATACTTGAGTTTGCTCTGCATCTTTCTTCTCAACCAGCATCTCGCATTCCTGAGCTTGACCTGGAACTCTCACATCCTCCATTGGCTGATCCTGCACTCCTGCATGCTGTACTTCTGCCACTGCATGGTCCACTGTTTTTCCCAGATCTTTTGTGTCCCCTGGTTTTGGAACTGCTTCAGAAGATACAATCGCAGCAGCACTCAAGATTTCTGAAGCCTCTTCTGTACTCTTCCATTCTGCAGCAGGTTTTCCTTCTAGAACTGCTTGCAGATGTTCTTGGTTTTCAGTGTGCAGAGATTCTGGAATGGCTTCCGAAGCACACTCCAAAATATTTATAGCTCCCACATTTCCAGACTTTTGGGAAGTTTCCAAGCCTTGGATAACCATGTGTACAGAACTTTTCACTTCTATTGCTGCAGGCTCTTTCATACTGTGCAACAACCCCACATCTCTAGCTTCTGATGCTGGCTCCAAGTATCTTGCTTCCACTGCTTTCTCTGTTTCTGAAGCTGCTTCCAATTTTTCTTTTATAAGTGAGGGTTCATTTCTTTGTGTGCTTGTCCTCTTTGTTGCAATGATATATTCTACAGTAGGTCCCTGAGTTCTCACATCTGTCAAAATCTTAGATTCTAAAGCTCCTTTCAAGTTCCTCCCTTCTGTCAACATTTCTGAGTCCATAGTTCTTTCTTCTCCTCTGGGCAATGACTCTAATACTGCTTCTGAATGCCCTAGTACTTGTTCCTGTACAGATTCTGAACTTGCTTCCAAAGTCTGCACGGGTGCTAGTACTGTTTCTTTGCTCATTGCCTGTAATTGGTTTGGATCTTCTGAAGCATGCCTTAGTGTCCTTGTTTCAGATCCCAAAACCATTTCCAAATTCTTCATCTGTGTTAAGTGTGAAATTTGTGAACTCGCTTCCACACCTCTCACATCTGCAACCCCCTCAACTCCCAACAGGTTTCCTTTGCTTGCACCAAGAGGTTCTGCGATTGGTTCTGCATGCTTTGGTTCTCTCTCTGCTGTGGATTTCAAATGCATCATTGCTGCTAATGCCTCTGATGGTCTAACTGGTTCCATGCCTACACATGGAACCACAGATTCAGGAGTCCTTTCTGAACTTTCTTCTAAGGCAGTAAAACCTGGACTTGCTTCCAAGGCTTTGCTACCCACCATTTTGACTTCAGAACACACATTTTCTCCTAAGACTGTTGACACTGCAGGGGTTCCAAGTTGCAAGATTGCTTCCAAAGCTTGTGCCTTTGCAGCAGCTAGAGACACTGCATATCCCACATCTTTCACCTGCAGATCTGAAGATGTCCTTCCTTCTGCCTCAGATACAGGCCCTACAGTAGGTTCCAAACTTCTGACTGGTCTCATAGATCCGACTTCCATGGCTTGTAGACCAGCATCTGAGACACCTCTGGCTGCAGTCCCATACTGCACAGTGTCTTCTGAAGCTTCTGCACCTTCCACCACAATCATTTGTCTTGGGACTCCTCCTGGACCTTCATTGTCTTCTTTCTGCAAAGACAGTGGAGTTGCTTCCAAACCTCTCACATTTAATTCACTCTCAGATCTTGATTCTCTCAGCTCCTCTGGTCGTCTCAATAATGAACTACTTTCTGAATGTTTTGTCTCTGATACAACTACAGTCTTAAGAGCAGATTCTGAAATTTTTGAAGCATTAGTATTTTCGAGTTGCAGAGTAGCAGATTCCTGGGTTCTATCCACACTTCTCGTTTCTGTGAAGACTTTAGATTGCAGGAACACTCCTGATGCATTCAGCACTGTTGCAGGATCAGCAGCAGTACCTTCCACAGCTTTGACTACTCCCACTTGCAGGCATTCTTGAGCTGCTTGGACATCTGCTGTAATACCCACAGGTTCCATGGCTGTTTCCAAAGTCATGGACTTCACTACAGCAATTGGCTGCAGAATTTCTTGTAAAGAGCTTCTAGGTGGTTCAACATCCTTCACTTTTGTAACAGCTTCTGGCCCAAGGAGTGTTTTGGCACTTCTTATTTCTACCTGGGTCACAGCAGTTGTGGCAGGTATTTCAAAAGGATGCTGCAAAGATACATCTGCCTTTGAGACAACAGAACCTTCTGCAAGGCTGCACTGCATCACACTCGAACTATCAGATATAACTGAAGGCTTCAGGGATGGCTCCAAAGTTCTGCTCACACCCCCTAATTCCAATGATCTTTCCACACTTTTCACATTACCCATAAGCAGGGATTTTTCAGTTCCCTCTGGAATTTTCCTTTCTTCCATAGTCACAGACATATGAGCTACTTTCACAGTATTCAAATCTGCCTGACTTGCAGATTGAGGAATTGTTGTCACACCACTTGCCCAAGACATGGTTTCTGAAGTTGCTTCTAAGACTTTTGCTCCCACCTGGGCCACAGACTGCAGAGGTGCTTCTGAGTATTTCAACACCCCCATGGTTTCAGATTCAAGAGTTGTACCCAAAGTTTTTACTTCCTCAGTGTCTATAGATTTCAAAAGAACTTCTGAACCTCTTTGTGCTTCTATTACCTCTGAAGCTCGATTTGCTTCTGAACCTTGCTGACTTTCAGATTTATTGGCAACTCCATAAGGGACACTAGACAAATTATAATTTCCAGTATCAACAAGAACACCCTGCTCACTCGCGTTAACAGCTACAGGATAAATATTTTCATGAGATTGATTAATTTGTTCTTGTATAGTGCAAATTCTAGTTTGAGTTATACTAGCATTTTCTTGAGTATCAGATTGGCTGCTTTCTAAATTAAATGGGGGATTTGTTACACTCAAAGTCCCCCTCTCGCTTCCAAGATTTTCTGCAGGTTGCTGAGAAACAAGTCCTAAAACTTGTCTATCGAGATCCTGGCCTGCTTTTAAGCACAGTTCTTGTGGCTGCACATGGACAGCCAGATTTGCATCTCCAAATCCTCCATGCTGTACACTCAGTTTGGAGCTTGATGTCTCTGGCATCAAAAGAGAAGCAGGCTGCACGGCTCCTTGTTCTCCATGACGTGTACTCAACTTTGACTCCTTTGGCTGCTTTTTATGCTTTTTCTCTTTCTTCCTTTTCTTCTTCTTTTTCTTCTTCTTCTTGCTTTTGTGTTTCTTGTTTTTCTTTGATTTTTTCTTAGGAATTTCATCTTCCCCGGTAGAGCTTCTTTTTGTAGACTGAGTACTATTTTTCACAGTATTTTTGTCTACATCTAGAAAAAATGACATTTTTCTTGTAAATGTTTTTAAAATTATATTTTAAGAATTCTTTTAGAATCATGATCAAAAGCGTGGACAGAAATACAAAAAATTTAAAACCTGAAACCCATGCCTTCTGATCTAAAGTACCATAGACAAATAGCACATACTCCCTTTTCAGGTCTCTTTCCTCTCAGTGGTCACTGCAAATAAAAATAGCTAATTCTTCTTCCAAAAAGCTAACCAAATCTTGCAAGTGATACAGTTCCAGTGGGAACATGACTCTTCCCAAGGAGCAGTTGGATACACTTCCACCTACATTCACTTGGGCAGTGCATTCATCAAAAAGGCTGAAGGTATGCTTTTAAATTACACCAAGCTGCACATGATGTGAAACAAGAACTCCCATTTTCCAGAAAAATTACCCAAGTGGTAGTATGCTTATTGCCTAAAATGCATTCAGCCCATTATCCCCTACTCTGCTTTAACTTATGAGTGAGTCCAGTAATACTACTGTGCTAAGAGTATCTAAGCATATTTACTAAGAAGTGCTCAAAACAAATGTGGGGGAAAAATGCAACTGCTCCCCTGATCCCAAACAAGCTTTAAAGCATTGACCAGTTGCTCAGAGTAAACTGCAGTTGCCACAATCAACTGCAAACCTGTAAGGACCTCACAGAACTTTTGCATCAAACAGAAAAGCAACAGCAAAGGTGCCTGCAGGGATAAGCAATCACTGAGGGGCAAAAAAAAAGAGGAAGACAGATTCCAATCACCTTCTTTTAATGCTACACATTTCTCCCTAAACACAACTTTTGTTAGGTTCTTACCCTTCTTTGGATCTACTGCTATGTGTCCATGAGAAAGGCACTTCTATTAAAGGACACTTGTTATAACTTCTGTTACATATGAGATAAATATCCAAGTCTGTTTCTGTATTCAATGATGACATTTTTAATGGCCACCACGGCAAGGTGGATTTTCCAATTATAATCTGGTTGCAATTACAAAGCACTCTTCCAAGTGAGCAATGCAAAATCATTTTGAAGTTGTTGATAAACACACTATTATTAAATCAACAGGATTTAAGATTCCATAAATATCTTGGGTAGTTTTAGGAACACAAATTTTTATGGAATAAAAAGCTTAGCAAAAAAAAAGCATTTCCACCAAAACTATTGTGAATGCAAGAAAGAAGACAATGAAGCAATGAAATGAACTTTCCTACGCAGCATTTTCAGATAATCTCTGTTGTCCAACAGCAACATTAACTCCCTTCCAGATATGAACAGTGGGAGCATTTACCATAGGTTATTAACTTACTGATTAATATATCTCATTTATTACCATGTCAGCTTCCTCATTCTTCCACAACAGAACATAAATTTAAAAGATCTTAAAAAGTGCTAGCCTGAAGTGCCACTTGTACAACATACATTAAAAAAAGTATTGAAATGCTCAAGGTAAACAAATCACTGTGCATTAAAAGAAAGAAAAAGTCATTCGAAAACCTAGCAAACAAAGTCTGTAAAATAAGTGAACTTCTACCCCGAGTCTTAAAAAAAAAAAAAAAAAAAATTCTGTAACTATACTTACCAAGTACATAACAGTCACCTATGTTTCAAGCCCCCCCCCCCCCAAAAGAAATATCAGAAATGGCAGAATTTTCACATTAAATGCAGAGTCTTCACTATAATAGCTCTCCCAATTTATAGATTTTACAAAAAGAACTAGTCTCATGAGAAGGGATACTCATATGCAACTTTTTGGCATAATAAACCCAGTAATTTTTGAAACTGAAATATTGATACATAAAAATTTCTTAACATCTGTAAACAGCAATCTGCGTATCTGCCTTTTAAAGACAAGTGCATTATTCATTTTAGAACAACAAAACATCTTACTCTGAAAGAACAGTTTATCATTCAGTTCTGAATTCTAATAAATGATTTTTAGAAATCATCTCACAGACCAACCCACAACAACACATCAATGCTGCTACCTATCAGTACCAGCTTTGTTAGTAGGAACTGCTCATTGATACCCTGACATACATACATATAAATTACAGCACAATTATATATGGGAATATTATTCATACATTTCAGCATTATTGTAATGGAGAGAAAAATAACTTTTTTCAAACACTAAGTAAGACTTTCATATATTAACCAGCATCAATTTTTAAATTATGTATTTCTCCATCTATGGTTGTAAATCACAGAAGGAAAAAAAAACCACTTAGCATACATTACAATAAACACTTGTGAGATGAAGCTCAGTAAGAGGACCAGTACTGAAAAGTACTTTTTCATCTCTGTAAAACTGATTCAATTTTAAGCACTATGACAACCTTCTTAAACAACAACAAATTTGCCAAATGGGTTTTCATTTACCTGATTTGCACTGCGGCTCTGTATCAAGGGCTCCAGAGAGCACTTCCTCTATTTTCTGCACTATCTGATCATTCTGAAGACTCCCAGCACCAGCAACAGTGTCATCGGTAGGGTTGGCTTGCTCGACTGGGATTGTGTCACCATTGGGCTGGCCTTCTACCTTTCCACTAACCAAAAAAAATATCAACATAATACAAGCAATTTTGAGCCTTTTTTGACCTTTTTTTTTTCCCTCATTAATAAGCATTTATTATACCCAACCCTTCAAAACAGTATTTTGGCCTCCTGAAGAAGCAAAACATCTACCTTTTGATTAACTTTCACTTATTTGCAACAGACCAAATTGAGACGGCAGAGTATTAGGCACAAGGGAGGAAAACGTTCTCGGATGTGCCACAGTCCCGCTGCTTTACGGAAGAGCTGCAATGTAAGCACCCATCCCTCGCTCTTCTCCAGCGGTTTTTAGTTACTTTGCGAGATAACGACTGAGAAAAGCAGGCGAGCTTAAATGTAGCAAGACCAGTAAAACAAATCGCACAGACGCTCGCTCCTTCCCCGACACAAAAAAAAAACCCGTGAGCGAAAAAAGGGTGCGCGTTCGCCAGGAGACAACGCGTAGCAAAGGCCGCCCCTCCCCCTCCTCCCCAGTTCCCCCCCCCCCCTCCTCCCCCCTCCGTGTTTTCGTTCAAACCGCTCCCAAGGGCGCGAGCCTCCGGGCCCCGCCATGTTACCGCCGAAAAGACCCTCAAGAGGCTTAGGCCCCGGCCCGTCGCCCTCCATCCCGAGGCTCTTCCTCCTCCCCCCCCCTCCCATCTCCAGCACACTCCTCCTCTCCCCTCACACCAGGCCCCAGCGAGAGCGCGGCTGCGTCGCCTCTCCACCCCTCCCCGGGCAGGCTCGTTACCCGCTGTGCTGCTGCTGCTCTTCCTGGATCTCTCGGAATTTGCTAACCACAAAGGACCGAAAAATCTCCTCGATATTAGCCGCCATGACAGCCCTACCGCACCGGGCCGTCTGCCTGCTCTCCCTCCCTCCCCCCGCGCTCCGCTTTCCTTCCTGCCGAGGCGCAAGGCCTCCACTATCCCACAAGGCACCGCCGCAACTGGAGGCCGCGGGCCCTTGCTGACGTTTGCCGTGGATGCCCTCTCCGGATTGGCTGTCCACGAACGGATGACGTCACAATCCGGGAGGGAGGATTGAGGAGGGGATAGGAAGGGAGGGGAAACAAGCCGGGCCTCCGGGTGGCCGCTCTAGCGCCGAGCAAAAGCCATAGAGCGCCAGCCCCGACCGACTTCCGGGGTGGGGCGGGATGGGGAAGTCTCGCGTCTCGGAGAAGTTCGCCGCTCCCCACCCCCACCCCCATCCCCCACCCACCCCCCCCGCAGGATCGCACCGCGCCGCCATGTTGTTCCACTCACCCCCACCCCCCTCGCCCTCCCCACCCCACCGCCCGTGAGCCCGCCAGCAGCCGGCGCCGCGCCTACCGGCGCCCTCCATCCCCGTCCCCCTTGGTGCCCCCGGCACACACACACTCACGTCCCCGGTTGCCCCCCTCGATGAGAGGCAAAGACCCGGCGAGCAGCCTTGCGCACACCCACCCCCCCCACACCCCCTCCGCCATGGAACCGTTAAGTGCCCGTTTTGCCCCCACACAGACGCGCTCCCCTCCCCCCGCCTCCGTTCTCGGGCCCTTTCGCGCCCCGCACACCCGCCTTAGCCCCTGGGAGACCGGGGAGAAAAAGAAGGGGGAGGCGAGGGAAGGCACCGCGGTGTTCCGATAACCGGCCGGTCCCTGCGGCCCTGTCCCTGTCGTCCCTCCACTCGCACACACCCACCCACCCACCCTTTTCTCCCCGTCGCGATCGCGGCCGCCTCCGGCTGCCAGCGAGGCCCGGAACCGTTTAGGCCTCCGCGAAAAACCCCCGGCGGCCGGGGCACTCACCTCTCCGAGGGCTGGAGCGGCGGCGGTGGCGGCGGCGGCGTGGCCATGGTGGGCTGAAGCGTGTAGCTGTGCGTGCCGGCGGGCTCGGGGCCGCTGGGGGTGGGTGGGAGCGATGCCATTGGTCTCCATGGAGCGGGGCCAAGCCCCGCGCCTCCTCCGCCGCCCCGTGTGTGCCGAGGGCGGGCAGCGCCTAGCAGGGGGGCCTGGCCGCGCACGAGTGCTGCTGCCGCTCCTGCTGCTGCCGCTGCTGCTGCTGCTGTTGGTGCTGCGGCTGCGGCTGCTGCTGCATCACAGGGCCCGGCGCGGCGCTGCCCTCCTCACTTACCGAGCGGCTCCATGCGAAAGGCGCCCTCCCCCTCCCGCCGCCTCCCGTGAGTGCAGGCGGCCCGGCTGTGACACGCACATGTGCTCCGGGGGCTGTCTGCCGGGACGGGACGGGACGGGATGGGCTGGCGAGACGGGAGAAAAAATTAAAGGAACAAAGGAAGGGAATGCCGCCGCCGTCAGAAAATATCTGAGTGAAAGCTGGCCCCCGCCTCAGTCCACCCCCGAAGCCATGACTTTTGAGAGGTATTTTGCTCGAGCGCACCAAAATTTTGGTCTCTTCTCCCGGACGACTTTCAACAAGACAAGAGGACACGGTCTTAAGTTGTGCCAGGGGAGTTTTAGGTTGGATATTAAAAAGAATTTCTTTACAGAGGAGTGATCAGGCACTGGAATGGGCTGCCCAGGGAAGCAGTGGATTCTCCGTCCCTGGAGATATTTAAAAAGAGACTGGATGTGGCACTCAGTGCCATGGTCTAGCACCGCAGCGATGGATCAAGGGTTGGACTTGATGATCTCTGAGGTCCCTTCCAACCCAGCCGATTCTATGATTCTATGAAAATAAATTTTTCCCCAATGCAGCCACTCCGGGGGTGCCCTTCACACTCCCCCCAAACCTACTCTAGTATATTGATGTAGAAATAAGGCCTGGGAAATTATCCTACAGCTGGAAGATTATTCCAACACAGAGTTTGTTCTAGTGTAATGAGGTAGTAACTGACTTGATCTGAAATAAATTTAAAATACCTCAAAACTAGGTATAGGTATTTAATTGCTGGTGGGGTCTTTATTTACACCATGAGCCTCAAGTTCAGTGTGGTTTAATAATCACTTGCAAGACCCTTTAAAGGCATCATTCTTCTCCTGTGTATTGCTGGGAGGCAGTCTACCTTCACATTAACTTTGGAAAAATGATGAATTTGATACTTGGACCAATTTGCTTGCTTTTGTGTCAAAGGTGATTTATTACATTTATAGCATTTATATTAAAGAGGCCCTTTTACAAATAAACTCTGCCTTTCATGCCATGCCAACATCAGTGTATTTTAGGTCTTACCAACCTAACACAGTATCGAATTTCTGGTATATGATGCAGTATAGATTGAAAACGTTTCACTTGAACTATTTCAAACATATTTGGATTCCCTTGATGCAATGGCCTTTTCCAGATAGACCAGGCATGCTTTTGCCCATAAACAAGTAGTGAGAAGTCTATATAGGCATAAAGTTTCTAGCAGGGGCCATGACATAACAAAGCTGCAAAGGCTTTCAGCACAATATAATCATAAATATGCCTTACAAATTGAAACAAAAAGAATGCCTCAGTTGTACTCAAGAAAGCAGCGGGCTTGATTGATGTAACTTCACTTATGATAGGGACTTCAGACAGAAAAGCTGTCCCACACAGGAATCACACATCTGATGTGGGCCAAGCAGAACCTGCACTACACAACTGCCCGCCCTCAGGGACCCTTTTCAACTGCTTTCAATTTGTTCAAAGTAGCTTAAGCACACTGCTTAGCAGTGTAGGCCCCCATCTATACAAGGCAAACCATTAAGAAAGGAGAAAATTAATAAAAATGAGGATCCACAGTCCCCACAGGAACATAGCTGTTTCTGCTCTCCCTATCTCTGCTGTAAAAACCCACAAACCTTTAGTTAAACACCTCAACTCAGATAGGTATTAGGTAGTTTTCAGATTAATTAAATATTTTATTTTCATCTTGTCAAGACCAGTGATTATTCCTGCTGCCTTTAGTGTTCAATTTGTAAATGTAGTATTGTGGGACTTCACAAAGAGCCATTCTACTGCAATTGTTAGTACAACTTGGAGCATTTGTTCATGTCACCGTTCCCTTCTGAAGCAAAAGGTGATGCTTCAAATATGCAAATGTTTATTAAACTTGTATTTCATAATCTAACTTATGAAGAACAGCAAGGTTTTCACATTATAGCTCTTGGGGAAGGTGGGGGGGGAGAAACGAAACTAAGGGTGAAATCTGTTTCTATTAACAGTATTGTTGCAACAGTTTAATGTTAGATTTGACTAAAGATTGCCCAATACTCTTTCTCTTCAATGAAGTAGAAAGTTCAGGACGGCACAAGCAAAGGAGCTGCTCCTACCCAGGACCAAATCCACAGGAGCATTCCCCCTGAGAAGATATAGAGACAAAATCAATCTTTGCACAATCCCACCCAGCCAGTCTCATGAACTATCACCTTTACTATCATACTTTACTTCCTAGAAAGACTAAAACCAAGAACCTACACACAGGCCAGAGTTTTTAGCCAGCTCTAGCCCCTGCCCGACCCGGCTGAGCACTTTCGGAGGGCAGCAGCCCCATTTCTAAACTACCAACAATTTTAAGAGCAGAAGCCAATGTTAATAACACCCCTTTACAGACACTGACCGCCCTCCTTTCTTTCCTCCCCTCCTTCCCGCCCGCTCCGCTTCCCGCCCCCGGGCCGACCCGCCGCCATGTCGCGGTGCCCCCTGGGTACTGTAGTTTTCGGCTGCGCGGCGGAGGATGCCTTCCCGCTCCTTAAAATCCCCCTGAAGGAAAGTAAGTTTTCCTTTCGCTCTGGAGAAAGGCACTCCCGGCGGGTGGCTCCGTCTCGCTGCCGCTGCTCCTGTAGCCAGCCGCCCGCCGCCGAGCTTGGCAGCGGGGACACGGGAGGCGGCGGCGGTGGCGGCGGTAGCGGGGCCATGTGCTCCCCTCTGCCCGTGCGGTAAAATGGCGGGGCGGCCCAGCACCCAGACATGGTCCGGAGCACCGGGACCGCTGCGGTGAGCGGGCCTCGCCTAAGAACCCGGGCGGCTTCGCTTTAGCCCGGATCCTGCGTTGCCCCGCGCCTGTGGCCATGGAGGGGCGTGCGGAGAGGTGGTCGCTAATGGATTATTCCTGTAATATACTTATTATAATTCAGATGTGCTTCTGGGGAGCCTGGTGTGTAGCATCTTGAAATGGACTGTGCTTAAAAGTATTGTTAAACGCACGTGGCTTTTCTTTCTAACTTTTTCTGTGCTCTGGCTTTGAAAAAGTGGTGAAATATTTGCTTTAAAGTAAATATTAAACTTCTAACCTCTCTTGTTTTGAACTTTGACTCACTTTGATTCTTTCCTTGCTGTTTGTCAAGCTGGGGGCTTACCGACTGTAACATTGGCCGTCTTTTGTTGTTTTGTTGTTTTTTTTAATTACTATTTTTTATTATAATTTTTTTAAATCTATCCCGTGAATACTTGAAATTAATGGACATAGTTAATACTTATTGCACTGTGTTGTGTGTGTAACACGGTGAAACAGTAACACAGAAAGGGCATTTTTACCCTCTCCCCCTTGCTCATTCTGATTCTCGCCTTGTGAGAATCCCTGATGGGGAAAGACACTGAGCACTTCCATTCTCCTATATGGAGTGTGATGTGTCAAAATTTAGTAATTTGGGGAGGGTGATAAATTTTTTAAGGCCCGCTTATTTTTAGCAGTGAAACTTGCAGTAACGTTTTGCTTAGGAAACACACAACCCAGCCATTTGGAGGTTTACACCAGGAGGCAAGATTCCTGAACTTGCAGAAGCTCAATCAGGCGATGAAAGGCATAAGTTTTATTCTCATCTCTGATTCAGGCCTTCAGCGTGATGGTCTGGCTTCTTAAGGGTTGAAACATAAATAATAATAACTTTGGGGTTTTTTGTCTTACAAAACCATCTAATACACCACACTATATGGACAGGTGAGAGACAGGAATTAGTCCTAAATAAAATATATGAGCAGAATAAGCTTATTTAAAAACAAAGCTATAAGTAAAAACCATACTTGTCACCTGAATCTGGAGGCCTCTGCATACAGAGAGCTGAGGAAACTGGAAGTTTGCCGTGGCCGTGCTGTTTTCCTTCAGGATGAGCCTAATGCTACCTTAGCCTAACCTTGCAGTTCCATCACTGTATTTTGGCCATTTTGCCTGTTCAGGCACTGTGGCTGTTGGTTTCTCTACCTTGTGTTGCACCAGCAAAGCTGCCTGTGCAATCCTCAGGAAACTGATCCACGTAGGAAAAAAAAATGTGGAGAGACATAGAACCTTTCTCTTCCCCAGCCCTCATTTGATTTTGTGATGCAGCTCACCTTCACACGGGTTGGGGCGAGAGGTAGGAGCCAGCAGTTGAGTAAGAAGGTAACTTGTGCAGCAGCCTTTGGTGTCTCCATCAGTCCAGATGATGCAGAGTGCAGGGTACAGGACAGATGGGCTCACCAGCAGTTTGCTGCAGCAACACCCAAGCTCTGTTCACCCTCTGTCTGCCTCCTGCTGCTGCATCCCTTGTGATGGCTGAGGTGTGATCACTTTGTCCCTCTGTGAGGTACTTTAGCTCCCTAAACTGGCAGAAAAGCATTTCCTTTGTGTACGGAGATACATTTACTTTACCGCCTTGGTTACTGCTGTAGTGTTAGTTTTGGCTGCCTGAGTCCATGCGACCACATGCCCTTGGCACACACAGGTGGGAGAGGAGAAGAGGGACTGGAGGTGGGGAAGTTGGTGGGACCAATGGGAAGCTGGACTGGCAAAGGGCAGTGTGAACTAATTGTGAAACACCTATAGGTCAACCTGCAGCTTGCACGTTTCAGCCTCAGGTCAGCCTTCAGGCTTGAACAGGGCCCAGCAGTTGGCAGAGGGTTCACTGAAAAGGCCACCTCGGAGCTCACCTCATGTGTAACTAAGATTTGTGTACACTCCTAATGTGAAGCAGACTCCTAGGAAATTACTTGGCTGGCTGATGAGAGCATTAATTCAGGAAGCAGAAGCATGGGGTTTAGCACAAGGGGGATTGGGACCATGCAGTCTTGGCTGCTGGAGTTAGAAGCTGAGTAAGGGATGACAGGCTCCCTGATGGGAGTGCTGTAGTAGCCTAACTGTTGAATTTGGGAAGGGGAAGTCTTAGGTTTTGGCTTCTTCTCCAAGAAAGTATTTTAATATTTTATCCCATTACGGGTCCATGTAAAAAAAAAAAAAAAAAAAAAAAAAAAAAAAAAAAAAAAAAAATGCATAGATGGTTCTGACTGCTAGGACTACAGACTAATACTACACTTGGTGGGGAGGCAGCTGAACTGCACAGCCTTCCCAGTTTTCTGTTCTTGCTGTATCCTGTGTGTCCTCAGTTTTTTTCCTTCTGCTCAGCTTCAGGAAGAAGAGTGAACCTTCTCCTTTAGTCCAAAGCCATACGATAAGAACTCTTCTCGAGGGATTTGGGGCATGTGGGTTTGAACCTTTTCAGTGACGCCGGGCTTGGGTTTTTTGTGTTTTGGCTAAGTGCTGTTTGTCACTGCTGGGCCTATTTATAGCCTAAGGTCTAGGAATGGCAAGAGTTATGACACTAAGCAAGAACCGTGTCTTTCATATAAAAAATTTTGGATGCCTGTATCAGGTTTCCTGAATGTCAGTGTTGGAAAGCTAAGGTATTGCATCTTTTAAATGGAGTGCAGCTGAGGTTAAATGTTACACGTGCAGGGGTAGGTAGGTTGCTGCTGCCTGCAGGCAGGTCTTGCCCTCTAGTTCTTCTGCTGAGCTCTGGTGTCTCATCCATTCTCTGTCAGTGTTTCTAGACCATGGCTGAGGGCATTTTAGGCCAGTTCAGCTTACAGAAATCTTTTGGATTGGTGTTTTTTTGGGGGGGATTTTGTTTGTTTTGGTTTTGGTTGGATTTGTTTGTTTGGTTTTTGTTTGGTTTGTTTCTTTGTTTTGTGTGTGTGGTGGTTGCCTGTTTTTGAGGTATTTTTGTTGGGTTTGTTGTTGCTGTTGTTATTTGTTTTGTTTTATTTACTCAGGTTAGTTTTATGAAACCTCAATGAACTGACTGAGGAGGGGGAATGTGTCTGGGTTCACATCCCCTTTCAGTGACAACAAGGTATATCTGTCCAGCATTAATGCATGTGTAAATTTTCACAGCAGAGTGTAAACTTGCATGAGCACGGAGTACCTTTTAGTGAAGGGCTGAAGCACTTTGGATGCTGCAACATTTGAAATATATCAAAGTGTTACTGTGACTCAGCTCAGATTTGTTGAAACTAAGTCACTGAAAAGTATCTTTTTAAACTACTCAGTTTTGTGGTACCTTTTTCACGGGTGTTTTCAAGGTTTGGTGTTACTTGGCTCACCAAAACAAAACACCTTCTTAATCAAGGGGTACAGAGAAAAAAATTATACTGAGTCCAACAGGGAGTTACCAGCAGTCATGCCCTTTGTTTGGGCTAAGTTGCAAAGATATTATTTTAATTGTACTTTTTTACTGCTTTAGTTATGGGTGAGGTAATAAGTCAATGGCTTATGAAGAGACTCCACCTAGCTGAGAGAATATTTAATTATATATAATATATAGCATATATTTAAAATATAATGTTTTATATATGCATTATATATTAAATGCATTTATGTATAATATATATACTATATTTAATGTAATATAAAGTAATATAATATTTAGCTAATATTTGCACTTTTCATACCACACACTTTTGATATGAAACTTGGAAAGAAATTGCTTAAGGAATTTACATTTTCTTATAGAATTATCTTCATAAATACAACTGGAAAGCTTAGTTTAACCCCCAAGTCTGGGCACAGACTCAGCTTAAGGAAAAGGCAGTGGTTTCTGTTCCTTCCCTATTAATACGGCAGGCACAGCAACAGAGTTAGTAACCTCATCTCTCTTCTCTTTGTGTTTGAAATCTCACTCTGCCTTGTGGAGGAGTCAGTATGGAGAAAGGTACCAGACACTGTTGGTTTTGCCTTCCTCACTTTATTTTCTCTGCTCCACAGGCCCTGACCAAGCGGAAGAGTTGCCCAGCTTCTTGGTGAGCCCTGCCTTTTGTGGAGGAAAAAGGTCTCCAGGCTGATGCTCGTCCCTGCTGACTTACTACTAGCAACCTCAGGGATAGGCTCTGGAAATTGACTTGCCTTCACTCTGTCCTCGTTTTCTCCTCCTCTCTACTTGAATCAATGGAGTGATTAGCTTGTTTCTGCTTTCCTGCTCTCATTTCCTATGCGGACTCTATCTAGTAACAGACCCTTGCCTGAGATGCTAACTGTCTTTATTTCAAAACATCTTTTAAACAAACATGTTTTCCATCTTTACAGCAGCAGACAATGGTTGCTTAAGGTTCCATGATTTGGAACCTTTTTGGAGTTTGAGGATTTTACATGCTGCTTCCAAAAAAAGCCGAGTGTGTGATAATCCTCACAGAAGAAAAATCTACCTTGTGAATCATTTTGCTTTTTGTGAACAATTTTTTTGCTTCTGTGTTAATGACAAAAATAAGTATTGCCTGCAGGATCTTCACTTTTAAAGCAAGATATTGCTGGGTAGCAGGGGGGCTGCATGGCATCTTTTGATGTCACTGTGGAAAGAAAGCCTGCAACTGCTAGATTCCTACACTGGGATTGCAATCCAAAGTTCTTCTCAAGCTACATCACTAAATAAAAGTTGCTAGGATATCACTTGAGAGATGCTCAAATAATATCGAGTTTTCAAATGGCTGAAACTGATTTTTTACCCACATTTTGTTATAAAACAGTTAATTTTTATCTGAACATATGATTACATGTTTTTTTTCTATTATCTGCTCCCGCATAAAACTTTATGCTGTAAATTATGAATTTTTTTCCAGCTGATAGTAGTATTGGAATATATTAGTTTGGGAGAAAATAAGAAATCACTATTTGACTGAGTTGCCAGCATGGTGAGTTAGTTACTTCAGCTGGCAACAGTGTTACCCTTCTAATAATTTTAAGCATAGGCTTAGTGGAGCGTGAACATGCATCATGAACCTTATTCTTTCCTACTGTTGATGTGCTCACTACTGTTGTGTGTCCTGCTGTTGACTGTGCATAGCCTCATTTTTATGCACAGCAAAAATGCATAGCCTCATTTTTATATAAACAGAATCTTTAAAATCTGATTAGTAAACTACAAGAAATAACTGGAATGGGACAGAACATATTTTGCATGTTTAGAAACAACAGGCGAGACTTCTGTTCTGCAAATTTTGTGCTCCTCACTCCTAGACCATTTGCATGCAAGTTTCTGTCCTCTCTTCCCAGCTGGAATGGCTGAACTTTCCCATTCATTGGCTAGCAGCACAGTGTCGTCAATGGGGTGGTAGTATTGGGACATATTGGGTATTACATTTTAACTGGAGGCTGCTTATCTCCTTTCTCTTTGTGCATCTGAACTCTTGAGTACTGCTTTCCTCAGTCTGTCAGCACATAGGACAGAGTAAGTATGTTCTCTGTTCAGGTTTGAATTTCTCCACTTGGTTCTGAGGGCCTGCAAGAAAATGCTGTAATGTGTATAGTTCAACTTATTATTGTTAAAATCGGCCTTAAAGTTGTTTAATGACAGCTGTCTGTGGAGAGAACTGGAAACATATTTGTTTGGTTTAACTTGGATGTAGGAGATTGCTACATGATAAATGTTTATTCTTTTATATTGTGTTCTTTTGTCCTGGGTAACTGTATCTAATTCACCCCTACATTATAGCCAGCCCCTTTATCTTTTTTTTTTTTTTTTTTTTTTTTTTTTTTTTTTTTATTTACATATAAAAGAGGTTTGGCATAACTTGACATCCCAAATGTGTTACTATGACTAATCATTTTTTCCCCAATTTTTTAAAATTTTAAATAATCTTTGAGTTTTGTAATTACAATGTCTCTGTAACTCTACAACATGTATGTTTTGTCAAACGTTGATGATTAGAAAGGTCCCCTCCACCTGAAGCTACAATTACATTTAAACTCTACTGGTTTTGATTCATACTGAACATCTCAGTGTTAATTTTCTGTATTTTATCTTTCTGCTCATGTTTGTTTTGTCTTTATGCTGACTTGATGTTTTGCCTAAAAGTATCAACCTCTGAACAAATAATTCCTTTACTAATGAATTAAAAAGCAATACCAAATGGCATAGGAATACCTCCTAAAAGATGTGTGGGCTCTTCCTCTCTACGGTTTTTACTGAGGACTCAGATTTAAAAATTAGGCTCACCAGATACATTGCATAGTACCCTCAGAGCAGAAGCTGTTTTTACTGCATAATCCAGGTCCTCAGGAAGGATTTCTCCAGGGTTGGAGCTATCAGAGCAGCTTGCGTCAAGTCAGGATGTAGCAGCTGATGTGGGGGAGCAGCACACATGCCCCTGCCTTATCAGTTGACTGAAAATCTGCTTTCTTTCATGTCTTTTTGCTTTACTCTTAGAAGTCTTTTGATCTCTCCTCTCCTCCCTCTTCCTCTTTCTCTTTCTCTCTCTCTCTTCCTCCCTCTTCCTCTCCTTCCTCCCTCCCTCCTCCCTCCTCCCTCCTCCCTCTTCCTTCTCCTTCTCCTTCTCCTTCTCCTTCTCCTTCTCCTTCTCCTTCTCCTTCTCCTTCTCCTTCTCCTTCTCCTTCTCCTCCTCCTCCTCCTCCTTCTCCTCCTCCTTCTCCTTCTCCTCCTTCTCCTTCTCCTCCTTCTCCTTCTCCTTCTCCTTCTCCTCCTTCTCCTTCTCCTCCTCCTCCTCCTCCTTTTTCTCCTCCTCCTCCTCCATCTTCTCCTCCTCCGTCTCCTCCTTCTCCTTCTCCTTTTCTCTAAGATGTATTTTGTCATCACTCTTGTCCTATAAAGGAGGGGACCATAGGACAGTTCTGACTTTTGACTGCTCTTGGGAAGGGAGCTCTCACCTGTGTATTTTTAGGCTGCATCATGTGTTGAGAATTTTTCTCTGAGCTCACCTTGGGGTGTCACTTGGGTAATACTGGCTACCATAGGTTGACACCCAGCTGCTTAGTGGAAGAGGCAGAGGGAGTGACCAAGGGTTGTGCGTTTTGTGTGTTGGGGTTACAGAAGGGAGACCACTTGTACCTGTTGACTAAAACTCTTATCTGGGCTGGGCTCTTCCCCATGATGAATGGGAGGTCATTCATACCACAGAAATTCATAACTTAAAATACTTTAAAGCAAATTTTAAAATAAGTTTAGATTATTATTTTGCATATGTTATGATTTTAAACTTATAGATTGTTTTCTGCAAGTAGTGCACACTGCACTTGGACTTAGGACCAAGTGCCAATTTTTAGCTGCTCACTTTCTCCTTCACTGAATAGATTCTTCAGGGACTGTTTGACTTCCGTGAACAGAACTCTAACCATTGCAGTGACATCATCTGTGTATGTGATTTATATATAGTTGGACTAATATGACTCTTAACAGCTTATTCTTTGAATAGCTTAGGAGGCTAGCCTTGGAGTAAGTTCCTTTTTAAGGAACTCCAAAGAAAGACATACGTAGTTCTGCTACAAATAATGTACTTTGTCTCTTTATTTACAGTTTTCTGAATTCCAGTAGGATTTTTCAGTGTAAGCCAGCTTTTCTCTTCCTTTGCTGGTTGTGGGGTATCGTTATCAGGATAGCAGTTCTGAGGTGAGGTACATCAGTAAATGTGCAGAGAACACACAAAGAAGTAACTATGCGTTAAAAAACAAAGGCTAACTGTTAAAACTGCTCAGAGAACAAATTGGTATATTGACATTAATCTACTACATGTAAATTATGTGTACACAGATGCAAAAGGACACAGGAGGCTGAAACAGTTTGTTTCATTTTTGTGACCATTTTGTTTCCAAAAGGCTGAAAAGGGTTCAGGCAGTTTATAATGAAATGCAACTGTCTTTCATACTTTCTGCAGGCTGAGGGAGTGCTAATGTTTTTTTTTCTAAAACTCAGCAGAACAGGATAGAGGGTGGAAGTCCTAAAGTATCTTCTAAGAGCAAGCACCTTTATTGATTACAACTGGTCTTCCTTGTTGTTTGCCTGGTGTTTCTTCTCTTCTAAGGAAAGCCAGAGCTGTAAGTTTATTTCCCTGCACCAGTGCTCTCATCTTTTTCTTTTCCTGAAGTAGAGCTCTTTCAGATAATTACTTCTAAAAAGTCATGAGTGGTTTCACTCAGCTCCCTAACACTGTGATGTTGTGTTCATACAGCTAATTTCATTAGAAAGCTTGGGTTCTTCAGGAATTTCTGTAGGTTACAGATCACAACCAGGTCATTTGTAACTGTTTTTCATATATCACCGGTTTCTGTATAACTTGTAGCAGTTGCCAGTTTGACTAAAGGAAAACAAGGATGAGTTGCCTGTTGGGTCCTTTTTGTGTTCTGGAGCAGTTAATTCTTTGACAAGTAGTTTGTATCACATCCAATTAAGTCAGTTACCCA
The DNA here is from genome assembly GCA_023637945.1 of Phaethornis superciliosus. NCBI lineage: Eukaryota > Metazoa > Chordata > Aves > Apodiformes > Trochilidae > Phaethornis > Phaethornis superciliosus. The sequence goes on along the minus strand of JAJQWJ010000001.1, from coordinate 105,789,125 downwards.
TTTTCATGTACCTATCTCCCTTTTTATTTTATTTTTTTTAAACCCCAACAAAACCCATATAGAAATATCATTGCATGGAACCAAATGACATTATTCACCCCTATTAGGAGATGCATTTCACCCAGCACTCAAAACCATGATGAAAGCTCTTGCTTTCCAAACCTCACGTGTCTAATCCTGGCTGTTTTGCTTGTTTGGTTTTATACAGACTAATGGCTGATCGAGTGTTGGTGATTGGCAGTGGAGGAAGAGAGCATGCACTGGCTTGGAAGTTGGCCCAGTCCCCACATGTGAAACAAGTGTTTGTTGCTCCAGGAAATGCAGGAACAGCTGACAATGGGAAAATTTCCAATTCGGGTAAAAAGAAAAAAAAAAATTGATAACAAATAAGTTGTTCCATTCATGGATCTGTTAAGGTGAAAGGATGATGATGAATACAGTATTATTATTGTTGATGTTGTTGTTGTTACTACTATTATTATTATTGTTGTTGCTCTTTTTTAATATTCCAGACATGTGTAATAGATGGTAGCAGTTAGGAAAGGAAAGCATATGAGCAAAACCTTGAGCTATCACTCATTTTATATGATCTCAGTTGTGATAGCTCGTTCCTTGGGTTTGAGGGTAGAGGATGCCACCAGAACTCTGTCTGTCTGTTGCAGATTCCCCTGGGAATACAATTTGGAATAGCTGCAGCAGCTCATAACTCCCAGCAGCCTAGCAGGGAAGGGGTGGTGCTTTCTTTTGGTACGTGCTGCCGTTCAGCAGTTAGATTCTCAGAAGTGCATGGAAGCCCCATGAAACCTGCAAGCGTTGATGAACCTGAAGTGTTAAGCCATAGAAAAACATTCATTCCTTTGTCTGAGTGACCTTAAGAAATTAAGGTTATTTTCAAATGCTTCTGTCTTTGTAGTGACTGCCTCTTATGAGCTTCTAGCTTAATATGTTAAACTCGTGACAGACTGTAGTTGAAACTATTCATAGTTATTAATTTTGAGAAATCAAGCTTAAGATATTCCAAATTAAGCATCCAAAATTGCGTGGTACATTTAAAAAAAAAACACTGATTTAAGGTTCTTGCCAGGACACACACTGTGAATCATTACAAATTTAGTAGTAATTACATAGAAATTCCTGCCTTGTGTCCTTTTTATCTAACAGATCCTGAATTCGGTACTTTAAACTGACTTATGTTTCTACTCTAAAACACCTGATCGCAGAAGGGATATAATTTAACATAGTATACATGTGACCATGAATTATGAATATCACTCTTATGTATTCATATTTGATATGTGAATAAAATCTTTTCTTGTTACCATCTCATGTGGAAACATGAGTTTCATCAGATTCTTGTACCACAGGTACATTAATTAAGCATTCCAGTGAAATTAGGTATGATATTGTGCTGTTTAAATAACTTTGTCCTTAATTTCTTTTGCTAGTCACAGTATCATAAGTAGTTTTTTGTTCTTTTTTGGTCTCTGAGTAGAGGGCCCACGGAAGAGCCTGGCAGGCAAGTCATAACATTTCTTTCTCATCCCAGAAAGTCAAACAAAAACCTTTATCCTTGTGCTAAATGGGGTCAGTGCCAGTCTGAATGGTCTGTGGAATGTTAATTTCAGTATTTTTTCACAAGGGATATCTTCTAAAAACTGCAGTGCTTTTCTCTCACCTTGTTATTCTATAAAAAATACTGCAACTTCAACAGTGGAAAATATTAGAGCATGTGTGTAGTAATGCTCAAGCCAGGTCTGTAAAATCTACCATTTGTACTAAAATCTTTTTTTCTAGACCATGGGTTCATGTGTTCTTTAGGAGAAAAAAAATCAACCAACCGGCAGATGGGGAGAATACAGAAATGTGAAGAGTTTGTCTTCTCTGTTTTTTAAGGAAAGGACTTGTCATCTCTGCTCACCCATTTTAGTCCTACCACTGGGGTCTAGATTTTAACTCAGGGAAGAAAATGGAAAACAGCTTTGCGAAAACACATGAGCCCTATTATATTGTGTGAGCCTGGGCAACAATGTTTGTTGAACTGCTACCATTGTTTCTGTTTTTTTGGTGTGATCAAGATTTGGCTCTGGAAGTTCATTGTTCCTTCACGGTTCATGAAATTGCCTTTAATTAGCATTTCAACTCTAGTCCTCACCTGATTTCTGAAAGAGATAAAGGCAAGCTTAACATTAGAAATAATCTTAGATACCTCAAAACTTGCTTGTATCTAAGTCCAGCAAAAATTTTCATGGTTAATTTGAGTGAGTAATCATTTCTGATGATAAAGACAGATTTAGGTTGAGTGGCTAAATATAGTTTTCTATTCAATTTATATATAATTAGCAGGGCAGTTTTAGTCTCAGAAATGTACAGGATGGTTTACTGAATTCAGAGGCAGACATATTGTGTCTGTGAATGGACTTTAGTATCATGACATCCCTTTCATCCCATTTTAGCTCTCACTGTTACATAGAATCTTATTTAACTTTAAGCCCTAGCTTTGAAAATCTTGGCCCAAGGTCCTTCTGTCTAGGTCAAAAGGAATGTGTAGCTGTCATTTTGAGCAGTGAAACACATCTACAAAACATTTCCTTTCTGTCTGCATCCTGAGGAAAATGATGTTTGGGTGGGAAAGTTAAAACTACCTGTTAACTGTGTGATTTAGTCCTTTCTATTTGTTACTAGGACATTTCCACATCAGGTGAACCTTGTGCCATATTCACTGTTTGTGTTACTAGTAGATCAGGCCTGTGGCAAAACAATTTGGGATGTAAAGCACAATCACCTTAAGGGATCATTCCTTTCCTTGCTCCCCTTTGCATGGATGAGTATTGTGGGGAAGAGGGATTGTCCCTCTTCAGTGGCCCACCAGAGCTCCTGCTCTCTTTGGTGGGGATATGCTGTTCTCTGGCTGCTTTCACAACAGCACTGTGGGACTGAAAGACAATATTGACCTTTACGTTAATCAGTACTTTAAAGCCAAGTGTGTCATGCTTTTAGTTTGGCTCCCTTGTGACCCTGAAGCCAATTGATATAAATTACACACAGAAGACAAAGACCTTTGCTTCTACTTGTTTAAAAATACCGGTGGAACAAAACAATTAAACTGTTAAATATATATCAAGGATGTAATTTTTATTATTTAGTCAGATTTTTTAGAATTATGGAACAGTTTGGGTTGAAAGGGACCTTTAAAGGTCATCTTGTCTAAGCCCCCTGCAGTGAGCAAGGACATCTTCGACTAGATCAGATTGCTCAATGCCCCATCCAGCCTGACCTTAAATGTTTCCAGGTATGGGGCATCTACCACCTCTCTGGGCAATGTGCTCCATGTTTTCACCACTCTCACAGTAAAAATTTTCTTTCCAAATAGGGTAAATCTATTAACAAAGCCTAGGTTCTAGAAAGTTGCTTTTATGCCATCCCTTAGAGACAAATGACTACTTTTCATGTGGAAGCAAGCAATTTATTAATACAGGGTGACAGGAGCACAGTAGACACCAACACAATATTACCACAATATTACATCTGATTGTCCAGCAGAAGCTGCTTCTCTCCCTGGAAGCAATCTGGAAGAGACAGTCAGCTTCTGGCATGCTTGCCAGTGCAGTCACTAACAGGAGATAACAGACAACACTTGAAGCAAAGTAGTCCAGCTGCAAGAAGGGTCTGTGCTCTACCCTGCTCCCTTTGCCAGGGTTGTGCCCTGATGTATTGGTCTCCTCCCTGCAGGGGCAGCCAATCCATACTGGGATGTGCTCACCTCTTCTTTGACTCTCTCTGGTTTCATGTTCCCATCCTCTGCAGACCTTGGCTTTATTTATTCTTGATAAAAGCGGTGGAATTGCATTGCCTTTGTGTAAATTTTTAATCATGACACTTGAAATTGTCTTTCATGCAAGCTTTTTTCTTCTGTTTACTTAGTTTTTGGCACCTCATATTAAATGTTTGTTTATGGAAAGATAACAGTCCTAGAAACCTAAGACCAAATACCCTTACTGATAATTACATCACCTGCTTGTAAGAAGTTCAGCCTAATGTAAGAAAAAATGTTCAGATTCCCCTTAGTTTCAGTGGGGTCACAGTTGTGGCATGTGGCAATTTTCAGCTTGCACTACAGAAAGAAAGGAAAAAAGAAAACAAATGGTTGCAATCCCACCACCAGCCACTTCTTCCTGTCCCCTGCATGGTGCTGGCACAAGTGTGTGTAAAGTTTTGTGGTCATCCAACTCAGGGAGGAGACTGGTTAAATATTTTTTTTTTCTTTTTGTGCTTGTGAGTTATTGTTCACTTGCATTCTTTGTGTTTGACAGCTTCTTGTGCTGTCAAACAGAATGTTTTGTAGATGAGAGCCATTTACTGCATGGCAGTGTAAGGGAACCAGAAACATTTTTTCTTACCTATAGCATATAAAGCTGCAGACTCTGCTTAGGGGTTTGGTGATGTGTTTTGGTACAAGTGTCAGGTGTTACTCTTTATATTAGTGCATGCCTCACTATTCCAAATTCACAGTGACTTGCTGTTCAAGAATTGTGAGTGGTGAAAATGCTCTTTTAGCATCATGTGACAAATAAATGCTAAGCAACGGTAATTAATGCAATCTTTCCTCCCTTTTGTATTTTTGACAGCTGTTTCAGTCAGCAATCATGCTGCACTTGCCCAGTTCTGCAAAGATCAGGAAATCAGGCTGGTTGTGGTTGGTCCGGAGGCTCCTCTTGCTGCTGGTAAGGGAAAGCAAGCTAAAAATCACAGCATTCATAACTTAGGAAGAAAAGTAGATTTTAGTCCTCATCTTCTGTGCACCACTCAACAGTATCTGAATGTCTTCAATAGGAATGTAAACAGATCCTCCATGACTTTCCCTGAAGCTCAAGGTTGTGCTATGATGAAGATTAATTTCTGAAGGTTATTGTGTGAGCGATGTAACAGTTATATTCTTAAATGTTGCTTCTTTCTAAGTGCATGGGAATAGTAAAAGAAGTATCAAAGTGTTTCCATTTAGGAGGCCTAACTAGAGGTTTGATTTTCCTATGGAGTTTTTATTTTTTGAAATAATAGCAAATTGGGATTGGATAAAAAAAAAAAAAAGTAAATTTGCTGATTTTTTCCATTTTAACCTTTTACATGATCAGTGATTGCCATCTTCACAAAATACTACTGTCAACTTTTTAGCTAAAAGCCATGGTAAAAGAAGGGGGAAATTTCATTTTTCACTAAATGCAGCAGATCTTCTTAGCCCCAGTTATTACAGGAATGATGATAGCTTATCATCACTTGTTCCAACAAATCAGTGCATCTGTAGACTTGGACTACATGACTCCTATAAATCATCTGGTGATTTATAAAAGTTTTATGTGTTACCATTTTAAGGTATTGTTGATGACTTGACAGCAGCTGGAGTAAGGTGTTTTGGTCCAACAGCAAGGGCAGCTCAGCTGGAGTCCAGTAAGAGCTTTACCAAAGCTTTTTTGGATCGTCATGGGATTCCAACTGCAAGATGGAAATCTTTTACTGATCCTAAAGAAGCGTGTAGCTTTATCAACAGGTAAAAATCTTGTCATTTTTGAAATATTTTTTTACAACAATATACAGTGTGCTAGGTATTCAAAACAATCAAATGGTTACTAATGAATCAATACTTCTGCTGGTGGTAGAACAACTGGAAAGGTTTTAAAGAATAGTCTGACACGACACTATCATACTGCAAAAAAAATTTGATAAATAAATGGCTCTTATTTATCACTCTTGAATGAAAGTTCAGTGTTCAGTTCACGGAGAATATAAGATAAGTTTGTTTTTTTAATAAAATTTCCTATTGTGGAAACACAGCTTGCAATACGATAGTCATATGTTCTGCTTTCTTTGTACCTTCTCTCCAGAAATATAAATTCTGCACTGGAGACTTACTCAGAAAATGATATTTTACTCATCAGAATACAAACCAGGTCACCCAAAAATGACACAACAGAGTATTATAAAAAGGAAAGCAACCTTTCCTAACAGTAGCAAGATTTGGAAGTAGGGAAAAAGCAGGCAGCAGAAATCCTTTACAAGCATAGGATAACAAGAGAAGCCTGGTTTTTATTTGTGTGTTATTCAATAAGGTAAAGCAGTTGCTATGAAAACTGGTAAGCATTTTGGTCTTTCAGCTATCCAAATGTTCAAAATGCCTAGAAAATATATTTGCACTACAGCTCTACAGAGTTTACTGTTGAATCTCTCTTTTGTATCTTTGAAGTGCAAACTTTCCAGCTCTAGTTGTGAAAGCAAGTGGCCTTGCAGCTGGCAAAGGAGTTGTTGTCGCTTCAAACAAAGCAGCAGCTTGCAAAGCCGTTTCTGAAATCATGCAGGTGAGTAGAAATCTCATGCACTAACTAGAGGAGTTCTCACACAAAATAAGACCATCTCAATCTCCAAGATATTCTTTATGTAATTGGAATTTGGCCAAAAGACATCAAATCTCTTACTCATTATTGGAACAGCTGTGAAGCTCTGTCTGTCATATATACTGCTTGAAGCAGTGTACTCTTTCTCAACAGTTGCTGTAAGCTAAAATAAAATAATTCTTAATGAAAATCCACATTTTTTTTCTTTTTTTTCTTTACCACTTGAGACTGCTGTAATCAAAAAATACAATGCAGTAATATTAACACCATGATTGTGCTGGATCTTGACAAGCAACATCAGCCTTATGACTCCAGTCACACAAAACTTACGTGTGTAGTAAAATTACAGTGGGATATATATATTTAGGTAGGATTGTAAAAAAATACATTAGGTCCATCAAAATGTGAGGAGAAGCAAAAAGAAGCAATTTCAGCTGAACAGTTAGGAACAGAGCTGGAAAATAACACATTTATAGGTTAAGTCCTCATCTGGTATCAGCAGCACAGCATCTTACAACTCTGTGGAACTATACTGATTCATAGGAGACATTATCTGAGACACTTGTATTTTGAGAGTCAAAATATAGTGTCTACATTCACATTTTGATGTGTGTGTATGATTATTGGAGAAATACATCTTAACATGCGTCCCAAAGTCTTTAACAAAATGTTTATGAGAGTCTCATAGACCCACAAAATTACCTTGTCAGTGTAGGCTGGTGGTTCTTAATTGCCTAAATATACAGTCAGTATTCAAACATTTCATTTTAATATGAAAATATTGCCCCCTTCCAATGTATTCTATAGAGCTGCACTTTTTCTTACAAAGTAAAAGCTCAGATTGAAGACTTGACAGTCATTGCTATTACTCTCAAGCATAAATCTGCATTTATATAAGAATGAATGAAAAATAGGACCAAAAATTTTACCATTGCTGACATACCCAGGATGGAGAATGGATTAGTAGTATCAAAACCATAATGCATTTTTCTTGCTTTTTTAGCAATACTTTTTTTTGTTGCATTTTGAATATTTTAAAATAACTGAAACTGAACTCAAGGAACTTTGGTTTTACTGTAGGACAAGACTTTTGGCACAGCTGGAGAAACTGTTGTTGTTGAAGAACTTCTTGAAGGAGAAGAAGTTTCTGTAAGTATGCGTCTCACTCTAACCCTTTGATTATACCTGTTCTAAACTATTGTGGAAAGACTGTTAGTACCTACAGCAGGGATGTGTAAGATTATTTTTACTTAAATTAAAAATAGTTGTTTATAAATAAAATTGTATTAATTAAAGACAGATGTGCTAACCAAACTTATGCAGTCTGTTAAAATAATTAAAATTAAATAAAAAATATCTCAAAACAGCTTTGCCACATGGAAAAATAGAACCAAATCTTAAAACTGTTGAGTGTTGTTGAGTGTGAAGTTCTGTGTTACTATTTCCCTGACAGCAAATATAGGATGTCCCTTCCATATTGCTACTTCACTGCTGTTTGCAACTGATTCAGTTATACTGGTTACCTGTTTGTGAAGCTACAACCTAAGACCTTGTTCCAAAGCAGTCAACACCTTGCATGTTTTCTGTGTTCTGGTTTAGAGACCAGTACCTTCACCCAAGAAGGTGAAGTGCAGAGGAAGGCAAGGAGTGGCTGGAATTATGGAGGATGGAGACTCCTTAATTAGATTTGCTGATGAAGGGAATATGTTGAACTGCATCATGAGGGAGCAGTAAACTCCTTTAGAGCAAGGGAACAATCAGTTCAAGACAAGTGGTGTCAGAGTGTTCTTTTATTGCCAGAGAGATTGAAAAGTAGAAGTGCACCCAGGAAAGAAGGATCTGGGACCAAAGGTGGTTGAATGATTCAACAGTATTGATTTACTCCACAGATGTAAAGAGAACATACCCTTAATTTTAAGCTGACTCAGCTCCTTTGTTCAAAAAATTGTATCTCATTTAATTAGCAGAGTGTGAAGGAGGAAAGGAGAATTAGAGACTAGGTTTTGAAGTGGCTGGGGAGCTTAACACCTGCATCACACAAAGTAGAACAGCCAAGTACCATCTCAGGTTCCTAAGTCCTGGAGCTGGAATTGACTTATACTGGGTGTTTTGAACATTCATCTTGGAACTGGGGGGTATTTGTAGACTAAGTGATCATCTCCAGCCATTGCCAGTCTCTGCATAGTCTGGTTTCCTGTCTGATATGAAGAAATTAGACATGCAGATATTGGTCATCCTTATTCTTTCCTGGTTGGCTTGCCCTTTTTTTAAAGTAAGGAGTTATCCAGATCTTCATTCACAGGTAGAAAATATGTAATGCTCTTATTTAGTCCTTAGAATGCTATCAGACTTATTATAGTATAAAACAATAATATAGACATGCAGTTGAAAGGGATTTTTTCTATGATGACTGACAATGGAGAAAAAAATCTACTTGCCTGTCAAAATAATTCACCTTCTGCAAATTACTGTATTTTAAAAAATATTAATATTTGGCATCTTCAGGTTTTGTTGGGGAATCCTTGCTGGTTTTTAAATTACAGGTGTAAAATGTTTTTCTGAATTCTGCTGGCCTTATCCGTCATCATCCAGTGTCAGCAGATGTCAGCAGCCTTATTATGAAGATACTGGGGATAAAAGTATATATAAGTAATCTATAATTCAAAAGTAAATTGTTTTATCAAGGAAAAGGAAATCTTGAAAGGAATATAATGTCTTCCTTCCAGTGCAGGAGGGAGAAAGGGGGAGGGAAGAAGTAGTAGTATACACTTTGGAGTATTTAATTTTTTTTTTAACCTTTTGAGTATTTCTTTTCATTACAACTACTGATGTTATGTTATAATTTTTGCTATATGTTTATGTGAAAGTTAATTTCTGTAGAAATGTCATATAAATTGAGGCAGTGCTTCCTGAGGGAAAAGGGAAACATCTAGAATGCTGCAGTTTGTTTTAGCAGGTATACAGAATTTACACTGTAAAGTATCTCTTTGCAACACTGCAAATCGAGTATGTTTGCACTTTTTTGCACTTTTATTTTAATCATACACTGGTGTGTAATTATCTCTTTGTTTTCTAGTGTTTGTGTTTCACTGATGGCATCACAATTGCACCCATGCCTCCAGCCCAGGACCACAAACGATTAATGGATGGTGATGAAGGCCCTAACACTGGCGGGATGGGAGCTTATTCCCCAACACCTCAGGTAAAAATGTATTGACAGGGAGATGTTTCACTAAAGCTGTATTACAGCTGCAGTATTGAAAGCATGTGTGAATTTTTAGTTCCACCATGATGAAGAGAAAGGTGAAGAGAGGGGGCTCCTCTGGATAGAAATAGTTGCCCAAACCAGTCATAGTTCATTAAAGTGCATAATTTAAAATTGTTTTGCTAAAGAGGAAGATATTTTCCATTGAATTACTTTTAATTAGAAAGGTGGAATTGTTACTTCCGCAACCTTGCGTTTTGATTTGGGTTTTAAGTATTATGAAATACTGGTTGTCAGAACTAAGTGCTTAAAACCACATTTTTATCTTGCTCCAAACTAAACAAACAATGAGCTTAGTTCACTTGCTGTACTTCAAGCTAGTGTGGTTTCTGTTTGGCAAGGAACTGTTTGCAAAAGGACTTACTTTATGTTCTATTCACCCATGTTATGGACAGAGTTCTTTTTTAAGTTCAAAAAATGTATTGGTTTTGTTAATACAGAAAGCTGTTAATCTTGTTAATTGAATAAAATTTGACCATTCATCCCTGTATTTGCCAACTGCATTTGTCTTTGGGAGGCCTTATGTGGTATGTCCATGCAAATGTTTTGTCCCAGTGAATCCAGTGGGTTTGCTTGCATGTGTGAGCCTAAGCATGGAAAATTGTCTGAAGAAATACAGACAGTTGTTTAATCCTGTGGCATGGTGTCTGAAGAGAGAGAAAAAAATACTAGCTTGCTGTTGTATGAAATGTTTTGTAGTGAGCAAGAGACCATCCAGGTGTTTTGCTTGGCTCTTAAAAGCACTAGCCATCACAGCAGGATAAATCATGCACTTTTTACAAATGGTTTTTTCTAATCCTGTTTTATTAGATTTCTAAAGATTTACTACAGAAAGTAAGAGATACTGTTCTTCAGAAAACTGTTGATGGCATGAGGAAAGAAGGTGTCCCATATTCTGGTATGTTCAGAAGTTTGGTTTTTTTAAGCATAAGTACACATTTTACTTTGTTCTCTTCATACACCCTGCAACTTAACAAAGATAACTTTGATCTGTTTAGAAACTGGGTTTAGTGTCAGTGGCTTGATTTAGAGTCTATTGAAATCAATGGATAAAATCTTATTAACAGGGAATAATCCTCAAGGAATACCAGAAAGGACAAAATATGACAGTAAGATTTAACACTGTAACCACAAATATTTCTGCCTGATATATTTTAACATTTCTAAAGTCTTAACATCCTACCTTTAAATTAACATAGGTGGCACCGTTTTTAAGGCTGTTACGAATAGATTCATAACAAATGACAAATGTAGTTGTTTAGAAAGTTTTTTATATATTTTTTAATTCCAGGTGTGCTTTATGCTGGATTAATGCTTACAAAAGATGGACCTAAAGTTCTAGAATTTAATTGCAGATTTGGTGACCCAGAATGTCAGGTGAGTTATTTTGTAGGTTGATACTGTTTGCCATTACGACAGGAGGATGTCTGTTACCATCTACCATTATTATTAACTAACTTTCAGATGAATAATCAGCTAACTACACTGAGATTTAAAAAACTTGGTTTATTTATTCAAGACAGCAGGTTTGTTATGAATCGTTCCATTCCAGGACAGATTTCAGCAGGTTATAGAGCCTTTCCAAGGGTAAGCTGGAGTGAAAGTCAGCACTTTCCTATCTTTTCTGGAATGGAGTTAGATTTTTAAATTTTATTAGAGAAGTGAACACTTCCTCACTTCCTGTTGACAAGTGGAATAAAACTCTTAATTTCCATTCTTCAGAACAAAGAGGGTTCTCTGGCCTCTATCTTTGTCCCTCCATGTGGGAGCAATTCTTTTCTTCATAGAAATTATCTTCATGGAAGTGGATTTTTAAAGGTACATAAATTATGCATAGTATGAATATATGTGTGAAAATACAGAATATGAACAAGTTTATTTGTTGCATTAGTATTTTTAAAAGCTCAGTGATGAAAATGTTACCCTGTACATTTTTTCTCTAATTTGCTAATCTATATTTTTATAGGTAATTCTTCCCCTGTTGAAAAGTGATTTGTATGAGGTTATGCAAGCCATTATCAATAAAAAGCTGTCTAGTTCCATGCCAGTTTGGTTTGAAGACAGTGCAGCTGTGACTGTGGTCATGGCTAGCAAAGGGTATCCAGGAACATATCCCAAAGGCTTGGAAATAGCAGGTAAATATGGTAGGAGAATCTGTAGAAGTCTGGCTCCTCTCTCTTTATTCTCTCTTTTTGCAAGATGAAGGTGAATCAGTGTAACTCAGATTCACAGAAACTTCAGATCTTGTGATTATGGGTCAGCAAGAGGCAACTAAATTTTCACACATCAAATTTTATTGGAAATGCACCTCTAGCATTTTCAAATCTCTGCACTATATTGTTAAATTCTGTAGCATTTCTTTAATATGTGTTAAAGTTGTTCTGGGATGATCACTGATTCTTACATATTGTAGATGCCGATGTTTTCTGGTCTCTATGTCAGTGAAGTGTAAAATCCAGCTTGAATTAAATGCTATATGTAAATGTTTCAGCAAAATATCCCTTTCTGTGTCTCTGACCTCCAGAGTGGTGGATTGTCTCACCTCAAAACATACTATTTACAAATTTATTCCTATCTCCCTGCATGATCACACTGAATTTGGTTGTGGTTTGTAGACAGAGTCAGTTAGTGTTGGGTATCTGTTAATGTGTAAATTAATTGAGAATGTTCCAATCAACTGATTTTTCTGCATTTATTTTATCTGACAACAATCACAGGACTTTCTAAGGCTAAACAACTAGGATTGGAGGTGTTCCATGCAGGCACGTCCCTCAAGGATGGCAAAGTGGTGACTAATGGTGGAAGAGTCCTTACAGTAACTGCTATTAAAGAGGATCTAATGACAGCACTGCAAGAAGCCAACAAAGGAGTAGCAGCCATACTCTTCAATGGTGCCATTTATAGAAAGGACATTGGTTATCGGGCTATAGCTTTCCTGAAACAATCCAGGTAGATATTTGAAATACTTGAAATGGAAGTAACTGGTATAAAAGGGACTTAAGGACATTACTAGTTTACATTAATAAACCAACATTGATATTATGCATAACGACCTTTAACTAGCATCCTTGTGAGCAATCTAAGCAAGACCAGCCAAGGAAGAAACAGGCTTTTTGATGGCTCTGTCATCCATGTTCTTATTCTCCCAAGTCTGAGTTAAACTACAATAATTAGTAACAGGAGTAACTTGTGGTGTTTCTGTCTCTGTTATGTCTGTTGCTCTTCATTTGTAATACTTTTTTTTTGTTCATTTTCGAGTCTTTAGAAATGGTTAAAGTGGTCCTGTGGCACCTGCCTTGTTGGGATTTCATTTTAATGAAAGAGCTACCTAACACCATGGCTAGAATTTATCCCTCCTTTTTATTTTTATACCTTCATTTTTTACAGTATTCGGTTTAACAGTCTTGAGATGGTGTAGGTGTGGGTTTTTTTAAAGCAGAATGTCCTACTGTCTCTCTTCTGTTATTGAGAGCTTCTTGCAAGTTTGCAGACTGATTTTTACCTAATATGAAGCATATCTGCCTGCCTTGTTTCCAGTTAGCTCAAAACATAGCTTTTGGTAATAGGCTCTTTTGTAGCCTATGAAGCAGATTAGTAAGAGTTTCGTTTTTGCTGACAGTGTATACCAAGTAGTATATTGTAAAATTGTGGTCAATAAACTTACTAAATGAACAAGGACACTGGTATCTAGTCTTTTTTCTCTCTCAGATATTGTGCATCTTTTGGGAAATTTATGTGAAAACATATAGTTGGTATTTCTATTGTAGCTGGAAAAAAATCAAGTCATTTTGTGAGGAAAGAGAAGAAGGTACTTTAATTAATAGTTCTCTAAATCACTGAGTTCAAGGGCTGTGGCTAGCAAGTTTCTTGACTGGAGAGCCTGTGTGGCTGGAGTGTCCTTAGCTTTTGAAGGACACTCCTGGAAACTGTTCACAGTCAGTTCCTGTTTCACTGTCCTTGAGTTTGCACCCACTTTTGCTCAGACATCCTGAAATTGGCTTCTCTAACAGTCAGGCAGATTTCACTTTGGACTCTGTCTTGCACACAGTTAAGAAAGGATAATGGTGGGCTCAGTAAAGTTGGGGACCCACCTCTTCTTGGCAGATTTGCAGGATTAAGTCATATGAATTTCACTTTGTAAAAGTACCCAGAATATTTATGTAATAAATTGTAGAACAATCCTCTTCTTTTAAAGAGTCAAAATGGCTGCTGTGCTTTTAAAAATAAGGTGAAAATGTGTTCCATATTTGTCACATTCAGACTGAAAGGGCCTGACTGGTCTGATGTTATTGCAGGCTAATATTCCCTTGACTCTTCAGACTGAACAGCTGCTGCTTATAATTATTTTCCTCTTGCAAATTTTTGAGCAGTGATATAATGTGTATTTTCGTGGAACCACAGCTCTCTGGCCAGTTGTTTTGTTGTACATATCCTTGTTAATCAATAGTGTGTTTCACCCTTAGATTTTAAACTTAATACTGAATCACATCAGTAAGACAGCCAAAATAGGTATGAACCTAAAATAGCCTGGTTTATGCCACTCACAGTGTAGAAAAAACAATTGCTTAACTGGAGTAAGATATGTTTGGGACAACTAGTATTTAAAAGTCATTAAACTCACTATCTCCAAAGTGAAAATGTACCTCTGTAAATTATATATGATACAGTCAGTCATATGGGCAGACAAGTTACAGACCCCACTTTGTAGTAAGGGTATTTCCTGTATGGTATGGCCGTACATAGAAGAAAAACCTGGAGCTTATGGATATTTTTTATTTTGCTAAAACAGACCTTAGGAACTTAGTTCTTTTTAAAATAAACTTAAAAATTTACACTTGAATAGCAAGTCTGTGTAAGTAAAAGAGTAGCGTGATTGGTTTTGTGGTAGTATCATTCTAGGTGATAAGGAGAGGTAACCTTTATGGTCAAAGTTCTCAAAAGTATCATGGAGGACTACTGAATGATGTGATAGTTCTGTTTTGAAAAGCTAACTTGAGCTTGATCCTGAAAGGTGCTTTGGTGGTCTGATCCAGCAGTGTAATTTTGAGCATAGGAATGATTCTACTGATGCCTCAGTGTCCAGATGAGGTATTCAAAGCTTGCAAAATCAGATCCATTATTCTACATACTTCTTTTCAGACTGAGTTTTGTGGTTGGCTTTTATCTTGGTATTTTACTGGGTAGCATATAATAGTGAAGCTCTAATGCTGTCTTCAAGGTATCTGGAACTATCTGAATACTGCTTGTGGCAAACTCTCTGTGGTGCAGATCCATGCAGTTTTCTTTCTTTGGTGTAATACTCCTTATCTGTAGGTGTATGCGAGAGGTCAAACAGCAAAAAAACATTAACCTCTGAGGCATTGACCCTTCCTGAAATGAATACTGTAGTACTTGCAAATTATTTTATATGGTACAAGAGTTATGGTACAAGAAGAAAAATTATTGTCCTTGACAGCAGAATACAGTTCTGCATGATTAATCCTCCTAGTGACACAGTGATGTAAAGAAGTAAATATTTTTAAACATATGTCTATGCATTCAGTAATCGACTACCATAACATTTTTTTTTTAACAATCTTTCAGAGGCTTGACTTACAAAAACAGTGGGGTAGACATTGCAGCAGGGAATACTTTGGTTCAGAAAATTAAACCCCTAGCTGCAGCCACATCAAGGTCAGGTAAGACTTGAACCTTCTATTTCTATTTGTCACTTCATGGCAATGAGACTTATCATTTGATCTTGATACAAAGAACTCCTATTTGTATGTTCTCGTGTTTCTAGAAATAATTTGTGGTAATGAAATGTTTGAGATTTCTTAAAAGTGTACTTCATTAAATTTACATATTTTCTACTCAAAATGACACTGAACTCTTATTTCCTGAATGTTGTGTGTCGAAGATTCTAGAGAATACAGTTGAGCACTCTAAAAAATTAAATGCCAGCAAATATCTTACCATTGAGAGCTATTTTTTATTACATGGTTTATTATTTTTTCCACAGTGAGCTATAAATTTTCTGCAGAGAAATGTTTAGAAAGGTGTACAAGTGGTAGAATTCCTCAGAGATAATCTTACTCGAAATAGATACAGAAGACTCTTTGCTTGGTTAAAACAGAATAACTTTGTCCTTTTTTTGTTGTTTTTATTGTGTTCTCTGGCACGTCTTACTCTAGGAAGTCCTTGTAATTCATTTGATAGATTTAAAATATCTGTCGTGTATATTAATCCTTTCACTCAAAATTAACTGGGAGCCTTCACACAAAGTCAGATATACATAGAAAACAAACACACTAGTAAAACTAGTCACTTCTTAGCATTTGTGGTGTTTTCCACTAAAGTTTATTTCACTCTTGGGCTTTAAACAATTTTAGTTTTAAGGTTTCCATACTTAGCCACTGTAACTAGTCTTAAGAAGTCTTAATATACTCTGTAGCAGTATTAACAAAGAGATAAGGAAGTTCATTTAGTTATCATCTTTTCCCAGAAGGCAATGGGTTTCAGTCTGTTACCATAATTCCTTTAGTATTTTTCTGAAAAAGGTGAAAGGGGGGAATATATCAGTTGCAGTAATTACTGAATGTTCAGTCACAAAGTTTTGGATTTGTAGCCTTAGGTAATAACAAAGAAAGAAGATAAAACAGACTTAGGAGGATTAGCAGCTCGCATGCCTCTGTGAAGAGGCTCTAAATATTAGAGAAAAGTTTTCTGATGACAAAGTGAAGTAATTTTGACAGACACCAGGAGATCCTGGAGAGACCCATGAAAGTAAAAAATTACTATTTTTTCCTGTTTTCTGGCTGGCAGGCTGCAGTGCGGAACTTGGAGGCTTTGCTGGCCTCTTTGATTTGAAAGCAGCTGGTTACAGAGATCCTGTCTTGGTATCTGGAACTGATGGTGTTGGCACAAAACTCAAGGTAATGTGAAAATCCATGTAAAGGAAGGAAAACAGCACAAATGGGAAGATACTTAATCACATCATTAATGCTTTAGCAGAAGATATCAGTTGTCTTTTAAAAATACCTATTTGTGTTTCTAAAAGGGGAATGAAAAAATTAATTTCCATCCTCAAACAAAAGAATTAAATAGACATCTAACTTCTGGCAATCAAATAGTCATACTTGCTTAATGATGCTTAAATAACTAATTTTAATACTAAGCACCTGACCAGGAACACTATTTCATTAAGGTAGAGTCTTCAGCTTCAAAAAGATCGCTTATGTGGAAAAGCATTTGATTACATGTTTGCTATTGAGTTTACACAAGCTACAATGAAACCTTTTCCAATTCATTCTCTTTCTATAAAGTGCCTTTTGTACTTCTCAATTAAGAAAGTAATAATTCCAAAAAGAAAAAATGTTAGGAAGGGCTTGTAGAGAAGATAACAACTGAAGCTGCTTCTTAAAAAGCATCTGAGAAGAACCCTGTGATTTTGATCCCCTTGTTCCTTTGGTTGTGTTTCAGTTTCTCAAAGCCAACTGTTGGGTTCTCTTTGCTGTGTTTTGCAGATTGCACAAGTGTGTAAGAGACATGACACCATAGGTCAGGACCTGGTTGCCATGTGTGTCAATGACATCCTGGCTCAAGGAGCAGAGCCTCTCTTCTTCCTTGACTATTTTGCCTGTGGCAAACTCGACGTTGAAGTGGCTCAGGGTGTTATCGCAGGAATAGCTGAAGCTTGCAAAAAGGCAGGATGTGCTCTTTTGGGTATGAACATTCTTCTTTGAAGGATATGAAAAATCTTATGCAATCTCTTTATAATTGATTTTAATGTTTTTATTTTCCTACTCCTGGATAATCTCAGAGGAGTGAAAGAAAAAGCAGAAAGCGTCAGATATCTTTGCCTTCAGAGAACATAATCTCTACCCACTGGAAGAAGACAGTGCTCTACAAATGTCTACAATTTATATACATAAGTATAGAGTATATGTATATATACTCTAATCTACAATTTACATTTTCATATAAGTTTTCTTACTCATATCTTTTCATTTAACTTTGCAACTACAGCAGCTACCTAGAAAACTAACAATTTGTGTGGTTTATTTCTTTGTATTTTTCAAGTAAATTATAAAATATGCCAAATGGGTTTGTATATTTTTATCCTTTATCCTAAAAGAAAACCTCAAGTTTTCTTTGAGAAATAAAATTTATATGTGTTACTATGCATGCACACATCCCTGTTTCTTTACATCTTATCCTTTGAACATCTTGGATGATTTTAACCAAATTTGACAGGAAAGGCAGAGATCTCACAGCTATTGTGTTCCACAGGCTTCATAAAAATAGAAAGCCAGAAAATGTCCTTATAAATGCAACAAAAGCATCAGCTGGAGCTCATAGCTTAGGACACAGAAGTTAACCACAAGACAGAAACATAAAAGAAATGAGGTTCAATTGTTAGAACATTAATGGCAAAACTATTTGTCTACTGAAGACTTGCTGAAGATCTGTTTCACCAAGACCTGGATGTTTGAAGGTGTTAAGACTTGAATGTAAACATTTTCCTTTTCAGCCCTATAATACAAGTACAGAACACATTTTACTACCAATTTATGTATCTATTCTGATACACAGTAATCTAGTTATCCATTAAAATGATACAATATTTCACTTCGTGAATCTTTAAAAATACAGCTTTAAAGCTGTTCAACTCAATATTTCTAGGTTGGTGAAAAAGACATTCTCTTGGCTAATTCTTTAGTTTATGAAAGGAATATAACACAAAGCTAAAGTTTCAAGTAATGAAACCCAAAAGGCTCATTATTCTCACTTTTTCTTTTCCTCCTTTCTTTAATATGTGGAAGAATACCATAATATTTTTTAAAAGACCTTTAATTTGAGATTAAAACTGACAATTTACTTGTGTTACTTTAGGTATCACTTTATAACTGGCAATACCATAGCTCTTTCTTTTTTTCCAGTTCTTTAAGAAAGCCAGTAACAAAAGTGGGAGCCTGTCACTTGGAGGTCGTTTACAAGCTTTGAACAAGGGGCTATTTATATGCTGCTTGATTTTTTTCTGCATGAAGTTCTAGTCAGCTTTATATTTGTCTTGAGATGTTCTCTCAGTTTATCAAATATAATCAAACCATTCATACTTCAGCATAGGAACATTATGTGAAATCTTGTGGAACTACTAATGTCATGGTTTTATTTCAAATTGCAAGACTTCGAAACTACAAAGTGCTTTGGATGCTGTAATTTCTCAAAATTGCAAATATCTTTTTGTGCTAATATAAGAATAAGTCCTAATTCATTAATGCAACAACCATTATTTCTTCCCCCAATTTCTGTCACCCTAAGAAAAGACAGGACAGAGCTGATGCAGTAACTCTGAACCTAAAGAGGAAATGCTTTTCTGTAGCCTGGATCATTGAAGTAAATTTCAGTTTGGGCTCCACCTCCAGTCTTTCATTTCACTGTGCACTCACATAGCATTGTATCTGTCTTTGCAAAGTATGATCCCATAGAAGTCAGGTTTGAAGTCCCTAAATTCCTACCTTACATTTCTGCAATAGCTGAATATTCAGCTCAACCACCTTAAGCTCAAGACACCACTTGATAGTGGAGTACTGAAGGGCTTATCTACATATTTGCTTTTGCACAGACATTATTAAATACAGATTATAACCAAACTAAGCAAATGAATTTTAATTGTAAAGTTGATTACAGCAATGTAATGTAGGAACCTGGAAAAGCTTTCAGAGAATCTAGGCAATCCAGCACCAATAACAAGAGCAGCTTCCACCATCACTCAGGTAAATTTGGAGCCCTTCAGGGACACTTCCTGGGAACAGAAGAATTTTGTATTGAATGAAACCTGGTGAGTGCAAAACCAAAATAAGAGAGTGTTGGTCACAATGTTGGGCAGTGCTCATAATACAAAAGCAACTTAATTGTTGTCCAATTATTCTTTTGTAGCCATCATGACCATCAGAGAGCTTGGAAGGAAAACAATGAGATGACTGTAAGGATAGTGTCCCCCAGTATGAGGGTCTAGTATGAAAATGCCTGTATGGAATACTTTGAAGTGAGCAGCAATGCCCATTTCATGCACCAAACACAGCAAGTTCCCCTCTTTAGGCTGAATAAGACTGTGGCAGGCAGAGCCCAGGTCTTCAGCAGTGAATGTCTGAAGGGCAGCCAGTGTGGTGTATGTGTGTAGAGAAAATGTGTGAGCAGTGATGTGCATTTCTCTGCAGGCTGGGAAAATTACCTTTTTAGACTGCACTCTGAATGAGGTCAGCCAGATAAAATAAGGTTTTCAGGATAGAACCAAAGGATGTCTAATAATCAAGATACAAGGTAATAGCCTAGGCAACAGTTCATCTGCACAGATGGGGTAGGAAAGGTGCTTTTTTAGAGGTGTGCTCCCAAAAGAGTCTACAACCCTTAGATTGAATCAGAATTGGTGATACAATGATGGCCAGGTGGTGGCTAGGAGAGGCAGACAGGATAGTGCTGGATGCCAAGTCTTCATGAAGGCAAGTGAGACTAAAAGCTATACTGCTCCTTTGATGCTCCTGTATGGATTTATTTTATCTCTTATATGTTTTTCAGGGAGAATATTAAACTTGGCAGAGATTTGGAAATATGAAGCACTAAATACATGCTTTGATTTTAAGATGTGAAAGCACAGCAATTTGATACCTGTTGTCAGAGAGAGGGAGGGAAAGTTCTTTCCCAATTTTTTATTGCTTATTCAATTGAAAGGCCTGTGACAAATGTGGGTTTAATTATTTTTAGTGTTTGTTTATCTAATTAAAAAACTCAGTCTGTTAATTCCTTATGAGTTTAAAACTTTGAAAAATTGCATGCCTACTGGTCCCAATGGTTTTCCAACACCCCCTTTCTCTCTTTTTGGTTCCCACAGGGGGAGAAACTGCTGAAATGCCAGGCATGTATCCACCTGGAGAGTATGATCTGGCTGGCTTTGCTGTTGGTGCAGTGGAGCGAGGACAGATGCTGCCCCAGCTGGAAAGAATTGCTGATGGAGATGTGATTATTGGAGTAGCTTCCTCTGGAGTTCACAGCAATGGCTACAGCCTTGTAAGGAAGATTGTGGAAAATTCATCCTTTGATTTCTCTTCTCCAGTTGGCATGTCTGGCGACCAGACATTAGGTACCACTTACAATGCCATTTCTCACAGAATAACTGGAACTTCTGAATGGGCAGGTGTGACACATCTGGTTTTGCTGTGCCTTTGCTTTTGTTACTTTTCTAAGGCACTAAAAAATCTTATTCTGTTCTTGAACATGCTCTAGTCTTCTTTTTTCCATCACATATGCAGGAAAGAAATTAAGGGATGGGAATAAATAACTAATTCTGTGCTAAAAAGGGTAGAACATTGTGGTTTTCTCTGTAATACAATACTCATTAGTATCTAGCAAATTAGTATTTTGAGATTTCCTCAATTTCATATTGATTAACATGTCTGTCTGGGCTGTAACTGGTTTTCTTTCACCTTCTTTCATCTTCAGGAGATCTCTTGTTAACCCCAACTAAGATCTACAGTAAGACTCTGTTGCCTGTCCTTCGCTCAGGCCGTGTGAAAGCCTATGCCCACATCACTGGAGGGGGATTGCTGGAAAACATCCCAAGAGTTCTCCCAGATTCCTGTGGTGTCATTTTAGGTGAGATAAAAAGAAAAACTGTAAAAATAGCTACATGTTAATATGGATTGAGGGAAGCTGTGTACATGGGGGCATGTCATCTGACTTCCACTGTAAGAGCTAGGTTTGCCTGTCTAGAAGTAACTTGGGCTTCTTCTTCATTGTTGATTAATTTCTCCTTGTGCCTGAAACAGAGCCAGTCAAAACACTTTGTCCTCTTAAAACTACTGCTTATTGAGGTCACTTCCCCTGATGGTGTTCTGGACAGGATTTTTAAAGAAACTATCCATATTTGCAAAAAAATTTAAAGTATCCCAAAGTGAGCTGTCAGCATTTTAGATTGATTGATTTAGACTGAATGGTTTGGGTTGGAAGGGACCTTAATGATCCACCCCCCCTGCATGGGCAGGGACACCTCCCACTAAACCAGCTTGCACGAGGCTTCATCCAACCTGGCCTTGAAGACTGCCAGGGATGGGCATTAACAATCTCCCTAGGCAACCTATTCCAATGTCTTACTACCCTCATGGTAAGGATTTTTTCCTAATGTCTAACCTAAATCTACCCATGAAGTCTTTGATTAGCAAATATGCTTACTAGCTCAAGTATGTCTCTTGCTATTCAACATACCTTAATTAATCCTCACCACAATCTCATCAGGTATACTAGAAGGAGTATTTCACTTCAGGAGAAAGTGTAGTGGGGAAAGGTAATTGACTTACTATAGGTTATACAGTTCTCATTGGGTGGTAGAATAAAATAAGGGAACTAAGACTGAGGTTTGCACCCCAGAACTGCATGTAAATATTTCTTACACTTGTGACTTTGAACAGTGGTCCCCAGTAGATACTAGTATGTATAAATGAGGCTAATACTATTTAAAATATAACATGAGAAAGAAACCTAGTGTCATCAGAGTTCTTTTAGTGACTTGTCCAGAAACATTTCTCATGCTGCTGTAAACCATCTTTACCTTGCTGGAGTGGGGGGCAGTTGTGACTTTTGTTGTGACACTTTTTAAAGCTATCCTTCTGGTACAATAGTTTCTCTAGAAGCAGGGTTGTCACTTTCACGAAGAAGATTTTCCAAAGACTGCCTCACAGCCTCTTTTGAATTACTGCTTAACAGATCAAACATAGGAACAAGAATGGTTAATTTCCTCCTAGAGTGACACTTCTTTCTACTTCCAACACTTTTTTAGTAAGAAAGGAAAAAACATCCTATTTCTGTGCGTGGAAGCTGATTTCACTCAAGCTAGTGCTGCTGTGGGACTGTTCCTGTGCTTTTCACCCAGATCTTCCCTCTTGATGCTCTTGTCATTATTTTTTTTTCCACTGGTAGTGATTTCCACTCTTCATTTGTGTTTTCAATTCTCTTCAGATGCTCTTACATGGAAGATTCCTGAAATCTTTTGCTGGCTCCATAGAGAAGGGGACCTCTCTGAGGAGGAAATGGCTCGAACATTTAATTGTGGGATCGGTGCCGTCTTGGTAGTTGAGAAGGAGCTGGCTCAGCAGGTCCTCAAGGATGTACAGAGAGAGGAGACAGCCTGGCTCATCGGGAAAGTTGTCTCACTGCAAAAAGGTTATTAGATTTTCATTTTCTTTTCAGTGAAAAAACCCAGATCTAAATGCCTTAGCTGGTGGGTCTCCATGGAGGTTAGCTGCAAATATCTTAATTGTCACTTCCATGGGGTTTTATAGCAAGGTATTAAACAGGTAGTCCTCACAAATTCAGTCTTAGTTCATAGAACATGTGCTTAGCAATGTCAGATGTCACTAGAACTATAAATAAAGAATGAGAAGTAAAGTAGTGCCATTAATCTCTTTTCATGTGTGCTTCTCTCCTCTCTCTCTGTTTCTCCCTTTATTTACATGTTGGTTTGGGGTTTTTTTCTTGTACATGTCCAGGCTCTGAAAGTGTTCAAGTACATAATATGCTTCAAGCCTTGCAAGCAAATAGGTCACTGTCTCTGCACTGCCATATTCAAGGCAAAAACCAGACAAACAAAGTGAAGGTTGCTGTCCTTATCTCTGGAACAGGTAAGAGTCTATATTCTTTACTGCAGTGTAGAACTTCAGCTCAGATTCAAAATCTCTAAAAGTCCTGGTAGGCTTCTAACAGGCTTTCAGTAACAAATAGGCAGAATAGATTTTGCCTTTGGATTCATTTCAGTCACAAACAACAGTCTTTAACCTCCTCTGCAAAGTGACTATGAATTGCATCTGTGTTCATTTGATCTACAAATTTTGGCATGTTTCTATGTTCAGGCAACCATTGCATTATAGGTTCTTTCACAAATAGACCAGAATTTCTTCTTCTTCTATAAGATCTTCCAGGGTTCCCATAGTCTCACTTGCTACGATGTATACCATCATTCCAATTCCAAAAATTACAGTTTAAAAATGTAATTGCTAGTAAAGTTGCTATCAGTCAAATAGAATGGAAAGTCAAAGAGTAGAATCCACCTGTCAAATTCAGCTCCCAGTAAAATTAGTGAAAAAAAAGTTTAGTATTAACATCAGCGGGTTTTGGATTGGGTCTCACCCATATTGCTTCTTGCTTAAAGCTCTATTAATTGTATTTATTTTTCAGGAAAGACTTGAAAGTAATTATTTTTTCACTCACAGGAACAAACCTGGAAGCCCTCATAAATAGCACAAAGAAGTCCACCAGTTTTGCACAAATAATCCTTGTTATTTCTAACAAAGCTGGTGTGGAGGGGTTAAGGAAAGCTGAAAAAGCTGGTATTCCTACAAGGGTAAGTATTTCTTATCTTTTTAAAATGAGCCATCATTATCTCTGACTACAGCAGGAAGTTACTGTGAGATAATGAGTTTTACTAGGGTAAGAGATGGGTTGACAGGAAGCTTTTAGCTTTTTTTGTTTGTTTCTTTGTCATGAACTTGTGTCCTTGGGCAAACTACCTCAAATGGGACGCAAAATTCTTTTCCCTTCTCAGAGATGTAGCTAGTAATCCTGATTGGTTTGGGAACAGTCATTATATTAAACCTGCACAAAACTTTCATGGTTACAGTTGAAACTTGGCCATTTATTTAACTGAAGTGCATTTTCACTGAAGTAACAGGCTCTTTTTATCTGCATTTAATTCTAAAATTATATGCAAAACAGACATGATAGTTTACTTGAATAAAACAGAGAGGTCAAACTCAGTGGGACCTTCCACTGACTCCCTGGGTATTGCTTTGAACTCTCCAGGATTCACTCAGAGCAAACCACATTTTCCTCAGTGTCACTGGATCCAGTTCTGTGTTGCTTTGCCCTTTGTGCAGCCATTTATTTATATTACAGATGTGAAATGCCACTGCTCTGACTTAGGAGCATTTTACAATCCCTTTTCACTGATAACTACAGGCATGTGGAAGATCTGAACCCAGAACAAGCTTTGCTATTAACTAGGATAGTCACAGGATCTGCTTGTTAGTGCTGCTGTCTCTTGCTTGGGAGGATAAAAAGATCACAAGTAAAGTATGTCTGTAGTATGTGGGTGAAGAACAAACATACAATGAAAAGAAAAAAAAAAAGCATCCTTGGAGAGATTATGATCTTGATATTTAAGATGGAAAGTGTCTGAGTCATGACACAGAGGAGTATGTGCTACCTTGTAGTCACTTACTACCTTGTAGTTCATAGCAGAATTCAGCCCAGTGTTGAGCTGGGCTCTATTTCTAGTGCCCTCTGTCAGCTTTTCAGCTAATCAGCTCTGGTTTTCTGAACTACTTTGTGATATTTAAATGTGCCACTGTGGTATATCTGGTAGGGATTAACAGGTATTTTTATTTATAAGGCTGTGGACGTTTACACAGCGCTTCCTTCTTCCTGTTTAAATTAGGGAATGTATCCTGGATGGAAAATACTTAACTTGGTTATAGTGACCTTTTGCAGTAGGGGCTGCTTTACCAGCTTGTGATTAGCCTTTCCTTTGAGGTTTTGCAATACAATTTTTTGCAAGGCTCACCTGCTTAAAACTACCAGAGGCCTTAAATTGAGTGAAATAATTCTAAGACTTTAGGTTATCTTAAGCACCTACATTTGGAGGTTGTTAAATTGTGTTCAGATACTGGTACCTACAACTGGAGGGTTAGTAAAAGAAACCCCTTATTTATTCTGATGATTGCTCAGTGTGAATAGGAATAAAGACTGCATGTTTGTCTGTTAGTTGCATGCATTTATGAAATGCTCTTCTTGCTGTATATGTGCACCTAACTTAAACTACATGTGGAGGTTTATTTTATTTTTGCTTATTACTGCAGGGTCCCTCTTCATTGTGCTCTAAAGGCATTTCAATTGAAGTAACACTATGTCCATATTTCTTCATCTTTTGGATTTTCACAGGTTATTGACCATAAATCATTTGGAAGCCGCACTGAATTTGACAGTGCTGTTGATAAAGTCCTTGAAGAATTCTCAGTTGAACTGATCTGTCTGGCTGGATTTATGCGAATACTGTCAGGTCCTTTTGTCAAAAAATGGGAAGGTAAGCACAGCATAGTAGTGTATGCAATTACAAAAAGAAAAAAAAAGTAAAGTAATTTTATAGCTTAGCCCCAAGAAAAAGAAAATTGCAAAAACAGAGAATATAGAATACAGACTACAACTAATTCTGGGCTGGCAGGAAACTAGGCACTTTCCATCTTGTAAGGAAAAGAATGAGAAAGAGAAAGGCAGTATTTTTCCTCTTCCCTCTGTCATTTCCACAGATGCTTAAGGAAGCCAAGGGCAGACACTGATCTTGTGGTCTTTGTTTTATTAGAAAATATTTTAAAATAAGGCTATAAAAACTTAAGGCCCCTGATAACATGAGATACAGAGCAAATTGTTATCTGGGCAGTTAAGTTTTGGCTGGGGAGGGGTGCATCCAGCCACTGAGAATTCCTTCCCCTAACAGATGAGCTGCCTTGGCTGCACGTAAAGCTGCAAAACTAAGCACTGATATGCAGTTCCTCTTAACAAGTTCCTGCTGGCCTTCTGGTTAGACTTCCCAGGAGCTGTCTAAATCTGAGAGTGGGTAGGTTCACAGGCAGATGCAGCTTTTATTTGTCCAAAGTTTTCACAGTGTCTCCCCTCTGGTCATCTTCTACAGTTGTTCCAGGTTTTTGTTAGAGACTGGTAACACGTCTGCACACTTCACTTCTCCCTCCCCCCGATGTTAAATTCATCTTCTTATCTCAGTTTCTTTTAGGGGGTCCTGAATCATACAGAGGCAGCTGCTCTTCTCCCTGTTTGCTCTGCTTTGGGTTCAGTCATAGTTACTTAAACCAGTTTTTGCTCATACCTACCAGTTACAGGCCGATCAGCCTATATACATTACAGGGTTCTGGATGGCCTTTATTATTCACACAGTGATTTTCTGTTACCCTGGGTGTTACCCTGAGTGTACCTATGACACAGGCATTTTACACCTGAACAATTTTTCAAACCCCTCTTTAAAAAAATGAGTGGAGCAAAATAGGTATTTTTAGGAGGCAGTTCATTTTATGCTAAAGCTGTCAAGTGTAGTAAGTCAGAGGAACTGGTTTTGTTTCTCTCAATTCGTTATGAAGTCCAGAAAATGAAGACATAAATGTCTGTGCTGTAGACATCTGTAGTTAGGAGAGAGGCATCCTTCACTAGGAGAGATGTGTTTTGAGTAGAGTACCTGTGTAGGGGACAGAATAGAACCTTTACTAGTGCAAAGATCTTGTCCAAATAAAGGATGAGCTTAGTTTCCTCTAATTTGGGGATGACACTTCCAGCTGTGATGGTTGCCCTGCACAGTGCAGAACTTGTGTTGCACATATGACTGACCGGAGAGCAAAAGATGCCCTCTTCAGTACTGGATGGCTGCACTGATTAATTCATGGTTTTAAAGGTCCAGCCCTGAACTGAGCTTGAAAACAGAAACCTACCTGAGCTCTGATCAAGAGTATCCATCAGTAAGGTCTTAGATGTGAGCTCACTCATTTCAGCTCAGAGTTCTGTGGCAGCTAACGTAAAACACTGACCCAGTCAGACTAACCTAAACTCTCCCATCATGATCAATTCTTCTCTCTTAAAAGCTGTTACCTTTCCTTTCTCCTGCAGTCACACGGACATAACAAGGTCTGAAGTTAGTCATGAAAATATCTTGTTTAATGGCCCTGACATATTTATTTTGAATGTTAACATAAAGGACGTATTAAAAAAAATAAAATAGAACCAAGCAAACAGAAAACCACTTTCCTTTAGAGCAGTGATGGCACTGTATTGAGAAACTGGGGAAATTCTAACAGAAGTGCAGAGTGGTTTTTTTCAGCTCACCACAATACTTTTTCTGCAGCAAGTGGAGAGATGCTGGAGGGGTATTTCGGGGATCCAAAACACATTTGAGATATTGTTAAAGATCAGTCCAATACATGTGCCTCTTTAAGTTGCACGGGTCAGTAACTGCATGAGATAATTGGGGTGAGAGTGCAGGTTTCACATCATGCTGCCACAAATGGCCTTCACTTCACATGAGGAAATCAGAAGCTTCTATTTTGGTGCTCTGCTGCCTCTGCCAGCATGTGTCAGCTCAGTCTCGGTGTTTGGCATTTAGGTGGTGTTCTGTGAATCCTGGTGACACACAGTCTGCCTAAACACGAGGCACCCAGAGCCAGAGTGGGCACAGCACACTGTGTTATTAATAGTATCAATGGCCACTTTTTTTTTTTTTTTTTAATCCTGTAAGTGTTTTTACTGAACCTAAGAGAAGATCTAGGGCTGTCAAGCACCTTCCGACTTCACGCTGGTCCGGAATGGGCCAGTGAATTTGTCACAGACATACTGGGAGCAGATGGGGGAAGTCTGCCAGAAGGAAGGAGGTTTTCTCATGGTTTAACCATTACATTGCTGTAGTGGTGAGACCCTGAGGTTACAGGCAGCCACTCTCCTGCAAGCTACAGCTAGGTAGGAGCTCAGGCATATGCTTTCTTTTCTAAGGGCAATCAGTACAAGCCACAGGCTTCTCAGTGTTGTAACTGTGGCTGCACCTGGTTGAGCATTACAGTTACCTTATCAATTTCAGAATCCTTCAGCCAACTTTCCACATGGAAAGTAGACACGCTTTTCAGAAGGGCATAGAGAAGAACTCCTATATGAGCAGCTGTTGTCTATTATTAAGCCAAAACAGGTGTGGAGAAGAAGTCCAGGCTAAAGAATTTTAGCCTTGTCACGGACAAGTCTGTGATGTCATTTGAAATGGCACAAAGTTTCTTTTTTGTGCTGAGTTTGTAAGAAAGAGGATTGTGCTTGTGATCAAAGATGAGAAGAATGAAATGCTGAGGGAAAAGATAGCTACATTTAAAAAATTAATCATTGCTAGTCACTGGAGAACTATGCTGTAGCCATACAATCAGTTGTAACTGATTGCTGGCTTCTCAGCGGTGACTAACAACAGGACAAGGGGCAATGGTTATAAACTGGAGCATAGGCAGTTCTGTGTAAATATAAGGAAGAATTATTTCACTGTGAGAGTGCCAGAGAACTGGCACAGGCTGCCTGGGGAGGTGTGGAGTCTCCTTTCCTGGAGACATTCAGACCCCACCTGGACACTTTCCTGTGTGACCTGCTGTAGGTGACCCTGCTCTGGCACGGGGGTTGGACTCATGATGATCTTTGGAAGTCCCTTCCAACCCCTAACTTTCAATGATTCTATGATTTTTTTTATTTTTTTTTTTTAATAGCAAGATATTCTGAAATGCTTTGGGCTGCTTATCTGTCAGTATCACCAAAAACCAAGTGTATGCAAAAGTAATGAAAAATCCTTCTCACAAATGTTCTCACAAATCTTCTGTTGATTACGGTGCGTTGAACACTCAGTAAAGGTGAATGCTAAAATACAATGATCTCACTTGTAATTTTCCAGGAAAAATACTGAACATCCACCCATCTCTACTGCCTTCTTTTAAGGGAGCAAATGCCCACAAATTGGTCTTACAAGCTGGAGTCCGAGTCACAGGCTGTACTGTACACTTTGTAGCTGTAAGTACTTCCTTCTCCTGCTCTTTAACTCCATAATTAATTAGTCTTAAGATTTTTACCTCAGAGCTTGCATGGAACACCCTTATACCATCACATTTGGTTATGTTTTCTACTTTGTTCATTCATAGCATTATTGGACTATATCATGCTTTAGTTTGCTGTCCCTGGAGAAGGAACAGGAAATTAATAATTTATGCAGGAGTTTAAGATTTACCTAAATTAACTTCTTCCCTAAGCATCCCACTGCTGTCTTCCACACACTGTAGTGGGAATATGAGTTCATGAAGGGCCTTAGGCTGGCCCAAAATCATCATTTCTACACAGCACTAACTTCTTAGATTTTATCACTCACCCTTCCTTATTTGCTGCTTTCAAGGAAAAAAAAAACCCAACAAACAACACTGGTAATGGCGTGAGAAGTTAAGATTTGTTAAAAAGTAATTCAATGTTTGTGGGAACAGAGGAGAAACTCTGGAATTTATGGAAGTCAGAAAATAAGAAAACAAAAGCCAGAGATCTCTCAGCTTGGAAGATACACATTTTCATCAGTCCGGGGAGAATTTTTTCCATATTGTTCAGTTCTCAGTAGTGACAGTAACTAGTCTCCCCTCCTCTACTACATTATTCAGATTATCCTCCCATTTTATACTGCTCCTGATATCTATTCTATTTTTCCTTTCTTGTGGAAAAAGAGACAAAAATTTTTTTTCCAGATAGAAGAAAAAATTCCATTCCTTTCCCCGTGGGGAAACCGACTTAGGGTTTCTTGTCTGCGTGGCAATGTGCTGAGAAACAATAACTAAACAGCAGGGATCTGCTTCATTAACACGCAAAAGAAAGATCTGCTGGGTGCTCTTGTCCCACCCTGTGCCACAGCTTGGATAATTCACTCCTTTGAATTGAAATGTCATCATTTTGTCCAAGTCAGACTATCATGTCCCCAACTAACACAGCTTTTGTTGTTTTCTGTAGCAGCAGTGTTGCTCACTGATGTTCTGCCTGTCTCTTCTTTTACTTTGAACCCCACACTTCTGTTAGATCCTCACTGCCCAGCGTCAGCCCTGGCATCCTCCCTGCACTCCTCACATTATCCCAAATCCATGTTTCCTGTCACAGTGTAATGCTAAGCAGATCCCTGAAGGCAGATGAATTTACATTCCTTGTGGTACAGCCGGGCTCCCCCCCCCCCCCCCCTTCTCTCCTCTTTCAGCCACACAGAATTTCTGGCTTTTGCTTTTACAGGAGGAAGTTGATGCTGGAGCAATCATTTTCCAGGAGGCAGTTCCCGTGCAGATTGGTGACACGGTGGAGACTCTGTCTGAAAGGGTGAAGGAGGCCGAGCACCGAGCCTTCCCGGCTGCCCTGCAGCTTGTGGCCAGCGGCGCCGTACGGGTAGGGGAAGGTGGGAAGATCCACTGGAAGTAGGAGCAGCATGGCCTTCAGGGTCCTCAGGTGGGACTGATGGGGTGCCTGAGTTGGTCAAAAGGGAGGTCACAGCCTAATAACGTGCACACTGTATTGTCCCGACAGTGTTTTTTGACATGGAGTTTACCGTGTCGTGTTCTCACTCAAATGGTTAAAGGTTTGAAGTAAAATCCAGAGAAAGCCACAAATGGGAATATTAAGGCAGGGGGCTGTTCCCAGTAGTTTCAGCAATGGCTCTGTTACACTCTTCCTAATTTAAACCACTTCCTCGGCCAGCATTTTGTTTCTCAGTCACTTTCTTAAACTATAAAACATTCAGTTGCTCACAGAGAGATCTGAGCATCTCAGAGATTGATGTGGGATCATTGGTTTTGCTCTCTAACAGACCATATCACCTCTAACGGGATTCTCTTGGCATGTGCTGTGAAGTGTTTGTGAGGAAAAGTACTGGAACCAGTTCAGTGGAATAGACAGCTGAAGGCAAAATACTTCACTCATAAAAATCTCTAGCCAAAACAAGAAATGCTGGCTTCCAAGGACACTAACTATACCTGCAGATAATGAAATATTCGGTGCTTTTTTCATATAATTTCTGTTTTAAAGTTGGTAGGTCTTGTCTGTCCCAGATTCTGCAGACATATCCTGTATTTTCAGATATTGGACCTGTTATTAATCTGCTGCTAAACAGAATTAAATGTCTGCTTACCATTTCCCTTCAAGCATCCCTATGTGAATCCACATGAGAATTCCCCTCAGAGGTTTGTTCAGAGCCAATGGAATCCTTTTTCTTTTATTTGACTGAGCAGAAAGGGATTTAGGACTAGATACAAAATGTGTTATTGGCTTATGAGACGTTCTTCAGAAATTCCACTGCAGTTAAGTGTCTTTATTCTTGGAACAGTATTTCACCTAGAATAATACTGATGGAAGCCCAGTAAATCTTACCATTCTGAAAACAGTAAAGTTTTTTGCACAGCTGAAGTCTTGTGAAAAAGTACACGGTTTTCTTTTAATGTTTTAGCCTAGCTGTGAAAAAAAAAAAAAAAAAAAAGATGTATTTAGTAAAATAATCAGTTTTTCCCCTATGCAAACCAGAAGCATCTGACTGAAGCTGATTATGTGTGTTCTAGACCTCCTCTTTAATACAGAGAAAGCTGATTTGTATTCTGTACACTGATGTCCTTATGGTACTTCTGCGTTGATGTAATCTCAACTAGGTTTTGAAATAAAGTCTAATAAAGTAAAAAACAAACAAACAAACAAAACCTATCAAAAGTTTTCTTTGGAATTCCCTTACTAGTTGCATAATTTTGTGAAACAAAATCTAACTTTTCCTACAGTACAGCAACTGGAAATCAGTTTGTGAGGCTCCAGACGTGCATAAGTGAGTAATGATTCACAGAGTGTGGTGACCTTACTGTTTCTGTGGCCAGATGGTTTGTGATGAAGAAACTTGATGACAAAATGTTTCTGTCACCCATTTGTCACCAAGGATTAAGCTCAGATACAGAGGAACATGACATGGTCAAATTTAATTTGCTTGTAAAGGGCAAAGAATTAAAGATAAGCCTTCAGATCAGGTTTGTTCTTTACAGACCTGCCCTCCCATGGAAGGGCCTCCCCCGCAGGCAAACTGCCCCCCGAGGCAGCATTGTCTCAGTGAGAATGTAAAAGATGCTGGGAGAGTCCAGCTCTGGCAGGAGTTCAGTCCACAGAAGTTCAGTGCCTTAGCTATGAGACAGCAAACCTTTTGCAAGTCAAAAGAAATTCTACTTAATTTACATGCTAGAAGAATTAAGATTACTACTAGGGGTGAAATCACTACCTCTACAGTTAGTAAACATCATTGATAAAAGCAGTTTGATCACTGCCAGGAAGGCCAAAAGCAGAAGACTTGGGTGCTTCAAATCCAATACCCCATTCCACCACAGACATCTTGAGCAAGATTCAGGTATTTTGACATCTAAGACTGCTGACAAGTGGGATTTAGGCATTTGTATTTCTTCAAATGCATAAAAAGATTTCACTGTGAACTAATCCTTAAACTGCTTTGCATTAATTACCACTTTGTAAAAAGAATAGATTAACAGCCTATCACCACACCCAATCTCAGTGGTATGCCAGGAAAACAATGAGAGAGGTGTTTCATGCCATGGTGATAGTCTGGAGACTTGTCAGAGCACAACTAGCACCCTATTTGCTTAACATTTTATTTATGTTTGAAACATTCAGTCATACGGGCTATGCAATTCAAATAATACACAACATGAGGTTACTGAACAGTTACATCAGACTGAAGGCAAACTAAGCAATGGTTTTATTGTAAAAATTATCCACATATACCAAGCATTTGATACTCTTGTTACAGTTCTTTCAGCTCATGACAAACATACATTCTTTGCCCCAGTCACTGGAGTGCAAGAGACACAGATTTCTGTACAAAAATAGCAGAGCTCACAGGAGCTTTCCCCTTCTTAGCTACTGAAACACCACTAGCTACAAACAATTTTTTAAAAAGTGCAATATACAGTATATCCCTTAGTAGGTACATCCCTTAGTAGTACAGTACATGGAATAAGAAAACATATTTTTTTTCACTGCATCTAATGGTTATTAGTGATCCCTTGCCTCAAAAATTCAGCTCTAGTTTGTTCAAATAGTTTCTTAGCTACCTTTCTTCCTCTGATCTGCTGCTTGCATGCAAGTCATTATTCTGGCAGATACAAAATAAGCTTCCACAGAAAAAGATCCTTGGACCAAGCCAGTCATTCAGTCAGCACCGAGATTTTCCTGTTACTAGATGTTAAACTGAGGATGTCTTCTTCTGATTTCAAGGATGAAGGAAGAAAACCGCCTGAAAACTGGTGTTTCTAGTCCCTCTAATCAAAAATTTGTCCCTCAAGATGCAAATGTTTTAATACGAAATTTTGGAAATGTCAGTGTGCTGCCTCCTTTCACAGAGCACAGGGAAGTGTCTAGATTTCTGTTCTGAATGCCCTATTACGTCAACAAATCATCTGTGAAGGAGAGTTTTTTTCATTTTGTTTTGCTTTCTAAAGGTTCCCTGCCTTTTTGGCCTTCAGATCTTCTGCTTGGTGGCTCTCTAGACTCTGGCTCCCACACTGCTGTACATATTTACATGTACGTGTTTACATGTCCTCTCCCCTGTACCCTGAGATGCTCCCACATTGGTCCTTTTAAGCTCCCACCTCAACCCACAGAACTATGCATTTGTCTCTAATGATTGTTCACCCCCAAATCCACACCATGCCAGGCTGGGCTTCACTTCTGATCTGCCCCAACATATCTGGATTCCTCAGTCCAAGAGGAGCTAGTCACCCTCTTGCAGCAACATGGTTCCTTTGTGAAGCTCTTTGTGCTCTGCAATGTGATGCAGCCAACAAAAATAGATCCCTTAGAAGGATTTCCTTTTGAAGCACTACAGCGTTTTTACAGCTTAAGCCTCCTCTTTGATTTGTAACACAGTATGTCTCTTACAGATTAAAAATAAGAACAAAGACATTTAAAATATGAAATTATAAGCTTAGCTTCCACTGCCAGTTTTGCAAAATGAGTGTAACCAAAGCTTCAAGCTAAGGGGAAAGGATCACAGCTCAGAATTGAAACCTCTGACACTGATACATCTGCTGTCAAAGACAAGCCCATTGAGGGCAGAGAGGAGGAGAGAAAGATGAGCAGAGGGCAAGCCACTCACTAACCTGGCTACACCATATCGTTTTCTTGAGGCTCCAGAGCCAGGAGAGAGGACGTGCACATCTCCTCTTGCAGAAAGAGACTTCATCTCTACTCTTTCCAATGGGTTTTACCATCCTCTCCTAACTGCACTGCTCCACTGGCCACCAGCTGCAGGGCGATGGGAAAAGCCCGGCACTCGGCTTCTTTAACCCTTTCTGACAGTGTCTCCTCAGTGTCATCTGCCTTCACAGATACCAGCTCCTGGTGGATCACTGCTTTTGGACTGGATTCCTCCTACAATGGGAATATTGGCAGTTTTTCATAAGAGGCTGCATAGCAGTCTCTGGAAGGTTAAGGGACAGTTCAGATTGGGCAGAGGAAACGTCCTGAGATCTCTGCAAGCACAGGTGTAGTTGTGTGCACGAGGCTGAAGTACACCTGGGGAGGTTTACAACCTCTAGTAGGGTACCTGCATTGTATTAGGGGTACAGCAGGGAGGGAGACACATGCCAGAAGATTCAAAGGGCAGTTTGCTGTGGATCGGAGAAACTGAAGAAGAAAACCATTACATGAAGGAAGAAAGCAGGACCTCAAGAAACCACTGATACAGTGTAACCCTCACATCTTCTTCTTTTCACTGGCAGCAGTCCCAAGATTTTCACACATTCCTGTTACCTCTTCCTACTTCTGCCTTCAGAAAGAAAAGAAAAAAAGCAAATTTCATAACCTACTCAATGTTAGGCACGAGGACACTTACCAGGACAAAATGCACAGTGCAGCCTGTAACTTTGAGTCCACTTTGCAGGGCTTGCTGATGGGCATTTCCATCTTTGATTGGTGGGAAGAGTGATGGGGAAGCATTCAAAATTTTCCCTGAGCATCAGCGTGAGATGAGAAAAAAAGAAAAAAAAATTTTTTTAATCTGAATTTACTTTAAAAATAATAGTGAGATTTGATTAAAAGTTCAAGAGAACAGCACTGAGCACCACTTAGGGGCTCAGATGGTCTCAGCCGCAGTTAGAGCATAACAGGGCATGTTCATGTTCAGGTTTAAAAGCAAAACATACACATGGTGTTAAAATGTTTTAAGGACACACAATGAAGTAATGGTCTGATCTAAGGAAATACTGCTTTTCCAGGAACACAAGTGATGGTGTGCAGTAGCTAGGCAAGCATGTTTCAGTTAAGGCCACAGACCTTTTGAGCCTGTGGCAGACAGATTTGTCTCTCCCCTCCTAGGTGAGCAGCCCTCATGCTGCAGATGAGGAGCTTGGAAGTGGACTTCACGCCACAGCCTGATAGTGATTTTCTTAGGAAACCTCATTCCCAAAGGAGCCCATCCAAGTGCAGTGCACACAGTGAGTAGCTTCTGTGCCAGGCCTCAGGAGATGGCACTTGGCATCCAGAGCCAAGAGTGGAAAGAGCAGTGTGTGTTCTCCCCATCCACTAGCCTGGAGCACAGCAGAGCCACCCTCACTTGGGGGTCTGCAATGTCTGTATTGCCAGCACACACTACAGAGCACTGCTACACTCTGCAGCCTCTCCAGGGCAGCACTGGAGGAGCAGGCAGAAAAATCACTCACTCACATTTTTTTCTGAGTACCAGCTGCAAGGAATAAGTGCAGCACAATAGCCCAGCACAGATCCTTGAGAAATGACAAAACTGTGCTACCAGTCCCCTGCTGTAGACAGAACTAAAGTCCTGCCTGCTCTGCAGGCTTTTCTCCTTCCTGCAGGAAAGCAGACAGACAAATTCTGTGACCCTGATTTTGTCTCTCTGTTACTTGTTATGGTGACACAAGGCATTTTGCTGACAATGCACAGTCAGGACCCCAGCACAGCCCCACTGGCCAGAATGAATGGAAGCACAGGGCAGCCCCACTGATTTACATGCAGTCCTCAGTGTCAGCAAGGCTGTGAGA
The DNA here is from genome assembly GCA_023637945.1 of Phaethornis superciliosus. Taxonomy (NCBI): domain Eukaryota; kingdom Metazoa; phylum Chordata; class Aves; order Apodiformes; family Trochilidae; genus Phaethornis; species Phaethornis superciliosus. The sequence goes on along the minus strand of JAJQWJ010000001.1, from coordinate 105,752,820 downwards.
GATTTAACCAAAAGATGATGAACTATGACTGTGTAATTCTGCCAAGATCAATCGTGCATGTTTTAATTTCTCTTCCACAGTTACGATTTCTTACCTTTCCATTTTCTGAGGAAAGGACTGGACAAAATTCTCATAAATCCTGAAAGACATATTAGTTCAACAGCAAATTCTTCAAGCACTCGGTCAATGGTGCTGTCAAATTCAGAGCGACTCCCATATAACTTATGATCAATCACCTAAAACATTAAAACTGATTAAAAACCATAACAACAAATTAACTTTGTGCAAATGAGAGCAGCTACTTGGGATAAAAAGAGAAAGCTAAGTGGATTCATTCCAGGACATTTGAGGAATTTAAAGTTATAAGTTTGTATATTATTCTGGATATTGGTGATTTTTCACATTCAAGCAAACATTCCTGGCAACACCCCAATCACTGGCTAGTTAACACTGTCTGTTTCACACCGGATACTTTCTAGAATGTGTAGAAAATCTGGACAAAGAGAAACCTGGGTAATACACTGGAGAGAGAAATAAGGGGGAACATATCAGAAGATAATGACCTCTTACTCCAGAATATTCAGCCAAAGACTAACTGAAATAATAGAAGCACTTGAAATGTAAAGTCCTTTCCTAACTCTGAACTGTAGCACTCCCTGAAGAGATGGGAAAGACACTCAGCCTCCAGTGAGCACTGTTCACACAGCTTTCAGCTCTGCCTGTACTGGTAAATTTGACAGCTTTGTCAAGCCTACTTATCCACAAAGTCTGCTTTGTCATCCACTTATCCACATAAAAGTTTTAAAGAAAACATGAGACACAAATGCTTACCAAGCATTATTCTATGAGTCTGTGATTCCATAAAGACCTACAGATTCAGTAGCTGTGAGCTGGTGATAAAAAGGAAATGGATGTCTTTACCCTGGTAGGAATTCCAGCCCGGGAAGCATTTCGTAGTTCTTCCACACCAGACTTGTTGGAGATGACAAGGACAACTTGAGCAAAACTGCCTGGCTCTTTTGCATAACTGATGAGTGCAGCAAGGTTTGTGCCTCAAATGAAGAAAGAGCAAACATTCATGAAATAGGTGAGCATCTATGCGAATTGGCTCTCAGTCATGCTTGTCTAACAAAAATCTTGTTTTCAATGACTGCACAAATACAAGAGGACTGAGGAATTTGTGCACTAATAATGCTCATTTGTTAAGCAGTACAATATAACTTCTTGACTTTCAGTCAAAATGCAGCCTTGGATTTGGGAGGTCCCCTTGTTCCATAGTTCCATACTGAAAAACAGGCAAGGTGGATGCACTTGTATGAGGACTGAATTCAGCCTCTGCTTTGTAAGGACATTTCCCTGTGTGATGATGAATGAAAGCTCACCTGTTCCAGAGACAAGAACAGCTACTTTAGCTTTGTTTCTTCTGGGCTGGTGCTGACTCTCGACAAGAGGGTTATTCAGCAGATGCTGGGGGCTGCTCAGCTGCAGAGCTTCTAGAAGATTCTTGACTTTGATGTGAGAATCTCCTCCAAATATGTGAGAAAAAGTTTAAAAGTACTTTAGATTTTACTTTCTCATTTAAATTTTCTTTGTTTAGTTTACTAATCATATGTTTCAATTAACAGAAAAACATATCAACAATTAACTCATGCTAGCACTAACTGGGCTACAAAAACATACATTACTTGAACAAACCAACTCAACACTGTGAGTTGTGCTGATCTCTTTTCTGTTACTCACAGAATTGTCTCCAAAGGCTTGGGTATGGCATAGCTTTTTTAAGGATTATCCCCACCTTTTACACCTGTCTTCCTCTTTCTCTCCTGTTGCAAGATTAAACTAAAGATGATGTTGGCAGAGCTGAGATTGCATTTTGACTGCCCAAATTGCTCCCCAAGATGTTTGGCTTTCAGAGATTCACCTCTTGCTATATGTCAAGCACTGGGCACACTATAATGACTACTCACCATCACATGTGACTGTACACAGCTGTTGTCTATACTCAGCTTTACACAGGATCCATGTGAGTAGGGAAAGGGTTGGAAAGGAGGTGGGTCAATTACCATGACTGTGGTAAAATACAATCTACTAAACAATGTTTGAGTCCTTGTAGTCATCAGAGGGATTTACTCAAGTAACAAGCAAGTACCTAGGTAAGACACCATTCAAGTACTGCCACTCTGAGAAAAAACACACTCACTTCTCACTGTATTTAATAATTAAATTTAGGTAGAAGCCTCCAGCCTAGTGAAACAACAGGGAAAATATACAAAATTTGCAATAAGAAGTCTGCTCAGAGCCTACAGAACTGAGGTCAACCGGTACATCCCAGAAGATGACTGCACTTCACAGAATCACACTCTAGAACAACTTATTCTGTACCAGTAACAACTCCATAGCTCATCCTGGAGTGGAAACCCCTCTGAAGTGAGACAGATGAAGATGCTACACTTTGGATTAAAACATGCAATCTTTAATTTTTCGTGTGCGTCTTCATTTACCATTAGGACACCTGCTAACCTGTGTGACAAGGGGCAGTGACCTTCCCGATCAGCCACGCTTCCTCATGTCTTTGTATGTCCTTGAGAACATGTTGAGCCAGCTCCTTCTGCACAACCAAGACTGCACCAATCCCACAATTAAATGTCTGAGCCACCTCCTCCTCAGAGAGGTTCCCCTCTTTGTAAAGCCAGCAAAAGATTTCAGGAATCCTCCAACTGAGAGCATCTGAAAATTATTGAATTTGTATATGGTCAGCAAAAATGTTTGCTCCCCATCACTTACTATATACAATGACAGTGGTATGTTACAAGAACTGATAGACTAATTCTTGCTATTTTAAGAATACTGTCCAAGGAGGACACTGACCCCACTTCCAAGTTTGTAGGTCCTGCTTGGTGAAAGGTTTCTAGTCATATTATGTGTGAGCCACATCTTCTCTAGGCTCTCCAATCAGAACACGTAGAGAATATTGGTGAATTAAAATGTATTCATCCATCATCAGACAGAAGGACAAAGCTACAGATGATTTGTATCTCTTCCATAAGAGATAAAGGAGCCATGGGACAAATCATCTGCCTTTTTTGGCCTACTTTAGCAGATGCTGGTTTTCTGTTTCAAAAAATCGGTAAATAATACAAGAGCAGAACATTTGGGTGTGCTGATGGGCAGACTGAAACAGGGCAGAGTGGTCTACACAGGGATGGGAAGCACAGATGGGATTCCACAATGACCCTGCTCATGCAGGTATAGCCTTAGGCTGTTTCTGGAAAGCTTCATAGTGCAGACTTGCCATCTCAACTTAACTTTAGAAAATTAATAAACCCTTGGGCTTTTTATCTTGTCTGTGGTTCCAGGCACTGCTAAGTGAGCTGGGCACCATGTTAGTAAGCCAAGTTTATTTCTTTCCTTCCTAATTTCATTCTACAGAAATACAGACGAGCACACAGACATCTTCCTTCCCTCCTCCCCACCCCCACAATATTTTTTAACTCACACTAACATGTTTCTCTTTAATATTTTTAACTTATGAATACTTTGTCCAACTTGGCTTACAAATAAAAAGTTCTACCTTACTTAAAGATGTTATGTTATGAGGAAGCTACCGACTACCATAAAATTGCATTAAATGTCTGTTTGTGTGTGCACATACTGTGGAGCAAATAATGCAAGTTAGTTCTCTCAACAAGCTTCATGTTTTGGTAAAAATATTTATTATGGAGAGATGTCTTGTAGAACATACAATCTTCTCAAATCTCTTTTCCCCTAGAGACGAACTCCCTTCAAACTCTCCTTAACTTTCCCTTTTCGATGAGAGAGTGCATCAGCTGATGCTTACTTGAAAGTATTACTTGCAAGGGATGTTTTTGATAGGCTTTTTGGAAAAGCATAAACTTCAGATCATAACTGAAGCTAAAAAGTCAAGACCATGCAGCATATATATTTTGTCATCTTTGATATTTACCTAGGACAGCACTGACGTGTTCTGGCAGGATTCTGGAGATGCCTTCCAGCAACCCCTCCTCAGCAATGAAGGCAAAAGCCTTCACATGCCCTGACCGAAGGACAGGCAGCAATGATGGACTGTACACTTTTGCTGGGGTCAGCAATATATCTCCTGCAAACAGAAGTGTTAGTACAATCATTTTGTTTAAAAAGTCATTAGTGTTTAGTGGGAATGCTTCTCTGAACAGGTTTACTTCTGTTCTTTGTGCCAGATGCTGGTTCACTCTCCCAAAACTGTGAACACAACCCCACATACCTACCTCAAAGATATCCTAACCTATCCTGAAGTAAACAGCCCTTGGCAGCACCTAGCTATGAAAATGTCTGAACACAATTCATTTGCAAGTTAGTTTTTGAGAAGAAAGTTATGGTACCTAGAGTTTTGTCACCACAACTGCCAGGTGCTGGTGAGGAGTAGTGTAAGGAGGACATTAAGATAATCTTTCTTATGATGCTAAAACCACGGCCATGAATCCCAGAAGAGGCAAGTCCAATAAGCACATCCTCCTCATCAGCTCTTTGCAGCCCCAGAAGCATCTGCCCTCGCTCCAGTGCACCAACCACAAAGCCAGCCAGGTCATATTCTCCAGAAGAATACATGCCAGTCACCTCAGCCATCTCCCTGCCTAATTGAGGACAGAAAACAGTCACCATTAGCTGTAAACACTTTTTTATTTATTGTTAACTTTAAATCTATGGCATAACCTAAAATAAGCAACGTATCCATAACAGCTGCAGAGACATGAAGCCTAAGCAGGGCATTCAGATATGCTTTAAAAATCCTTTTGGTTTCTTACCTCACCTTTGGGAAGTTAATGAAAGAAGAAGGTTTACTTTTTTTTTTTTTTCCATTTCATGCTACTTATCTGGCACCTTCCTGCTACAACTGAGTATCAGAGTGGGAATGAAAACATTAACAGATCAAGAATGTGAGGCATCCAGTTTTGCTCTCCTCTGTACAAGGATAAACAAGCAAAAATCAGGATCCAAATGCAGAAACAGTAAAAATCATCCCTCTGTGCTAACCCATTTTAGAGATAAGAAAGCGTTTAAGCCCAAATGCTTTACTTTTTTTCCACTGAACAGAAACCAACTGCTGCAATGCCACACATTGCTTTTGTCTACAAGGTTTGTTTGACTAGTAATTGTTTCAACATCAGAACCTTCAAATCTCAGAGAAGAGAAGTGGTCATACCCAAAAGAGCACATCCTGCATTTCTGCAAGCTTCAGCTATTCCTTCCTTGATTGTTTCAATGACTTCAACATCGAGTTTGCCACAAGCAAAATAATTTAGGAAGAAGAGAGGCTCTGCTCCTTGAGCCAGGAGGGCATTGACACACATGGCAACCAGGTCCTGACCTATGGTGTCATGTCTCTTACACACTTGTGCAATCTGCAAAACATGATAGGAATCAGCAGTGGTGACAAGAAACAGGTAAAACCAATATTAATCAAAGAAGCAGAAATCTTTCTTTCCTTGAAAAGAATCACAATAGAACATACAGATAGCCTGGTGCATCATGTAATTTAAACCAAGAGAAAACAGCTAATTTTCTTGCAGAGAAAATAAAAATATATTTTGTGGGGTTTTCTAAAATATTAATTCAAATTGTAGCTGCAGCTACCCAGAAATGGACATTTGGGTTCTTTGTTTGCTTTTTTTGAATATTATGTCAAATTTGGAATAAGAGGTGTCTAAAAGCAATTACAAATTCCCAGGATATTCAAACCACAGAACATCCTACTGTTCCAAAATAAGATCAGGTTGCTCAAACATCACTCTGTGTTCTGCTTTACTTTTGCCTACTAATTTCACTAGGCTACACAGCTCAACTGAAACAATTTTTAAAGTAGTTTTCTTCCCCAAGACTACAGGGGATAAGTCTTCACTCCCACCTTCCCCAGGAAGCCTCTTGACCTCAGCTATTTCACGTCACAAACAACAACATGGGCCTGGTCTGTAGGCTCCCTTGAACTGTGACTGATCTTTCACAAAGCAAGTTTCTCCCTTAGAAAGGCTGCTATTTGTTTTTTAAAAAGTTATCAAGGTGTTTCCATCCTACAAGTAACAAAACCTGATTGAGACATCATGGCTTCTATTAAGTATCAACATTTACACTACTTCATTACAGGCAGAGCTTTCTGCACTGTCAGGAACACACCAGAGTGGTTCTGTTTGTGCCAACTGATGATGTAGATGCACAGCATCAGCTCTCAGTACAATTCAGCCCTAAAAGTTACCTCTCCAGGGTACGAAAGAGGACAAAGATTGCAAATGTATGGATGAATTTTCAAGGTAACCACTTTTACAGACACAGCTCTATCAGTGTAGTTATATCAGTACAGGAAGCAAAGCAAAAATGCAGATAAAGACTACCACTCGTTTCAAAATGGTAACAGATGAGCTCCTCAACAAAGGCTGGGTTTGGATTACTAGCCTGATTTCTTCCACTGTCTGGAGTATTTAAAAGTGCCACGGAAACCAGTCATCCCATGCCCTTCATTGCATTATAACATCTCCCTCCCACTGATCTAGAAACAATTCATATAGGCATCAGCCAGCTTTTTTGACCAAAAAATAGTCCTGGGAACAGTCTGTATAAACACAGTTGGGAATATCTCTCTGCCAAGCAGTTGGAACAAAGACTCACAAGAGCCAGCACAAATCACTTTTTCATGCTGAGTGTCCAAGGATGTAAGACTGCAAAAGACCTTCTGGACTGTTATTCTGGCAGCCTGCTGTTGCAGGAAGCCACATCATATCATCCCATTACAAAAGGTATTAACACTGACTTGAAACAAGTTAAGTTGCTGTGCTTGACCAGTGAAAGGCATCTTCAGATCTCCAACTTCTCTGAGGGCTGAAAGTTGCCTTCTGATGATATATATATTCCTGGCTCAATTTATGCTATGAGTTCTTTGTCTCTTGGCTTCTCTTCCCATTTAATGTTTATCTCCTTCATCCTTCTTTTCTCCAGTGCAAAGGTAATTGTGTTACCTCTCTGTATACAGTTTATTAAGTCTGATAGTTATCTTTTCAATAATATCTGTATTCCTCTGAACTGATCTTGATCCAAGCCAATGGACTCTCTATTTTATAGCAAAAATTCTGGTTCTTAGTTCCTCAAGTACTCAGCTAAATTCATTGGTTTACTATCTTTTCACCACAAAATATCCACAGTCTCCACATTCTCAATAACATATGCACAGGCCTGGCTCAAATTGTCATCTACATAGTTCAAATTACCATCATAGTGGACTTGAGATGTATTTATAATGCCCAGAAGGGTGTAGATGGTGCGATTAGCAGTGGCTTTTAAAACATTCTTGGCAGATAATACGAGTTTTGCTACAGTGCAGTTGGAAGTTACCTGCAGTTTAGGTCCAAGGCCTTTAGTTTGAGATACCAAGATAGGATCATCATAACCCGATGCTTTCAAGTCAAAGAAACCAGCAAAGCCTCCTACTTCTGAATGACTGCCTGCCAAGTACAAATATGTCAAGGATCATTTGTCAGGGAATTAAAAAACCCACAAAAACACTAATCAAGGCAAGTACTGAAAACAACTTCTTGGAGAAGACACTGCTGTTTCCACTGACAGAAACATGCACAGCTTTATAAAGCATGGACCCCAAGGTCACGTATTTCATGGTGCTGCAAATAGATCTTTATTATTATAAATTTGTGGCCTACAGATTGTGCATAGCAAGAGTCAAACATTTTATCAAATTATTTACAGCTTGCCTTCTTTCTTTATGTAGCTACTTTTTTCTGAGGGAAAAAAATCAACAAGAATTTTTCCTTTAAATCTCTGCTAAGGGTAAAGAACATAGTCTGAAAAGGAAACAACAAGTTTGGTGACTATTAGCCACACTCTAATAACTGTTTGGATGTATACAGCTGATAGGATCACTTCTGCTCACTGACATGAAAAACTGCCCCATTAATCCAGGGTAGGGTAATTCACTAGTCTAACATTGAAAAAGTGCAAACATCCTCATGTTAAGCCAACTATTTTTAATTAAGAAAAAGAGGAGTGATGACAAAGAAAGCTCAATTTCAATGCCAAGAATGCATTGCTTACCTCCTGGATAAAAAAAAAAAAAAAAAGAAAAAAAGAAAAAAAGAAAAAAAAAAAAAAAATAAAAAAGAAAGAGAAAAAAAGAAAAAAAGAAAAAAAAAAAGAAAAAAAAGAAAAAAAAAAAAGAAAAAAATAATAAAAAAAAAAAAATAAAAAAAATAAAAGTCCTGTTGCATTCAATATGCTGAGGAAATTCAAAGAATCTTCCCAGTCTTACCTGATCTGGTACCACTTACAATTGATGTTTCCAGCTGATGAAACAAAACAGCACTGGTTACAGCTTCCACATGTCTCTCTTTGTATATTAGACCCCTATAAAGAGTAAAGGACATGCAAGCAGCAGCAGTAACATTTTCTGCATAGGCCATCATTCAAATCACACAAATGGGAACAACAGATATAAAAGTTCGGACTAGCATCTATTTCTGCTAGTGCCTTTGCTTACATACAGAGACTGTTTGAGAAGCTGTACACCCCGATGACCAATGTCCTTCCTGTAAGTTGCACCCTTGAAATGTATGGCAGCTACACCCCTGTTGGCTTCTCCCAGGGCTTTCATCAGGTCCTCCTTAACAGCAGTAATGGAGAGGACTCTGCCACCACTCGTCACCACTCTGCCATCCTTCAGCGTTGTGCCAGCATGGAACACCTGCAGCCCTAACTCTTTGGCTTGCAGCAGCCCTAAAAAAGCAAAAGGAATTCTCAGAGTATTTAAAATCACATGCTATGTTGGCAAAGCAGTGAAGACTGAAGTTCTTTCTTCAGTTCAGGCAGAAGAACAATACACCTTACCTGTCTAAAAACCAGCATTACCATTATTATTTTCATTTGCTTCTATGTATTTGCCTGTTAGAGGAAAGCAAAATTGCCCAGGGTTTTGAGATTCATCTTTTGAGAGGGTATGGGAAGAGAAGGAACTGCTGACATGATGTGGAAGAAGCAAGAAACATGAAAAAGCCAGTTTTCCCTTGCTATCAGCTACACAGATTCCATAAATGAGTAAAAGGGGCCTTTATACTTGCTGAAAGTGCTATGTGTTACACTGTCACAGCACTGCCCTGACAAGGTCAAAGCTGAGCCCCAGTTGGCCTTGCTGCAATGGAAACTTAACTCCATCTCATCATGTTTTAAGGAATGCTTCAGAACAAACTATTAAGTCATTAAAATGAAGGAATCCGTGTGAAAGATAGGAAAAAAGTAATACAACACACACAACTCCAGAGGCTAGAATATAATAATAAAATAATGGATTGAATGCAGTTGTTTTTTCTCTTTTTTGTGATTAACAATCAGGGCAGTCATAACATCTCACTCCTAAAGTTATTAATATCAACTTGAAAAAAGGACTCACTAGCAGAAGGATTGATTCAGTGATGTGGTTTGAAGTTTTACAGTTACAAAAATGCAGTTTCCCAGAATATCACTGACAAAACAAAATAGACATATTGAGTGGACTAGCCAAGGAGAACATGACAGCAGAAATCCTGACAGGAGCAAAAGCAATATAACATGAACTTCTCCCTGGGTGATGTAGAAGAACTGGAGTTCTGAGAAAAATAAGGTGGCAGTAATGCAAGATCAGTTGTCTGGGTTGCTTTACAAAAGGCATAGTGTCTCACCCTGATAGTCTGGTCAGGCATTAGCTAAGCAAATATGACCTCCTGGCAAGGGAACAAAACTAGGAAAAAGTTGTCATGTACCGAAGGCACTGTGGTCCATGTTTTCATCACAGTTTGTGGAAGTATTCCAAAAGGACACCACAGAGTTGTTCCAGGAAGACATAATGCCCCATCACCTTCTTCACCCAGCAACAGAGCTGACTGCTCTATAAAGCTACAGAGCTTTAAACATTTAGTTCATGTGCTACTTCAGACAGGAGTACACTCCCAATTAAAAGATCTTACTGAGCAACTATTTTTCCACAAGGACAAAAAGTGATGGATGAAGGCAGATTCTGATAAAATATGAGGGGTGGAGGAAAGGTGTACAGATATCTCTGGGAAAAGAGGAACTCTACTGAAGTATAATGAGAAAATTAAATAGTAAACAACTTACTGCAGTTACCTGTTACCTCCATGCCTTTGTCATAATCTCCTGGGTATCCTGGACTTGCCATAACCACACATACAGCTGTACTATTTTCTGACCAGGATGGCATGAAGCTGCAGAGTTTGCCATCAATTGTTGCTTGAATCACTTCATAAAAATCATTTTTAAGCAATGGAAGAATTACCTGCAGAAAATTTTCAGTTATATAAGTTATGTTGACTTGTTGAAATTCAACTTGGGGAAAATTAATAGACTAAAATCTGTACTTGCTATACTGGAAATACTGTATTTTTCTACACCAGTAGATTTGAGAGCTATAGGTGAGCATTTATTAGAGCATCTTTCTGCAATTGTCATAAATTTACAAATATAAGATGTGTTATTATGTTGAAGGAACATGAATTTAAGCCCCTCTCATTCTGCTTCTATCCAGAAAAAAAAAAATCTGAATTACAGCTTTTTTACTTAAATTATTTAACTAATAATTCACAGAAGATGACAAGCTGAGATTTTAAGTTACCTTATACATTTTTTAAAACACACTCATTCAGATCTGCATGTTCAAGGGAAGGAAGACACAATGCAAATATATCACATACATTTCCCTAAAAGTAACAGTCAGAGACAAAAGAATAAAGCATAATTAAGTTTCCAGTATCTTTCACTCACCTGGCACTGAGGGTCACCAAACTGACATTTGAAGTTTAAGATTTTCACACCATCTTTGGTAAGCATTAAACCTGTTTGCAGTATACCTGAACAGACAGAACACAGACAAGCAAATTAATGTATTTATTTCTCAAGAACTCCTTAGAATGTACAGTATTTTGGAATGTGGCATCGATTTATGCAAACTTTAAAGAATCAGGAGCTGGGATTTTGCAAGCAGTTATACACAAATCTTAATTCCACAATAGCCAACCAAGTGGCTAGCGAAAAACGTGAGGAACATTGCATCACATTTTAGACAAGGCAATGAAAAGCAAACTCTCTGCATCAGAAATCTGTGTTCTGCCTTCTGCCACAGCCCACTAACTGCAGGTGTTCAGAGATCAGAAGGAACTGATACGATTAAAAAAACATTTCCCATAAAACTCCATTCGTTATGTAGACATTGGGAGTTTCTTACTAGTAAGTGAACTATTTCTATGCATAAATAGGGATGTAGAGCTCTGTATCTCAGGCAAAAATAACAAATCAAAATTCACTACTGTTATTAACAAATAAGAACAACCCAAAACTTATTTAAGGTGGCGTGCTGTGATTTCTACTCAATACATATATATGCGTGTGGTGGTCTAAAGCAGGCCTTTCATCAGATAATCAGAAAACTAATCCCCAGGGAATAACAACTGTGAAAATTTAAACCCTGTAAAGCATCAGGTTCTCCAGCATTATCCTGAAAACTCTCAACACCCACTACATTATAACTGCAGATATGGGCATTGTAAAGATTTTACCAAATAGCAGAGAACATGTCACAGAGCAGAACCCAACTCTACATGTATGTGATCTTGACAGTCTCCAGTACCAAAAGCAGCCACTGGCATTAAATGACACTGTAAGCATGACCTCTCTTTTCCAAAACTGCCTGAGGACAAAGATGTTATGAAAACTTACATTGATTTACACAGAAGTGAACACTGCAACTGAACTTAAGTATGTATTCTGCCTTGAACTACAGAGAGTCTGGTTGCAACTATGCAAAGAAAACATATTTAACAAAGATACAGTGTGATTTATGGAGAAAAGATGAAAAACCTTCTCTCCAAATGAAGAGCTAACAGCCAAACCAGTGAGGCTTAATGCTGCATGAAAAATTAACTTTTGGGGTTTTTTTAACAAATAATATTCAGAATTCAAAAGCAAATCCTCAAAATGAAACTAATAGTGGTATGACTTTTGAATACTTACCTACATACGCAGTTCCTTCTTGTCTCATACTATCAACAACATGCTGGAGGATAGCATCATTGATTTTCTCCAGAAGAACATCTGGAACCTGACAATCAACATCACACTGATTGAGAGAGTGATGACATTTGCTGGACTAGCTTATACGACCTCACAGGTCTGGGGTAAGTAAACACTTCAGCTATGTTTTCTGCCATCCCATGCACAATCAGTGTGCTCCTTCTGTTTTGGTGCTGCTGCCTGAAGGACAGATACACTGCTGCCCTGTCTTCCAAGATTTTTTGTTTGTTCTTTCTTTAGAGGGCCAACTTTACAGAGGCTTGAGACACTGGCCAACCTGGTCTGTACATAGGAAGACTGTTCATGCACTTCTACAAAAACACATTAACAATGTACTTGAGCAGCATATTTAGAACAATGCAGTCAGCTTTAAGATTCAACAATAAATTCAAGACACAAAGACTCCAAGCATGTGGGGAATTTTGTAGGAATATTTCAAGCATATCTACCTAGATAAAAGGCTATTTATCAGAACATTGGCTTTTTATATCCACGAGAATATATAAAAGTTGGAGCCCTGCGTTGCACTTACAATAGCAAAGTGTCAGTCAATTCCAGAAGAAATCTGGCCTGTGTGATAAAACCAAGATTGGGCCCTAAAAGAGATATGTTAACCACAGATGTGATCAGCCATGTTGCAGGCTGAGATGGAGGACTGTTATACCTGAGGAACCGGGCAATAGGCTCCCATCCCTCCAGTGTTTGGACCTTGGTCACCATCCAGTAATCGTTTGTGTGCCTGGGCTGGGGGCATTGAGGCAATGGTGACACCATCGGTGAAGCACAAGCACTGTTAAGAGACACACACAACACAGAAACAGTGACACTGTCCTGTCCTAAGTGAAGTTAACACTACTGGTCACAGGCTGAAGCTCAGCTTTGCATGGAAAATTTAGGAATCAAAAAGTAAGAAGCAGGGTTCACTTTTTCTGCTGCAAGCCCCCTGAACTGAAGGATTCGTTGAGCTCTCCTCATTTTTAGAATTAAGAGCAATGGCAACCCTCATAACAATTCATGGTTAATTCTATCTTGACCCACCATTCATGTGGACATGTTTACCTTAAGGCATGTGAATAGTATTCATTGACATGTCAGAATCATTCCTATGGCACACATTAAAGGTGTGTGTTAGCAGATCTGGGGCCTCAATGAGTGCAAGACATCCTCAGTGCAGGACAAACCTTGCACAGAGGACACGTTTTCAATTTTCACATGGCATATGATACACATGCTTATGTTTATCCTGCCACTGAATAGTAAACCATGGTAGAAAAAGAGCTAAAATATTCACTAAATATTAGAATAAAATAATTGTTGAACAAGAATTACCAAGAGAAAGTCCACACAAGCAGGTTTTAGGTCACCTTAGGAAAAAAGATCATTTTCCACCTAAAAAGAGAACCATATTTGCAATTTTGGGGGTAACGTAGAAGAAAATTCCACTGACAACATACATTGATTGGTATGAGCTAAGCGTGAATCCAATTGTTTAGATTGCGACAGACTGCACACTTAAGTGCAAATAAAATAAAAAACCCTACTTGAAACAATAAACTTGTGTGTTTATGCATAGAGCATAGCAATAATGCCAAAGAATAAAAACACATCACCACACCATTTATCACTTACAGAAAGTTCTTCTCCTTGAAGGAGTTCTTCAATTACAACCACCTCTCCAAACATTCTGTCCTGTACAAAAAAAAAAAAAAAAAAAAAAAAGAAAAAGAAAAAAGTAAAAAAGAAAAAAAGGAATGTACATGAAAAGCACTAGCTTGCTTGAATTCCTGTATGTTGAGCAAAGCCAGAAGAATCTCATTGGTAGGTAAGGAAGAGACATTGAAATGCACCTTACCAGAACCTGGAAGCCAATGTAAAGTTAAAAAGGTTGGAGGGGCAGGAGGAATGAGAGTTCAGTCTCAAACTCCACAAAATCCTGCTCACTGCCTGAGGCAAACACAAGGAGTCTGAGAATGATAACCAGGGAAATACCTTAGTCAAATGAGCAAGTTTCTTCTTAGAATACTTGCTTCCTGTGGCTGATATTGCAAACTGACAGAATACAGAACATCATGACATGGATTCCCACTTTAGATTCCCACATGATTAATTAGAGATATATCCACCTGCATAATCTCTTGGACAGCTCTGCAGGCTTCCTCTTTGCTGCTTGCAATAGTCACTTCTTTTCTAGCAGCAGGGCCCCTCGCCCGTACAACTCGTGCAGGAAAGTCTGTGCTTTAAATGAAAGCAAAAGTGAGAGTAAGACAACATTACTGAATCCAGTGAAAATAACATTTTTAAGATGGATCCCTTCCATATTCTTCCTTTTTTTTCAGAACAGCTGAAGAATTACTTCAGAAAAATATACTCACTTCTACCCAACCCTCTTATGGAGGTGAATGGGGTCTTACAGCCCACACACAGGACTGTGAACCAAAAATCTCACTAATTCTCTTCTTGCTTTTTACACCAACTCAATGCATATCCTTGGACAAGTCACTGAATCTCACTGTTTCTTCCTCTTTCTCTTGAGATGGGTTACTACTTTATTCCTGTCGTAGGTTTGGAAAAATTAACTCAGCAATTATTTACAGTTTCATAACACCAGATTGCAGTACATAATCCTATAAACTACTATGAGTCCTCCTCAGGTTTGTTAGGTAAAGGCTAAGTTAGATCTTGCATAAGATAGGATAAGTTAGAACTAGTGTATTAAAACTGCATCCCCAGAATTGTTCCACTTACTCTTAAACACAAACTCAATCTAGAGGAAAAAATAAGGAGCAAACAGTGTTATGTTAACATATTTTAACTACACTTAATCCATTCACCTCTCTCCAGCTTGTGGACAGTCAAATAAAATGTCCCTTTTGAAGAGCTGATCTACACAGTACTAGCCTGTTTTCTGAAATAACATCTCATTTCTCCTATCCACAGTACTATTTATATTAGGATAAATATCAACCCTAAAGTTACACAAGTAGCCAAAGCAGGCTCACATAAAGCTCCCTTTCTCCACATCTCAGTGTGCTGACCTGAGACTCATGCATGCTTACAGATATTTGCAGGCCTGTGTCCTGGTTTGGGCCAGGATAGAACTAATATTTTTGTCTGTTAATTTTGCTTTCAGCTAAGTCTCTTTTAAGTAGTTGCACTTGATGAAATTAACAGCAAGTTTCTCAGTTAGTGTCTGCTTCTAAGACTGACAAATTCAAACAGGGTGAGACATTAAAAACATGCTCTATACCACAACCGGGAACAACAGTCCTACCTAGAGTCTCTGCCAGAAAGCTCCAGGGGAGACTCAAGACTCAAGGCTGACCTCTAGGATTCTGGGGCTGAAAATGCAAAGGCTCCAAGTCCAACTACACACTGCCACTGAAAGAGAGATATTGGCTGCTATGAAGGAATTAGAGCTGCTTCTGAAGTGATTGGTACTGAAGCGCTGCTCCTCCTGGCGCCCTGATTACCTCTACTGAGGCGGGCACTCACAGGTAGAGCAGCTTCTACTTATGCCACCATTACTACATGGAGTAAATTGCCTTAATCTCACAGAGGGCTCCAAGAGGAAACCTCAATCTTCCAGGAACTGTAGAAGTGATCACAGACTGAACAGAAGGCACACACTTTGCAAGGCCACCAGAGAAAGAGGTAAAACGGGCTGAAAAAGCCCCATCATACAGTTACCAGAGGATGAGAAACTGTATGCTTTTCACTGATGGGTTCTGCTGTCTTGTAGAAAGCCATTGGAGGTGGAAAGCTGCTGTATGGAGTCTTACATGAGTAGTTGCAAAAAGAGATGAAGGAGAAGGTGAATGGAGTCAATTTGAAGAGGTAAAAGCCATCCAGCTGGTGTTGGACATTGCCGAATAAGAAAGGTAGCCAAGACTGTATCTCTATACTGACTCATGGATGGCAACATATGCCTTATGGGGGTGGCTAAAGAAGTGAAAACAAAACAACTGGCAGGGTAAAGGTGCCCATATCTGGCTTGCTGAACAGTGGCAAGACATTGCTGCTCAGCTAGAGAAACTTGAGGTAAAGGTGTGTCCATGTAGATGCCCATGTACCTTTTAAGTCAAGCTTCTGAGGAACATAGCAACAACCAAAGAGCAGACAAGGCTGCACAAGTGTTCCAAACAGATCTGGACTGGGAACATAAAAGTGAACTATTCTTAGCTAGGTGGCCCATGACACTTCAGGTCATCAAGGAAAGAAAGAAAGGAATAGATCAATGGGCATGTGATTGAGGGGTGGACTTTAGACACTACTGAAAAGGTTATCCACTCTTGTGGCATATGTGTCACAATTAAGCAAGCTAAATGGCTGAACCCTTTGCAATATGGAGGGAGATGATTGAAATATAGGTATGGGGAGGCCTAGCAAATTGACTATATCACACAGTGCCTCAAACCCACCAAGGTAAGTGCTATGTGCTTATAGTGGTGGAAGCAAGTACCAGATGTTTGGAAACATATCCTGTGCCTCATGCCACAGCTCAGGAAATCATCCTGGGCCTAGACAAGCCTTGTGGTGACAAGGTACACCAGAAAGAATTGAGTCAGACAATGGGACTCATTTCAAAAAAAGTCTTATAAGTAACTGGGCCAAAGAATATGGCATCAAGTGGGTATACCATACCCCCTATCATGCAGCAGTCTCCGGAAAAATTGAAAACTACAACAGACTGTTAAAAACTACCCTAAAGACAATGGGTGGTAGAACATTTAAAAACTGTGACAAGCACTTGGCACAAGCTACCTGGTTAGCTAGGGGTTCCATCAATCAAGCTGGTCTTGCTCAGTCAGACCTTCTATATACAGTAGATGGGGATAAAGTGCCTGTGGTGCATAAAAGGAATCTGCTCAGGAGAACAGTTTGGGTTTTTCTTGCTTCAGGCAAACCAAAGTCAGTGCTCAGTTCTGAGGAACATCTTGTAGTCCAGAAAGAGAGTGGGAATAAAGGGGTCACATTTGCATTCCCCTTTTAGGGAGAAGCGGACAAGACAGGTGACCAAAATGAACCAGAGTATTCCATCCCATACTCAGTATAAATTTGAGGGATCATGAGGGTCAAGCCTCTTCTCCTCCTTCCTTCTTCAGCATCCTGGGAGTATTCCATCTGTTCATCTGACTGCAGTCCTGATCTGTGCCATCCTAAATCTGTGTTCCTACCTCCAGCTCCCAACTGCTGCTGACTCCAGGAGCCCAGCCTGGGACATTTCCAGGGCTGCCCTGCAGCCTCAGTGGTGACGTGAGCCTTGCTGGTGGAAGGGGGAAGGAACATGATATTGTTTTTGTGTATTTTGTATGTATTTAATACATTTTCATTTTTTATTATTACTGTTTTATTAAAGTTGTGTGGTTTAGTTTCCAGCCTGTAAATGCCTCTGCCTTATTCTCTCTCCTTTCTTTATCAAGGAGGAGAGGGGGATTGCTAGAGAGCACCTGTCACTCAGTTAATATCTGGCCCAGCATTAAACTATGACAGTCTATTTCTCCACATGGCAGTGATATACACTAAAGGCTGTTACAGAGCAAAGTCAATAAAAAGGTTGGTTTTATTTAAAGAAATATAAATTTCCACTAGATTACACCACAGGTAGCACATGACAGCAAAGACAAGAAGCCCGTGTAATGGGCAGGCTGGCAGAGACCAGTGTAGCTGAACACAGCAGCTGCTGTAAGACTGGACCAAAATAGCCACAGGGATAAGTTGCTCTCCCAAAAGATCTCAAGTGACTTCAGAGGCATTGCCACTCAGAGCAAATGAAGAGATATGCAGTTACATTTCTCTTCCCATATAAGAGAGATGCTGTTTAGCCATGAGGAAATAAAGTGACCTCTTTATGGGTATTTGATAAGTCCCTCTCACAACACTTTACAGACAGTACTTGTTGGTATCTGCCGGAGTAGAAATTATTCTTAACCCTACTGTAAAACACTAAAAAGATGTACTGAAGCATTTTTTTCTCTGTCACATATGGTTTTTTGTCTTTTAAACACCTAACTAGCATCCTGAAGAAGCTGAACAAAGAAGAGATGTGATCTGTGAAAAGAAAAATCAAACTGTTTTAAGCTCCTAGCACCTTCACTTCTATTTCTAATTACAAAATTAATAAATTCAGTAGCTATGAGAAGAACCACAGCTGAAAATTTGCTTAGTTCTGGGTATCCATTATGAGTGAAGGTCAAATGACGATTTGGCAGAGGAGTTTCTAATATCAAAATATTTACCTGATAATGAACCTGCAAGCTTCCTGAGGATTAGTGAAGGCTTTCCATCTTGCTGTTGGGATCCCATGTCGATCAAGAAAGGCTTTGGCAAAACTGATGTTGGATGCCAGCTGGGCTGCTTTTGCAGATGGTCCAAAACACCTAACTCCTGCTGCTCTCAAGTCATCAACAATCCCTAATTATCAAAAATAGCAAAAGAAGCAAGTCGTCTGTTTGGAAGCATCCAGTAATTTTGACAAAAAGAAAACCATATAACCATCCCAGCTGTCTGTTACAACTTTTCCTTGTCTCAGACAGCTAATTCATCCTGTAAATGAAGTTTAGCATATACAATGACCTGTGTAATAACTTAGTTTGAAGAGGTCTTTAGCTCTTTACATTACTAAGCAATGCCACAGTTACCACCCCTTGACTAGGTAGGACTGTCTGGTACTTCTGTTTGCTATTTGAGACATGGAGATCTTACTGTATGACATTACAATAACATAAATGATGGCCTGGGTACTGTTGGATAATGCAAGAATGCAAGGACAATTGCAAGAAAATTCCTTACATAAAGGAAAGAAGAGCAGAAGACACAAGAGTACTTGTAACCATTAATGATTCTTCATCCTGAGCGGGTTCCTCTGTTGATTTCTAACATACAAAAAGCAGCATACAGCTCTGAAGCCAAATGTTTTAAGTGACAACAGTTTACATTTACAGGATAATTCAAATGTTCTTGCTCTTCAGTTTAATTAAGTCAATGTCTCCTAAGATCAGAAATAGGTCATTTTAAAGTAGAGTTCAAGTTGTTGATTTTTACCATCAAGTTAATCATTTCAGCCTTACCAGCTGCCAAAAGAGCTTCTTGTCCAACTAACACAAGTCCAATGTTATGATCTTTGCAGAACTGGGTAACAATAGTGTGATTGCTCACTAAAACAGCTAAAAAGGAAAAGGAAATATCATTAAGTTACCATTTTAAACCCTAAAAAAAAGAGATGGGAGATGAGATCATCATTGTTCCATCTCCCTAAGAATGATTAAAATAATAAAACACCCCATGAGGGAACTGAAAGTAAAACAAACAATTGAGTCCAGCATGAATACTGAACATTTCTAATTTGCACTACTGGTTTTAAATACATCTGCTATCTCAGTAAATGTATTTAATTTACTATATGTGATCAATATAAACTTATAAAAGATGCTTATCATAACAGAATAAGAACTGTAAGAAATAAAACCGGAAGTTCATAAGGAAACTCAACTTCAACATGTAAGCAAAGATTTACTCAGGGCCAATGCATGATGTAACTAAATTGAGCACAGCAATCTGGGCATACAACAGAGATGTTTCTAATCAGAAGTTAATAACTTTGAGCCTTCTATTCCTCTGTTAATTTTTGCTAAAATCAGCCAGTGAATCCAAGCATAACAGTGGGAGGAAAGAGATCAGGTGTAGAAACAGAGTCTCATATAAGCCTTGCTATCTTGAAAAGTTAGGCCAAAAATAGATATAGTATGATTTTTTACTAGGCAGTTCTAAAATGCAGAAACAAAGCATACAGAAATATATGCTTTAGATAATAAGTAAAAGAAAAGAATAGCTGTTATCTGCTACCAACTCAATCTAAATGTGGTCAGTGTTGTTTCATTTCCAAAACCACTATTACTGATTGCTTGGCACAGTGTTCTATTCCCCTGTTCTTTTTACCTGAATTTGAAATTTTTCCACTGTCAGCTGTTCCTGCATTTCCTGGAGCAACAAACACTTGTTTCACATGTGGGGACTGGGCCAACTTCCAGGCCAGTGCATGCTCTCTCCCTCCACTGCCAATCACCAACACTCGATCAGCCATTAGCCTGTGCAAACACAGAATTGTAATATATAGTACTTTCTATTTATTTCACAAACCCATGCAAAAAGAAACAAAAATATACAAATTATATCACTCACTTATGATTGGTAAGTAGTATCAATCCAGTTCATATTATAAAGTTATGTATAAGAGCTCTGAACAAAGTGACAGCACCAATGGTGCATCTTTCACATTTTGGTTTAAATACTGTCAACAATTAAATAACTAAGAATTTTTCCACTTGTTTCAGCATACTCAAGATTTCCTCTCTTAGGTATCCAGGATGAATAATCTTCTCATGACTTGATCTCATCAAGTCCTTTGCACAACTACATAGGACAGGATGGAAAGTTTCATACAAATGCTCTAGGTAACTTATCTTGTTAATATATTTCAAATTAAACACTGTGGTGAATCTAAGAACTTTTAGGAGTGTAAATATCCTCAGAAGAATTTTCAGAACAGATATTATACTTGGACAATTGCTAAGAGGGTAACTTCAGCAGAACAGCATGCTCAACAAAAGGACAACTGTTAATTTCACTATCACACTGACATTTAAAACAGTTACTCAATAATATTTCTAGGAAAATTAGTTTTGATTTATTCTAGAAACATTATCATAATCAATGTAGGTCACATCTGCAAGCTTAATTTTTTCCTGTGTCATGAATGTGGACAAATGTCAGAAGGAAAACACACTGCAGAACATGACCTTTAAGGAAGATGCTAATGGCATAAACTAGTCCTTACCCAGGAAATAGGTAATAAATTAAAGATACCATAAAACACCAGCTTTGCAAGCAACATGTCAGAAGTCTTCTCCCAAGAAATCATTACCATTGCTTTGAGTTCATTAAATAGTCTCCAAAGGCAAAGAGAAGCTATACTGTGGCATAGTATTTCAGAAAATGTTTCTAGAACTGTGAAACATTAGTGACAGTGTTTTCATTATTTGTCCCCGAGACATTATTAAGATGTCTTAACACAATGTAAATAAAATAAAATTTAACTATATAATCCCTTGTAAGTATTAAATTGTTCATGTGCAATGTGCATACTTCAATTATCCCATCCCTGGGGATTACAGAACATTTTAATTTTAAATTTTAGGTATTACGCTCCAGGCATATAAAACCAGAGCATATGCTTAATGTGCTGTCAGTTGCTAGATTGATGTATTTGCAAAAGACTTTTCTAAGCTTTTATACTGTGTACCTCTCCAACATGTAAGACTTTGTTTTTCCTTATGCTACTTCTTGACAAATAATTCTGGAGTCACTGGCAAGTGCTGTGAATTTCAAAGTAAAGGGTTACAACTGCTCCATCTCTAACAAAGACATCAACAGGCTCTCTATAAAGATTCATTAGGCACTATGGTCCAGCTGTTATTAATAAAAAGCAAAGTGTTTTTAAAAGCAAAATGATTTTTTCCCACGAATGTAATTTCACAATTCACTGAATTTTTATAATGCAGAATAGACTAAAGTTTCTCACTGGGAAGAGAGTGAAACCAAGCAGTGCCTCCTATCCTGTGGAAAAAAAATGGGTATTTCTATTCCACATCATATTGAGGACACAAAAGATAGTTTTTGCAAAGCAATTCAAAAGCGTGCTAGAAGAAAGCTGTTAAGACAGCTGGTCCTAGAGGAAAGGCTGTAGAGAGGAATACCTCACTTGAAGCATCTTCCCTTACCGTGTCAGACACTGTTTTTTGTCCACACAAAAGGCTTGGGGAGTCCACCAATCGGATTTGAGTTCTTCTTTCAACTCCTGCTTCAGATCCAAATGATTTCTGATCACCTAAAGCCAGGGAGAAGGGTGAGAGGGTGAAAGAAGCAGCCAGATCTGCATGCTGCTCTGCCCCCTTTTATCCTCCTGTCTGATGGGAGGATCCCCAGCAAGATCCCCTTAATGCCACCCATCTTTCGAAACAGACCTGCCCACAGGTTTCAGCAGCATGGACTATTCTCCTCTCCTTCCACACTTCCTTAGCTAACAACAAAAACAACTCCCCCCAACAACCAGTCCTACACTGTTAATAGCATCCAACCCTAGAAAACATAAAAAGAAGTTACAATGTGGTATCAGAAAGCTGAGATCATTGTTCGGTTCCCATGTTAAGAGTAATTTAATATCCTCTGACAAGTAAAAAATATCAGATAACTTGTACAAAAACCCTCCATCTTTCATGGTCTGTAGCTAAAACAGAAACACTGCAGTTAAAACCAGCATGAGTAACTCCCACAGAGCTATTATTTGTCATAGAACAGGACCGTAGACTGTGTTCCCCTTAATTAAAAGTTATTCTAATATATAGAACACACTTGCTTTGTGCCATCTTCTAATTATACCTTTTAAAGAAATTTAACAAGCAGTGACAGAGATCCAGGGTATATAAGGGTTATTTTATTCTTCACTGGTTCCTTCATCATCCTCTTTGATGGCCTAATCCTTTCATGACAGTATCTGGAGACACTTGGATAATGTTTGACCAGCTTGCAACGCTACCACTCTGTACTGGAAACAAAATACATGTACCCCAACATAGCACTGAGCAGTATCTGTACTGCAACTATCTAGTATCTAGAAGTATCTAGTCAGGCAACTAGAAATAAAAACATATATTCATAGAAACACAAGCTATTACTTTCACACCACTAAAACAGTTTTAAAAAGAAATGTGCAGAGTTTGTTAACAACTTCCGTGGAATTAACAGCTTGTGTAGCATTGAATAGAAGCTGTACTTAAACCTGCCAGTTTAAGGAGACATCCCTGCTGCAATAGTCTTAAGCATCACTTACCAAGTACCTGTAAAGCCTGCCTTAAATCCGCAAACTCATAGTGCTACATTTTCTACCTGCAACTGAACAGCAAATCACAATATTACTATCTCTTATAAAGTTGATAAAATTTCTCTTTTGCAACATTTTCGGGAATTTTAATCAAATAGTCAGGAGGTTGTAACAATTTAAGTCAGGAAGTGAACTTTTGCAGCCCTGAAACGTCTCTCTGCTATGTTGCTGGCCAGAAGAAGGTAATTTAAACTTGCATTTGCTATAGTGGATCAATTTGTATTGCAATTATTTGACTAAATTATTTTCATAGGTGATGAAGTGAATATGCAGCAGAGAAAGACAATATAAATGGATATTTTCAGTATAAAAATCTGACTTTTGCAGAAAGTTAATTTGAAGTGTAAGAAATCATGTTGAAAATCATAACCTAATGAAAATCTCTCTGAAACAATGTATTTTAGTGTTTATTCACTAAGATAGTATTCTGGCAAAGCAGTTAACCAGATGAGCAGTCAGTAGAATACTGGGAGCTGTAAAACAAAACAGATTGTTGCTTTGTGGTTGTTGCTTCCTTTCAGGTGTTAAAGTCACCATTTCACTGCCTGGATATACAGCATGGTCAACCATAGCCCAGAAAGTATCATTAATACAAACACAAGAGTTTCATTTCATTTGTTTTTGTTTTTTGATAAGTGATGCTGGTGTTTAGGACAGCAACAAACCATTGTCTTCCACCTGCTGGGATTCTCCCCCTCTTGTGAGACCCCACCTGGAGTATTGTGTCCAGGTCTGAAGTCTCCATCACAAGGATACAGAGTACCTGGAACATGTCCAGAGCACCTCCCCTATGAAGACAGGCTGAAGAAGTTGGGGTTGTTCAGCCTGGAGGCAGCTCTGAGGTGACCTTATAGTGGCTTTCCAATATCTGAAGGGGGTCTACAAGAAAGCTGGGGTAGGGCTTTTTACACAGGTGTGTAGTGAGAGGACAAGGGGAAATGGTTTAAAACTTGATGAGTGGTGAGACACTGGCACAGGTTGCCCAGAGAAGTTGTAGCTGCCCCTTCCCTGTCAGTGTTCAAGGCCAGACTGGATGGATGGGGCTTTGGGCAACCTGGTCTGGTGGGAGGTGTCCCTGCCCATGCAGGGGGTTGGAACTGGGTGATCTTTAAGGTCCCTTCCAACCCAAACCATTCTGATTCTGGCTCCTTTTTTTTTCAGGCTGAGGATAAAAATCGTTTATTGGTTTGGAACTTTTTTAGCTGAAGCTTCTGTTCTCCATCACTCAGCCTATGCCACACACGGAGGCCGTCCAGAAAACCCACCAGGTGTTACTCGCCCCGCAGCAAGGCAGCAGAGGTTGGGAACTCTGTGTCACAGCGGGTCTCAGGCAGCCTTTTCAGATGAGGCCCACCACTGCCATCTTACGCCGCTGCTAACGAGGCTGCTTGGAGGGACTTGTAGCAGCATGGAAACCTCGTTACGGCCAAGGACGGGGACTCCGTCCAAGGCCAAACCTCTGTCAGGGTGAGGACTGCGCAGAGGCAGCTTTTTCACAAGCCCGTGAAGAGGCAGGGGAACTTGTCATCTACTGTGGTGACATTCACTCAGAACCGCGGCGACACGCATCCGTGTGTGCATACACAGAAACAATAAGACAGCCGTGCCGCCCAGACACCCTTCCCCGAGGGCCGCCGCCAACCCCCGCCGCCATCTCGGGTGCCTCACGCAGGCGACCCCTTCCCCTCCCCCCGCGTCCACCATCCCGCGCAGGCGCGCTGACAACGCTCCCCCTCCCGCCCCTCTCCGCCGAGCCACCACCACCCCTGCTCAGGAAGGACGTGGCGGCGGCGGAGATGGAGTAGAAGGAGGAGGAGTGGAAGGAGGAGCGGAGGAGGTAGGTTAGGGGCCCCTTCCGCTGTTGAGTGGCGTGCCGGGCAGCGGAGGTGGGGGGGATGGGCGGGGGGGACGGCCGGCCGTGCCCCTCAGACATGCGCCTGTTCCCGGCGCTCTCCTCGTTCGGGAGGAGGCGTCCTTCACCGAAGGGTGAAAGCGGTCGCCCCCCTTTCTTCCTCCTGCAGGGCTGGCGCTTACCCCGCCCACCCTGCTGTGCGTCGCTCTGCGGGAGGGGGGAAAAGGGCGGGCGGCGGCTGGGATCAGGTGAGGCGGGGGTTGTGGGTGAGAAAGTGAGTGTTGTGCTTCGCGGGGTCCCTCCCGTGCCCGACAGAAGAGATTGAAGGCGGGGGTTGGGGGGGGGGGAGGGAAGAGGAATGTTTCCGTGTGCCCGCATGCCGGTAACTGCTTCTCGCAGCCTGCCGAGTCACCTCAGGACGCTCCCTCGTCCTTGTCCCCGCAGCCGTTTGGGGGCAACCGGCACTGGGGCGCGGAAGGCTGTACCGTGAGACAGGCCCGCGGGTGTGTGTGGGGTGATAAGAAGGAGGGGGCAACGCAGCGTTGGGGCAGAAGGGGGGTCCTGTCCTTCCATCCCTAGCCTCAGCGGGGAGAGATGAGTTCCAGCGGCTGGAGAATAAAATCACCCCCCCGGCAGCTGGCAGTCTGCGGTGCTGTGGTGTCAAAGCTGTACATACAGTCTGATACAGGGCTTTTAAAGCATAAATGCGTTCAAAATCAACGGTACAGAGTTACGGAAGGTCTGCTTCCCATCCCAAGTGTGACGAATTTCAAGAGTATATATCCGTTGATCTTTCCATCCAATTAGTAGTAATGTGGATTTTTTTTTGGTCATAAATTATCATTATTGGCAACCACCTAGAAGGTGAGAAATAGCTAATCTGTATCATATGCAAACAAACTAGTAAGGCCCATCATAATAACCATAGTCTGTTAATACATTACCTGGATCAAAATCAAAACATGCAGGATCGGTGCAGTCTTTCATCCAGTCACATCTTCCCTGTCTCACTTAGGGTGGATTAGTGCAGAAAGGCAGTTTGGTATAATGTATAAGCACGATTTATTCCTTAAACTTAACCTTTATTTAGCCTGGTTTTTTGCTTGGAAAGGAAATCAGCAAAGGGTATGTTGATGAATCTTGGAAAAGCAGATTGTTGAGCAACATGTATGTGGCATTTGTCTGAGGATGTTGATTAATAAAGATCATTAGTTGATGTGAAAATTGTGTTTGCAGTTTGTATGATACTTTTCAACTTTTGATTTTATATGAAGACTTAATTATATTGTCATTTGCTAAAGGTCTTCCTTTTGTTACTTCCAAAAACATTCTGAAGGACTGGTATTCCTGACAGAATGCCAGATAGCTAGTACAGTCTAATATTGATCTGTTCTGCATATTTAACACAATTTTTACAAAAATGTGTTTATAGGTCATTGTTTGTAATGCAGCTGCCTCTGAAGGAACACGAAGTGGCTTTATGTCATGCTGACTAACAACATGAGGCATCATTTAACGTTCTGTCAAGCAATCATTCCAAGAAATCCGAAGCCTATTCCCTCCATTTGTGGCTACAGAATGTTGTCAGATTACAAATCTAAAATCAGCATCAAAGACTCTTACAAAATTCTTGCGCTTGATGAAGATTGTTGCCTTGAAGATGTGAGAAATTCATACATACAACTTGCCAAAAGATACCATCCAGACAGCGGTTTGGACACAGCTGACGCTGAAATGTTTATTAAAGTAGAAGAAGCGTACAGAGTACTGCAGAGTCATTTAGCAAACAAAGAGAATCTGGTTAAGAATGATGAGGAAGACCAGTTCAAACTAAAACCACTGCGACATA
Source organism: Phaethornis superciliosus (assembly GCA_023637945.1). Classification (NCBI taxonomy): domain Eukaryota; kingdom Metazoa; phylum Chordata; class Aves; order Apodiformes; family Trochilidae; genus Phaethornis; species Phaethornis superciliosus. The sequence goes on along the minus strand of JAJQWJ010000001.1, from coordinate 105,726,072 downwards.
GACACTACTTGAGTTTTGAAGGTGTTGGGTTTGGAACACCAGGCCAGAGAGAAAAGCAATACATGCAGTTTCGAGTAGATCGTGCTGCTGAGCAAGTGTTGGAGTACCGGAAGCAGAGGCTTGAAAGCCAGTATTTTGCTACTGACCTAATGAAAGCAAGAGATGTGAAGCAGAGCAAAAAGGTGAAAATAACCCAGGCAGTTGAACGGTTGGTTGAGGACCTCATCCAGGAATCGATGGCAAAAGGAGACTTTGACAACCTCAGTGGCAAAGGAAAACCTTTGCAGAAGTTTTCAGACTCTCCTTACATCGACCCTATGACTCACAACTTGAACAGGATTCTGATAGACAATGGATACCAGCCCGAGTGGATCCTGTTGCAGAAAGAAATACGGAAAACTATCGAGCAGTTAAGGGAGAATATAGTGGCATCTAGAAGTAAGCTTGGAGAGCCAATGACACCCTACAGGCAAAAGCAATGGAACTGTATTTGTGAGCAATTCATAGAAGATATCAGGAAATTAAACAAAAGAATTGACAACTTCAATCTAGTTGTTCCTCTTCTGAACAGTCAAATGGTGCACTTCAGTGCAGACAAAGAAATTGATAGAGCACAAAAGGCATACGAAGCTTCGATGAAGAACAGAGATTCAGAAACAAAGGAGAATGAAAAGGAAAATGTTAAAAGGTTTGGGTGGAAATCTTCTCTGTTTAAGTGGTTAAATCTTCAATTGAAATAGGAGTATTAATTAACCTGTCTCATTAAAATTTTGAATGCACTTTATTACTGAAACTTGTAACACTACAGAAATTTCAGGTGCACTGCATATGTAAAATCCAGCTGTACACTGTTACACCACTTGAAAGGAATTAAGTTTTGCATTTGTGGGTGTTTGTTTTATTTCTGAATATTGCTAAGGAACAAATAAATTCAGTTATCCTTGCAGCTCATTTTAGTTTTATTTAAATTAATGCTTCACCTTAGCATAGAAAATAATAATTTTTGCAGTCTGTTATCTCTCCAGAAGGTGCAAGTGAAGCATAAGAGAAACACATTAAGGACAAAGCAGAAGTAAAAGTCCCACTGTGCCCTGCTTGACCTTTATCCTTTGTTATATAAATGCTTACAGCTCATAAATTATTGACATCTTTTTTGCATTTTTTTTAGAAGTACATTTATGTCCTCAAGGTTAAATTAAATGGGCATGAAGGGAGAGTTCTGCATGTCTGGATTTGGACTGTACACTGTAGAAGTGCATTTTTGGATCTGGCTTTTAACACACAAGGAGGTCTTGGAAAGCATCCAAGCAAATAAGGAGGGCTGGCAAAACTGTACCCTAGTCACATGGCTTTTTGGAGGCAAGAGGAGATGGGAACAGAAGTTTTCAAAATTACTTGCACCATTTAAATATTTTTGGGTACTGGTATCAAAGAACTTACTGGAAGTACAAAATATGAAACGTGTATGTATTTGTGCTCCTGTGACTGACTGTCTCTGCCTGCCTGTGTAGGAGTTATCCCGTGACTTTGACAGTCAGTGGCATGGTGTCCCCAGGTGTCCCCGAGTATGACAGGGGGAATTTCCACTCAAGAATTTCAGACATTCAAGCTAAAGATTGCAGCTTTGGCTGAGGCCCTGGCAGCAGCAGAGTATGGGTTAATGTGTTTGCTTTGGGCAGGTAACACTGCACAGTCTGTGCTCTTGCTCATTTAGATGAGGTCTTAAAATACAGGCAGAACATGATTATATTTGCTGGTGGAATGGATTGATTGAAGTCTGATTTCTCAGAAATTACATAATCTGGTAATATAATTGAATATAAGTTGTGTACTGGTAAACACTATGGATCTTCCAAGCCTTTGTGATGTGGCAAATAAATAAGAATGGCAAGATGTTGTCATGTTTTAAAACACAGGGCTAATCTCAGCTTCCTTTAACACATTATTTTTTTAGGAATTAAGGTAGTAAAAGTAAAAAGAACAGCATTATGTGCAAGTTGATCTGTTGCCTGTATGCTCTTCAGGTTACATGGCAGTCCTGTTTCTGAGGACTCTGTGAAGAGTGCGGTTTGGTGTCCTTTCCTTTGTGATAAGGATGTGATTGACTGAGATTTCAGGGTGGGACTGGGTGATATTGGGAAACTGAATTCATGACCTCTTCATTGACTTATTCATGTGTTTCTGCTTTTAATTAAAGCTGAAAATTAAACATATTTTCATGCAAGTCCGTTGGCACAATACACTTAAAAAGATCAGATTTTAATTCTCATTATGGTCTACATGAACTTCATCTGAATTGCTGTTTAAACTAATCCCGTGACAAATTTAGGAAGAGCTAATTGCAAATCAAAATCATTGCACAAGAGTAAATAGAAACCAGACTGCAATAAATCCAGCTTTGATGAAATCCAGGTAAGTATTAGCAGTTTAAATATTTAAGTTGTTGTAACGGATGAGTCAGCATACCAAGTGATTTTTATGTTCCTTTTAAAACTACTGGGGTTTATACGGGGTAGATGTAATCTGACTCATCGCACTTTAAATCAGCCTTATACTGTTGTAATGAAAAATTGACAGGCACAAGTATCCACTTCTTTAACATTTAATGTAATCATGATGAAAAAAAAATTAAATTTTTATTTTCCCCAGGTGTGTGGAGAAGTAAATTTTTGCAGGGTTTGTGAGAGTCTGATCTCACTGATTTCAAATTGTCTCAAAAGAACAATTTTAAGTGAATAGCCCTGCCTAGGGTGGAGGACCTGGCCTGGCCAGAGCTGACACCAGTAAAGAGATAAGAACTGATAACTAAGGGCTGGGTGGAGACTTCTCCCCTTTTCTGAGGGCCTGCAATGCTGGGATGCCCCTCCAGGCAGGGTTACCCTGGCCGGGGGGAGGAAGCCACTTGATTGTAGTGATGCTGATGGACCTGGCTGAGGGGGCTGGGAGGGAGCAGGGGGTGCTGCCCAGGAAGAGATAAGAGCTGTGTGCTGGATCCCCCCCTCCAGGCAAACCTGTTTGCAATGTCTCTGATGCTAATGGACCTGGCCGAAGCACAACAGGGGTGACACCTGGAAGGAGATAAGAACTGATGAGTGGGTGGGGGACTGCACCCTTCTGTGGAAGCTCCCCCCCTCCAGGCAGCCTGTCTGCAATGGCTCTGATGCCAATGCCCCTGGCTGCTGTGGCAGCTGAGTGACAGCTGCCCCTTGGGAACAAAAGGGACTCGGGGGTATATCTGGCTGCCCATGCTGTGCCTGTTTGGTCATCTCTTGACCCACCACCATCTCGCATCGCACCCTGTCCTGGATCAGTGATATCTTGAAGAAACTCGCTGGACAGCTGCACCCCTGGTGGTGACTCTCTCCTGCTTGCTTTCTCTCTTATTCTTTCTTACCACTTTCTTACCCTTTTCTCTCCCATTTCTCTCGCTTCTCTCTCTCTCCCTAGCTAGGCTCCCCAGTCCTGGTCATTGTTCTTGAGCAATCTTCTTGGAATGCCTTTCTTTTGTTTGTCCTAGTCCACTCTTAATTTCTACTTCTCACTTTTCAGAGTGACTTTTTTTGTGTTATCTGAGTGTGAATTTTCAGGGGTGGTCGGGTCACCTTTGGTACTTAATTCAACATTTTGTTTTAGAAGCTCTAAGATCTTGGTATCAAACCTTTCGTAATTGGCAATAATCTGTATTTTTCAAGAGGATGGTTCTTCCTTAAAGTGCCTCTGGTGCTGGCATGGCATTTTCCAGTGCTTTAGCAAAAAAATAGCCAGAGAGCCAGGGAGCAGGAACACACAGATTCAGGCTGGTATGGATCAGGACCACAGGCAGAGGAATGGATGGAATCCTCTCAGGATGCCGGAGGAAGCAGGGAGGGCAGGAAAAAAAAAGGAAACAGGAAGGAAGAAGTGTTTGACCCTTGTGATCCCTCAAATTTATACCGAATATGATGTGTATGGGATGGAATACTCTGTTTGGTCAATTCTGACATCTATCTTGTCTGGTCCTCCCCAGAGGAGGGTTTCAGGTGGGACCACCTTACTCCTTCTGGAAGGTAAAATGTTCCTCAGAGCTGAGCAGTGTCCCTGGCTCTGCACACCAGTCTCTGGCAGTAACTATAAACATCGAGTGTTATCAGTCCTAGAAGCAGACAGTGTCTGGGAAACTTGCTGTTAATTTCAGCAAGCGCAACTACTTACAAGAGACTTAGTTGAAAACAAAAGTACAAACCAGAAAAATCACCTTTATCCTGGCCCAAACCAGGACAGTCTAGGAAACGGGAATGTGAGGAGTAAGACCATGACATCTGGAAGGTGCTAACGAGGGTGTCATACATGCCATGCAATAACCACTGGGGCTGTGTTGAGGCTGTCTGGGAAGCCAGAAATAAATAGTTCAGATGCTTCTTTCTGGACACCTGAAGGCAAGATTGCTTATTAATTCTGTTAAGTTTTAATCACACCAGACAGAGGGCTAAGGTGCCGCAGCAGTTCGGGAGGAGGTATGTACGCTCCAACCCGGGGCCTGCTTCACCACGAGGGGGTCGCGGGGCCGTGCTTTCCTCACGAGACAGTGCAGGGTGATAAGGTTGAGGCTGATAAGGTTGGAGGGCTGGGCCCAGAGAGTGGTGGTGAACGGGGCTGCATCCAGTTGGCGGCCAGTCACCAGTGGTGTCCCCCAGGGATCGGTGTTGGGCCCAGTCCTGTTTAATATCTTCATCGATGATATAGATGAGGGGATTGAGTCCATCATCAGCAAATTCGCAGACGACACTAAGCTGGGGGGCAGTGTGGATCAGCTGGAAGGCAGGAGGGCTCTGCAGAGGGACCTGGACAGACTGGAGAGTTGGGCTGACTCCAACAGGATGAGGTTCAACACGGCCAAGTGCCGGGTCCTGCACTTTGGCCACAACAGCCCCATGGGGAGCTCCAGGCTGGGCACAGAGTGGCTGAGAGCAGCCAGGCAGAGAGGGACCTGGGAGTCTGGATTGACAGGAAGCTGAACAGGAGCCAGCAGTGTGCCCAGGTGGCCAAGAAGGCCAATGGCATCCTGGCCTGGATCAGGAACAGCGTGGCCAGCAGGTCCAAGGAAGGGATTCTGCCCCTGTACTCAGCCCTGGTGAGGCCACAGCTCGAGTCCTGTGTCCAGTTCTGGGCCCCTCAGTTCAGGAAGGAGATTGAGGTCCTGGAGCAGGTCCAAAGGAGGGCAACCAGGCTGGTGAAGGGACTCCAGCACAAGTCCTGTGAGGAGAGGCTGAGGGAGCTGGGGGTGTTCAGCCTGGAGAAGAGGAGGCTCAGGGGAGACCTCATCGCTCTCTACAACTCCCTGAAAGGAGGCTGGAGCCAGGGGGGGGTTGGGCTCTTCTCCCAGGCAGCCATCAGTAAGACAAGAGGGCATGGACTTAAGGTGTGCCAGGGGAAGTTTAGGTTGGATATTAGAAAGAATTTCTTTACGGAGAGGGTGATCAGACATTGGAATGGGCTGCCCAGGGAAGTAGTGGATTCCCCGTCCCTGGAGATATTTAAAAAGAGACTGGATGTGGCACTCAGTGCCATGGTCTAGTAACTGCAGCGGTAGTGGTCAAGGGTTGGACTTGATGATCTCTGAGGTCCCTTCCAACCCAGCCGATTCTATGATTCTATGATTCTATGATAAGACGACATGGGTCACCAGCACGGTGGCACTCGTCTGAGGTGGCTAGCCGACCCCTCGGCCTCGGGGGGGTCCCCTGACCGGGAGCAAGTGGGGGGTGACCGGGTAAAGCCAGGGCCCTCCCCACCCCTCCCTGCCCAGGGGGCGGGTCACGTAACGGCGCCTCCCACCACCTGCCGTTGCGGCCGCTGCCGTAGGGTGCCGCCCCGCCTTCACCCAGCCTCCGCTGACGCGCAGCGCCGCCTTCCCATTGGTGTGCGGCCGCGTCGCTCTGCGGTCTCCTCCCCTCGCCCCCGCTCACCGCAGGCGGAAGAGTCTCGCCCAGGACCAGGGGGGTACGTGCGGACGTCGCTTCCCGCCCGCTCCGGTGCGGGCGAGGGGCGGGCTGGGGGCTGCGGGGTAAGGGGGGTGGGTGGCGGTGGACACCGGTACCTGGCGGCAGCGCGAGCTCCATTGCTTCTACCGGCCAAGGGCCTCCTCTCCCTCCTCTCCCTCCTCTCCCTCCTCTCCCTCCTCTCCCTCCTCTCCCTCCTCTCCCTCCTCTCCCTCCTCTCCCTCCTCTCCCCCCTCTCCCCCCTCTCCCCCCTCTCCCCCCTCTCCCCCCTCTCCCCCCGCTCCCCCCTCTCCCCCCCGCACCCCCCGCTGCCCCCTCTCCCCCCGCTGCCCCCTCTCCCCCCGCTCCCCCCTCTCCCCCCGCTCCCCCCTCTTCCCCTTTTCCCTCGTCTCCCCCCTCTCCTTTCCTCTCCGTCCCTGAGGGACCCTCCGGGGCTCTCCCGGGCCGGGGAGCTGCGACTCCTGCCCGCACTTGAGCTCGGAGCCTGGGACGGCTTGGCCCGGCCCGGCCCGCCCCTTCCCGGTGCCTGCGGCTCCCGTGCCACCCACCCCTCGGTGCTCGCCTCGGCCTTGGAGTGGGGGGTGCCGGACCGCCCCGATCTGCCCCTCAGGCCGCAGCCGTCACCTTTCGCCCTTATCGTCACCTCGGCCCCTGGAAATCGCCGGGGTGGTCGGGGGAGCAGAGGGGCCCGGCCCGGCCCGCCGCAGGGCCAGGATCGGGTTTTTCGGGTTTTTCCTTTGATTGCGACAGGGAATGGTGTCCCTGAGTTTGAGTTCTGTAGATGAAATGGTCCGCAAGTTGTTTTGTTTTTTGTTTTGTTTTGTTTTTTTTTTAAATACTGCCGCTCTCAGCGTAACAATTATTGTCAGGACTTGGCAGTGCTGGGATTCTGCCTCATACTGTCCCATCGTGGCCTGAGCCCATTAAATAAATGTTGATGCACATAGTGTACTCTTATGAGCAAAAATAGGCCTGTGGGTAATTGCAGAATTGATCTTTTTTCCTCCCTCTCTCAAGTCTTCAAACTTTAATAGCGCTCTTAAAAGATACTTGCTGTAGCCAGATGCTCTGGGGCTGGGCATCGTACAGATCTGTGTAACGCTATTGCCTGTTCAAAAATTTTGCCACACAGCTTTATTTTTGTGTAAGTTATTTTCAAAGTTCCTTTCTTTTCTCTTTTTGTAGTACAGCGTTGTGTATAGGAAACTGAAACTGCATGTGATTACTGAAATGAGTGTGTAGTCTAAAGACCCTTTAAAAATTACAGTGAGATCGACAGAAAGTAACTGCAAATACTTTTTCATAGTATGGGCAATCATGTGGTTTAAAGTATACTCTGGTTGCTTGTGGAACGTGCCATCTTTAAGGAAAATAGGGGTTTCCTAATGACTTTATATTTCTTCTCTTCCTTCTGTCTATCTTTTTCCTTTGGAAACAGGAGGTTCTGGTATTCAGGCACATTTTTTTCCTTGCATAGACTTTTTTGTATTTTCTTGCAACTTCTTTAGTATTTTGTTTAAATACAATAACTTGGGGGGACACGAGGTGACTTTCAGATGAAAACTTTGATCTCTAATCTGTGTGTTTTCATTTAACTTTCTTGGTCTTAATAATATAGTAGTTGTTTTCACCTGAGTGCTAGCATCTACCAGGTGTTATTTTTGCAGTGAATGTAACTTTTTTTGTTAGTTCTTCAGGCACTGCTTTGTTCCTGCAAGCATTCGTGTGTTTTTGTTTATTGGACATGAGTGAGAATATTCCCTGAGAACAGCGGGAGAGCCTGTGTGCCCTTGGAAAAGGGGAGGAGACAGGTGGGAGGAAGGGCATTGAAGGGCAGCTAATGCAAGGAGCTTTATCTGTTTCCGTGCCGTGAAGTATGTGGATGTATAAGTTTAAACCAAGAGAGTGTGTTTTGTACCTTTATTCAGGAATGAAAGTAATCTGAAAGCATCTGTCTTCATCAGAGTTTTCTTGTCTCTGTAGTAGGATACATTTGTGCTAAAACCAATTTATGTGTCCATATTAATCCATGTGAGGATAAGTCTTAATCTGGCTTTTGTGTCTCACTTGACAATGCCACAGCTTTTTCACAGCTGAACAGATTATTATTTTCATTCTGTTCTAAGGGAGCTGAGCCCTACATACATATGGAACACTAACACAATGGTTTGGGTTGGAAAAGACCTTCAGAGTTCATCTAGTCCACCCCCCCTTGCTAGGGACAAGACCCCTCTGCCATCTTTCACTAGACCAGGTTGCTGAAAGCCCCATCCAGCCTGGCCTTCAAACACTTCCAGGGAGTTCATCCACAACTCCAACGTGTTCCAGTGTCTGACGATCCTCACAGTAAAGAATTTCTTCCTGATATCTAATTTAAACCTCTCCTCTTTCAGGTAGCCTTGTCCTGTCAAAACAGGCCTTGGTAAAAAGTCCTCTCCATCTTTCTTACAAGTCTCCTCTATATATTAAGAGGCCAAAATAAGGTCTCCTCTGAGACTTCCTCTACACTCACCAATGCCAACTCTCTCAGCCTTTATTCTTAGGAGAGGTATTCAAGGTCCCTTTGGGTGGCAACCCCTGCCTCTAGCCTATTGAAACCAGTATTGTATGATAGCGAGGTATTTAACAGCTTGTGAGAGAGTGAACAACCCTGTTGCATTTGGGTTGGCTCTGTGCTGTCAGTCCTTCTAGTAAGTCTCATAGGTACTGTTCTCCCCCTTCAAAAAGTTAAAAAACTATGGAAAAGTAGTTGGTTATACTTAAGGCTGGATTAATTTTTCTGGCACCCTGCAGTCCTTTTTCTATGGAAACTCCACAGCCCTTATTGGGTGTGCCCTCTACACGTGGGTCTACTCAGTCAGGTGCATGTTTCATGAACAGTGGCATTGTCTGTTCACAGAAATAGAAATATTAATATGTTGGTCAGAGAACATGGACTCAGTAATGCTGGAAGAAATGGTGTGTCACTGCTTTCTAGTCATGAGTCTGTGAAGTCTGTACTCAGATGGAGCTATGTCAGTAGTGAGAGAAGTGGCTAATTATTTTTACTGTTAACTGGGCCGCCCCTAAAATACATCTATGAAAGACTCTTTTGCAGAATTCTGAGTGGCACTGGTTAATGTTGAGATCACCTGACAAAAGGACCAGTGGTATTATCACCTTTGTTTCCTTTTACTGCCGTTTGTATTCTTGCATGCCTACTCTGCCTTTAGGCTTTCTTTGAAATAAAAGGTACTTTCTGGCATTAAACACATGTAGAAATAATTGTGGAATTCTCATCTCTGTTCTGTTGCACGTTCTCTGCACTTTGTTTCTCCATGTTTGTTGTTTTATTCCAGTGAAACAAGAAAATTGTGTTATCAGTTACTAATCTTTGTTGTGGAAAGAATGCCAACAGTGTTTCTCTCACCTGTTCACATTAAATAGGGTGCTTCTCTCCTAAGCACAAAGTCAAGGCTAAAGTAAAGTTCTGATTTGTGAGCAGGTATTAAGCACCTAAAATACAATTTCTGTTAACATAATATGCTTTGGCAGAAGATTGCCTTGTATCTTAGAAACAATTAAAAAAAAACACCACCAAAAACTTTTTCTAGTCTCCCTAACTTCACTAGTTTGTCACTACTATACCTGTGAAATCTCCATTTGATATCGAATAAAATTAAGTTTTCAGAGATTTTGTCTTTGATTTTTGAAGTGAGGAAAATGCCTTTGTTTTCTCACAAATGTTTAAAACTTTTAAAGACAGTACAATGTATGATATCCATAATGTTTATAATTTCTGACTTTGCAGGGGTTTTACTGGGGTGTAAATGCTAGTCAGTTTTTGAACTGGCAAAACAAGCTATATATCCCTTTTAAATCATGGAAGTGAATGAATTTTTTTCATTTTGTTTCAGACATTTGAACTGGAGTATTTTTGTAGCTGTAAGGTTTCTTCTTATAAATCACTAAAGAACTTCAGGATATTTCTTAAGTACCACAGAAGGGCTGAGATTGGAAGGCACCTCTGGAGGTCATCTGGTCCAATCCCCCTGCTCAAGCAGGACCACCAGAGCCAGTTGCCCAGACAGCTTTTGAATATCTCCAAGGAAGGAGTGCTCCAAATGTGGCCTCAGAAGTGCTGAGCAGAAGGGAAGGATCACCTCTCTTGACTAGTTAGCAACACTCCTAATGCAGCCCAGGGTACTGTTCCCCTTCTTTGTCACAAGGGGACATGGTTGGCTCATGTTCAGCTTGTTGCCCACCAAGACCCCCAGGTCCTTTTCTGTCACACTGCATTCCAGCTGGGTGGCCCCTAGCATGTATGTGTTGAGGGGGGTTGTTTGGGGTTGTTCCTCCCCAGCTGCAAGACTGGGGAATTCTCCTTGCTGAAATTCATGAGTTTTCTGTCAGCACATCTCTGTAGAGGTGCCTCTGGGTGGCATCCAAGTAAAGGGTGAAAAGTAATTTCTTTTGTTGTTCTGAAATTGTTTTATCCAGTGGCTTTTCTTGACCTGCTTTCTGCTTGGCAATAGAACTTTACATTCAGTTTGAAGGAGGTGATTTTGTTTTGTTGTATTGATGCTATTTAAATAGCCCATTATGGGGAAAATTCCAAAGGAAAAAAAGTAAAGTAACTTTGGTAGATTTGAGGTAACCACCACTGTGTTCAGTGGGAAGAAGAAATAATGCAGCATGTTTGTCTGTGAACCATGTAGTCTGTAGTGACAAAAGCCATGGGAACCATGGTTTGTGTTTTGGTGTGGGAAGGGGAGGGAGGGATTACTGCAGGCTGAGGAAGAGACACATGCAGGATTTGAAGAGGAACAGATAAAGTACAGATGGAGCCATTTTAAGATTGCAGAAGAAGGAAGGGCTGTAGGAGCAGTTCTAAAATACAGTGTGGCAGTCTTGTTGGAGAAAGAACAAGTATCTGAAAATTGCTGGGTAGAAGTGTAACCTAGGAAAACATCTGTGTAGTTGAACCCAAATACTGTAGAAAAGTAAACTAGTTTTTGGATTTGAGTGATTGGTTTTAAGGTAGCATCATAAGTATGGATGGATTTCTGGAACCACATTCAGGAGGACAAACTATCTTATAGGAGGTGGCCTATGTTTATAGTGTAAGCAACCTATATATTTATTTTTCACTTCTGTAAGTTTATTTATCTATTTTATACTTTATTATTTTATTTATCTTCTATAGATTTATTTATTTCACTTATTAGTGGAGACTTCTTATTACCATTATTAACAAGAAAAATGTTCTACATCAGCCTTTCCTGTAACATAATCCTAAAGGACATTTGTCTTTTGTTAGCTTTTATGAAGTATCTGGAAATTATTTTTGTGAGGCTGGGAAAATACAGAAGTTGACAATATTGGAACAAATAGAATGTCTGATAGAGTGGCTGTGAGTCACTGCAAAATAGAAAAACTTCAGCTTCTGATGTTCAAACTATATATGCTAATTGTCTTACAGTGTGAGAATAGGTATGTAGTGGAGAATCTTTTATAGCTACTGTCTCAACAATTTGTTTGAGGACTGTGTTGTTTTAGTAGTCACTTTGTAATATTAATTGGCTATCCTCTTCCTGTATTTAAAGTTCTGTGTAAAGTTTATTTAAATTTAAAATGTATTTAAAGCTCGCTCTGTGAAGCAGGACATCCTTTACCCTTGGTATTAGTTGATTCACTGAGTTGATTCCTTTTTCCCTATGTTAGAAAGATGCTATGTTATCTGTCTTGTTTGGAGACTGGAAATATGTGTATCTTGTGCAAGATTCCTTGGCTTGAATTGGAGACCAAATTCTGGTCTGCATATAGAGCTCTGTTGTTTGTATCTTACTTTTTTTGACTGCTAATGCCAGAGAAAGAATCATGGCTTGAAGATGGAAATTAAATTTGAAATATTTTATTTTTCAGTCCTGCTTTCTTGTTTGCTTTTATTTTTGTGTTTCATACATGTGAACAAACAGTACATTCTATTTAATTTCTGTTTCAGATGTGATAATGTAATGCATACATTTTTTGGTCATGTTATGATTTTATTTTGTAATCCTGTTTGTAAGGAAGGATGATACGTTGTTTTGATGTTTTTTTTAATATAGCTCAGTACAGAATCGATAAAGTATTTGGAATACTTAGTTCTGTAAAAAAATAAACCAAACCAAAAAACCCAGTCAACCAACGAACACACACATTGTAAAGCTTGCTTATGACAGTTGTCAAACATCTCAAGATTGTACTGTTTTGTATTAAATGCATCGTTGGCTGTATTTCAGGTATTTAGGGCGCAGTTGTTAATGGACGACTTAATGTATAAGTGCAAAATAAGAAGGGCAATCTAATCCTTGAGGACATGGCAGGATTCCTAGACAACTTCCGATGGCCAGAATGTGAGTGCATTGACTGGAGTGAAAGAAGAAATGCCATTGCTTCAATAGTTGCAGGAGTATTGGTAAGTTTTGAGAAGATGTGAATCATGGCTGTGCTGACAAATTTGGAAGCATGACAACATTACATTTCGGTTTCAGACATTGTGAAGGTTCACTCTTTAAATGTATCTTAATCCAGTATATTTCTTTAACATTTAAAAAGTGTAATTGTTAGGCAGGTCACATAATTTTGCATTCTGTCCAATAGTTATGTACCAGTTCTGCTTTCTCGTTAAAACAGTTTGAAATTCCTAATGGATTTTTGGCATTAATAAATATGTTAGAACACCCATGCTATACATTGTATCTTGTAGGTGTTTAGAATCTGAATTCTTAGAGCTGTACAGGGAATTTAACCATACACTGATAATTAACTTGAATAGAAAATGTGTCCAGTTCCCAAATACTCCTCTGAAAACATCAACATTGTTTATGTAACATTTGCATATCAAACAGATTTAGAGTCCCACTTAAAGCTAATAATGTTCTAGAACAGTTTGTATTTGTTAAAAGACAATTATACCAATGCTATGCATAAACATTTGCCTTGTTTTGTCTGCCTCTCTCTCTCTGCCTTCCAGCCTCATAATACTGGTCTCTTTTATTTGCAGTTTTTCACAGGCTGGTGGATAATGATAGATGCTGCAGTAGTTTACCCTAAGCCAGAACAAATGAACCATGCGTTCCATACCTGTGGGGTGTTTTCAACACTAGCTTTTTTCATGTAAGTGTACATAGAGGGAGTTGTTATAAACATGAGCAGTTAAACACAGTTTTTACAGTATGGTATATGATAATCTATAACCACTTGGTTATAGATTACTTATGAGTAATATTACTGAAACTTTTTGCATGACTTTTCCTATGTCCTTTGGCAAAATGTAAGAAAGCAGACCTTTTGTAACAGGCTTTCTGTACTAGGTGTTTAGATTCCTAGACCGAATTTCATGTAATGCTACCCAGTTGCATACCTCAGTATTTGACTGAATTCTCCCCTTTTTAAAAAATAGTTCTTACAGCTGTCTCTAGCTCAAGACTTCGTGAAGTGGGAGAGGTAGTGGTATTACAGCTATTGTTACAAGGATGTAACGTGGCAAGCTTGAAGGAAAAGAAATAGCTTTTATAGGATTGTACAATACTGGAAAAAAAAAAGGACGCAATTGGTTATGCAAGGCGTTCTTGACACATGGCATCTGAGAGTTTTGGTTTTTTTTCTGTTCAAGAGCCTGGGATGACCCTCCTGCCCCCTTGAGAGGTTTGGACTGGGGCCCCTTGCTTTCCCAGCTCTTCTCAGGAAGGTGCAGCTGTGTCCAGCCTCAGTCTCTAACCATAAAGAGAAGTTTGGACCCTAGGTTTTGTCACAGAGTCAGCGTGTTACAGCTTGAGCTGGATAACTCCAAAGAGGGACCCTGCCCATACTTGTGCCTGCTAAGGTCTCACAGTCTGGCAACACGCTTGTTTGCAGGATGTGCCAGTGACTGCTCATCCAATTATTGTCCACAATTACAACTTCCCTTCTGATGGGTTTTACCCTCCACTATCCGAGGGTCTCCATTGGCTGTCAGTCACTTGTTGTCAAGATGATTTCTCTTCATTCTCATCCAGTTACTTCTTGACAGGATAATTGCCAACAACCCAATTTATCAAACCTAGGATTCCATTAATCCTGTTTATCACTATATAAAATAGTTTTGAGTTATTATCTCATTGTCTACATCTGGTTTCAATGTTACTCCAGGGGTCACAGTAGAAGCTTAAGCAAGGTTTAATCACAAGACTTCAATTAACATTTAGTTACAGTTTGCAGCCTAAGGCCTTAACGCTCCACCTACTCATTGGAAGTTAAATCACTTATGTCAACCAGTTTTCAGTTTTCATGAATCTTAAACATTTGTACAATAATTCCAGTAGCCTTTTAATCAAACTAATAATCCCAATATTCCTATAATCAATCCATTTGTACTTTCAAAAGTCCCCCCTTTTATTTAGCTTCATTTAAATTTTTCTTTTAATTCTTTAAAATTCTTTAAAATTCTTCTAAATCAATTCTTTTGGTTCTTTTAATTTTTCAGGGTGCCTTATTACTGTTAATAATCACATAATTTTCCTCAGCAGTGTAACTAATTTAAGAAATTGTATTGTCCTTCCTTACAGGGTGTCTCTTACTTGGACATTTACTGTATTCGTTGTGAAGGAAAGCAACTTGTATCATAATCCCGAAGGCACTGTCTAGTGGTTGTTATTATTTTTCTGAAGTGGCTTTAGATACTTTTAAAACTTTTAACATCCAGAAGGTGACCAAGAATATTTCAATCACTATAAAGGGCAATTCTTCATCTTACAGATCTGTTAATATAAAACATTAAGTAAAACTTACAAGCAAATAGGGAGTTTCCTTCAAGTCCAGTGGGAATCCTTTCATTAAGGAACATGTGATAATATGAGACTGTACAGAATGCCAAGTAATTTTTTCCAGTATTTTTTGCCTCTTAAAAAAACTAGCTTATTGCTTACAACTTTAAAATTGTTCTCTAATTATCTGAAGTATATACCCTTTTTTTGTTCCTAGGATAAATGCTGTATCAAATGCACAGGTGAGAGGAGACAGCTATAGTGATGGATGTTTAGGAAGAACAGGTAAATTAAATCTAAAAACCATGCTTTGTTGAAAGACTGATTATTTAAGTGTTGTGGTTTTTTTCTAAGTGGCAGTTAAACATTTGCAAATCCTGTATAGCTGCTGGGAGAAATTAATTTCTGCCTTGTGGTAGGCTATGCAGCAAACATTCCTTGATAATGCTTTATTTTAGAATGTGTCACAAGCATTCTGTTTCCTTTGTATGTCGTATACTGTGGTGGCAGTGGACGTGCTGTCCTCTTTCTACTTTCAGAGTAGAAATGTTTGTTTTATGTACCCTATTGGAATGCCATCTTTATTTCAGAAATACTGTCTTTGTCAAAGTACCTCATTGTTAGTCTAGTCCAGGTTGTATTAAGTGATTTCATAGGCATTTCTGACAGCTGAGGGGAAATTTTTGGTGGTTTTGTCAGCTTTCTAAAGTAAGGGGAATCCAACTGCTGTGTGTTTAGAGAAGGCAATTTTTGGTATGTTTCACCCTTGATAAAGAGTTGAAGCCATTCTCTTTGTGCCTTCAGCAATGTAACACATCGTATCATGGTAGCCGAGCAGCTTGGATCCTCTGTCACTATAGATAATAGTGTACAAGGTTCTCAGAGGCTCTCATATTCCCTGCAGGTGCTCGTGTCTGGCTCTTCATTGGCTTTATGTTGATGTTTGGTTCCCTTATTGCTTCAATGTGGATTCTTTTTGGAGCATACGTTACACAGAGTAAGTGTGTTTATTTTCACAGACTGAGAAGTACTTTAACTACCAAAAAAGGCAGAAAATCCAAAAGAATGGAAGTGTGTGGTCTGCCTTTGTCAGAGCCGTACCATCTAGTTTTGTCATCAGAGGATGATACTATGAATAGTGTTTTAAATACACCTTCCAGTACTGAATATTTCCATTGTTACTTACTTTTCAGACACTAATGTTTACCCCGGATTAGCAGTGTTTTTCCAAAATGCATTGATATTTTTCAGGTAAGTTATCTGGGGCAAATTCCCCTCCTTCACAGGGGTCTCTTACTTACCTGTTTCCATGCACATTGATACTCCTGGAAAATAAGTTCTGAAAACTGGAGGCTTTACCTTCCAAAATGTGGAGTTTGCTGCTTTCAACACAGGATGCTCCCTGTTTTGATTGATTGCCCACCCTGATCTTCACTTGAGGAAGGTAACAAAGGCTTTTCTTGGGTCACAGAGTAAACTGATATTAGACTGGGAAGTGATGTGATTTATGCGTTATTCAATGCATAAACTGATCAAACTGTTTCTTAAAAACTATTATTTTTCTCTGCTACTTCTTTTACTCCCTTTGCTCCACTGTTTAGAAACAATCTCTTACTTCTTACCCCTCTCAGCCCATGAGAAACTTTTCATTCCCCTCATGCTCCTGTTAGTACAGCCCTTTCCTCTCTCACTGAATTTACAGCTCTAGAATGTGGATGACCAAGGATATAGACAGTATTCTGGGTAAGATGGTGTCAGTGTTTTTGGATAACAGCAATAATACTTCCATCTCTGTACTACAAATACATTTCCCTATATCCTAATAGCGCAAAGTGGGAGATCCTATTCTTCCTTTCCTGCCTGTTTCATTCTCAAGGCTTGATTATTTGATAATTGATACACCTAGATTAGTTTCTAATGGATAAGCGTTCAGTGAAGTGATTTTTTAATTTTTTTTTTTAAAGAAAATGATGGTAACACTTAAATCAATGTACTTGATTTTGCTTAATATCATTAAGTATATCACATGACACTTGGAAACTGTCAGTATATGTAATAACTTCTTATATGTGTAATGCATTCTGCAATCCATGAGTTTTATTAATTAGTAAAAGACAATGAAAACATTAAATAGTGCAAGCTCTGAGATGAGTCACTGAAAAAGTTCACATAGTTTCCTCTTTTACAAGTCCTTACCACTAAAATGACTGTGCTATTTTCCTTCTGGTATCATACCAAATGCTTTGCAGAGAGCCAGCTTGACTGGTGCACCACTGTGGTTCCCTGTTTGGAAAATCACTCATAGAATCATAGAATCGGCTGGGTTGGAAGGGACCTCAGAGATCATCAGGTCCAACCCTTGATGTTCTTGCAGAAAGTTAGCAGTTCCTGAATCTCCTCTGTATGCTTGCACATGATTCAAGTGGGATACTGATGAAGGCAGCAGGCTTTTGAGAATAGTTTTATCCCACCTGAAATCTTCGGTCTTATTTCAGTAGTTTGTTGAACTTCTTTCTGAAGCTGGTTTTAGATTCTGAAAGCTTCTTTTCTTAATTTCTATATGTACTCTGTGTATAGATATATTTTAGGTTTATTCTTTTTTGCCATCTAAAATTTGCTTTATAGGTACAAAATATGAGAGACAGTGCAATTTATTTATTTATTTATTTATGTATATATTTTTTACAGAGGGTTTTTTGTTTTTTATCTTACCATGCATTTTAAGCAATAACATTTGATAAATCCATCCATTGCAATAGACTCCCTTCTTTGGGTTAGATCTGGGTCAATCAGCAATGCCCTTCTCAGTGTCTTTATCTAAAACTTGTATTCTAATTGAATCAGGTTCTCCTCCATCTGTGTGGTTCCATAATGTCTGTACCCTCTGAACCATGTCTTTACCTTCATGACTTGTGCTTCAGCACATTAGCATTAGTAGTTCTCTGGTTCATCACCCAGGTGTCTGGGTTGTTTTAATTGTCATCACTTGTTGATGTCAGTATTTGTCATCTCCCCTGCTCTTCACTCTTTAGGATGTAGTATGACTGTGCCTTTCCTTGTCATCCTTTTGTTGGTTATAAGAAAAAAAACCTCAAAAGTATAAGGAACACTAAGGAAACAATACTTAGTTTTGTCCCTTCAACATTTTTATTGATTTATGACTGTATGTAATTGCTTCTCACCTTATAAAAGGAATTTTGGAATTCAAATTGTAATTTGGATTTCCATTATCCACTGCAGGATCAATATTATTTCTGATTTGCTCATAAAAATTTAATTGCTTAGATTTTGTCTTAGCATGATCTCACAGTTTTAGCAAGGCACAGGAAATTGAATATAGGTACTGACTTGAATTAAGGTTAAGGTTACTGGATGGGTATTGATTTGCAGTGTAGACAGTGTAAGATCATAAGGGTGCTATTCAAATTATCTTTTCTACTTGAAGTATGGTCTGATTTTTTTTCATTTCTTGTTTCCTTCCTCTTTAGTACTCTGATCTACAAGTTTGGAAGAACAGAAGAGTTATGGGGATGAGAGATCATGTATAGCATTGTCTGTTCCATAGTTGTTATGTTATACTATGTATATAGATATATTTACATTTATTTCTTCTTGGTTTGCTTTCTAAATTGTATGAACTGAGACAAATCACAGTTTCTGTAATAAGGCTCCCCCTTTTCACAGGACAGATTTGTGAATATGTATATATGACTGTACATATCTTAAAAAGGGAATGTCAGACTTTCTTTCTGAAATCTTCAGGCTTATTTCTTCAAATGTGTGGTTTTCCATCAACTCCTAGGACTTGATCTTCCAAACCTTCACATGTCAGAAACTTCAGTGGAACTCCCAGTGAACAAGCAGGATAAAGCCCATGCCCTGTGAAGGAGGTTATTGCTTTTAGGCATGGGTGCGTTAGAGCCATTTTTGCAAGGGCTGCCTGTGTAACCTGCAGGAGTGGTCAGTGCATGGAAGTGACCCAGCTAAGCCCACATTTCATGAGGGTCAGTTCTACTGTATGCTGAGATAAGAGCTGATTTTAAGAATTTTGTATAACTGTTCAGAAAAATTCAAAGTAGCTAGTTTTTTGTAAAAGGTTCTGAATTTTTAAACAAAGTCCTATATTAAGCAGGTTCAACATGGCAAATCAAACTGTGAATTCTGATTGCTTTAACACAGATGACATTTGGTAACACCATGGTATTTAGAAATAGTTTCATGCTGCTTAGTGTAATTGATACCAATTACTATTTAATGTATTTACTGATATTAGAATAAAATTAAAAAACCCACCAACCTGATGCCAGTCATACATGCCAGGAATATAAAGAATAAATGAAAGTCAGACTAATATCTTTAAAATCAAAATACCATAATTTTTTTCAGGGGAAGTGCTTTTGCTGATAATGAACAGTTATCCTGCTACCTATTTAAAAGGCAAGCATTTTAAGTGGGGATATTATAGATGTATTTATTGCTCACAACGCTACCTTGAAATAATTGACAGGTTTAGGACTGCGATTTGCCCCAATTAAAATGTATTTGCCCTGAATTTCATGGGCACTTTGTGGGAATGTTCTGTTAGTGAAATCCACTTTCTTTTAGCTGGAGCGCACAGAAAGGGAGAACAATATTGTTTATGTTGGACTGATCTTGTCTATTCATCTTAGTGTTGGTGACTTCCTGTTCTAAGTGGTTTTTAAAGCATCTGAATCTACCTTATGTCTTAAAGCTTTTATAACTTCCCATGTATCAAGACTGCTGACCGAATGGAATTAAACTGCAGAATGTAAGTTTTGTGCACAGTTACTGTACGCTGTTATTCATCTAATTGCTCCCTTGTGGAAATCTCTCCAGTGGACAGAATATGAAGCAAATACTGCAGCTGAAATTGTGCTACTGGCTACACTAATTCATCCTGATTTCATCCTGCAGTGAGTTACAGTATATTCACTGGTGTCAGTCATAGCTTTGTACATAAGCTGTCTGGATGTAATTTCAGAAAACTGCAATAAACTTTATCTTATGTTCTCAAAACAGTGGACTTCACAAGGTAATTGTACAGTAATACTCAGTAGCTCAAGCGGTACTGGCCTTTAAGCAGGTCTTACACCAGCTAATAAGTTAAACCAAGTTTTTTGTTTTCAGATCCATCTGTTTCTTGCTTAAGACCCTGGTAAAGTATGTTGACAAGTATAGCCTGTAACTGTTCCCACTTACGGTATCGTGCACCTGACAGTTGAACAGCACTGGAGAAATTCTTAGGGCATGTGTTAATGCGAGGTCCCAGTTAAAAAAGTTTTATTTTGAGTAGGATGAGAGATTCTGTGTGAGGTTACCTGCATGTAGGTTACCTACAAAGAAGTTTGCTTTCTTGCAAGAATTTTCTGCTGAGAAAAGAGACAGCTTTGAGCACATCTTTTTTGGTAGCTGATGCCAACAACAGGAGTGATGTAAGGACCATGCAGGCATCATTCAGAATATTTCAGGGTCCGCTTCTACACCACAGGTTGTTCCAGCACAGGCCAAGGTAGGCTCATTTTAGGTAATGCCTTAGCCTGCTACAGTTGGTGGTGTGTGAAGATAACCCTGGAGTTATTCCTGACAAGTTCTTAACTTTGGCCTATTTATGTCACTGTAAGAAATACTTAATAGCAACTATCTCTAACAGAAATCTAATGTAGGGCTTATTCAGGAAGGTGCATGCTGTATTGCAGAATTCACAGGAGACATTTTAACTGCCTTCTTTATGTCCTCTGTTACATGTGTAGGCTGTTCCTTTGCAAGCCTGTGGTTCTTTCTTTGTTTGCAGCACAGCATATAAAAAGAACATGGGTGAACTTAAATGCAGGTATTATGCAGCTTGGGGCTGACTTGAAAATTCTTACCAGACTTGGAAGTATGACTAAGTCTTCAGGTAACTATGTTGTCTTGCCATGTTGCTAAAACACAAGTGATAAGTTCTATGAAAAAACAACCTCATAAAGCTTTTGGGGAAAAAAAAAAAAAAGTTACTGATTTTTAATGCTAGTCTTGTGTATTCCTCTAGGAGTAGAACAGCATCACCTCAGGTAACTCACAGTTCTGAAAGTGACCAGGTTCATTAACAGTTCTAAGTAATTTGAACAAGTCATCTGCAAAACAACAAGCATATTTGTTTAATCTAATTGTATCAAACCCAAGAAAAAAAAGTCAAACAATAAAACCAGCCTTTTTAGCATGTAATTTGTATACTTGCTATTTGTGCTTTATTAGACACCTTCCAGACTCCACGGGACTGTGATATGAGGCTTTATTTGCAGTCTCCTCACTAAGGGACTCAAAACCAGAGCCCTCCATCAACTTTTCCTTTGCAGGACTAATCTGATAATGACTGATAGACATCATATACATTTTGAGCAAAATTATTTTAAAGTTTGCTTTGCTGTGAAGAATAACTGCCTCACTGCAGGTCCAGAAGATTAATGCTTCTCACTAATATGGTGGGAAGCAGATATTAGGAGGCCTTTCCTGATGCAGTTCCTTGCATAGGTTTGTGTTGAGTGATATAGTACAAAATTTATTTTTCTTAGACTTACATATTTATCTGGAGGGAAGACTGCCACAGAAGATGGCAAGTACCTAAATAATATTCAGAAAAGCAGACAGCTGAAGGGATATAATACACACTGACTGCTAACACAGACTTCACAAATAAGGCAACAAACTGAAAGATGCTATAAAAGTGATTCATAGTGCAGTTATTCAGTCACTGAAAAATCACAGGTTGTACTACATCCCATGGTAAAGTGCCATTATTTCTCCAAGCTTTATTTCAATATGGAGTGGAAGACAGAGTGGTGTTAATACATCCATCTTATTTATTTAGTGTTCATTTCCCTTTCACCTTCCACCTGTCAAGTCTCTTTGGCAGAACACAGTTGCTGTTGTGGCACAGCAGAAGCCACTTAAACACAGGCTCAGTGTCCATGCTACGTATTCTCGGGAAGCAGTATCTTGCTCAGAATCAGTCAGTGCCACATTCTGTCCACAGCTGGGTGCCAATCCTGCCAGCAACCACATGGGGCTGCTCCTAGGCAGAAGCTTCTGCAAATACTTGGTACAAGGCTGTCTCACCAGAGCACCACTTAAGTTACTTCACTTTCAGCTGAGATGCTGTGTGGATGAGCTTGGCCATCCAAACTGCTACCACTGGCTTGGCTTCCTTCTCCACAAGACATAATGGATAAGGAATCATGGGGATCATCTTCAGCATGATTCTCCAGCACATCCAGAACAGGCACACTGGGGTCTTTCAAATACTGGAGAAAGCCAGAAACAACAGTTTAGGTATCTAATCACAGAAGAGATACATGAGATTTTACAGAGAAAGAGCAAGCACCATCACCTATATAGGCAACTTGCGTCAGACCAGAACTCACAGAGATCTGCTAAATGTGAATTCTGTTCTGGATTTCCTTGAAATTACATTGAGCAAGAAAGAAGGTAAAAATAATGGATTTCTGAGGAAACAAATATAAAAAATCCCAACCACATAAATATCCATCTGTGAGTTTGAGCAGCCTGCCTTTCCTATTTTTAAATAAATTTAGCCTAATGTTATTTCCACATCAGTTCAAGCAAATTCCTACTTATTAAGACAAACCACAGGGGAAAACACTTCATTATTACACTGCAGGAATAGGAACTGACAGCTTCTCTGAAGCACTGATGGAGAAAACAAGATAGAAGAGGCTGGTTTGTTCAATGTCAGGCAAATCAGATCTGCATCTTCTATTGTTACCAGTGGGATTTTTCTCATGTAATTACCTCATGGTTTGACTTGCCCTCTTGCTCCCCCCTTCTTCCAAAATCAGGTCATTAGCTTTACAAACAATGCATAAACAAGGGAAGAAGCATTAGGCCAGAGAACAGGCTTCCTGTTCCTCCTGGCATACTCTCGTTATTGCTAAGCTGATCTTGTGTTTCATGGGTGACTGGAGCCATCTACCACTCATGTACTGAACCAAAAAAACTCAACAAACACCTGCCCTTGAAGACTTTTCCCCTGATTTAAATAAAAAAAAATAATTAAAAAATATCTGGAACAAAGACACCTTCACATTGTTAAGCAGATTGACGTAGCCTGTAATTTTACTCAAAACACTTGTTCTGTGCTGTAGGAAGTGTCATAATCCAGCTGAGAGGGCACCACAGCTTCATGTCTGAAGTGGGACAAAATCAACCTTAGTTTAAATTAAGGCACCACTTTCTCTGTAATCACAGCAAGGCTAATTAACAACAGGGTTATTTTTTCATCTGTATTAAAACCAAATGTTTCATATGGAAACCACCAATACATCCAGCTTAGCAAATTCAAGACATAAATAAACCTCAGTTTGGCTTTGCTATGGGAAGATATTTCTGCAGTAGAATTGCCCCCTGTAACTTAAGACACTGAAAGCTGAAATCCTTCTGTAAAAGAAGGAAGCATGTGATGTTCTTGAAAATCTAAAAGACTACCTATGAAACTTCCTTAAAGTAACTTGTACTCAGTACTCAGGGACTATGTTTTAAGAGGAGAAGTCTCAGGATGGTTGATCCCTTTTAGAAATACAAGTTGTTGTTTTGTTTTTTTTTTAAATCTGCTTACTTACTGTTTTGCCTTCACTGCTGATCAGTATTTCACCCAAAACCAGGTTCACCACTGTTAAAGTATCTACTTTTGCTGCAAATTTTCCACTTCAATAAAATTACATCATGACAGACTGTTTTTAGAAGTCCTTTGCATGAAATGCTGTACTATTTTAGTATATTGTACAAGAGTTTTCTTTCCTACATGAAATGATTTACTTGACACATGATACACCTGTCTCCACTGGCGCCCATGAAATGGTAGCTGGGGTGGTCTAGAGAAAGAAAGTGATGTACTTAGGACTCAGCAGAAGGTCTGGGTTCATTTACCCACACTTCTGTCAAAATCTGGAAAACCAGCTCCACAGGCACAGAATGACCATAATAGAATGGATAACTGACATGCAGATAAGTACAAAGAAATACACCTCACAGAACTGCAGACAAACTCAGGCCTTTAAAAATATGGAATTTATGCTGATCAAGACCTTTTAAATCAAGAACTTTGCTTAAAAGACTACTTCCTGTTTAAATACTAAAAAGAGGAAAATGAATAAGACTGGAACAATATCATTTAGTACAGAAATGTGTAAGCTAAAAGAAGGAAAACAGTCCCAGGATGACTTTTTCATTTGAGTATTGCTGAACCTACAGGAAAAAAAAAGCCCAAGAACATTCCTGTAGGTAGACCATAGTCTTGAAGTCAGTTCTTGCTCTTAAAACAATAAGTGCTTGCTTTTCCTTATTAAATTTCTACTCAGAGATGTAGATCCCAAGTACATATTCTGCAGCATGCAGAAGCTTTTTGCTTCAAGTGAGCAATGGTTTTGGACCTGATGACTTAGATAAGCACAGACAGGGGTGAACAAAGAGTAGTCAAGGAATAGACTGGTTTTGTAACAGGATTATAGTAGGATTTGTATCTTAGCGCAGAAAAAAAATAATTTTAATAAAAGAGGAATAAATTTGGTTTATCTTATATGAGAAAAATAGAGGTTTACACAAAGTCAACAATTATTTATATCTGTTGCTGTTACCCATTAAGTAGCTTCACTCAAGATCACCACTGTCTTTTAGAGGGGGAGGGGAGGAAAAAGAAAACATCTACACATACCTCTTTATAGTGCGATGGGATTTTTAAAGGTGGCCGAGACCAGTACTTAATTGTTTTGGGGAGTCTCCACAAAAGAGACAAACCAACTGCTACAAGAATTAATGCAAATATTAATATAATATATCCAGCTTTGGTTGCCTCTGAAAAAGAAAAAGAACACCCCACCATATACATATACATCAAATGTAAAACAAAACAGAGCAAGATAAACTTTACTATATTTGATAATCAAAGTATAATTTCCAAGGCTAAAAATCACAATTTTGCTATAGATGCACTCTAAGCACCTGTGTTCACAAGCAGCTTGTTTTGTGTGAAAGCCACCAGTTCCTGTGAGCTACTTTCCCCTTATTCACCCAGCCTAAGATGAGCTTCTACTTGACATACTAGAAGGGTAAACAAAGCTGAAGGAATCACTACTGCTGGGCAGAGAGCAGGTGGGGAATGCAGTCTGTCCCTCCACCCCCAAGTTGTCAGCAGGGAGCACAAATGCCAGGGACTTCTCTTTCAGAACATTTCCTTCATCAAAGGGAGCAGCACAGACTCCAGCATCACAGCTCCAGGGCTTGCAATCAAGTACTTGGTCAGAGCTGCACAGGAGTAGCTCCTGTGAGGCTTCAGAAACTGTGTGAGTGGTTCACACACGTTTTTCCAGTGTGTTCAAAGCATGCTGAAGATCAGCTGTGCCTGTGTGCTGGTGGTTGCGTGGAGATATTCAAGAGAGGGACAAACTCTGTTATCTCACGTGTGTCCTCTCCTCCCCTTGCCCTCTCATCTTGTACAAGAACACGGCGCAGCTCGACATGTTAGAAAAGGCCAAAGAAGAGAAGGATGCTCCTGTCCTGCAAGAGGCTGTGGCTGAGGGAGGGGATTTACAAAAATAACACCATCTCCCTCATCGATGACTGCCTCTTAAGATCAAGTATTTTTTTTCTTTGCATGTTTCTAGAAAGCAACACCCATAGCTGTATGAAGGAAAAGGATGCGGGGAAGAGTATAGCACAGATTCTCAATTACTGACTTAAAAATTCCTTATTATTTTGCTATTAATTACCATTGTGAACTACTCTGAATCGTGCTCTCTTATCACTCCTGACAAATATGGGTATGAAACTGAGCAGTTACATGATCTAAACTTACATTCTACAGTCATTCCATTATATACAAAAAAATAACAAAATCAGATTTATACCACTGCTAGTAGTTCTGCAACACACTGGGGCACTTTGCAGTCCAAGTAACTTGGCATCTAAATATGTCATCAATTCTACTTGAATTCTAAAACAATAAAGTGTTGATTCCTTTAGATCTGTGATTTTGAATAGTGAGTTGGTTGCCTTTATCTCCTGTTTAAAAGACAAAAAAAAAAAAAAGAAAAACAAAACCAAACAGCACAGGTGTTAGTGTAAAAAACAGACCTGTCTTCAACACAAATTCTTCCCCCCTCATTTAAGTTTCTCAGTCAAAAAGCACAGATTTTATTTTTTCATTATTCAGCTTTGCTGAGAAAGAGAAACACTGAAATATTTGAATTGTCATTATTTTCAAATGAAATTAAAACTGACACAAGGTGTCCCTCATTTTATACACAATATACTGCAGGATACTTTGACACAGCTTCTTGTACCAGCACAGGCAGTGAGTACAGCACAGGAAGGGGGAGGGCAAAACAAGTAAGCCATGAGAAATGCCTCCACAATCAGAGGGAAACTGAAGGCAAGGGAGTCCACTTGAAGAGCTTCTGCCATCTTAGCTCCTTCTACCAAAGAGAAAAACAGCTGATGGGCAGTGCAAAACCTCCAGCATCTCCACACAGCCACCAGTCTCTTGGGAATTTTTAACCCAAAAGGTGCTGGGATAACAGCCTTGGTGAAGCCTACAGAAGCATACAAATTGGTGCCAAAGAGGAAGGAAGTGGAGCTAGCTTTGATTGAGTAAGGTCTTTCAGACACAACGGTTTTAATTTTTTTTTGTTGCTTCTGGGTTTTTTAACCATTTGATTTCATAAAGATGTTCTTTCTAAGCTTCTTCCTTTTTTATTTTTTTTAAAGGATAACTTAGTTCCTCCCTGACAATGTTAACTTGTTAAAAAAACACAAAGTTACCATGGCCCCAGATAGCAGCCTAAGCACACAATGAGACCTACACCTCTAAACTGATCAAGCTGTGTCCAGCATGCTTCTAATAATTCTGCCTTTCTCTGCCCTAGGAACAGGTGACATTAGGTCAATGCAGTCTGTTAGTGAAGCTGCTAGAAAAAACAAGCTCAGCATAGGAAAGGAGGAAGGAAATTTCAGAACTTTGCAATTTGCTTAAACAAACTTTGGAATCTAAGTAACATTTCAAAGCCACCTTTGACACTCTGTAGATTGTGCAATGTGATTTAATCTTTGTTTCATATGGACGAAAAAAAAGATGGGTTTGCAAATTTCTTAATACATACTTGTGCCAAGACCAAATTAACTTTTTTTTCAAGACACTAAATGATAATCACTGCTAGAGAAAAAAAAATATGCTAGTTTTCTTCCTCCAGTTCTTCTGTTTTGTCAAGAGACAATGACTCATCTCTTAGTCACAAAGGCATTAGAAACAAACCAACAACAACAATAAAAAACCAAAACACAAAACAACAAAAAAAGATTTCTTACTTTTATAGTAGTACTTGTTGCATTCTCCCAGTAGGACACATGATACCAAAGAATGTCACCTGCCTCAGCTCCAAAAGGGGGTGTTACATTAATAAGAAGTGAGTCAACGCTTTCAGTCACACTGCTCACTTTAGGGGGCCCTATAGTAGCTGAAAAATAAACACAGAAAGAACAGTGAACCTCTGGCAGGCAGAACTGCTCATCCTGTCTTCAGGTTTACTTACATATAGTTTCAACAAACATGCTAAATATTGGCAGCCCTTTCTTAAGGAATAAATTTTATCATGTACAAAAAAGGTTCCTGTTCATTTTCTCTGGAAATTCAGTAAATATTCACTAGAATGCATCTGAATTTGTTGGTTGATGGTGATACAATTTTCTTCATTTTTTTTTTCTCCTAATAGCCTGCCACATATTTCACATCCTCTAAAACACACAATGCTTGGGTCAATAGATTGGAAGAGAAATAACCAGTTCCCACCTCCTTGCTTTGATGTCTCCATCTATCCTAGGTAGAGGTAACTTCCTAGGTAAAGATAGGTAAAGATAAAGGTAAAGGTAACTTCTTTGTGTGAAGTATTCTGAAGACTAAACCAGGAAAGTTATTATATAAAGCATTTCCAGTCCTAATACAAAAGACTTGTGCAATCACAGGTCATATAGTGTCATTAGTCATTTATCCTTTGTGTCTTGACTTCTTTCACCAGTTCAGATTATCAGCATTTGTAAGCTCTCCAGGATCTCAAAAAAAATCCAAAACAACCTGCTCATGCAACTATTGCAGCAGTTACCAGCCACTTGCATACTACAGAGAGGTATAAAGAGAGGTAACAGTAAAACTCAGTCCTTGTATGCAATCAATGCTTACTGTATTTCGAAAAAATCCAGCAGGACCTGCTCTGTCAGCTCCAAAGTAACAGAAAATTGCCCCCCGTGATCTTATTTTGGCAGAGACATTTCCGTTTCCCTCTTCTTCCTGTTGCTGTACACCTGCAAATGTCTTGTTGTGTGTCCTCACAGATTTCTAAAGCTCCCCTCTCAAGCAAGACAGACCCAAACATTTAAGGAAGAAAACAGCCTAATGGGGTAGCCCGTGATCTTGGTGTCCAGGAACTGATTGTGAAGGCAGTCACACAAGAACGATCACAGTATGTTCCTCTTTTCTCACAGAATCACACAGAATCATAGAATCAGCTGGGTTGGAAGGGACCTCAGAGATCATCAAGTCCAACCCTTGATCCACTGCCACTGTGGTTACCAGCCCATGGCACTGAGTGCCACATCCAGTCTCTTTTTAAATATCTCCAGGGACGCAGAATCCACTACTTCCCTGGGCAGCCCATTCCAATGCCTGATCACCCTCTCTGTAAAGAAATTCTTTCTAATATCTAACCTAAACCTCTCCTGGCAGAGCTTAAGTCCATGCCCTCTTGTCTTGTTGAAAGTTGCCTGGGAGAAGAGCCCAACCCCCCCTGGCTCCAGCCTCCTTTCAGGGAGTTGTAGAGAGCGATGAGGTCTCCCCTGAGCCTCCTCTTCTCCAGGCTGAACACCCCCAGCTCCCTCAGCCTCTCCTCACAGGACTTGTGCTGGAGTCCCTTCACCAGCCTGGTTGCCCTCCTTTGGACCTGCTCCAGGACCTCAATCTCCTTCCTGAACTGAGGGGCCCAGAACTGGACACAGGACTCGAGCTGTGGCCTCACCAGGGCTGAGTACAGGGGCAGAATCCCTTCCCTGGACCTGCTGGCCACGCTGTTCCTGATCCAGGCCAGGATGTTCCTCGAAGGAACAGACACACACAAACATCTCTCCCACACTGAACCTCACATCTTTGCCTTGTATCCCCTTTACCCGTGTGCTTTCCTAACTCCCAAAGAATCCCATTCTCAAAAAAATCCTGCATCACAAGCTATGGATATGTCGGTTCTAATCTTCAGCTGAGGATTTGGGAACACTCTTTACTACTAGAGAAGACCCAAGATTTAGAACTGTAGTCACCAGGGAAATTATCATCTGCTGTGTGGCATGGACCAACACTGCTCCTCACAAGGTATGGGATAACTAGAACTAAAGAGTTAATAAATCCATTCCTGTTTCATTATAACTTCAGAGGTATTTTTAAACTCAACATTTACTAATCCTGAAACCAATCACAGCACAGCAAAGGGCACATCTTATGAAGAACAACAACATGCTGCTTCACACATTTATCAGGATTTAAGGTGTTCCTTTACCCCTCTACACTGTAGTTAGCACAGTTTATATTTATCAGAAAGGAGATCTGTTCAACAGAAACAAATCAAGGGGATGCGTGTGTGCATGCAGCAGTGCTAAGTGGGTAAATAAGAAAAACGGAAAACTCTCTAACATAACAAACACTGTAGTTCATATACGGCTTAACCACCCAAGGAAACTCCCTTGTTTCTCTTTTGATACCTGTTGAAAGAGTGCTCAGCTAACCCCACTGCAGAGGAACTAAGTACCAAATTCCCAGTGTCACACCTCAGCCTCTCAGCCTTTGTTAAGCAAACACCTGTAATTCTCTCACTTGGCTTTTGCACATAATACAGTCAAAAAAGCCTAGAACAGACAACAATTTTTTTCCTCCAAAGAAATCTACTTCAAGAGAGAGGCACTGAAATCATAAACAGCACTTACTGTTTTTCTCTGCCACAAATGGATCTGTTTCCACCCAGTCAGAAGTCACGGGTCCTAGCTCAGCCCTCACACGCAGAACAACAGTCCAGCGCCGCTCCTTAGGGGTCCAGGGGAAACTGCATTCAGTCTGGGTGATACGGGTGCAGTTCATCTCATCCCACTCATTAAAGGCCCCGCTGCAATGCAAAATGAAAGACAAAGAAAGCATTAGTGGAAGGGCACAATTACTGAAAATAAAATCCCTCCCACTTGGATAATTTTTGTAACAACGGAATATGTTACAACACTACCATTTTCATGTGGGTTTAATTCCAGAGCACTTTCGGCACCTTCATCTCCTCAGTAGCTGGGGAAAAATTAAAATAAGTGAGGGAGAAGCTGAAATTATACAGAAAACTATATAACATTCCTGGGTGCTCTCCAGCTCTTCAATCTTTGCTCAGTTTAGTGGAAATATCACAGGCTAAGAGACTGGTGGTCTTCAGAAGCTAATTTCACATACATTATAGAATCACAGAATGGGTTGGGTGGGGAGGGACCTTACAGATCCACCTAGTTCCAATGCCCCTGCATGGGCACATCTCCCACTAGAGCAAGTTGGCAAAAACCCCATCCAGGGTGGCCTTGAACACTGCCAGGGAGGGGGCAGCCACAACTTCTTTGGGCAACCTGTGCCAGTGTCTCAGCACCCTCATGGTGAAGAATTTCTTCCTAATGTCTAACCTTAATCTACCCTCTTCCACTTTAGAACCATTATCCCTTGCCCTATCACTACATGTCCTGTGACAAGCATGTATAAAAGCATCTGTAATAGATAATTCATTCTTTTATACGCTTGTTAATATTTAGCCTTTTTTCTTTAACCATTTGTGTTACTGAATTAGAACAAGATGAGTTTTGTTGGTTTTCTACCTATTTACTTACGTTTTAAAATGGACTGTATATAACACCAAGCCTCTTTCCACTTTAACAGGAGACCACCTCAGTGAACTATGAAAGTTATAGGAATGAACCATCACATCCTTTGGTGCCGGTAAGTGGGGAGAAGATTCTAAAGTAAGAAAAGGAATAAAAATAACTATGAAATAATTTACAGTAACTACCTTTCAGTCTCAAAATTCCATTACTATATATTTTTCACTGCTTTGCAGACAAAAACATTCTTTCCTTTGTTTCTAGGTCCACTAGCAACAATATGTTGAAGCCTTTGCTGTCCACAAAGCACTAAATTGCAACTTACTGCTTTTACTCATTCCACACAGAGCACAGCACTGAAATACTGATGACAGCACAAAACAATAAACACCACCCAGTTCCCCATGAAGCTATAAATTAACATCCGCTGCCACTTGTCATAACAAAACCTCACCTATTTCAATTGTCTGCATCACACATTTTACTGTGTTAACAACTCTGCATTTTTCCTGAATATCTGTTAATTTGTTTGAAAATACAGAGGTCACTTCATTGAAACTTTCCAGAAAAGAGGTAAACAAACAAACAAAAAAAGCCATTCACAAACACATAGTGCACTGTTCCACTTTCAAGCCTTAACTTTTGTCAGTTTTGAAACCAATTTCACAATGTAGTAAAGGGCAGCAGCTTCTATTAGAGAAAGGTTTTCCTTCTACACTTGACTTGTATCTGTCTGTGTAGTGATTCTCTTACATCATTAAACACACTGGATCAACAGTTCCCAAGCTCAAAGACAACCATGGCATGACATGATATGGTAGGTTTTCAATTTTTTATTCTTAAAGATGATAGTCTCCCAAGATACACTTGGTTTATTTTTGCATAATTAAGATCAAAAGATCAAACACTTAAGCAAAATTCTGGCCCCAGCCTTCTTTGGGAGTAGGAGAATAATGTTTTGGGTTTTTTTATTTATTTTTTATTTCTATGTGTGATTTTGTTACATAGCACAGACAGCACACTGATGCTGACAGCTCTGTCTGTCAGAGGAGACATCATGCCAGGTTTTTAGCATCCTCCATGGAGAGGAAAGAGAGGATACAAATCTTCTTAGAGTTGCATTAAATCCCAAGTCCAAACCACAACATAGCTAGTTAAGGTTTCTAGGTTTTAATTAGGTATGTTTCTAGTTTCTTAAGCTCTTGAGTTGTGCTCTTTAAGTAAATACACATTGCTTTAGGATATAGATAGCTTTTCACCTTTGCAAACTTGTTGGAGAATCCTTTCAAATGACACCTACACTATGAATCTCCTGCATATTTTAGAGGCTACCAAGTAACCCTTTCTTCATTCAAGAGAAGTTTTCACTTTCCAGTCATACAGAATCCTTTCTTGCACTCTCACTGTTGGTCTGGTACATGGTAAGGTATCTCACACCATCAGTAATCTATGCACTCAGACATCCACTACAAACTCATGAAATTCATGAAAGCTGTCAGAATGAAACAGCACTAGCTTGCTTTTTTTTTCTCTCTCTCTCTTTTTTTTTTCCCCTCTCCTACTTCTTTCCTCTCCCTCTTCAATAAAAAGAAAAACAAAACCAATGGTAAAAAATAGTGGGTGAGAGCAGCTGGTTCCTTTACTCCTCAGCCAAGACCGCACACTGATTATTTTGCCATCAGCATTCACAAATAATTTTCCCTATGAGCTTCAAAAACATTGAAAAAAATATATCAAATCTATGGCTCTATGGATCTGTAGTTGAATATCAAGGTGCTGGGTGCCACAGGGCACTTACTACTGTACTTATGAACTGTTTCTATGCATTCCATGCATGTAAAGGAATGCATTCTTGTATTGGTTAGGTATCTCAGCAAGAAAAGTTACTGAATTTTCTGAAATCACACACTGAACTCTGTAGCAATCATTAATTTCTAAGACTTGGAGTTAAAAAATGCACTTTTAAGAAAAAAAAGCATCTGCCAAATACCACTCAGACTGTTTTTTCCTGATTCAGGGACTCCTGACCCTTCAAGCCACAAGTCAAAGCTTTCACATAGCAGAGTGTGAAGCCACAAAGTAACAGTGAGTGAAAGTGGCTCAGGTTGGCCCAGACATCCATCTTACAACCTCAGTTCCTGCTCCTGGATGATTTTCGAACCTTTCCCCGGCACACTAGTCTGAGAACACACCATTTTTCTAAACTGGCAAGAAGGAAGTCTTGGGGTTTTTTTTTGGATAGACGTCTGCTATTCTAGTGTACTGGGTTGGCTTACACTGTCAGACAAGCACCAAAGCTGACAAAAGGCAAACAGAAGAAGTGTGTAGCCAGGTACAGAAAGGTGAGGACAGCTGGCTATTCTTTTGTCTCAGATTTTAACACGTTGCATCTCCTTTTGCAACAGAAGAAACACAGTGCATTGTGCCGAGAGAGCGTGCAGAGGGGGAGGAGGCCCTAGGCAGAAGCCAAACACAAAAACCAAAAGAGCACCCTAGGAAAACTCACTGCTCTGGATGGAATGGGACTTGGCAACACTCACTGTAGAAAATTCCACCTCCCTTGCCTCGTCCCATACGTGGACATTTGGACTCTCAAATCCAGCCTCAGACTGTAGGTGTGAAATGGCTGCTGCCCCCAAACAGCTGGAGAGCCCCACAGAGGTCTCACCAGTGCCAGGCTGGGCTGCCAGGCCTCAACAAACAGAAGGAAATTTGAAAGTGGATGTGGTGAAGTCACGGAGATACTCATGTGCCTCAATAAGGCCCAGGCTGTCGGGTTGCCTCATTCTGGACATGTCACACAAGCTGGGATATGTACTGAAGCCAGGATTGTTCTCGTGAGCAACAGCTCTGTAGAGTCCCGAAATGAGTAAGTGGCTGAAAACAGCCAGTTTGACAAACAGGATGTAGGAATACAGATTTCTTTGCTTCATTCAAGCCAATAAATGTGCTTACAAGACTGCAAGCTAATTCGAGGAGTAGCAGTTTATCTGGCTGAGACAGCACAGAGGTTGTGAGATCATTATGGCCTTACATCCACACTGACAAGACCTCACAATAAGGTTTTATGGCCTAGCAACTACGGCGCCAGGACCAGAAAATTTATTAGTGTGACTGCCTGAATGGAGCTAAAGCTCCACAACCCGAGGTTGTGTTAAAAAAGCTGGAGGCAAGACCTCATAGCCAGAGACTATATAAACAAAACCAGAGGAGAGGTTTGCATCTGTAGTGGACATGGGCTCTTTGCTCCCATCCCTTCTTCCTTAATTATGGAGCAGCCTTAGCCTGCTAAGAACTAACCAGCATGTGACCCATGCTAAAACACAACAGAGGCACAGATAAAGGTAACAGGCTTGAAACACTTGGCTGAATGTGTGACTACCATCCCAGGTGCCAAGTTTGTTGCTGAATACAAAGGCGGTGGTATCTTTTCTACCCCCTTTCTTCATCTCTCTCTCGTGCTCTCTCTTTTTCTAAGATTATTTTGGGCACATAAGGGTAACATGGTTCCTAATTTTGCTGACTTTTACTAAGTGTAACCCGTTGCTTTGAGAGTGATACCGTTGTGTGTTTTTTGACAAGCTTTATCATCTCACTCAATTTTAAGTAAAGCTGTGCTTTGTTTCAACCTCCTGAGTAATTCCGGTAATTCCCGAATACCGCAGGGAAAATTAATGAGGTTACTTTTGCCCCTGGGGCTGTTAAAGCAGATTAACATTACCCGTACCCGCTGAGAGGTACGGGTCGGAACCTTACCCTCGCCCGCCTGAAGAAGGACCGGGACCGGGCAAGCTCAGCCCCGACCTAAGAGCAAACCCATTGCTAGCAAAGCGTTTACACCCAAGTCAAAACCCCAACCGCCAATTCACAAAAATTAAGCAGCGGTAACTCAGGTACAGCCGACGAAGCGCTGCCCCAAGGCAAACTGCAGCCACCTCAGCGACTTCCACGGCACCAAATCCCCCCGAAGCTGAACCCCTGCGGGTTGGTAGCCGCTCCCTGGCTGAGGCGGCCCCGCTGTAGGGCGCGGCTGCCCCGCACAGGCGGCCTTGGGGCAGGGACGCCATTCGGTGTCAGCCCTAAGGACGGCTGGAGCTGCCACCCCACCGTCAGCAGCACCAGCACGGGGAACCAGGACTTGTCCTCCTTCAGAGAGCCGGGCGCGGTGAGGAAAGGGTGAAATCCTCCACTGCCACCCTCTTCCCCCGCTGCGGCTGCGGCTCCAACGCCCGCCGGGGCTGCTTCAGGGGACGGGCTACGAAGCACAGCGCAGCGCTCTCAGCCAGCCCCCTCCGAGGTCGCCCTTGGCCCCTCAGGTTACCACCGCTTCCCCGCACCGATCCCACGCCACCGACCACGACCGCAGTGACACCCGCTTCCCCCCGCACCAACCTGCGCCCGAGGCCCGGACCCAGCCGAGGAGAAGGAAGAGAAGAAGGGAGAGAAGCGGCGCCCGACACGCCACGGCCTGCCACGGCATGGTCCTCCCGCCCGGCCGCTCCGGTGGCGGAGGCTGCTAGCCGGTCCCTGAGAAGCGGGGGGGGCAGCGTTCCGTCCTAACGGGGCCGCCTCACACTTACATCCCACCCCGCTGCAAACGAGGAACGGGAGGCTGTGGGCATCCTGCTTGCGCTCCGCCTCCGGAGAGGCAGGGCCCGCCTTCGGCCCCGCCTGCAGCACCGCAAGAGCGCCGGGTGGCTCCGTGCACAGCGGTCTCGGGCGGGTTGCGGAGGCGCCATTTCCTTAGGGCTGAGCCCGGCCCGGGGTTAGGGCTGGGAGAGCCTGCGTTCCACCGCCCCTCCGTAGCCGGTGCGGGGAAAGGCCCCGCAGCCACCGCCGCATGCGGTGAGGGGGCAGAGGGCCGCCTGTGCGTTTATGGTCGGTGTGAGAAAGTCTCGCCATTCAGTGGTTAAAGTTCCCCATCTTTCTCTGGCTGCATCTCTAGGGTAACGCCAACCCGTGCTTAAGCCTCACCACGGACCTTTACCTGGTGCTGTTGATTACACCGTATTGCAATTAAAAAAAGTCCGGCAGTGACACCAAAACTGTCATCAGATAAGCCGCTAAACAACTCTGCAACTGAAAATACATTTTAGCGGCTTTAGTATCTGTGTTTAGTCAGATTTAGGAAGATTATTTTAGTCACCTAAGCTACTGCAAGATAAAACTCCATCTTACTTTATTCCAAAATCATGCTCGCATTTCTAAGTCAGCAACCATAAACCCTAAATTTTATAACTGTCTTATCTTTGAGTTCTCTGTGCTGTCTTCAAGATGAGGCACTTTCCAAGGAGTCAATGTGACCAAGGTCATACACCCCTCTATCAGTCACACAAACCCGCTCCATTTGGAATCTTGGTAACTCTTTTCTTCTTCTTTCAACATCAGTGCATCTCCTGAACAAAGCCCAAATACTCCCTCCTAAACTGTTCAGAGAGAAAATAAATTTTTATTACTACAGGACTGAAAAGTCAGCAGAACTATGACTGTAGAACAGAAGACACCATGGAGAGCCAGGGTACTTAAAGCGCCTTCAATTAATGATAATAAAAGTTATGTTTGCCTGCCTGAAGGCTCCTTAGGCAAAGTTTATACCACCATCATGAGACTTCCAACAAAATGAAAGCAAGGAAGTAGAGCAAGATGTCTTCCATTTGGAGCACTAGGTAAAGGTTGGGCAGATCTGATTTCCAAGTAAGCTTGGATGATTCACTTGATTGTTGTAGTCCGGCCCTTCCAAAACCTAAAGAGATTCCTCCCTTTATTTTAGCCCCATGTGGTTTGCTCTTATTAACTGCAAGCTTTCAGGGCAAAGATCCTCCTTCTGCAGATAGTTACAGTAATAAAACAGGCCAGAATCTCAGTCAAAGTCTCATAATACTGACAAACAGGGAAGGGAGAGAGTGAAGGAAACAGGGGGAAAAAAAGGCAAATGCTGAAAAGGCAACTTTTTGTTTGTTGATTGTGAAAATAAAATGGGCTAGAAGGGGATGGTAGAGATTGAACTCATTTGAGGCTGCTGTCACTGCACTTGATCTGTCTGACCTTGTTTTGAACCCTTCTGGTAAGAGTGACTCAACTTTCTCGGCCAAGCAGCAGTGATCTACCCAAAGGCAAAGGCTCCACGCCACTCCACAAGCTTCACTCTGGAATTTCCCCAGTGCCAGGACTCTGCTGAGGCACAGATCCCATAATAACTATGCCTGAAACCAGTGAAGGAATTCGGTCTTGTACTGTTAGTGTGACTTGTGGAGCATTTCTGGCAACTGGTAGCTCAGCAGGCAGCTGGGAAAGTCACTAGCAACTTATAACCAGGAAACTTAAACAGCAAAAAAGCATGTCCAAAAAGCATGTTAATTTTGGTGGCATCTCTAATTCATGCATTAATGAGATCTGATTCACAGAGGAAAATTAGGTAATTAAAGAGAAGCTCAAAACATGAGTTCTGAAGCAGGGTTTCTCTCTACCCTTGCACTGAAATCCACGTATTTACTATGTTTGTGATACCCCATAACTGATCACTTGTTTTCCCTTTGCCAAAGCAGACAGGAAACTTTTGCAGGCATTTGGTTTTGGTCCAGTTGATTTTTCTCTTACCTTGAGCTTTCTTTAAAGTCCAAGCCCAAGAAAGCACTTTCTTGCAGTCTAGCAGGCTGTCAGTGTTGGGATAGAAAGAAAGTAAAAGAAATATATTCCAAATCTGATTATTTTAGAATTGATTATTTTAGAATTAGAGGTAGAAATAGAAGTATGGAAACATGTAAAAGTTTTACCTTGTAAATAATGGTATAGAAAACCATGTATTCAAGATTTATTGGTACCTCGTTAGGTAGCAAGATAAGGATGGGACTGTGCATACCAGAGTGAGTTAAGTAGAGATAAGAGAATGTTATAAACATACAGAGTATGCGTGGACAGGAATGACTGATGCAGCCAGGGTTGAGAATAGTGTAGTCAGAACACTGTAGCACATACATATAGGTTGCTGAGTGTGACTGCAAATCTAGGTGTATATTTGAAGGAGAATTTAGCTTGTATACCATTTATACACTTACAGCCTTGATGCTAGCACAAGTTAAAATGAAAAAGAAGCAACAGGGCCCCAGATCTGCAGACTCATCTGGTGTCAAAAACCATGGATATTTTTTGGGACTTCATTTGCAGGAATAGGGCCTGTAAACTGAGGAGGCAATTAATTCCTAAAAACTTTCAGTGCTAAACATACTAAAGAGGAAGGCAGCTGCACCAGTGTATGTGTACATGTGTGTATGCCATGCACATTTATTGAAGTGACGATTTAGGAAAAATCCTTACGAGCATCTCGTGGAAAGCTTTAAAAGTTTTGAAGTATCACCATTCCCACAGGGGAAAGACACAAGACTTAACAACTTTTAAGATTTTCCAACTATGAACTTTCATGTGAATGTTTTACTTCAACACAAAAAGGGAAGAAACTGTGTGCTCACTGTGACCTTTATCATGTGTAGGACGGAAGAGACATGAAAACTTCCCCTTTTTTTTTCCCTCTCAAAAGAACTCCCAAGCTGCCTAAGAACATGGGCCAGGGACACACAGGTCTGAGAGTGGGCATGACTGGAGGGTGGCACCTTGGATCCCACCAGGGAACAAACAAAAGTAGTTCACCTACCAGGATTTTTTCTGGCATGTTTATCCACACATTTTATATGCACTATGAAAGACCCTTTGCATCAGAAGGCTCCTACAGGCACCTTTCTTCAGAGTTCGAGCAGGGTCTCACGGATAGATCTTTTCCAGGATTGCTAATATGACAACCTCCCCCAAATGTCTAGATGTTTGGGGGCTTAGTATATGTTTTATACAGTATGAAATGAATAATCTTGTCAGTGTAAGGTTATGTGGAAGAAGAGTGTCTGCTCCTTTTGGGGTGTCTGGCCCAGGAGCAATTGCAGCATGGTTTATTTGAGCAGGGACTCAGGTAGGGAAAATAAGACAATAGAGGGAAACCAGAAACAAAAAAAACCCAGGGACACAGACCTGACAAGACAAACCTGGCCACTCACACTAACAGAGGGGCTTTCCAGAAACTACAAGCACTACTCCCAGGCCCTGAAAGTCCCAACCTGGAACCGGCACCTTATTATGAATGAGGGAGATCCCAGATACACAGCTGGGAGTTGTTCAGGAATCTGCAGAGCTGTTCAGACTCCTGAGAGGACATGCAGGGAGAAGGAAAATCATGAGCAAAGAAAGAAAAGGGTGTAAAAGGGTCTGGTTGCATGTAAACCAGGGAAGTCTTGATACTTGTTTGGCCCAGCCCTAATCACACACAGTCTGTCCTGTCTCCTTGTATCTTAATATTAAATATTTTCTTAACTGTTACTTTCTGTATAATCTCATTCTCTATCCCATGTGTATGCATACAGCAAGGCCTAAGTGCCAGATCCAGGTGAGACTTGTGTGTATGAGTAGGTTTGACTCCAGCTCCAGATATCAGGCTGGAGGTATGGTGTCATCTACAGGAGTAGGGGTCTTTAGCCTCCAGCCACTGAGAGGGGGATGATGTGTGTCCTGGAAACCAGCTCCTTGGGGAGACTAGCAAAGGTGGGGGGCTCAGCACTGGCACCTGGAAAAGGATTGCAGGTCACACCCCCTGTGCCTGGTGCTGGTGGGACAGGGGTAAAAACCCATGTGTCTGATCTTCCCTAATCCTGGTGTGCATGGGGTGTACATGTGTGTCTGCTAGCAAACCCCAAGCTGGACTAAGCAGGGAGCAGGGGACCAAGGAGCAGGTGACCAGAGGGCCTGGGACAAGGGAAGGGGTGCACCAAGAGGGGCTGTCCTGGTCAATGAATGCCTTTGTGCTTTCACTAGTGACCTTCTACCTCTAACAGCAGAAGGGGAAGGGGACTTGGCTGTTCATGTTTTATGCTAGTCCTACCTGTAGGCACACCTTGTCTGTGGCAGTATGTGTAACCAGCCATATCAGTGTCACCTGGGTGTGTGTCCCTGGGACACCCAAGGAAATGACAATGCTGAAACAAAAGGACTGAGAAGTATTTATACGTATGAACTAGTATGGATATACAGATATATCAGTCTAACCTAGTTTAAATGTGCAAGACTCAGGGATTCTGTGCTAGGGGGAATGGATTTTGGATATTTATTTAAAGAAGAGTTAATATCAGAGTACTCAGAGTATATCCTTAAAGAAACAATGCTGGAGGATCCATTAAGGAGTCAAAAGTCTTATGAGTCAGTATACAAACTGACTGTGTAGAAACAGTATACAAACACATGCCTAAGCAACCACATGATTTAAAAATAACTGGAAAACACCTGTGGCCTTCTCTACTTTAGAACAAAGCATCACCTTTTTGTAGCTGATGCTTATGATATTTATGTGATTCTGTAATGCTCACGCTTCATCAACCAAGCTGCTTAATTTGTCAGAGAAGGTGATCAGGCTTGTAAAGCATGATTTTCCCTTGGTGAATCTGTGTTGGCTTTTCCCAGTCACATGCTTTATCTGACTTGTGACAGTGTCCAGGAGGATTCATTCCATAACTCTTCCACAGACTGAAGTAAAGCTGATGGACCTATAATTACTTGGGTTCTCCACTGAGTCCTTCTAGTAGATGGGGGTGACCAATCTTCTGGAAATTTCCCCAGTCTCCATGACCTCTCAAAGATAATGGAAAGCAGCCTCACACCACCATAAGCCAATTCTCTCAAAGCCCTTGGGTGGATGGTGTCCAGGTTCATTGATTTGTACAGGTCAAGCTCCTGCAATAATTCATATATTGACCCTTCCTTCCGTGACAGTGGGTCAGTGTTTGCATTAACCTGGATTTGTGATCCCATGGATCCCATGGCCTAGGGGCCAAAAGCACTGGTAAAGACAGAGGTGAAGAAAGTGTTGAGAACCTCTGCCTTTTCAGCATTGCTGGTAACTAGTTCACCTCTCCTGTTTAATAGTGGCCCAGTATTCTCCTTCTGTTTCTGCATTTTGACTTATCTGAAGAACCCTTCCTTGCAGTTTTTGATGTCTCTGACCTATTTCAATTCAAGCTGAGCTTTTGCTTTTCTAACTGCATCTCTGCATGTCCTGGTAATAGTCTTGAAATTCTCAAGGGATATTATTCCACTTTTCTATGTCTGCTACACTTCCTGTCTAGTTTTGAGCAGACCCAGAAGCTCACTGTTAAGCCAAGGAGGTCTCTTGCTCTGCCTGCTTCCCTTTGCTTTTAGGGGATAAACTGGTCGAGTTTCTTAGGAGAGTGTTCTTGAAAAACTCCCAGCACTCACTACCTTCTTTGACCTCCATGGAAGCTTCCTACAGATTCCTTTCCAGCTGAACCATGGGCGTTCTCAGCAGAATTCCAAGGCAGTAAAACTAACCACAATAGCTTTACATTAGGACACAATCAGTTAGGTAGAAATACATATATGGATGATGGGCAAGGATCTGAGGATAAATAAAGTTATTGTGGCAGTAAATTATTGGCTAAATAGCTTAGATATTTTAATTTTAAATCAGTCTACATTTAAGCAATCTGGAAAAAAAAATTACTAGGCTGTTTGAATGTTGTCCTTGTCCTTATTCCATCACAACTCTTAGATCAGGATTTTTAATTACAAAACCAGTAGAGGAAGCTCAAAACATTAGGTATTAACACTGCCTCTAGAAAGCTTCTGCCAGGGAAAAATCGTCACTTTTCATGTGACTGGATAACAGTACCTGGCAGGTTAAGTAAAAAATGACACTCGGTGAAGGAAAGGGAATATAGTTGCTGGAGGTTATACAAAGCAGCCACCGGCACCATTTTCTTAGCTGGGTTCTACAGATAGGAAATATGTGAGAGGGTATGTAGACAGTTAAGAAATCCAAGTTAAGTGTCATGAAATTTACATTTTATTCTGCTATCAACTTGCAGGATAAGTATCCTTTTCCTTAAAAATTTACCAAACTGTATCTCACAGTGGCACAAGCCTATCTGTCAAAATATTTCCAGGCTTACCTGCAATCCTAGATCACTAATGACAGTCCCTAAAAAAAGGCATAGAATCATAGAATCATAAAATAGAATTGGCTGGGTTGGAAGGGACCTCTGAGATCATCAAGTCCAACCCATGTGTGCCCCAAGACTTAAAATGTACTTCATACTGTACCTATGAATTAAATCTTAAGAGAAAAGCATCACCAAGTATAGCCATCACCTGCAGCTCCTCCTCTGCAGATGTCCTCTGCTTCCCCTCACCCAAGGGACAAGGAAACTCCTATTTTTTCTTTGAAATAAAGTCTTACTATCAAACAGGAATTCATAACCCTTATAAATATGCTGAGTGCTGCTGTACAAAGCACAGTCAAGTGGTAATGGCACCATGCAATTATCATTCAGTAAAACTTCCCTTCAAAAATGAACAAATATCCCATAAAGATTTACTACCAAAGGGCTTCTCTAGCTTAATACATTTTTATCTGTATATTCCTACCCAGGTTTCAACATCAAACATAAGATCTTGAAATTATATGTAGAAAAAACAGTCCCAATAACAAAAGCCATTCCAAAAGCAGAAGTCATGGAGAAGTCACAGAATGTGACCTAATATGCAAAATCATTACCAAATGCTGATTTCAATTAACAGTCCTATGACAGGACTCCTAGGCACACAGACTCTCAAAGCTGATTATATTCCATGTATTCCACAATATCAACAGTGACTAAGTGCTTCTAGTTTAAAAACCCTGGGTTTTGTTAACTTGCTTGTGATATTTACCATCAATACTGACAAATCCAATTCTACATTTTCCAGCTGAAAGTATTCAACTATTGATAGGGCTGGGTATAATCAAGTAATTGAAAGTATTCAATTATTAATAGGGATGGATAATAGTTCCTCCTCAGACTTCTTCCACACAAAATAATAAAGATTACTGTCAAGTTTTAAGGCTGGGTTGGCACTTAAACAAGTGGCAGATGCTCGCTATTAATCCCTCTCCCTTCCCAGAAAGGGAAAGAAAAGGAGAAATACGGAAACTAAACTGTACATCTTTAATTAAACAAAAACTATGAAAGAGAAAAGAATGAGATAAAGATATACAAAACTGCTAACACGCTCCCCAAAGTAACAGTAATGTCACCACTGAGGCCACAGGGCAGGCCCTGGCAAAGTCTCAGACTGGACTTCTGGAGTTGGCAGCAGATGGAAACTGGATTCAGGAACACACAAATCGGGATCCAGAGCAGAAGACGAGAATCCTCACAGGATATGGGCCCATGGACAGGTCACTGACAAAGAGAGCTTAACCCTCATGATCCCTCAGATTTATACAAGTATGCCATGTATGAGCTGGAATACTTTATTTGGTCAATTTTGGTCACTTGTCCTGTCTGCTCCCCACCACAGGAGGGTCACAAGTGTGATCGCTTTTGCTCCCTTTCGTTTTCACAGCACAAGCAATTTAGCAGAACCTAGCAGTGGCCTTGGCTCTGCATACCCTTCTCTACCAGTAACTATAAACATCAAGCATTATCCATCCTAGAAGCAGACATGGACTGAAAAACATGCTGTTAATTTCAGAAAGTGCAGTTACTTAGAAAAGATTTAGTTGAAAAATAGAATGACCAAAAAAAAAATTGATTCTGTCCTGGCTTAAACCAGGACAATTAACTTCCTATTTTTAGAAATATGTTGAAGAAAAACACTTCAAGGGTCTTATTCTTTAGAAATACTTCAGAAACCGAAGAGACATTTAAAAAAAGTTCCTTTATACTCTGTAATAAAGTGCTCTTAGAAAGTGAACTGTAAAAGTTGTGTGAAATTATTTTTCTAATATTTCTGGATACATCTGAAATATATCAGAATGAGACTGCCTCCTGTATCAGGGAAGTTAATTTCTCAGTTTAAGTACTAGATTTCCATCTTACAGTTCAGGTTTTACATCCTCTGGCAACGTTGAAAAGAATTGATAGATTTTCTGTAACCCATCTTTATCACCAAACTTCAAGCACACATATATACTCATATACTTATATATGCTTATTATCACTCATTGGGCTCTACGCTCTGAAGAAAAATGTGGATTGCCTGCAAATTATGAATTCTGGCTATTTTAGAAACAATGTACACTGCTTTGCTGTAATTTGAAATCTGACAGTAAAATCCTTCACATTAAGTAGCTTTCTTCCAATGTGCTGAAACTTCAGAAGCCAAATAAAATCCTGTGTCACAGAAAACTATTATCCAAATCACAGCCCACAGTTAGCTGCTGAAATGTCAGATGAAACATTTTCCCTAGATGAGCAAGGGAGAAAAACCCAAACAAAACACAACCAAAAATGAGAAAAAAAAATGAAAAAACCCCACCATACCTTTCTTCAGTAAATGTGTTAAGAATAGCTTCACTTTTGGAAATCCCCAACATGAAAATACCCCAGGCTCTACTATCCAATTCACAGAATCACAGTAAGTTAGGGGCTGGAAGGGACCTCAAAAGATCATGGAGTCCAACCCCCCTGGCAGAGCAGGGTCACCTACAGCAGGTCACACAGAAACACATCCAGGTGGGGTTTGAATGTCTCCAGGGAAGGAGACTCCACACCTCCCTGGGCAGCCTGTGCCAGTGCTCTGGCACCCTCACAGTGAAAAAGCTTTTCCTTACATTTACACGGAATCTCTCGTGCTCAGATCTGTACTTGTTACCCCTTGACCCATCATTGGTCACCACTGAGAAGAGCCTGACTCCATCCTCCTCACACGTATTTTTAAACATTAATGAGGTCACTCCTCATTCTCCTCTTCTCCAAGC
This sequence comes from Phaethornis superciliosus, assembly GCA_023637945.1. Taxonomy (NCBI): domain Eukaryota; kingdom Metazoa; phylum Chordata; class Aves; order Apodiformes; family Trochilidae; genus Phaethornis; species Phaethornis superciliosus. The sequence goes on along the minus strand of JAJQWJ010000001.1, from coordinate 105,681,589 downwards.
TGAAGAGCCCCAGCTCCCTCAGTCTTTCCTCACAAGGGAGATGTTCCACTCCCTTCATCCTCTTGGTCACCCTGCACTGGACTCTTTCAAGCACTTCCCTGTCCTTCTGGAACTGAGGGGCCCAGAACTGGACACAATAGTCCAGATGTGGCCTCACCAGGCCAGAGTAGAGTGGGAGGAGAACCTCTCTTGACCTACTAACCACCTCCCTTCTAATGCACCTCAGGATGCACCCCATTGGCCTTCTTGGCCACAAGGGCATATTGCTGGCTCATGGCTCATTTCCTCAGTTTAGCTGTGAAGATGCTATGGGAGATGGTGTCAAATGCTTTATTGAAATCAAGATAAACCACATCCACTGCACTACCATCATCTATGCACCTGGTTATGTCCTCATAAAAGGCTATCAGAGTGGTAGAATATGACTACCTCTTGGTAAAATAATGTTGAGTGCTCCTAATGACCCTCTTGTCTGTCATATGCCTAGAGACAGTACTGAGAATAAGTTGTTCCATCACCTTTCCAGGTGTGGAGTTGAGGCTGACCAGTCTCATAGGAAAAACTGACTGAAACTGAAGTTGTCCAGGAGGAAAAAGACATCCAGAAGGTATGCTGTAGCACACATCACTGTAAGAAACCACTGTGTAAACAAGTTGTATACCACACATACACAGATAATTTAACACCATCTTTTTTTAAAGTATGTCACAAGAATTCCCAAACAGAAGCTACTTACCAAAGACCACAATAATTGGTTTGCTCACATCCACCATTCTCATTTTAAGCCCTGATTCAGAATATAAATTAGTACTTTCTGTTTTGTCTATATCACGCAACATTCCCAATGCAAGCTCTAATTAAATGTATAGATTATATTCTTCATATTGGTTCTGTTTAGAACATGAGTAGCTGAAGACTCATGGGAACTTCTATGTATCTATGCTGTACCTTCAATGTCACTAGATCAAAAACATATAGAACCAAGAAAATGACAAGTAAGTAAAAGTGCAAAATGTATTATGTTCTTCAATGAACACAAGGATATAAAATTTATAAAATTATATCACATCTTCAAAATAATAATAAAAAAAAAATCCATATAAACAGTAATACTTGCTTGTTACAATCAACAGCAGCCTACCTGAAGCTCAAAGGTGGTTTACTCTAAATCAATTTGTTTGTAAAAAATAAATCACTTTAAAAAATTACTTCACAAGAAAGTGGTATGCAAATTGAAACATTAGTGCAGCATATCCTTACAATTTGTACAAAGAAAAGTCTGTTGGCAAAGTGAGAATAAGTTGAAAAACTTGCATGATGAGCATCCTCACCATTCTGTTAAAAGGCATTTTCAAAATTCAGTGTGGGTCCTTCTAGTAACAGAAGTTTTCTCCTTGCTAAAAGAGGCTCGCATTTCTAAATACAACTCAATTAGAAGTAAATATTTTACATTTCTGGTCATGCAGCCACAGGGAAAAAAAATCAAGAATATGCCTCTTAACTTGCCTTCTCATTTAAAGTAACAGTGTTTGTTAGTTTCTTCTTGCAGCATATCTCTTGCTTGGACATTTGTGTTTGTGCAGTGAAAAAATTGGACCCAAGCTCTATTTACATAGAGATTCCACACTGAAATTTTCCTGTGAAGTGAACTGAACCTCCTTCCTGTCTTGTGCCATCTCCATACTTGCCCAAATGAGCACCCTGATGCAGGGAAACATGCCTGAACAAGCAAGTGGGCATGGAGAGCATCCTGTAGCCATGGCCACAAGGAATTCTACAAGGAGGCTCTGAGGAGCCACCCCACTGCAGCTACCAAGATTTCTGCATCTTTTACTCTAGACCTGCTGAGCCAAAAAACACTGCCCTGAAAGGGGTGAGGAAGGGAATGTCAGAAAACTTCTTAAATTTGTATCCAGCATCAATTTCTTTCTGTCTTTGTAAACATCTTAAGTTTTAACATCAGAATTTACAGCTTCTGTGACAGTACACACTGGCATTAAAAAGACACCCCCCCTAAGATACTGAGAAACTCTGCCTGTGCAGCAGAATAGGCTTTCAGGGAGGGTATCAGGTTCATCAGGTTCATCAGGTTCAAGTACATAAAGCATACAAAACTGCTCTTCTTTATGCAGGTGGTATTATTTTCATCATACAATGAAATGTGTGAAATGAACATACCACCAGTCAAATGGTAGAAGGTACAAGGAGTCCATTATATGTTTTAACTTCAGCTTGTAGCAGAGAAGGCATATAACTTCTCACTAAGAAAGTGCAGATTTCAAAACCTGAAGACAAAGATTCCCAGGTCACACTGTCTTCCTCAGGCTGTGACTTCCATAATAAAAAAGGTTAAGCGTTTATTACGCTGCCAGTCCCACGTGTGAATTTTCTTAGAAGTTGCACTGTTTATTTTTCTACTGATTCTTCTGACCCTTTGTCCCCTGAAGTATTGTCATCATTTGAATAATTTCCTGAATCTCGACTGCTCTGTTTAGAAGGTTTGTAGTCTTTAAAATCAATTTGATTTACTTCTTCTATGATGACAATGTCAATTACAGAATAATTTTCAGTTGCCTCTTCTTTAGTTGACAGATAAGGATCACTAAAGAGCTGTCTCCCAAAATCCTGCAAAAAGGAAAGCAGAAAAGAAAGAGATGAACATTCTACATAATACTTAAATATTGATTCCACAACACCACAGTTGTACAAATCTGGTTTATTGTATTCAGTAGCATCAAGAGGTTTTCTACCTTTTATATGCCATTTGTTTCCTTAAGTTCACAAACTGAAAGTTTGATGATGATCAGTTACATTCATATAATCAAACACTAAAGAATGATTCTAACAATTTAAATTTGTTGGCTATGCTCATAGTCAGCAATCATCTATCTAAGCACAGTATTTCATTGATTATAGCCTTATGAGGACACACAAAACCAAAAAGGAAAATCCTGATCTGTAACACTTCCAAAGATCATGGTACCACAGGAATGACAGGCATGTGTTTGCAAAATCTCAAATGATTACCAGTTGTAAACCAAAGTCTGAAACAAGAAAATAAGCTGCTGCAGCAGGATACCAAGCCTTATGCAGGTCTCTGCACTGCACTTCTGTCTATCCTACATGCTTTAAATCTACTTATTTCCTGAATTTATATCAAATCCATCATAAAAGCTTCTAGATCGGAGTCACAGAATGCCATGTTGAAAGTGACCTCAAGGATCATCTGGTCCAACCTTTCTAGGTAGGAACACAGTTTAGAAGAGATGGCCCAGCACCCTCTCAAGCTGAGTCCTAGAAGTGATCAGGGTTGGGGAATTCACCACCTCCCTGGGAAGATTATTCCAATGTCCAACTGTTTTCGTAGTGAAAAGTTTTCTTTTGATGTCCAAGGGGGATCTCCCCAGAAGTAACTTGCACCCATTACCCCTCATCTTTTCCATGTGATTCCTTGTGAAAAGGGAGTCTCCATCTTCTTGGTAGCCACCCTCTAAGTAGTAGAACATGGCAGTAAGGTCTCCCCTAAGCCTTCTTTTCTCCAGGTTGAACAAACCCAGTTCTCTTAGCATTTCCTCACAGGGCAAGCTTCTCTGCCCTTTGAACATCTTTGGGGCCCTTCTCTGGACCCTCCCAGACTGTTGCCATCTTTTTAGTATAGTGGGGACAAGAACTGCATACAGTGTTCCAGGTGTGGCTTGACAAGTTCTGAGCAGAGTAGGACAATGACTTCTTTATCTCTGCTGGTGATGCTCTTGTTGACACAACCCAACAGCATCCTGTTGACTTTCTTGGCTGCTGCAGTACACTGTTCACTCATTGAGCTTGTGGCCCACCAGGACTACCAGGTCCCTTTTCACAGAATCACAGAATGTCAGATTGGAAGGGACCTCAAGGATCATCTGGTCCAACCCTTCTAATATTATTGTTCAAATGATATGATATTTTCACAGAGCTACTTCCCCAGCCAAGTAGATCCCAATCTGTGCTGCACTTCTGGGATATGGTTTTGCAGGTGGAAGACCTTACACTTGTCCCTGTTGCATTGATTAAGGTTCTTATTAGCCCACTCTTCCAGTCTGTCCAGGTCTTCCTGGAAGGCAGCTGTCCTTCTGCTGTGTCTACTTCCCCACTCAGTTTGGTGTCATCTCTGAAATTTGTTAGGGTGCACTTGATGCCAACATTCAGATCACTTCTGAAGATATTAAACAGCATTGGGCCCAATATGCATTAATTATGTTACCAGTATTCTACTGAACAACCTAGCTAAAATGCTGCATTACAAATAAATTAAAATCAGATTCGGACTTATAAGCTATGTGTTTTAAACTACAGCTTTATTCAGAAAACTTTGCATACTACATATCCTAGGACCTTTGGTGACAAGGTGACACATATTAAGAAGGTCATGTACTGCTCAACATTGAAGCTATGAGACACAAAAGAAATCTGCAGAGAAAAACAGCTCTTGCTACAATTCAAAACATACCTACACTGAAGTGTTCCCCTGTTCATTCCAGAACAAGATGCCTACTAAGTACTACCTGTTCCAAATTCCCCTGGAAATTGGATGTCATTTGCCTTTTTACAGACCATCCAGGTCACTTGGTCACAAAACAGTAGAAGCACTCGCTGCCTGCTACACTAAAGTTTCCTCTAAAGACTAAGTTTGCATTTTCACCTTCTCTGAGTTTTAAAGGATGGCAAAAAGGCTGGAGTATGCTCTTCCAGATAAGATGATGGGAAAATGCCTCTTGTCTCACACAGCAGGACAAAAGTACATTATCACACTGAGTAAGCATGCACACTCTCTGGAATGAAGGAACATTGGCAATATTTTTTCACTTTTGCACAGAAAGAAGGAAGTTAATTTTTTGCTAATTGCTGAGACATAGAAATCAATACTACCCCTTTTCTCCATGGGAATTGATGTACTTCACTAAAAACTGTACAAGTAATCCTGACATATCCACAATTTTTCATAATATTTTCTATTAATTTTTCTAAAAATACATCTAAAAATACATTAATGAATGAGAAAAAAAGGTCTCATCTTACCTCTATGTTCAAAGGAGGCCGGCATGATGGAAAGAATACATATTTAATTTTATTGTAGACTTGATACACGGCAAAACTGAACAGCGCAGCCACACCCAAGACAACGACCAAGGCAGTTACAAATGTTGCTAAAATAATCACAGGTAAAATTTTTTCTAAAAAAAGTGAATAAAAATATTTTGGTATTAATAAAGATTAATGAACAGATCATCTCCAAATCTGATGCAGTATTTATCATAAAATTTCACATTTTTGCAGTATTACACTCAGCCATGTTGACCGTTAAAATAACAATGCCATTCCAAATTCTTAGATAATTTTACTAAAACCAGAAAAAAAAAAATCGAATATAAGAAGACAGGCCTTTGCAAACAGGATCAAAAAAAAAGATCCATCTATTTTCAGTAATGTTACTATTTGACAGCAGGACAAAAAGGCTGCACACACACAGCTACCATGAAGCACTTGATGCATATAAATCTACTGCACTATTGGCTGTGTATAGAGTCTAACCCCAAGGAATGTAACATGCAATGTAAGAGCATGAGCTCTCTCCTTTAAAAAGGCAGAGATACATTAGTAAGAATTCCACATGGGACATGGTGTAAGAATGGGCAGTTACTAAAGTTGGGCCATGGTTATTTAGCCAGGAAATTATTAGAGTGCCTAGAATGGCAGGGTCTTCAGGGGCCCAAGACCATCCAGATGGTTTCTTAGATGTGAGAAGAACACAAATTGTAAGCTTCAGATGACTATAACACAGCCAGCAGAGAAAATAAGGATCTTTCCCGGAGCAGCTATTCCTTTCATATGCTTATTTAAGTAGAAACCAATCCTACGATTATTCCAAATATTTTCTACACTGGTAGCCTAGGCACTAGCTCAGCACAAAATTTTTCTATGTCAGTACAGAAAAGCAAGATAAATTTCACTTCAATGCTCAAACATGGTGTCATCAAGTTGATGACACCAAGCTGAGTGGTGCAGTTAATTCACTTGAGGGAGGGGATGCCATTCAGAGAGACTCTGACAGGCTTGAGGAGTGGAGCCATGCAAACGTCATGATGTTCTACAAAGCCAGGCACAAAGTCCTGCACCTAAGACAATCCCCGGTATCAGTACAATTGGGAGATGAATACATTAAGAACAGCTGCATGGAGAAGGACTTGAGGACACTGGCAGATGAAAAACTGAACACGAGCCAGCAATGTGCACTTGTAGCACAGAACACCAACCATATCCTGGGCTGCATAAAAAGAAGTGGCCATCTGGTCTAAGAAGGTGATTCTCCCCTTTACTCTATTCTTGTGAGACCCCACCTGGAATACTGTGTGTAGTTCTGAGGTCCCCAGCACAAGACAGAATTGGACCTGCTAGGACAGGTCCAGAGGAGGGCCACAAAAATGGTCAGAGGGTTGAAATGCCTCTCCTAAGAAGAAAGGCTGATAGAGTTGGGTTGTTCAGTTTTGAGAAGAAAAGCCTCTGCGGGAAATATAACAACAGACTTTCAATATAGAAAAGGGGCTTATGAGAAAGACAGAGACAGTTTTTACGTAAGTCTCTAGTGACAGGACAAGGGGCAACAGTTTTAAACTGACAGAGGGTAGGTACAGATAGGACATAAGGAATTACTTCCATGTTATGAGGGTAGTGAGACCCTGGCACACCTGAGAAGACGTGGATGCTCTCTTCCTGGGAAGGCTCAAGGCCAGGTTGGATGGAGATTTGAGCAGCCTGGTCTAGTGGCAGATGTCCCTGCCCATGGTAGGGGGGTAAGACTAGATGAGCTTTGCAGGTCCATTCCAACCCAAACCATTCCATGAGCCTATGGCCCTGCATTAACCCTGGAAATGTGGAAAAACACCTAACAGGCTAGGTTGAGTTTCAGAATTTAAGGTTGCAACCTTATGGAAGAAGAAGTTTACACAACAGAATCCAGCTTTTGATAGTAAAATCCTGTAGCCAAATAAACCTTCTACCAGTACAGTCATAAGCTGTTCAGTGCTTAAGTTCAAACTTCCTTCTTCTCTCCTCCCTTCTCCTTTGCAACATAACTCTCTGCCACTATCTCTTAACAAGCAAACAAACTGAAGGGAGTCTGAACATAATAAGGGAGATACTTTAAAAATAATCAAGATGAAACAATCAGGTCTTTTTTAAACTCTGTTTCCGGCTAGTATGAATGATCAAAGAACAAAAGATTTCCACACTGGATTATAAGAACATAGGAAAAGCACAGGTCATGATCTGTATCACCGTTTTTCTCAGTATAACATCTTGAATGTACCAACTAGTCTCAAATAGACTCACTATAATAGAAGGGTACAGGGCAGATTAACAACAACCATGAACAATTTTTCTAATGTTACAGCCAGTTATAGAAGATAAATGGCCAAATTAAAGTCAGCAGATAACTTGTTCTTATGAGTAAGTGCAATCCATCTGCAGATGTCTTCTCATTTTGCAAAAAGGTGATCTTTCAGCTCTAATGAGTCTGATTATTTGTCTCCTCACACTTTATCAAAAGATTTTAAAACAATAATTCATAGAAGAAATAATTCAAGAATAAATTATTATTGAAAACAAAGTACTTATGATTTGTAGCCTTCTAAAAATTACTTAAAAGTACCTGAGATGAAAGCTTGCCTATTGACAAGTCATTGTACAGTACTAATCCTAATTCGCATTCATCCTAATCTGAGATAATTTCTAACTTGTGTCATGTAACTTTGATCACACCAGAGCTGAAGCAGTTTATTAGTTTACCTACAGGAGAGAACATGGAGCAGAAAAGTGCCAGATTGCTGATACGGATCTCTGCCTAACTAGATGCCAATTCTGCACAGACATTAAATCATGCTGCAAACATTTTTTTTAAACTAGTAAGACCTGCAAAGGCCTGTTTTACTTCCAGAGCTGTAACAATTGCCAAGCTTTGCCTACCTCCAGGTGTTTTGATGCATTTCTCTTCGCTGAAAGGACTGCTTTTGTTGTAAGCATCTGAGAATGCTTGTACTTTTACACAGTACAAAGTTGAGGGTGTTAGATCAGAGACTGTCCCTATTGTCTGTTTTATCGCTTTCATTTTTATTTCCTCCTAAAAAAGAAATACTGCAAGAATAAGATGAACAGAAATAGTACAACAGTCACAAACAGATTAGACTTTTGGCCTCTGCGGAAGAAGTAGATCTTCAGAAGTTAAACAGTAGTTCTTCAGAAGTTAGACACCATTCTGCACTTGGATTAAATAAAAGAAACCACACAACTCCCTCCTAAACAAGTACATTCAGAAGAACTTGATGGCAAGAGCCAAGCTGATATTTTACTGTTCAAAGCTGAGTACAAAATGAAACTTCTTCCTGTTGCAGTTTGTTTCCTTCTCCCACACATTTCCACATATACATTTATTGATTACTGTAAATATTTTACTAAGAAGCACTTAAATAACATGGAATGATACATTAAAATGTGAACTAAAAGCATGAAAGACTACATTGTTTTATGATACATATAACTATAAAACTAAATATAAAGAGAAAAGAATGTGAGAGGTTAGAAGCCACATTAAGACTGTGCACAGTTATGTCATAAAAAAGATGGCCTCATAAGAAGCCTACAGCCTCTATTCAAAAGTGAGACATTTAGCAGCTTGTATAAAACTTGGTGCAACTTTGCAAATCATTACACATAGCCACATTAATGGAAAAAGATTAAATTCTCAATAAGTTTGTGATAAATTTTGTCTTGACCAGATTAAAAAAGAAAAAAAAATTCAGAGAAAAGAAGAAAAGAGAAAGAAATTGACTGCATGACTGATATACCATATATGTGCCTCTTCTGACAACTAGCTTGGGAAGAACTCAAGCTCAATATTTAAGTCATAAAAAATTTTATTGTTACCATGTTATTCTACCATTGTTAGTATTTAACTAATTCATACCTCATCATTTGATGAATTCTTCCAATACAGAAGTCGGTAAGACAAGCTATAATGGTCCCTCATGACTTCACTCTCAGATCCTCCAGGAGGAAAAATCTGGATATGGAGTGAATTATGACTGATGTCCACCTTTACACCAGGAGGGCCAATTTCATCTTACAACATAAAAAAGAGAAAACAAAAGAGAGAAACAAAAGAGAGAAACAAAAGAGGGGAAAAAAAGAGGGGAAAAAAAGAGGGGAAAAAAAGAGGGGAAAAAAAGAGGGGAAAAAAAGAGGGGAAAAAAAGAGGGGAAAAAAAGAGGGGAAAAAAAGAGGGGAAAAAAGAGAGGGGAAAAAAGAGAGGGGAAAAAAGAGAGGGGAAAAAAGAGAGGGGAAAAAAGAGAGGGGAAAAAAGAGAGGGGAAAAAAGAGAGGGGAAAAAAGAGAGGGGAAAAAAAGAGGGGAAAAGAAGGGGCAAAAGAAGGGGCAAAAGAAGGGGCAAAAGAAGGGGCAAAAGAAGGGGCAAAAGAAGGGGCAAAAAGGGGGGAAAAGGGGGGAAAAGGGGGGAAAAGGGGGGAAAAGGGGGGAAAAAGGGGGGAAAAAGGGGGGAAAAAGGGGGGAAAAAGGGGGGAAAAAGGGGGGAAAAAGGGGGGAAAAAGGGGGGAAAAAGGGGGGAAAAAGGGGGGAAAAAGGGGGGGAAAAAAGAGGGGAAAAAAGAGGGGAAAAAAGAGGGGAAAAAAGAGGGGAAAAAAGAGGGGAAAAAAGAGGGGAAAAAAGAGGGGAAAAAAGAGGGGAAAAAAGAGGGGAAAAAAGAGGGGAAAAAAGAGGGGAAAAAAGAGGGGAAAAAAGAGGGGAAAAAAGAGGGGAAAAAAGAGGGGAAAAAAGAGGGGAAAAAAGAGGGGAAAAAAGAGGGGAAAAAAGAGGGGAAAAAAGAGGGAAAAAAGAGGAAAAAAAAGAGGAAAAAAAAAGGAAAAGAAAAGAAGAAAGGAAAAAGAAAAAAAGAAAAAAGAAAAAAAAGAAAAAAAGAAAAAAGGAAAAGAAAAGAAAAAAAGAAAAAAGAAAAAAGAAAAAGAAAAAAAAGAAAAAAGAAAAAAAAGTATAAAAAAAGAAAAAAGAAAAAAAGAGAAAAAAGAGAAAAAAGAAAAAAAGAAAAAAAAAGAAAAAAAAGGAAAAGAAAAAGAAAAAGAAAGAAAAAGAAAGGAAAAAAAGAAAGAAAAAGAAAAGAAAAAGAAAGGAAAAAGAAAGAAAAAGAAAGAAAAAAGAAAGAAAAAGAAAGAAAAAGAAAGAAAAAGAAAGAAAAAGAAAAAGAAAAAAAAAGAAAAAAGAAAAAAAGAAAGAAAGAAAAAGAAAAGAAAAAGAAAAGAAAGAAAAAGAAAAAAGAAAAGAAGAAAAAGAAAGAAAAAGAAAGAAAAGAAAGAAAAAGAAAGAAAGAAAAAAGAAAAGAGAAAAAGAAAGAAAAAGAAAGAAAAAGAAAAAAAAAAAGAAAGAAAAAGAAAGAAAAAGGAAAGAAAAAGAAAGAAAAAAAAAGAAAGAAAAAGAAAGAAAAAGAAAGAAAAAGAAAAAAAGAAAAAGAAAAAAGAAAAGGAAAAAAAAGAAAGAAAAGGAAAAAAAGAAAGAAAAGGGGGGAGGAAAAAAAGAAAGAAAAAGAAAGAAAAAAGAAAGGAAAAAAGAAAAAAGGAAAAAAGAAAGAAGAAGAAAGAAAGAAGAAAGAAAGAAGAAAGAAGAAGAAGAAAGAAGAAGAAAGAAAGAAGAAAGAAGAAGAAAGAAAAAGAAAGAAAGAAGAAAGAAAAAGAAAGAAAAAGAAAGAAAAAGAAAGAAAAAGAAAGAAAAGAAAGAAAAGAAAAAGAAAAAAAATTGCATTTAATACTGTAATTTTAATTTATGACTATTTTTGAGAAGCAAATACTTAAAAGTTTAACAGCTTTATTCAGAATCTTGACACCTAAGAAATACTTTGATGATTTTCTCTTTCCACATTCAAATATTGTTCCTGCAAGTTTCAGTTAGGTGAAACACACAGATGTTGGTATTAAGCCTGTGTAAGCCAAAGAGAAATTACTGAACACTTCTTAACTTAATCAGGATACGGGCCCTCTTTTTCATATGTAGCTTCTTTCACAGTTATAGTACAGTTGAAAAGTATAAGCATCACGGGTTTTGTTTAATTATTTACCTAGGTCATTAGATAGAAATATCTAATTAACAACAGCTTGAACAAGAAAGAGTTGATATATAGAATTGACTCCATCTTCAATATGGAAAACAATGGAATGTAACACTATATATTAGATAAACATTTCTTGACATTCATGATTGATAGATTTTTTTAAGTGAAACATTTTAGTGAGGTCACATTTCTTAACAAGTAAAAGTAAAAAAAGTAAAGCAAAGATTAAAATTACTATAATTTCACTTTGGAGAGTGTTACACATTTTTTACTTAAATGTCACTCATTTAAGACTGCTTTCTCATTAATCTCTTTAGGGTTGTATGTCAATGATGTAATGCTGTTTCAGCACAAAATTCAGGGGTACACAAATACCATTTCTAGTACAATCTCACACAGTAATTAATGTAGTATACAGAGATATTACAAAATGCCATATAATGCTTTGTGGTTTCATTTCATAAAGCAAATTATATGAGTCTAGCAAAACAGTGGCTGTGCTAAATAGAAAACCATGGAAAAACTCCTTTTTAACTTGATGACACCAGGATTCTCCCACAGTTTCTGTAACAGAACTACATATTCAGCTTCATTATTCTAGCAGGTTTCTTTTTGCAAATAAAACTATTAGATACAGTCTTGTTGAGAAATGAAAATATACGAAAACACAATTGCTTACTTGTTATTAGAGGATCTACTTTTACTTCATTAGACAAACATGATTTATTATATTCATTTGTGGCCTGCACACGGAGATAATAAAATCCAGAAATAGTTGTGATGATAGATGAGAAATTGCATTGTGTATTAGTGATGTTTTCACATCCAGGTACATGGAGCCACTTCCCTGAGTAATCCTCATGAAGTTTCTTTAGATAACCACTGCAAAAGATATTTTAATAGTTTTTGATGTGAGGTCCTTCAACTCAAAAAACCCCAAATTGCGTTCACTTGTGCTACATAGATCATTTTTTATCCTTAGAAGAAAGGGCTTCTTAGAAATTTCTCATATTTATTATACCATTTTTTCATTTATAACTGAAACAGTGAGGCTAACTGGATGAGGTGCTTTAATCAAGCCTCAGTAGAAGATTTATACTGTTTTTAAACATTTAAAAATCTAAATTAAGATTTTTCATACAGCTCCATTAAGTCAGTTATTTTTCTTCTGGAAAGGAATTCCAAAAGAATGTTAAGAGGTACGCTGGCCAAAATATTTGTGTGATTATTAGATATTCAGACACAGGTTTATAGACATGATGGGTTTTTTCCATGTTGGGATCTCACCAGAAGTAAACAAGTATGTTGACAATTCAAACCTTCAACACCTGCATTTTTGCTCACTTCTACTCATCTAGTTTCTTCATATTCAAAAAGATAAAAAGCAATGCAAAATTTGCATCTTATAAAAATGTTACTTAGCATTTATTCAGCAGTCCCTAGCATCCTGAAATTCTAGGATATCAGTTTAGATGCACTCCTTTTAAAAGTCACACTGTGTTCCGAAGTAGAACCCAATGTTTCAATGAATACATTAAGCTATTTTTACTATGTATATCACTTTCATTTCTAATAACTACTTGTAAATACAATTATTAGCATTCAGAATGACATAACCTATTTAGACAACAATATGGAAATTGTTTAACTCACATTAGATACTGTACATTGTAGCTCACATGCTGTTTATACTGATTGTTCCAATGCAGATGAAATTTCATATTCAAAGCAATAACATTCACATTTGTTGCACAAAATAAGTCATTCACTGCTCAAAATGAAAAAAAAGGAAATCCATAGTTATTGAAAAGCTTTATAGTATGTATAGCACTAATGCACTGAATGGGTATTTCTCATGTAAATGGTCATGGTACATTTTCAATAATTAAAAAAAGGATTATCTGCTTGCATTATAGAGATGACAAATCAAAGCCTGTGATATATTCAGCCTACTAGCCCTTTAGCAAAGCTACCAGTTAAAAATAAATTCAGAAAATTTTAAATAAAGAAATTATGAGATTAGTAGAAATAAACTCCAATAACTCAATGAGAAAAATGTGTAAAATATATATAATCTTGATGTACTATCCATCCAAACCAATATTTGACTTTCTGAATTCCCACACTGATTTTTTTCCTGAAACCAACATTTTAAAGTACTTAAAATGACACCTGAACAGCACTCAAATGAATCTAAATTTAGACACACAAAAACTAGTGGAAAACTGACAATAAGCCATTCTTCAGAATCTGTAGTAATTTCACCAAGGCTTCCATAAACCCAGTATTTTTCAAGTCTACCTCAACTTATTAACTTAGCCAAATGTACAAAAGGCTTTTGTTTTGCCTACATACACATCCATTTTGTCCTGATTCAAAGTTACAATTTCAAAAATATCCAGTCCAAAGTAACGGACAGATTTTTTTTCCCAACAGTTAAAAATTAAGTAATCTTAATTAATTACTTATGTAATTTTAAGATAAAACAATTTTACTCTGTACCTTTATGGGTAGTTGTTATGCAACGAGTAGGACTGAATAACCCTTCTTTCAATTCCAAAGGAAGAGTTGCTTGAACTTTCAAACAATAGGTAGTATATGGTGCAAGATCATCAATTACAGCATTAGGTAAAATAATTTGACTTCTGGACTGCAAGAAACAATTGCAAACAGCATAATAAGACATCTGTATTTCCTGATGAGCTGATTTTTTAAAGCATGATTTCCCTTCCATAAGTTTCAGTGCATTTATATAATATGCCCTCAAAAATGCTAGAATAGGGAATGAAGGACAACATATGAGCTGAATAAATGCTAAAGGGTCCAGCTTGGCAACACGATAGAGAGGATGGGACATTGTGCTCTTTTATGACGTGAAAGCTGGGGGGCACTGCAGCACTGCTCCATGTGATGCATAACTTATCAAACATTCAGGAATACACTCAGAAAGGAAATAGTACACTTCTGTTCCCCAGTCCATTGGGCAAACCCTCCCTTCCTCACTACCTCCCTGCCTTTGGTTTATCAGATTTTTCAGTGACTGACATTTGTATATAGCTTGTACTTAAGTGGAAGCTTTTTTTTCCCCTTTGATGGGTAATGATTATGACTAGGTCTTCCAAAGGAACACAGATACCTCTTCAATTCTTCAATCAAGCTGGCACCCATTCCACTGATGGGCTGAAAAAAGACTCTTTCTACCTCGGTCTTTACAAAACAGCTACATAGGCTGGTGAGATATATGTTAAGGATTGGAAACTAGTTCACAATTACAGAATTCAGAAGAATCCCTGAAAAAACAACCCACACCTATAGTATAAAACCAAAAAACCTAATTAATGACACAGGACAGTGCACCAAGAGCTGTGCAGTCAAGCTATATGGTGACAGCAAGATCAAGTTAGCATCATACCCTTCCCTAAGTCTATAATGTAAATGCACTGAGAAGTGGCTCCAGCTTTAATAGATACACAAAGCATTAGTCACAAAATATCAAATACAACCCCATAGTAAAAAAAAACCCAAACAAACAAACAACAACAAAAACAAGCCCAAAAACAAACAAAAAACCCCACCAAAACCAATTCAATCCCAATTTTTAAACTGCGTTGCACCAATTTCATAATGAAATAATTCAATTTTAAGGCATTATCTAATCAAAGTACATTTCTGGCAGTCATGTTTACGTTTTTTTAAACAAAGAGGGAAAAAAAAACCAAAAAAAAAAAAGAAAAAAAAGAGAACATACCTCTGCATTTGATGAATTTTTCCAGATAACTGCATTATATTTAAAACTTAGATCAGCTAGCCACATTTTCTGGACCTGGTTCGCTTCTGGAGGAGTAATCTTAACTTTTATGGCTCCATTTATGGACTGCAGCAATATTCCTGGGGGACCGATATGAGCTGCAAATATTAAAAAAAAAATAAAAAATCAAGCATTTGTACATTTAATGAAAAAAACATCAAAAAGTTAATTTACATCAATAAAACCAAGGTAGTTTCCTACAGCATCTTTTATTAAATACTTTTGAGGTAGTAACAAAACCACAGTAATTGCCTGTAGGATCTTAGTTTTCATTAATCTCAGGGAGTATCTAATAGAAATCCAACCTACCAAACACCCATTGCTACCTGATTCTAAAAGCAGTAGAGATAAAATGCAGTATTATTAGTGAGTGTTTTCCAGAAGCTGCAGTGAGAAATCAATATAAGGTATTTTTAACATGCAAGGCAAGAAACCTAGCTTCAACAAATCAGTCTGATATTGAGGGAAGGCTTCAGCACCGTACTATAGTGTAACTACTAAGAAGTCAAAAGGTGTGAAAAAAACCTGCAGTAAAGTCCACTGTCAAAAAAGGTTTTCCTGAAATCTAGGAAAATAGAGTGACAAAAAATTCCATCATAAAAAGAACATCACTTAGAATACTTCCCCCTCTTCAGAAAAGGGAGAACGATAACGTTCCATGATTTGCAAATACCTTTTATTACATTAAGTCTGAAAAACCCACTAGCTTATGTTGTTGTAAGCAAGGGAAACCACATGCATTTCTCCCACAGCAACATCCTCACGGTCATTTAATTAAAAATGTTACAGTATACATGGAGCCCATACCTATATAATACGGAATCATTTCAAAAATGCTAGACCATGGAGACACTTCTTCCTTTCTTGCAGCCCTTATGCGCACATGATGTGTATCATAGTATTCAGTTACTGCTGAGGAAAAGTCACATTCCATGTGAGTAACATTTTGACACCCAGGCAATTCCATCCATTCCATTTCATTTGTAGGAAAATTTTCAAACCTGTAAGAAAGACAGACACTCAAGAGTTAAATCAATCCACGATTTAATTATTGATATTTTTTTTCTTTGAGATTCTTTTTTCCCCCCAGTCATTTAATGCTGTTTTATCACCAGCACCAAAGTTATCAGTATTATCTACTTAGTTACCCTGGAATTCATATCATCATTTAATTTACTTATTTAATATATTAATTTATTAGTTTAGCCATATTACCAAAGGCTATCAGTCTGATAAGTTTTCTTAATCACCACAAAGACAGGGAATCAGAAAACCACATCAAAGAATTGTCAAAATCCAGAATCCTTACTGTATGAACTTAGTCTGTCAGTGATTTATAATTCACTGAAAGAAATTTAAAAGTCTAGATGGCAAGAAGTGCCATCCAGAATGCCTAAAAAGGGCATATAAAGGCCACAAAAGCATAAAAAAATAGTTCCAACATTACCGAAAAAATGTAGATTAGGGAAAAAAAACAAAGGAGAAAACTGGAGTTCAGCAATAAGTGTTGGAAAAAATAGCTTTATAAAAGCTATTTTTCTTGTGAGTTAACAGCTATTTTTCTTGTGAGTTAACAAAATCCATACCTTTTTCTTAAATAAGGCTCTTAGTTTAGCAACTAAAAATGTCCTGACAGTAGAGGCACAGACTCAAAGTATTAATGGTTTATCCTTAAATCCTGTCTTACGTTACAGATGAGTATTATGTTTTTACAATAAAACTGTTCAAAGTATTTCTTATCTAAACATTGAAGAAGACAGTGTTGGGGTTTTTTTTAATAAAATTAAAAATCATACCTTAGGAATTCCTAAAATCAAGAACTTCTTAAGTGATTTTTATCTTAAGAATTTTTTACTACTACTTGACAGGAAAGTGACACAAAATACAAAATATGTATGTGTATGTGTGCATACACATGTGTATGTGAAACAATTGAAGAAAATCAAGTAAACATTTAATAAAAAAAATTAAATTGTTTAATCTGGTGTTTAGAATTTGCAGATGAGAATTCAGACACATGGAAAAATTATTAAAAAGCTACACTGAAAATTCTCTCAAATTCTATGTGTCACAATGTGGTTACGATGTAGCTTAATTAAGAACAAACAAACAAAAACCAAAAATCAAAACAAAACCAAAACTGAGAAGAAATACCTCCAAATACTACATTTCTAAGTGTACCGGTTAATCTTCCCAAAGAACCACTCTAGTATTAAGTATAATTGCCATTAAGTGTGTCGTGTATTTATAACACATTGCTTACATGGAAGAATATAGTTTTATATATGATTTAGATACACAAAGAAAAATACTAGGATTCCATTTTATTTCAAGACTTACTCTTCCTGGCTTCTACTTTCTGGATTTCAAGAAGTCTCTAGAAGTTTTACATGTTTAGTCTCTAGAAGTTTACATATCAAAAAGCACAGTAATTAATATGCTTTTCTACACAAGTAGAATATGCTTTTTCTACACAAGTAAGTGTCAGGCATTTCTAGCTCAGAATAAAGTTACTGCTTACCACCGGTATTCTGCAGAAAATGTCACATCAGTATCATTCCCCATGTAGTTCCACCTTAAAGTGAAGTTTGTATTTACAGCATAGACCTGAATATCCTGTGGACTTTTCAGATTAGTTCGACCTACAAGTAACAGAAAGGTATGTAAAATCTAGGATAAATCGTTTGTACATAATTTAAGACTAACTTGTTTTTATTTAAAAAGAGGCAGAGCATCGTAATGAAAATAAGTATAAGAGTGCAGAAAACCCCATGCCCCTTTAAAAAAGAATATAAAGTTGCAACATTGAAGGCTTTGGTACGCTGTCACAGATGGATTATCAGCAGTCTGAATGCATATAAACCACTATTTTACTGGTTGGATACAACACCTGAATATCAGCTGTAAAGTGCTGGGGATTGGCCCAGTGCTGTTATTTCAGAACAGACAGCACAGCAGACTTGTTTTACATCATGTGTTACTGTCATGAATTCAATATATGGAAAATAACTCATGAAAGCACTAAACTTGAAAGGAAAAAATTCAATAAAACCTCATGGATCCCACTACAGAATTTATTTCCACAATGCCTTAATTTGTTACTCTTCTAAACTGACAGACTGAGATAAGCCCAGAGAATACCACACTACCTTTGCTCATTAGAAAACAACAAAGCAAAGGAAATAACTTTTTTCAGATTGTTATCCAACAGATGGCTACAATGCAGCCAAAAAGCTTACAATAACAAAGACAGCTAGATTTTGGCAAGTAATAGCTATTATAAGTACTTATCTCCCTTCACAAAGAAAATACTCACTTCATGGGAGAATATTATTTTCACCTTATTCAAGAATGTTTGCATTAAGTTAGGAATTAAAAAAAAAAAAGAGGAACAAAAAAGTTCCACCAGCTTTTAATAATAATAATTTTAAAACCCCAACAAAACAAAAAGAAAAAAAATCTCACAACTCTGCTAGTACCACAGAAAGTATAAGCCTGTCAGAGCCATCCTCAAACAAATGAAAGGAATAATTTGAAGAATACTAGCACTTACAGTAATTGATGGAATGAATGATCTTGCTTAGCAAAATTTATTGTTTTATGACCCAGCACAAGATGTTGTGATAGAGCATAGCACTTTCCATTTCAGTTCCAAAGAAAGATACAGATTGATACCTTTCATGTCAAAACCAAAGGGCAGTACTTTTCCCTCTAAATGAATGTATTCAAGTATTTGTAGAGACTTCACAAAATATCATTCATACAATCTGTTCAGATAACTATTTGAAAAAGCTCTTAATAAACACTAAGATAGAAAACCTGTTTTAAACCATCTTTTTGGAATGTAGTTCAGCTGCTCACATTTGAAGAACCTCGTTCCTGTCCTCTCTAGGCAGAAAGTGAGACACGGTTTCCTTAATTCCCTAGCAGCACACATACTAGGTTGAAAAACCTGCTGTGTCAGTACTAAACAGAAATCTTTACAAAAGGAGATTCCTAAGGTATATTCTTTACCTTGAACAACAAAGAACTTTGGAGAAAATAAAAAGAAAGTAGTATTAGATAATATAGATAATACAGTGTTAGTTGAGAACCACATTACACCTGGAGAGCTCCAACACACATAAAAATCACTACTATTTGTTAATACTATTATTTTTGTTTGGCATGGATAGAAAATCTAATATTCACTGCAAATCCAGAGCATGTTTTCAAATCCTTTTCTTATACATGGCATGAAGCTTTACAGTAAATCTCATTAGACCTTTTCCATTTGACATCAGATAGGAAAAAGGAAGCCTGGAAGGAGAAAGAAATTTTTTTTCAACATTCATGTTCTAAACAGATACGCTTTCTCCACAGATTACAAAAAACATGCTGACGTAAGACATCCAACTAATATTTTACATTAGGCCAGCTTTTTTGAAAGCTGGAAAATTCTACAACAAATAATCATATCCTCCCTCTGAATACAAACAACACTGTCAAAATACAGCTGTGGATTCTGACATCTGAAAGAATATACAGTGTTCTAGTCCTGGAAGAAGAGCATACACAGTGAATTAGAAGGGATTTATTCCAGAACAGGTTTGGCTAAAGGCCAAAGATCACTATCACAAGTCTCACATTTGACTGTTGCTTTCTCTGAGAACTTCCTCATGTGAATTTCAACAAGGCTGGACTACATCTTGACATTTACCCTTTTCAAATCATCCTTATAAACTTCTGGAACTCGGCATTAAGAGCTGTTTTCAGCAGCATGTGACAACCTTTACAGAACTTTAATCAACGCAAGCATGCTATTCAGAGACATCACCTGCAAAATTAACTTAAAATCCACCAAAGGTTTTTAAGTAATTGCTGATGATTACTCAGGAAAACCCTTGTAGTTTTAAGGAATTTTTCAGAAAGTTGCTCAGTGTTTTGTTCAACAACAATGTGCAGATGTGAGCACTTCACAGAATTACAAAATGCCAGGGTTAGGTAGGGATCTCTGAAGACCATCAAGTCCAACCCCCCCAGCAGCACCAAACTAGGGCAGGTCTATGCATCCAGACAGGTCTTGAAAGTCTCCAGAGAAGGAGCCTCCACAGCCTCTCTGGGGAGACTGTTCCAGGGCTCTGTAACCCTTACAGTAAAGAAATATTTCCTCATATTGAGGTGGAACTTCTGTGCTCTCTCTTGAATCCACTGCCCCTCATCCTGTCACAGGGCACAACTGAGAAGAGGTTGTCCCTTCCTTCTTGATGCCCAGCACTCATGCATTTATACACATTAACTGGATCCCCTCTCAGGCTTTTCTCCACTTGTGCTCAGTAGCACTCAAAAATGGAAAAGAGTTAGTAGTTGATATGGAATTAGGAGAGTAAACTAGAAAACTCTGTCATTCTAGAAATTCTCTATAGACTTCTCTTCAACATCATGTGCAGCTGCAGAGTGACCACTCTCACACACAGACAGCAGAACAGAAAAAGGCAGAGAACGGTGCTGAGGACAACCCAAATCACAGAATAGCTTCAGTCCTGGATGGAATCAGACTGTGATTCTTCATCCTGAAAAGGAGACTAAGGAGGCGACAGGACAGAGCTACAGACACCTAATGAGCAGCACGGAGAATGCAAGAGAGGAGAGATTGCTGTCTTTTTAACACAAAGCTGGAAGCATCAAAGCAGGCACCACTCTGCTCTAAGCAAACAAATGTAACTGCTGGCTCACTGAATGCTGAGTGAACCTGTAGAATTCCTTCCCCCAGGACTCTGGGAATCCTCAGCTATTCCTCGGCTTATGATCTCAAATACAAAGTCTCTATGTTTTTGACTGTAACATTACTGTAGTGTTACACGACTGTAACATTATGAAGTGTCACCATATACTTGCTTTTTTATTCTTTTCTATCCACTATCAACCTCTGCTGTAGGTGAACACTGGACTTGACAACCTTTTGGTGTCATCTGGTATAAAACCTAGTAGCAGAAAAACCCTGAAAACACCAAAAAACCATCTCAATCTTGAGTAGGTATTTTCCTCCTTGCCTCAGTCATCAAATTAGATTATTGTTTCAGAAGGATCTCCCAGTCCTGACACACAACCCTGATAATTCCACCTATCTTCACCCAGAAATCAAATTTCTTATCCAAATACAAATAACTACTTTAAAAAGTTTCCAAGTCATACATAATTACACCCTTTCACGTGTCCCCTCCATCTCCTCTTGCAGGTAAAGACATATAATCAGAGCGCTAACTATAACTTTATACTAACTATAACTTTATAAAAGAAATGTCTTTTGTCGAAATATATTAATAATAATCACCATTTTTACAATTTTAACCACCCACTGATATATCAGAAACACATAAAGTGATCTGGAAGAGAAAACTGGAGAAAGCAGGTGGCCAATTCTATGTACATCATCTGACGTTTGCATGGAAAAGTCTTGTGGTTTCCACCACTGTATCATCTATTTTTGCAGGCTGTGGACAGCAAAGGGTTTGCAGACTGCAAAACCAGGAGTCTCACCTGTGTCTCCTCCTAAGCACATTCAGCCTGGGTACTTTTTGCCTGCGGATATTAAAAAATGCTGTTCCTTACTGGACTTTTACATAATTGAAAACTATGTTAAATGTGAGTAAAGATGAAGAGAAAACTCAACAGCAGCAACAATTATTTTAGTTTTTCTTTTAAGCCACATTTTCAAGCTTTCTCAATGACCTCTATTTTCTTTTTTGTATTTTCTCCAAATGGCTGAACTTGCTTGAAACTTCATAAAATCACTACTCCAGCTGAGATTAACAAATTTAATTCTATCTTATAAGACACACAAGTAGATTTTCATTCTAATTAGCACTGTTGTGCCCCAAAACTTTCAGGGTTTCCTACAGAACTTAAAGTTCTACACATAAATTACAAGGCATTGTAACGTTGTCTTTTTTTTTTTTTTTTTTCCCCAGAACTGGTATTTAGATCATCTTTCATCATCTTCTATTTGTCTAAGTACACAGACCTGCACACACCCTCTATCAATATCACTGCACTTTTTTCTAGAGTATTTTTCCACTTTGTCAGGATATTTCTCAATTCTACTCCTGCTTTTTAAAAGAGCTTTCAACTTCCCCACTCAGCTACATGTGGATTTAAGCTTACAGAGTTCAATCACACATTATTCACAGGGGACCACTTGATAAATCTTTTTCTCTTGACAGTGAACTCTAATAAATTCTGACAAGCTGGAAAAATCAGACTGAAGCAGTTTAACAGATTATTTTTTTCCAGTATGCCTAGGAGAGTAGTATACAATATACATTTGAAATCACTACTAAGCCACAACACATGAAATCAGAGCTCCTTTACCCACAGTCAGAATTAACCCTTAACTTCAGAATAGCAGAAATTTAGGTTGCTCTAACATGACATTTGTTCTCAATACTAGACATGCACAGGTGATCCACACTCATCCTTTCACATAATACTCCCTAATTCCAACATGTGTTTTATGTTTGCTTCCCTAAACTAATTTCTAAAACTCCTAAGAACAGCAATGTGAGAATGAATGAGTAAACTCAGTAATTTTTAATGACCAGAGAAATTTTGTGATTTCATTAGAAACCAGATACGCAAAGTAATATCTAAAAATCAAGACTTTTTTTCTGTTTACCTTACTAATAATTATGACATTTTAGATTAATTTAAGTTGCTTCACTTAAACCATGATGACACTTTGATACTGAGAATAACATTGTAAGCGATTAGATTTTTCATGGAAAGAAGAAATAAAGAAAAGCTTTTAGCACAATTGTCTATCTTCCTTAGCCTGTCAAACTGCTCTCATAAATAAATATTGCTACTTAATTTATAATCCTTTGCTGTTTTCAATAAATGATACCTGAAACCAATAGAGATGTAACATTATGGAATACCAAAAGCCATTGAAGAACAGAAAAAAAGTCATCTTAGCAAGACAGAAATACACTCCCTCAGGAGAGAGTGGAGGAAAATTCTATTAAGAGTACCTAATATCTCACTGCTTATCACATGATGCATGTGGTAGAAACAATGGAAACTAACTCACAGGGAGAAAAGGAGGCCTCTTATATGTTAGACAGAAAAAAAGAAAAAAAGACAACAAAAAACCACACAACAAAAGCAATAAGCAAACACAGACCAAAGCCAGCCCGACTGTTACTGGTTCTGTGAGCAGAAAAGTGCTCTAGTGAAGCAGGGAGAACTTTTAATGGAAGAGCTTTTAAGCAGGAGCAGCAGAGAGGAACTGCTGGCTTTGACAAGACAGAAACCAAGAGGTCATTGCTGTACAGCAGCCGGTTCTAACTCTGGAAGCAGTGTATCTGTCATTTTCTGTAATACGTCTGGGTTAATCACAGGAGCTGCATGCATCGCAGTTCTTAGGGCGTGGGGCTGACATGCACAAAAATTCACCTAAAAACCAACCGGACAAAAGAGAAAGTGATTCCAGAGCTGCCTCTCTCCCCTGAAACTCTACCATAAACACGAAGTGTGAGCCCTTGAACACAGCCTCTCTCTCGAGGCTTCTTCTGGGGGTGCCTTTATCCCAAGCAGCTCAGCCCATGTATTCTCTGCTGCGTGTCACCGTGTCCCACAATACCCAAGGAAGGTAATTCACAGCTTGCTCGGGCTGTGCAATACCTCCCCTTTGAAAAAAGGTTTTGTAAAATAACGTCTTTTCCGGTCGCTTAAAGATGTAAGAAGCGTCACAGGCTACTATCCTGCGAGATAAATTCCTCACCCCGCAAATTCCTCTCAAACTGATTTGTGGTTTACATTCAGGCCCGCCTGAGTCACACAGAGCAGCGTGACTCAAAAACATGTTCGCTCCGCACTTCAGCTACAGCCGATACGACTCCAGAAGCTGAGGAAATAAAGTCAGCTTCTGAACCCAACAGGAACCGAGCCGCGCCGACCCACACACGGTCACACCAGCCCTCGGAGCGCCTCTGCAACCCCGCAGCGGACCCCACTCACTCGGCGACCTCCAAACCCCACACGTCCCGCCTCACAGGACCCAAGCGGGACTGCCTGCGGGCGAACGTCCCGGCAACGCGGCCGGGAAGGTACCGGGAAAGGACGACGGACGGAGTCTCCTCTGCCGCGCCCCGCTTTCCCCTGAGAACCCGCACCGCACCAACCCCCAGCCCGGCTGCCGCGCCGCACTCTCCCCGCTCAGCGTAGGGCCCCACCTGCGCAGCGTAGGGGCGGCGGGACCAGGAGGAAGCAGGTCAGACACACCACCATAGCCGCGTACCCCATCCCCACCACCGCAGACCCGGAGATGCACCGTTACCGGAAGCCTCGGGTGGTTGCGCATGCGTTGAAGGGAGGGGAAGGGGCCGGGCGGTACGCGGCGCTGAGAGCGGGGCCGTGCAGGGCGGCCGGGGGAGGGTCGGGGTCGGGGGCGGGGGCGGTTGGTGGCGGTTGATGGCGGTTGATGATGGCGGTTGGTGGCGGTGCTGCTGGCTAAAGCGAGAGACTGCCCTGACCTGCTTGGGCTTCCTCCTGACGAGGTTTTCCGTACAAGACCTTAGCCCTTTCTGTACCTAAAAAGGACCCGCCTGTGCCAGCCTCATGAAATTCCACATGACACCTGGGTCGGGGCAATCCCGAGCACAAATACAGGTTGGGTGGAGAATGGAGGGGGAGCAGCCCTGAGGAAAAAGATTCTGTGTGTATGTGTGTATTTGTGTATATGTTTGTTTGTATGTGTGTGTGTGTTGGTTGATGACAAGCTCAACACAAGCTGACAACGTGTTCTTGCAGCCCAGAAAGCCAACCATACCCTAGGCTACATCAAAAAAAGCATGGCCAGCAGGTCGAGGGAGATGATTCTCCCCCTCTACTCTGCTCTCATGAGACCTCACCTGGAGTAATATGTGTCCAGTTCTGGAGGCTCCGACACGGGAGCTCTTGGAGCAAGTCTAGAGAAATGCCACAAAGATGATCAGTGTGGTGGAGCAGCCCTTCTGAGAAGACAGGCTGAGAGAATTGGGGTTGTTCAGTCTGGAGAAGAGGAGGCACTGGGGAGACCTTATAGCAGCCTTCCAGTAACTGAAGGAACTTCCAGTAACTACAGGAAAGCTGGTGATAAACTTCCTATAAGGGCATGTAGTGATAGGATGAGGGTCAATGGCTTTAAACTGGAAGAGGGAATATTTGAGTTAGATATTAAGAAGAAATTCTTCACAGTGAAGGTGGTGAGACGCTGGCATAGGTTGCCCAGGGAGGCTGTGGTTGGAAGTGTTCAAAGCCAGGCTGGATGGAGTTTTGAGGAACTTGGTCTAGTGGGAGATGTCTCCGCCCATGCAGATGGGTTGGAACTATATCATCTTCAGCATAGTTATTATACTGTCAGTGCTCTCTGATAAATGGAGTGAAATTACAACCTTTTATTAGCTCATAAATACTAGGAACGCCATTTTCAGGAGACATTCCTTTGCAGTGGCAGTCATGTTCTTCTTAGTCCTTTGTGAACAATGCTTTGGTAGTTTTCTAATATGATTCTTGGCTGGCCGCACTCCTAACAACAACCAGGGCTCTCCAGGTTGACAGTCCTCAAGGCGGAACCCAAATGACATGATCATTATGTCCATAGTGTTAATGGCTGGCAGCAAACAGGCCTTCACTTCACCCATCCCTGTGCTCAGCTTATGCAGTTGAGGAAAACACTTATTGTCTTGTGGGGTCAAATGGAGCCTACAGTAGGCAGCTTTTTCCCATCGTGTTGGGCATTGTTGTGTATAAGCAGCAGACTTGGCCTGCAAGGATGGCTCCACTCTTTCCCAGGAGTGCTGGGTTTGCTGTGCCTGTGAAGACCACGCATACAACATATCCTTGCAAGGTTCATTATTTCCCCATGCCTTGCTGTTGAGCCTCTGGAAGACAAATGCATGGAAATAACAGGATACTTAGGGGGATACAGTGTTGCAGATTATTTCCCAAGTTGAGTCAGATTTTCTCAATGGTAATTTTGTGCTCAGTTCACAGGGAAACATTTTTATGGCCAGATATTCATGTAAGCCACACTTCACTGTAACCATTCTGCAGTCTAGATTATGAACTACAACTAGCTTACTAGTTTATTACTGATAGCAATATTTGGTAACCTACTAGTTATACCATAGTATTTACAGCTCATATTCTGATAAAACTGAATGCAACTTCCTTACTGTTAATATAGAACAAAGAAACAGAAACTGGCGTTGAAACAATCTGTTATAAAAGAAGCTCCATCTCCAGTACACAGGCAACCAAACAGAAGGGAAGACAATGTGTGTTCCTGTGGCCTTCAATGTCAATGCTAAAACATACGTGCAGTGGAGGAAACTTCAACCATACAGGCTCCACTGAATTTATTTCAGTTGGCTGACAGTCAAAGAATAAGGAATTTGCTTGTTTCTTCTCCTGTCAACTCTGGAACAGGTTAAAAGAAGCAAATACAACATTTCATCTTGTTTGAAAAACATTGAAACATAGGTTCAGGAAGGAAGGACTTCAGGGAGTCCAGCGGTTCTGGCGGCCTTATTGTTGCTTTTGGTGCTGGGTTTTTTTATTTTGGTTTGGTTTGTTGTTTTGTTTTTTTGTTTTTGTTTTTAATGTATTTTCATATGTCACTTCTCTAGGCAATATCTCCTACACTTTTTCTGTTTCCATGGTTAGAAAACTTTTTATCATGTCTGTCTTGTAACTGCTATCATGTCTCTCATGGACTTCCAGCACATATTATTAATTCCCTGTTTTCAGAAGCCTTTCACGTTTTTGAAGACTGCCATTATGTTGCTGTCAGACTTCTTTTCAGCAGAACACATTACACCATCTTCCTTCATGTCTTTTGTCTTCCACCTGACTTCTCCCAGCACGGGCTATAGTTCTGTCTTACCTTACTGTCCTCTTCTATAATCTGCTCTGACCACCACAAGCCTAGACTGCTCTCCCTTAGTTTTCTCCACTTCTCCATTCCTTAATCATCTGCTTTGCATCTTATGTCTAAATTTTTTTCCCAGCAATTCCTAGGTCTTCCAAGTAGTCTGTTTTGCTCATCACTGCCACCCCCCTGGCACAAGCTGCCAGAGCTAGCAGCATGCATCCATACTTTGCAGTTCAAATCGTAACACAGTTAGAACCTATTTTATGGATTAATTTTCATCATACCCTCCACAATCTTAGCTCAGAATCAACTCTTCTCTACATTATTTCTTCTCTGAAGAGGCAGGCACTAAATGCCATGCACTGCTTGGGGTACCTGTGGGGCTATGCAGCCCATTTGTCTCCAGGCCTCTTGACTCATTTTGGACATCCCAGTGAAGCTGTGGCCTTTATGACTGAAGAAGAGGGCTCTCACCTGTAAATGATTTCCCATGAAGACTCAATTTGAAAGAGAAAGACTTCTGACACAAACCAAACTGTGAGTCAGTATGAAGAAAAAATCTGGATTGCATAATTTAGGCACTCCTGAAAGGCTGACCTTTACAAGTAAAACTCAGCTTTTATTCCTCTTGACTGGCAGTGCTGTATCTGACCTTAACCATGCCTGGCCTCAGTGTCAGCCACAACTAGATTCCCAATTTCAGATCAGAAAGAAGGAATACAAGAAGCATTTGTATGGACTAGCCTTGCCTAAAAAAGGTGTTCCAGGTTTTTTCTGTGGTCATCAAGGAAATAAATTCTATTCCAGAGAAGGATCTCAAGCCATTGCCTTCTGGAGGAGCTGTCTTGGGAGAGTCTGGAGAATGAGCCTTATGAGGCTAAAATTAAAATTTCCAAATGCATCACCTCTTGTCACTTACTTCTTTTAGTTAACCAGAACTGATTTACTAGGCCTTAGCCCGTTACATAACAAAATACTGGAAAAGCCTGAAATCTCCAGGAATAGCTGCTTTGCAATGTGTGAGTGAAAGCTGTTGACATTAATGGCTTAGCTGGGTTTTAATCAGGTTAATACAAGATGCAATGAACAAAATATGTCAGAGACGAGAAGTCAGAAGTGAAAAATAAGCTGGGCTTTCCCTTTCCATAGTCCTGTGAAATCTACATGTCCTTGTGGCACTGGCTTGTATTTGTGCTTCGTATCATGTGCCTGAAATTTTACATAAAGTTCCTTCTACATGTGGAGGAAGAACCTCGCTTGTCTGTGGTAGGTTCCTCCAGCTGCTGTGGGTCATGCCTGGAGGTCATTTGCCTCAAGTCAAGAGTCAATGAGCACCACAAGTAGGAGCTCTGAAGCACAGCTTATTGCCATCTCTTTAGTCATAAATCCTCTTCTGGAGTCAAAAGAGCAAACTTTAGTGAAGAAAATAGGAGCCATCCAAGAAATGCCTTGCCTGCTTCAGCAAGCTGAATGTACAGCTTCCCCTGTCCTCTGCACAGTGAGTTGAACAGCCTTACTGGAATTTCTCAGGTATTGTACACATTAGCTACAGTCCTTACCCTGCTCCTGGTTCCTCTGTCATTGCCAACACGGTGTCTATCTGCTTTCTTTTCTCTCTCCCTTCACTGAAATAGCTGCATACTGTAATCCTCATTTAAGATAAGGACAGTACAGCTAAGCAATTTAACCCAAAGTGAGAAGTCAGCAGTGAAATATTAATTACAGTTCTCTACAAAGTCAAAGCATTATTTAACATTATTATTTAACATTAATATTTTTAATTCCTTGCACAGCACAAATGCATGTGCTGGATGCTCGTGATTGAAGGGTGAGCAGACATGCAGACGTCAGTGTCGGAAGATGCCCTGACTACAAGGTGAGGTCTACATGAAACAAGACTTCTGGTACCAGATCACTGAATCAGGATTTCACAAAATACTCTCTGCACTTTCAGGATGATTTGTATTAAATATATTACGCACTGGGGCCTTCATTTCTGGTCTGTGTGTCATATAATCTAACTCCATTTACCAAGTTATCTGCATTATAGTAACACCAGCGATGGTGTAGTTTAGCAGCTCTGCCAGCCTGATGTCCTCAGGCAGCTGGAGTATTCTATGATTAAGGGCTCACCCTACAGGTCCCTGGGCTTTCCAGAAACTTTATCCACTTACTGAGGTGCACAATTGGGGAATTCATTCCTATTTCATGCTGTTCATAAGTACAGCTGGAATCCTAATACAATTTTTCATTTTGGAGTTCACTATGTAAAGGGGTTTTGATGATATAGACAGTAGGTTAAAGATTGGCTCACAGGAACTTAAAACAGCTGTTCTTTTAAAGGCAAAAAGTTCCATGTCAAAGAAAAGTTAAACAAACAAAGCAGTCAGGACAAATCCTTTTTCCCAATTGTCTCAATTGTTGGAAGAGGAACCAGTGTTCTGACAACAGTCTTTCCCTCTTGTGTAACAGTACAATTGGTATTGGCAAAGACACGAGGGGAAACGCTTCCCCTTTTTACATGGGAGAAGCCAACCGCCCAACATTTCAGGATGTTCTTGCATACTTTCTGCTCTAAAGGAATGTATCTCTGAATAGCCAAGATATTTTTTTCTGTCCCCCAGTTTGGCTTACTGATGAACCTGAAATGCAGTGGCACAGCACATGGGACTGCCTTATCTTTGCCATTAGCATGAGCTTTGAACCAGTCAGTTGCTTTCAGACGTATTTGAGAGACAATAAATTTCTGGTCTTCCTTGAAAATCAGCCACTGGATAGAAGGAGGCAGGTCTACAAGACAAGTGAGGAAAAAGCCGGGATATCTCAGTCCTCTCTTGTGTCTGACAGCAGCTGGCTGTGATAACAAAGGAAAAAGGCTAAGAGTTACAAAGATTACAAGTGGATCAGGCTTGTGTGATTGATAGAGGGGTATCCAACCTTGGTCACACTGACCCCTTGGGAAGTGCCTGGTCTCAAACAAAGACAGCACAGAGAATCCCAAAATAAAAAAAGCTGTAAATTTTAGCTTAGTGGTTTTATGGTTCCTGATTTAGAAATGTGTACATGGTTTTGCAATAAAGTCACGATAGTAACCTTAGGTGATTATAATACTAAAATACACAACCACTTGGGAATAACGGGTGTGCTAATTGAGCAACCTCCTTAAATGGTTTAAACATGATTTTAGATGCATGTGTATAGTTAGGAGTGGTGAATGAATCATCATTAACCAATCATGTCGTTTGTGTAGTTTCTTCTTTGTTGCTATTTTCTACATAATATCCTATTTGTTTCCTGAGAAGTGTGCTGGCTGGTGTTAGATACCCCACACCCTACTCTGCAGACTAGAAATAAAGACAAATATCTCAGTGTGTTGACTGGCTTTTTACATACCAGGTGAAGAGCACAGATTTGGGACAACAGCTGGATAACTACCAAATGTATTGGTCAGAGGAACTATCTATATGTTTTTTTGTTTTTCTGCAAGTCAAAAAAATACAAATGAACAGAAGAAGCTGCTATTGTGGGAGAAGAGATAGGAAATATACAGAGAGCTGAATTTTTATAGTGGAGAGGTGTAGCAGGCACAGTACATCAACCCTCATTAGGATCAGCACTCACAGAGCAGCTTTGGTGAGAGGTGAAGAAAAGCACAGGTGAAACAAAATGCCTTAAAAGAACACCAAGTTGAAGGGCATTCCCATTTTTTCCATATGCCACATAAACCCAAAATATAATGACAATTAAAAAGTGAAGAAAAAAACCTGTGCAGATTACATATAGCTGAGCAGTACAAAGAATCAATGCCTGTTCTCTAGTGGATGAGGGAAAGGCTGTGAGTGTTGTCTACCCAGATTATAGTACAAAGACCTTAACAAAGTTTCCCACAGCATTCTCCCGGAAAAACATGGCTTGGATAGGTGTATGCTTTGCTAGGTAAGAAACTGTCTGGATGACCAAACCCAAGGAGTTGTGGTAAATGGGGTTAAATCCAGTTGGAGGCTGGCTGCAAGTGGTGGGATCAGTGTTGGGGCCAGCTCTTGACAATATCTTTATCAGTGATCTGAATGAGGAGAATAAGGTCTCCCTCAGTAAGTTTGCAAATGATACCAAGTAGGGTGGGAGAATTGATCTGCCTGAAGGTAGGAGGGCTCTACAGCAGGACCTGGACAGGGTGGACTGATGGGCTGAAGCCAGTTATATGAAGTTCAACAAGGCCAAGTGCTGGGTTGTGCACTTGGGTCACAGCCCCACGTGATGCTACAGGTTTGGGAAGGAGTGGCTGGAAAGCTGCCCAGAAGAAAAAGACCCGGGGGTGTCGATTGACAGCCAGCTGAACATGAGCCAGCAGCGTGCCCAGGTGACCAACAGCATCCTTGCTTGTATCAGAAATAACATGGCCAGCAGTACTAGGGCAGTGATTGTCCCACTGTACTCAGCACTGGTGAGGCCACACCTTGAATTCTGTGTTCAGTTTTGGGCCCCTCTCTACAAGAAAGAGATTGAGCTGCTGGAGTGAGTTCAGAGAAGGGCAACTAAGCTGGTGAAATATTTGGAGAACAAGTCTTATGAGGAGTGGCTGACTGAATTAAGATGGTTAAATTTGGAGGAGACTGAGGGAAGACCTCATCACTCTCTACAACTAACTGAAAGGAGGCTTAGTGAGGTGGGGGTTGGTCTCTTCTGAACAACAAGCAATAGAACAAGAGGAAATGGCCTCAAGCTGTGTCGGAGGAGCCTTAGATTGCATATTAAGAAAAAATTCTTCACTGAAAGGGTTGCCAGGCAGTGGAACAGTCTGCCCAGCAAAGTCATGGAGTAACCAATCCTGGAGTTATTTAAATGCCATGCAGATGTGATGTTTAGGGACATACTTCAGTGATGAATTTTGCAGTGGTAGGCTAATGGTTGAACTTGACAATCTTAAAGGTCTTTTCCAACCAAAGCGGTTGTTTTCCTTCTGCAACAGTCCCCAATAAGTAAATATTTACACGTTAATCAAGAAGCATAAAAAACCTAGCCAGAAACTTATAAATTCCCACATCAAGTTAGGCCAGTTACTTTTGCTGGCAGAATTTAGTTTTTCACTCTCATTTTGGTGTAATAATATACACACAAAAAGTCTATCACTCACAAAACTAGTGCACAGTGCAAAGGTCATGTTTTAAGCCCCAGTGTCATTGTGGATATAATCTTGATATGCAAAAACTGGGCTTTGCAGGTGAGGTCGTATTATGTAGTATGGGATATGCATCAACCTAGATTTACTTTTTAAAAAATGTTTTTGAATTAAGAATATATATCAGCAGATAAGTAAAATTAATCTACCTTTTTCCCACAGACTTCAGTGGACTCTGGATTGGGTAGGTAAAACTTAATTAGTCATAGAAACTGTGGGGCAGAGCCTCAGGGGGATGATCAATACCTGAACAGAGAGGGCTATCTAGTAGTGCTCTAGTATGTTCCCATTATCCATAGCCATTAAATATGTGGAATGTCTTGCAGTGCAAAACTCACTGAATATTTAGGTTTGGTTTATTCATACAGAGTTCATACCATCATAAGAAATTTACAGTTTTGTATCAGGTACAAAAATATTCAATAGAAAGATTTTACCACTAAGATTATCTTTAAGAAATACACACAAACTCTCATTTAAAAAAATATATCAGAGCAGGTCTTTCTTTACAATATATATATATTTTTTACAAACCTTGTACAATATGTGATTTTAACTAGCTTTTGCAATAAATAGTTAAAAGTTAAATCAACTAGTATTAAACATACATATTTGCTTTTTAAAATTAATTTAATAATACAGTCCTAGTTATTGCTACAACTTAACAGAGAACCACCACAAAGTGGCAAAAATTATGTATCATCTAATTCCTCATTTATAGTCAAGTTTCTTGTGCTTTAAAAAAATAGTATGATTCTGTCAAAAGTCTGTGTACATATCTTCATATAAAAATTTTTGAATGCAGCAAACTCAACAGCCCATTGGTTTTCCTTTGGTCCAACTAGAGTTTGAGGAGTGCATTTAGGCCATTTCTGAAAATATTATTGAATCAGAATCTTCTTGTTCAGAGTACTGAACATGGTCTGTTGTCTTACTGGTCTCATCCTCAGTCTCATCATTCTGATTTTTTAATTCTTCTGAAATAACAGTTAGTTTGTCATAAGAAAGATACTGTTCTTGTGGGAGTGGAGTGAAAAACTGCGAACCACTGGGAGGCTTGCTCAGAAACTGCAAAGGGAAAGAGGAAATGAGAATCAGGCTGCAACAGACATACCATCCTGCTTGTTTAGAAATATGTTTCATATTGTTTTCCAGACATCAACTGATTTTCTCAATCCTGAAAAGTCCCCAAGTGGCAGCAATGTAATAGCCTCTCTACTTGATTTAAGAGCCTGTGCAAGACTTGGAAGCAAGTTTGAAGTGCCTTTATTTGCAAGAAGATACCCTAGGGGCTAGGGACTTCTTTAGAATATAAAATTTCTTAAAAAAATAAAATACATAGGTTTTGTTTGGAAATAAAAATTAGAAAGGTTGACTTGACTGTAGGTGAAGGAGTTTGCAGAGATTTGTCAAATAGCTCCAAGAGATGTAACTTGTTCCTGCCCTCTCAGAGAGCTGTCTGCTCAGACATCAAATAGTGATGTTTTAAATGTCAACATAAACCATAACCATATAAAGGAGAGGGAGGGAGATTTGCAGGGCTCTGCAATTCAGTGAGAAATATGACTTAATTTTAGTATCAAAATATCGCAACTTCTCCAATTCCTGTTGCATACTTTCTGTTCTGCTGATAAGACATAAGATGGAACAAGCCTCAAGAGTCAACATGGACTCTGCAGGATGTCATGACTGTACTTCAAACTTCAACAAGAATAGCACACCTACTCAACACAGCAATAACTTGCCAGGCAGCCATTTCAGGAGCTGAAAGTAACAGTTCATCTGATTGGTATTGGCTGGAGGAGTACAACTGCATTTTCTTCTTGTGAACTGATCCCTGCCTATTATTTTAGTGCATTTTACATAAGAAACAAGCTGCTCTATCAGAGTCCTGTTTACCCCAATTAAAAAAAAATTAAAATAGTTATTATTAGTATAATTATTATT
Organism: Phaethornis superciliosus; assembly: GCA_023637945.1. Classification (NCBI taxonomy): domain Eukaryota; kingdom Metazoa; phylum Chordata; class Aves; order Apodiformes; family Trochilidae; genus Phaethornis; species Phaethornis superciliosus. Next base: position 105,647,620 of record JAJQWJ010000001.1, on the reverse strand, counting down.
ATACCTTTTCCTAGCATATTATAACTTGAAATGTTCTGTCAGTAATCTGCAATCTCAAATGCTTATGTAGCCAAACCATTGCCTTTGATAATCATCATTTTTGATAAGCACAACTGACCTTTGATTACTGTGATTAACCACTACAACCCACAAACACCTAATGAAAATTCTTGTAAGAAACCTGTAAGCAAAATGAAATTTGACCACATCCTGTACCAACAGCTGAGCTCCAGGTTCAGCAAGCTACTCTGTGCTGAGCACATGCTCAACTTAAAGCACAAGATGACTGCTAAGTCAGTTGTAAAGCCTTTGTCTGCTGATTTCTCAACCAGTCAAAATGAAAGACCCAAGAGAAACTGCAGGAAACTTAGAAGAATATAAGTTGCTAACTTTATCATATGTAACACTCTGTACAGCCTCATTCCTTGGAGAACATTCTGATACAGCCTTTTTATGTTGTTCTGTGGGTAACAGGGCCAGTGGTATTCCCCAGCAGTAATGGCTAATATTCATTGTTCTCATTATATTTTGAATTTTCAGATTTCACTACCTTCTTTACTTAAAACACTTATTGTGTTTATGAAAGATCCCTGTTTGAGGTGCACAAATGTGCTATTTTAAGTCTAAAATGTGACAGGAGACAGATATCTCAGTTGTTTGCTATCCAAAAAGAGGAACTGAATGCTAGCACCTGTTATTTTCTAACTTTACAGTGAAAGAAAAAGTCCTGTTTCCAAGCCATATAAAGCTTCATATTGAAAATTATGAATTTCCTTTAGGCATCAAAGTCTATGCCAAGTTTTAGAAATTTTCAGCTTCTAAATATTTTGGACTATTCTGTGTAGAGTAGGTTAAAACTACAGTAGTTTAGACTTTATCAGACATCAGTATATTTAGAGAGGAAGTCCAGTTTCACTGCTTGTAACTTATATCTATGCAGTGCCTCAGAACTTGATGAAAAAAGTGAACATTCATGCAAAATTTATGACCTCATAATGTCAAAAGTTAAATATTAAATTAACTAACTTCCACTGCTTTTCTCACGCTGAAAATTACCTTCCTTTGTTAGCTTTTTCCAAAGTTCATAATTAACACTTATTTGAATGGCTTTTTATGTTTGGCAGAAGAGTTTTACCATACACAACAACTACATAACAACAGATAACCAGCATTTCTGGGGTTATTTAAACCCCTCAGAACAGTCTGCATTTTACAGATGGCTAACAATCAGGTGCAAATGAAAGAAGGCAAAATAAAAGAAGCTCTAAAGGCTTTGCCACAGAAAGAGCCTTTAAAAGGCAGGCAGCTCTGCTGAAATGTTGATTTCAGTTGTGTTAGGTAGAAAACAAACCTCTTTAAAGTGTTCTGGGAAAATATATGAAGGGTAGAAAACATGTCTGGTGAGTCGATAAAGATACAAAAAGGAAAAGAAACAAACAGGAACAGATATTACAGCAACCAACATTGATCCTATAAGAACAGTCACAATTATCCACACAGGAGTTACACCTGCAAGACACAAGAAAAAAACATTAAAACTCTGAATATTAATTTCTGAATATATTCCTTCAAGTTACCACTTTCTCTATGGAATTAAAAAAACCCATCAACTTATTACAAAATTGTGAGTGCAAACTGTAAGTCTGCTCCCAGATGCAAAATATCTCATAGCTGTTAAATTTTTAGTCTGAATAGCCTGAAGAAATAAAGTAAGCTTACAGGCCATCCTATTTAGGCATTCACAGTTACACACTGGTGATTCCACATGCAATGCCAGACAAATGATTAAAGAAAAAAAGACAAATAGAACCATCCCCAAGCTGATACTATGTAAAAAGCTATTGCTCCCTCTTTGGTGTTTCAGGATTGTATGAGTTGACACATAAGCCTACCAGAATACAGGCTTCCACTTTTTTCTTAAAGAAATCTAAAAATGGCAGCAAAGACATCAGGGAACAAAAGTCTGTAAAATTCTAAATTACTGAACCTTTAACAAAAGTTATGTCATGCATGAGAATTTCACAACAGGCAATGGGAATGAAGATGCCTCCATGAGTCACTATATAAATGTTTTCAACCAATCTATGCTTTCTAAGCACTGTTATAGCCATGAACTAATAAGAAACATCACAAAAAAACACCTGCTATTCAACTGCGTTTCATGCAGATAACATAGATATAGGAAAAATATATAAGGAAAAACATACAAGAAACGGGTTAGCCCAGTTATCTTCCCAGGCTTCCCCCAGCTAAGTTCATCATCAGTTTGTGCCTCTGATTTTCCACATGTTACTTGAGGGTCTGAGTTACTTAAACTATACATTATGCCTGTAATAAAGACAGCATTTAAAATTGTCTTTTTCTTTTAACTAGGGACATAAAGCTCCCTGATGAAAGGGTCTGACCATATGTGGTTACTGCTGGACCCCACAGCCAGCAGCTAATGTGGCATGGTTGAAAAGGGAAGCACTTTTGGTACTTAACTGCCTTCAAAAGGAAAAGAAAAGAATTGTGACAAAAAAAAAAAAAAATTAAAAAAAAAATAAAAATTATATTATTGATTGCCCCTGTACTCAGCCCTGGTGAGGCCACACCTCGAGTCCTGTGTCCAGTTCTGGGCCCCTCAGTTCAGGAAGGAGATTGAGGTCCTGGAGCAGGTCCAAAGGAGGGCAACCAGGCTGGTGAAGGGACTCCAGCACAAGTCCTGTGAGGAGAGGCTGAGGGAGCTGGGGGTGTTCAGCCTGGAGAAGAGGAGGCTCAGGGGAGACCTCATCGCTCTCTACAACTCCCTGAAAGGAGGCTGGAGCCAGGGGGGGTTGGGCTCTTCTCCCAGGCAGCCATCAGTAAGACAAGAGGGCATGGACTGAAGCTCTGCCAGGGGAAGTTTAGGTTGGATATTAGAAAGAATTTCTTTACGGAGAGGGTGATCAGACATTGGAATGGGCTGCCCAGGGAAGTAGTGGATTCTCCATCCCTGGAGATATTTAAAAAGAGACTGGATGTGGCACTCAGTGCCATGGGCTGGTAACCGCAGCGGTAGTGGTCAAGGGTTGGACTTGGTGATCTCAGAGGTCCTTTCCAACCCAGCCGATTCTATGATTCTATGATTAACAACTGTTATTAATCTGTCACAGACAAAGAGATCATGGCCTAACCGCATGACAGACACCAGGAATATGGCGACAGATGAAGCAGACTGCAAAACAGGCTCCAATTCATTTTTTTTAAAGTTACAGATAAACAGAGCAAAGACTTTGATGGGATAATGAATCATCTAATGGGAGAAGAAATTCGGGCACACAGTGGGATCAATGAGGAGCCTATGTGCCTTTTAACTGATTTTCAGGCCTCTGCAACAAAGTATCAAGTCATTAGTGCTACATTGCTTGTAGTTTTCATTTCCTTTCCAACTCTTCCACCCCAAAGGTGTGCACTACTGACCACCAAACAATACTAAAGTAGCAAACACACACATTTTTGGAAGGTTTACACGTTACACTGATTTTTGTTTTGAATGGCTTTGCACATTGCCTGGTTCCCTACAGCACATGTCCCATTGCAATGCACCATTATTGTGTATTACCATTGTGGGTTGTCTGCTCACAGAGCTCTTCGCTCAGTTCCCCTCTTTTGTTCGACTCAGGGATAACTGCTTGCACTTGAACACAGTATACTGTCCATGGCTCCAACTGAGACAGGATTTCAGAGTTATATGTAGAATCTGTGTAAGACACCTAATAAGAAAGAATAATAATAAAAAAAAAAAAAAAGTGAAAAGCACAAGTCCAACCAATGGCCTAGCCAAGTAACTAAAATTGCATTTAGTAGGAGAAATCCTAGCAGTTATAGCTGCAGTTCAAATGAGGCTTTTAAAGGCAGATGAATGAAATGCCCTGCCTAACTCACAGAACTGATAAAACTGTATTAATTTCACCTGTGGTTAGAGTGTGAAACCACTCAGACCACTGACTTTCTGGGTGCTTCTAGCAACACTAACAAATTTTAGGCTAGAGGCCTACAGAGATAGGATAATGAGATCTGCTTGCAGAGAGAAACAATTGTCTAACCAAATGAGATCCACTAAGAGTGCTGTCACAGGTAAACTGAATTTAATTTCAGATGGGGCAAGTAGGAGCGATGATCTAGACAAAAGAAAAAAAGAGAAGAGAAAGGCTTGTAGAAGCTTTCCACAACAGCCTCAGTGGACAAAGGCAGAGCAACAGACATCACCCATCTGGACCTGTGCAAAGCATTCGACACTGCCCCACATGACATTCTGATCTCTGAACTGGAATGATATGGATTTGCTGTATGGACCACTCACTGGATAAGGAACTGGATGGATGGCTGCACCTAAAGAGTTGTGATCAATGGCTCAGTGTCCAAATGGAGATGTGTGAGGAGGGGTGTCCCTCAAGGGTCAGTGCTCAGACCAGTGCTGTTTAACATCTTTGTCAGTGACATGGACAGGGGAATTGAATGCACCCTCAGCAAGTTTGCTGACAACACCAAACTGTATGGTGAAGTCAGCACACTGGAGGGAAGGGATGGCATCCAGGGGGACCCTGAAAGGCTCGAGAAGTGGGCTCATGCAAACTGCAGGAAGTTCAACAAGGCTGAGTGCAAGGGTCAAGGCAATTCCATGCACAAATACAGGTTGGGAGGAGAAAAGATTTAGGACTTGGGGGTGATGGTGGACCAGAAGCTCAACATGAGCCATCAGTGTGTGCTTGCAGCCCAGAAAGCCAACTGTGTCCTGGGCTGCATCATAAAAAGCACAGACAGCTGGTCAAGGGAGGTGATGCTCCCCCTCTGCTCTGCTCTTGTGAGTCCCACCTGGAGTACTGTGTCCAGTTCTGGAGTCCCCAACATAAGAAGGACACGGAGCTCCTGGAATGTGTCCAGAGGAGAGACACTAAAATGATCAGAGTGCTGGAGCACCTCCCCTATGAAGCCAGGCTGAGGGAGTTGGGGTTGTTCAGCTTGGAGAAGAGGAAGCTCTGAGGTGACCTTATAGCAACTTTCCAATATCTGAAAGGGGTCTACTGGGGTCTAGCTGGGGTAGGGCTTTCTACACAGGTGTGTAGTGAGAGGACAAGGGGAAATGGTTTAAAACTTGAAGAGGTGAGATTTAGGTCAGACATTAGGATGAAATTCTTTGCAGTGAGGGTGTTGAGAAACTGGAACAGGTTGCCTGGGGAAGTTGTGTCTGCCCCCTCCTTGGCAGTGTTCAAGGCCAGGCTGGATGGGGCCTTGGGCACCTGGCCTACTGGGAGGTGTCCCTGCCCATGCAGGGGGGATGGAACTGGATGATCTTTAAGATCCCTTCCAACCCAAACCATTCTGTGATTCTATTAGGTAGCTGATAGCTGTTGCAACATGCTGTTCAAAGGCATGATTGGTTATGTCCTTTTATGAACTATATGGTCCCCGCAAAGTATGAGAATCCTACAACATGCCCCAATTACATAGTTACAGATTCTTTCTCAGGGATGAGAAGACTCTATAGCCAGGTTTCAACATTTTGAGTAAGCATACACATCAAAAAACCTATGAAGTTACATAGTCTGTGCCTTTTGCTTCTTTGATCCTATGAAAATTTACAGAATATTAGAATTATTTTGGTTGGAAAAGACCTTTATGATCATAAAGCCCAACTGTTAACCCAGCACTGCCAGGTCTGCCACTAAACCATGTCCTTAAGCATGACATCTACAAGTCCTTTAAATATCTTCATAGATGATGACTCCACCACTTCCCTGGGCAGCCTGTTCCAGTGCCTGACAACCATTTCAGTGAAGAAATTTTTCCCAATATACAATCCAAACCTACCCTGACACAGCTTGAGGCCATTTCCTCTTGTTCTATTGTTTGTTCCTTGGGAGAGGAGACCAACCCCCACCTTGCTACAACCTCCTTTCAGGTAGTTGTAGAGAGTGATAAGGTCTCTCCTCAACTTCCTTTTCTTCAGATTAAAAAACCCCAGTTTCCTCAATTGCTCCTTGTAAGTCTTGTTTTCCAGACCCTTTACCAGCTTCATGGCCCTTCTCTGGACATGCTCCATCACTTCAGTGTCCTTCTTGTAGTGGGGGGACCAGAAACGAACACAGGATTTGAGGTGCAGTCTCACCAGTGTCAAGGACAGTGGGACAATCACTATCCTTCTCCTGCTGGCCACACTAGTTTTGATACAAATACTTGTAGTTTAGGTATTGAAAACTGGTCTGGGTTTTTTTTTTGGAAACTCTGATCCCTCATTTTCAGGAATTGAATGCCAAAGAATTTTGCAAGGTAACAAATACAAGTAATAATTATATGTAATGGAGTCCTATTATAGGAAAATTGTACTGATGTACAAATCACTAATTATACTGTGACTGATACCTTCTGGTAAAGGGTTTCCTTTTTTCCTGTAATAGAACTCATGACCTAAATATTATTTTATAATTCAAGTATTATTTATGTTCTTTCTCCATGCATTTTTTATGGCAAAGTCTTCTAAGCTGAGTAACAGATCTGTCTGTGGAAGAGGTTGTCCATGAGGAGAAGAAAGCAAATTGCAGCTGATAGAAACTGAAGAGGTGAAGGTGACCACCATTAAAATAAGGCCCCAATTATGGTCATATTTGAAGCCCAGAGTCCCACAAAAAGCGCAAGTACTTGAATGTCACAAGATTTGAATCTAAGTCAGATTATAACCATGATCAGACACTGCTGAGGTTACAGCTTCTAAATTCACCCTTGCTTATGAAATATGTGTGAAACACAGAGATTCAGTGGGGCTGACTGAATTATAAATGAATCATCACTGAACCGAGGGGAAAAAAAACTACTATAGCTTCATAGTTATTTCTAAGTATGGAAAAAGGAAATTATATCCATGTTACTGTTTAACTACACTGCCATTTGCTCTTAATACCAGTTGTAGTGACTAGACTTTATTATACTGTAATTAGAGAAGCAATACATTTCCACTTCAGTACTGTTAGCATTCAGAACTTCATCAGTACAGCATTTTACCAAGAAAAGCGTGTCTCAAAGCCACAACATGTAGTAATCAGAAGCTACCTCAGTATTGCTGCCTTTCTTCCAGTACAGTATTCTGTAATTCCACAAGCCATAATATTTCTGTAGAGGCCACTTGTCCTCTTCATTTTCAGCAAAGGGACCTATGAAATCCACATGCAGGGACCCAGACACAGATTTCACTTTTACATCAGGTGGCCCAATGACTGCTATATATTAGAATAGTGGAAGAGAAGAAAGAATAGAATTGAGTTTCATATTGTTTTCATGTTGACATTTTTACACAACCTATAACTATTCATGCTTTAAATAATTTTCTCTATTAGAAGAAAGAAATTTCCTTTATGGATCAGGAATAAATAAATAATTTCCTTATAGAAGTGGTCTTGAAATTGATTTATTTTTGCTGTTACATAATATATATTTTTGCAGACTATATTTCCCATATATTAAATTGTCTCAGTTCTCTTTTTCCAGCTGTGGTGACTCCTGGGAAAGGAAGGACCATTTCTGTAGGTTATTACTCACTTCTCTTCCTAGACCAAGCTGTTGCAACATCTGTCTCTTCTGAGGAGATTCTCTTGTGAAGTGTCTTAATGTTTCTTTCTTTGTGATAACTTTGAGCAACTGAAGCATTTGAATTAATGCTGAATGTCTTAAAGACTGAGCTCCTTAGACTGAACATTATAGTCTCATATTTTGAAAATTTCTTTCCTTACTATGTTTTTTTGCTACTACCTAAATTAATTCAGAAATATCTTAGTTATCAACCAAATTGAGCTCTCCATTAAAGTCTCCTGTAATTCCAACCAACAACTCTGCACTGTCTGCCTCTACTGAAGTTCTGCCTGGCTATAGCCATGTTATCAAGTGTCTAAGAAAGAAAGAGCTCAGTATACAGACAGTTTTGCATTCCTCTAGAAACATGTGTTTCTTTACTTAAAATTAATTTTAAAAGGACTACTTGCTGGACTGAGCATTCAAGTAGTCCTCATGAAAACACTATTGAACTTGTAAAAAATACTGTAAGGAGGGTCTTGGTTCCTCTGTTTTGCTTAGGCTATTCCATCAATACTTTTTGTATTACACTTTCTTTTGATTGTCATTTATATTTGCAATGTTGTATCAGTGTTTCTGTTCAAGGAAGATTAAATTACGTCAACATTATGCTTTTGGAGAGAGATTAACAGTAAAAGTGTTTTGGAAAAAAAAAAGAAAAAAGACTGTAACCTCTAAGATAACACTCTGAAATCCAAGGGACAGAATGATAAAACTGACAGCTGTGAGGAGGAAAAAGCCTTGGGTAACATTAATGACATAGTCTAACATAATGCCATTTTTGCTTACGAGTGGCTTGAGAATGTACAAAATAAAGGATACTCACTGGTAAAACCACTCTCTTACTCCCAGACTCAGGTGAGAGCAACATGTTTAACATCTCTGCTGTGCACCCCAGTGCTAAGAAATCTCTCTTAAAAGACTGCAAAGGTTCACTAACAGATTGGCAATATTGTACGATTTCTTAGCTAGAAATTAATCTTTCACAGTGAATTTTTTTGTTAATAAAAACAAAAACCAAAAGAAAGACTTTTTTTTACTTAAAAAGCAATAAAGAAGAAAGAAATCTAACTTATTTAGATAGAAATCTAACTTATTTAGATATACAGGAAGTCTGAATTCTTGAAGAAAGCCCTCCCTGTCTGAAAAATATGTTAAGCCTTATTTTGAGGGGAAAATATATATAAATATACATTTATATAAAATTAAAAGGCCTCCTCAGGTGATGTTTCAAGTACCAATTCTAACATTTACTGTAATAGTAAACTTATTATGCTTTTTGACAGCAACTTTTGCATTAAAAAAAACATTGAAGTGTTACAGCTAAGATTTTTATAGTTCAGTTTTATTGTTCAAAAATTATCTGCATGCTGTAACTTTTCTTGTGGAGCCAATGTATTAAAAAAAAACAAACACTTCTTTTTGTGGAGTACTAGAAAAAGACTTACTGTCATCCATTGGTTTAAATCTGATTTTCACCCAGTCTGAATGCTCATTTCCAGACTCTGCTCTGACCAGTAAAGTGTAGTCTCCATATGCAGACAGAGAAGAGATATCGCACGCTGTGTGTCTCAAGTTTGTGCTTAAATTTTCAGATCTGCTTCGATTGATGTTGTTGCTGTATGGAAGAGAAACAAAATTTCTATGATGTGTAAATGACAACTGGCCAAATGTCTTCCCTCTCAATTAACTGGCAAACCAGCATATCTGTTTGTTAACACAGATAATTATGGCTTATGAACAAGAAAAATTAGATCAAATATATTAAAAACAAAATTACCAGTGTGTATACACTCATTAAGCATTTTATATGTATTTTATATGTATTTATTTCTGACAAAGTTAGAAATTAAATTATGTTTCAGTAAATAGATGTGCTTTTTCTGACAGTGGTTACAAGACTTGATTTGATAGTAGTTAACAGACAAGTCTGCAAATATTAAGACAGTATCACTATTCATGACTTTCTGTATAACTTGGACTTTGTTCAGAACTGTATTTAAGATATGCGTATGAGGAAAAGACAGCAAATAAAGCCTGACCACTGAACCCAACCAAGGAATGTAGCTATCAACAAATAATTGCTACCACAACACAGAAAAAATTTTCTTTTGACTAAGATGGCCCATACCCTCACTCTGTGGACTTCTCTTCAGCAGGCACCTTCCTGTGGGTGCCATCATCTCCGCTTTACACCCTACCCTGTCTTTGCTGAAGAATTGAAGCTTCAGGAGAAAGGCCAGGCCTCTGACCCAGGACCTGGTTTCTTCACCAAGCAGGAAGGCAGTCAGGGAGCCCATTGATGGGATGGGTAAGAGGCTGCCTTCCTCTGTACAGCTGCACAGACTGCTTCTCTGGGCAGGAAAGACCAACTTGAAAGGACACAGTGACAAAACCAAATCAAACATAAGTCACCCCACCAAAAATCAAGAAAAGGAGAAAATACATCCCCTGTTTAGGCACTGAATGGACGAGCCACCTGCCTGAAGTTTATCAGGCATTTCCACAAAGGGTGTAGGCATGTCGGCTGCACTGCTGACAGATAACAAAATGCTGCTGAATTGAAAGACCAGATAAGGTCCTAACACCCAGCAAGAATAAGTCTCTTGAATTCCATGCAACAGCTACATGGTAGAGGAAAAAAACAAACCCCACACAGCTAATAACCGCTGACATTAAAATATGTTTTGGGTTCCAAAAAAAGTACTTACAAAGCTGCCTCAGGGGTAAAATATGTAGATAAATGCTTCTGTCCTTATATTTAGCTCAAAAGGTAAATGTCTCAGACACTAAAGCTAAAGGAAAGGGACAGCTACTGATCTTCCTATAAAAAAGGAAACAAGTCACAAAAACATGCATCTGTAAAATACGAACTAATGAAAGCACAACTCCCTCAGACTTACCTTTCGTATTGGACAGTGTAACTAATATTCCCTTTGTGAAACCTAGGTGGATCCCAGTGTAAAATGCTACGTAGATTAACTGAAGTAATCCTTGCATTTTGGGGTTTTGGCACTATTCCAGATACTGTGAAAGCAATTAAAACCAAACATTTTAGTATGTGTTCTTCCAGCAACTTCACAGTCATTCTAAACTTTATTAGAACCCTCTTTCTCTTCCTCGCCTCAGATGCTTTTTTTAAAAGCAGACTTCAATATAAATAAATTCTGATGCCTATGATTCTTTCTGAGCTTATGCAATAAAAACAAATTAACCAGGATCAATGATTTCCAGTAAGTACAGTCTTTAAAATATCATCATTTAGTATGCATGACTGACTTGTCAAGACAGGATCCACCAGGCTACATACATGCAGTCTCACCGAGACTGTCAAAACCAAATTTTTCCAGATATTGCTCTAGTAGTACTATGGAAGCAACACAAGTGTGTGGACTGATTTGTTGATTTATTTTTTTTTTTTCTGAAGAGGAATATGAAGAGTCTTTCTACATATGCCTGGGTTATAAGACTGAAATAAAAAAATAAATCTCCCAACAGCATGTTTATATCATCACTGCATGGATTAGCATGGCCATTTAAAATGCTTTACACTGTAATTAAATTACCCTTTTGAAAAAAGGAGATAACCATGAAGTAGTTTGAAGGCAAGAATGCTATTAAATATACCAGAATTGGCACTTTCACAGGTGATGCTTTATTGAAACTGAATAAAGGAAACCCTAAAGTAGCATCAATGAACAGTCAGTTACTATTATTATAAAAATAACTGTTGGTAATGAAAATAAAATAGAAAAGATCTTGTCCCATTTTTGCAACACACCTTATGAATGCAAACAAAACCTGACAGGTTAGTGCTTACATGTCACAGGAGAAAAACTTAATGACGTATGTTCTAAAGAAAAAAAAATCTATTTTTAAGTGTCTAGAGCATCTGATGTACAAATACAGGAAACACATGCTTCAGTTACCCGCCTCTAGCAGGCAACCATTTTAAATTTAAACCCCGATTAATTAAAAACTGTCTCCCAGACCCCTTTCCCCCAACTGTACCCTCGCACCCAGCAAATCAACTCAAACGTGCTGCGTGTCAGAAAAGCAGAAGCTGCTTGCTCTCCTGTGCCTGGGCCTTGGGAGATGCTGTCCCTGTGGGTACATGTCCTTCACCTCAGGCACCCACCTTCAAGAGATCTCTGCCCGGGCACATGTTCTGCCCCTTTGCAGCAGCTGTGCTCAAGAGTGTGGAAAGCACCTCTGCCTTCCTCCACCCACACCTTCTCCTATCATGGAATCACACAGAATCATAGAATTGGATGGGTTGGAAGGGACCTCAGAGATCATCAAGTCCAACCCTTGACCACTACCGCTGTGGTTACCAGACCATGGCACTGAGTGCCACATCCAGTCTCTTTTTAAATATCTCCAGGGACGGAGAATCCACTACTTCCCTGGGCAGCCCATTCCAATGTCTGATCACCCTCTCCATAAAGAAATTCTTTCTAATATCTAACCTAAACCTCCCCTGGCAGAGCTTCAGTCCATGCCCTTTTGTCTTGCTGAAAGTTGCCTGGGAGAAGAGCCCAACCCCCCCCTGGCTCCAGCCTCCTTTCAGGGAGTTGTAGAGAGCGATGAGGTCTCCCCTGAGCCTCCTCTTCTCCAGGCTGAACACCCCCAGCTCCCTCAGCCTCTCCTCACAGGACTTGTGCTGGAGTCCCTTCACCAGCCTGGTTGCCCTCCTTTGGACCTGCTCCAGGACCTCAATCTCCTTCCTGAACTGAGGGGCCCAGAACTGGACACAGGACTCGAGCTGTGGCCTCACCAGGGCTGAGTACAGGGGCAGAATCCCTTCCCTGGACCTGCTGGCCACGCTGTTCCTGATCCAGGCCAGGATGCCATTGGCCTTCTTGGCCACCTGGGCACACTGCTGGCTCCTGTTCAGCTTCCTGTCAATCCAGACTCCCAGGTCCCTCTCTGCCTGGCTGCTCTCAGCCACTCTGTGCCCAGCCTGCAAAATCCCAGGCAGGCAAGAGCAAGGTAGGAAGATCACAGGCAACAGACTGCGAAGGCTCAGAGCCAACACTACAGCTGAAGAAAAACCTGGCCAGGACAGGGAATCTGATTTCTCCTCTCCCACATGGCTTGGTCCTTGCCGCTAAGAACCTTCTCTAGGCAGCTGCCGACGCTTTGAGGAAGTTCCTTCCAAAGGTTTGATGTATGCTTGTAAATTCCCAGAAAAAGGCGTGACGTTTCTGAAGGCTCATTTCCCTGACAGGGTCTTCTACTTCAGAGTCTCCCGGTAAGGTTTCCTTATACCTTTATACTCGAAAGAGCCGAGAACGACACTGTTGTGGTTTTTGTTCTTTGTAAGCGACAGGGTTGGACACACTTCGCATCAGTCTTAGATGTGACTGTTTTGGGCAGCGTAGGGCCCGGGCCGGTTTAGGTGGAGCAGGTGAGGCCACCGTGTGCGGGCTCTGCTGCCAAGCCTGGAAGCGTCCGCTTTTCCCTCCCACGCACGCGTGTCATCACCGGGACTTGCACAAGTGTCCCACACCGAGAGGGCAAATCCCAGTTTCTCAGCACAGATAGAAAAACAAACAAACACACAACCCAAAAAACCCCCACAACACCTAGGTGGCAGCGGGATCTGGGCCCTCTCCGCCGGAGCGTTCCCCCGGCAGCCCGTCGCCCCTCCACCCAAGGCGCCCTGAGGAGGGGCCGCTGTCCTTTCCCCGCTCCCCGCCCGGCTGCTGCCGCTGGCACTCGGCTCCTCAGGGCAGCACCCGGCACCGCAGGGCAGCGCGGCCCCGCAGAAAGAAGCCGGCCGCCTACCAGCGACCTTCGCTCCCGCCTCTCTCCCGAAGGCCCGGCGCTGAGGCGGGGATAGCCAAGGGAGGACGATGCCTCTGCCGGGCCTCTCCGCCGCCATCCCGGGGGGACTCACCGCAGAGCAGGAGGCAGCTGCAGAGGGCGCACCGGAGAGCGGCCGCCATGGCCGTGGGTCCCGGAGCGGTTCTCCCTCAGCTGCGGAGGAGCCGGTACCGCCGTACCACGGCACCGGGAGATCCCTTCGCAGGCGGGGGAGCGGGGAGGCCCCAAAACCCTTCCGCCTTCCCGGGGCGAGGCGGGGCGGGGCGGGGCCGGGCGAGATGCGGCGGTGTGCGGGCAGGAGGGCTGCCGCGGGATGCGGGGTTACCCTCCGCCCTGAGGGGCTGACCGCTTCTGAGCGCCGGAGAACATCACCCGGGCCCCTCTCGGCTCACCCCAAAGCCGTCCCTGTTCGCCACGGCCGCCTTTCTCCTTTCCCCAAAAGAGGATGCCCAGCAGCATTCCCTGAACAGACTTGGAAAGCTGTTCATTGGCGCTATGTCCAAAAATGTATCAGTGATCCTATTAATAATTGTATCACTAACAACTAGTGATCCAAAATATAGTAGATATTCCTGATCTATAAAGATCATCTTCAGGGTGCAGTCTGACAGCTGTGAGGACAGGAGATGGGAGGTCAGCAGTAAGGGGATCATCAAATAAAGCATAAACAGACACATCAGGAACTACAGTGTCAAACCTGATCCTGAGCGAAAATCTGGCTGCAGGCAATACAAATGTTACCTGAAGAAAGATTTATTTTCTGGCTTCAGGATCTGGCCTGCACCAAAGATGCCAGTGCCACTACTTCTGCCAGAACATTGAGTCACTGATTAAAAGGCCACAGCTCGAGTCCTGTGTCCAGTTCTGGGCCCCTCAGTTCAGGAAGGAGATTGAGGTCCTGGAGCAGGTCCAAAGGAGGGCAACCAGGCTGGTGAAGGGACTCCAGCACAAGTCCTGTGAGGAGAGGCTGAGGGAGCTGGGGGTGTTCAGCCTGGAGAAGAGGAGGCTCAGGGGAGACCTCATCGCTCTCTACAACTCCCTGAAAGGAGGCTGGAGCCAGGGGGGGTTGGGCTCTTCTCCCAGGCAGCCATCAGTAAGACAAGAGGGCATGGACTTAAGTTGTGCCAGGGGAAGTTTAGGTTAGATATTAGAAAGAATTTCTTTACAGAGAGGGTGATCAGACAATCAGACATTAGAATGGGCTGCCCAGGGAAGTAGTGGATTCTCCGTCCCTGGAGATATTTAAAAAGAGACTGGATGTGGCACTCAGTGCCATGGGCTGGTAACTGCAGCGGTAGTGGTCAAGGGTTGGACTTGATGATCTCAGAGGTCCCTTCCAACCCATCCAATTCTATGATTATATGAAAAGCAGCATAAACTTAGGGGAAGGGCAGAGGAGTTTTATTATTCAGAGTATAAAGGGTTCTTCCTCAAGATACTACTTTTGGCAGCTGAAAATACCAGTTTCTTTGTGGGGGTTTAACACATTTGTTTCTGGCCCATTTGTCATCTCCTGTCACTAAAAGGACCTACAAAGCAGATTTGGCCTTCCCTGGGATAGCATAGTCCCATTGCCTTCACTTACCAGTGAGCAATTCCCTGGCTTCTGAGAGGGTGCAGAGTTGGTGCACACCAACACTTTACAAACAGCAAAGTATTGTCATGGGGTCTGCATGAGCTGATGTTTCATCCACCAACTCTATCGCTGAGTAAATCCACAAGTAACTAGCTAGCCAAGCTGTCAGGTATTTATGCCTCCTTAGTTCTTAGCAGTAGTTCAGCAGCAGAACATATTCCAGCACCTTGGAAATCACTCTTGGCACTCCTGACAAAAAGAACGCCTCACAGCCACAGCAGCCAGAAACTGCTTGTGGGTATAAAAGTAATACCTAAACAGATCCATGCAAGGTGAAAAAAATTGCTATTTTTCAACTAGTGTGGTACCCAAAAGCCTACTCATGATGTGTACCTTCTAAGCCAGTTAACTCATGTAGCTTTTCAAAGGCACGGAGGAACCACAGTAAAAAAACCAGATAGGGATATGAAAAAAATTTCTTTTTATGAAACACAAATGTTAAAATATAACTGTATACTGAAGTAGCTTTTAAATGTCAATTTAAAAAAATAAATGTAGTAAGTAATTGTACAAAATTACAATTAAAAATATAAAAAGGTATATTTAATGCCTTGATTCACAGTAAAGTCTTTTGCAAGCCAAGTACTTATATGTCAACTCCCATTATCTTACTTGATCAGCTTTTTTTGCACAATGTTGTCTCACTGACTTGAATATAGCAATCCATCCAGCAAAACAGGTTTCAGAATAATCCACAGTTAAAAAACAGAGTCCTTTCAAAATAAAAACGCCATCTGCTTGAGATGCCATTCACTCACAAACTAACTTCTCACTTTAGTTACAGAAGACAGTTACTTTCTCACAGCTAAATGGCATAATTCACTATCAAACTGCAACATGAAGTAATTACTCTTTCTGCTGGCTCTGAACAGACATTTTACTTTCCCTGTGAGCAATCCAACCCCAACCATACCTGGAGAGATCACAGAAGTATTTAAGAACGAGTGTTGCATATTGTCAGTGTTCATGCTTATAGTCACAGAACATTATAAAAAAAGACAAGATCTCTAGGTTGAGTCCAGACACAGAGCTGGAGAATATAATTCCATGTGTTTTAAAATAATAGTGGTTCTCACTTATTATCTTCTTATGTATTCAGATTTTGGGTCCATATCTGAATCTGATGAGTTGCTTTCATCAGAAGAATCAGAGTTTTGCCACTCATGAGAGTCATTATGACAGTGAGGTCTCTGCACAATTTCTGTGTCACCCAGGACTTTTGCTTCACAAGCATGAGTGCATTGCCAGTCCACTGCATCTTCTTGGGAAGACACAAGAGCTACAGAACTATCCACATTCTCTTCAGAGGCTCCCAACAGCACAGTGTTTAAGTTAATGGTAAAGCAAGCACTATTCCTTTGCCTAGAAGAATAGTTACAATTTACCTCAGAGAGAGGATTAAATAACTCACTACTTCCATCTTTACCTTCTTCAATGTCCGTCTCATGGTCTTCAAAATCTTCTGGGTCAGCGCTTGGATTTTCACTTGCCTGGCTGCTGCTATCATCACATGCCCTATTTATAGAGTACTGTATGAATCCATTTGGCACATCAGAGGAATGAGTTCCTCTGCTTATGATATTACGCTTTGCATAGTCACAATTACTTATGGCATCACTGTCACTATCATCGCTGTCATCCTCATTGCTGATACCTCCACTGGACTCATTTGCCCTTTTTTTAACCTCTTTGTAAATGACCTCTACAGAGGCTGTATCTACAGGTTCAGGTGTCCAAAATGGATAGACTGATGTAATGATGGATACCTAAAAGAGCAAAGTGAATTAAAAAACCAGTCAAATTTGCACACAGAGAGAGAAAGAAAAAAAAATAAAAATACCCCCAATCATAAAGGTTCTCAAACAAATGATATTCCCTGAGACACATTTTTTTTCTTTTTCTGCAGAATTCAAGACATCTAAGGCTGTTCTCTGTTCCTGTAATATGACAGCTTTCACTACAAATCAAGGCACACAACATCGCACAGTCTCAAAGAAATTACAGTAGTGCCAGGCAGTGTTGAGAGCTGTATTGCTGCTTTTTGTTTTCATCCAGCTCCAGTATTTAGGCAGATTATGACAGCCTGGTTCAGTGTTAGTTTCTAAGATAGGGTGCCAGATCCAGATTCTGCCAGAGATAACTTGCATATAAATATCTTTTTTTTTTCCCTACTAAGTGTTCCACTATCAGCCATGCTTTTCACTAATGCCTGCTTGTAACAGAATACAGTAAAAATCATTACTGAAACAGAAACAAGGCAGACACCAGGCTACCCAGAGATGTAATCCTGAACCTGCTAGTAGTTCCAGAACTAATAACTAGGCTACTTTGCTGTCAGGGACATATCTGCACATAACTGCACCCCAATCTATGGTATGACATGTGAAACTGGAAGGCTGGGGACCTGCAATGTAGTAATTTCAGTAAAAAGGATTTTTCCTTTGTCTGAGAATCTACTGTTGATGTTACAGATTCAGGCTTCCTGAAAAACAACACACTTTAAAGACTACTTCCTCAAAGCTGTGTCTCATCTCCAGGAAGGTCTTTGATGGTCTCCCCTTCATCTCCTTGTTGAGGTCAATTAAGTTCTTACTTGTTGTGTGTGAGATCATTTCCAGCAGCCAACAAAATTTTGCTCTTACTAGGCTGCTGAACTTCTATTTTTAAAGCTTCTCACATACTGTCCTAGATTCCTTTATTCAAAAAATATTCTTGGAGCACTAACAGTGACTTTTTTCCAAATGTTCTAAATAACTGGCCCGTCTTTTGGGGATAACAAGACCAAAGGCCCATTTTTATGCATCACCACAGGAACAATACACCCATACCCAACTGAGTCTTTAAGCTATCTTTTGTCTTTTCATCTTATTTTCCTATGGAAACATGATAAAAAGAACTTAAAGGCAAGCTTTAAGTATTTACTTTCAGTTTTAAAGTCTTTCAAAATGCCTTAAAACTCCAGCAACTAGGGATGGGCTTAACTATCCTCAGATCTTGAGAACACTGATTTTTGGTGTAATAAAAGAATATTATAGGAGTAATCAGTTATGTTCTTGGAAAGAAGCACAATACTTCAAGGTGAAATATGGCAGGCAAAATGTGCCAGAAACTGGCTCATTCACTACTGCCTCTCCCCTTTAACTTCACAAAAACAGCCCATGATGTAATAGATCTTGAAAGACCATCTGGTCCAGGCTTTCATAGAAGAGGGAGCCTAGATGAGATTATCCAGCATCCTTTTCAATCACATATTGAAAACCTCCAGTGATGGGGACTCTACTGCATATTTGGTGAGGTTTTTCACAGTGACTGAATGTTCTCATTGTAAAAAAAAAAAGTTTATATCAAGATGAAACCCCTAATGTTGCAACTTGTACCCATTACTCTCTGCCTTGACAGACTTTGTCCTGTTTGTACCCACTTTTTAAGTACTGTAATACTGTAATGAGGTGCCCTCTGAGCCTTCTCCAAGGAGAAGAGACCTAACTCCTTCAGCCTTCCCTCACAGAGCAAGTTCTCCAGTCCTTTGCTCATCTTCATGGTCCTCCTCTGGACCTTCTCCAGCATGTCTGCATCTTTCTTGCATTGTGGGGACAACAACTAGATGCAATATTCCTGGTGTGGCCTGACAAGTGCTGAGTAGAGTGGGATAATTGCATCTCTATTACTGTTAGTAACTTACCACAGATGTAGCGGGAAACGTTTCTTAAAATGAATGAACAAAATGTTCTGCAGAACAGGCAAGATTTAGCAAAACTAAATAAACTGCAAATTAAAACATTATACGTATTTACATAACTTCTATCTAATGCACAGATTAGATATCTCAGATGGTAAACTTTTTCCTCCCAACCAGGAAGGTTAAAGAGGAGAATTGTTACATACCAAACTATGTGGAAGTGATTTTTTTTGAAGAATGTAACCTCCTGCATGTATATATTTCAGGGCACCGGCTAACATCAGGGAAAAACATATAGCACCTGTGACAGCAATGAAGACTGCATGATAATCTGCAAGTGAAAAAAAAAGAAACAACAAGCAAACAAACAAATGAGAATGAAGTTTCCAATGACTACATTTCATATTTCACATTCAGAACAGCTACTTTGAATGACAGAATAATTTTGGCTAGAACAGGTCTCTGAAGGGCATCTGGTTCAAAGCCAAATAGAGATGAAATCTCAAATTAGATTCAGGAACTGAAAACAATATTACACCATCTTTGATAACTATTTATTCAGTGAAGACTTTTATGGCTCACGGGATTAACAATAGATTTGTAGCCCCAAAGTGGATGGGTTTTTATATTTAATTTACAAATCCCCACAATGGTTATCACCCAGAAAGTACTTTCTCTTGTATTATTTTTTAATTACTTTAACCAACTTGTAAATATCCCTACATAAAAAGAAAACACTTTGCATATAACCAAGTTAAACAATCCATTCTTGCACCACAGTATAGTTACCTTGTTGAGCTACAGAGTCTGTAGTTATACATTTCCAGGCTGATGGGATGGAATGTTTGTTCAGAGATGCAGTAACCATAACAGACACACAGTAATTTCTATTTGGATACAATTCTTCAATGACGGTATTAAAATTTTCTTGAGTGGTTTTCTCACGTGATCTCTGCCATGAAAGACAATGTTTTCAAGTTAGTCATTTGCCTAAAAAGAGACCTCCAGCCACTCATAAAACATTATGGCTATTTCAGAGAAATGAAGTGGCATGTCAAAAGTGCAAAACCTGACATAGTAACTCAGCAGTTTATCTAGACAACTGCTTCTAGTTCTAGCTGATGTCAAGAAGCCTATGCTACACCTGCTTATGAAATATATTATCAAATCGCTTTGTCTCCAACTGTTGGTCACTGCATGTCCCCCTGAAATAGCCTCACACGGATTCTACAGGTTTGAAAATACAGGTGATACTTGGATTCAGAAATCAGGGAAAAATATCCACTGTATGCAAGTTGAAGTCCTTATTCTGTGACTCACTGTACTATGTATTAGACTGAGTTCCTAATAGGTACAAGTCTAAATTGTTGTTCAAAACTTCCAGTACAGGAAGCCTATTCTCTAGCAAAGCAAAATATTCTAATGCTTTGCGAGCCCAGGTAATAGTGTCTCAATATTTAACCTAAAATCTGCACAACCACCAGTTTCACTTCACTGTTTTTGGCGACTGTCATAGCAAATGGTTTATTTCCTCCTTTTCTGCAGTAAAAGTTCACATACTCAAAGACTTTGGCATCTAACTGTGCTTTGTTTGCTTAAACTAAACAATTCTCTATCTCCTCATAGCTCATGTGTCAGAATTCCTTATAGTCTTCATAGTTCCTTTTTGGATCCTGACCAACTGACTCTGCCTTTTCTAAACAACAGACTGGTGTGAGGTAGGTGGCCTTTACAAGTACAGAGAAGGTAAAAACACAATTTTTTAAAAATCTCCCTGAAACATATGAGTCTGCAATACAAAACATTTAAGTTTCCAATATTATACAATGCCCACATGTTTTCTGGCAAAACTGTTGCCTGTGTAGCTGTTAGCACTTCTATTGCAAAAGGATTCTTAAGTGTTATGCCTGGCCTTACTGAATTATCTTATTATTTTAAGATTATTTCTCCATTTTATGAGGATCATTTTTTCTAATCATGACTATCTACTTCTCTATTTCTTCATATAAAAAAAACCCCAAAACCAACATATTAAATAGTACCAGACCCTGAATAGGGTGTCTCAGAAACTAACTGGATAATTTTTTTCAGTTCTACAGAAAAATACTGAACTGCTTAATGAATGTATTTTCCTATCATCTGTGCATACACCTGCTACTAGTTTCTGCTAAAGTCTTTCTCTCATCTTCCCAGAGGAGTGCCAGTGCCCTGTCCTTTATTTCAAGCAATGATATAAAACACCTAGCATTCCTCTTCTAGGCCTGCTACTCTGCAGTAAAGGGAAGCTAAAATGATGCTGGTAATTTTCTTTGTTTTCTTCTAAGTATCTTCTATTCATATATCTGCTTCCATGAAGCTGCTAACCATTGGAACCATTTTATGCTTCTTTATTTATCCCCTAAAGCATGAATAAAACACAAATATTCTTTTACCCTATGTTCTCCATCAACTGTTTTCAGTGTGATATCATAATCAAGCTCTTTACATATATCAATTAAAGTCAGTAGCTTTCCATTTTTTCTGAAGTGAGAGGTTGGCAGCTTTATGGTGACATTTATGCAGTTTAGACAGGAACTGATATTAGCTTCTGGTGGTCCCAGGGCCGCTATTGAAAAGAAGAGAAAAAAAGATGGAAAAAGTATACTCTATGTATTCAGTACCAATTTTATTTTGGTGACAGATAAATAGCTAACTAATCAGATTTCAGAGTACATCATTGTCATAAATCCACAGGCCTTGCAACATTTAAGTTTCACAGTCCAAACTTTTCCCACATGACTAGATTCTAGAAACAGAAGGTGTCAGAGGAGATGGAAGAAGCAGAAAGGTGACAGTGGCTTTGCTTCAGCTTCTGAAGATGTGTGCTTTTTATCTATTTGAGAGGAAAGTGGAGATTAACATATAGGAAGAGCTAATTACTTTTCTTGCTCATCATCATCTTCTGGAAGGAATCTGTAAAAATTCAGTGGTGCGTAGCTCTCTACATATTCATACTGGTTGCAAGAAAGGCTGTAGCTCTAAATTTAACAGCTGAGCTCCGAAAACAAAAACCTACTAACAGCAGGACAGAGAACCTAGTGAAACAGTTACACTTCTTACACTTCTTCCACAGAGTTCAAAGTAATCTTTCAAGTGCAGATCCTCAGAACATGTATGTGTTTGAAGACCCAGGCACATCAGTTGTCTCCTCTCTCCAAAACTCCACATCCATTAAGATCAGAGGAAATTCTGCAGTGAATCAAGCCTAAGATGATCTCTCCTCCAACACAACAAGAAGTAGGAATGTTGGAAAAT
Organism: Phaethornis superciliosus; assembly: GCA_023637945.1. Classification (NCBI taxonomy): domain Eukaryota; kingdom Metazoa; phylum Chordata; class Aves; order Apodiformes; family Trochilidae; genus Phaethornis; species Phaethornis superciliosus. The sequence continues at coordinate 105,625,598 of JAJQWJ010000001.1, read as the reverse complement.
GGTTTGAGAACAAATGATCTGCATAATTTTTCATTTCTGCATAGTACATTTTGTGTGTGTGAAGAAACATGAAAATGTAGAGTCTGTATTTCACTTTTCTAGAGGCATGTGTATTTTGATCAAGCTGTAGACTAACTTGCCATCTCTGAAAAATTAAAAGCAATATACATTTGCTAACTACTTCTGCTCTTGAAATGGGGTAGAAAGAAAGAAAGAGTAGTTTGATGCTTATAACAAATGTGAGCTTACATCTACCCTAGAGCAGGAAAGAACGTCCGAGTCAAACAGTTGCATGCTTACTCCTATCTCTGCTTTTAAGTTACAAAGAAACATTAGCTTAAACTTAGTTACGGTCAAATGGGATTATTTTCCTAGCTCTCTCTTAGGAAGCCTTTTTGGTTTTGCTCCAATCCATCTGTCATCAGGAGCAAGATTCCACTGTAGTAATTTGAAGGTAAATACCAACTACAGGCAGTAGGGAAGTAGTCTCAGAATATTGGTCCTCTCCTATTCAGGCACTAAAACAAGAAAAGACTGAAGAATAAGTCCTGGAAAATGCAACTTCAAATAATTGCTTATGGTTTGAACTAGAGAATTACTAGCAAAACATCTGATTTCAATTTACAAGTTGCCAGTGATGGATACCAGTCAATCTGCCACTGTCAAAGCACCTCACGGTTTGTTCCAGTGGACAGTTCAGAATATGTCTCTCATTCCTAGCTACAATTTATCTAGCTTCAGTTACCAGTCAGAGCATGCTGTTATGATTTGTTTAAGAAGACTGAAGAAGCCTGCCATCATATTAACTAGTGGTCAATGTACCTTCTGTCCTTCTTCACTAAACTAACTTCTGAAACACTGAAGGCTTCCACACTTCAGGAAGATGTTTTCAAGTCCTTCAGTTATCCTTGTGGCTATTCTCCCCATCCTGTCCAATTTTTCCTCATTTCTTTGACTGTAAGTAGACAGCAGCAGGTACACCTGTGGTGAATTCAGAGGCAACACCTTTCTCCACAGTCCATCAACTTTTCCTCTGTCTCTGTTATTTCAAAATTGAATACTAAACACAAATAAAGGTGAAACCACATATGACATTAGTAGATGTTACAGCTATTAAACACCTTTCATCAAAGAAAGCAAAAAGAGCAGGCTGACGAACAAACAACTAAATCTCTTCCAATACATCTAGTGCAGACATGGTATTTCTTGAAATCTTAACCTTGACTTCCTGAAGACACAAAAAAGATGCTAGGGTTTTTTTAAAGTTATGCATCACAGGTGTTTTCTTTGTACGTGTTGATGTCTACCATGACACTATTTCCTCCCTATCTCTCTATTTTACTCCAAAAGCAAAGCCTTGTCCACTTATCAGAACTACTGTAGCCACAAGTTCAAGATACTTATCTATATACTCTGTCTTGTAAATGATATGCAACAGATTACATGCAAAGTCATATTTTCTTAGATAAAGTAATGAGCTACTGACCAAGTTAGTTTGGACTGTCTTACTTCAAAGCTAGAAGACTATCATCAGCTAGGAATAAAATCGACTAAAATGAGCAAATGCAGACAGAGAACTCACTGTCAGTACGTGGCATAAAATGAAGTACAGAAGAATTGAATACTTCACTTCCTGTGAAGCTCTGAACCAATGCAGAATATAGGCTAGAAGTAGCTTCAAAATCATCAGTCAGATTACAGGAGAGTTGAGTAATATTTGAACATTGTTTGGCAGTCTTCCAGGTCCTGTAAATAAAACCAATATGAAAAAGGTCAAAAAAAAATCTGCCTTGATCCTCTGACAGAAGAAGGCATTGAGGGTGTACGAAGCATTTCTGAGTGGAAAACCGGACAGACAGACAAGAAAGCCACAGCCTTAGTATTTTAAGTCAAGAAACAATAAAAGTCAAATTTATGTCATAAAATAAGACTTGCCTGTGGTCAGTGTACAGTACACGATAGTATGTTGGCACAGTTGTGTTATTTTTTGTCTGCCAGGACAAAACGTGATGAAAATTGTAAGATTCCATTCGTAGATTGTAAGGAGGCCCTCCCAGAAATCTTTCTAGAATGGCAAAAAACCCCAAACAAATCAAAACCAAACAACACACCAACATGAATGTCAAACAAATGTGAGACTGCAGGAATTCTAATCAATACACCCAACTGCAGCTGCCCAATACTTGCCTCAAAATAAAGGAGCCAAAGAACAGAAGAGAGTACCACGCAACAGAAACAACAATGCAAAGGACTGTCTTCCTGCATTATATTTCTATTAAATTCTTTCTTCAAAAAGCATAAAGTTGTAAAATGATGCTTGGTGAGAACATGCAAGTCTTTCTGAACTGTGTTAGGAAAAGCATTTGGAAGACAATAAAAACTCTTACCAGGCAAGCTGCAACAAGCTGTAGATAAAATGCTGATGTACACTGGAAAATGAAACTTGGTATTAATGCACTTTTACATACATGATATTTGATTATTAGCTTACTATTGACATTATTGTATTTGCAACAACAAGAGACAATACTCAGCATTCCCCCAGTGGAACTATTTCTTTCCTTTTTATCTTCTTACTACTTTCCTCAGCCCTTCCCCCCTTTCCCAGAGTATGGATTGTTTCCTTTCAACCCATGTCATTAATTTGAGGCTCCTAGGAGCTAGTTCCTGGATAACTACACTGGTTCAGGCATGTGCTGATCCCTGCCAGATGAGGGTCAAGATCCAGTGTGACTATGTGTAGTTTAGATGTTCTTATCAGCTGTTGTCTTAGAGGATTCTCACTATATTTCAGGTAGCTCACTTTGTATTTTAAACACCATTTTAAGTCACAACAAGAATCTTAAAACTGGTCTGGGAAAAGACACTCTTACTGCTTGAAGAACACTACTGAATCACCTTCAGAAGTGTCCTTCTCTGGTAAATATGGGGAGACTTAAAGACTGTAGTTTGACAACTTAGGTATATCAGGTATTGCCTTCAGTCAGCTACCTCCTGTAACTCCCTATTTCAGGCTTTGTTTTCTAACTCCCTCTCCATTTTGTGTAGTGTTTTGGTAACGTATCCCTGTGGGTGAATACAAGATACTCTACAGAAACCTGTTCTCTCAAAGAAAAAGCAAAACCAACCAAGCAATGCTGTGATATTTCTTTTCCTGTCACAGGGAATCGTTAAGGCCATACTCAGACTGTGAGTCAGACCTACTGTCTAAGTAATCTCTTGAATCCAGCCTTCTTGCAGATCCTGACATTCTAGAGGTCCCCACATCACTGGTATAATCTCCCTAAGAGGCTGTTCATTCATCCAGATTCTCACTGTATCCAGAATTCTTTTTCTTGACCAACCCAGTCTTGCATAATTCATCTCTTTTCAGCATGGTGCTTCAGGACACTCTTAAAGTTATTGTTCTGAACCTTCTAATGTTTGCTCAAGATCCTTTAGCTCCATTCCTCTTTACAAGTACTACAAATATAAACTTACTATCCTCATTTAAAAGGCATTTTGTGGTCTATTCTCCTACTGATGAGATGCCAACTCAGTGAGCCAAAGAAGTTACTGATTTAATTTAACACATGAATGTTTTTTCTCATACTTTAGATGAACTCCATGGAAATACCTGCAAAATTACTTAGTTATTTTCCCTAAAACTCTTCTCTATGAACTCTTTTGTCTTGACACCTAAACCCCTTAACCAAAAAAGATGACAGTACCCAAAACACTGCCAACCTGCAACATCTATTCAACTGTGTTGATCAGTACTGCCTTAAAATGTTACTTTATTTTCCTCATCTCAGTTAGAATGGTAACTTTTGTAGTATGAGAAATGTTTTTAATTTTGTACAGCAACTAACACAGTAGCACTCTGCTGTCATTTACCGTGCTGTAACAATGTAACAGAACTACTTGATGTGTCAACAACATATGCCATAGTATGGATGACCATGAAAAGAGTAAAGAAATTTAAAAATCTGGGATATACAATATTTATGGAGATCTACAAATAATGTAAATGATGAGACTATCACAGAGAGGGTGAGGTTGGGAGGGATGTCCAGAGGTCATCTGATCCAACCCCCAACTATATGCAACATAGTACCACAACACATACACCTGGATATATGGAGGGGATTCAGAATAGTAATGAGCCTGTAGGAACTGTCATGTCCCAGGCATACTGGGAGAATTTCCTAATGGATTAATGCAGTTATTTTATGATCCTCGTCTACTTTTGCGGAGAGTACTGGAAGAGGAAAGGAAAAATTTCCTACTAAATTAGTTGGATATCTGGACAGAATACTTATGGCTGCAGAGAAGTACCTTAAAAATTGCCCTCTAATTAGCAGTGTGCACACACAAGCTCACTTAGGGCACCTAAGTTTGTTCAAATTGTTTGGGATAGATACTTAGCCAAGTATCCCTTATAAATCTGGCTCTTCAGACATCTATCTCACAAATATTAAACTATGCTCCCACCATCCTTTCTGAAATGAGTTACAGAGATTAATGCAGATGAGTTGCACATGCAGCAAATTTATATTCCCACAAGACAAAAACCTCATCTCTCTTAAGCTTCATTTTGCTGTTCGGATCACAGACATCCTCTCTATTGTACATCTTGCTTTTGCAATTCTTCTTCTACTTTACTATTGAATAATAAACATCCTCTTAGAGAAGTGCTGGTAGAAGTAGAACAACTGATTTCTTGCCACATAGTAACAGATCACCTCCTTGGAAAAAAACATCCAGTGGGTATGAATAACAAAACAATACAGCTAATATTCTTTACCTGAATAGAGAGGCTAAAACTCTTAATAATTTGTGGCAGGAATTCTCCCTTGCCCCAACAGGAAGACACCCTTTAGCACATTAGGGTTATTCCCAATATAGAAACAGAGTAATGTCACACTTCCTTCAAGCAAATCCTTCAGATTAGGAGAGGCAAACTGACTTTTGACATTACCTTTTTTGCCAGCTACCTCACATGTCAGCTGTCTTGCTGATCTATTTCCTATCTATGTGTTTTTCTATTCTGTCCATATTTGTGAATTTTAACTGCCTCTCCCCTATCAAAATCAAATTTTATTCATCTAGAGTTCAAACTGCTTTAGAACTTTATTTATCAAAGACAGTTAGAGTTGCAAAATTTTTGAGGTTACATTCTTGCATAAGAGATACAGACAAGAAAAAAAATATTAGACCAAATAACTGGGAAAATTAAGATGGGAGAAATAAAGAAAGGGACCCTAAAGAGCACCTAGTTCCAACCCCCTGCCATGGGCAGACACCTCCTATGGGACCAGATTGCTCAAGGCCCCATCCAGCCTGGCCTTGAACACTGCCAGGGAAGGGGCAGCCACAACTTGGAGAGCTCTACAAAAAGATGATGGTACCCTACTTCAGTAATTCAGAAGTGTTAGTAAAAAATTAGCAGTACAGTAAGTCTTACAATACAAAGGTACAGGCAACTTACCAAGTTGATAAAAATGCATTGGTCCATCCATCAGTGTTTTCAGTGATCAAGAAATACAACCTATTGATTGTAAAATCATCATTTTGCTTCTGTACCTGAAAATACATCAAAACCAACCACATTCAGCAACTCATCTTTGCAAGTAAAACAAGGCCCTTACAAAGAGGTATTTTAACCCCTTAAGTGTCTGGGGGCAGGAAGTGATACTGGAACAGTTACTCCTATCAGGGGTGGGCAGGGAAGGATCCTCAGATAGATAGGCAATTTTATGACAATAGAATTGTCCTTTTTTCACATGAAAAGCACTATGAGCATTTCAAATAAATACAGAAAGCATTATTTGTATTAGTTTTGCATGAAGATACCATCTGAAAATCCTATGCCACGCACTCCAACTTATTAAATACAACTAAAACAAACATTGCTCAGCTTTATTTGAAATATTGAAGAATTCATCACTGTTGTAAAAAAATCCAGAAAGGGGATAGATCAAGAGTGAGGTTAAAAAAAATATAAATTTATTAATTATAAGAAAGTTATGAAACATAAAATGTTATAATACTTTATGTATTTTAATACATATTATTTATTTTAATACATAAACTCTATAAAATCATTCCTTTCCATCAATGTTATTATTTCACTCTTTTTATTATCTTCACAGCATTAATATTTGCAGGATCTGTTTTTGAATAATAGGCAAAGTACGAAGGAGCTAATCTACAGATGGCTGGACAAGGGTATAACAATTACCAAATAATCTTCTCTTCAGGTTTAATACAAATAAATTAGTGTTTTTTGTTTTTTTTTAAATTACCTTTCTCTAAAAACCAGCAGTTTAAAATTTGAAACTGCAACAAAGCATACAACAGACAAACTTTAGTTGGAATGTTAAAATCAGATTAATTTTAAAAACCTTTATTCAAGGTGTCAGTATTCCTCTGCCCAAAGTTTTACTTTTGCTATAGAAGTTACTGGATAAATGCCAAGAACCTGTATTTGTGAAACCAATAATTGTGATTCCACAGATAAAGAGAACATTATTTTCATTTCAGTTAATTTATTGAAGCATAAGAAATATTGGGAGATATACCAGTTTTCAATCAAAATTAACAAGTAAGTATATGAAAATAAGATTTGCAGGTTACACCATCTTTATCACTGACATCAGCAAACTGGAAAGTGATTAAGTCACAGATATTTATCAAGCAATTCAGATCCATCTTACTTTATTACTCAAGTAGAAAAAAGAATAATCCTACTTCAACATGGTTTTTCACTCTATTCAGATGTCACATAGCAACCTAAAGCCAAACAATGTTACTTTCACAGTCACTTTAAAGAACAGTTATACTATCCGATTTTTCAGGCTCTTCAAAATTTTCTCGAAAGGGGAAATATTTGAGGATTCTGAACTTGCCAGATATTATAATATCTTAATCCTTGCAGTTAATCACATGTTCAAAGCACTCCATTTATTACAATATAAGTATCTACATACCTTCCATCCTTGCTGTACATGCTGTCACATGTACATGCTATACCAGCTCCCACACTCCTGGAATCTGGAGCAACTTGTGTATGGCTCTGTTTGCTGAGCAACATGTATCTTACATGATGTACATGGGAAGCCAAGTAATGTGTTTAGCACCTTAAAATAGGTAAGAAAAATGTGACAAAATAGGCTTATCTCCAAGTTTGCACAGCTGTCTAAATCTAGATGTCCTCTACAGATCTACTAATTGGAGCGAAATTCCAGGGGGAAATCCATGGGAAAATTATTTTCATCAAAACACCAAAACACCATCTTGCTTTTGTTACTCTTCTTCTTCAAAGCCTCAGTAAACCCTGGAAAGAAGCCACGGAAATACTTGTGAGCCCAGGCTCACTAGTTAAAGTAACTCCTCTGGGAGCTGCCTGAAGCCCCCAACCCTTTCAAATCCCAGCTTCACACTTCCATGCTATCTTCACCAGTGACTCATTTTTAACTGGAGTTCAGATTGATATTTGCTTCCAAACAGAAAAAAAAAAAAACAACAAAAAACAAACAAACAAAACAAAAAACAAACAAAAAAAAACCCCAAAAAACACACACACAAAAAACCCCAACAGGCTTTGAAGTTTTGAAAGCCACTTGTTTGTGTTTCAGGAAAGCTCCACATCTGTAGAAGAGAAAACACACCCTGTTTTCTGAAACAAGCAGATGGTATGTATATTTAAATATATATATTTATTCATAGAAAGCTATGTATCAGAACACTGAGAGACAGACACGACAGAAGGTGTTTCAGAAGTCACAAGAGGAACTTTCTAAATGGCCACAGGTAATCACAATGTATGGATCAGCTTTACAAGTGAAAACCACACTAAGGAAATGACCCCGTGGCTTGTACCCTTGTGCCCTTGCTCTACTCCTGGCTTTGCTGAGGGCCTTTGGATAAGTCACTTCTAAGGATACACTAAGGATACATTTAACCTTAATAACCCAAGCCCACGGACCAGCAGCCCATTTTACATCCACTGCCAGCAGTGCTCCTCCCGGTGAGCTCCCGGACCTGGTGCGGGACACGGAACAGCCCTACAACCTACCTAGAGGCTCCTGGGCCTCCTGTGCCGCTCCAGCACGGCTGGGACACCTCCCACCTCCCTCCAAAAAGGCACTTGGGACAAGAAGCTCTGTCAGCCCCTCCGGCGCTGTGGTTTTGACTGGTTTTGACCCATTGAGGTCCTGGAGCAGGTCCAAAGGAGGGCAACCAGGCTGGTGAAGGGACTCCAGCACAAGTCCTGTGAGGAGAGGCTGAGGGAGCTGGGGGTGTTCAGCCTGGAGAAGAGGAGGCTCAGGGGAGACCTCATCGCTCTCTACAACTCCCTGAAAGGAGGCTGGAGCCAGGGGGGGGGTTGGGCTCTTCTCCCAGGCAACTTTCAGCAAGACAAGAGGGCATGGACTTAAGTTGTGCCAGGAGAGGTTTAGGTTGGATATTAGAAAGAATTTCTTTACAGAGAGGGTGATCAGACATTGGAATGGGCTGCCCAGGGAAGTAGTGGATTCTCCATCCCTGGAGATATTTAAAAAGAGACTGGATGTGGCACTCAGTGCCATGGGCTGGTAACCACAGCGGCAGTGGATCAAGGGTTGGACTTGATGATCTCTGAGGTCCCTTCCAACCCAGCCGATTCTATGATTCTATACGATTACCTGCACCACAGTCAAGCGCAATGCATCTCATAGACTGTCACTCAGTGTCCATTTCGCGCTCGGTGTCAGTGCCGGAAAAGCAACCCCCAAAACAACAAAAACCCCAAACCCCCCAAAAGCAGCCCGGTTATTTTCCTGCGCGATGCCGAGGGTATTTTAGGCCAAAACGTGCTACGGGGGACGCAGGATTCGGTTAGCAGCGGCCTCCAAAACGCTAACAATAACCCACGGCTTTTCCAGGAAATCCCGGCAGCCCACAGTAGCTCGGGAAGAAGGGCCTGGAGGCCACAAAACCCCTCTCGTCGCCGAGGGAGAGCGGGGATCACACGGAGCACGGCCAGCCCGGGCCCTGGGGCGTTTGTGGGGGCCGCCCTCACCCCGACAGCTCTAACGGAGCAGCTCCAACACACAGACACACATATATACACACACAGACATATACACACACATATAGACACACACACTCACCCGAGGGGCGGCGATCCACTAGAAGGAAAGAGGAGCAGGATTCCCAGCCGTACCTGGCAGCTGGCAGCATCCCCGCAGACTCCTGGGGGCTCCGTGCCGCCAGCCCATGGCTCCTCGGTCCGGCCGAGCACCGAAACCGAAGGAGAAATGGCGGCGGGGGCGGCTGCGGCGCTGGAGCCTGTCCCGGACCCGCCCCGCCCCGCAGCCCGGCCCGATGACGGCGTGGGTAGGGAAGGGGCAATCAGGGGTGCTGGGCTCCGGCTTTAGACAGCAGGTTCGGACCGATTCGGGTCCGCTGCTCGCTGGTGTCGGTCGGCTCCCCTGGCGGAGCAGTGCTTCCCGCCCCAGGCTGGCCCAAAGGGTTTTCTGCCCGTGTTTCGCTTTCTTTTACCCCCCTCGCCCCTCTCCCCAGTCTTTGATGCTTGCTGTCATGAAGGAAGTCCCGAGGGAAAGCTGAGCAAGCCCTTTCCTGATCCCTTTCCCTGTGCTCTCCTTGTCCTTAGCACTGGGGGTGCGAGGTGCTGCTTGTAGGTGTTCCATAAATGCCTTAATGGGTACCCAAATGGATGAGGTGTCCTCTGTCCCAAGTATTTTCTGGTCGTGGAAACAGCAGTAATATGGTATGAAATACAGCTTGTATCATGTCACATGAGGGATCTTCATCAGAAAATCTTGATAACCTACCCGAGGAGAGCAAGGGGTAAGAAACCAGGTCTGGTGGCTGGCTGTGTCCCATTGCACCTCTTTGAGCCTCGCTGACTGCACCTCTTTGTCGACCTCTGTTTCTCCCCCATTGGAAACGTGTAATTTTGGTATTTGTTTGATGAGGTTATGCCACATCTCCTTAAGATGTACAAGGCAAAGCAAACCTGAGATTTCCAGTCAGCATACAGGTTTCTACAAACCTTCTGTTTAAATATATATATATATTGCTTTAACCCATGTAGAGCTCAAAAGTAGTGAAGATAGTTTTCCTCCATTTCACTTCATGAAGGAGTAACCATGGTTCTGACAAGGAACTCTGAACAGGCTAAATTAACTGTATCCCTTTGCATAAGTGTGTCTCATTGAGTGAGTGTTATATGTGGCACCATTACTTGTATGCCAGTTCCAAACTAATTTTTTGAAGGGATGAACATTTACCTGGAAGGAGAGTCTGGAAGGAAAATAATTTTAATGATATTCTGCCTTGACAAATTCTGCATCAATAGTACTGTGCTTTTCTGTACGGCCACATCCACTTTTATACCTCTGACACTACCTTCCCATGGCTCACTCAGCTTCTGTCTATCCAAACATGAAGGTCTCCTAAACTATAGTTTTTTATTTTGTTGTTGTTGCTTCATTTGTTCCAACACACCTTTGTTTGTTTGTCTGTTTTTATGAAGGCTGTTTTATCTGATAGACTATTTTTTGTTAACTGCTTTTTCAGCATTATCTTTCATGAAACAATTTCTTGCTATCTTTGCAGAACTTCCCCCAAACTCTTTAGTTCTTTCCTGCCTGTCAGATGAATTCACCAGCTCTTGTGGTTTCTCAGCACTTTGTGCAGAAGATGCCAAAATTTAGCTGATCATTTCTTCTGTATATTTCCTTCTCCCTTTTTTTCTGACCGCCCCTTGGCTCTCCACTTCTTTTAACTATAAATATTGCAAAAAGTGATATTTACATCTTTCTCTCCAGCCTTCCTCCTTGTCTCCAGTGACAATATCACTTGGTCATCCAGTGAATCTTCTGTCTGGCCTTGGTACAGGAGCTAGGAAGCAAACCCTCAAGTCACTGGCTCCGTTGTGGGATGGGTCAGGGAGATTGGTGAGGGGAAAACAGCTTAAGAGGGCAACAGCAGGAGCAGAGACTGCTCGGCAGCTTTGGCTCATGCAAGAATCAGCTCCTTTGCCTTCAAATCTTCAGATGCAGGGCCTCTCACCTGCTTGTCTCTGTCTCTACCTTGTCATGAAGAATTTAGAAAAAAGGAGATGTCTTATGGGAGATTATTTTTCAGCAATATTTGTAGGAGTGAGGGAAGAAGAATTTTGCTGGGGAGACTAAGGACACCAGCCTTCAGCCTGAGTAAATGGCAAAAAAGACAGAAAAATGTTTCCAAGGAGGCCTTTCAGAAGAGGTGTAGTAGAATCTCTAGTGGATCAGGTTCCCTTTTTATAGATCCCCAGACAGTGGCAACAGGGAACTGTACATCCATTCAGTGACTTCTAAGTAAGCTTGTTTGTAAAGTACTTATAGTAAAATTTGCAGTTTGCCACATACATTGTGTGCTGGTATCGGTGTTATCCTTTACCCATGCTCAAAGACAGACTTATTATTTTTGTTATCACTGACTATTTTTTAAATTTACAAAATGCCTTTTTTGCTTTTTTGTTTCTATAGCTGTTTGTTTATTGTTTTTGCTCATATTTACAGACAGTACCCAGAGCTGAATTTTTCCTTTGGCTGGTAGCATATCCTGGAGCTGCAACATTGCTGAATTACCTGAAGACCACTTGACCTTTTGGGTAAGTTAAAATCCCACTCACACACCATGTCTTTTAATATGCTGATTTCTTAATCAATACAGAATGGTTTTCTTTCCAACTAGCCCCAGAGCCTTTCTTACATTATTTCCCATTCCTCGTATTATGCCTTTATTTATTTATTTAAATAAGGGAACTCCTTATTTAGCCTATTTTTCATAATATCATATTCGTTATGCCTGTTTAAGTAGGGTTTTCCTTCCATGGAGGGAACAGGAAAATATTACCATTTCATAGGTGAGATGACAAAGGTAAGAGGGTTTGTTTTCAAAGGTGTTGACCCTTCCAACCCCTGCTGATTTTAGGGTGAGTTACAGGTTCTTGGCAGTTCTTGTAACTAGATTTAAAGTCAGAATTACTTGTCCAAGGTTATCAAGAACTCAGTTTTCAAAACTTTTTGATCAAGTCACCAGGTCATAGGTTTTATGAATATAAATATAAACTGCCTCCCATAATCATATGTCTGTGACTTAGAGGTAAATGTATTCTTGGGTACTGAAATAATACTTCTGCTCCCAGCTGTTCCTGGTTCTGGAGCACTCAGTAAACCACTCTCACTTTGATACTGACCCAATGCAGGCAGGAATGAGGGTAGGACTACAAGTAAGGAAGAATGAAGAATTGGCTGATGCAAGGCTGAATCTTTGGCTGCAGCTTTGTCAGCTCAGCTTTCCTGTACCATGAAAGAAAAACTGTGGTGAAGCTACAGGGATTCTCACCTATAGCAGGAATAAGAATCCGTAATGAAAACTCCAGTAGTTTTTCTGAGGTGGGGATTGTTTGTGATTTTTTTTTTCCCGTTGTTGTTGTTTTTTTTTTTTTTTTTTGTTTTTTTTTTTAAAGAATAGCTCCATCTGTTCCAGTTCATGTGAAAAATTGCCTGTAGAATTTGTAAGTGAAATGGGGAGCCTCACCTTGAGCTCTGCCATGGTAAACAGTGACATTATTCTTCAAAGAAAGTTCTGTCAGTGTGTGTATGCGTGCGTGTGTGTATGTATGTACACATGTGTGTTTATACATAACAATCTATTTGTGTGCATGTAACAGGTTGGTCACTTGTTTTCTGAGAGATCACCTGATGCACTGCTTGCCCAAAGTCAATGCTGGATGAAGAACAGCTTGTTCCATGAGAAACATGCCATGTTGCTGATACTGGGGATAAAGGAAGCATTTTGAGGAAATAACAGAAATGCTAAATTTCCTATTCAATGAAGGCATCTGCTCTCTATTCTCAGTTTCTTGTGTTGCAATATAAGGTAGCAAAATAATCTAGAGAGTTAACTGTGACTGATCTGTTGCAATGAAGGAAATCTAATTTACAGTAAAATTATTCTTCAGAATTAAATGTGCCACTGCTAACCCATGAAACACAGGCAGCTTGAAGGAGCATGAAGTTTTAAAACTAGATTCCATACTAATATGAGAAAGGCAAAGTTTACAACAGACTAACTAACACTGAAAAAGTCAGTCACCCACTTGTTCTGTGCAGAGAGGTGATTGCTCTTTCATTAGGGCAATAGCAGAATTTTTTCCTTCTCTGTTTTAGTAGCTAATTTCTGAATCTGGAACAGGAACCTTAATACACAGCACCTGGATTAAAAGCTAGATTTTAGCACTGATAAAGTAAGCACCCTTCTCTTCCTCATTGTCACTTTGCTGTTCAGTTTTTGAATGCAGGGCTATCTGGAAGGAAAGTCTCATCAGTCTAGACCAGCACAAGGTCAGACCATTTTTGGTGTAGGCCAAAGTTTATGGATATTGCTTAGAGGTCCAAAGTGTTCTAAACATGTTACAACATCCCAGCCTGGGACATTACAAAAATACCACCCTGTTTCTCTCTGGATCTACTGTGGCATCTAGACAAGCTCAAGGGTTTTCAGCTGTTGTCTCTGGATGCAACTATTGCTGTAGGGCTGGAGAAGTAAGCACAGGAACAGTCCCCATGCTGTGTTGCAAAGAATGGTAGTTCCCAAACTTTTTGTTATAACAGACCATATTCACACCTCTCTCTTGTGTCTGCTCAGCCTAATTGTGCTCAATCATTTTTGCTGTTAAAGATGATAATGTGGGTATGCCATAACCCAGGACAGGCAGTAGGATGAAAATAATTCAAATTATCATTTCAAAATGGCTCAACAAACTGGTATTGGTCCTGAAGTCATGCACTGCTACATCTGTTTTTTTCTCTTGTATGAAGAAAATTCAGTGTCCCTGTAGGTCTTGTTTAGCTTGACCTAATTTCTACTGATAACTGCTTCTGCTTTCAAACCATAAAACTTCCTGTTTTCTGACATTCAGGTACCGTGTTGATCATTCTGACTGTATTTTTATTGCTGGGGATTTTGAATTGCAGAATACTTGCTATAGTAGTTGGCTGCTGAAAAGTTGGTTGGTAAAACTGGCCAATGGCAAAGAGAGAATAAGCAGAGATGTAGGAAGACAGGGCTGAGATGGTTGAATTTTCCTGGTGAATTCATGGGACACTCATTTCACATCACACATCCAACTGAGATACCCTCAACTTTTCAATTTCCTGCATTATTTAATTCTTCTCCTTACATCCTATTACTTTCCCATCTGATACCGCTAGTAAGTGCCGATTTTCTTTATATGTAGGGTTTCAATAAGTATATAAGTGCTGGGAATTAATTAAAATGGTCCTAAAGTGCTGTGAGCCTGTCTTCCAATTGCTGTGCTTACTGCCAGCATTAGTATTGGTGCACCTGATTTAGTGATAATAACTAAATTATTAGTTATTACTAATTATGATGATGTGGAGTGGATGATGAGGGGAGAAGTTGACATCCCAGAAGGGAAAGCCACCCTCCAGGATGACCTAAACAGGCCAAAGAAGTGGGCAAACAGAAACCTTGTGAAGTTCTATGTGGAGAAGTGCAAGGTCTTGCACCTGGTAACGCATAACCCAGGAGCACAGTTCAGACTGGGATCCACTTGGCTAGAGAGCAGCCTTGTGGAAAGGGACCCTCTGGGGGTCTTGGTGGACAACAGGCTCAACATGAGTGAGCAGTGTGCTGCAGCAGCAAAGAAAGCCAAGAGGATGCTGGTTTGCAACAAGGGCATCCCCAGCAGACACAGGGAAGCCATCATCCCGCTCTACTCAGCACTTGTCAGACTGCACCTGGACCATGGCATGCAGTTTTGGTCTCTGCTGTACAAAAAGGATGCAGGCAGGCTGGAGAAGACTGGGTCTGTTCAGCCTTGAGAACGGAAGGCTTAGGGGAGACCTTATTACAGTGTCCCAGTACTTAAAGGGCAGTTACAAAGAAGATGGAGACTCCCTGTTTACAAGGAGTCACATGGACAGGATGAGGGGCAATGGGCACAACTTGCTCCTGGAGAGATTTCAATGGAACACAAGAGAAAAATTTTTCACTATGAAGACAGTCAGACATTGGAATGGTCTTGCAGGGGGATTGTGGTGGATTCCCCCACTTTGTAAAGTTTTAAGTCTCAGCTCCATGGGGTGCAGAGACATATCATATAAACAATAATATTAAAAGGGTTGGACCAAATGACCCTTGAGGTCCCTTCCAACCTGATATTCTATGATTCTCTGATAATTACAACATTTCCAGATGTAGGCATCTGAATATGACTTTCCCCAACTATTTACTTCTGACACATGAATTTATTGATAACAGAATCTTATTTCTGTTTTTCTGTCTTTATTTTGTTCTGAGATCAACTTTGTGGACTGTTATGTAACTTAAGTGGATCCAAAACTAGGAAAGACTTCCCCTTCCCTCTATTTAAAAAAAAAATTGTGTATAGCCCTGTAATTTTTTCTGTGTGTTTGTGTCTTGAAATTGAGGATCAGGAATAAAAAATGTGTTCAATTTTCAGAAGTAATTTTAAACTTTTCCTCACTAAAGAAATTGGAATATGTTCTTTTTTGGCCTGAAGGTGATGCTGTTTCTCTAGGAAAAAGTATTGGAAAAGGCATTAAAGAGGAATACTTTGGAAGACTTGTAGAAAATACTTGCATTAAAATTTGATACATATGTATTTATACTCTTCAACTGTGTTCATAACATGTAATCAACAGTTTGCAAGAATGAGACCTCTCTTCGCAGAACTCAAATGTACTTTGTTAAATCTTCCAGCATATCATGAACCAGCACATTAAAAATAGGAGTAATTATTTTATTTTTTTAATTATTAATGTGTGTCTTTAATCTATCTTCTTATGTTGCTCATATGCTCTGTCATACTTTCAGGTTTATTGGTGGGAGAGAGGTGTGGTTTCTGTGCAAGTCCCCACAAAAGATGCTTATGTTTATGTGTTTTGAAAGGTTTCACTGTGCCAAGCTGAGAGACACTCAGTTTCTGGTGTTATTTGATGATCCTGCAAGTGACTCATTTCAGTCAGTTTTTAGCACCTCTGTGTTTTGACTCATAATATACAGGAAAATTGATGAATTTTTGGCACAGCTTCCTTGTCCCTTTCTAGATTTAGCAGACTGGTGAGACCCTTCTCCTTTTTACTAAGAAATCTCTTGTTTCTTGAAAGATTCCTTAAAATTCAATTCTAGTCTTAGATATCTCTAGGATGTGTCCTGCTGCCTTCAGGTGTCACTTCTATCAGACCTTTGTCTCACCTTGCAGGCCAATTAATCCTGTGGGATTAGTTACATGGGAGAGAGCTTACCTCATTCTTAACTTGGGAGGGTGGGGAAAAGTGTCACCTACTGCCTTATATTTCTGGTGGGCTACCAACCCCAACCCTTGGTTATTTTGGGGGTGTGAGGGAATGTAGGACTCTAGGATAGGTTAGACAGTGGGTGCAGGATGTGCTTCTGCTACATAGACATATGTAGGGTCTGCACTGTTCAGCATGCTCAGAGATAACCTGGAAAAGGCAGCAGGCAGGCAAACTTTGTGGCTAGTGTGAAACTGTGCAGGGTACAAATATTTCGCATTGCTGCCCAGCTGCTAGTGTGCTACTGTATAGATTAAAGTGGCAGATTAAATTAAATCTTTTGGTATGACTAGACTCTTAATCAATTTTTTACATTATAAATGAGGTCTGTGTTGTTGGCTGCTTCATGAGACAGTACACAGATAACAGAATTTTAGGTATGAAATTTGGCTGAGCTTATGTCCTTATGGCTGCAGAATCAGGAGGAGGGGCCCAGACTGAAGGACATCCTGCTTAGAGACAGCAGGATTTTGGTTGTTTCAGTGCCTGTGGACTCCCAGATGTTCCTTGAAGAGTTTCAGGTACTGTGAAGTCCCCAGACTCCATGTGAATCTAATAAGCCTAATAGCTCCAGAACTATAGGCGAGTCCCTACATACAGCCACCATGTAGAAGAAATAAAATCCTCAGGCATGCTAAGACGTGTGAAACTCAATGTTACATAGACCTGGTGACATTTCAGCTGCACAGGGAATGTTTCTATTTGGTGTTTGCAGAAACAGGATTGCCCACCAGATCTTTTTCTTGCCTCAACCCCTATACTTGGGTTGTGGAAGTCCTTGTTTCCTCAGACTCTGCTGCTTCTGTCTTATGGGCCTTGTACTTTGCCCTGCTTGTGTTGTAATGTGAGTCATGGAGGTAATCTCTTGGTTTTTTTTAATAGCTGAAACTTTAATTTAAAAACATGTTAGTGTCTTGTTATTTGATTGAATAAAATGTGCCCTTTTCCATCCTATTTATTAAATACTGCCTCCTGCCTGTAAGATAGTTATAACAGAAACAGAGAAGTCTTTTAAGTAAAAGCAAACAAACCAAAATTGGACATTTACTTAATGTTTTCTAACATTTTAAAATGTCTTCTATAATGAGTACTTCCAGTAACTGAACACAAAACTGTGTCATCACATAACAGCACCAAGTGTAATGAAAACAACCATGAGAACCTCCATTGAAACACCCATTTCTAGGCATGGAGTAAGGCATAGATAAATTGTTGTGCAGTTTAAATGTAAAAGCACATGAAAAATTCTATATTATCAGAATGGAAGATCGATGATAGATAATTAATTTACTTGGGTGATGATACTAACAACTTATCCTCTTTATTAAAAATATTCTGCTAGCCTTCAATGCCTTAGTATATCCCAAAATTGAGCTAGGATCTGATTTGGTATTTCACTAACAGTGAATTTGGTACCTGGGCCATAGTTTTCACTGTCTGTAGTGCAATAACTAAAACAATACAGATACAACTTGTTAAGCCAAATTCTTCATGAACTCATGCCACCCTAGTGAAGTCAATTAACCTAGTCGTAGGGTGGTGCAGAATTTGGTCTCTGGTGATTTATATTCATTAAAACCCATCACTGAGCTAGAAGACTATCAAGTGCATTCTGGGGCTGCTAAACATTCAGGAATGGTTTGGGGTTTTTTTCAGAACACTCAGGTTTAGAAGAACTTTAATTAATCTGTCATTGATTAGCACCTGGTAGGGGTAGAGAGCTGCAGAAACTGCACAATCCTGGAGCATATGATAACATATTATTCCCAGTGTGGGACCATTAGTTTCACAGTTTTCTCTGATAAATATAAACATAGAAACATGTGCTAAGTGTTACTCAGAGCAAAGCATGCATCAGCTGGGATTTCACTGCCTGCAGGCTTTAAATACAGTGGTGTCCCCAAGGGTTAATCAGTATTGATGGCAATTATTCTTAGTCCACACACCAAGTGAAATGAATAACTGTATTTTTCCTAGTTTGCTTTGTCACTTCACCAGATCTAACCTAGGAATATGAAAATGATAAAAATACTGTGTTGTGGATCTGCAACAGACTGACAGGGTAGTTTATTTTGTATCAGGTGCTCTGTAACCATCTCCATCCCCTTAGTCCTTTGGGAGAAGGACAATGTGTAGCAGCTCTCTTTGGTGTAAAAGAATGAAAAAGCCCAACAACCTTGATTTGAGGGACACATGAAGACTCCACCTTGGGGGGCTTTATTTCTGTTTTCCCTTTTGTAAACTTCAGCTTCTTGGAAGCTGGTGGCTTAGATGCCTGATAAGTTTTTCTCAGTATTTTACAGGCACTGTTTCCAACACAAAATGCACACAAACCACAGTAGGGTTGCTAAATAAAGGTAATGAAACTTAGGTGTTACTGCAGCCCTACCAACATTCACATACATCCTTGGTCTTGCTCACACAAATTGCCTCAGTGAAATAAATGAGATTATTGAATCCTTACATGAGTGTGTGGAAAGGGCCTTAAAATGGTAGAGAAACAGCATAAAATCTTCCACTGCCCTGCAGTGAGCTTTTCAGCCTGCAATATCTGTCAGACTTTGTACTTTTTGTTTGCAAATGAGTGGCCTACATGTTAGTCTGGTGCAAAGTTTTTCTGCTCTTCTCCTTGGGTTTTGTCTACTCTTTTAAGTTTTGAATCATGTAAGATATTTTTTTGCCTCTCAGGAGTGTCTGAATCGCTGGAAAAAACCAAGTGAGTAGCTTTATAAATTACCCAGCTGAAGGGCTGCAGACCCCATAAGCAAAATGTGCTACAGTGGACCTTGGAAGTAGGCTTCACAGATGTGGGCAGAGATTTTCTCTTTCTGTGGGTATCGTGTTATTGAGAGCATAACTCCTGCAGTCTCAAACACTGAACCTCACTGTTTTAATGTTTTCCTGCCCCTGATGCTTTTCTTCTTATAAGTAATCACTTAATGGTATGTCAGAGCCTAGCAAAATTATTGTTACTATTATAATAATGTAATTTACAGCTCAGCTGGCAGGAAACAGCTGTAGACTATGTTTCTACATGGGATGATAATTTCTTGCATTTCTATTAGCTCTGTAATGGGAAGCCCAGAAAAGAACAGAGTTATAAAATATGAGTTAGTGAAGAGGTGTGTTAGGAGGGTGGGAGGAATGACCCTGGAGAGTCCCAGGGAAGAGTGTCATTAATGTGAAAACCCAGTGTTTTCTTCCCCTTGCAAATCCAGTGCAGCCTCAGTTTACTGAACACCAGTGAAGCTAAAACCCAGATAAATCAAATTTAAATTGTGTTCTGGGATGTATCTGAATGTGTTGACACCCTTGGAAAACTGCAGGGCTGAAGGGGAGGACTGTGGGGAAAAGATTTCCCCTCTATCCCTGACTTTTCTGGAGGCTTTTGAAGGAGGGCAGTGGGTCTAGTAGTTTTTTTGTTTCTTTGTTTGTTTTTTTTGGGGTTTTTTTGTATGTTTGTTTTGTTTTTTATTCCTACATCTGCTTGTCCTTTATTTCACAACAGCCTGAGGAATTTGCCAGCATTTTCAGACCAGTTGCCTCCCATATTCGTGGAAAGCAGCAAAACTACCACCTTAGCAAGAATCAGTGTGTTTCTCTTCCTTTTCTATGTTTTTTTCTGCTAATGTGAGCACTTCTGTAAGTATGACTGCTAGCCTGATTAGTCTTCTTTATTTTGGGAAAAAAATGTTGGCTTTTTTTTGCCAGAAGATGTCACTTACTGTAAAACTCCATTCATTTAATTTTACAATTTGGAACACCTTATAATAAAGAAATGGGGTTTGTGGTGGGGATGTGTTGTTAATTATCATTAGACCTCTGCTTTTGATTAATGCTGCTAATTAGTTTCTGTCCTTGACTTTTTCCAATTAAGGAGTAGATGCCTTGGTGCTTAACACCTGGGCATATTATCTAATTAGATGAAAGAAACATGTACTCTCTTTGTAGGTAATTATTTTAACTTTCCAGTAGTTGCTTTACATTAAACAGAGGTAGTTTCATCTCTTTGGGTAATGGCACAGGAAATGTCAAGATACCAGTGAGGTGGGTGTGAGCCATTTCCTGCTGGTAATTTTCTTGACTGGCAAATGTGAGCAATGATTGCTCTTCTACTTCTCACAGACATTGGGCTCAGGAAGGAGGAAACAAAACAATTTAAAATGCAAGAGAAGAAAACTAAGACTGTGCAGCCCAACTCTTTAAATCAGCCTTGGGATAAAAAACTTGAATTGCTTTCAGAAGTAGCACCTGGATACATTTATGGGCCTGATAGAGACTGCTGATGTATGGATGGATCTACCTCCTTTCCTCTCACTGAGGACTGGAAGAAGCACCTCCTTGTTTAATGGGCTCCCAGGACACCTCACGGGAAGGAAAGGATCAGCCTCAGGAAAACTGCCTGCCATCCCTCAGCTGCCCCTGTCTCTGGTCTCCTTCCTGAAGGAGCTGCCCAAATTCAGCTCAAGATGACAGTAACATCTGCCTGGGAGGGCAGACAAAAGTGGGTGCTGTGTAGTGTGGATCTGGCTGTTACAAGCCCTTGTGTAGGATCTGTGCTCCCTCACTTTCCTCTGGGATGGGTTATGTGCTGTTCCTGTCACTCTCTTACTTGCTGCCAGGATTTGAGGTGCTGTCCTTAATATCCAAATTCTCCCTGTGGGTGGTTATATTTCTGGCTGTTTAGGGGGCAAGGCAACCTCTTTATTGGTGAATAGAAATGAGTAAGCAAGCTCCCTCTATTCATCTCTAGTTTTGAATCCTGGAAGTCTTTCAGAGCAGAAAACTTTTGAGCTAGAGGTTCATCTCCTGTGTTAGCTTTGTAAGATGCATTTTGAAGATCCTAGCTGAGACTGAAGTGCTCCTATGCAGTTTGCCACAGGCACCTACTCAGAAAATGTGTCTCCTGTGTCTAGAAAGGCTGCAGTTAACAGGCAGTTCTCAAGCTGTAGGCCAGTTGTCTAGATGACAAAAAAAAACCCCACAAACAAACCCTAACCCCCCCTAACACACACACACACAAAGAACCAAAAAGCAAACTCTCCCATTATTTATTCATTCTGAAAAGGAAAAAAAAGCAAGTATCCTGTTGGGCTTTTGTTGTGATTGATGGCTCGGGAGAAGCAGATGTGTACAAATCTCTGCTTAACTGAAGGTATATAGGAAGCTAGCAGGACCTGCTGGTGCATTTAGACCTTTAGCAAGATTACCTTTAATTGTGATCTGTCTTTACAGAATCAATTGAGCTATTGGGAACATCTGTAAACTTGCAACACGCTGGGAGCTGCAGAGGACTACTATGCAATTAAGTGTTGATTTGCATATAGTATATAGTATTTATATGCGTGTAGTTTTTATTAAAAAACAACAGTTTTTGAATCAATTGTAATTATGAAGCATTCACATTATGTTAAATATAATTTATTTAATTGCCAATAGTTGAAATATGACAGAAACAAATTTCCCTAGACAATTTGTCAATATAAGTTTGAATGGCCAAACTGGCAATTTCTTTAGAATACTTGGAATTCGTTGTATGGAAGCCACTATAGAAGTGTGAAGCATTATCATGCTGATAATGCATTGTAGTGGAATATCAGTATTCTGCATATAAAATCAGAAAACTATCATTTTCCTTGTTTGCATAAACAACTCACTTTGCACTTCTAAATAATGGATGGAAATCCAGAGAGGATTAAAATAAATGAAGGAACAGATCATTTTCAAAGGCTAAATCTTTGCAGCTCCGGGATTTACAAAAGAATGAGGTAACCACATTTCTTAAACTTTATTTTAGAGACACCTTAGCATCTATTTGCTTTGAAAATAAA
Source organism: Phaethornis superciliosus (assembly GCA_023637945.1). NCBI lineage: Eukaryota > Metazoa > Chordata > Aves > Apodiformes > Trochilidae > Phaethornis > Phaethornis superciliosus. The sequence goes on along the minus strand of JAJQWJ010000001.1, from coordinate 105,603,385 downwards.
TTTTACCCAAATCAATACTTGCAAACATGGTTCTGGATACCACAAAGCAATCAGTTTTGATAACCCCTTTGTAAAGTTGTCCAAATTACAACTGACCAACCCCTGAATTGTTACAACTGACAAACCCCTGAATTTGTAAAAGGTCTCCTAGAAGTTTGATTCAGCTAAGGTGGTTATTGGTACTTCTTGATTTTTGTGTCATAATGATAAGCCTGGTGTTATGTCCTTGGACTTAGGATGCTTTGGGTCGGTTCCTTTCTCTTACTTTCCTTGCTGATAAGTACTTATGTGAGCCTCGATTTCTTCTCTGTGACATGAATATAATGACCTTGACTTTAAAAAGAAGTTTTCTATCTTTAAATCTGTTAGATTGTAGTTAAATAGTTAAAATATTTAAATATTTTTACAGCTATTCTATCAGGTGAGGTCTACCATAAAATTTGGCAGAAATAAATTAACACCATTAGAACTTGTTTGTGATAGAAGTATTTCTCAGTGTCTGTGCAAGTTACCCCATTTCATAAATATGCATTTGCAGTCGAGACATTATTTTTATCATCTATTAATTTGTAATTCTCTCCACATCCATAATATAAATGGTTCACATAAGCGTGGCCTCTTGTGTTGCTTAACATGAAAAAACTGCGTTATATTATTTAGTAGGTTTTTCCTCATTTAAAATGTTAGTAAGATTGTGTAAGAGTAGTTTCAAAATAATGCATGGCATATTTCTTGAGAAAAGGGATGCGATCTAGTGGGAGATGTCCCTGCCCAGGCAGGGGGATTGGAACTACATGATCTTTAAGGTCCCTTCCAAGTCCATCTGTTCTATGATTCTATGTTATAGTATTTTTACTTGATTCAGGAGGAAAAGTTTTTTTGGAGAGAAACTATTGGTTTCACTAGCGGCATTTTGCTTTCATAGCTTATTATGTTGTGAGATTGTATTTCTTCCTTGGAGGAAAAAATCCTTTAATTCAGAAGATAATGAAAGAAATAATTTTCATTGTACTATTTCTTGTGCTGTAACTAACTGAACAAATCAGGCCCAGAGTCCATGTTTTGTTAAAAAAAGTCACTGGCTTTAATTTGCAGTTATGTTAAAATATGGTTAGTCTTTAGAAATAAGCCTTATCAGTTCCTTTATTATTATAAATCTAACAGTTCTGTGGTAGTTTTAATCCACTGAATTTATCAGAGGGATTTGATGGAAGTGATCTCAAATGCTTAATTGTAAAGCCCCTGTATTTGGGATTTAACAGCGGGTCCTCCATCAGTTCTTTCCTGGAGCATTAATTTCAAGCTTTTCTCTTGATTTATTTATTTTAACAGTGGCATCTAATAGGGACAATGTTCAGGAAAATCTATGAGTATGATGTTTTAAATCAATTAATTTTTATACAGTATATTTATTTAATACTCACATTTATCTTTCCTAAAGGTATGTTTCTTCTGAAGGTATATTTCACTTTCAGAAACTATTTCCAGTGGGATATACCTAACCTGCTGGTGCAAATCATGGCTAAAAGACTCAAGATCTCTTACAGTAATCTATATATAGCTTTTGCTAAATGCTGTATCCAGTTTACCTGTGGTGAAGTCCAGCTTTCTAATGTTAACCTTCCTTGGATTAAGACAGAAGATGGGAAATAGACGTATTAATGTAATTTTTTTTCAAGTGAAATGACAGCTTCTGAAGGCACTTATTCAGTGTTTGGAGTTATGCTCTCCTGTGGCAATGAAATACTGTTTCTTTCTCTGTGCTAAAAAAAATTGGATTGAAGTGATAATTTTTTTCCCTCAAAGACCACTACATTTTGACTTTCAGGTTGTTTGTTCACTAAATACATTTCTCTATGGCACTGAAAACAGACATGTGTCATTGAATTTTGTTGTTAGCCACAGATGAGGTGGAATGAAAGCCTTTCATGTATGAGTGTGATATAGGTTACTCATGAAATAATTCCAGTAGCTTTAATTCAAAACAGCTTTCTAGTGAGTCATCTCCAGGTAAATGACAAAACTTAGCAATCATTAGTGGCAGCTTCTTCTTTCTCAAACAGGCAGGAATACAGAGGAACACCCAGGAAATGAGACGCTAAGAGAGGTTTCCAAAAAGGTAGTAGTCTGACTGTGTGGGAAGCATCCGTTCTGACTGTTTCTGGAGGGAAAGGAATCTGTAGACTTATGGAAAGAAGGGGCCAAATCATAATATATACATTGAACATGCCTATTTGCTCAGTTGGGATATTGCAAATGCCACTGCTATAATGTATATGGGCTGCTTTGTACAGGCTCAGATTAAAGGTGCTTTGAGTCCCCAGTCAGTCTCCATGAGCTGGGTCCAGACACACATGGATGCTCCTACAAGCTTGTACAAACACCTGCAATGCAGAGATGCAGGAAAAACCCAGAGGTGGTGGTGGCTTTGCTTACAGTCCTTGTATGTGATGGTGCAACAGGGCTCTGCTGGTAAATTAGAGAAAACTGAGGATTACAGAAGTGGGACAAATTGGTTTTGATCTCCCAGGCTGACCCAACAAGGGTAATGCGACCTGCCTTGTGTGTGCTGTTCAACCTAGGGGTTTCAGAAACTGGAAGAGCAACCTGCTCTCCTCCTGTCCATTTGATTAGTTAGTGCTGGCAGCCTCAGCTGTCACTGAGGTCTGTGAGAAAGTCCATGAATAGAAAAAGAGGTAAGATCTTGGGGTTCTTTCTCTAGCCTGTCTAAACCAGGTAACCTGATAATTCATTCAAACCTACTGGCTAGTGGCAAGGATTTGGGGAAAAAAAAATGAAAACAGGTGAGGACCTACAGAGCCAGAGAGAAAGTTACTGAGTCATTCTATTTTAGCCTTGCTGTCTAACAAAAGAAAGGGCTGAATGAAACTATTGGTCACTATTCCAATAATTTGTCATTCTGACAAAATGTGACTAAGCTTGATTTTCTCTCCTGCCGTGTGAAGCCCTACCTAAATTTGAAGGTTTATATATAGTGTGGTACTGATGCAAGAAGGTAACTTCAGTTATCCAAATTGTTCCTGAAGCGTGGAGTGAATAGACAAAACACTGCTGCTTTATTTCTGAGTAGGGGCAGTAGTTAAGTACAGGGCTTTGCAGTGGGTATAAAATTTGTACATTGCTTGCAAGATGTCTTTTGTGCCTGCCTAGGATATGCAGGTTTGTAATGTGCTGTTTCTTATGGTTCTGAAAAGTCCTTCAAAACTTTGCAGGTTTGCTGTTGTGCAGTTAGATTGCATGTCCTGAATCCATCACACAAACAGGTACGAGTAGTCCTGGAGGCTTCTCTCTGCTACTGTTTGTGGGATTGCTGTTGTTGCTGCACATGTTCCTAGGCTGTTTGCAGCTCATTGTTCTAGCTGAATTATATCTCCTCTAGTACTTCTCCTGATCAGCAATTCTCCATCTGCAGATAGTCTTTCACCTTTGTCCTATCGGCTAAATCCAACCAACTACCTGATCAATGACTGACAATGACATAAAAAGTATATTCTGTTATTTGGGTTACCAACCATGGAAATGTTAGTACACTGCACTCTATTACCATACACAACAGAATTAAATGTAGATTTCCAAAGGGGCGGTAAGCATAAGTTTGTGCACAAATCTCCTGCACAATGCTGTGGGATTTGAGCAGCCCTCTGAAACTCTCCCCCTTAGTTTATGTGAGAGCATTAACTCCTTCTGGATGAATGTGTTATTGACTCTGAGTAAACATCTCCTTTAAAAGACTCTACAAAGTGGTATTGGCCAGTAATACACAGTAAATAGACAAAGAATTACACTGTGACAGTTAGAACAAAAGAGAGAAAGAGAAGGGTACAGATAATGAATCATTAATGATCAGGAGTTGTGTGATGCTTTTTAAGAATTGCCTGAGGGAGGTAAGTGGGAGGACTAAAGCTCCTCCATGTGGTGTGGGCATCAAGCTGGCTGTGGGGAATGCTGAAAGATGGTTTCTTTTTCATCAAAATGTGGCTCCTTTCTGATCGTGCCAGACACAGAGCGTCTGTCCAAAGACTCTAACAATAACCTAATGTGCTTATTTGAAACACAATGCAAATAATAGAGATATAAGGAAAAGAAAGGATCTCCTATATTCTCCTTGCATTATGTTTTCTTCATATTTTTGGCTGTCTGCAACCTACCAGAATGTATTTGTCCTACAAGTACTGGCCTTGACTTGCTTAGACTGGGAGGAAGACTCTCTTTACATTGCCCTGCTCTCTGCTCATCATGCAAAGGAGAGCTCTTCTCAGTTGCATTTAACAGAGAAGAGAATATTCTTCCTTTATAAAATGATATAAAAAATTAGAAGCAATAAATGTGTACTCAGTATATTAGAAATTTCATTATTTGCCTTAACAGAAAATCCCATATATTCAAATGACACTTTTTAAAATGTGAAGGTTAGGTCATGACCTAACAGTCTGATTTCTGTAGGAAAATAATTCTTCAGATAGCTGGCTACCCATTTGTGACTATGCAAGTGACTATAACTGAACCATCCACAAGGAAGAGAGATTCTGAAATTACTGTATTTGCTGATTACAGAGATTAAATCAATAATTACAGAAACTAGCATACCTGCTCTTAGTTTTGCTTTGCCTGTATGGGTGTGAGCTTTTCATATTGGTAAGAAGAGTCTATAAAGATGTACTCTGACCATTACTGTGTTGGGAGCAGTGGTTTCCCATGGCTTTTAAAGGTATCACATCAAAGGGAATGTAACCAGTTATGGTGTAGAGAAATAGCCTACACCGAGTGCACAAACATATGGCACTGGCAGGATGGCAACACATGGTGGGGTAGAGATGGAGAATTGTACTTACTTTCTGTATTATCTGCAAGTTTAATTAGAGTAATCCTTTGCTGCACAGTGATTCAATTGCAAAATGTACAGAATAGTAAAAATTTAATCTGTAGTGGTTTTATGACCATTTTAAAAAAGTTGTTAAAAAGTTTGGGGAAACTCTAAACCTAACCCTATTTTTTTTCTCGAACAGATAGAATAATGGGAAAAGTCTCTGAATGCATTCAAATATACAGAGCTAGATATACACAAATATATGCAGAAATACATATCAAATATCAGATTGTCTTATTTATGAGCCAATGGTGGCCTTTCATCTTTAATCTCCAGTTGCCCTTGGGCTGTAGTGCCCAACAGCAGAATCAACAAAATCCCATTTAACTTCCAGCAAGTCCAAGACATAAATTTCATTATTCACAATTTTGACTTTGTAAATAGCTTTAAAAATTTAAATCTAGTCAGTATGAGTTGTGTGCAGAAAAGGAGTATGCGCTATAATTTTAAAGGAAAAAAGTAAACTGGTTTCTTTGTCTAGGAATTCAAATGTGTAAGGGATGTTTTTCAGACTCTCCTCAAAATTATTATGTTTTTTTTAAACCAAGAAAAAGCTTAAGGACAAGAGTAAGAAAGTGAATGTTTGAGTTGGAAAGCCAGAAGTCTGAAAGCACAGTATGAAATGGAGGCACTGCCTCAGCCATGTCTGGTAACCAGCAGCATTGACTGTTGTGGAAGGGGCACATGGGGACTTACTAATGGTTCTTGAGCCTGTTGTGAAGGACTGCTGAGGAAGAACCATGGAAAATTAAGAGAAAATTGTTAATTGGTCAAGCAAGAAGTCTATCTCCTGCATCACGAATGCAGTTACCCCTCCCCATCTGCCTTCAGGCACTTCCGAATTAACTTTGCAGCTCTTAACTTCTGATAAAACAGGAAAAAGAGACAGCACAGGGCACTGCAGGTCACCTCTTTCAAGCAGCCAGGGCATTTTCCTGGCAGGCTTTCAGGCAGCAATCCGTTTCCCCTCCCTCTCCTGAAAGGGAAACGTCCTTGGCCTTTTGGGTTGGTTTGGCCGCCTCTCCTCCTGAGCTCCGGCCACAGGCTGCGGTGTCAGCAGCATGATACAGAGGAGCAGCAGGGAGAGCAAAAAAACAAGTGACATCTTTGATTCACCGGCTGCCCTGTGCTGCTGTGCTGAGTCCAGGGCTTTTCCTGGCTCGGTGCTTCCTAGCCGGATGGGCTACTGCCCTGCGCCGCTCCGGCGAGGCATCGGCAATGCGCAGCGGCCGGAGGCTGTTGAGTTGTCTTGTTGGTTAATTAAGGCTGGCTGCCTAGGAAGGCCCATCTGTTCCCAGGTAAATTGTGTTGCTATTTTTCCCTTTGGCAGGCGTACAAAAAAACTCCCATCGGTTCCTGCAAAAGGATGGACGGGTGGTCTCGCGTGCCAGAGTTTGCATTCCTCCTCTGCTTTCCTGGAGACACGACAGCCAACACAGAATCACACTGAGGCTGCCATGTGTTGGTATAAAAGACAGGGTAACTCCCTCCCCTATGACTGCACACTGAACGCTTGCAAAACATCCGTTCCTTTTGCTCTGCTCCTGGCAGCTCCTGTGTCCTTTGCTTTCTCTGATGTCTCCTCTGGCTGCAGCTATAGGGGCACCTGGTCTCTCATCTGCTCTGGTTCTTCTTTAGTGGTCCGGAAAGGGACATGGGAAGAGAAATGTTTACCTGGTGCCGAGGTGTGATAGTGAGCTCAGCACATATTCACTCACCGTCACTGTGGCCACAAGAATTACAGGCTTATCTTTGCAGTATCTGCCCTGATATGCAAAGGACCACTCTTTCCTCCATTTCAGAGACCAGGAACTGACAAACAACTCCTTCCAAATCTGTGGCATGTGATTCCAGTCTTTCCAAATCCTAGAAAATGCCTGGGTTCCCAGCCACCTATGTTACTGCTCTGCTTATATGGTAGGGACATTGGGTGAGATCATAACTGTGGTGGACAACTGAGCACTTGTCAGTTGCACTTCAAGAGAGCCTTGGCAAGACCACAACATGTCCATGTTTCTCCCCTAAGCCTCTTTCTCCCTTCCCAGCTGCAACTGCTGTTAGTAGCACTTACCAGGGAAGAACAGGGATTTTACAGGGGGACAGCTTGGGGACTCAGTGATAACGAATAGTTACTTCAGTGCAAAAAGTTCTTCTTTAAAAAATGAGTTTATGATATGTACCTAGATATCTGAACTTGTTGTGGCAGTAATTAATCCAAAATAATAAGGAGGGGTGAAGAAGAGCAATTAAGTAATACAGAAATTGGATAGGAGTGTGGGGTATGACTGCCCTTCTCTCCTCCAGTGCAAGGTGGGAGTGCTGGGATGGAGACAAATGGAGCATGGTTACCCTGTGCCAGGGAAACATGCCTCCCCCACACCCAGGGAGGTAAGGAAGTAAAGTAAAAGAAATGTTAACAGTTTGAAAGCAGTGTGCTTTATTTCATGTCCTATGTGAAAGTCTTGCCTGGAACTTAGCAACCGACCTCTGGCAACACAGCTCCTGGCCAGAATGCTAAAGCTGGAACGGGAGAGGTTTTAGTTATTTTTCTTTTTGTTAAATTGATTTTCTTACTGAGTAAAAGGTAGGATAATATGTGAGGGCACTATTGTTGATCCCCAGATTGAGATAGAGATTTGAAGTTCCCCACAGAAACCCAGTATGGCAAAGGAGCAAATTTGGAAGAACTTAAACATTCCTAGGCAGGGAGCGCTGTCAACAGAGGAAAATGCAGCACAGATATTCAAGGAAGAAACTATTGAACCTAAACAGCTACAAGAAAGAAATGTCTCAGTTCTAAAATTTTAAGTAGCATTGAGAAGAGATCAGCCCTGTATGAGCAAAGCTTCCTAAAACCTCTAGGATTGCTCTGAATAGTGCAGGTCTTATATCAGCACTTAAAAACATCAGCTCAAGTTAAGTGGCAGAATAACTCTGTCTCTGGACAGACAAAGCAAACACAAATCTGCATTTCCACAGTCATGTTGAGCAGAGGGTGTTGGTGAAACAAGTTCCAGGAAGCCTGGGCTTCTCTTGTGGTTAAGCACAAAGCGTTATGCAGGTCCTTGGGCTTCTGACTTCCCTGGGCTGGGCTTCCTGTGACATCAGCTATGTTGGGTTTTAAAGCATGATTTATAAAACAGTTGTTTCTACAAAATACCCAGCGGCTTTCTAGAAGGCCTGTAGATGCACAGCAACTAATTGTGTTTTCATTTGCACATATCTTTTGCTTACTCTTCAGAAGAGAGGCCATTGCTTTGACCTCTCTTGTGCAGCACCTTGTGGGGTGTGGTCCTGGTCCGTGCCTCTGCTTGGAGTTGCCATCTGGGTTCTGATAAAATCTCTTTGATGCAGAGCCCCTAAGGCATGGGATAAATCTGCCCAAAGCAAGCTCCTTGACACAGCAGGAGTGCAGGGACTGGAGCATGGAGGTGGCTGCCCTGCCCCTAGGGCTGTCCTTGCCTTTGGAGGGGTGTGAACAGTAAGCAGCCTCAACTTTCAGGACATCAGCTGCTCTGAGCCTGCCCTTACCGACTCATTTCTCTGCCACCTACCTCAGGAGTGTGTGGAGGCATGGCAAGGAGGAGTAATCAGATTCTGTCTTTCCCCAAAATACCCCTTTGCATCCACCAGGAGAGGGTAAGAACTGGCTCCTTGTGTCCCCGGACAGCTGGATTCTCCTCTTCTTGTGGGAAAATTATAGTAATAACAATTCCGCTAAGAGAGCTGAGCTGGCACATTTTATGTTGCAGCAAGAACTAGCTAACTATTTGCACACTAAGGATGAGGAAGGTCATTCACCAGGCCCGCAGTCATTTGATAAGCCACCAGAAGAAGGTCACAAATCACCATGTGGCATCTTTCCTACAATGAAGTGCAGGTATTGATTCCCCTGGGCAGTGTGGTTTTGGTTGATGGTGTCGTAACACAAATTACACGGAAGTAACATGAGGTAGAGAGCTTATGGCAGTGGGGGAAGATGAGACCTACTGAGGAGAACAGATCAACAGGGTAATGCAGTTGTGTAATACAAAAACTGTGTAGACCTCAAGCCCTATTAGTCTGTCTTCCTGAGGTGCTGGGCTGCACAGATTCTCACTGCAAGTTCAGTGACATCAGGTTTGTGGTCTTGCTCTGTGACAGAGTAGGTGGTTTACACTCAAAAAGGAAGGTTCAAGTTGTACAACGCTGAGGCAGCCCAGGACTTAGCTGGAAGTGTCATGTACACGTTGTAAGACATGTTTTGCTTTTGTGAGCTACATCCACAATCTCAGCATCCTCACCTTTCTCCTGGGGAGCCAGTCACAAGAATAGGTATTGAGGTTTCCTACTCCTTCTCTTTCAAGAAAGATAAAATGCTTTAATTGAAACATCCCACTTTTGATATGTACCATGTCAAAGAATAATGAGCAAAACAGGTATTAAACTAAGACACGGCTAATAAAGCAAAATATTACTAGTTCAGTTAGGAAAAGATTTGAGTCTGAAATGCATTTGCTCAAAAATAAAGCAATTGATTTTTTTTTTTTTTTTTTTTTTTTTTTTTATTAAGAAGAGAGAGTCTGGGGGAGCACAGTTTTGGGGCTAATGTGGATGGCCATTTTCTGCATTTGTTTTGCTTCTCCCTGTGAATAGGTTGCAAATGAAATACAATAATTCTGCCGGAGGTGTTCAGATCACACTGGCAACAATCAGCACATGTTTTGAATGAATAAAATAAGAACATTCTTGCCAAGTAGTTTCACAAATGCTCAAATATAGTCAAACAAAGACTTAATCTGGGCTCAAAGACACGTATCTCAGCAGATGTGTGTAAACTACATCAAATCCCCTGGGAACGGTACTTAGGAGTTATTCTTAGGCGTTGGAAGGACAAGGATGGTCCATCTGTGAATTTATTACAGGAGATGAGAAACATCATATGAAAGTCATTGCTGGACTGGAAGACAGCATGGTTGATTTTTTTGGAAGTTTAGAGGTCATTCCTAAAATCTCTGTTTAATTAACATAGAATCCCTCAGAACTGGATTGGAATATAACATGTGAAGACTCTCATTTACTGAGGTGTGGCCAGTTAGCAGGAAGACATGAATTTTGCTACCGGATTCAGTGGGGCCAGATTTTGTGGAGCAATTGTAGTGATGTAGAAGTTTTTACTGACTCTTTTGACATTTCTTCACTTGTCAGAATAAATATCTTGAAGTGGCAGGAACATGAATGGTTTAGAAATTTATGATTTAAAATAGTATGCAAGGATTCTGGTGCAAAGATACCAGTTCTGTGGCAGGTTATCACACTATACACCATTAAAAAAAACAAAAAGAAGCACTGAGTTCTTAAGAAGCATTAATACAGCCCTTCAGCTTTAAACCTCTAGAAGAACATATCTCCATGAGACCTTAACTCTTCTCTTCACATATCTGAGCTTACTGAAATATATGGGCTCTACCACATGTTGAATTCAAATCTGTAGGACTGATCCAGTGCCAAGAAGATACTGATGCTGAGAGGCCCTTATACTTTCGTGGTAGCTCCAGCATAAATGATGCAGTAGGTGCAGCTGGGTCACCACACTTTAATTTTAATCTTGGTGTTCAGCTGTTGGCAGGTGCAAATCTGAAGGCATGAGAACCACTCCTATGGAAATATATCTTGCACTGCAAACAACCCTTTCCTTCAGGCTGCAACCAGACCACGATTCATTCTCTAAAAAATATCTTTGATATTAACTTTGCTGTAGATAGTGTGGCAACTTCTTTTTGGGAAACAGAGATTAAAAGGCGTTTGATGTCAGTCTTGCTATGGGGAACTGCAGCTTTGAACAGGTTTTTTGTTCTCCCGTTGGAACAATTTTTGTGCTGTGCAATGCTCTGAGCACTGAATGATGCAGACCTCTCAGATTTTATGGGTGATTTTTTTTTGTCTATTTCCATGCAAAGTGTCAGATATGAAAAAGAAAGAAGAAAATACAGCAGGCTGCAGCAGTAAAAAATCCTCTTAGACCTGAAGCTTTTTTAGAAACATCTGAAAATCCTTTGAAATTGTGCATTCCTATGTATCTACACACAATGTGTACCTGGGAGAATGAGGAACTATGTCAGAGGAACTCTGCCCAGGGTATAAATGTGAACCTAACATAAACATAATCATAATTTGATAGCAAAGAGAAAGTGAAAAGATTTTCCTGCTCTAATGCTAGGGTGTTGCCTTGGGAGGCTAGATCAGTGCTAGGAGTCCAGGTAGAGAGTTGGTCAAAGAAATGAAAACAGATGATCAAACAACTAGGCAACAACCATGGCCACCCAGATAGTGGCAAATGAATTATAGTTTGCTAACTGAAAGAGGTCAGCAGTGCTGGAGTAAAACTCAGAATGTGAATGGTTCAAATGAAAAAAAATGTCTGAAAGGGAGCATATGAGGTCAGAAGGCATTTGATTTGTGAAAGTCAGACCCACCGGAAGCAAAACCACGTTGCAAACAGCTGCATGAACTCCAAGAAGACAATCACAGGCATTGGAATGGGCTGCCCAGGGAGGGGGTGGATTCTCTGTCCCCTGGAGGTTTTTAAGGAAGAGACTGGATGTGGCACTCAGTGCCATGGTCTGGTAACCACAGTGGCAGTGGATCAAGGGTTAGACTTGATGATCTCGGAGGTCCTTTCCAACCCGGATGATTCTGTGGTTCTGTAACTGCCTGTGTGGGGCTGGAAGCATCAGCCCAGCAAACATGATGTTATGTGAGCACCAGCTCTGAAAGCATGGGTGGATTCTCCACTGGGAGCGTGAATGACATGACTATTGAGGATGAACAAGCAGCTGCACTGAGAGCAAACATGGTTGTGACTGATGTAAACTTGGATTTGGGTGCCCAGGCACTCATCAGTATGAGTGAGTGAGTGAGTGAGTGAGTGAGTGAGTGAGTGAGTGAGTGAGTGAGTGAGTGAAGTTTGGCTCGTGCTGCTGAGCTTGTCCTCACAAAGGTTCATAAACAGCTGTAACACCATGTAACCCTTAATGGTGCTCACTCTGAACAGAAGCTCCATTCCCTGGTTAGGTGGAAAAGAAGCACTAAAAGCAATTTACATATTAATAGTTATCACTTCCAAATTTCTGGGATAATTTTTTAGAGACCCATTCACCTGTGTGTTAGCTTCTCGGAAATGTCTTCGTGGACTATTTCAAATTACTCAGTTTCCATCCTCAAAATGCATTCTGAGTAACTTCATAGTTCTTCACTCTTTATTTCTTGAAAGTAGTGATTTCCAGAAATTCATGCTTTTGCATAACCCCGTAAGCCTGACGCTTCTTTGCTGTGTGTGGTGTAGGAATCTGAAAGAAAGCAGTTGTGGAAGTTATAAATGTGGTGAGAGGAAAGGAGGCTCTGCCAGCATGCCATGTGTAAGAATTCTCAGAAGTGTTCAGTGTTTTCCACTCCTACTGCTCTTACATCCATAGGATGTGAAGCTCCAGCTGGATCTCTGCTATTTTCAGCCACCACTTCTGTCCTTACTGAGATTTTAGGCTGTGGAGATTTTTCTTTTTCCCCAAGAAAACATTTGAGCAGACAGAACTGCTGTCCCCATTCTTTTTCTTCACTGGAGTTTAAGGTTAGGTGGAGGAAAGGTTGAAGGTGACCTTCTATGTTTGAAATCAGTACTGAATTTAATTGCCAAAATTTACAGCCTTCCCTTGCCATCTGGTAGCTGTAGCATCACTGCAAAAGGTGGACTGGTGTCAGGAAAATAGTATCAACATTTATAGTAATGTCTGACTTTTCCTGCCAATGCATACAACAGCTTAGCTTTTGTGCAAGAGTTATAAGTGGATGACTTGAAGAGCGTGTAAATATTTTTAAAGTTTTAAGTCTTTTTAAATATTCGTAGCCATATTCTTCAGAGAATAATAACACCTCACACCACTTGAGGATTTACCCTCAAGGAGACTTTCTGAATGACACTTTGCAGTGATAATGCAAAGAACACAACAAAAACTTTCAATAAAACTTTTAACTGTGTTTGATTGTAGAATAAGTGAATCATTTAGGTTGGAAAATACACTTAAGGTCATTGAGTCCAACCATAAACCTAAAATGTTCAAGTCCAGCACTAAACCATGTCCCCTAGAAAAAAATCCTTGATACCTTTCTCTTTCTCTCAGGAGGTGTTTTTTAGTGGTAAAAGTGAGGCAAGGTCTACAATTAAGTTCTTCATTTACCTAGGTTGATTTCTTCATCACAAGGGCTCTCTGTAATTGTAAATTTTTGTGAGCACAACTGGAAATTGTGGGTACCTGCCACCCTCACCAAAGTCTCACCAGATATGGTAGAGACAAGCCGGAGTAGAGGGTGAGCGGTCTGTGCCACCCAAAAACTTGGGTGCCAGTTGCTGCCATGGGCTCACAAACTTGCTCTTAGATAATCACAGTGCCACCTAATCTTACAACTGGATAAATTTCTGCTTAGAAGTGTGGCTAGCACTGCTCTGATCCAGATGATGCTGTCCCCAAATGTCTGTACTTAATCCTACATAATGAGATGAGACTTATGAACCCATTATTCACTAACAGTCTTGCTGCTTAACCATGGTTCACCTGGCTTCCTCAGAGCATAGCTGCAATTTTCCTTGAAAATGATGCTTTTCTAATCACCAGCAATTTGGTTTAACTTCCAATTGAGCCCAAAGGAATTTGAACCCAGGTCTTTCACCACTGTGATGAATGCCCTCAGGACTATACTGGAAGGACTTCCAAGACTGGGGCAAAACATGTGAAAGGAAAAGGGAGGCTGAGAGAGTTGGTGTTGTTCAGCCTGGAGAAGAGAAGGCTCTGGGGGCACCTTTCCAGTACCTGAAAGGGCTACAGGAAAGCTGGGGAGGAATTTTTTACAAGTGCATGTAGTTCTAGGACAAAAAAAAAAGAAACAGAACAGTTTTAAGATGAAAGAGATTTAGATTATATATTAGGAAGAAATTCTTCCACTGGTGAGACATTGGCACTTGTTGCCCAGAGAAGCTGTGGCTGCCCCCTCCCTGGCAGTGTTCAGGGCCAGGCTGATGGGGCTTTGGGCAACCTGGGCTGTGTCCTTGCCCATGCAGGGGGGTTGGAACTAGATGATCTTGAAGGTCCCTCCCAACCCAAACCGTTCTATGTTTCCATGTAAGTGGTTGTTTTATTAGAGAAGACTGGCAGCAGTTTAAATATGTATTCTGGTAGAAACAAACATCTGAATCTCCTTTTCCTGTTGTGACAAGTGCTCAGTGAATTAATATCATGAATACGGCCCTCTCAACTTGGGGTCCCAGGTGAATATTATTTGCTGCACCTTCTAAAAGACCAGACTTAGGCTTTCTAGGGAGGAAAATAAATAATGAAGTAGAGCAGGGAGAGCGATCCTAATTTCTTCTGTCCGAAACGCTGTAGCTGAGGTGTGTGTGTTGCACAGACCAGGTTTATCATCTGCCACACAGTGAGCGCAGAGCAGACAGTGCAGGACGTGACAGTGCCTGGTGGCTCAGCCCTGCCCTTGGCAACTTGAAGAGGTGTGTCCCCATTCCTTTCACTTGCAAAGGGAATTGTCTTGATGTGTCCTGTGTTGGGAGGGATTGTTCTGGATAAGGGACCATCACCTTGTCCTTGGCTTTATCTGAGGCTGGGCAGCTCTAGTACAGTTCAGGCAGCTCTAATTCTGAGAGGTGGAGTTGTCCTTCCCCCAGGATGACAGTGAGGACTGCTCAGTGCAAGAGGAGCAGGGCTAATGTCCCAGGTCTTCCCTTAGGATGTCCTACTCACTGACTTTAGAGCTGTGAACAGGATTTCTAGTGACAGCTCTCTCTGTAACATGTTTAAAACTGTTTAGGTGCTTGACTGCTGTTTGCATTCTTATTGACAGCCTACTGAATTGCAGAAGTGCTGGCCTTAACCTTAAGTATCTGCTATGCTGGAGAATTACCAAGTATCAAACTTCCTATTCTTTATACACTTATGAAGAATGGGAATTTATCTCCCTTCATTATTCTTAGACTGCTGTCCTCAATAAAATAGCAAAAGAAAGAAGCAAAATTAGTAGCATACTGGATTCTATATACATTTGACTGTAATTTTTCACCATCAGAATAATTTTTATACTGAGAAATGGTAGAAAAAGAGTAGGAGAAGCTAAGACAGTGGGATTATTTTATATCAAAAGAAGTATTTTTATTTTGAAAAATTATTTTCAAATCACTGTCAAGGAATCTCCAAATTGTCCACAGTGTTTTAACTCAGCAATACACTCATGACTGGGACAGAATTTTTTCTGTCACACATAAAGGAAGACTTGAAGGAAGATCTGCTATGTTTTGTGATTTAAAAATTTTTTTTTCCCATTTAGGTAAAAGCAGTAATCAAGACTAATTAAACTCTTCTCAAAGGCAGAGGCTTGCAGCCAAGCTGTGATGCCCAAGACACAGGCAACACATCACTGTTTTTCTCACAGGAGGGCTGTACCAGTTGCACGTTGACTGATGCTCATGACCAAGCCCAGGAGCAGTCAGAGAGCATGGAGCCAGGCAGTGCTGGCACCTGCCTCCTGGGAGGCTCATCCCTTCAGTGTCTAGCATTCTCTTATTACAGTGCCAATTTTATTAATGCCTCAAAAATCTCACTGTTGAAGACAAAATTATTTTCTGTCGAAGGGATTCCTGCTTATGGTCCCAGAGCCAGCCTTAAGGGATGACTGGGAAGTGATGTGTCAGGGCAGCAATCAGCAGGGGGGTGATGAGGTGCCACTGCTCTGTTTTCTACAGAGATGGAAAGATACCTGGGCCTGATCCTGCAAATTCTTCTTGTGATACTGCAATTGCAGGGTCAGGCCCTTTGCCTTCCTCTCCAAAGAGGTGAGGAGGAGGAGGCATTTATCATGCTCATGGTAAAGACTTACTGTCCTGCTGTTATCAGGGATTTCTGTGTCATCTTTTACATACACATGCTATATAGCAACAGGCCTGAAGAAAGTGGTGTTAGCTATCACTCTTCATAGGATGTGCAGATTGCCATCTGATTTGATTGAAACTATGCTGCTGCAGAGCTGGGCAGGTGATTTTATTTTATTTTGTTTTTTTAGTGAGTAGGGGTTTTATGGCAATCATCTTCAGCGTCTCTCCCCGAGCCCCACTCCTTTTCCCTTAGTGGCGAGTTTTTAGGCTGACTTCTCCCCCGTGCAAAGGGGCCAAGCATCCCTTTAGAATCTGTGAAGCCGACAGAGCTTTTCCCAAAGCTTTCCCAAAGCCTGGGGCATCCTGTGGTGCCGGGGCTGGCTCACGTCTCCATCTGAAGCCCCTGCCCCGGAGCACGGTTCTGGGGTCTGGCTGCAGCCCGGCCAGAAGGCTGCGAGGGGCCGAGCGTAAACAGAGGCAGCTGGTCACACAGCATGGTGTGGCGGGCCCACGAAACGTGGCAGATGCAGCTTCAGCTGTTATTGGGTACAGAGCATCAGCTTCCGAGCCTGGGTCACATGAAGGACCCGCTTTCACTGTGACAGGGTGGTGTCAAAATGCCATTCTTCTTCTGAAGTCTGCCACAGCTCCCCAGCAGCAAAGCCCCAGCCTTGGGTTCACAGGCCAGGGGACAAAAAGATCACGTATATCAAGGATTATGCATTTACACTAAGCTCTGCAGTTAGGAGAGAGTTCTGCTTTTGGAGTTTAAGACTTCGCTCAAAGCTCTTTAAAAAGAAAAAAAAAAAAGAGAGAGAGAGAGAGAGACAATTCCACTACAGGCATGGCTTATTATTGCTGAAACGAGCTCTGTGAGATAGCAGAAAATAAATCAGCGTGAACTAATTCTCTCTACTTCTAGCACTCTCTTAGTTCATCAGTTTATTAATTTTTTTTAATTTTTTTTTTTTTTTAATATTTTCTGTAAGGTAATCGAAGTATTTTATAGAGAGCTCCTAGTGTTCTGGAAAACCTGCCAGAATTTCAAGCAGTGGAGCGATGCTAATAATTAGTGGAACCCCACTCAGTTCTGTGCCGCCTATTATGGAGATGCTTCATGGTGTTAAATTCCTTTCTTGAGCTGCTGTCACCTGCAGAAGCCAAATTGAGCTAAAACTCTTTGTGGCTATGAGTGTAACATGATAAAAATGCAGATTTGTTATGACATAATATTTATTATTTTGTGATGTGCAGGATATACTGATTACAAATACAGATTTTTTTAGTTGCTTATTGCTGTACCCAAGCACCATGCTGAAAAGAGTTGAATATTTTAGGGAAGTCTTGAAATTATGAATAGTTTTTGATTTCACAGTTTTAAAACTTTTTCCTGTAAAAGTTAGTCAAGAGGCTTAAAAACACCCCAGTAGAGTTTTTCAGACACTGCATTTGCACCAGAAGATAGTATACAGTGATTACACTCTTCAGGGACAAAAATGACACATCCATTCTTATTCTAAAAGTTTTTTTAAAATGTTTCTAAAAATAAAATATCTTTCAATTCCTTTGTCAGGATAATCTTTAACTGAGTAAACAAAACCACAAAAGGAAAATAAAGAGAAATCCTCGGGAAGGCATAAAGAAAAAGCATTGTGATGGGCCAGCTTTAGGTCTGCAACTTAAAAGACAATTTCCTTAGATCTTTTTGCATTCAAGGGACTGCAGTTCTATTTACTGAGGGATCAGTGGCAGGCATTTGTGAATCAGTATGAATTGAAGCCCAAAGCAGCATTGCTACATTGCTGGTATGGGTGTCTATAGAAACAGACGCAAAAAGAAAAAGGAAAAAAAAACCCCAAACTAATATAGTATGACGTTCAAAGACAATCCAGTAAGAGATGTTCCTGTTCAGCCCTACCCTTTTAAGAAAACCTGGGCTTTCATGAGCCAGGGAAGCTTCTGATGTGACTGTACAACTGGGATCTGTCACAGGGAGTGCAGTTCTTAATCCTGAGTGCACAAAATGAAGCACTGAAATTGCTTCTGTTCTGATGCCTAAATAAAAGCTGTTGGATTTTTCAAGGTGCAAGGGGGTTCTACATAGTACCCCACTTTACCTTGGTACATCTGGAAACGAAGCTAATGTTTGGAATCACCCACACAGTTCATTCTTACTTAACTATTGTATTTTAAGGTACCATATCATTGGGAACTAGGGCTTAAGAGCATTACCTTCCTCTGCAGATCATATCTTTGACTGTTACTATTTTCCTCCCTACTTATCATGGAAGAATTGTGTGGGGGGTGGGTGTTAGTAAAATGAATCAGCAGAATTGTTTTTTTAGATTTTTTTTTGTCTGCACTTCTCCACTCCAAAAGAAAAAGACAAGCAGGAAAACTTGTGAGAGACCCTAAGCATCACCTCTAAAATCCCTTGCAATTTTGCCCTGATGTACTTCCACACCGAGCTGGTTGCATAGACTTCTTAATGAAGCCTTGGAAAAAGACCTGCTCAGCCAGAGAGGGATTTGTCCTTTTTAAGGCAGGGGGCTCGAGACATGTGGGGTGGCTTATGACCCACTAACAGTGAAGGACAACTGCAGACAGTGAAGATGCTGGACCTTCAAGAGGCTCAAGTAAGGTGGGATGCCCCCTTCTCTATGACTGTCAGCCTTCCTGAAGACTGATGACTCAAGAGGTTTTTTCCCCAAATCCTTCACTTAATTTTGATAGAGGGACCTACCTGGCGTGTAACCTCTCGGATGGATTTTATCAGAAGGTTTAATTTAGGTTGGATGGGTTTCAGGAGGCCTCTGGTCCAACCTTTGCCCCAGATAGGGCCAGATCAGACCAGGCTGCTCAGGGTTTTGCTCAGGTAGGTCTTGAAAACTGAGGATGGACCCTGTACAACCTCCCTGGCCATTAAACATGGCCAAGGGCGGGAGGGAAGGAGTGGTGGTGGGGTGTATGGAGTGCTCTGAAGTCTGAAAGCAGCACCTGGGGGTAAGTAAGCATCTGCAGTAAGGAGCAGAGGCCTGTGGAAAGGAGTATGAAGGAGAAAGTTGCATTGCAGGATATGCTACCATGGGAAGGTTATTCCTGAGAGAGCAATTGTCTCACCATTGCTTTAATGTCTGTTTTCTTGAAGAACTCCCTTGTTTTCTAAGCTGCAGGGTATCCATGGAGAATTCTGACCCAGGACCCAGGGAAAATATGAGCCTAGGCACAGGGAGGTGCTGGTGGAAAGAAATCAATCCCAGTGGGTAGAGGAGGCACTGGGGGATCATTATAAGGTGGTCCTAATTTCAGTGTCTTCAGAACAGATACAAAGCCTGATGCTGTGCTGTGACTGAGTATCAGATGAGAGTTTATTAATGTTCAGATCAGGTTTTCATATCACCAAAGTATACTCTCATGCATTTATATCTGTATCTCAGAAAGAGACTACTTGATACTGTATCTGTTTTAAAAAAAATAAATCTCAGAATGCATTCACAGTATAACTGGAAATATCTTGCCAAGTGGAACAGTCCAACTCTTTTACAACCAATGACACTAATATGCATTCAACAGAAAAATTCATTAAATTTTTCTTGGTTTTCATTTTGACATTATTTACTACCATAGCCTATCTGGTTTTCTCTCTGGCATTATTTACTGTTTTAATTTATTTGCTTTTTAAAGACTACTGTAATTTAGTACCTGCTCTTTTAAGGCCACCCCTTCCCAGGACAGGGAACTCTTCCGCAATGCGCGGACTGCCTGTGTATTTCAGAGGTGTGCAGAAACGGGGAACTTCCCACTTATAGTCCAAGACTAAAGGCTGCATCCATTTTGTATTTACTCAGAACAAAATGCCCAGCAGCACCAGTTTGTGCATCAGCGCTGGAGATGTCAAAAACATAGCAGGTCAATTTGTCCACTCCCTCTCACAGCCTCGTCCCTCCGGAACAGCTTTTTCTCCGTGCTTTGTCCTGTCTAGCCCTAGCAAGTGATGGGACTTCTGCTGTGGGATTTACACTGTAGATTAATGAGCTGCAAAACTTCACATATGTTTAAATCATTGTACTTGCTCCCCCCCCACCACCCCATTTATATCTCCGCCATCAATAAGGCGGTAGAGAGGATAACCCCAACCCATTTATCACGCCGCCTTTACCGGCGAGGTGCGGCACGGCTGAGCACTTGACATGATCATAAACATCAAAGCTTCAGCACCTGATGTTCACACAAGGTGCCTTTCTCCTCGAAACATCTGGTCCCCTGGTAAATTGTTCCACTCGCCACCGCTCATTCCCCAGATCATGGCAGAGCCCTGCCCGGTGCGTGCTGCTCCGGGTCTGTTCTCAAGTTGTCGCGGCGTGCCGGCCGTATGATGACAATTAGAAGCAGTTAGTGCCCAGATGAGGCTCAGGAGTGGCAGGTGGCGGGAACGGGGCTCAATTAACTAACATGCACAAAATCCTTTGCTAATGAGGCTGGGCCACCCCAGATGAGCAGGAAAGCATGTGTCGCTGACAGCAACAGAGGATTTGAAACTGAGAGGGAGAGAAACTGGTCAACAGGTATCAGTGGCAGTGAGCAAAGAAGCCTTTCCAGCTTGCCACGGTCAGATTAAGTGATGGGTTTAAGTCTGCACCCTGAAAGTCAGTGAAAGAGATAGCTGTTTGCTGGACAGCTGGGAAGAAGTTAGTGTCCCCTTTTTTTAAATTGTCTGCTTTCTCTTCTCTTCTCTTCTCTTCTCTTCTCTTCTCTTCTCTTCTCTTCTCTTCTCTTCTCTTCTCTTCTCTTCTCTTCTCTTCTCTTCTCTTCTCTTCTCTTCTCTTCTCTTCTCTTCTCTTCTCTTCTCTTCTCTTCTCTCCTCTCCTCTCCTCTCCTCTCCTCTCCTCTCCTCTCCTCTCCTCTCCTCTCCTCTCCTCTCCTCTCCTCTCCTCTCCTCTCCTCTCCTCTCCTCTCCTCTCCTCTCCTCTCCTCTCCTCTCCTCTCCTCTCCTCTCCTCTCCTCTCCTCTCCTCTCCTCTCCTCTCCTCTCCTCTCCTCTCCTCTCCTCTCCTCTCCTCTCCTCTCCTCTCCTCTCCTCTCCTCTCCTCTCCTCTCCTCTCCTCTCCTCTCCTCTCCTCTCCTCTCCTCTCCTCTCCTCTCCTCTCCTCTCCTCTCCTTCTATTAACCTGCTGTCCTGAGAGCTGTGGCAATGATTACAGTCCAATATAAACTTCAGCATCATCTCTCAGTGTTGCCAAAATACTGATATGAAAGGCAATGGAGGTAAAAAAAATAATTAATTTGCTTGGCTTTCAAATTAGACCAGTTTAAAATGACACAAAAGCTGTGTTTGGGATATGTTACTTAAGTCCCCAGACAGTTCACAAGATATATTCTATTATTTTTAATTTTTCTATGTTAAGAAGCAGTTTGCAGTTGGAGAACACAGTCATAGATAACCTCATAAGGGATTTTTAGCTTTAGCAGGACATAAATCAGCATTTTTCTTTGTACTGAAACTTACTGTGGAAGCTGTCACTGTGACCATGGTACCACTTCTGCTACAAGTCTCCAAATGCTGCCTCTTTTATCACTGTTTATCTAAAAATGGGTGGCAGGGGCTCTATAGTGAATAGCTTGTGCCTGTGTTGTGTACACTACCTAAAATTCTGCAAAACAGAATTTTCTGCTAAACTTTTGTTTTCCACAGAAATGTTTTTAAAGTAGAAGATATTTTGTCATTGTTCTGAGTGCCATGGGCAGTGTGTAGTAACTTGTTTTTAAAATGTATCCATAATGTGAATGAACCTGACAACACACAGACATTTCAGATTCAGTGTGACAGACCCATCCCAAGTCCCAAGAAAACATAACACTCCATACCCAGAAGCAACGTGGCAAAGCCCCTGGTCTGAATGCCCCTGGAGTCCTTGACAGTATTTCAGTGCACTGGGGCTTGTGTCTGTTTCCTTAACCTTATGTTTTCAAATGACAGGGAGTGATGAGGTTTAGCAAAGGGAGAGCTCTTTTTAAACTTTTTTACTGGAGTAAGTTAAAAGTGAAAAATACGCTTCTATGTTTGGAGTTGTAACAAAATTTTACACATTTCACATAATTCTGACAAAAAAGTCACAGTTTCATCAGAAGGTCTGGTATGATTTCTACTACGTTTTACACATTTTACTCTACCTTAGTACAATTTGTACCAGTTTACCTGTGTATGTTTTTTCTCGATTGCAAGGCATCCCTTGCTCCAGAAAAAAAACCCAATAGTTTTCTACAGTGTCCTACCCTGGCAGAAAGTTATGATTGTTATAACTCCATTGAAAATACCAGCTTTTTAAGTGTCTCCAAGTTACTTTGAATAAAATTTCTTCACGCTATTGAGCTATTAAGAGCTGAACAGCTTCCTCAATCAGTCTCCTGAAAAGCAGCACAGGTTTTTTTTTTGGTGGGAGATAGCAGTTAAAACTTGTCTGCTCCTGTGTCAATGGCTATCACTCTTTACATGGCATGCCACTGAATTATCTTGTGTGGTGAGCTGACTCAGAATAAAACCAAATATTTCCTCACAACTTTAGGGGATTCTGCACTCTGGAGTATTTTTGACTCAAAAGCCTTTAAGCACTTCTGTTTGTCTGAGGGTTTCACAGGGATGTTATACTTAGTGTCCTGGGTAGGCTTTAAAGTAACCAACTTACCCTTGTAAATGGAAGTAGGGGAGCAGAACTTGTTGGACTGCTTTTTTTGTTTGGTTGGTTGGGTTTTTTTCCTTCCTGACCCAAAGTCCTGTTTGCTGTTTTCTGTGGGTTTCAGAGCATCTGCTCTGTGGTACCCACTTCTGCATGAGGTGGCACATGTGGTGGGGTTGTTTGTAAATGTATGCCCACTTAAAACAAAACACTGGGCAGCTGAGGACCCTGTGAGCAGAACATGCGGCTCTTTTGTAAATGATAACTTACTGTGAGGAGATGAGAAAAAAATAGTTTAAAGACATTTAATGTTCCACAGAAAATAAATGTGATGAGCTATTTTTTCCTACCCACCTGTAGGACCAGTTGCAAAAAGATTATCAGAAACTTTGCTCTTTTTTTCATGAAAAAAGAAATTATATAGAATGGTTTTGAGATAAAAAACCCTTGCTCAAGTCTCCCTAGGTTTTATATAACCCCGATATAAATAAGGTCTTTGGTCATAACTTTAGGAGAAAATGGTACTCCTCTATTGACATATCCTATCTTACCTTTGACCCAAGACTAAAAATAGTAATTTGGTTCAGTGTAAAATTAAAATAATGAGGTAACTGGGAAAATACTGGGAGATAGATATTGCTGACCGCTGCTTTTGAGAAGTAGACGTAAAGAACCTGAAAGGGAAAACTCCCCCATGGAAACTTTATCACACATTCGTACTTGGGGTGGCAGCTGCCTACTGTGTAGGTCCCTGCATAACAAGGACAGTGATGGAAAGCTTTTGTCTGACTTCCCGCAAAGCTTGCTCAGGTGGCAGAAAAGGAGATGTTTCATACAGAGAGCCACTGGGACAAGGGAAAGACATCAGAGAAGTAAAAAAAAAAAAATCAGAAATAACAGGTTCCAGAATGAGTATGACAAGGAGGTGTCAAGCAAAGAGGAAAAAAGGAAAAAAACCCCAAAGCCTTCAAGAATAGCATGTGAGTATCAGTGATGGACTGTCACAGGAGCACAGGGCCAACACTTGATGATAGATGTGGCTGGGGCTGGTAGCTGCTCTGCTGAAGGCAGCCTAGAAGAAAAGCTTGCAGTGCAAAGGAGGGCTCAGGGTATGCAGTGCCAAATAATACAGCTCCCCTCTGCAAGGAAAAAATCCTTTGCCAGGCAAAAGTAATTGATGTAGGAATAAGTAATACTGTACCCCAGTACTGTAAAGGAGCCTTCTCAAAGGAAGTGGGTAATACAGAGCAGAAAACTGCAATATATCACAATATAACCCACTTCCATATACTGAAGTGTGCTTAATTTCATCCCAAGCAGTCCAGAGTTTGCAAATCACCCCCATGAGGGTTTAGCCACACACCTTCTATTTGCATGAACAGACTGGTGACTGCATCCCATAGATCGCTTTGCAATTCCCAGGCCTTTGATACCCTACAGTACAACCCACTGAGGTGAAACAAGAATAGTCGAAAGTCATAGCCCTGCCTCTGTTGGATAGGATCTATTCCTATTTTGACATCCTAAGCTTGAACTATGGAACCTTTTCTGGAGGTCAGCATCTTCTTTACAACACAGACTCAATGTCCTTGGTGGGTGGCATATGTGCAATGGGCCATAAGAAATGTTCATAGTGTTGAGATTAAAATAACTTCCCAGGCTAGAAGAAATATAATTCTAAGTTTTAACCTAACTGGAGATTATTAATGCATTCCCCTTTCCACTTGCAGAGATTTTATTTCTATTATTCCTCCAACACAAACTGCTAGATAAAGTATTAAACAGAACAAGGCCACACACAATTTAAGGAGGAAAGTGAGGGGTTGGTATAAGTAGATTTTTGGAGGGAAACTTAGTTCTTTTTACTGTAGACCTATTAGCACCTGGATGGGTTACAACAGGTTTTAGGAACGGGTAGGGAAAGGAAGGAAAGAGTGTTTACCTATTCCCAGTATGATGAGCTAAAAAGCCAGTGTCAGAAATCAGTGTTGGAAAATAATCCGATTGATTATAAGGATGACAATCTTGTAGATACTGAAGAGTATCACTATGTTTTAAGGAACAGGTTCTCATTGTGCATAAGAAATTGCAGATATATATGGGCTGTGGTGGAGCTGTGCTGATTTACACCAGGTCTGATCAAGTAGTCAGAAAGCTTGAAAGTCATTTGGAAAGAGAAAAACAATGAATGTGAGGGGGTACATATTATAGTGAATATTTTGAATAAACATCTGTGTGCAAGGACAGTATTAAATACACTTGGCAGAGGGGAATCTAGGAGCTCCTATGAGAGATTGTCTCTAAGAGAAAGGTAGTTCTGAGAGCTTGATGTTTTTTTCCTTGTGGGAACTTGGATGTGAGATTTCTGTTTTGCAGTATAAACTTGTTAAACACATTCTGCATGATGCACTGGGAACTCAAGCTCTCCATACTCAATACCACCCCCTACATATGCAGTGGGCATGGACCTGCCTCATGGAAAAGCTTACCATCTGTTAATGGTAAAAAAGATGCATACAGCTACAGATTGAAACAGTAAAGGACAAAGATTTAATCATCCCTTTCCCACTTCTTCCTTTATTTAAAGAGCTGAATATTACCTTGTAAAAACTCTGGCAGTAAAGCCTTTGCTTTTGGATTGATTGCAGGTAAATGAGAAAAGAAAGCCACAGTATTTACATGAGTGAAGTTTACACATAGCACATTCTGGGGGAAAAAAATATGGTTGTTACTGTGCAATGAAAAATCAATTCACAGAAAGTTTAGGCTCAACTGCACTTCTCGCCTGTGAACAAGCTGTCAAATTATCTTGGTAGGAAGCTGCACCGAGGTATTGTCCTTAATTGCTCTGATAATGCTCCGTTTTGACAGCTGCAATACCTGGTTCAACATGGCTGCTAACAAAAAAAGTCAATCATTAGTATGTTTTCTTAAACATTGACTGATAAGTTGTTATCTTTCAGCATCTCCAGCTAATTAGACATCACGAGTCAAAGTTAATTTGGTGGAAAACATTTCTCGACTTAATGACATTTATGGGCAATTAGGCACGTTGCAGAAAGGAATACACATTTACATTTCAGCCTCTTTCCAGTGCTTAACAAGAACCCACCTCTTTCTCCACTGGAGATTTCTCGTTCTCTGAGGAATACCTTAGATGCAGATACCACAGGTCCTCTTGTTTTTTCTGGAAAGCAGCAATTGCTTGCATGAAGCAAGCTACCACACAGTAATGAGGCTCACACAGATAAAAACTAAGTGCAATAAAAGCATTTACACTGTTTAGGCTCCTGTCTTGTCAAGATTATGTGAAGTTTGACAGAGGATCTGGAAAAGCAACATGTGAACTTTTAACCTATCCCATTCTTACTGAAAGAGAAAACAAAATGTAATTTGGTTCTTTGTTGCTGTCACTCGAGGAAGCCAGAGAAGTAAATGTGTAGTGGTCCTTGTAGTTATGGGTGGCATGGGCCTTCAGGGAAGGGCATAGCAGAATTTGGAAGCCACTGCCCAGCTGGCACCTTCTGGCATGAGCAGAGGTCTGGCTTTTTCCTCTGTGACTCAACAGCAATCATCCTCTTGAGGTGGCTTTTCATTTTCACAAAAACTTCCGAAAATGTGGAATCTGCATGCAGTACCAGCATCATGTTTAACTGAAATTGGTCAATGGCTCCATAGGCCACGTGGGCTCACAAATCCCAGTTATGACATCCCTTTTCCTCAGGAGTTCAGTCTAAATTGCAGATGAAAGTTGGGCAGAGCATGCAGAGATGTCCTTCAGTTTTGCACTGCCTGTAAGTACGTTGCTGTGGACCCAGACCTGTTGGATGGAGACAGAAACAAAGTCTTACAGGTTTCTATCAGAGCAAGAAGCATTGCCAGACCAAGATGCAGGTCCACCAATACAAAATATTTGGGAAAACTGTTCGATAAGATCAGTGAGAGCAGGCACAGGTGGGTGAAAGCAATCTTCTGAGCACTCCCTGGAATTTCAGACAAACCACACCTGCAGGGAACAAACTGAGTTTTTTTGGGGTTTCACACATCAGCATTAGGTCTGGGACCGTTGATGCTGTGCCCAGACTTTTGCTCTAAAACTGTGTTGTTTGTAGAAGGTGCCCTGGCTGAACAGGAAGAATTATGGTGCAATTGTTTAAGTTGGATGTGTCTGTCTTTATTATTAAAGCCTGTACTCAGCCCTGGTGAGGCCACAGCTCGAGTCCTGTGTCCAGTTCTGGGCCCCTCAGTTCAGGAAGGAGATTGAGGTCCTGAAGCAGGTCCAAAGGAGGGCAACCAGGCTGGTGAAGGGACTCCAGCACAAGTCCTGTGAGGAGAGGCTGAGGGAGCTGGGGGTGTTCAGCCTGGAGAAGAGGAGGCTCAGGGGAGACCTCATCGCTCTCTACAACTCCCTGAAAGGAGGCTGGAGCCAGGGGGGGTTGGGCTCTTCTCCCAGGCAGCCATCAGTAAGACAAGAGGGCATGGACTTAAGTTTTGCCAGGGGAAGTTTAGGTTGGATACTAGAAAGAATTTCTTTACGGAGAGAGTGATCAGACATTAGAATGGGCTGCCCAGGGAAGTAGTGGATTCTCCGTCCCTGGAGATATTTAAAAAGAGACTGGATGTGGCACTCAGTGCCATGGTCTGGTAACTGCAGCGGTAGTGGTCAAGGGTTGGACTTGATGATCTCAGAGGTCCCTTCCAACCCAGCCAATTCTATGATTCTATGATTTTCTTTTAATGTATATTTCTGCATAGAATCATAGAATAGTTTGGGTTGGAAGGGGCATTTAAAGATCATCTAGTCCAATAAACCCTGCTAGGACTTCTTCAACTAGCTCAGATTTCTCAGAGCCTTATCCAATCTGACCTTGAACATTTCTGGTGATGGGGCATCTTCCACCTCTCTGGCCAGCCCATTCCAGTGTTACAACACCCTCTGTGAAAAAATTGTCTTCCTTATATCTGGTCTAAATATACCCTCTCTTAGTTTAAAACCATTACCCCTTATCCTACCGCTGCAGGCACTGTAAAAAGTTTGTCCTCATCTTTCTTACCTTTGTTTGACCATGGATCAGTGTATACCAAGTCCACGCTGGCACTTAAGAAACACCCTCTAATGTTAGTCAGTGACCTTGCTTCCATCAGCAAAGGAAGAACGGGTGTAGTTCATTGGGTGTCTGGGTGCATGGTCCTGGCAGGCAAGAATCACACTGGGACCCTTTGGCTCTGGAAGCAGAGAATTGCTTCAGTGGAGGAGGGCATCTGCAGCATCTGCTGCTCTGATTTTCTTGCTCAGCTCGCCCTAGAAATTCAGTGCATGCCAATCAGCAGCCTGGCATTTGCTGTACATGAAAGCGGGACACTTTACACCACCAAGCTTCCTTTACAGGAGCTGAGTATTATTAACATTGTAAATGCCACTGGCAATTACTGACTTGGCCCCTCACCGCCATCCCTTCAGGACACTGAATTATCTTTTTAGATAATTATTTAGTTTAATTATGTAGATAATTAGATTTAATCATTTAGATAATTATAATTAGTGATATATTACACGTTATTTATATGTTTATATTTTAATATATTTAGATTAAATATATTTAAATTTAATATATAAGTATAGTAAATGGCGTTACAATGATATTCTCTAGTTTGTATTATTATCATCACATACTATTATAAAAGCAATACAATAAAGACGTTTGAAGTTCCAGTTGCTTTCATGGTGTGCCCAGAAGCAAGCCTCGCGACTGTTATTATTGTCGGATAATTTTTTTTTTTTTTTTTTTTTTTCCGTTTTAATTGATTTAACTTCTCCGCGCCAGGATCTCCTCTCTCATCGCCGGTACTGGGCCCATTCTCACCGCAGCCAGGCGGTGCAGCCCTTTCCCCAGCAGCTCCACCTCTGCCCTCGCTTTGCCCCGAGCCAGCCGGCCCGCACGGACGCTCCAGCAGCGGAGGGAGAGGCTCCTCCGGAGGCCCAAACCCAAGAGCGGCTGCCGGTACCCGCTCTCACTCGCTCACTTCGTAGCTACGGGCCGAACCCAGCCGAACCGGGCCGGGCGGTGCCACCACGGTGCCAGCAGGGGGCGCTGCGGCGCGCGGCAGGGCCTGGCGGGGCGGGGCGGGGAGGGGGCGGCTCCTCCCGCCCTCCCGCTGCCCGCCGGGACCCCGCGATGTGCCGGGGGGGGGGGGGGGGGGGGTGAAGGAAGGGAGGGGGTTTTCGCTGTTAGAGCTGGTGGAGTGTGCTCTCCCGGCTTCCCAGCAACAGAAGCCGGCTTTCCCAGTTATTGTCCCAGGCAAGGTGCTGGGGGGCTGCGAAAGGAAAGTCCTTCCAGAGCTGGAGAACCCTGCTGAGGTTCGGAGGTTCTCTCATCCCTCCTGAGCTACACTGGGGAAGCAAGTTGTAATGTCTGGGAGTGTTTCTCAAGGATAACAGGGCCGTACACATGCTGTGTGGCTACCTTTGGGAGTCACGGCTGAAGACTGGGTGGGTTTTCACCCCCATTTCATCTGCTGCTGGGTCCTGGCATCAGGTATAGTGTCATAATGCACCAGATTACAGGGATGCCCCGGAATCTCTCCTCCTGCTCACTCCTTTCTGTGCTTCCAAATTGTAGTGGCACTGGGGTGTTGGTCTGGATAACAGAGGGCTTCTCCAAACACGGCTTGAAGCTACAGAGTGATGTACTTCTGCCTCTCCATCCTCCTACCAACACACCTCAGATTCCCCCCTTTAGCCCACCCTAACCCCCCCTAACCACCTCTTTTAGCCCACCCCCTAACCACCTCTTTTTCACCATTTATTTTTTAGCTGTTCCCTGCATTCTGTTCCCGTCCACCACCACAGCAGGTTCCTCTCTCTGCGTGTGTTGCCAAGGGTGTGCAAGTGAAGCATCAGCTCAGGGTGCTGGGTTGCAGCCCTCCAACAAAGGAGGATTTTCATTAAACAAAATATGGCTGGACTGGGCACTCCCTTAGCTGCGTGCATCCCGGCCAACCTTTCCTGGGAAGCTGCTCTCACATGTCTCAGAAGTCTCAGAAGTTTGATGCCCTCACCACAGAGACAGAAAAACCATTTGGGAAAAAAGGTTTTGTGTCTCCTCTTCTGTACCCTAAGGAATTAATCTATAGGGAGGCAAAGAGAATAAACACAACTCTTTATAACTTGAGAACTAAACACAGAACTTGTGGCTGGATGTTTTCTTTCCCATACACTGTTCATGAGGGAAGAGGGATTAATGCCCTTTCCTGCCAGTGACATTTTAACATGTCACAGCTCAAGCAACAAAAAGAGTTATGCAGAGAAAGCATAACCAATGATGGGTAAAGTGTCCAGAAATGGGTAGATGTTCACAAACAAGCAGCACATATTGGCTTTTTGCATGATCCTGGGTAATGTATTCAATCTTGCACTCTTTCTACCTCTGTTTTCCTCCTGTAAAATGGTGAAAGCATAAATTCTGTTGGGTTTGGGGAATGCCCATATTCTCCTGTAGTGGGGGTTGGATAACTCCTTGGGTACATTACTTATCTCTGGGCTCATGTGGTTTTGGCTGTCCACAGAAGCCAGGAGTATAGGCTTGTTTTCCAAACCTGGGTAGCTGATAAGGGACCTACATGCCAGGTAGAAGAGCTGCATTTTCATCTTTGTGTCAGAAGGGCACAGAAGGCATTGCAGGAAAGCTCCAACTGCTGTGGCTGCGAATGCTGGGAAAGTGAACTGGACAAAGGGAAGGTAGGGTTTCTTCCCATGGGTAGTTCTGATTTGTCACTGGCAGTGAAAAAGTTAAAACTCATAGGGTTATTCATGAATTCCGCTTTTTAAAAACATGTCCCATTAAAATGCAGATTTAGTCTTCCATTTGCAAAGAACATAGTTATTTCAAATTCTGTATGGGAATCCTTTTTGTATTTGTATCTTTTGGGTAGAAAGTCCAGCTGCCTCTTGTGAGATTGCACATATCTCTTCAGATGTCAACAAATCATTGAAAAGTGTCAGAAAGGGGGAAATGAAAGATAATTATTCAAACCATGGAGAGCTACTTTGAAAGTGAATAGAATCTGTCAGATAGTCTTTTGAGAACAGCAGTTGGCTGCTTGTATTGGATATATTAAATGGACATATCTAGAGGCAAGTAATGCTGTTTTAGATTCGGATCAGTTTAAGCTGCAGGATTTTGCTGGTGGAGGTAGCTGAAACTACCAGAAATTATTGAGGGGAAATTAGTTGGGTAGGTGTTACATAGAGGTACAGTGACATTTGAGAAGAAATAGAAAGCTCTGTAAATAAAATGCATGCTCTTTCAGCTTAAGAAACAGAAGCTTTACATATTTGTCTATTATATGAAACTGTCATGGGATTAAGGACAAGGACGATTTTAATAAAATAGAAATAAATAGGTTGGTGGCAGTGTAAAGAGGCATATTCCTGAAATAAAAATATCACAAAGAGTTTAAAGAAATCACCATTATATCTGACTAGCACAATATTATTGAGAAATTGCTTAGATAAAACCTCTGTGCTTTTATGAGCAGCCTGACAAGGCTGGCCCCTGATGCTGCAAATCTTGCCCCTGCAAATAACTTTTTGGGAATCTATCACCCACAGCTGAAGTCCACACAAGCAGGCCAGAAATTTATCTTCTTTTTTTTCCCTGAGAAAGTTGAATATCCATTCAATGGATATGGAATGGAGTACAGCTCAGCAAAAGGCTTTCTGAGACTGCTGTAAATGCTTGCTATTCTATCCCTCAGGAAAGATGTAGGTGCTTTTACTGGATGGTCCAGAAACAGCAAGAACCCAACAGGTATTCTGGACTACTGGTAAGTACAGTGGTGCAGGCTGAGGAATGAGAAACCATCTCTGTGTAACCTGTGATTTACCACATCAATCCAAATTCACACCACACAGCTACAGTAGATAAAGAAGACTTGGAGCAAATAAAAGGTATGGAAAGAGGTACCAGAGGTGAATGACATATACATACAGCTGAGAAGCTGCAGCCGACATCTTTCAAGTTTATTTCATTCAAGGGTGGGGTTTTTTTTTGTTGTTTGTTTGTTTGTTTTTGTTGTTTTGTGTGTTTGTTTTTCCATTTTTGTAGGGCTGTCTACCTTGTGCTTTCCCTGACTGTGCCAGCCTTTGCTAGGTTGTTTGCAAATGGCAGAAAAGCTTAGAACAGCCTTACATTACCTGTGCCTTTGTAGTACTTAATCCTCTGGAGAGGAAGACAGGCTGTGAAGCAGGAGTCTCTGCCTCAGGCTGGGAATGGTTGGTGCTCCTGGCTGGTTTTATTCCTCTTCAGTCATTCTTCTTTCTCTCATGTGGCACAGACACATTTTACCCACATTCTGCAGCCCCTGATGGACTGCCAGTTCTGGCACATCATAACAGCAGCACTAGACTAGGTAGAGTTAGACTAATGGTTGGACTCAATGGTCTTCAGAATTATGCTGTGACACATTCGATGTAATCATATCCTAATGAGCAAATCCCTTAAAAAAACCCCCAAAACAAAAACAAGAACAAAAACAACAACAACAAAACCCACAAAAAAATCCAAAACAAAAGCAAAGACAAAAAAGGGATAAAAGGACATTTTTGCAACACCTGGGCCATTTACAGAAGTCCTGATTACTGAGTCCAGATCTCAGTTCCTCTAAAAGCCAAAAAAAGACTGATGATGGGGACTGAGTTCATGCCAGTGCAGATGCTAAGGGTGGCCCTTGGAGAGCACATAAACTCTCTTTACTCTTGAGTGCAAGCAGATTGATAATTTCTGTTCAGATAACTTCTTCCTCGGTACTTTCCTTTTTCCTATCCACCCAGGTAAAAATGAAATTCTCCTCAGTTCGAGACTGGGAATTACTATGAGAGTCCAGCGGAGGGCGACAAAGATGATGGGGGACTGGAGCATCTCGTATGAGGGAAAGCTGAGAGAGCTGGGACTTCTGAGCCTGAAGAGGTGAAGGCTGAGGGGAGACATTATCAGTGTCTACAGGTATCTAAAGGGTGGATGCAAGGAAGATGGGCTCTTCTTAGTATTTCCCAGTGACAGGACAAGGGGCAATGGGCACAAGCTGAAACAGGAATTTTAATAGGAGAAAATACCTTCTTTACTATGAGGATGACAAGGCACTGGCACAGGCTGCCCAGGGAGGTTGTGGAGTCCCCTTCTCTGGAGATATTAGAAACCACCTGGATTCAGTCCTGTGTAATGTGCTCTAAGTGATCCCATTTACTGAGATCTAAATGATCTCTAGAAGTCCCTTCCAACTCTGACAGTTCTGTGATTCTGTGAATTTAGCTGCCAAGTTTCAATACATGCTATCATATGCATGCATACCTAGTGTGGGTTTTGCAACAGGAATTTGTTGGATGAGTTACAGTCACATGCTTTCAATGTTGTGATTTTATGATGTAATTTGTAGCAAAGGAACCTCGCATATGAGCAAAAATAGATTCTGGAGCCCTCAATATTATCTTTGCTTTCATCCTTCCCTTTCTTCTAGGAAACATGGGACACTAGAGAGTCAAACTGTCCATTTCCTTGTCCTGCAGGGAAAAATAAAACAGTTTATATACAAGGAGGCAAAAATCTTCAAGTAGTGACCCACAAAGTAACTACAGAGCTGTATCTCTCAGTTTCCTGCCTCGTCCCCCTAGGCTGAGTCTTCTGGGACCCTGCTAAAGAGTCTTTACATTAACCTTTGTCCATCCTGGGCCCTGTGGCAGCCTGCACGGAAAACTCCAGACCCTTTCTATTGGAGAACTGCCTACCCAAAATTGGAGCAACTTAGGCATCATTTTGCTTGAATTTCTGCCATACTGACAAGAAGCATTTTCTCAAAGTTGTAGACAATGTCAGCAAATTCTTAAAACACCCTTTTTTTTTTTTAAGGAAGGAGGAGCAAGTTAGGGGTGAACTAAGTTTTGTAGTAGATGAACCCCGCTCCGCGCTGGGGCTGGGTTCTGGGAGCCATGGAGCAGTTCCACCAGCATCCCCATTGATTCCCAGATGGGCTTGGAGAGTGGTGACAGCTGGGAAGTTCATTGGGTGTCTTTATGAGGGTCTGCTCTCCCTCAGCTTCCTGACACCTCCCTGGGAAAGGTGTTGTGGAATGAGGTGCATCTTCTATCTTTGATGGTTGAGGCACTTACGTTGGGTTGGGGCACCCAACCCTTACACTGCTAGAGCCAGGTGTTATGAAACCCACTGCTTTTATTTATAATTCTGAATGGGTGGAGATGCAATCTGGGAGAGAGGCAGATCCATCCAAACTCCTCATTATTTTATGAGATTTTCACTGCTTTTCTTGTTTCTATACAGATAGATGTGCTAATATCTGGATAACTTTCCCTGCCCCAAGTGGGAGAGCTGACACCCTCCAGCAGCGGGGATTCTGTGGCAGTGAGAACTGGAAAGGCATTTCTCCATTATTTTTTTTTTTTTTTCTAATTTCTTAACAAATTTATTTTATTTCTTATTCTACTTCACTATCTAAAAACATGATTGAACTTCAGTGAAAAGTCATTACCTATTTCCCTTTTTGGGTCTCTCCTGTTTACCAAGGTAATGGGAGTTACTGCAGATTTAGGCTAACATACAGGGGAGGCGAAGAAATGCTCAAATCAATCCAGTGTTACAATTCAAAGGGATTAAAATGACAGAGAGAAAGAGAGAAAGGAAAGAGCTGAAATGAAAGAAGTTTGAAAGAAACAAAAAAATAGTTGTCTTTGGGGAGCTCTGTACTTTCTCAAGGGAGTTTTCCTGCTAGATAATCTTTGAGATGGTGGAACAAGGTATTTAAATCCCTGTTTAAATACAGAAAATGGAAGAAGAAAGTGAAGAGCCAGCAAAAGGAAATGGTGCCTTTTTTCTGGCAAAACAATCTACCTTTTACTTAAAAAAAATAAAAATTATCTGTATCCTACCTATAATTATGCATTCAGCAAATCATCTTTTAAATTCAGATGTTTATTTCTGCTAAGAAGCAACACTTGCCCCTGAATAATCTTCTTTTACCTGATAATGTTGTGGTTTTGTGCATGCATGTATATATTAATATATAAAGTTGAGCTTGAGGTGTATTTGCATGTTTGCTTTTTAGTGTGAACTGTGTCCTTGCCTGTGTAAGTGAATGGACCCAACACCAAGAAACCATCAATGAGAGCTCCCTGCAGGTCCCAGATTGGTGGCACTGGCAATGCACCCCCGCACTAAAGCTCCTGCAGTATTTTTCAGGGTACTTTATGGTCTTAAAGGAAGCTTGCAGGATTTTTAATGCCAGGTGTTTTGTGGCTAAGAGTCCTGTGTCTGAAAACCTGTGTGGGTAACAGAAGTGCCATGCCAAAAATGCGGCACCGTTTAATGATCTGTGTAGGAGAAGTTTAATCCTTTGGGTGTGAGGTTTATAATTCCACAGCGGATTAAGAGCCTTTGCCATTGAAAACTATGTTGGTGGCTGATTTTTTTATCTAACCTGGATTTGGGCCCGCAAACTGTATTTTCATATGAAAAGATAGAGTTCGGGTATTCAGGTGTTCAAACTAAGCATGCTAATACAAAAGCACTTTATGCCTGAGGAAAAAAAATGGGTAAAAGAATTTCTGCTAAATTGAAAAAAGAGTTTTGATTCAATCCTGAACTCACCTCCAAAGAGCCAAGATACAGCTGGGCAATACTGTCTGCTCCTGATTTTATTTTCGGTTCGCTACAATTACAGTTCTGATGCCACGACCACAGCTGCACACAAAAGCCTGCTTGACCTGCGTGAAAAGAGTGCGCTTTTCCAGGCGGGTGCTATCACTGTTAAAAAAAAAAAAAAAAAAAAAAAAAGACCCTCTCCCTCCTGACCACCTTTTGCTTTTAATGCTTGTACACCCCTGGACGTGCTCCTGCCCCAGTGCCAGCAGTGCCCCAGGGGGAGGCAGGGCAGGCAGCGCTTGTGCAAGACGGGAGGGACGTGCGTGCCCACCCGCCCGCACCGCTGCAGCAGCGATGATGCCCTTGCCGCTGCCTGCCTGTCAGAACATTCAGCAGACATCCAGCTTAATAAAATGGGTGTCCGGATGGTGTTAGTTACTGCGGAGCATTCCCACAAAGTCTGTAAATATCCAGACATCGGTAGCATTGTCCCTGTAAAAGGATTAGCCCCTTTAATTAGATCCATCGTCTCCTTTTATGAAGGTTTCCCTAAGAGATACAGCGGTAGGAGCGCCGTACCAGCGAAGATAAATTGCCTCCTTTGAGAGGGTGATGTTCCTGCCATTGAGATGGGCCCTTTGCTGGGGTCCTTGTTTTGCCCCATGAAGCTGCCATTCAGGTAGGCTGGGGCTGAGGGTGACTTGTTCAAGCCCAGAAACTATTTGTGAGGCCGTGGCAGACTTGGACTTTCCAACTGGCACTGAGGAGAAAGAGATGCTTGTTCCCCTGCTATTGGAGGGGGGCAGAGGAGGGGGGAAGAAAGAAGGGGGCCAGTGCAGGTGGTGCTCCATCAGTGAAACGCTGTTGGAAGAAAAGCTTGCAGGTGCTGGCTCTGAAAATGGACGGGTGCTTCCTGGGCCCGGGGCGAGCTGAAGAGGACTGCCAAGGGCAGACAGAACCGCTCTGTTGCCTTAAGAGTGCATAAAAAAAGATGTTTCAATGCTGTCGTCGGATCTGGGTGGTTTGCCACGGAGGACAAAAAGTCTCCTGTAAAATTGGATTTAAATAGTCCTATCTCACTTGTGCTCTGGGTGACCAGATTCAATTGTGCCGGTGTCCCCTCTGCAGTGTGATATCATAGCTTCAGAGGAAGGCTTTATTTAGAGGTCACATTAGTTTGTCCTGTGGATGTAATCATTTTTTGTGTCATGGACAATGTTTTACTGTGAAGATATGGGCCAGATGGCTCAGCCACTTGCAGTCCAGAGTTAAACAGGCTCTTTATTGTGGGTGAATAAACAGAACCTATTGTCCCCTGCTCATGAAACTCTAGTGTCCACCGCCGGGTAAAGATGAAGTATGAAATTTTCACGGCTGAGGGAAGAATATGTAAAACAACAAGAAAAAGGGGTGTGGACTTCCAAAACATATCCTCATTGTCCCTTCTCCTTTTTTTTTCTCTCAGTAAATATCCGTGAGGTTATTCCATGCCTTGCCATTGTCTGATGTTGCTAAGCACTTGAGTGCCCCTCATCCTCTGTCCCCGGCCCAGCAAGCATCTTCTATCACAAATGCTCCCACGGCCGGACTATGGGGCTCAGGAGCATCACCCCAAGATTTCCTGCTAGTAGACCTCTGGATGGGTGTGGCATTTGGGCAGGTAGATCATTGTCAAATCTGTCTCTGGTTATTCATTGTTTTATATCCCATAAAGCTTCCCCTTGGACAGGACTCCTGTGAGCTGGTGGCACAGAGCACTGGCCAGCAAGCAAGTAGAAAAAAAGATACTTTCCAGACCAAAGAGGTGACATTCACTTTTTTTCCCCCTATTCTGGCATAATGATTCAGAGGAGTGTTTTTTTTTCTAAAGAAAACATACATTTTCTTTTTAAACTCACTTCATCCATGGTTTCCTATATGGCAATGTCAGAAGTATTTCTTTCCCCTCTCTAATTGCAACCAAAGCCAACCTTGACTGGCAAGGAGAAAGTCCCTGACAGGTTTGGGTTCAGTCCAGACCTTCTCAGAGAGTCTGTCAGCCAACTGTTTGACAGTATGCAAATATATGCAAATAGGGGGACACTGGCCGAACACCTGCAGAAAGTGTCCATCCCCACTCCTGCTATGTTCTACCTCCTCCACACGTGGGGCTTTGAAATGCTGCTCCATCTCTCTCTGTCAGTTTATTATGCGTTTGTCAGCAGAACATGGGGCTGGTGAAAACCGTGCTCTTTGTCCTGCCAGGCAGCAGAGCCCCATGTGGAAGGGCCAGTGCCAGGAATGGTGCGATGGCTTCCGTCCAGCCCTTGTGAATCCTCCTTTCTGTCTTTTAGGACCTTCCCTTCAGCATCCCAACCCTTTTGGGGTTGCCCGTGTCAAGGAAGGCCTTCTGTTTTCCTGGGAGTAAAGACATCATGTCGGTGGAGTCTCAGCCAAACAAAAAAAAAAAGCTCTTTCTCGACAGCAGCTGGAGCACAGGGCTGCGAGGGGCTGTGTGTGTGCTGTGTGAAAACCTGAAGCTGACTGCAACCTGTGAGGGAGGAAGGGAGCAGGCAAAAAAGGAGGGAAGGAGGGAAGGAGGGAAGGAGGGAAGGAGGGAAGGAGGGAAGGAGGGAAGGAGGGAAGGAAGGAAGGAAGGAAGGAAGGAAGGAAGGAAGGAAGGAAGGAAGGAAGGAAGGAAGGAAGGAAGGAAGGAAGGAAGGAAGGAAGGAAGGAAGGAAGGAAGGAAGGAAGGAAGGAAGGAAGGAAGGAAGGAAGGAAGGGGCACCTTGAATAAAGCAAAGTTGCTGGCTGCACATCAGCTGCCAAAGAGAAAGCCATTGGGAGTAGCTGTGGGTCTCCTGTGTGCCTCCATGAAACTTCTCCAGGAGAGCCAGGGGGTCTGGTGTGTCCAGCTGGTGGGCCCCACATGCATGGAGGACACTGGTGTTTTGCTCCCCCGTGTCTATGAGAAAGAGAGAAAGGGAGGCATTTTGGAGTGCTCTTTAAACAGAGAAGGGCCGCCAATTCAGGGAAGTGAGGGGCCTTCAGCCTGAATCCAGACCTTGGCTGGGAAAATTTCTGGGTTTTGTGAATGTGCTGGTTAGATCAAAGACATGTATCCCACACCAATTTCTATTCAAATGGTGTTTGTTAGCCCTTCCAAATCCTGTGTAGCAGCTTCAGTTTTAGATAGCTGAATATCCAAGCCAGTGGTGAACAGGCAATGGGTCTGAGGACTCTCTAAGCCATGGCCCCCCCAGCTCTCAGAGAGCTCCTGGCTGAGCCTGGATCACAACCCAAAGCACCTCTGACTGCTGCTGGGGCAGCAGGCACCATCCCCTGATCCATGGTCTCAATTAAAAACTTCTAGCCTGATGCCAAATATGGGCTTCCCATGTGTATCTGACTCTATCATATGCAATTGCATGGCTAGAAGGTCATAATTCATGCGTGCTGACCATGTGGTAATCTGTGGTTCAGTCACACACTGTGCTCCATAAGTCTGACTTTTCACCACAGCAATGGTTAAATCAGGGCTCCTGGGACTTCCTGGAGAGAGTTGTGCTGGTGGAGATAAGATCTGCACTGTGCTCAGTCTCTTTTGTTAGGAGAAGCTAGGTCACAATGTGGTGTCAGTAAATATTTCAGAACATGAAGAGGCATATAGACACTGTAAGCAGATGTAATGCTGAGCTTTGAGGGTCAAAGGCCTGCTTTTGGCTGCCAAAATATGAGAAACAACCCACAGGCTTGGGATACCAGTGGGTTTGAAATGCAGGCAGGCTTCAACTGCAAGGCAAGTGGACTTAAAGCAGTTGGTAATTGTTCATAGGGCCTTTTCTTTGGTTGGGAATAAATAAGAAACAGTCTGTTGTGCAGGGACGGGGATGGACATTAAGTAGGGTGCCTACCAGAGCTCCACGGGCACCAGCTTTGTCATCAGGCCCCCGGGAATGGGATGCTCAGAGGGACTTGCTCTAATTCTCACTGTACCGTATGGAGATCAATTCATGCTTTCTTTGGAGAAAGAGAAAATAAGTGCTTCTAGTTTCTGGCTTTTTTTTTTTTT
The DNA here is from genome assembly GCA_023637945.1 of Phaethornis superciliosus. Taxonomy (NCBI): domain Eukaryota; kingdom Metazoa; phylum Chordata; class Aves; order Apodiformes; family Trochilidae; genus Phaethornis; species Phaethornis superciliosus. Next base: position 105,564,214 of record JAJQWJ010000001.1, on the reverse strand, counting down.
CTTCTTCTTTTCTTACACTTTAGAGCCCAAGGTAGCTGCATTTAGCAGCTTTAGTGTTCTTTCATTGCTGCTGCTTGCAGGGTTGTGGTCACTCAGGCAGCAGTAACTTTGAAAAAATGACCCGTCTACACCCAAACAATAACAGAATCCCCCTTTTTATGTTGGCAACGCCCACCGCTTTCTCTTCGCTTCAAGACTCCCCACGTAGACGCAACTGTTTGACCAGCCTTCTTCTGAACAACTTAATTAAGCAAAAGAAAAAGTGTCAGTTTCTGCCAACCTCACAAAAACAGAGCTGTGGGGGTAAAAAGGGGACGCAGCATCAGCCCGCATTCCTCAATGGGCTAACGAAGGGAGACCCTCGCTTTGCAGTGCTGCCAGGAGCAGACAGGGTTATCTGACATACTGCTTCCCCCGCCGCCCCAGCTGTGATGGGAACTGGAGTGTTCTCCATCCCTCTGAGGTGCCCCAGAAAGCACTGGGTGCTTGGCATAGCCAGAGGCACATGTGTGTGTCCTTTTCCACCCCAGCGGATCGAGCAGTTTCCTAAATATTTTCCTCCCGGGGCAGGAGATGGGCTGAGCAGACCAAACCGCTGCTCATGCTCACACTAAAACCTGAAAATAAGTTTGGATGGTCCCCAGTTTGCCTGCGCCTGTGCTCAGAGCCTGGCAGGTGCATGTTGTACACACGGATCTGTGGATATTACAAAACCTTCCTTCCCCAACAAAAAAGCTGGAAGACGATAGCGCTTATGCCTTCTCCTTTGAAGACTGGATCTGCTCTGTGAGCATTGTGGCATCTTCCCCTTAATCTGATGAGGCTCCTCCTCACCCAGCCAGCTGCTCTCTGTCCAAGGAAAGGGATGAGGCTCTTACCACAAGTGCTTCAAGGGCCTGAGCTTTCACTGATTTTTTCCAAGGGAAAGAAGTTGCTCTTAACTGAGGAGGGAACGATGGAGCAGAACTGTCTCCCTGAGTTATGTTCTCCCCTTCTGTCTTTATCTCCATTAAAAGAGCATAAATTCATTTTAGTCTACAGTTCTGCAAAGGTTGGGGGCTGCTCTGACTTTGCACAGTGTGCCTACTGCCTCTGAAATCAATGGGCCGGCTGTTCACTCCACACAAGCAGAGCACACATGTGGGTCTTTGAAGGACCATGGCTTTATCTGGAAGAGAGTTAGGCTTGGGTCATTTCTTTTCAGACAAACACTGGGTTTTGCTTGTACATTGCCCTATTCTCTCCCACTCCAGCCACCTCTTTTCTTTAGTTGTAGCAGGCAGGCAGGAGTCTGCCTACTTCTGAGCAGTCCTCTAGTCCTCAAACCACACTGGTTATTTTTTAAATAATAAAAATTAACAAAACAAAATGGGTCTCCAAGCCCTTAAATGCTTTGCTATATTTTCATGTGCTCTTCCAGTCCTGATATACCCTCTCATTTAAGAATAAAGGAAGCCAGCCATCAGAATTTACATTCCCAAAGCAGCATAATCTCTGGCAATGAAGGTGCTTTAATTCCCTTTGAACCCTGAGATGGGAACAAATACAGCAAATGCTGGAGCATGCTTTGTTGGGTGGGACTGCAAATGTGAGGACAAAGTCTTGCTCCAGATGTGAGCCAGAAGCAGCACAGACCTTAAATGTTGTCCTCAGCTGTGGCTGCTGGAGACCAGCACGATTCCTTTGTGCTGGCAGATGCACACACACACATACAGAGCCACATCCACAAGTGAACACACGCACAAACACACACACAAACACACACACAAACACACACACACACACCAAGGAGCTGCTGGCATTGCAAGTGCTGAGGACACAGTGGTGACTGTGGCAGCCTGTAAGCCCTGGCAAATAAACCTGACTTTGGGGTGTAATCTCATGCTGGTTTTATCCAATTACAGAGCCAGGAGGTTCAAAGGGAACTTTTTATGGTGTCCACTGGTGCAGATGAGGCTGCTGGCCCATGGAAAACACCAGAGTGTGAGTCGTGCTGGCTTTCTACAGCCTTATGAGCTTAAAGCAAAGAGGTGTTTGCTCACCGGCTCACCGGCTCACCGGCGTTGCCTGTGACACGATGAGTGCTCCAATATTAAAGCATAAAGAAGTGAGAAATCTTTTTCTGTAGCCTCTGACTGTTTCATTCTCTCGACACAACGGTACAGGAGCGGCGGCCTTTATTGTGATTAATATCTGGGAAGCTTCTTAACAAGGCTTAGCTTGATAGGTGGCTCTTGTTGGAGGAAATTTATGGCCTGGTACTTCCTCAGTGAGACTTCCCACGTTGAATTGTTGAACATTACTGACCCTGATGCCCAACACGAGGGGGTGGGGATTTACACAGATGTCTGGTAACTGTGGAAGGTGCAAAAATCCAGAAGAACAACCTGCATTACATCCATTGGAAGTGGCTGGTTAACAGAGGTCAGAGGGAGGCCCGAACCAGTGTGTGAGCCTCAGTGTTTTGGTGCAGTTTGTTTTTTGATTAGTGCAGTTCATGACCGGGCCATCCCACCTGAATAACAATCAGTGTGATTCACAGCGGGCCAGGAGAGGGCAGGGACGCCCGCCGCGCCGCCCATATGGAGCCCAGCCCTGGGAAGTGCAGAACCTTCCCAAACCCAGATGGTTCGGCTTGACGGCTTTGGCAAGGCACCAGCAATAACCTATGACGATATGAAATCATCAAGATCTTGAGCCCCCTTCCCTGATCTTTTCCCTGCTCCCACCCCCTCCCTCTCACTGTACGTACAGAAACAAAGCCATATGGGAAAGGGAGCACGGCTGCGGGTTAATGAACATGCATGAAATGGAGATTGGCTACTGCTTAATGATGCAGTCATTAAAAAATAGTGTCTGTGTGAGCTTTTTCTCTCTTTTTTTTAATGGTGGCTTTTTTTTTTTTTTTTTTTTTTTTTTTTTTTATCTGACACTATATTTGCCTTTATAAATAAGAACAGCAGATGGGAGGGCAAGGCTGGGCTGCTGGTGATTGTGAACATCAGTCCTCCCTTGCAGGCAGAGGTAAAGTGTTTGGGAGCAGTATAGGGAGCTAGTGCTCGAGCCTTCACTGCTGCCATTTCTGCTGCTCCACACCTGATGACTAGTTCCTAGTTACTAGTTAATGTAGGTAGGCTGGATTTCTCAGGGTTAATGACTTAACTACAACAAGCAGCAGCTGGAAGAGTCCAAGCAACACTTTAGAAATAAGTAAAATGAAGTCTGGTCAGTAGTGGTCACTGAACATCTTGCTAGTTTTGGGAGGGGGATGCCCTGGGGAGGTGCTCAGGGTGGGGGCTGTGCTGAGTTGGCCAAGGTTTATGAGTGCCTCCACAGGAGCATGTGGGCAGGATTTTTGTTGTCTGCCAGCAACTGGGAGACCCTGCAATGAGGGGAAAGAGAGGAGCCTTCTAACCACCTAATTTCAGAAAGATGTGTAGACTGCAGAGCACAAAGGCTGAGGTTTAATAAACCAAGTGGTTCCAGGAAAGGGATTAATATAGCTTGAAGGGTGCTTCTTCAGGAGAGTGTATGAAATGGGAAGAGAGGACACATTGCTGAGGAGGTACCAGTCTGAAAACCTCTTACTCTGTCTCTCTCATTCACCTGCACCCTCCCAAAGAGCACTGTTTTCTTCTTCTCTGCTCCTTCATTGCTCTATGTTTGAAAATTTAGGCTCCTGATATTAGCAATAAAACTGAGGCATGAACCTAGCTTGTGCTGACTATCTCTGTCCTTCGGGGTAAAGTATAACATATGTGGGATTCAGTGTATTCTTTTTTAAAAAAATAATTCCTTCCCTGGAAATAATCGAATTTGTAATCCCAAGTTTCCAAACATACAAGATTAGAGATGCTCAGACAAAGAACTAGAAGAAATCATTTACACAAATAGCTTGTACAGAGTCGTTTGAACATTGTGCTCTAAATCTTTTTAGTCTCATGAGTATTCATAGTGTTTTTCAAATAATTTGAAAGTGATTTCTTAATGAAGGCTAGAATATCCCTTTTAAACTTCTAAGTGCCGTTGTTTTCCTTTGATCACCTCTATACATTCCATATTCCAGTGCCCTTCTCTCTGCTGCATATTCATGTCCTTGGGATAATTTAAAGGCATACTTGCATGTTTGACAGTGATAAATAAAACTCATCCATCATATAGCAAAACCTCTGGGGAAAATTAAATATCCCCAGTTTCAGTGCAGTTACTGTCTGCATGATTATGAACCTGATCCAAAGCTTGTTGAATCAGTGGCAGTATTTAATGAGCCAGAAGAATATTTCTTGGTTAAATATTCTTGGTTAAAAAGAAAGAAAACCCATGCAACTTATTTTTGACAGTTACAGAAAGTGGGATGCTGCAAAACCTTGCTGCTGACTTTCCATCTTGTTAATCAAATCTGGTGATTTTTTCCAAGTGGAACCTTGGTATATCTGGTATATCTACAGAAGAAAATGGGTGGACCATCAGGTCCATGCACGGACCCTGCACTGCACACTTTATTACTGTGAAGAGATGTGAGTTTTATTTGCTTGCAGGATACAAACATTATGTTTTTGCATGCCTTTCTAGCAGCATGAATTAATTACAGCAGCTCATTCCACTTTGTGCAGCTGTGGTGGGAAGTGTGGCTGTCTGTGGGACACCTTTACTTGTCCTGGAGATGCTGCTGGTCAAAACTGTAAATATCAGAGTATTCTCCTGCTTCCTCATGTCTGAGAAGTGATGCTGGTACCAGTCCTTATAGGAGCTCTCTGACATGGCAAATCAGCACCAATTCTGTATTACAGAGGGAAAAGGAAAAGCGAAAAAAACCTGCACCAGACCCAAGAGTATGCATCAGGTTAGCCCGGATGGGGACACAGGCACACCCTAGATTCAATTTCCCTCAAAGTCTGGTCCATCTGAAATTTGAGGTTGTGTAGGAGGGAATTCTGCCCTACCCTTGAAACTGACTTGTGACAAAGTGCTAAGTCCTGCCTGGTTGCTGCACCTGAAGCCCAGCAGGTTGTTGGCAGTCAGGCTTTATTTAGGGAGGAGGGAATCGCTGCTTCAGGATGAGGAAGGTGCTTTGGGCTTGTTTTCCCAGCCACCAAATCTACCCCAGAATCCAATGGCACCAGCACAAGAAGGAGACCTTTAAATCAAGTCAGCGACTCAATGGTGGGATGCTTTTTCCTTGGATTCTTCCATCCCTCACATCCCAGCCTCAATGGACCAAAGAAAAACAAAGACTTCCCAGGGTGGGAGGAAAACACAGGGCAGGATTATCTGACATCCTTCAGGGATCCTGTGTCCCCTCATGTAGATGCAGGTAAGGGTGGGTGTCCCTGCACCTCCTGTAAGTGCAAAAAGGAGACAGGACTGCTGATTTGGAACAGGTAGTTAATTTTTATACAGTTAAAAGAAGGTGTGGTGACTCATCAGCCTCCACAGTCTCAGCTGGGGGAAGTTGCTGTGTGGGAAGAGACTTTGTGATTGCCCAGCAAAGGCCCAAAGCAGCAGCTGAAGGGCTGGAGGACCTGAGGTGGGAAGCTGTGGAGGTGACAGCAGAACTGCATTTAGCTGTGCATTGCCAAGGCACCATACAGAAGGCAGGTATTGGCACCACCACATAAATCATGGCCAACACTCCTCAGAAATTTACAGCTGACCAGTGAAAAATGAAACGGCCTGACCTTTCACTTCGGGCTACAATGGCTGTGCTGTTGCTGGCCCCGCTCCCCTCTGGACTGCTGGAGAGCCAGTTGCTATAGCTGTGACATTCCCCCAGCAGTTGCCTGAGAAACGTGCTGAAGCCCCTGGCCAACACCTCCCGCTCTCAGCATCCCCCCTCTGGCACTCGAGATGCTTTATGTGCAGATCTCAGTGTCCGAAGGCGCAGGCAGAGGTTAAGACCTTGTCCCGTATTCTGTTCCTACTTAACAGGATCCCTCTTCAATGCTCTCACCCGGAGCAGGAGATGATCATGTTTACTGACCTGTCACACTAGTACTTCAGGCTTTTGTTCCGGGAAATTGGCCTTCCTCTTTTCGTCATGAGAGGATTTCAGCTGTGTCCTTAGAGCCATCATCATGCCAAGGTTAAAGGAGCAAGGAGAGAAAGCTGTTTCTTCATGATCAGCGGCGGGTCTGAAACCTCTCATCTCCTTTGAAGCAGAGATTCCCATCCCAGAGACATTAAAGTGGCTCTGGGATGGGAGGCAGAGGGTTCTGCTGCTCACGCTGGGGAGTGGGTGTCCAGGCAGACAACTAGCTGCTAGAGAGTCTTCATAGATGTATTGCAAACATCCACACCTCAACAGTTACCACCTTGGGATCTTGGTGTCTGAAAAAGAGGGGAAAAAAAGAAGTTGCCATCTGCCAGCCAGAGCTATAGACACTGTTCCTCCCCTGTGTTAAGTGTGCCCTTGGCAAATTTTATCTGAAAGGCTTGAAGAAGGAGGCTCAGGGATTTTAGGTGACCCCTACCAGGCAGTTTGTTTCAAAGGCATCCTCCTGTTCCCAGAAGAAATACCAAAACTGACCTTGTGAAAACCACTGAGTGAACTGTGGCATTGCAAGGAACCTATCAGTGACAGGAGAATGCTCTTGCCCCCCAGCTAAGCCTAATGCCTGGAGAGGGGCCATGCAGTGTGGGAGGGTGGGAGATGGTCATCTGCCTTTTGTGTGGCTTTGCCTTCTTCTGCCATGACCAGGATCTCACCAGCAATAGGTACCTCCTTGACATGACCATCTTTGTGGGGTTAGAGCTGGGAGTGCATTGTACTCAGTGGTGTGTTAATCAGTGAGGGAAGTGGTTGTATCTCTGCCAGCCAACTCTTAGGAGCAGCATGTTTTTCTTGATGCTGCTTGTGCCAGCAGTGCACCACTGGCCACAGCTGGTGGGGAAAAAAATGGGTGTGGCTGAGATACCTTCTCCCTCCTGGTCTTCTGTGTCCCATTTCCTTTTAGTGACAGTCTTTGAGGTGTCAGACTGAAGGTTTTTGCTGGATGCATTGTGCTCTGGCTCAGCAGCTGCCCTGGGGCTCTTTGAGTGGCAGCACTGAGAAGCAGGAATCTGCGTGACCCAAGCCCAGGAATGCAACTAAAGATATGGGCAAGGGTTCAGGCAGGGTCTTCAAAGGAACAGAAGTACAAGAGATTTTGGAGGACCAGGCTCTAGAGGAGTCAACCTGATGTGGTTGATTGTGGCCATGGTTATCCAGTCCTTGGCCACCAATTGATTGTCATTGATACTGCTGTGTATTGATGGAAGAGATTTTCTCCATTACTTTCTCAGTTCACATCCCTAGGGAAGGGAATCTCTGAGCCTGGGTAGCAAGTGGGCACAGTATGGTGGCCTCTCAGAAGTTTTGAGATGGGGCTGGACTCTGTGTTCTGTGCTGTGAGTATGGCCTTGGATGGTTTCTGCTGAGAGAACAACCTGCTTGAGGGGACCTTTGAAATTTTAGAGTGTCTTCATGAAGATTCATCCCGTGTGAGGTTAGTTTGAGCCTACATGAGCACTTCTGCCAAGCAGCTGCATCTCCTCCTGTGAGCTGCGTTGGGTTGGCATGGAGCACTAGTGTTTTAGTTTTGGAAGTTACCTCATCTAACTCAGTTTTGTTGAGCATGACTCAGTGGCTCATAGTCCTTTACCTCCAGTTTCCTTCTACTGAGGATGCTGTTAGTGTTATACACCAAAATGATCCAACCCTAAAGAGCTGTTGGTCTTCCAGTCACTTAGTCCCACATTCAGTACCTGTTGGTATCACAAGCCATGTAACATTACAACATGTTGCTCTGCCAGACAGTCAGGGGATAGCTTTCTATGCACAGGAAGGCTTATACCCATGTTCCAGGTTCAGACCAAAGTCTGACCATGCTTTCCACACAGTGACTGTGAAATAAGAGGATGGGAATTTATAGAAGTTTGGCTCTACTGAAGTTAGAGTAAATCTGAGCAAGTTACTTCACAGTGGAAGATCTGCTATGCGTCCAGGCTGAGGGTGCCTGACATGAACCAGGGAAATCAAGCTGTGCAAAAACTGTAAAATGAGAGTGTTTTCAAGATGGAGAATATAATCTGAGACTTAAAAGTTGCTTTAAATACTCTGTGGAGACCTTAGGGCAGCCTTCCAGTGCCTGAAGGGGGCCTACAGGAAAGCTGGGGAGGGACTTTTTGGAATAGCATGTAGTGATAGTGTGAGGGAGACTGTTTTTAAGCTGAAAGAGGGTAGATTTACATCATATATTAGGAAGAAATTCTCTAGCCTGAGAGTAGTGACACAGGCACAGGCTGCCCAGGGAAGTTACGATGCCCCCTCTCAGGAATTGTTCAAGGTCCATTCCAACCCAACCCATTCCATTATTCTATAATTTGCTGTCTCTTGATCTTCATCCCAGCCAAAATGAGATCAGCCCTGAGCAGGCAGGGCTGTTAGTCTGGGGCACTATATCCAGCAGGTCCTACTGCTCTTGGCTGGTTCGGTAATGGAGACTTCCACAGGAATCATTGGATGGTGAGGGAAGTCCAGCAGAAGCTGCTTAACTCAAGGAGCAGAGCAGGTTGAGCACCGACATCATTAGGCCCCTGCTGCATGGCCTTCAGGAGCTGGTTTCTGGGAGAAGAAAAAAACCTGGGGCTGGGGAATGGTGGCCCCACGTGTTCTCTGTGGTGGCTCCGCTGATGGCTTTGTAAAAGAAACCTTGGTGGGACAGTGAGACCCTGCTGTGGGAGCCCTGGGAGGAGGGAGGAAGGGAAGCACACATACTGTCAGGTGTCACATCCTGCAAGACATCCACGGGCTGGTGAAAACGGGTAGGTTGGGACAGCAGCTTTTTGTTGCGATCTGATTACAGCCTTTCTGTTCTTGCTGACCCTTTGCTGTGGGGATTTTTTTGTTTGTTTTGTTGTTTTTTTGTGTGGTGGTTTTGTTGTTTTTTTTTTTACTTGAAAGAATTAAAAAGTACAGCTTCCATGAATAAATATAACTCTTAGCTCCATCTTATTAACTAAAAGCAATTTAGGGCTAAATACAGTGAATGTTAACAAAAAAGCCAAGAATAGAAAATTGTTTAAGTGGCCAAAGAAACTTTCTCCCATTGTGATGCAAGCCAAGCTATGCCAGCTATATGTAAATGTATGCAGTAGGCTCTGTGCATGTGTCCACTTTGAAGTTGCCATCTGAATTTAATTCTGCCTTTGTGATTAAATCAGGCCATTACGTTTAATCTCACTTAATAGTAAGAAACGCTCTTTGTTGTTTTCTATAGGCAACATATTCTGCCCCTAACATATACAGCTTGGCATTCACACTTTACTATTAATCCCCGATGGCTGATAATTGCTTCATCTCCAAGTTCTCTGTCCAATTCACAAGGGAACTGATTGCAACTATTCTTCCCCTATACATTAATGCACTGTTTTGGTCTTACTTCTTTGGCTCAGTGAACCCTATCAAGCTGTCCACATTTTCTGGGCATGTGGGCGTATTGTAAGTTGCTAAATTAAATTCCGTGCTGACCCCCTAAACACCAGAATCTATTAGCGCTGCAAGTTAGCTGATTGACAAGTGGGGCTACTTTTCCACTCAAAAACCTGATATAAGAAAAAAAACCAAAACAACAACCCAGGCTAAATAAGGCTGAATATTTTGTTTCAAGTGAAAGTCTGAGGTCTTCTGCCTGCTGTCTTTCTACTTACAATTTCATTACTGCAGCCAGATCAATCGTGTTATTACCATGTTATTGTTTCATTGATCTTACATATGTCTCTCGGGAAATTTCTTTGGAAAAAAGACCAAGTATCTGGAAGATGTCCTTAGTTTTCTTGAATTTGGAAGCCTGTGTAGAATTTTTTTTCAATTATATTTGATTCAGAGAACTAGGCTTTTTGATTTTCTGTTGCTTTTTTAAAAATTATCTTTTTCTCCAGAAGATGGTTCTAATTCATAGTTACTGAATTATGAATTCAAGAAATTCATTATTTTGCCAGAAACATAAAAAAACTTGGTACAGATTCCTGTAGGGTAACCAAATGAAAGGCACAGTCAAACTCCCCAGGGACAAATACCAGCAGTCTGGGGTTCCTTTCCCAAAAACCTGCATAGGGCTTTTCTATCACAGAAGAAATAGACTGATATAGTGAAAAATACATATAAACAGAGCCTTACTTATTTCCATTGCTAGTGGTGATATTATACATTCCATAGCTGCTGAGCAGGAGCTGCAACTACACATTATTAGATGAGTGACAGTCATGAGTTATTCGTATTTCAAAGGGTGTGGTGGTTTATGGCATTTCTTCACTGTGATTAGTTTTCATTATATTAAAATAGATCTTTATAAGTTGTCACACAGTTTTTGAAGTCCTGACTTGGAAACATGAGGACAGTTGGAAAATGTAATAGTGATTACTTTAAAAAAAAAACAACACCAAAACACCTCACATCTTTGGAAAAGTTAAAATCCATCATGTGTCACAGCAGAATTTAACTGCTAACCAATAAAGGTTTAGAGGATTGTCATTTGTAGTCATGGAATCATTAAAAATGGAGGTGAGAAGAGAACTTGGAAGGTCTCTAGTCCAAACTCTTGCACTAAACAGGATTAACTTTGAAGTGATGTCAGGGTGCTTGGAGTTTTGCTTATTTTGGTTCACTGTCTCTTGTCCTTTTGCTGCATGCTGCTAAGGCAAGTCTGGCTCCATCTTTTCTGTAGCCTCCAGGCAAACATCACTTAACTACTATTAGTCTCTTCTTAGGCTTTCTTTCTACAGCCTAGAAAAGTCCATTTCTCTGTCCCATAAGGATTAATTTTCCCTCTCACCCTAAAAAAGCATCCTCAGGTTCTGAATGTGGCTTTGATAGTCACAACAGAGTCCTGTAGCAACTGTGTTCAGGTGGCATGTACAATGTACATGGTCACCTTGCTGCAGTTAAGGACTTCTCAAACCTCAGTGAGCTCCTTCATGGATGAGGGGAAAATGCTATTACTGAAAAAAGTGAAGGCTATCGTGGTGGTTAGACAAAACCAAACAGAAAATTTTGCTGCTTCAGTGAAATTTCTCTGTATGCATTCTAAGATGGACTTGAGGAGTCTCCTTGTCCTCCTCACATATACCTCTCCTAAACTACATTCAGTGCAGGCTTTTTACAATGAGCTACATACAAGATATTTTCCTAATGTGGCAGATGCCAGATCCAGCTTTCAATACTCAGGGCTGGTCCACAAGAGTGTGATACTTCAGCCCAGGAAGCCATCAGCTGATGGTGGCTGACAGCAAAGGCTGTAGCACATTTTCTGCAAATCTGTCTATCTGTCCTCTGCTCTCTGAATGGGCTTCTCTGCATCTACTGTGCTGAGCACAAGCTCTTGCCCTATGTTTTCTCAATTGCCCAAGCTCAGGATGCCAGAAAGATTATTTCCTGCTTCAAGACACAGTATGCAAGAGGTGGCCTCATGTGTGGCAAGTTAAAAATGACCCCTCTATGTAGCTACATTTTCCATGTGGGCAGCTGAGCTCTCTTTAAATCCCAGTTCTTGCTGTGTTTAAGTTTGCTTCAGGCTTTCTCTTCCTCTGTGCCACCAAGTGAAAGTTTTTATGGTTGCCTTTGGCAGAACCAATAGCAAGGAAGAAGTACACCCAGGAGAGATCCCACCAGGAGGCCCTGTGGAGTTTTCTGACTTAAGGAGCTGCTCTAGGGCAGTATTTTTAAATTTATGGTAAAACCACTGAAAGAAAGTGGGTAATTTTTATCATAATAACATTTGAGTCACATTGAAAAATGCCACTCTGAAACCCAGATAACCAGAACTGAGAGGCTACTGCACAAAACCTCCAAGTTTTGAGCATTATCTAAGATTAAAAATCTGCTTGAAATAATTTTTGACCTCTCTATATTCCCAGCGGAAGTCTTATTAAAAAATCCCAATATATGCTAGCATAAAAAATGTCATGGCTCATTATAAGTGTTTTGTAATCTCCTTCCATCAGTCTAAAAATCTTGAGGAGTCAAAGTTAATTTGAGCTTCATATCTTCATTTCTTTCCTTTTTTTCTCCTTACTTGCAAGCCTTCAGTTCAGAATCAAACACTTTATTTGCTTCATATAGATTTTTTTCCTCCATTTTGTTGTTTGTTCAGGGTAGCTACAGTGAGACTGGTGTAAACTGATTGGAGTGAAATCACTGTGATTTATTAACCACTTCTAGAAAGGACAAAGCCAGTGTGACCCAGAGGGCCATAAATTTTTGTCTACATCAAGCACAAACAGAAGAGAGTCTTTTTTTTTTTTTTTTTTTTTTTTTTTTTTAAATGTAGATAGTCCCCTACAAATCAGCATCTCTAAAATGTTGTAAAGATGCTTTTTAAATTTTTATTCCATTTCAGCTGCCTCCTTTGCAAGTAGTTGCATGACTCCTGTGAGGCATTTTACTTAATTAATTTACATTGCTATGTTGTCTCACACTGGTTTTGACAAAAGTCACTTCATTTATTTTATAAAACCATCATGTCCTGCTGCACCCTGTAATCTTACCACAGGCAAGGAAAAGGCTGTGTGGACTCAGCTCTTAAAACATGAATCTGACTCTGCAAGAGTAAAGGATTTTGTCCTGGTAGTTTCTAAGGGCCACTCTAAGGAAAACTGGTAGGGAGTGAGATTAATGCTCTAATTAAAGGAACAGGAAAGAAGCCTGCCAGTTTTGTCTAAGAAGTGATTTGCATTGCAGTAAAGCCTTCAGAACTCCCACAGCCCGCAAATGCTGAATGCTGTTTAATAAATCAGTAATGGCACATGAAGTTATCCATCCATCCATACAGGCATTTATATAACTTTCTTGGCATTTGCTCTGTACTGTGCCACAATGTGAGACTTATTGCATTACTTTGGATCAAACAGAGAGTCAGAGCTAGCCTTGGGAAGGCTAGCTTAAGTTTCACATTGTTTTCTCATTTTCCATTAGAAATTACTCAGGTTAAAGGTCAACAAGAAACAGTGTGGATGTTGGTGATTTGGGAGATAGCCACAGAAAATCAGTATCAAGCTTTATGCCAAAAAAACCCAAACAAAAAACCAAACAAACAAGTTGGTCCACATACTATTAGTTCTGACCAAACTAAATGAGTTTACAATGAAGCATGTACACAGCAGCAGAACTGCTAGCATTAGCAGTCACAAATAAATTTTTAAAATAATCATATTTATCCTATCTCGTGTTTAAAGATTAATTTTGGTTTTGAATTTTTCCCAGGATGCCTAGCAGCTGCTTTGGATTTGTTCTTAGGATGGAATGGGAGACTGATGGCTATCCCTGGCCAAGCCTTTTTATATGTCTTCTTTAAGTGCTTCCTCTTACCCACTGCTGCATTTGTAAGCATACAGGAAAAAAAAAAAAAAAGTTATACCAACTTAAAAAGGAATTTGGAATCCCTGTGTATGAAGTATGCAACAAATCCACCTTGCTGCTATTCTTACTAGCAAATGTCTGTAATGTTCTGATAACAAAAACCACTCGTAATTCCATTGCAGAAGCAGAGGAGTGAGAAGTGTAACAAATAGTGCCTGGTGATGCAGAAGCGGCTGTGACACGACCTGAGCAGGAGCATGATGGCAAAAAAGAGGCTTCCAGTATGTTGGGCTTTGAAGAGCTGCCTTTCATTTTCCGTTCCGAGGCTGTGTTCCTGGAGTCTTTTACTTTTACTGCAGCAAACGCCTCCAGATCAACTCCAAAGACTTTTTATTCCTAGAAGTACTGTAATGTGTGCACAACTCTGAAAGCACATGGGGCTTTCCGGGCCTCCGGCGATGTCCTGCCCATACCAATGGTGCCGGGAAGTGCCCAGGCAGGCGGTGAATGCTTGGCAAGCCTTTCCCTGAAAGTTGTTCAAGCTGCCCAACCTGCATCTGAGATCCTGCCACCACCCAAGTTGTACAATAACCATCTGGACCAGCCTTTGAGTTTCATTCACTGCATCAGACAAAGTCACCGTTTCCTTTTCAGAAATGCTGGCTGTGCCAGCAGCAGGGACAACACCCTGATTTATTTGGTCTCCAAGCTGGTCTTGCAGGATGCACTCTTTCTCTTCGGGACTCTGGCACTATCTTTATTTAGCTTTGGGAATTTAAATGCAGAATGCCACCCCCTTCTCCCCACCACCTTCCTCAGAGGGGTGACAGCCGAGTTACCCGCACGCTTTGCCTGCCAAATGCGAAATCTGATTCTGGGATGCTTGGAAGCTGACAAAAACGAGGCATTGCACCTTCAGAAGTTAAATAATATCAATGTTTATTTTATAATTATTAAATATAGCAGAGCTAACACCGCGGAGACAGCCACTGACAAGGAAGCAAGGGATATACAGATAGCCGCGGGGTGTTTGGTTTTTTTTTTTCTGCTTGTGACAACGATTCCGGTTGAAGGCTGAGCGCAGGCGAAGTGCTGCAGAGTTACAACCCCGGGACAACAAGGCGAAGCCGACACCAGGAGCCGGGAAAGCTCCCCGTTCCCGACGGCATCCCAAAGCCTGCCCGGCCCTGCAGACCGGGGCTGCGGGCCCTTTAAACCCGTCTCTCTCCCTCCCAGATCGCGCTGGCCAATGGGAGAGCGGGCGCGGCCGGGAGCGGGCTCCTATTGGCTACGACGCACAGCGAGTGCGGCGCCAGGCGGAGCCGGCGAGGTGCTCGGGAGGGGGAAGGCTGGGGGGGTCCCGGTTCCCGCCGCAGCTTCTCCGCACCCCGCCGCTGGGGTTTGGATTCCCCCGTGTCCGGGGCCCAGGGGTGCAGTCAGGGCTCTCCTTGTTTCGCCTTCTCCCCGTGCAGAAGGCGCTCCTGGTGCGGGCTGGTGGAGGGGTGGTGCGAGGTGAGGCTTGGGGAAAGCGGGTGCTGCCGCTCGCAAGCAGGGGAACCATGTCCAGAGGTGTCCTAGGGAAAGGGTGAGATGTGTGCACAGGGGGTTCCGAAGGAATTTCCTCTATGCTTGCGTCTGACAGCTTAGACAAACAGTTGGTCACAAGTGGTGGTGGTCCTCAGGGCTCACTGCTGGGGCCAGTTCTGTTTAATGGCTTTATTAATTATTGGGACGAGGGGATGGAGTGCACCCTCAGTAAATCCGCAGGTGTTTGCACCAAGTTGGGCAGAAGCATTCGTCTGCTCGAGGGTAGGAAGGCCCTGTAGAAGGTCCTGGACAGGACAGATTGATGGGCTGAGGCCAGCTGTAGTAGGTTCAGTAAGGCCAAGTGGCGGGTCCTGCACTTGGGTGATAACCCCAAACAGCACTACAGGCTTAGGGAAGAGTGGCTGGAAAGCTGCCCATAGGAAAAAGACCTGGGGTTATTTGCCAACAACTGGATGAACGTAAGCCAGCAGTGTGCCTAGGTGGCCAAGCCCAACAGCATCCTGGCCTGTATCAGAAATTGTGTGGCCAGCAGGAGAAGGGCAGTGATTGCGCCCCCATAATTGGCAGTGGGGAGGCTGCACCTCAGATCCTGTGTTTAGTTTTGGGCCCCTCATTACAAAGACATTGGGTTGCTGGAGCAAGTCCAGTGAAGGGCAACACAGTCGGTGAAGGGTCTGGAGACCAAGTATTATGAGGAGCAGCTGAGAGACCTAAGGTTTTTTATCTCAGAGAAAAAGAGGCTGAGGGAAGACCTTATCACTCTCTGCAACTACTTGACAGGAGGTGGTAGTGAGGTGGTCGTTGGTCTCTTCTCCCAAGTAACAGATGATAGAACAAGATGAAATGGCCTCAAATTGTGCCAAGGGAGGTTTAGATTAGTTACTAGGAAAAATTCATTTACTGAAAGGGCTGTCAAGGATTGGAACAGTCTGCCCAGGAAACTGGTGGAGTCACCATCCCTGGAGGTATTTTAAATATATGTAGACATTGTGTTTTGGGATGTGGTTTAGTGGTGGACTTGGCAGTGCTGGGTTAACTTGACAATCTGGAAGGTCTTTTCCAAACAAAATGATTCTATGATTCTATGCCATCCACACTTCCAAAAATACCTCATGCTCTGACAGACAGTAAATTGGAGCTTACTCCCACAGAAACTCTTTTTACCTTTTTGTCCTGTGTTATCGTTTTACTACTGGTTGAAGGAGCAAGACCCATGAACTTTGCTTGCACTGTGAGTAGGCAGAGGGAGAGCATGCCTCATGCTTGGGGGAATCAGGCTTCCAGTGCTCAGTGCTTGTTTTGAAAACTGTAACATATTCCACGCTCTCCTGGGGCTCCTCACCAAAACCTGTGCAGAAGTTTAGTGCAGAGGAAAAAAACTAATACGCATTCTGCAGACAGCAGAAAACACGAGCAGAATCTCTCAAAGAAGCTGCTGGGACTGAAGTTCCTGAAGATGCTCTTTTTCTGAACAAACTGTCTGTCACATAGGCAAACATCACTTTGACAAGAGGAGGGCATTGGGGTGGGTGAGGAACTTGTAGGGAACTAACTCTTCCCTTTGGCAGCTCCTGGCTAGAAGAGGTGTCAGAACCCATAGTGAAATGGGATCCTTTTCCTGCTCCTACCAAATGAAGCCAGAGATAAGGTGAAGACTAAGCTTACAGGTCCTTCCTCATCCTCTTTTCCTGACTCTGTTTCACACCCTCTTCAGAGCCACTTCTCTGGCAGCAGCACCCTGAGGATCCCAGGCAGGAAGTGGGGTCTCCTGCTGTGGGAGAAGAGCTCTGGGCAGGTACACATGATTTTGCCTTCTTTCTCCTTTTTTTTTTCCCGTAGGGGAATTACAAGAGCACATATGCTGCTCAATAAATGCACCAAGCTCAAATATGAAAAATTACTGCTTAGAATTCTGCTCCATTGCAGAGTTTTGTTGTGGTGCTGGGTTTTTTGGTGTTGTTTTGGTTCGGTTTTTTTGTTCTCCTAGAAGGGTGTTTTTCATCCCTGAAAAAAGTACATTAAAATCTGACAGGTTTGAGTTATTGTTGCAAGATTTCAATCCTGATTGCTACCATCCTTCCCCACTTTTTTGCATTTCCCAGATCCCCAAGAGAAGAAGAAAGAATGAAAGAATGAAAGAATGAAAGAATGAAAGAATGAAAGAAAGAAAGAAAGAAAGAAAGAAAGAAAGAAAGAAAGAAAGAGAGAGAGAGAGAGAGAAAGCAACCAAGCAGGGGTCTCCTCTCAGACTCTCACGCTTGCAGGCTAGCTCCTGGCACACTTATAAGCATGGCACACAGCCTCTTCTGTCGGCCCAGACTTGGCAAACCTGGGCCAGGGTTGGCCTTACTCATTGTGTTCAAGTCACCTTCTTGATTGCAGCAAAAAAAAAGGCATTTGTGGTGGGTGACCGAATTGGCCACCCTACTAGACAGGAGGCAGAAGGAGAAGAAATAGGAAAGAAACAGGCAAATTAGTGTTGTGGGGAGAATGACACCCAGGGGAGGAAGTGATACCGGCTGCCTCCTGTTTATAAGTCAGCTATTGCCTGGCATTTTCTGGATGGTCATAAAGCTGTGATACATCCTGGCTGCCCTGCTCCCTCCTTGGTGGGTCCTGCCACCAGTGAGACCTGCCAAGGGGTCCCACTGCCTTTGGAGGAGCAGCTTCAGGTATACAGGCCACTGGAGTAGCTCTGAGTCCCCTCTCACTATGCCTGGACCACTGTGGGGACTGTGGCACCTGCACCTCTGTGGCTATTGCACACACACACACAAAATGGAATACGTAAGTTTAAGCCCTTCTTTTAAGCTGTGATGGGGAAGAGAGAGTACATGCATGTTGCCAGGATAAGTGTGTACCATGTACCTGAGCTAGCACACCTTGTGGGGTTAATAAAGAGGGTGATGTATGTGGTAACTCTGATAAATTTTTGTTTTTCCTCTTGTTTTCCTATTAATAATACATTTTTGAAACGCAGAAAGATGAGCACAGTATCTGTGCAAAGGGTGGATTGAAAGTAATTTCCAATTCAAACTCAAATTACTGTTTTTGTTAAAATACAGCCACTTAAAAATCAAACTCAAGTTTCAGTTGCAGATAATACTATTGAGTGAATACTTATATTTTGCTGCAGATATCAGTAGCTTTGTGAGATCTTTAACTGAAAAATACACAAAAATGCAAATGCAATGTACAAATATATCACCTGGTAGCAACGAGCTATACTCTCTTAACACAAAACAGCTTAATGCAAAATACATGTTTAGCGAAAGATTTAACTCACTGAAAATTAAAGAGAAAAAAAAGAGTTGGAAGTGTTTTTTCTTTATCAAGCAGCTCAAAATAAACAATCAAATACTCGCTTTAACAATGTTACATGGTAGAAAATGCATGGAAAATAATATCTAGTCTTTCACAAGCTAAAGTCACTTTAGTGAGCTGTGAAATCACACGCTCTAGTGCATAAAATCTATCTCAAAGCCTTGGCTCTCCTCACGAGAGCAAGAAATATTCTTGAAGGCTTTCTGGAGTCAGCAGCCAAAGCCAAACACTATAGAGGGCTTACACCGATACAATCCAAAGGGACAATTTGCTTGGAAGCCTGTGGCTAATTTCGAACACAATGCCCGATGTCATGGTCAGTTGTGCTGCAGAAAGTTGGCAGCTTGGCTCAGCCTCTCCCTCGGCCCAAAAAGATGCGAGTGTTCCTGGCCGAAGCCGCGCCGCTTCTTGGATGTCCCAGACGGCTTCAAACGAGCCCTTTCATAGCGACACACGGCCAAGTGCGGGCAAAGAAATGAGGGGAGAAACAAAGGTGGCTCTGAAGTCATTTCCCCATGCTGAAGCCAGCCATCCGGTTTCGCTCCTTCCCCATTGAGGGGGCAGAAAGCGGCAGGAAGAGCGGGGCTGAAAGGGAACAAACCGGCCGAATGGGCTGGTGGGGAGGCAGCCAGGGCTGGGGCCACGCCGGGCGAAGCTCCCATTCTCCCTGCCCAGAAAGGGATGAATGATTAATTATAGGCATCCAAAAAAGGTAATAGATGTGGCGGGCCGGCGTCCTGCAGCCAAGTTCCTAGAGCACCTGCGAAAACAGGAGGCGCGGGGAGACAAAGCTGCTCTCCCCTTTTATGGAGAGCACAGAGGGGTACTGTTCCCCCCTTCACCTGGTCCACTCACTGCTGGCACAACCTCATTCCAGCATGGGTGATTTCCATGTCCGCTTGCTCTATGTAGGAAGCACCCCCCCGGGCCCTGTCTCCCTCCTCCCTACCCCCGGCCCCTATCCACAGAGAATGGAAAAGAGGTGATCCCAGATGCCAAAAAGGAATGGGGGAGTTCTGGGATCCGGTCATGAAATCAGAGGATGCAAATTGAGGATGTCGACTCTTTTCATCTTTGCGTAGCTTGTCAACTGGTGCACAAGGTCACTGCATGCAGAGGTACTATAGATGGGATTTTTAGGGTAACCTGAAGAGAATTAGACGTTCAGATCCCACTGTAATTAAACAGAGCCTGACTGTTTGGCTCCTATAGGTGCCTTTGAAAATCCCAGCCTGCCCTATGGCCTCAGCAAAGCACAGAAGAACCTGCCAAACTGAAACACAAGTTTGATGTGGTAAGGCATGGGTGGCTGGCTACTCCTGAATTAGGATAAAAACATTTTCTTCTTCTTCTTCTTTTTTTTTTTTTTTTTTTTTTTTTTTTTTTTTTTTTTTAAGTGAGCTACTAGGTTTGAAAAATACAGTTCAACCACCCTCTGGCACTGTGACATGATGCTGTGAGTCCTTTCACTGCCTCTCATCTCCCCACGCTCCTCTACCTTCCAAGCTCCACTCCCCACTCCTGCCTTTCTTCAGGGAGAACTGTGCCTTTCTCCTGCCTTAACAATGTTTGGTTTTACTTAAATTTGGGAAAAAACACAAGTCAAGCCTTCACTGCCACTGAGCATGAGGACTGACCACCACCACTGCAGCTCCAGCCTGGTGTGGACCAGATGCCTGGGGAAGGGGGAAGCTGAAACCCCATTTTCTGTGCTGTGGGGCCCTAACCTGTCCTGTGCTTCTGTCCATGGCCTGGGAATCATAGAATCAAAGAATAGTTAGGGTTGGAAGGGACCTTAAAGATCATCTTGTTCCAACCCCCCTGCATGGGCAGAGACACCTCCCATTAGGCTGGGTTGCACAAGGCATCATCCAGCCTGGCCTTGAACACATCCTGGGAGGGGCCAACAGCCACCTCCCTTGGCAACCTATTTCAGTATCTTACTACCCTCATGATGAAGAAGGTTTCCCTAATATCTAACTTAAATCTACCCTCCTTCAGTTTAAAGACATTACCCCTTATCCTATCACTGCCCTCTCTGGTGAAAAGCCCCATCCCCGCTTTACTGTAGGACCCCTTCCTGTGCTAGAAAGCCACTGTAAGGTCTCCTCAGGGCCCCCTCCAGGCTGAACAGCCCCAACTTTTTCAGCCTCTCTTCATAGCAGAGGTGCTCCAGCCCTCTGGTCATCTTCACGGTCCTTCTCTGATCCCTCTCCAACAGGTCTGTATCTTTCCTGTGCTGGGGCTCCAGAGCTGCACGCAGTACCCAGGTGGGGTCTCACAAGAGCAGAGCAGAGCAGAGGGGCAGCACCAGCTCCTTCTCCCCGCTGACCGCACTTCTGCTGATGCAGCCCAGGATGCAGTTTGCCTTTGGGGCTGTGAGTGCACATGCGTGGCTTCTATCGAGCTTCTCATCTGCTACCACTCTCAGATCTTTTATTTTTTACTACACAGGGCTGCTCTCTGTGTGCTCTCCCCCCAGCCTGTATATGTGCCTGGGGCTGCACCAGCCCAGGTGCAGGACCTTGCACTTGGCCATGTTGAACTTCGTTAGGTTGGCATGGGCTCACCCCTCCAGACTGTCAAGGTCTTTGCTATGTAAGCATAGCCAGACCACAGGGATTGGTATCCCATTACTTCAGTAAAAATGATCTTTTCGGCAGCACGTCTTTTGGGTTTTCTTGCAGGATTGACAGAGGGGAGCACATGGTGGAGGGGGATGCTTCAACAGGAAGCTTTGGGCCCGATCTTTGGTGTTGCACCTTTCATTAGGATCCAGAAATATAAGTGGCTTAATTAAGGTAGTCACAGTGGAGAGCAAGTCAGACATATAGGACCTAAAGGCTTATCTACAGTGGGGGGTTGGTTCAGTGTAAAGAATTTACAAGGCAGATCAGTATGCAATAACTACGGTGTGGCGTGTTGCAGCTCTGACTGATTTTTTGTGACTTTCTCTGTGTACCTGCAAGTCAGCAGAATGAAGAGACTTTGGTTATTGAGGCACTTTGTTAAACAGGATTTAGCTATCTAAGTTCCTTAGGATGTGCATGCAGCATGGCATGATGCCCAGATTCCCCTCTACATCTGTCCCACATGTGGTCATTCAGTGGTGTGGGGAAGAGAAGCCACTTTGAGAATCCTCCTGGAGGAATAACATGGAGAAGGAAGGCTGGCACCACAGTCTTTGCCTCAGAAACAGTTAATAAAATTATTCCCGTGCTTATTTGTCAAGGAAGATTTGCAGAACAGGAAAAGTAAACACACCAAAGAGTGAGAATGACCAGCCTCATGGTGCTGCAAGTGACACTGCAGTAGTTTTCTTTTTATAATTTCCCTCTGTCTTGCCATTGGCCAAGCTGTTAATGCTTGAAGAGATGCAGTTGTCCTCAAAATAAGGCCAGTCTGCATTTGGATACGAGAGATGCTGTTGTGATGGAAAAACTGCTTGTCTGTCTTGGCCTGGACAAACCTGCTGTCACCAAATGCCAAAACAGTCTTTAAAGACAGCAAGCGGAGGCATCAATAAAACGAGGAAGCCTGACTTATTTATTTGCAAGTAGAGCCGCGCAACAGATCTTGCTCACAAATATTTTCAAGTAATTGTCTCAAAATAATGAGATTAAACTTACTCTGAAGGTTTAAAATCATTTTATACCTTGGGTAGGGTGTACCGCAAGTGTCAGTGTGCACAGCCCTGGGGCAGCACAGACTGTGTGGTGTCATCAGCAAGAAGCACAAGCGTTTGCTCTCCCCATGCTTTGGCTGTGCCTGCATGGCAAAGCAAGAGCTGCTCAGACCCCCTTGTGTGTGCTGATGGCATCTCAGGACAGCGATGAGCTCTCCCCTGTACAGTGCCTGGGCTCAGCCACAACAGATGTTGTATGCTAATGCCTGGGCTAGAGTCACCCAGGGCAGACACGGCTGCTGGAGAGGCTTCTTGGTGAAGAAGCATCATCCTCATCCTCATGTGTAGGAGTGGCCACACGGCTGCAGCCTTCTCCTTGGCCACTGGTAGATCCCCTTTGGCAGGAATCATGTGGGAGCTTGCTGAAGTGAGCAGGATGCTCTCTCCGCTCGCTTTTCCCAGATGGTCGGTGTACACAGGGAACAATAGCTGGGACAGCATGGCAGCTCGCGCTGCCGAAACCTCCTCCTGCATACAGAGCAGTGCAGGGCCCACAATTACAGCCCTGCTCATGTCAGGCTGAAACCCTTCCCATCAAGAATTCCCTCCCTGTTGCTCTTTGGGGGGATGTTCAGCCAGGGGCGGGCCGGATGGTTCTGGGACGGGAGATGGTGAGGATTAGCTCACAGACTGGCTTGTCTTGCAGGAGCCTTTGTGAGGATAAACAGAACAGTTTTGTTTCCTTAAAGAGCAAACCTGGAAGAAGCATGTTTTGGCCTCTCGATAGATGTGTCTGGAGTATTAGGCATTCTGGATGCACGCATGTGTGCATCTGAGCAGGGGAAAAAAATACAAATAAAAAGCCTCTAACTTTTTCTCCAGTGCCTCTGCACCCTGATACACGTGGCATCCAAGAGCAACTATCTGCTTGCTCTGCTTCTTATCTAGTATTTTCAGCTACTCTTGGTTTAAAAGTACTAAAATGTCAGTAAAATTATCAGCATCAACCACTTGGCTTCTTGTGTTCTCAGCTTCTCAGAGGTTCCTGTTGCACAGCAACCTCTTCACCTCACCTGAGCAGCGGCAGGTGAGGAGAATAAAATTTTCCCTTGTAACTTTGAGGACAGGATATTTGCTGGACTCTGCCTTTGCCACAGCCTCAAGCACCCCATCTGAAAATTCATGCTGGAGTTAGAATCATAGAATGGTTTGGGTAGGAAGAGACATTAAAGGTCATCTAGTTCCAACTTCCCTACCATAGACAGGGACACCTTCCCCTAGACCAGGTTGCTCAAAGCTCCACCAAACCTGGACTGGAACACTTCCAGGGAGGGGGCAGCCATAACTTCCACCTGTGCCACTGAGAAAATCTTTTGGCTGAGCTAAAGACACCAGCTATTTCCTTGCCCTCATCCTGCTAGCCATGCCACTGACCAAACCCAAAAAGGGGTACATCAGAAATGAATCCGTGGTGATGAAACCCACCTGCCCTCCTGGCACTGGAGAGGCACTTGTCTCAGTGTCTCTGGTTTCTGTAAAATATGGGTACACTCCCACAGCCTTATGGAGCTCCTCTGGGCTTTGGGGTTGCTGCACCCGTGCTTTGGAAAGATCGTGTGTGTGTGTGTGTATGTGTAGATCTATGCTTCACAAAAGATATGCAAAGCACTGTAGCATTTCTCCTCTTTAAAATAATACACAATAAATATTTTAGGAATAAAAATAGAGGTTCTGCCACAAACTTGGCTGAACAACACCCACCTTGGAAAGCATTTGTCAAGCATGCTATTTCTAGGACAGTCACTGCTGGCAGGTTTTTCTCCCTCTTTTACTGCTGGGACCACAAAAATGTGAGCTGCTGCCAGCAGCCAGGCTGGAAATTCTCTCTTAGCTGGACCGTGGCAGCTCTCACATGGCTCAGCTGTGACCATGGGATGGGCAGAGAAGCCCAGCTGCCATAGGGGACCTGCTCTCTCCATAGGAGCAAAGGGCAGCCATATGTTGGGCTAATAGGGTGTACCGCAACAGCATTGAGAAATTGTAGAGAAAAAATGCACACCCTGAGGTTGTGACTGCCCGATCTAAGCTACTGTATCCAGACTAAGAGTCTGTGCTGCAGGCAAGTAGGTCAGCAATTCCAGCCAGTTATCCCACCCAATTTCTTGAGGCAGGTGTCCACTCTAGTTTACTTGGCATGATGAGTGCCTGATATCCCCATATATATGTCTGGTCTGATGGGAAGGCATGGCTGAAAGGCTTGGCATGATCTTCTTTCAGATGAAGCACCCAACATGCGGTGCCACAGAAAATG
Organism: Phaethornis superciliosus; assembly: GCA_023637945.1. NCBI lineage: Eukaryota > Metazoa > Chordata > Aves > Apodiformes > Trochilidae > Phaethornis > Phaethornis superciliosus. The sequence continues at coordinate 105,540,073 of JAJQWJ010000001.1, read as the reverse complement.
TGTCTGATGAAATGCTTGAAAGGGAATGTCAGGCTGGATTTTTGCAGGCTTGTAGCCAAACTGGATATACCACATGGGTGTTTTGGTGTGGTTGCATTTCCTATGTGGACTACACAGTGAAGGCAAAGACTACTTTCCCTGAAGTATTCAATGATACCTGCAGACACCAGCAATACCCTGACAGATTATGGGGAAATAATATTCTCCCTGTGGACTGTTCTCATGCGCTGCCTCTATGTCTCCTTTGCTACCTCTGGTCAGAAATCCTGGATTAACTGATCTGACTCACTCTCAGACACTTTCATCTTCTTAATTCCTTTATCTTTATCAGTATTATGCTTTGGCTTTTCTGACAAGGAAAAACCTAGGCAAGAGATGGGGGCCAAGCACCCATAACAGGTAATGCCAGATCAGCAGTGGCCTCCAAGCTTCGATTTAGAAACCAGAACACATTTGTGTCTCACTGTGAGTTCACGAGCTGGAAAGACGAGGCAGTGAGTTTCCCCCAGCTGGCTTTTAGTTTTTAATTTTGGGGTCATATTCAACAAAACTCACGCCCTGCATAAAGTAAGCTCCACTGTAGCCAGAAATGGGGAAGCGAGACGGAGGCGGCGCGTGAGAAACCCGGATTCACGTCTGCAAAGTGATTGTGCAGCTCTTGGCAGTTGCAGGTGACAACCCTAACGAGTGCCCAGGAGCAGATGAGAAGTTTATGGGCTGTTAATAAACTGTAACCAATCGGTGAATGCCGCCGGGTTGTGTTCAAGCTGTTCGAGGCCACAGGTCCTTGGGAGAGCTTGCACTTGCTCTGCCTTTATTTCAACGTAGCAGAAACATGAAAGCATGTGGCAGACTCTTGATGTTTGTTACAGTGAATAGACATATGTCCCTCACACTAGCATGTAGAATATCTAATTAAGTTACACAATGATAGCTTATACCCCGGGGCAGTGGCAAACAAGACGCTGTCACACTCTTAAGAACACAAACAAAATGAAAATTGCCTCTTTATACATTATAATGAATATGTTTTCAATACATTAAAAGTTCATTTACTAACAGACTCTGGAAGACAGGGTCGATTTCTTCTAATATAGTTTCTTTTTTTTCAAAAGGATGGGTTTGTATGATTAGGATTAGGGACAGGTTTGTTAATGAAGCTACTGAGCGTTTTTCCCCAATGGACTTGAAAGAAGAAATCAAATCTTAAATCCATGTTTATTGTGTTCTCTCGAGCAAATCCTGCTCTTCAGAGCCCCGCCTCAGGAGAGGCTTCTCTGTTCTGCAGGACACATATGCTGTGGATTTTTGTCTCTCCTTCTCCCATCTCTACTCTTCTTCACTAGCTTTTTTGTAATTTTGCATGCAAGAAACAGTCACCCTGAAGATGGATGTCTCCAGAGGTTACCTTCCACTTCTGGGCTGGGGATGCCAGATGCCAAGGTTTGTATGACAAGATGGTGCTTGAATAGCACCCAGGGGTAAGGCCTGATCTGGGTACAGCTTTTCCCTTGAGCATCTCAGGTGGGTGATGCTTCTTTCCTTATCCCCTGTAAAAGCTACCTGGAGCATTTCAGCCCACCCCTCTTCCCACCAGAGCACTCCATTCCCTTTAAGGCATTTTGGCACTTTTTCTACATGGGAATAATTAAATTGTGCAACATTTGATGCACAAAGTCTGTAGGTGGGGAGGGCTTGTGATTTAGGGTGATTCCCACAGACCTCCCCCAGGCCTTGCTTAGGCCACACTAAGCCATTCCTGGCATGCTGGTGACATGTGACAGACACTCCTGGAGAAAGACAATCACTGTCTTCAGTGTAACTAAAAGCTAGAAAGAAAAATGGTCCTGGGAGGCTGCTTTCCTTCTTTAAGCTGGGTCTGGTTAAACTTTCTCTGAAAAAGATGAGCAAGCCAGGTGGACTCTGCTGCTGGGCTGTGCTGCCCAGAAGTGGCTTGGAAGTGCCTATTGTATGGTCCCCAGGTCACACCAGGCTGTTCCTCCATGCACAGATCAGCTTAATGTGGAGCACCTTGCCCTGTAGTGTACCTGAGATATCTTATAGGGGCCAGGGCTATCTTCAGGCACTTTAACAGGTGCTGGCTTTCAGGAAATGCTGGCTTAAGGCTCATGGAAGCTCTGCCTCAGAGAGCTTGCACTGCTCATCCTGGGAACTGAGGAGCAGACAAGGGAGATCCCAAGGAGACAGCACCTCTGCCAAGAGCTTGGCAGAGACACAGACCCCAAAGGACAACTAGTCCTGAACACTTATCCTGGTGAGCACAGCAGAAGGGACCAGAGTAACACAGCTTCCCCTCTGAATCTCATGTCTCAAGAGTTCTTCAATACTTTTTTTATCACTGCAGCTCATTTCTCACTCCTGCTAGCCCCTACAACTTTTATTACTACCATGTTTAGCATTCTGACTAAGGAAAAGATTCCTCCCGTCCCTTCAGGGACACTACCCCCAGGCAAGGCTTCCTCATTCCCCTTTTTATGTGCCTTTTGTGCTGGGTGCACCCTACTGCTCACAGTGCTGATGAGACCTTGGGGCTTGCCTGATTTCCACTGTCACAGGGAAGCTGGGGCTGGCAAGGGAAAATGTTCTTGGAATCACTGGGCTTTCCTGGGTACAGGATGCAAAAAGGGTTTCTGTGGTACTGGCGTGCTCAGATACCTGCTCTGCCTGTGGCAGAGAAAATCTCCTTTCTGTGTCACTTGAGCAATATTAAAGAGTTGAATAATTCATGTTGGGGGAAAAGGAATCAAGACTGTGGAGAGAGAAACTTGGTGGGCTATTCAGCACAGCCCCAAATGAGGGCTGAGCACTGGAGGGGGATGGCTGAATTTGTACCTTGATGGGTTATCTCTCCCACAGAGCACACTGCTCTTTGGAAAGGTCTGTAGCCTTCCTACACCTCTGATATATGTGTCTCTGCCCTCCTTTCCTTTAGGTACAGCAGACAAAACCTGCTTGACTGTCTCAGGAGGAACAAAACAAGCTTCCCTTTTCCCAAAACTCAGTTGATTTCCTACTTAAAAGGATTTTATTTATAAATCTGACATTTATAAATTACTACCACCGTGACTGCTTTTGTAAAAGAAAAAAAAAAGAAAAAATGAACCAAACAAAAAACCCCCCCAAAAAACACAAACAAAAAGAAAAACAAACAATAAAAACAAACCCAAGAGCACAACACAAAAAAAGGATCTGTGTTTTTTCTTTTTTTCTTCTTCTTTTTTTTTTTTTTTTTAAGTAGACAAAGAAATGTATAAATGTGTATCTTATACATATATGTATATGTCTTTCTGAAAATAGCATTTAACAAATGCCGTCTGCATCTGCAGAATCCTCCAACAATCCTGACACTGTGATCAATCTGTAGGCTGGTGATGTTTGCTGACAGTGATTGATTGATTTTTCCTGCTAATAGGATCAACATTGGGAATATATTAAACTAAAAGGCACACTTCTGACTCGCAGGAAACACCCCGTGTATTGGGCCTGATCCAATTGTATTGGTTTTGGCAGCGGGATGCAATGATTGATGAGAGGCAGGGAGTGGAGGGCTGCTCGGAAGAGGAGTCTGATTCCCTCAGTGCTCTCTCCATGTGCATGACACTGGTTTCCTGCTGGGACAGGGACAGGCGTAAGAAGGGACAATGGAGCAGGGTGGCCCATCCAGATAACCTCTTCTAATGCATATGGTGAGATCTGACCTGCCAGTTCAAGAAGAGGAGGCAAAAAGCTGATGGGAAATTAATTCTCAGGAGTTTGTCAAGACATCTCCAACAAGTGAAGATAAATGGCAGAACAAAACTTCTAAAGCTAATCCCAAGAATGGGGATGAATGCAAAGGGGAAACACTCTTTTGCATTTACATCCATCTTTTAGAGTAAAAGGCTTGGTGTAAGCTCTGTGCTTTTGGAGGATCTTGCTGTTTGGAACTCCTGAGAGGTTTGGGCACCCTGGGGGCTATTCAGGCCGTGTGTGTGTGTGTGTGTGGTGAACAGGCTGAACATTTGCCTCTAGCTTTCTTGTTCTCAAGAGAATGGACCAGGAGCTTGCAAAAATACCCCAAATTTGGGTCCAACTGTGTTGCCACTGAAAGCAATGTAAAATGTCTCTTGCCTTCAGAAGCACCATCTAAGGAGCGGGGGCAGCAAGATGGGGCAGTGTATGGATTTGAAAAGTTGAGCCAGCAAGTACTTCATGCCCTTTTGATGAGCTAGTATAGCCTCATGGCCCCCTTGCCATAAGTTCTAATTACTGCCTTCCCCTACCAAGTTTTAGTAGAAAAATGTAAATATTATTAAATGCCTATAATGGAAAATTCTGCTTTACTGACCCTGTGATCCCTAGGGTGTTGGCAGACTGCAGTGTGCCCAAAGCTTATTTTTAACCTGCACCCACATGGTCTGGAAGTTTGGAGAAGACCAGCTCTCTTGTCTGGAGCCAGGCTTTTGGAAAATTTCCCTTCCCATCTCAACTCCCATGTAGGCAACTAGGTTTTTAGAAGCAGAGGGCTGGCTTTTGGGTGCTGAGCCTTTGCAGAGATGTTGGTAACTTCTGAAAATTTGGTCCTAAGCTGCATATCCAAAAACACCTATGCATTCAGAAATAATCTGAATAACAGATTATTTCTGTTACCCAGGGGTAACAGAGACCCCCACCTCATACAGAGATGAACACACTGTTCCAACAGAGGGAATTAGAGCTACACTGCAAACACCATCTTGTGACACCAAGCAAGACCTGCCAGCCTGTTGGTATCATCAGAGGCTGTGTGTCTCCTGTCACACTGGTGTCCTGTGGGCCATCCTCTGGGTCATGGATCAGACACTTTTCAGGCTGTCAGGGTACATTGGACATCAGTCTTTCAACTACAGAATTGTATAAAGAAGCCCTGTTTTCCAACAAGGTAAACATCATTCCAGGGCTGTGCAGCAGCCCTCTCTTGTCTCTGAAATGGTACCCCAGTTATCATGTTGTGCCCAGAGCCCTGACCCTGACTTGGGGAGAACGCAGTGATGTCCAGGGAATTTTGGCCCCAGAATACCAATATAAGGCTAACAAAGGGAAAAAATACAGTTTTCTGTCTTCAACTAGTACACATAACTAGGTATGTGTAACCTCTGCCTGTGTAGCTGATTGTGCTGGTGGTTCCTGCCCTAAGCAGGCCCTCCCCTAGAGGAGAGGTTTCTAGATGAAAAAGAACTACATATTTCTATGAAAGACTGGTATTTGGAAAACCACTGGGGGGAATTTGAATACTCATTGCAAACATTCATTCAAATAACCGGGAAGGGAGCCTGAAGCCCCATGCAGGGGTGTCTGACAGATCCCATGCCACAGGACTAAACCAGCAGTGAGCAGAGCTGGTATGCTGATACCTTCCTGCAGAAGAGGCACATGTGCCTTGCAGGAGCCTTGAGCCCGGGCCTGGAGACAGCAGCATGCCTTGGTTAGAGTTTCACAGTGTATCTGGGACTAACTTTGGGACTAAACTACTTTTGGGACTAGCTCCAAGTTTGCTGAGCAGAGGCTAAAGAAATCCCCTGTTGAAATGAGACAAGGATTCATGTGGAAGAACTGCCTGAGGGCCCTGATAGGATCAACCTATCTCTGGGTGAAGAGTCTAAAGAACAAGACTTACAAGGAGTGGAATTGAGGTTGTTTAGCCTGGAGAAAAGGAGGCTGAGGGAAGATCTTATTGCTCTCTGCAAATACCTGAAAGGAGGTTGTAGCTGGGTGAGGGTTGGTCTCGAGTTGTTTGAGAGAAAGTTTAGGTTGGATATGAGTAAAAATTTCTTTATTGAAGGGGTTGACAGGCACTGGAACAGGCTGCCTAGGGATGTGGTGGGGTCACCATCCCTGAAGGTATTTAAAAGACATGTAGTTGTGGTGCTTAGGGACACGGTTTAGTGATGGACTTGGTAGTGCTAAGTTAATAGTCAGACCCAATTATCTTAAAGTCTTTCCCAAATAAATGATTCTATGATTCCCTTGGGCTTTCCTGAAGCACTGCACTTTCTGCCCAAAACATGCTGCCCCTCCCTCTGCTTTCTGTGCAGTATCTTGGAGGGTTGGTGAGGAGGGGAAGGAGAAAGTGGGAAAGGGATGGAAGAAAGGGAAAGTGGGGAAGTAGGGAAAGAAAAGGGAAAAGAGGGGAGCAGGCTGAGAACTGGGAAAAGGAAGTGGTTAAGGGTGCGAGTGAGGCCATCAGAGCCATGTGGGGAGTGCTCCACGGGTGGTGACTCCCTTCTTCTGTCAGAACAAGTTGTGATAGAACCCAGACAGCCTGGGAAAAAAAAAAAAAAAAAAAAAAAAAAAAGCAGGAGAGGCGTGAAGGGATGGGTCTGCGCGGCTTGCAGGGCAAACAAGGTTAAATTCGGAGGATCAGGCAGCTGAGAACGAGGGTGGCAGCTCTAGTTTGGGAGAGGAGGGGGAGAGTGGTCTGCAGGAGGATCTGGGAGCTGCTTGTAAGAACACCGACGGTCCCCGAATCTCCTGACCCAACTAGAGGTGCAGGTGACCCCCGGCAGCCCTGCCGGTGTGTGCTGAGCATATGGGCTCTCCCTCCGCCCCGTAACCTTATCTATCCGGAGCGGCGGCTTCAGCTGCGGGCAATGCAATCAGGGGAGCCCTGCGGGACACTTCTTGGTGCGTGGGAGACCATATGGGGAACAAGGAAGGTGGGAGGGCGCCGGGGGCCTGGCAGGGCGTTAATTTCATTTGCAGGTAGCCCAGGAGGAGGGGGGTCCGGAAACCACAGCTGGCGGCCCCGGCAGAGGGGCTGACACAGGCCCCTGGGCTCCTTCCCTCTCCGCAGGGGATACTCAGACCCCGCCTGGCTGGCAGCGAGCTCCGGAGGAGACCAGACCGGACCGGACCGGACCGGACCGCCCTCCCTGAGTTAGCCACTGCAGGACCCGATGGGGCCCAAATAGCCTCGCAGAAAGGGCAAATCCCTACAAATTCCCCCGGGGTGGTGCTGCCCGTCGGGTCTCCCCGGAGCCACCTGTTAGCGACGGGGAAAGGCCCTCTGGGAGGGAGGGAGAGAGAGAGCGGGCGGGAAGGCAGACGAACAGGATTTACCAGCTTCTGGCCACTGTCGACTTTTACATCTGTCAGGGTGCTAATTATTGCCTTTAATAGAGACAAAGAACAGCTCCTAATGATGCTCCCTCTAATTCTCACCTGCTCCTGCCCTTCTTCCGCAGCAGCACTCCCTCGCCGGAGCCCTGCTAATTGGGAAAGCTGCTCTGCGGATTGCAGCCTCCCTACACATGGGGTGTGGGGGGTGCAGGGCACCGGTAGAGGGGCTTCAGGAACAAATTCGGGGAAGGGAGGCTATCTCCTAAGCGACGATAGCATGACGGGACCTCCCCACCCACCCACCCACCCTCGGCGTGGAGGGGCTCAGCATCCCGGGGCAGCCACGGGCTCGGCGGAGGAGCAGCGTTTGCCTTCGCACTCCAGCAGGGTTTGGGGCGGTCTCTGCTCTTTCTGCAGACCATCCCGGCCTTTGACATGCAGCGGAGCCTGGCAGAAGGGTGGCCATCGCGGTGACCGTCCCAAGCCGCTGGCAGATACTTGGCTGTCAACCCCTTATTTTGCACGACTTTTTTTGGTCCCGCCGCCCGGGAAGTCGGAAGCGGAGGGTCTTGGACATCAAGAATCGCCTTCGAAGCCCCAGACCAGCACAAATCTAGCACCCTAAGGCTGCCTGAAAGCGAGGGGAAGCGCCCAAGTCCTTCTGGCTACCAGCATCAGGCCAGGTTTCCCGGTGGAGAAGGCACTGAGGACATCAGCGGGCTGCGGGCCCCTCCTGTAGCCTGTCCCCTTCCTCGGTGTCAGTCCCGGGGGCTTTACATCCCTGGTTGAATGGAGTTGGTTTGCCAAAATAGGTACTGAGGGTGTTGGAAGGTGGCTGGGCTCTCGGGAGAAATGTGTGAGAGAAGGGTTGGCATGGGGCGAGCCGCAAAAGGAAGAAGCAAACTCCCCAGGGCAGGAACCTGGAGTGGCCGTCAGGCCGGGAGGGGCTCACACACCCTGGGGACCCCAGCCCCCCCCGGCCGCTTGGGAACTGCTTCGCTTTACACAATGAGAGAAAAGTCCCCGCTCCTGACTCGATCTGATTCCCCCACTGGTGTCTGCTTCCAAAATTCCTCAACGGTGTGTTATATATGTATATATTCATATAAATATATCTGTGCTATTTTGTATTTATGTTTACATGTAGCTAGATACTTATTTACATAGCTTTCTAGCCGTTTATCCGGAGAGAAAGATATGTAAGGATTTGAGTCGGCAAGGACGGGGGTTTTGCGGATTCTCTACCCACAAGGGAGCCAGGGCTGGAGCAGCGGTGGGACGGTGGGAACGGTGCCCGTGGAGCCCCCCTGCCCTTTCCAGCGACCCCCGGGGGGCAGCTGTCTCTTCCGGGGGCTTCCGAGCTCCTTTTCCTTAAAAAAAAAAAAATAAAAAAAAATAAAAATTCTCTTGGTTGTTCTTGTAAGGGGAAGCCACAGGCTGCTTCACGCTGCGTGTGCGAAGCCAACCTTTGCCTCAAGGGCTGCGAGATTTCCTGCCCAAATGCCTGACTGCAGAACTGCTAAAATACACGTGTACTAGAGATGCAATCATCTTCGAGAAAAAACAAAACAAAACAAAAAAAAACTGTCCCCCCAAAATTTCCCTTTCTGTGGATTTTCGTTTGGTTGGTTTCTGGCTGCAGGTCAAGGGCGTAGAAGCGAATACCATGGCCAAACACCCCACCGCCAAGTTTAATGTTTCCCCGAATTAAGATTTAGCTCTTGCCAAGTGCTGGATTCGTAGACAAAAAAATTTCACATTACGAACCCACTAACAGTCGTTTCTTTCCTTCCGCCCTTATTCTAAGATGAACAAACAAGGAAAAAAACAAAAATAAACCCCCCCAAAAAATCGTTTTCCCTTAGCCAGCGAAGCAAACTAATTAAAAAACGTAGGGAAAATGCAAAGATGCTCCTAAAATGTTCCCATCCCTCCCCGGTATTGCGGCCGGTAGCCCCGCAGCGCCGCTGTCCCCCCGCACTCCCTCACCTGCCTCCGCCTCCCCGCTCGCCTCTGAACAGCAAGGAAGAGGTAAAGGCCATTCATTTAAATTTTGGTGGTGGTGGTGGGTTTTTTGTTTGTTTTATTTAAAATCTGAACAGTGGAACAATTTTTTTTTTTTGCAACCAAACAAGTAATAAATATTATTTAGCAACTTTTGTCCTTTTTTCGCTTTTTTTTTTTTTTTTTTTTTTTTTTTTTTTTTTTTTTTTTACAAAAATAAACAGATGATAAAATCTCTGCAAGGGGCAGCGATAAGAAAAGTTGTTATTTCAGAAACAAGCCCAAGTTCTCAGTATTGCAACACGGACAGTGTGAAAGGTCCTACACAGAAAAGAGCATTAAAGAGTTCAAACTTTGTTAAAGGTTGGCAGGAACGAAAAACAAAACAAAACACAAACCCGAACGTGTTATGCTGTTATACGTTGGAAAAAAACCCCCAAACCAAACAAACCCCAAGAACCCCAACCAATTAAATCAACGCAAACCGACCCCTTACCCACTCGTGAGGCTTACACGGTACAAGTGCACGGAGGGAAAGCTCAGAGCGGGCTTGCATCGTTATCGTTGAACGGTATATTTACAAATCCCGAAAAAGAAAGAAAACGGAAAAAACCGGTGGGCGGGGGAATGGAGGAAGAAGGGAATGAGACGACTTTCCCGGCTACATTTCCACCCGGAGCCCCGTTGTGCCGGGAGTCCCCGGAGCGGCGGCCGTATGCTGCGGGGATGTGCTGTCCGTGGCGGGATCTGACCCAGAAACGGCTCCGAAAGCTCTGTGTGTAGAAATGAAACCGGGAAGGGAAGGAGTGGAGGGGGGTGGGGGGGAACAAACAAACAAAAGAGCAAACCAGCAAAAAACCCTCTGCAGTTTTGGTTCCTCCGTTTGCAACGAGTCTAGGACTATTTTCCCCTCCTAGCCAACTTATCGACAACAACGTATAATTAAAAATAAAAAGATGCGCGGGCGGTTACTTGTGTCGGGGTGACTTTCCCCGCCGTTTGGAGAGCAGGACAGACCCCGGGATGGGTTCCATCCCTTCCGGCGGCCCCGGGAACCGGGTAGGGGGGACCTGCTGCCGCCAGGAGGGAGCATTTGTAGGTCCTGGAGATGCCGGGGAGGCTTGGGGCGAGGCTCGGCCGAGGGGCTCATTTGGTGTCGGTGGCTAATCTGGGGAGGCTGGCGGTGCCCATGCCGGAGACGTGGTGATGCGGCGGAGCCGAAACTTGGCACATGCTGCAGGGGCAGGGCATCCCTCCCCAGTGCTGGAAGCCGCTGCCCAGCGGGGCGGCGGCGGCGGCGGCCGAGGGCGACTTGAGGAGCCCATGGGGGGGCCGGATGGAGCTGACAGCCGAGAGGCCGGAGCCGGGCAGGGAAGCGCTGGAGACGGCGGCGGGGGGAAGGATGGGGTGGTGAACGGGGTGCGAGGCGGGGTGGGCCGGGTGGCCGGGCAGGGGGGCGGAGTGGGCGCCCATGCCGCCGGGGCAGGCGGCGGGGTGGAAGCCGGCGTGGTGGCCGCCGTAGATCTCGCTGACCAGGCGCTTCATCTCCTCCAGGGAGTTGGTGAGCATAAGGATGTAGTTGCGCGCCAGGAGGAGCGTGGCGATCTTGGAGAGTTTGCGCACCGACGGCCCGTGGGCGTAAGGCATCACCTCCCGCAGCCCGTCCATGGCGATGTTCAGGTCGTGCATCCTCTTGCGCTCCCGGCTATTGATCTTCAGTCGCAGCTGCTGCAGCTCCGGCTCCGTCATCTGCTTCTTGTCCTTCTTCGAGGATGAGGACGAGGAGGAGGAGGACGAGGACGACGAAGACTTGAAGCCCAGCTTGTCCACCACCACCACCCCCGCAGCGCTCATGGCGCTGCGCAGCTCGGCGCTCAGCTCCGGCGGGGAGTCGCTCTGCGTGGAGCTGGACACGGTGCCTCCGGTGAAGCCCCCGCCGCTTCCTTTATTTCTGGCCGTGAGGAAGAGGTCATCGGGCTCTGGGGAGGACGGGCGGCTGGAGACCAGGCTGGCGTCCGAGTCCATGGCCCGGCGGGCGGAACGGCGGCGCGCACCAGGCTGCCTGCGGGGAGGGGACGGAAGGGAGGGGAGAGAGCCCACAGACAGCCACAGGTCAGCCCCCGCGGGAATTTGCCGGGACACCTCCGCCGCCCGCCCGCCACGTCGGAGATACCGCTCCGCCGCCGCTCCGCGGGGCCGCCCTCGGGGGGCGCCTCCCCTCCCGCCCCGTCCCGTCCCTCCCTCCGCGCCTCTCCTCCGGGCCGGGGGCTCAGGGGGTGCCGTGCTGGGATGTGCGGGGGGCTCTTACCGTGCGCGGGGCAGCCGTGGGGAGCGGCGCGCCGTGACGGGCGAGCACGGCAGCAGCGCGCACCTTGCGGCGGTGGCGGCGGCGGCTTTATAGCCGCGCCGGGGAGGAACGATGTCACCGGGCGGGAGGGGGGCTGCGCCAATAGGCAGCGACGGAGGGGGGGGGGGGGGAGGAGGGGGCTACCGGAGAAGGGGGGAGGCTGATGTCACCGGGGCCGGTCCGGCTCGATGGGGCGGGCGGGGGGTGCGGGGGGACGACGGCCGGCAGCAGCGCGGGGAGCCCGGCGGGGGGGCGCGGTGGGAGGGAGGGACTTTTGTCAAATCCATAATAAAATGCAACAATGACAGCGCCGGGAACAGCTGTTGGGGGGGCGGGATGGGACGAGAACGGGACCAAACAGCCCCTGGCCCCGCCGCCGCAACCCCCTCGGGGAGGCCGCGCTGAGCGGCTCTCGCCAGCACGTCGGTGTTTTCCCGTGCCCGGACTCGTCCCGTTCCGCCCCGCCGGGAAGCCTCGGCCCCGCCACACGAACCGGTCGAGCCGCTGCTTTTCCCTCGGCGGATGTCCCCTCCTGCCCCTAGCCCGGTCCTTATCCTCCCGTTAAGTGCTGCAAAGGGAGGCAGAGGGAAGACAAAAAAAGTGTTTTCGGCCACTCCATTCCCCACGAGCGGATTTCCCCGTGGAGGCCGCTGGCCGGTGCCGAGCAGCGCCGGGCCCCAGCGGTAACCCCTGGCTCCGGACCCGCAGCGACCCGAAGAAACTGGAGCGGCCGCCAAAACCTACCCCACACAACCCTCCGACAAGACCGGAGACGTAGAGGGAAGAGAAAGAAAGAAAAATATTTTAACAACAAAAACCATGAGAAATTAACAAAAAAAAGTGACTTGGGAAATGTCTCCCGCCTCTCTCCTCGCCCCGGCAGCTCCGTGCAACAGGGCTGGGGCTTCCTCCCTCCGAGGTAAATCCCTCTGGCTCTCCCCCGCCCCCTTGGCCTTTGTTGTATTATTTTTACACCCGTGTGTTTCCCAGCTGGCCCGGCAAGCCTCAACCATCCGTTAAATATGTATTTAAAACGCTAAGAAGTGAAGCGTGGAAATGTGTTTCCCAACGGTTACGGGGATGATCCGTAACAGGTCAATTAGGAAAATCTGTCCCAGCGACAGCCGGGACCGCTGCCGCCCGACGCCCGGCGTGTGTCCCCCTGCCTCCCGGCCGGCCCCCGGGATGGACACCCGGGACCTGCCCCGGGCTCCCCCAGGCCGACCGGGCCACCTCGGCCCCCCCCAGATCCCACACCTGTTTGTGGGGCTGTGGTGGCCGTCCGGAACGAGACGGGGCAGGAATTAAGTGTTGAGGGTGTGGGTGTGGGTAAGGCGGAGGGAGCTGGGGCTGAGCCCTGGAGGTGAGCAGCGGGACGGGGAGCGGGGGGACACGTCTGTGCAAACTTTGCATTTATTTCATGGTCGGGAAGCGGTGAGGAGGCAGCGGGAAGCCTGCCTCTCTGCCTTTTGACTGATGGCTCTATACGGCGCATTGTTGGAACCGCATAAAACAGGGCAACAACGAGCAAAACTCATTAAGCCTCGACGTCTTTCCCCCGGCCGCCGGCTACTAGCAGGGCCCAGCCCAGGGAAAGGGAAGGGGCTCTGGACAGGCCGGGCAGGATGACGGGGCTGGAGGCAAGTTGCCTCCGGAGCAGCGGTGCTGGAGCGAAAACAAGGAAAACGCAGGCACTGCTCCTCTCCCTTCCCTCTCGGTAATTTTCCTTCTTCAAAAGCTGGGACCTTTCCTTCTTAAAAAGTGGGACCCGCTGCCCCTCCGCATCCCTAATGGATGGGGGGGGCGTCCCGCCCGCCCCCGTCGGGTTTGCGGCACCCGCTGCCGAGCGACGACTCCGCTCTCGGCCCCAGAGACCACCAGGGTTTCACCAGCCACCCCATCAGTCCGGCGATGGGACGCGTACCCTAAATTCCAGCGGCCGTGCCGGCCCGGCTCCGGCTTCTTAGCCCGAGTCGGGGAGGCAGAAGCCCCCGCCGGGAGCCCCCCCGCTTGGGGGTGGGGAGGGTCGTCCAGGGACTGGATCAGATCTGGGAGGTACCTGCCGGGAGGGATGCCGGGGTTACTGGCTCGGGAGCGCTGGGATGCGCAGCGGAAGGGGGAGCGGCGGGGGCCGGGCCGTAATCTGGGATCCGGGGCAGTCTTCCAAGTACCCGGGACATCCCGGTGGAGGGATAAGTGAGCAGAGGACTTTTCCTTTTTTTCTTTTTCTTTTCCTTTTTTTCCCCCTCCTTATTTTTCCTCATTTTTTCGTTTTCCTTTCTTCCTTTTTTTTTTTTTTTCTCTTTACACTTCTTTTTCTCTCTTTCTCTGTCTTTCTTTCTTTTTATTTATTTTTTCTTTTATTTTCTTTTTTCTTTTATTTTCATTTTTCCTTTTATTTTCTTTTTCTTCCTTTTTTCTTTTATTTTTTCTTTTTTTTCTTTTTTTTTCCCTTTCTATTTATTTTTTTTTTTTTTTATTTTTTTTTTTTCTTTTTTTTTTTCTTTTATTTTTTTTTTCCTTTTTTTTTTTTTTTTTTCCCACTTTCCTTTTCCCCTTCCCCCTTCCAAGAGAGAGGAAACCCCGCGCCGCCGCCGGGGAGAAGCGGGGGTCTCTGTCCCTAATGGGGGCGAGCAATGCCCTCAATGACCACCGTCCGTCTGTCGGGACGTCAAGTCCGTTCCGCCTGCAGCCCGCAGGGCTCCTGGGACAGGGAATAGCTAAGTTTGAGCGGAGCCAGGAACGGCCAGGAATGTGGAAGAGAGGCGGTGCTTCTCTGCTGTCCTCGTAGGAAAGAAGTGGGGTGCAAGGGGGAAGCGTTGGCGGGGGGTGATCTCTGCCGTGAAATGTCAAATTAGATGTCACATGTACCCTCCTGGATTCAGTAAGCTTTAATATTGCAAGCTGCCGCTTGTTTTGTCGGCCCATCATGGGAAGGCTGCCCTCGGGGGGGCTTCCAGAGGAGCCGTACACTTCAACTTTTAATACTAAAATGTTAAGCAGAGCCCATTTTCTTACCGATTAATATATTTTTATCTGTTTTTTTTTGGTTTTTTTTTTTTTGTTGTTTGTTTTTTTTTTTTTTTTTAAAAACAACTGCAATGGTAGGCAACCAAAGAGTAAACGAAGGCAATCAGGGCACGTGGTGAAGTGATAAGAGAATAAAAACCAGACTGTTGCTTCAATGTTGAAAATCACTCAGAAAGTCATTAGCTTATTGTTTGGGATTGTTATTGCCTATATTCCCTCCAGGCCTGCGGCGCAGGGTCTTTTCCTCACGGATACCGCACAGTACCCCCGCGCGGCTGCCAGGAATCTGAGGCATCCGAAGGACGAGGAGCCTGTGTGTGTGATCGCCGCTCCTTGAGGACTGGCAGCTGAAAACGCCTTTAATGATGCCTCGGAAACTGTACTGCCTGATCCTCAGCCTTGTCTGCCTCCCATCTGTTAGTAAGGCTGTCCGCTCGGAATTGGGTTTTGCAGCTGAAGAGCCTTTTAAACTTTTCACTTGAGAGTGTGGGTTCAGGGAGTCCTCTAGGGTCACAGTTCCCCCTCCCCTAACATGTCAGGACCACAGCTACCAGCACCTGAAGGTGTGGGGGTTCCCTGCAAGCTCTTTGCTCACGGCTTAAAGGTACAAGGTGACACTCAAGGCAGGGAATGACTTTTCAAAGGTTCCGGGTTTTTTTGTTTGTTTGTTTGTTTGTTTGTTTTGTTTTGTTTTGTTTTGTTTTTATTCTTCTTTTCATCCTCATTTCCTGATTTGTTTTTGTTAACACTTGTTCGATTGAAACGTTGGAGACACACGCTCTTTGCTAAAAACTCAGCATGTCTTCCCATTCAATCAGAGGCTGCAAAAGCTTCTAATCTTCACAGGAGTCACCCAGAGGGAAGTCTCAGAAATACCAAAGCTAATGTTTGTGATATTTGAAAGATTAAAAATATGCAGAAAATAGGCCATCTCCTATTCTCATCTAGCAGGACCCTCCATCTTTATAAGTTTATAAACATTTGTCACTCATGAGCTTGTTGTAATCTACAACAAAATTGATATTTAAAACCCAGGCTAGATTCGTCTTACATCTTTCAGGCTCACTTGTCCCTCCTCCCAAGCCTGGCCACTTAATCGGCCAGTATCACATCCATGAGAATAATGAGGACTGACTTTCTCAGACCTTAAGACATTAGCAAAACCACTTCATTCAGACTCCTTTTAACTCTTCAGTGCAGGTGTAAGACATACAAGCTTTCTGACTGTCATTTGTTATGTTTAATGCAGGGTGCTGTATTTTTTTACAAGATTTTACAGAATTATTTCATTAAACACATTGCTGGAGGAAAAACCTTAAGGATGCAAGAGAAAACTCTGCATCACCATTTTATTGCTTTAAGGAAAAGCTGTTCCTAAAGCTTGTAAAAAACTGTGATAGCTACTTTGTTTTAACTGCTTCTATGTGTTAACAAAAATTACAGTTCTCATTGACAGTGCCATTTTCCATGAGCAAATGAGGAGAAAGAGGCTGAAACACCAAGAAAGTGCAGTGCTGGCAGGCCAGTGTGCTGCCCTGCTGGCATCTCCTGTCCTCTGCATCCTGGCCAGGCATCCATTTGTTGACTGCCATGTAGTAAAGTGCTCAAACTCTTCTGATCGCTTTTTAAAATGTTTTCAGTGCTAAGTAGAGAAATACCTGTGAAGCACATTTTCTCTGTGGCTGGCAAAGCATTTCAAGCCTGCAGAAGGTGAGATCTTTGCAGAAATGTCATGTTGCTAAGCAGAGGTTCATTGTGCATCCTGCCTTTCCTTGGACCCAGAGCCAGGAGGTGAAAACTTGCCATCATCTGCTATTGTTTAGTTCAGGTACTGCTCTGTTGTACAATCTTAGTGAAAATTTGAGCAAGTGTTTAGCATTCCCTCGTTTTGATGATGTCCCTTATGCACAAATTCTCCCAAAATGAGCTGCTGTAGCAGGGAAGATGAGAAACAAATCAGTACAACTGCTGAGACTGGCTTTTAGATGGGCAGAGGCAAGGAAATGGAGCTGGAGAAGGAACTACTACATGACATACAGATCTATGTCATGATTTGCCAAGCCATATGCAGTTCTCTGTTCCACACAAGGTCTGAACCAGGGACTGCCTTAACTGAAGGTTTTGTACTTCACCCACCAAGCTGGACACAAAGGGGACTGGAAATCCACCCACATGTCCAATTTGCTTATCTGGTCCAAACTGTCTTCATTCTCTGGTTCCAGCAGCAGGCCCTGGGGGTGGAAAGTCAATACCTGTGTTTTATAGATGAAGGAGCAAAGAAAGCTCAGCACAACTGGGTATACCTCCCCTGCAAAAACCAGAGTCTGTTTTTTTTTAAGTCTGGAATTTTATTTTTTTTTTAAATTGCCACATATATAACACAGATATTTAGTTCTCAGTTTCAGTTTTCTGTGCAGCATTATTGCAAATTTTTTTTCACATTTCACCATTTGTCTGTTTGTGGCACTCTTATACTATCCTTCATCTATTTTCTACTTTCCATGTCTTCATTTTGACTGAGAGCTCCTTAGAAATGGGAGATATTAATAAGTTACTGCATCTGTCTGATGGAGCCCCAAGGATTTTGTTGCTGCATACCCATCATGGAAAAGTTCCTCCATGTCAAGGTGTCGGTGACCTTCAGAGCAGTTTCATATGGTGGCAACGACAGCCAGGCTCATGCCAAACTACTTGCTGGCTGTGGGCCAGTGTTACAGGAGGCTCTTGACCCTTGGGATGGAGAAGTTCTTATCTGTTCTTTAAGATGGACAAAAAAAAAAAAAGAAAAAAAAAAGAAGATTAAAACAGGCTGGCTAGCAAAAGCCTATACTAGGAATTTCTAGGAATTTGGCGAGATTTCTCCTTATTTTGCTAAGAGTTTTGGGGGGCTGTTGCCTTCCCGTGTTGTATGGGGAGTTGCATTAATGGAGTAACAGCTGAACTAAGCATTTGGAATGAACATATCAAAGCCCCGAGTCTGTACGACACCATCTCTTGTCGCCCATGATGTCAAAGGTTGCGGCGAATGTCTCCCTCGCTTTCTGGGTGGCATTGTTTGGGAGAGTGGCCCCAGCAGATGGCCCGAAAACTGCACCTCGGCCAGGCAAAGAGGGACCACATGTGACGAACCATAGATGTCTCATTAGCAAACAGGGGGAAAAAAAGCAAGGATGAGAAAAAAAGATAAAAAGAATACACAAAGACATTTACATATTTACATTGTTTCTCCCTCATTTCCAATTCTCCTTTAGCTGAAGTGTCAGTGGGCTCCCTTTTCTCCTTCTGTTTGTATGTTTACTTGTGCTAAATAGATTATGATAATCAGCCACATAAATGCATGCAACTGTTATTACGGCATTTTAATCACAGAGTTTTTCACTGGAAGCCTTCATTAGAATTCTCATAATCTCACTTGTTAGTGTAACAAACAGTAATAAATGCCAAGGAACTGGGATTAAGTCAGAGACATCCAGACATTAAAGGAGGAATATGGAAATGTTGTCAAATCTCCGCATTATTTATTGAAATGTCACATAAACAGTTCAGGACTTTAAATATCTTACTCATTAGAAGGAGAGGGTGTGCAGCCACCTGAAGATAGCAATTATATTTTTTTAGGGAGTGCTGGAACCATATGTCTCTCATAGACTCTTCCCAACTTTGCTGGGCTACCCAGGCTCTTTCTAGCTAGTTTTTCATATCTCCAAGCTCCATCCCTGATATGTTCATCTGGGAACCAGGCGGGGGGGGTATAGGTGCTCCCAGACAGCAGGACCTGACATAGGAAGGTGGCATGCTGGCTTTTATGTGGTTCTTCTAGATCTTTGTAAAGTGATGCCTGCTTGCACCAGCGGTCCCAGCTTCACCAGCTGACCTCAGAACTGAGAGTGTCATGACACCATCTGAGGAGGCCTCCTGATACTTCCTGCCAAGCATCCCTTGGCAAAAGGAGGGAAGCCTGCAGCGATGTGCTAGGGAAGCCCAGGAATTTGCCCCTCCCCTGTTCCCATGGCCTTGCTTCGGGGGTACAGCTGAGGGAACAAGACGGGGATTTGCCACTGATTTTTCGGACCATAAATAAATGCAGCGCATCCCTTGAAGTCCTGGGGAAATGGGAGCTGCTCAGGCTGGGAGCAGGGTTGCAAGCACACCTGGCCCATGCCTTCCTTGACAGGAGGCACCTGCTTCCCCTCTGTGCATTGACATGCTGCTACAGGGAAGGGATGCTGCTCCTAGCCGAAGAATCAGAAAATAGCTGCTCTTTTCATGCAACTCATCCAACACACTTTATACCGTGCAAGACTCCTCCCACTCATGAATATGCATCCACCCCCCCCCAGCAGGAATGGGTGCAGAGGTGGGCTGCAGAGCCTGGCCCCCTGCCACCACCAGCTCCTATGTAAAACACTTGAGCGGCAGAGTTACTCACAATGGTCTGGTTCCCCTCCGCCTCTTTTTCCCTTTGTATTTTTTTCCCCTTTAAGAACAAGAAGTAAAACTGAATGTACAAGACCCCGCTCTCATCTTGGGTTTCCCGCCATTCTGTTTAAGGTGGGGCCTCCCTCGTGGTCCCCAGCGATGTGCCCTCCCAGGTGTGGGTGAGGTGCTGAAGCAGGTGACCAGCGTTGAGTTTTGCATGTGCTATTTTTCTGCATTCAACCGGGCAGCAGCAATATGTTTTTCAGAAAGAGACAAAATCTGACCATGGCAAATCTCTTGCTGCCCCTAAAGGAGTAAGTACTCCAGGCTCTTGTAGGAACTGCAGAGGGATTTATTAAATCATATCATATCACCATGCACAGGCTGTTTCAGCTAAAATTCTGAATCAGCACCAGTGCAAGCGTGAGCTGTCATTCATCTGCCTGAGAAAGATCAAATCTGTATAGCACTGGGAAAGAAAAAAAGAGAAGGCATTACACAAATTTAACTGCTGTGCAAATGTTGTATCACCCAGAATTTTTAATACTTATTCAGATGGAAAATACAGTTGAGGGTTATCGAAAAGTAAGTTTTGGTGCTTTGAATTTGACATTTCTGTGATCTCTCCCTCACCTGCCTCCTAATCCCATCCATAAGGGATTTATGTTCACAGAAGCCAAAGTGTGAGTGACACCACTTCATTCCAAACTGCCCCCTTGAAACTTGGAAGAAATATTTTGCAGCATCACACGTGACAGCATTTTACAAGATTTGGTGGCCCTCTCACCCCTTCTTGTGCTTAACGAGCCCCTCTACACTTAGGATGTCAGCTCTTGCTGCCACACTATTTGTGTTGCTACAGTTGCTCCCCTTTCCCATTTGAATTGCTTAAGGGGTACCCCATAGATAGTCCTTCCCCAAGCTGTTGAGCTAGAAAGATGTTCTTCTTTTGGCAGGGCCTTTATGTATTTGCTGGAAGGAAAAAAACAGGCAAAAGCCCCCTAGAGATTCCTTGCTTTCGATAGCATACTGTCAGGAGTTTTGATCTTTCGTATAACATACTGAATTTATTACTTTAGGTTCCTCACACTGATTCTCCCTTCACTGGGTCGGGTGGGGAGCAGTGCTCTCCTGGCCAGAGCAGCAGCCCTGCCCCACGCCCACATGTGCCTGGGCTCACTTTATTGAGGCTCAGCGATTTAAAGCACATGTTGCTTTGGAACTGCTTGAAGAAAATGTTTGCGAGTGAAAATATAAATGCCTTAAATAACATCTCTTGTTTTAACGGTTCCACATGAGGTCTCCCCCTGTCAATCCTCCAAAGATGTGCGTGAGGTCCTGGAGTGCTTTGCCTGATCCTTACATCCTCCAAAGCCAACTTGGAGGGCTTGGTAAGGCTCTAGGAGGAGCTGGAAGGGTTTTGTTGCTAAAACTCCAGAGCAGCTGAGACTCCACGATTCTTGCCTGCCTCTTGTGTTAGCTGCTGGGATGCCTGGCAAGGAGTGTAAGGTGGGACCAAGGCTGTGAAACTAGGAGGGCTCAGGAAGGACCCTGACCTACAGGCAATGAGGATGCTCAGGGAGAGAGCCTTGTGAGGGAAAAGCTTAAGAAGGACTGGGAGCATTTAGGGAAAGAGAACCAGAATGGTAAAGGGAAGGGAGTAGGGATAGGAGTGGTGGGCAAAGTGTGTTTCTGGGGCTGAGGAGTGGAAAAAATGAGTGAAGTGATGCTAGAATTAGCAGCAAGAATCTCAGGGGGCAAGGAGGAGGTGTGACGGTGTTGGTGAGAAAGAAGGGGCAAGGTAAGAGAACAACTATTGAGGATAGCTTAGGATGTTTCTTTGCTTGGAAAATCTGAAACAAAGAGAAAATTTTTTGTTTAAAAAGGGAGAAAATTCACATTGACCATGCCAGTTGTTCTCCAGGCTTTAGAAAGGTCCCATTACTTGGAGCATGGATTTAAACCTTGCTCAGCTGTTTACAATGCAAACAAAAAATAACCTGAAGAAAGAAGTCCATGTATTTTTACTGGTGAGGTGTTGACCTGTATCAGTATATTTGAATCAAAAGAAATCCCAGTTTCTAAAAAAAATGAAAAGTATGGAATGCAATTTTGAGGTCTTCCAGCAAGGACGTAGTTTATGCTGATTGCCCTAATGTCTTCCTTCTTCCCATTTCCAATTCTCTTTTCTCCCACCATAATTCTGAAGAAATCCAGCCTCTGGATTGTTGTCCCAGTGTTGGGACACATCCCGCTGAAGGGGCCTATGCCCTTGCTGAGGTTAAATGTCTCTGAGGAAGCGGATGTTTCCATATGGCCATACTCTGGTTTCATGACTTCTTGGCAAGTGGCCAGCAGGATGCAGCCTCGAGACATTTTTACACCAGCTTTATATCCCACATGGCACCAGAAAAAGGGCTGAAGGCCACAAGGATGACCTATAAGAACACAGGGAGGTGTGCTCTGGCACCTGCACTACTTTGCCACCCATGGGTGGTTTCACCCATTTGCCATTTGACTCTTGGTCTGTGCAGCTCACACAGTGCTACCAAGTCGAGGTCAGACATCTCTCTTGGGCATTGCATTGCATGCATTTCTTCCTTGTTTTCTTGTGGTGTTTATGCCAGCTGAAGTATTTCAAGGCTTGTATCTGTGTGGAAATGCTCATTTGCAGCTGCATATCTCTTGCAGCTTGTCTGCCTGGGCCATTAGCAGAGGAGCAAGGTCAGACCTTTAAGACAACTGCAGGCATGAGTAGTTATGAGGTTCTGAATAAGAGCTGCATTTTTTCTAGAGTGAAAGGCAAGGATTTCTGTAGTGTAACAGCCCCCGTGGCCCAGGGTCTGACTCGACTGTTTTACTTGCTGGAGCACTTTTTGCTTTCTCTGGCCAGGAGGCCTCTTTCTTTCTGTCTCTCTGTCTCTGCTCTCAGTTTTCTTGGGCTTCCTGGGTGGTGGTGGAGTTGTGATGTCTTGAATACCAATAGTGAAGCTGAACATATGTGAACCTTTCCTAATCCTGCTAATCTTCCTTCAAAAACCTTTCTGAAAGTGTAGGCAACATCCAGATTTAAAAAAAAAAAAAAAAAAAAAAAAAAAAAAAAAAAAAAAAGGAAAAAAAGCTACCGTGCATTTTAATGACAAATAATCTTTGTAAAGGGGGAGGGGTTTTTGCCTCAGCTGGAGATGGAGCTTATGAACTACAGCAGGTAGAAATAACTGCTGTATTACCTCATGTAATCTCTGCTATTCAGGGTCAGATTAGGCCTGAATGCGAGACGAAATAGACTTCTCTTTTAAACCAGGGACTTTGTCCCCACAACGGCTATTAGGCGGTAATTAGTTGTGACACAGAATTACCAGCTGCACAATGGCAACCGGAGCCTTACAAGTCCTTTGAAATGGCTTGGAGGAGCTGAATAGATGCTACTTTCAATTTTTAAACTCTGCTCAGAGGTAGGAATTGTTGCCTTCCCTTCAGCGCACAGCTTCTCTCCCGGCTTACATAGTATGTCTGGCAGAGAGGGGGCCGGTACCAGTGGAAATTTGGATGTTCCCAGTCAGCTGTCCTACTGGCTGCCTGCAGTTTTTGGCAGGAGGGATGAGATAGCAGCTTCTTTGATCTCCCTAGCTGCAATGTTGTCGCGATGACTCAAGACTCGTGTGACATGCTGGATGCTTTGAGACTTCCTTAAGCTTTGAAGGGGAAAATGAGACCTAATGAAATCACTCAATGTAGAGGTAGGACAGGGCTGGGCTTGCCCATTGGTTGCCCATCACTGAAATGACTGAAGCGCTGCCTCTGGGTGCCACCAGGAATGCCACACGGGTGCCACACTTCCCAGCATCGTTACCTGTGTCTGGCAGCCTCTGCCTTGCATCAGCACTGGAGCAGTCTCTGAGGTATTCAGAGCGGAGATCTGAACCCGGCCTCCGTAATATAGATTGCAGCCAGATGTGAACCTGAAACTTTTAGGAACTGGAAAATGAATATTGAGAGCTAAATCGCCATCCTGCTGCCAGTGCAGGGATGAAGGATCATTCTCAGAGTCTTCAATCTAATCATCAACAGTGGCAACCCCACTACATTGCATCTTCCCCAAGGCAGCTCTGTGCAAACTGTTTGTTCAGCAATAATGTGACAAATTGTTTTATTCTCAGTTCCAACTAGTACTGTAAAGCATCATGGAGGCTGAATCGTAAGGCAAAAGGAAATCTCTTTTCTACCTGGTCAGTCCTCACACACTTGATGCAGCTCAGCTCTTAATAGCCTCTAGGGGGGGAAGAGCCCACCTCTGGGGCTTGGGTGCCCTGGGCAGTACTTTAGTGAGCTAAGGCAGGTGCTGGAGCTGTAAGGTTGTGCCAACAAAGTCCCTGCACCAGTCAGAAACAGAAAACTAAGGCCAGAGGCTACCATCTGAAGCCTGGTTGAATGTCCCATCCTGACTGATTTGAGGGACAACAGCCTGCTGGTGTCCTGTGGTGGTTCTGCTGGCTGTCCCCATGCATCCCCCAACGCGGTCCTCAGGGCTCATCATCAAGTTTGTATTTGTGGGTTTCCTACTTCAGAGGCCAGTTTGTTTAATATCGTGTGCCTTCCCCTCATGTTTCATGGAGGCATCACCCTTGGTGCTGTCTACCAGAGGAGGGGACACGTGGCCATCTTACTCCTCAGCAGCTGGTGCTTCTGATTACACCTACCAGGCAGCATCAGGAGAGCTTCTTGGAAGCAGGACCATTGCAAGCTGCACCGCAGAGGGACTGTGCTTGGAAAGAACAAGGTAATGAGGATATGGGGTTAACTGGGAGCTGTGTTAGCCCCCAGTTTGACCAGAGTGGTTGCTGTCATACAAAATCAAAAATACTACAATAGGGACTATATATTACATATTTCATAGACAGACAACATGAATGTACCCTCTTTTGTGCTAACATCAAAAGTCCTGTATATGCTTCCCCAGAAGAAAAAGGCATAAACCTCACACCACACCAGCTACAAATGCTCAGAGCTCACCAAACCATGGGCTCTGCTTTAAAAAAATGAGAAAATATTTTCCTCTGGTATCTAGTACTGGTCCATCTTCCCTGTCCTGTGTAAATACTTATGATTAAAGTGGGAAGACAGCATCTTCCTAGCATGTAAGGAAAGCGTTCACCTGTTAGCATGCACCCTGTGATATCTTTTAAAGGACCCTTGGAACACATTGCAACAAAGAGGTAAATTACACCAGGCAATTGAATTAAAGACAAATTACCAGGTTTTATTACCCTTCCCCATGCTGAAAAGTACCTCTTTCCTGAAGCAGTCTTGTTGACTTCAAAGCTGAATTAGATCTCTTGAAAAAACCCGGCAATATACTCCAGTACTGATGGCTGTGATTTGTTAATTTTTCCACAGTAAATCAATTAAAATTGGGACATTTGATGTAAGCACATAATATTCTAAGACTTTTTTTTTCCCTTAGGTATTGCTTCCACAAAATATCTAATGTTAATTAAGATGAAATCTTTTAATGTTTCTAGAAAGAAAGAGAAAATGTGTTAAAAAACTGAGGCTTAAAATCCGCATTCCCCTTTCCAGGAATTGGAAACCCACCAGTTCTTCCCAACCTTTGCAGGCATTTGCCATCATTCCCCACAGAGGGGACGAGGCCCCCTCTTCTCTGCCAACAAGCTGTTTTCTTCCTGTTTAAGCGTGCATCCAAATTAATGACCAAATTAGCAACGTGGTCCCTGGCCCTCAGCGCAGGCCCCAGTGCGGGCACGCCGGAGGGGCAGAGCCTGACCTCGGGGCAACCTCTTGTCTTGACTTCCCACATTAATCTCGAAACCTCTTGACTTCCCAAAGTCAGCTCCTGTATCTGCACCGCAGCATTAGCATCTGCGGTGAGTTGGGTTTGCTCTCGCGTGCTGCTGCCTTGCTTCAGCTTTGAGATTAAGACGGTTTATCGAATTGTGCTGCTTCTTACCCCGTGGGAAACACTGTCACAAATAACTGTGACTGAAATGCTGTGGAGTCTTTCTCATTCTTTAAACCCAGGTGCAGGGCATAGGTGGGATTCTTGTTAACTGTCTAGGGCTAAGAATACCACTGGGATGACCAGGGCACTATTATTTACTTTTGCTTAAATGTGCTGCAGGTGAGGGGATGGATGGACCTTGCTTGGTCTGAGCTGGTCTGTGTGGGGCAGATGATGTTAGTCTCCCTTCTTAAGTGGGGCCACACAGGTGTGTGAAAGTTATATCTTATCTCTCCTGGCAGGCACTTGGATCCAAATCTCTTGACCCAAAGCTGGCTTCCCCAGCCCTGCCGGGGATGCTCATCCAGCTTCCCAGCTCCTCCCCTCAGTGACTGTGTGCTGTCTTAGCCTCTATCAACAGGTACTAAATATGTCAAAGACTGAAGCAAGAATTCGGGGATCTACCCTCAAAGGTTTTGTTGATTTATCTTTGCTATAAATCTATTTCTTTTGAGTGATCTGAAATTGATTTCAGGCTCATTCCTCCGTTCCCCCATTTGGTTGTAATTTGGGATGTCAAGGAAATTGTGTTGAAAGAAGAAGATGAGCCGATATGAAAAGGGATTATCTGTCCCATATGGGTAGAAGATGCTGGTGCGGGGGAGAAGGGAAAAGAAAATGTTTGTCTCTACATGTTTGCACATGTGCAATATCAGGCAGGAGTGGGCTTCCAAGGGGAAAGAAAAATAAAAATCAAAAGAAAATTCTTAGCTTGAAAGAATCATCCCATGACAAGTTAGTGGCTTTGTTAAGATCATCCCGTGGGGTAAAGAAGATTACACAGGCAAGCAGCCTCACATGGGAAGTTTAGGTATCTGGTGTACACTATTTTAGTAACAAACAAGGCCTTTTGCTTTCTGAGGAAACACGCACAACTGAAAGGATAAAGCAGATCTCTCTTGCAGATCTGTCAGAAAATTATGAAGTATGAATTAGGAAAAGACTTCCTCACTTTTCAGTGTTTTTCATCTGGATTGACTCTGAATGAGAGGGCTTTGGAAGATCAGGACAAACTTTTGGTGACATCTTTTGCAGCTGCGTACAGCTCAGGTAATGAAAATGACAAACACTTTAGCATGTATCATATCCCATGTGGATTTTCTAATTCTTATTGAAAAGGGACTCCTTTGCCATGTGAATTTGTCACGTGTGGGAGCCCCCCTGGTTCCTGCAGTGCTCAGGTAGTCTCTCCACCTCACCCCTCTGCTTCTGCAGCTGCTGGGGCTGGGAGAGGAGGTGCCTGTCACTGGGGCTTGGCATGTTCTTTACCAAGAAGCATTTTTTTTGAGATCTTGTGTTTAACTGATGCTCTTTTCCCCACACCTCAGGCTCTTCCCTGAGCTGAATATCGCAGTGCTTGCCCTCAGTTTCCTGCCACCAGCATGTCCAAGGCCACGAGACTTTTTCATATCCCCAGATGTGCCCTCTGTTTCTGTCTGGAAATTTTGCTCTTGCTTCAGAGGAGGAGGAGAGGCTGTGTGGCATACTGCACACTGGCAATCAGTCTTATACATCCATATACTTCTTTCCCTTCCCCCTTCCACCATCATTCTTTTCGAATGTTTCCAGGCTCCATTTTCTTATCTGATATACCATCCCACTCTCTTCCTGAGGAGGGATTCAGGATGCTTCTGCATAGGTGGAAGTGTTCCCTTCAAGAAGGGCTAGGGAAAGAGGACAACATGGCCTAAAGAGCACTGATATGACTGACAAGAGACAGGTTGTTGCAGACAACCTCTTCTCACAGAGGTGGCATACAGTTCCTCAGAGCCAGCTAGGGCTGAAGTACCAAGAGCCTCTACACAGACGGAGCTCATTTGGAGGATCACTTCACAGAAGAAGATCCGGGAAGATCACTCCGAGCAAGATGGGCAATATAAGCACAGAGCACCTTCTTACTTGGCCATTCAGAGCACTTGAGAGATAGCAAATGTTTCACTTGATGATTTTTCTGGCAAGTGCATCAAGAAGGAACCATGCTGCTCCATAACTTCTTGCCAGTAATGCAAAGGCTGTAG
Source organism: Phaethornis superciliosus (assembly GCA_023637945.1). Taxonomy (NCBI): domain Eukaryota; kingdom Metazoa; phylum Chordata; class Aves; order Apodiformes; family Trochilidae; genus Phaethornis; species Phaethornis superciliosus. The sequence goes on along the minus strand of JAJQWJ010000001.1, from coordinate 105,513,138 downwards.
AAGTAGCTGCCTACTCAAACACGTGAATTTATTGTAAGAATTTTGACTGAACAAAAGAGCAAAATTTAAGAAAGTGATAATATTTGCCTACAGCAACTTGAGGAATAAATCTGCAAGTGTCAGGCCAAGATCACCTTGCTATTTCCATGCCCACAGCTCCAGGTCCTGCTGTTGTGGGACAACTCGCTACCTTTGTACTGGCAATCCTTACATTAGTATGGCACGTGCAAGTCAGAGGTTTGTATGTAGCTGTCATCCAAGGGGTTTAACACCCTTTGCCCCATCATTTCCTCTCCTGCAGGTAGTGTCTCAGAACTGAGACCTATCATCCTATCTTGGGGTTGTGGACTCTGCTCTCTGCTCACATTGTCCTTTAGTTTAGTCTGAAGCTGGATGGTATTTGGTGCCAGATACTGTGCAGATGGAGATGTGACAAGGTATGAATAGGGCTGAAGGCTTTCCCCTTTCTGGGCGTTACTACTGGCCTTGTCCCCAGGGATGCTGCACAGTTTAGCTGCATGCCTCTAGACATGGGGACCATGACAGCCTGGTCATGGGCACGTCCCCATCTCTGCAGGGTGCAATGATGGCATTCATCTCTGCTTGGCAGAGGGAATAAAAAAGGAGAGAAAGACTTGCAGTCTGTGCTTACTGCTGGGCAGATGAGATCCAAAGCTGATAGTGTTATCTTTTCTGGACACCACATTATAGGTCTTGTGTTTCCAGGCTGGGAACGGTTCCCTAAACAAACATATTTGATGGACATACACAGTCTCTTAGCTGAAATCACTCAGGCCCATCTGTTCAGATGGCATAGTGCCCACTCCTAAGTTGGTGAGATATTGCCCATAGGGCATAAATACTGAGTAACCGGATTTAACATGAGCAGCCAGCATAATATTCTAAATACTCTCCATCTCTCAGGACTCTGCGTCTCCAGTCAGTGTTGCTACAACAGCCTTGCTCTTTTCTTTGGCCTTTTCCCCACAGGCCACTAGGTCAAGATACTGGCCCCAAGGCTGCTCCTCAGATTCAGGCAAGAAAGACTGGACTTGTGCCGTGGAAGAAAAAGGAGGATGTTTCCCTGAGAAAACCTCCCACAGGCTTTGTATGTGTGTAGTTCATGTGAATCCAGAAGCTAGGAGGAAACTTTATTTCCATGACCAGAAGACCTTAAGGAGTTTTCTGACCTTTTCAAGGAGGCTTGTAGTACCTACAGATAGTGGGCAAAGGGAAACTGAGACTGGGCAAGCATGTAGACCAATAATCAGGGTGTTATATGTAATCTTTTGAATTAGCAAATTAGTGTCCTCTACCAATAGCCCAAGCTGCAGATGTATTAGATATGTCTACAGTATTGTCACCAATTTTATTAATTGGTGACAATAGAGGTGGCAGCCTCTCATCCCCGTGGTTATATGCCTCTGTAGTTTAACCCAAAGTCATTTGTATCAACAACGAAGTATTTACTTGGAAAAGCTGTGACAGTTTAGCAGAGCTTCTATGGTTTTTCTTGGTCTTTATTGGTTTGGGTTGTCCAAACCAGAGCAACTTTTTGAGAAGACTAGCCCTCATCCTGCTCCACAGCCTTGAAAATCCCTATTGCACATCATATGATTTGCCAAAATTGTGGCCAGTTTGTGCCACTTTGTGTTCCTTCTCAGAAATAACCACCCACCCTGGAGATTGCAGACTGTCCCCCTAAAATGGCAATGAAGCAAAATTTCTCCCAGGGAAGAGCTGCTGCTGGAGGAGACCTGGAAGAACATTTTTTTGCTAAAAAACCAGTCCAGCATTTTTTTTAGAAGGTTGTCAAGCATGGAGTATAAAGGAAAACCAAAGGAATTCCTGATGCCAATGCTAGCACTTAGTGTATGAGGAAACTTTTGTTATTTCTAATGTAACAATTGTTTTGCATCTACTGCAGACAAAATATGTAAGTGTGATGATGCTATCATTATTGCTGGAGATTGGCCTAATTCCAAGTCAATAGAGAAAACTTATTCTTAATAGTAATGATGATGACATGTGAGCGCCTTTCAGAAAAGCATTCAGGCTTGTATTTAACTGATACATGTCATTTGGCAGGAGAAGATGATGTTCTGTGATCTAAAATAGCTTTTTCAATTTTTCAAGTAAAGTACTGAAAAACAGTTTATTTTTTTAACTTTACATAAGCATCATTGATGTGGGATCTCTCCCTTGGCATGTCTGTGTGTATTAAATACTCTGTACTCCCTGTAAAGTTGCACCAGTAAACCAGAGCATCACAGAAATTAGAATATCATCAGGAAGTATGTTCATGAGACTAAATCACTTAGGAATGAAAAATATAAGCTGGTTTACCCCAGCTAGGAATCTGATCTGCTGACTGGGACTGTAACTCACTTGTCCTGAGCAAACTGAGTTTTCCTGTGCTTGGTTTTGCAGAGCTCTTCCCGTTCTGTCTGATCTCTGCTCACCTGCCCCCCTTGCTGCCTAGGCATTTGAGATGAAACAAAAGGTGCAGGTTACACTTTTAGGGGTTTTATAATGCTCAATGCAAGATAAATATGATAGGCTATATGTGAGCAATAGCGAAAAATAAAGCCATCAACTGTTGGGAAGGGGACACCCCTGTATTGCCCTTGCATTTGATACTGCGTGACTATTTGCCACAAATAATTTGTACCAAAGATGCTCAGCTTTAAATTCTGATAATGGTATGCCTCTGCCAAGAGGTTTTTGGTGTTGGGTTTGTTTTTTTTTGTTCTCTTTTGTTATGCACTTGGGAAGAGTAAAAGACAATTGCCTGGGTATGTCTTTTCTGGAGATGCTAAACTTCATATCAAGCTTTTTACTAGTCTCTGTGTTACAAAATATGGAATTAAAAAAAAGGAAAGACACTTCTGACAGCTACTACTCAATACATGATACCACTGCCTTTTTTAATGCGTCTGTTTGGGCCATTGCATCACATTGTCAGTGAGTGAAACATAAAACTGGTGCAGCTTTTTTAAAGGAATAGCATTTTTATTTGCAAGTAATAGTAGCGTTGGGCAAAAAAGTGATCAAACAGCAATAGTTTCTCTGCCACAAGCCTGAATACGTCTTTCCCAACGCGTGACCCAACAGGAGTAAAGACTTCTAATTTATTGGAGGGGTGCTCTTTCAGTTTGTGTTTTATTGGTAATTTACAATGCCGAATGCCCTCATATTCACCTTTCCCTCTTCTCAAGTAGGTGAATACAATGGAATTGTCTTGGTTGCAGAAAAAGGGATGCTTTCTCTGAGCATGCCCCATTAATTGGGAGCCGGCAGACAACTGACAGGAGTGCGGTGGGTGTGATTATCAGCGCCAGATGAGAGCCATTAACAAAATGGAGAGTGTCATCTTCAGAACACAAATATTTTCCCTGGCCATAATACCCTCTCAAGGGGACCTGAAGTGGACTCACATTGTCCCGCGCACTCCCAACCCCACTGCCAATCTTTTTTCTTTTTTTTTTTTTTTTTTTTTTTTTTATCTTTTTTTGGACTGATGGAGTTCTTCGGTGCCCACGAGGGAGCGAGCGCGGGGCAGTCCGAGAGGTGCCGGCACTTAGGGACTACTGTATTTTCTCCCCTTGGACAAAGCATCCCCCAACCCTTCTCCCCCAGCCCCTGGAGCCACGTTGGTAACCAAAAGCTGGAGGAATAATATACCGGGCTTTGCTCCTGGCATCTCCCAGAAGCATTTCCAGGATCGGAAAGATTTTTCTTAAACAAACTGGTTTGGGTTTAATTCCTTCCCTGCCTGCTCTCCACCCCCCCCCCCCCCCTCTTTTTTTTTTTTTTTTTTTTTTTGTTCCCCTCTTGGTGGAACAGAGGATGGGTTTGTCACCCTGAATCGGGAGGATTGTTTCACATCATCGGGCCATTCATCCTCTCTCCTCCCCTGTTGTAAAACACCAGCGCCGGCCCGGGGAACAGTGGGGGCATTGTGCAGCGGCACGATACCACCCAGATTTTACCTCAGCCCTCTCCGATCCCGGGTTTTGTTCCCCCTCAAAAGAAAGCATTTGCTCGGGGGAGGGGAGGGGGTGTTCCTATTGCTTCCACTAACACGGAGGTTAAAGGAAAGATTGATGGGAGAAAGTTCACCTAGAAAACCAGGATAAATTTCTGGCTGGCCAAGGCCAGTTGTTTCATTGTCCGGGGGCCATGTTTTTTGTTAATTATCTCTCACTCTCGCCTTTTATCGAGGAAACTGGCAGCAAAGCGTGGAGAAAGGAACAGGATATAGAGGTCAGCGGGTCCCGCTTGGCCACCTAGGTATTCCATTTTAAATGCAGAGGGCGAGCAAGGCGCAGCGCGAGTTTTCGGGGAAACGGGGAACGTCCAAATAATAACTGGGGGTAGCCCCCAGTATTCACACCCGAAACTCTCGCTTCTGTCCCCAGGCTAAGTATAAGGGGAATTAAAAGAAAAAAGAAAAAAAAAAAAAGAAAAAATAATAAAAAAAAAAAAGATAAAAAAAGGGAAAAAGAAAAAAAGAAAAAATAAAGAGAAACACTGGAAAGGGACTTTTTCTTTCTTTTTTCTTAAAGGGAGGAAAGTTGCTTCAAACAAGACCATGTTGTCAAGGAAATAAACCTTAGCGAGGGTAGGCATTAAACACACAGCTGCTGGACTTGGCCAGCCCTTAGACACTGGTGGTAATGACAATGATTCTTGGTGGCAGCAAACCAGATCTAAACATAAATAGGGCTGCATGAAAGGAGAGGAAATGGAACAAAACAGTTCCTTGGGTACCACTGGCAGAGGAATAACATCAATTTCGATTAAAAAGCAAAAGAATTCTCCTGTTTCCACACATTAGTAAAGGCATGCAAATTCATAACTCACCAACAATGTACCTTTGAAATGCAGCTGCACCCCACAAACAGGGCCTTTCTCCCTGCAGAGAAGCAGCCCTGTTTTAAGCAGAAAGAAAACAACTATTGAAAAAGCCACAAGGGTCCCTAACAGTGGGGAGGGGTGTTGGGGAGAGGTGGAGGAAATGTGTTGGGTTTGGCAGATGCAGGAGATCTGTGTTTTCCATATAATGGAGCCTTCATATCTGGTCATTCCGGGATCCGCTGGCAGGTTGGCCTCAGGCAGCTGTTGTCAATGTCAGCCGTGGATGGGGAATTTCCACAGCTCAGGAGCTATGGACGGCAGAGTCGGAGGGATGGAGGCAGCTCCTGGGACGGGCAGCACAAAGCTTACAGCGTCCTCGTCTGCCCTTCCACCCTCCCTGGGAGGGCTGCTCCACTCACTGATGTTTCAGCAGGATCAGCACCCCCACGCTGATGGTCCCAGAGGGATGTCCTTCCCACCTGCCACTGCTGGAGGCATCTCAGGGAGCATACCAGCTCCTGCACTTGCTCCCTCTGGACACTTCCCATGGCTGTCCAACCTGGCACCTGCCCATTCATTGCCCATTGTGGGTGGACTGACTTTACCTGAATGGTAGCACCACCAGCAGTTTGATTTCTTAAAGAAGCAAACGTAAAATAAACTGTACTGCACCTAAAATATATGTTTAATATAAATTAGCAAAACTCAAACCTGACTTACTAGGCTTTTTGCTCTATCCCATCTGTTCTTTATTCTGGATCTAGTAAGTCTCCTTGTACAGCTGTGAGCCAGCTTCTCAAAGAGTAGTACCAACCACTTGCTACATAGGCACCTCCAAAGCAGCTGCTGAAGACTGCTGAGACCAGCAGCAAGGTAGTCAGTTCCCATGTTCCCACTAAGGCAATGCCCTTGAGAAGTGCAGGGGTGTTTGAGCATCCATGGAAGATCATCTGGGGCTGCTGCTGCTTCTTCTCTCACCACCTTTTGCAGGTCTGAGAAATCGTTCCCACTAATCAAATTTCAACCCAGTTTCACCAGCTCACTGAACATACAGAGGATGTTAACATTTTTACACTTGCCCTACTGGCTACAGGTTCTTTGAAAAGCCATTTATGTCTTGAGTCGATCTTGTGGGGAATCTGGCTTGGGAAGGTCTAAAGATTTGGCTCATTCTCCATAAGACAGTTTTTATTCCTGCTGCTACCTCACGCAGTGTGCAAACCCTTCACCACTAATGCTCACTGTTGGATTTATCTTCTTCATTTGATAGAAATAATTTGAAATGAGGACAAGGCAAAGTCACTGTCATGAAACAGTGTGGCATTTATATCCAGCAGACAATACTGTAATTATTGGTCAATGATAAAAATAATGGTTGTCTGTTGGTGAGTCACTGCTTTTAAGCCTCTAAACTGATTGAGAGCTCTTGCCTTGTCTTACTGTCTGCTGTGGTGACAGTGGGGTCGTCGATTGGGCCTGTGAGCCCTGGCAACATCTGACAACTCTCCATTAATTGGAAGTTTTACTGCCCTTGCACGACTTGCCCGTGCGGTGAGGAGCAACTGTGGGAGTATTGTCGAGGGCTGGCAGCAATGGCCAGGCAGATGTGAGACAATCTATGCATCCAGACATATGGGGTGTCTGATGCAGAGCTCTACGTGGCAATGGGGACCAGCAAAGACGTGTCTCACCTCACTGCTGCTGGAAATGACTGAAGATGGCACTGGTGATCATCCCAGCCTCGTAAGAGGAAGAACAGCCTTTGACTCCAGCCCAGTCATGGAAAATTCCTGCTCTTTACAATCTTTGAGTAATAAAACTCTTGGCCATGGTCCAGGTACAAGCCCATGTGGCCACATGCCCTTGCAACAATTCAAAAACCCCTTCTTATGTGACAGAGCAGGAGGCCGAAGCATTCAGCCCCACACAAAAGCAAAGGGAAGGTGCCTGCTGGTAGGGCCGTGAGGACCGGGGATTGTTCCAGTGCCACGTGCCCTTGGTCGTGTACTCAGGCTGTGTGATGGGGCTGGGAGTAGGGTGCAGACCCCATGCCAGTATCTCTGTGTCTGCCCTAGGGATGATGTCCCCCCGTCATTCCCTTCTGTTTGACCCTAACAAATGGAGAGACAGGGCAGGGGAAAACTGCACCCGGGAGATCCGAACAGAATAAGCAAGCAGCTTGGTTATGGCCACGTCTGCCTGGCCAAGGAGCTGCATTTCTCCCCTCTAGATCTCATCTCCAGGCGAGAGTACTGTTGTGTGCCCCACCAGAGGGAAGGGAAAGCAAAGCCCCGTCAAGCCACGGGGGGTACAAAGCGGGACAGCTTGACATTTGTGTAAGACAGGGTCAGGCCATCGTGTCATCCCGGTGTGCCGTGTGCTGCTCAGCTTCCCTGCCAAACGCCGGATGCAAATGAGACGGCGGTGGCGGGGCCCTCGGGAGAGCCCACCTGGCTCGGCGTCTGCGCTCTCCGGAGGGAGCCGGGGCTGCGGTGGCAGCGGGAGAGTCCCCGCAGTGCCGGGCAGGGCTCTCCCCTCTCTTACACCGGAGGCGTAGGACTCAGCTCCTCAAGGCAGGGACCTCAAGGCCGTGTCTGGGAGAAGATGTGAGACCTGTCACGTCGTGATGGGCTCCTCTCAGTGACAAGCCAGAAGAGCTCGGTCTTCTCATCCGTCTCTTCCCAGGGTGTGAGGGGACATGCCAGGAGGGGGCAGGCAGAGTCACCTCTCCGGCCCAGCTGTCTCAGCAGCCACCTACCACAGGGATGTGATGGAGATCTCCCCAGCTGGCTGGTCTGCATAGAATTGGGCTGGTTGTGGGCAGAAACGGTTTTAAAACACTGCCTTAAAAATCTGAGTTTTTTCATTCCCCTGATTCAGCTCTTAAAGACCTCTCATCACGAACTGATATGGAAATCCTGCTTCTAGCTGGTAATCGCCTTCTTTCAGGTTTGGCTTCATTCACCCTCTGTAAGAACTGCAGGTATGTTTGTCCATTTCTTCCAGACATAACATTTGAGGTTCCCTCTTTTCTCACAAATTCCCTCTACTTTGTTGCAGACTGTTCTTTGTTCATCATTTCTTCCATTTTTGTGATGGCACCTTCATGTGCTGGGTGGTTTCCACGAGGAAAAGCAGCCTCTCTGGAATCCCCAAAGTTCTGTAAGTTGAAAGGGTGTACCAGACCTACCTGAGCTTGATCTGTAACTAAGCCTAGTAATGTGAAATACAAAGAAAAAATCCAGTGTCTGGAAATGCCATTGCTTTTATCCTACTGAACTTTCCCAGCACTGTATCCTTTCTCAGTAACACTCCTCACTGCTGTAAGCTGTGCAACCACCTTTTAAAAATACTTCTAATTACATCCTATCTCCCCCTACTTTCTGACATAATTCATAGTATTTTCTCCACTATATGGTTTGCCGGTTTAATCGTTTAAATGCTCTACTCCATGGGATGGAGATAGGATGTAGGGTATCCCCCCCTCCTCTAGTTTCCTTTCTAAATGGTAAGCAAAAGGATAAAGTACTTTTATGGATGTGTGACAATGCACCACGCAGAGCTGCCCTGACTTTCCGCCAGTATCTCTGTTGGTCACTAGGGAGAGGCATAACCTGCCCATTCTCTCATCATTGCCTCTGGCTTCCCCTTCTTCTTACAAGCACCTTCAAGGCTTGTCCTATGGCAGCTCACTTAATGTCCTATGTGCCCATGACCCTAGTCCTGTACTTGTCAGAAGATGCCTACACTGCCTCCCTACCCCATGGCTCAGCAGGGAGTGGACTGCTTTGCTGCAGACCCTCACTCTTTGAGGTGGGCTCACATGGGCTTGGTCCTTAATGCCAAAACCAACAGCACAGGCATTTGGGATTGTTGGAGCTACAGCTATTTACTTTGGTGGCAGATGTGGCAAACTACTTCTGAGAAGCTTTCACACCCCTGCCCAGCTAACACCTATTCTTTTCCTTAGGAGAGAAAACTGGTTTGTGTAAAAAAGAAGAAACTAAACTCAGAAACAAACAATAAAAATCCTCTTGTATTATCTTTGGACTTTTTCTGTTTTGTTTTGTTCTCCATTATCTCTTGAATCACCTTTAGTCTCTTTCTGGAAGACACCCTCTAGTATCTCAAATGTTCTTTGCAAAGAGAAATCCCCATTCCCAATCCCAGAAATTTCTGGTTGCTCATCAAATATCCATCATTTCAATTCCCCAAGCCAATAGGTCTGAATGCAGGACTTGTAGGATGGGAGTATCTGCCTGTACCTCTGCAAGTCTGAGGCTTAAATTTCATAATTCTCCTTTCCTTCCTTCTTTCCTTCTTTCCTTCGTTCCTTCTTTCCTCCCTCCCTCCCTCCCTCCCTCCCTCCCTCCCTCCCTCCCTCCCTCCCTCCCTCCCTCCCTCCCTCCCTCCCTCCCTCCCTCCCCCTCTTCCTTCCTTCCTTCCTTCCTTCCTTCCTTCCTTCCTTCCTTCCTTCCTTCCTTCCTTCCTTCCTTCCTTCCTTCCTTCCTTCCTTCCTTCCTTCCTTCCTTCCTTCCTTCCTTCCTTCCTTCCTTCCTTCCTTCCTTCCTTCCTTCCTTCCTTCCTTCCTTCCTTCCTTCCTTCCTTCCTTCCTTCCTTCCTTCCTTCCTTCCTTCCTTCCTTCCACTTTTTGTCTCTCCTTTTCTCTCTTTTTCTTTTTCTTTCTTTCTTTTTTTTGATTTCTTTATTTCTTTTTTTCTTAAATGTATTCAAGTAATAAATTCAATTTTACAACAGTAGTTTGGGAAGTTCTCTTTATTTTATACAAGTCTGTATTGTTTTGCTTGATGTTTTCTAGATGCTTTGGAAAACTTGCTCATCTTTTTTTCACTTTTGACATACAGGAAGGTCTGATGTCAACACAAAGGGTAAAGACATCCCAATCCCTGTCATGAATTTGCTTTTTAAATGTGTTATCACTTCATTATGCAACTTTTTAACTAGAAAGAGATCCAAGTGGTGGCTAGCACAACCTGATTATAATCTTGAACACTTGTTTTAAACTGAGGAAGTGCTGTGCAAATACTTCACCAGAATTTCCATTCTCCTTCTAAACGCTCCTCTGCAGAAGAGATTCAACATATTTGCCTAGGTACTTAAATTAGTTTAATATAGCTCTGAGGCTTGAGAAAGAAGTTTGCAGCTGCACTAGCTTCTATGTCTTTAGTACACTCAAAAAAGCCCAGCAGTAGATAGTGTTTATCTGGGGTTAAACCATGGCTTTTGTGTACAAAAAGTACAACAGTGAATCAAAATGACTAAGTGCAGCTGTAAATCTCTAACCAAATTATTCAGAGAGAGTGAACAAATCTAAACCATCATAAAAAGGAATATCATCTTCCTTTAAGAATAGAGAGATACTGAGAAGTCTTAAAGTATATTAGAACAGCTTAGAGCTCTCAATGTGGGGGAGAAACCTTGTATATTATCCACAGTGCTAAGGAGATTATCAATGGATTTCACTCCCCAATCCTTTTTACAACACCCATCTCATTAGAATAAGTAATAAAGATGACATCACAGAAAGGTTGAACTGATCAGAACCAGCTCACTTAAACCGTGTCCAGATTCACTTCTGCATTCAATACCTTTTTTTTTTTTTACTGACATAAATTGAGCTTTGACCGTGATTGAACAGTTAAAAAGTTTTAGTATCAAATCAAAAAGGCGTTATTATGCAAATCTTTTCCTGGCATTCTACTTTGGTAAATGACCTCTATTAGCATGCAGATTGACTGGGGATTACCAGAAGGTTTCCCAAAATAATAATCAGAAAATGTCTTTATGAGGGCTAGTTTCCCCTTCTGCATGCAGGGTCCCAACCACTGTGCCAACCACCATCCTTTCTCTCATTTTCCTTCTGCAAGATGTTGAGGAGAGACACCCAGCTAGGTAACAGGCTCAGTTTGTTGTCCTGAGATGGTCTAAATGCTGTTGTTTTCTCTAGCTATGCTTTGAATAGGCAGTGTGATTCTCTGTGGAAACAGTGGGTGAAATGGTTCTGTGCAAGTCAGCAAAATTCCCCCCAACAGCCATGATTTCACTCTTTACCTTCCTTGGATACTATATAAAAAGCTGTGATAGAGTAGATATATACAATAAATAAATGGTATTTTATGTACATGAACATGTATTTAATTGCTCTGTTTCTCTTGTAATCACTCCCTCTTAATTGAAGAATAGAGAAATTTTGCTGATATTCTGTTTTTACTCCAGGATCCCACCTGAGTAACTTCATCCCATGAATATGTCCATGAGGGTGTTCCAAGGACTTCAAGGGGTGTGTACCAAGGACATCAAACAGCACACCACAGGTGACTCTGCAAGGTGGCTGCAGATGACAGAGTGGGTGGAGGTGCACAGACATGGTCTCGGTGATTAGAAAGAAGACAGTAACTGATAATTAGTGCCACTAGAAAAATGGTCAACTGTGGTTAGAGATACAGAAAGGATCAAACTTTGGGCCCAGGGGAAAATTTTGACCTGTTGTTTTGGAGTAAATGGCACATCCTAAAACCTTTACCAGCCTTGAACGTCAGAAGCTGAAGCCTGACCTGGCATCACAGCATATTTTGTGCTAACATTTCTGCTGCCCTTTGGGGGGTGGTTTCTAAAATGGTTGCTCCCCTGGTGCCAGCAGCGCATAGAGCCACCTGACCCCCTTGTCTGTGGCTGATGCCATGGACTCCAGGGCTGGCCAGGGGCTTTTGGGAGGGTGAAATCCCAGCTACTGTCCGAGAGAGTCAGTAAGACCAGCAGTAGAGGGACCAGGCATCAATTTTGGAGAAATGTGGCTAGTCCCTGATGTGAGCAATAACACAGGTTCCCATCTCTTTCTTGGTTTCTGTGCTGTGGTAATACACAGCTTTGATGCTGAAAGTTGCAGGATGAGCTTTAAATTACCTTTTAAGACAAGGTGTGGGGTTTGGTTTTAATTTTTCTTTTTACCTTTTTCCTTCCCTGGGGGTTTGGTGCAAGCACTGCTCACACCATTCCTGCAGCAGTGCCCATGTTCTGGTGTCAGGAGCAGGGAGAAACACGCAGGGCTTGTTTTAATCTTGCCAGTCCAAAAGGTGATGGGAAGCTGGCAAAGACAGGTGATATCCTGCGGTTCTGAGAACCAGGAGAGCTTTGCTGAGTTGAATCATGCTCCATGGCTTCACCCCAGATGAAGATGTAAGGCAGACTGCTAATGGCAGGACTGCAAGTCTTTCTCTACCTGTTATGAAGAAAACAAGTTTGTGCCCTCCACAGCTAAACTCTCCAAGCCCAGAATGCTGGAAACCAGGAGTAGGCAAGTCTCAAATACTGATGCACTTAAATGCTTCAGGAGACTTCTATGTAAACCCCAGTGGTGGTGTTGCTACTTATGTTTCCATCAGCACTCACGGTATTTTATTATTTAAAATTTTCACATATGCAGGGGAGCACTAGAAGGGTACACTCACCTGTTGCAATTAGCTGAAGAACAAATGAATGAACCACAGACAAAACAAGAGTAAACTTGTGGGGTTTTACATCCAGAAATATTAGCACTGAACCTTAGCTAATATAACAAAACCCCTGCAAGTAGATTGCAAAATTGGATGTAGTTGGTGGTACACTGTATTACAAAGTGACAGAATACAAAATGAATCTTGCTGATTTTTTTCTTCTATTCCTAAAACACTGGTACCACCAAATCCCATCCTAGGACAAACAGGCAAAATTGTTGCATCTCTTCATCTTCATTTTAAGGGTATTTTTAACTAAGTCCAGTCTCCACGTTTGTCTTTATAGAACAGCCCCCAGATTTGCTGTGTTTCCCCCTCAGGAAAAGAGGAGATTCAAGGGGTTGGTTTGACTTCCAACTTCTCTCCTTTTTCTAGCTTACAGACAGCAGGATACCAGGGGAGTAGTAAGCACCAAGCCCAAAGCCAATTCAGCAACCAGCATCTCCTGGCATGGCAAGGAGGGGTAACTTGCACACCAAAGGCTTGCACATCTGATGCCCTAGTAAAAAATTCACGTGAAAAACACTCCCTACACAAAAACTCCATTTTGGAGATTTTGTCCCTGAATTTTGTATATTTAATAATATATTGTATAATATAGTTATTTACATACATTTTTATTATAATTAATATTATAATTCTATAATATTCCTTTTTTTTTCTCCTATACACATCATTTAAATATGACTGCTCTTTGGCATTTACCTCCCCTGGAACCTTTGTGCCTTCTCTTGATCTTGATTTTGGGTCAGTTTTCTTCACGGACATTGAGTGAGCCCAGTTTGTTTTACAGTACATCAGTAAAACAATACACAACTGCATGAACTCAAAATCTCCACAGCAGAATAATTTCTGCTTGAAAGGAGGAATTTGCAGATACTGAGCTACTCGGAGGCTTTCAAAGACAAATGAAGTTGCCCACTTTCACAGATCGCCGTTTTTAGCCTGTGTAAATTGCAATACCACCCCTAGCACCATAGTAACTAAGCACTTTCGAGTACAGTTTCAGGGACATGGGAAACATCTGTTATGTGCAGCCCAGTCACTTCTCCTCCAAGGAGGAGAGCCCTGCAGAGAGGTGGTGGTTGCAGTTTTGTTGTCTCGGTCAACATCTATTTATTGATTTATTTGTTTATTTACTTTTAAAAATAGTGTTGTTTTTTGGTTTGGTTTGGATTGGGTTTTTTAATCTCTTTTATTCTATTTTTCCTGCATCTGTACTTGACAAGGAGGGGGCAACAACATGTGGGGGCAGGAGCCATGGAAGGAATTGCACCTCTGCCTGCAGGAGGGGCTGCCTGACACCCCTCCCTTCCCAAACCCAGCTGCACCCTCAGCAACAGGGCCAGGTCCTTGACCCCAGCTCGCTGTTTATATAAAGCTGGCACAAACAGCAAGAAACTGCTTTACTGTGACCTCTCTGGGCTGCTTGAGAGGAAAGATGTGTTGCAGTGGGTGACTGAGAATCTCCCTGTTTGGGATGCCAGGTCTTTATAGAAGGGGGGGAAAAATGGAAAAAGATTCTATCCCAGGACCACAGGCAAAAACAGAGCTGTGAGATCAGGCTCCAAGGATGCTGGGATGGGTGGAAAGGCAAATCAGAGAGTCTCTTTCCTTCTTTGTGGGACCCAGTATCCCAGAGGGTGGAATCATTCCCCCTGGATGTGCCTAGTGCAGGTTTGCTCTCACACTTGGAGGGCTAGTACATGCAGAACCCTTTTGAAAACCCGTCCCTATAAACATTTGCAAATGGCTTTTGAGAGTTGCTGGGATGAAAGGGGCTCATACAACCACATTCTGTCATTACTTTCTACTATTAGCTGACATTCACTGGATGGCGAAAGCCCAGGTCATTTGATGTGAAACAAAAGGCCAGCGCTTGCTGATAATGAATCATTAGGTACTGTAGCTATATGTGCATTAACAGGATTATTTCCAGGAACTCTGCCACTGTCTAATATAGAAGTCTGTGATATTTTAAAAACTAATGTTAGTTTCTTTAACATGCCACCTTTACCCCACGTTTGCAGTCGCTATCAGCCAAACATGGCAATGCAATCTGTTCGTTCCATTTCGTTAATAGGCCATCACGCCATCCTAGAGATGGTAGTTTGTAATGTAAAGAGGCTGTATTGTTTGCTTAACAGTCAAGTGACAAATTATTTAATTAGCACATATGCCATTTGTCTCCACAGCTGTGTTCATCATTCTAATTGCAAAGCAGTCTTAATTTATTGCAGCTATATTGCTCCCTAATACTAACACGGTAATTATATGCTTCCATTAGCCCACTACCCCCTATGTAAAAAAAAAAAAAAAAAGGAAAAAACCCCCAAGATTCATTCCTCCACACGACATGTCTCTCTACTAGCAAAAGGTATGCCATCACTTGCCTAGGAAAGAA